>CM046876.1:535733505-537224640 GCA_025667525.1 Glebionis coronaria
TGAATGGACGTGGAGGACCGATTGGCGCCGATGCAAATCACGGCTCCAGAGTTTTCGTTGAAGCATCACATGATCCAACAAGTTCAAAATACTTGTCCATTTCGCGGATTACCGGATGATGATGCCAACAAACACCTCGACAAATTCATTACCGTAACACAAAGCATGAAATTGCCCGGTGTTACCATGGATTTTCTTCGCCTTCATCTATTTCCACACACCTTATCCCACCATGCCGAAAAATGGTTTGATCGTCTTCCGAAGAATTCAATTCATACATGGGACGAAATGACTCAACGATTTTTATCGCGCTAATTTCCACCATCCATGGTCACGAGCCTTCAGAATCAAATCAGTGGCTTCACGCAAAAACCTGAGGAATCACTTTTTGATGCTTGGGAACGTTATAATGTTTTGATCGATCGATGTCCTAATCATAATATGCTCCCCGTCACTTTGATTGATACTTTCTACAATGGTTTAACTTTTTGTGATCGTGATACGATTAATGCAGCCGCCGGTGGCACATTTATGAAAAGAAGACCCGAGGAGTGTAGAGAGCTTATAGAGAACATGACCACTCATCACAAAAATTGGGATTCATCCGCATCTTCAAGGAATAACCCGAGAGTCAATGTTTCTTCTACTTCATCAAACCTCGAGATGACCGAACTCACCCGCATGATGGCCGAAATGAACAAAAATATCCAACTCATGGCTACGAATCAACTACAACAAGTTAAAGCTGTAGCACTTTCTTGTGAGACTTGTGGCGGTCCTAATTCATACACTGATTGTCCTTCTACTCATGACAATCCGGAAAACGTTTATGCGGCTCATGGTAACTATTCCATGGAAAGCTATCAAGCCCGACCTCAAGGTGATCGTAACTTGCTAAGTTATCGTTCCAACAACTTTCTTTCACCCGGTTTTTCTCCTCAAAACCATAACCCCAACAACTTCAATAGAAGCAATCCAAACCAACCTCGAGCTTCTAATTCATATCACCCACCCGCTACCCAAGCACCACCCATCACTCAAGATGTTGAAACTTTCATGAGGACCCAAGGAGAGGTAGTTAAGAATCTTCAAAGCCAAATCATTAACTTGAAAGGTGATATCACTAAACAAGGGAATGACATTCGAACCGAGCTTAGACATGATATGCAAACCTCTTTAAGCAATCAAACGAATGATTTGAGGAATATGATGGCTAGTTTCTTTCAAAGTACTCAACCCTATACTTCGGGCTCTCTTCCTTCCAATACCGTCACCAACCCAAGAGCGAATGTGAGTGCTATTACTACACGCAGTGGAGCAACTCTTGTAGGACCATCTACCCTTCCTCTAGTTACTCCATTTACACCTCCTCCACCACCATTTATCCCGCCTACTTCCACGCCTAGTACTAGTTCTCCATTACCTTCTCCACCTCTTAATAAAGAAGTACCCAAGAAACACCCTTCACCAACCCCACCTTCCACCTTTAAACCTTCAACATCTCAACTTTCACCTTCTACACCTACACCACCTAAACCTAATATCCCTTATCCTTCTCGTTTAGACAAGTGCAAATTGCTCACTAAAGAGGATGCTCAAGTTAATTCTTTTTTAAAGATGATTACACAAATGAACTTTAACATTAGCCTTGTTGAAGCACTTGTCCAAATGCCAAAATTTGTGAAAGCATTCAAGGAATTGCTTAGTAAGAAGGAGAAGATGGCCGGGTTTGTTAATACTCGATTGAATGAAAATTGTTCTGCAGTCCTCCTTTAAGAACTTCCGGAATAACTTGGAGATCCCGGTCGTTTTGTGCTACCATGTACTTTTAACCAAACCGAAGAATTTACTGCCTTAGCCGATCTCGGGGCAAGTATTAATTTGATGCCATTAAGTGTTTGGAAAAAGTTATCATTACCCGATCTTACACCAACAAAGATGACTCTTGAGCTAGCAAATCGAACTCTTGCTTACCCCGTTGGTATTGTTGAAGATGTGTTTGTGAAAGTTGGTACCTTCACTTTTCCGGTCGACTTTGTTGTTGTTGATTATGAAATGGACCCTCGTATTCCGTTAATACTTGGACGGCCATTCTTGAGAACCGGAAAAGCTTTAGTCGATGTTGCTGAAGGTGAACTAATTTTAAGGGTCGGGAGTGATCAACAAATTTTTAAGATGGGGAAGATCACAAATAAATCCAATGCAAGAGAATCGGCGAATATGATCAATGTGCTTCAAGACGAGCTTGATACAACTACTTGTGAAAGTACAAAGCTTGAGGATTTTGTCGTCTACAACAATCCTCTTTCCGATTCTTGCTATGATAATCCACTTTTCCAAGATGATGTGGATGATTCTCTCTCCAATTTGGATCCTCCACCAATATATGATGCTCCACCAATCTATGATGATTCTAGTTCCGATGTGGATGATTATGATAATTTTGCTTCAGAGTATAAAGACATGCCAACATATGATGATTTTGATGATGTTGATACTCTTTCGAGTGATTCTTCAAATGATGACCTTGCTCCTACTTTTAATGAATATCTTCCACCAACAATGCTTGATTCTACTTTGGATGACTACTCATTTGAGGAAGATTTTGCTACTTTTCTCAATACTTACTTCCCCAGTGAGAATGATTCTCCTCCTTTGGACTTTGATTATGCTCTTTATCCTCCTTCGGATATTAAGAAACCCGTTTCAAAGGAGAAGAAACCGGAAGACACCAACATCCGCAGTACTTATGTTTTGACACCTCTCTATCCACCTTTTGAGGATGAGATTGTGCCATTTATGAGCGGATCCTCTTCCAGGTCTACTGAGCCTGAGTGTTATTTTCCCCTAAAAGAAAAGGTGTTCGATCCCGGTATTGCACTTTTTAATCCATCTCAGTATCCATCTGATGAAATAAAAGGAAAGATTTTTGGAAACAATGGAGATATGCTTGCACTTCATCATACTTTCTACTACCGTGCTCAACAACTGCTTAAGGGAACCTTTCCTACTCTTCTTTGGCTTGCCTTGTTCACCTTAAGCTTGTGCTATTTGATGGATGAAAACCATGTATTTGATCTCGGTGGATGGTCTTCAAGGTTATTATCATGCTAATCAAGGTCGAGTCAGGCTCACGACTCGGTGAACAAAAACAAGCGCTTCTCGGGAGGCAACCCGAGTATCTACCCTTTTTATCCATTTTTATAATAAGTGTAAGGGGAGACCCTAGTATGTGTTTGTTGTTTTCTTTCTTATGCTGTGCAGGGATTCGAGCTTCAAAGATTCACTTTTGACGACCGTGATTCCGTGTACCCGTCTGCGCAAATTTCTTTCTATGATTTTTCAAAGTCTGCACAAATTTCTCCATACCTTGTTGTCCCAAATTTAAACTTCACCAAAATGACCCAAAACGACCCAAAACCCATGATATGCTATTCTACTCTTAACCAAACTTATATCCCAGCTTATTAAACATGTATATGATCAATTTAGACAATATTTTCACTTATAACATGTCTAAATTTGCTAATATGGCCTTGTGCCAAACACCCTTTTAAGTTTATAACTAAGAACCATATTCTTCATATACAATGAACTAGCTTGTTACCCTCATACAAATACTACATGACTTCATGAATTCCGTAATTTAATCATTATCTAATCCATAATTAGGAATCAAACTTGGCAAAAACTTTATGAACATGATTAAAATCATTATTAAGACACTTGTTAGGCAAAACCTCCAATTTCTACCATGATCATGAAATCTTAACATGAATTTTTAATCATACATTTGATGAGGAACATGTTAGAGAAGCTTAAAACATCATTTATATAGCATAAACATCATCAATATCAACTTCAAATCATCATAAGGATGATTTCTTCATCTTTAAGTTTTCTAGCTCCTTTTCCCTCCAAGAACCTATACACAACACGTGTGATGATAACATAATATTCTGAGATTTTAAGTTATTAAACACAAGGGCATTATTGTAATTTCAACTTTTAACTATACTTTGCAATCTTGGATCTGAGATCCCTTAAGTTCCTTTCTTTAATACTTAAGATATCTATACTCATAGTTTGACTATCGAGTTTGACTAACCAATCACGTAAAACATTCAAACTTATAAAGTCGTAGTCAAACTTACGCAATGGCATTTTAGAAATCAAATACCTTTAGCACCATTTTGGGTTGTTACAACTCTCCCCCACTTATTATGTTCGTGTCCCCACGAACTACCTCCGGATGACTATCTGAGCATGTGTTAAGTTTGGTTACTAAGTCTCTCCCACTTAGACTGCACTTATTAATTTCATTTCTACTATTCTGACTATTTTATCTGACCATAAGTCTTGTCATAACATCTACTAACTTACTTGATATTACTTATTATGAATCTGAACTTAATACTTCTGAAATTTACTACATGTTGAATGCTTAACTCAAGGTAGGGCATTTCTAGACTACTTCTAATTCATATATTCTTATTATTATGTTATACTGAATTTCTAGATACAAATTTCTGGTTATAAATTAGATACTGAGACTGGTAGAACTTATGAGTATCCTATTCTTGCACACTTATTTTATTCTTTTTATGGCTAAATCATCATTCTGTCTTTCTGAATTTGGTCTCATCGACCCTCATTGTTCTGAGAACTCATCGAGGCCACCTATGATCCCAATAAACCCATGTTATTTGATGCAACTATTATCACGTTGTCCAGACGTCATAATACTCGCATCACTTAAACATGTCTTTATTGCCATCATATTCAATCTCGACTTATTAACAAAACCATCAGCCTAGAATAATATTATGTTATCATGTTAATCTGCTGCTATTTATGTGTTTCTGTTCATGCATTCTGCTACTAATTACATGCTAGTGCGATACCATGTCTACTAATCATAGTAAACTATGCATGCTAAGTCAGATTCTCACATTCTGCACTACTTAACATGCTATTATGTTTCTGATATTCCGGTTCTAGTCATGATTCATGTTGCCTTATTGGCGTCTTTAACTGTCAACATGTATTATAATGATCATAATAAAATTCATAGTCAATATTCGCATAACCGTTCTAATACGCTTCATGGCATATCTTATCATCCTAATAACCTCATTCTTATATCATGTGAATATCATTATGTTGATCAGACGTCATAATAATCACATCATAAAATCATGAACTTATTATTATTATAATATATCCCAAGGTACAAACTTAAACATATAATCACATGATCTAATCTGAATTCTAACTATATATTACTATGCTATCAACTGATACTAATTCTATACGCTCCATATCGTGAATATCTGATTCACGATCTATTCCTACACCTGAGGTCTGAAAACATGCCGCGTCATTCATCATTCAACCCTTGTCATTTTTCTAAATCTAAACACTTCTAAGCATGGTCTCATAAGGCATGCTAGTCATAATATTCATACTTTCATACGTACATTCTACTGGGACATGGCATTCTGCATATAATGAACTTAACTAAGTATGGAAAGTATGGGATACTAATAAAAAGTAACATAGTTCTAATAAATTCTGAATGAATCATGATAAAACTACATGGTCTATGGTCCATACCGAGCTATTGTTTAAGTCTAAGTACCCTCCTACTAACGACGGATACTCAGATCCCTCAAACCAAACGCTCTGATACCAACTTGAAACGCCCTGACTCGAGTAATTTTTTTATATAAAATGAAAAAAATCTCGATATTGATCCCTTACTTACAAAACCTACTCATGAACAACCAAGTCATTTAAAAGTGGTTAATTTAAGACCTCTGAAAACATTGGAGCATTACAAGCAATATCAAAGTGCAAGGGAAGAGTCGCTCGAATCTAACCGAGCATAATCGTTTTCTTTTCTTAATGCACTCCTAGCAACCATCTACGAGCTCCAACTTATCTTACAATAACCCACAAAAACATATAACTGAGAACGGTAAGTCATTACGATTTAGTGAGTTAACGAGATCTGAGAAATCTTTCAAAATTGTAACGTGGTTCTTTAAATAAATAATTCTATATTAGGTATGACATATAGTCGTCTTGCACCTGTATCATGTACATATATAATTTATGGCATCTCATATGATTAGACGATACTTAATCGTCATGTTCTGTGTAATAAAGTCCCTAGACGACGAGTACTCGTCTTGGGACGCTAATCTGACATTGTGCTTGTTTAAATGGGTCATCCACGAAGGACGTAAGTACTAATTAAAGTACGGGTCATCCACTTAGGACGTGTTAGGACCTATGGAATAGATATTTGTAATAGATAAACTAGGAGGTATGTAGTTCCTCCTGGTCCTAGTAGTAGTATGAGCAATACGTGCTCCTGGTCTAGTATAAAGTCAAACATTATTATTCTTAGTAGTTTGTTAGGATATGCATGAGATATGTTAGGAAAGGATATGCATATCAGAAGTTACACGTTTTGGTTTAATGTAGTATTAGGGTTTCCTTGTAGTATAAAAGGAACCCATTGGCAGAAGGGTTAGACACACCTTTCATCATCATTATTCATTTCATATTAATAGTAGAAATCCTTAGTAAGGATCAAGTTAGTTAGTTATTCTGTTTCTTCTTGTTCATAGTATTTGTATTCCACACTTATACTGTGTATTACATTAAGAGTCTCTCTGTAAATAGACTTATGATTATAGAAGTCGTTCACCATCCTTAGCAGGCTGCAAGATCTATATCAAGTGGACCCAACAAGTGGTATCAGAGCCTGGGAGAGTCTCTGCTCAATAAGAACCATTTTTGTTTCTTACTAACATCTTTGTTTAATCATGTCTGCTTCTAGTTCTACTTAAACAGGAGAACCAAGCACCACCACAACACAACAAATACAGCAAATCGTTGCTACTATTTCCAATACTAATGGAAAATTCCCACTCTTGGAGAAGGAAGAATATGATAGCTGGGCCATGACGATGGAGTACTAGATCACCAATACTGATCTAGACTTGTGGAAAACTGTCTAGAATGGCAACCGCAAGAAGAAGACTGGTAGAGACAAGAATGGTCAGATCATCAATCTTGACCCTAAATCTAATGAAGAAATCACTGCTGTTCAGAAGGAAATCAAAGCAAAAACTATTTTGCTTCAGTCTCTTCCTGATGATCATATGGGTGATTTTTATCACTTGGATGATGCTTGGGAGATTTGGAATGGGATAAAGGCAAGATTTGGAGGGAATGAGGAATCCAAGAAGATGCGCAGATCAATTCTGAGAGATGAATTCACAGAATTCAAGATTTCTGAAACAGAAGGTCTTCATCAAGGGTATGACAAGTTTCAAATTATTCTTAGCCAATTGAATCAACTCAGGTCCAAACCTGAAAATGAAGACATCAATGCCAGGTTTCTTAGAGCCCCGCCTCATTCATGGAATCAGGTAGTCATCTCTCTAAAGGCAAAAGGAGGCATTGAATATCTTTCTTTTGATGACTTGTTTTATAAACTCAAAATCTTTGAGTCTCACGTGAGAGGATACTCAAGTGATTCCTTTCCTATTCCTGCTAACTCTGCTTTTGTGAGTTCCATGGGATCTAGTCCAATGTCTTATGCCAGTAGCCCAAGCTATACTTTGTCATCTCAACATACTTCTACCCCTGAATCAAAAGCCAAGACTAGTAGCATGGTAGAAGCTGTTCTTCACTATTTTGTTGCTGATGTTGATCCACAACAGCAACTTGCTTTTGATGATTTCAAACAGGTTGATAAACTTGACTTGGATGAAATGGATCTAAAGTGGCAGATGGCTATGCTCACTATCCGGGTTCATAAGTTTGAAAAGAAAGTCGGTCGAAAATTCAGCTACAACCCAAGAGAGCCAACCAGGTTTGATAGAAGCAAGGTCAGATGCTATAATTGTCAGCAGCAAGGACATTTTTCTAGGGAATGACCTAACAAAAATGACCAGGAGAAGAACAAGTATTCGACTTTCAAGGTTCAAGAGCTCAAAGATGAAAAGAAAGCTTTGGTGTCAGTTGACTCCATGGTTAACTGGAATGATCATCAGACTCCTACCTTGGAATCAGTTGAAGCTTCTACTGATGTGTTTGCTATGATTGCTGGGCACTTATCTGATGCAGAGGAAGCATCAGAATTTGCTCTTATGGGAATTTCGCCTCAGGTACAAAATTGCCCTCTTGGTTGTCATGATAAATATTCAGAACTTTTGACTCAATACAATGAACTAAATGAAAAAAATGATAAATATTTTTTGGAAGTTCAAGCTTATAAGAGTTCTCTAAAAACTTTAGAAAAACTTTAGAAAAACAAAAGAAGTGGCTTCAAAATACTCAACGTGAGTATGAGGATAAGATTAGAGTACTAAGCATTGATTTAGAAAACACCTCTAACATGCTTACATATAATGAAAAACTTAATAATGAGAGTATTAAGGCTAAGCAAGAAATGCAAGAAAAATTGGATGCTACTCTTTTACGATTTGAAAAATGGGAAAAAGCACCCCAGAATCTTTCAAAGTTAATAGATAGTAGCATGTCTGGTAGGACTAAGAGAGGGTTAGGTTTTGACAAATATATTGATTCAGAAGATGTTTTTTATTTATCTTTTTCAAGTGTATTTGATCCTAACAAGGAGGAGGAGGGAAAACCTAGTTACAATAGGTTTAAACCAGCTGCCGCAATGCATGCTATTCCTCCACCTCTTACAGGAACATTTATGCCCATACCCAGGCATACTGACTTGGATGGATCACAGATGCACGAGTCTCCAAAAAGCTCTACTAATACTAATGACTTTGTCTCTTGTACTTTCAGTAACAAGGGCAATGACTATGCATCATGTGGTTCAAGTGAAGAGTCAAGACCTTCGAGTCCCAAGACAAATGACCCTGCTAATACTAGTGCTAGGATGAGTGATGAGAGAGTTGCTTCTTCTTCTACTTACATTGTTTCTAGTTCTAGTCTGTTGAGTTCTAGGAATGTTAATTCTCCTAGAATTGTTTGTAATAAGAATAGCAGTTTGAAACAATGTCATCTGAATAAAAGGCCTTTTAAAACATGCTTTGTTTGTGGTAGTAAATTTCATTTGATTAAGGATTGTGATTTTTATGATCAAAAGCCTTCTGGTTATCCAGCTTATGCTACTCCGGGTCCACCAGGAGTTGCCCCTTTTGGCATGGGTTTTGCTTCTAGAAGATTAAATACAAGTGCCGAATCTTATCCTTCTACTAGAAGGACCTCTCCTTCCGCATCTACTTCTTAGAGAAGTGATGCTTCTGCCTATACCTATAATAGACCAACCAGCAACTATTTTTAGAATTTTAATCAGAATTATGCTATTATTTCAGACCAAATACATTTTGGGTTGGGACATTTGGGTTCTGCTGTTAAGCCCTCAGCAGGTTGTTCTTGGTCATAAAATAACACCCATATGATGAACAGGCAACAAAAGAACAACAGTGGTTCTCATCAATCTTCTTGGCTATCTACTAATGATCCACAAGGCAGACTCAAGCCTGAAAAGGTCTGGGTCCCCTTGAGACACTAACTTTTGCATATGAATTTTTTGTTGTTGTAGATTACTCCATACCAAGATCCATCTCTTGGAATAGTCGATAGTGGATGCTCTAGGAGCATGATAGGAAATAAAGGACTTTTAACTAACTTTGTACCATTTCAAGGCGGAAAGGTGTACTTCGGAGGTGGTGAAGGAAGGATCTCTAGAAAAGGGACCATTCAGACTCCTAACCTTAATTTTGAGCAGGTTTACTATGTGGAAGCACTTCAACACTTCAACTTGATCTCTGTCTCTCAGATTTGTGACAAGAAGCAGTTTTTCCTTTTTACAGATACTGAAGCACTGATGTTGTCCAAAGACCTTAAGCTACCAGATGCCTCCCATGTTCTACTCAAAATCCCAAGAAGACATAACCTCTATAGCATCAAGTTGAATGAAGTTAATCTTACTGGTCAACTAGCTTGTTTGGTTTCCAAAGCATCAGAAGATGAAGCCACAAAATGGCATAGAAGGATGGGACATGTAAACTTCAAGACCATTCACAAACTGGCGAATATTAACTTGGTCTCTGGTTTACCTCCCAAAACTTTCAGGAATGATATCAATTGTCTTGCGTGCAACAAAGGCAAACAACATAAAGCATCCTTCAAAGCCATTACTGCTCTTAGCCTCATAACTGAACCATTGCAGCTACTACATATGGATTTGTTTGGTCCTACCTCCATTAGGATCATTGACCATAAACACTACTGTCTTGTGGTAACTGATGGATATAGCAGGTTCGCGTTGGTTTTCTTTCTAGCTGCCAAAAGTGAGACCTACTCCATTCTCAAAGACTTTATTACACTCATTGAGAATCAGTTGTCCAATAAGGTGAAAGGTATCCGATGTGACAATGGAACCGAATTCAAAAATGCAGACCTCATAGCACTTTGCAATTCTAAAGGTATCAAAAGAGATTATAGTGCTGCCAGGACTCCTCAACATAATGGTGTTGTAGAAAGGAAGAACAAGACTCTTATAGAAGCTGCAAGAACCATGCTTGCAGATTCCAAGCTTCCAACTATGTTTTGGACAGAAGTTGTCAACACTGCAAGTTATGTGTTGAATAGGGTTTCCATTACCAATCCCCATAAGAAGAATCCATATGAGCTACGCACAGCCAAAGTCCCAAGCATTACTCATTTGAAGCCATTTGGTTGTCTTGTCACCATTCTGAATACTAGTGACTATTTGGGGAAATGTGATGGCAAGGCAGATGAAGGCTACATTGCGGGATATTCAGCTCACTCAAGAGCTTATCGGGTTTACAATCTCCATGTCAAGCGTGTCATTGAAACTATAAATCTCAGGTACCTTGAGGAGAAGACAAACATCTAAGACAAAGGTCCTGAATGGTATTTTGATCTTGATTATCTTAGTTACTCATTGGGATATTTTCGTTTCAAAACTAACCAAGATGCAGGTCCACAAGTGTTTGCGTCTTCTAGTGCAGGTGCTACCTCTAGCTCTTCGGACTCAGATGAGGATGATGACATTTTTGTCGTACCATCCTATTCCACAACAATCGCTCCCAACACTAATGCTACTGCTATTGATGCTTCTTCATCAGACATTGTGGACTCATAAGGAGCTCTTGACACACTGCTTAAGCAACAACAAGATGCTACTACAACAGCTACTCAAGGAGGCTTTGAGTTTCCTTTGAGTACTCCTATTATACCTGTTACTCCTAGTGATCCTAGTGTTACTCCTAGTGCAAGTTTAACACCTATTGGCTATTGGTAGTCCGATTAGTGATCCTACTTCCACAACTAGGTTCTCTGGTCCTTTTGACTTGGGAAACTGTCAAAAGAAGACTTCTACTAAGCTGGATGATATTCATAAGCAACCAATAGATGGCATTTTCGACTCTGCTTCATATGATGATGACATTGTTGGGGATCTTAATAACTTGGCACCAGAAGTGGATGTAGCTCCTACTCCTGTTCAGCAGATGAATAAAGACCATCCTACTACTCAAATCATAGGAGATCCTGTTTCTACTGTCAAGACTCGCCGCATGTATAAGAAAGCAACGTCTGGTCATCATGTTCTTGTGAGCTACATTGAAGACCAAAAGCGTAATAATCACACAGATTTTCTTCACTGTTTGTTTGCTTGTTTTCTTTCACAGGTGGAACCTAGGTTTGTCTCACATGCTCTTAAGGATCAAAGTTGGGTTGAGGCTATGCAGGAGGAGATGCATCAGTTCTTGTTTCAGAATGTTTGGATCCTAGTTGACATACCAGATGGAAAGACGACAATTGGTACCAAATGGATTCTCAAAAACAAGAAAGATGCAAGGGGTATTGTGGTGAGAAATAAGGCTAGGCTGGTCGCACAAGGTCACACACAACTAGAAGGGATTGACTACACTGAAGTCTTTGCTCCGGTTGCAAGAATTGAGGCCATTCGTCTGTTTTTGGCTTTTGCTTCTTATGTTGGCTTTACGGTTTTTTAGATGGATGTCAAGAGTGCTTTTCTCTATGGCAAGATTAACGAGGAAGTTTATGTCACTCAACCTAAGGGCTTTGTGGATCCACTTCATCCCAAGAAAGTCTACAAGGTGGTCAAAGCTCTTTATGGACTTCATCAGGCTCCTAGAGCTTGGTATGAGCGTCTGTCCACTTTCTTGTTGAAACATGGCTATAGAAGAGGCACTATTGACAAAACACTGTTCCTAAAAAGGAATCCCAAAGACATCATCTTGGTTCAAGTATATGTGGATGATATTATCTTCAGTTCTACTATGAAGGAGTGGTGTGATGAGTTTGAACAGCTAATGAAAGGCGAATTTCAGATGAGTGCCATAGGAGAACTCACATTTTTCCTTGGTCTTCAAGTCAAGCAACAGTCGGATGGTATCTTCATTAGTCAAGATAAGCATGTTTATGAAATAATTCAGAAGTTTGATGTGGAACCTCTTAGACCAGCAGCAACACCTTATGAGGTCACTAAAGTCAAACTCAAGAATGAGCTAGATCCCTTGGTCAATGTTCACATGTACAGGTCAATGATTGGCTCACTCATGTATTTGACTGCCTCACGCCCGGACATTATGTTTGCTGTAAGTGCTTGTTCTAGACATCAGGTGGCTCCAACCGTGTCTAACTTGAATGTAGTCAAGAAAATCTTCACGTATATCAAGGCACAACCCAAGCTAGGCTTGTGGTATCCAAGGGAATCACATTTTGTTCTTGAGGCCTATAGTGACAGTGATTATGTAGGTGCTAATAATGATAGGAAGTCTACTACTGGTGGTTGTCAATTTTTGGGTCGAAGACTTATCTCATGGCAATGTAAGAAACAAACAATAGTAGCTATCTCCTCAACAGAAGCTGAATACGTAGCTGCTGCTAGTTGTTGTGGACAAGTCTTGTGGATACAAAATCAAATGCTGGATTATGGGTTCAACTTCATGAACACCAAAATTTTCATCGACAATCAAAGCACTATCTTCATTGTGAAAAACCCTGTGTTTCATCAAAGAACCAAGCATATAGAGATTCGGTACCATTTTATACGGGATGCCAATGAGAAGAAGCTGATACATGTTCTTAAGGTACATACGGATGATAACGTTGCTGATTTGTTGACTAAGGCGTTTGATGGTCCAAGGTTCAACCACTTGGTGGTTCACATTGGTATGGTCAATCCTTGAGGTATAGGATTGAGGGGAGGCTAAGCCTAAGGGGAGGCTTATTGTACATATTTACTTGTACATTCTTAAATCTGGTAGCTTCTAACAACATTTTTCATGGATATCCGCGGTGTGTGCAACTTCTAGTGGATGATTTTGGTTACTCCTAGTGGCAGTCTTCTGCTCCTATTGGGTTCAAACCCTTATTTTTCACTTGTGGTTGGCTTCTAGTATCCAGTTGGGTCACTATTCATTTAGTTTACTTTTGTTGACCACTCGCTGCTCCTAGTGTTGACCTCTACGCGTTTTGACTTTCAGTCAACGCGAGTTACTTCTGGTGCACATATTTTGTTAACTTTGGTAACTGAGATTTGCTAATTATGGTTTAAAGGGCAAGTGGTTGCTCAACATTAATGACTTAATTTGGAAAGGGAAACCCCCATAATTAGGGGTCAATGAACAGTTTCTGTGACCATTATTAATGGTCAAAAGGCTCATTTGACTAAATTATCAAAACATAATCACACACACATACGCTCCTACCCTTAACCATCTTCAATCAATCATCTTCCACTACTCCAATCATCATCAATAGCATCACTCCAGTATAAACCCGATCACAACAAGGTGGCCTATCTTGGAGAAGGTCCTAAAAGAGAGGAGTTCATTGACATCCTGGAATACATTGAAGCTTCGAGTCTAAGGTATGCACTTACTGTTTGCCCCACTGTATATGATAATATCATTCGTCAGTTTTGGGCTACAACCAACACTCATGCTATTTTGGGTCGCCCATTAGAGCTCCATGCTACTATAGATGGTCTCTCCTATGTGGTGACTGAGGCATCCATTCGGTCTGCCCTTCATCTCCAAGATGAAGATGGCATTATTTCTCTCCCCAATGCGGAGGTGTTGGATGGTATAGCTTCCATAGGTTATAATCATGAGGGGAAGTTTAACTTCCAAAAAAATCGATTTGCCCCTCAATGGAAGCTGCTTGTTCACTATTTGACTCACTGTTTAAGTCCCAAAGCTAGGAGTTGAGATGCGTTTCCTACCCCCTTGCTACTGGTTTGATATGTATTGCTCAGGGTCGCACATTTAGCTTTTCTCATTATCTGTTTGATGGTATGCTTAGTAATCTTAGTGACACTGGTTCTAGAAAGAAGTTCTTGATATACCCTAGGTTTTTGCAGCAGGTTCTTATGTGCTTACCTAGGAAGAAGAAGGAATATGTGCCTCCTAAGCTTACTCAAAAAGTTTATGCGAATATGGCACTTGGTTATCATGGTCCTCTAAGGCCCCTCTTTGATGCTATGTTGGGCCTTGCCCAAGGGGGTCCCAATGTGGTTCCTCCGACTGGTCAAGCCGAGGAGGAACCTCAATTGGTGGATGATCCTATGGAGGAGGAGAACCCTGCTACTGGTGTGCCTCATGTGGAGGTTGAGGAGCCAGTTCAAAAGGTGATGGTAGAAATGACATCTACCTCGAAGCCTACATCTTCCTCTTGCCCACATGAGTCCCCCTTTGCTGATTCTCCCCCTCCTAGCCCAACTCCACATTCTGTTGAGAAGCCTTCTAGTTCTCATGCCCATATGGAGACCCATCATTTGCTTCTGGTCCCAATGACGCATCCCCTAAACCAAGTCCTCTTGGTGGGGAAGCTGAGGAACCTGTTACTTTGACTTCTTTGCTTGCTCTTATGCACATGTATTATGAAAAGATTGTTTCATTGGAGGATGAGCTCAACCAACATTGCAAGCTCATAAGGGATTTCCTGCTCCCATTGGCGAACATGGTCACATCCCTAGAGACGCGGCTCAAGCGCCATAGGAAGAAGGCGGTGCTATCTGATTCTGATGAGGATGAAGAGGAGGATAGGTTGACTATTTTGGCAAGGGCTGCTTTTGCTGCTAAGCCAAGTGATGACCTGCCTGATCCTCCTAGTCCTTCACGTATTCCAACTGCTGTTGCTGGCCCCATGCCCATGGATGATACTGCTGGTCCTTCATCTCCCACTCCTGGTCCCTCTCATGATCCGAAGGGTAAAGCCCCTATGACTGATGCACCCTATCCTCCCAAAAAGAGAACACGTAGACAACTAGAGGAAGAAATATTGAGAGATGAGGCTGCTAAGAGGTTACAAGAGGAGTTTGACCATCAAGTTGCGGCTGCCTCAACGGCTGCGGCTGAGGATGAAGCCCTACAACAACAGAGACGTGAGCAGATAAGGCACAATGCCATGCATTGGGATAATAATGACTGGATGAATGTGATTACACTTCTTACTTCTGACTACTCTCAATTCACTGATTTGTTGGGTGTGGATGTGAATCAGGGTAATTGTGTTCAAAGGTTAATGTCATTGATGCAAAGGCAGAGGGAAGCTCTCGTTGCTCAACTTCGCGAGAAACGTCACAACAGACCTCTGTCTCGTGCTGAAGAAAAGCGGTTGATGCAGCAGTATGTGAAGAATCAATCTGGCGCTTATTATTAGACTGGTTGGACATGGAAGAAGGTGAGGAGGCTATCTTTTGATGAGCTTAAGGAGCTATACACCAATATGATCAAGCGTAGGGATATTCTATGCCTGCTCATGCTATCTATCGCCCACCTCCTCGTGTTGTCCACACTTCCATGCATGTTGCTACTCCTACTTCATCGCCGGTTGTTCAACAAGGTACTTCTGCGGTTCCATCTACTGGTGCACCTACTACTGTTGTTCCTATTACCTCTTCTTCACAGATTGATCCCACTCCTTCTACTGTTGATGCTACCACCACTCATGAAGCTACTACCACTCCTGCTGTTACTGCCACACCTGTTACTCCTGCTGTTGATCCTACACCTACACCGGTTACTGAACCGCTTCCCACTCCATCTGCAGCTACAACCACTTCTAACCCTATGATTGTTGATGACTTTGCTTCTATTGCTGCTGCACCTACCACTATGAAGGTAAAGGAGGAATCCTCTTCTGGTGTCCCCACCCCTCACCGTTCTATTCGAAAGAAGAAGGCTCGTCGTGGTAAGACTGTTCCATTTGAGAAGAGGGATTCTGATAATCTAATAGATGCCGCTTCTGATAGCAAGAATGAGTTACCTCTTGGCAGATGCTGGATTGTAGCTTGGGAGGTTCAACCATCCCCCATTTCTATTGGTACCTATACTCATTTGATCACGACTAGTGATGGCTACACTCGGTGTGTCTCTGGGCTGCAAAGCATTTTGTCATGGGTGGAGCGTCGTGATCTTATGTTGTTGTATGGGTTGGTTGATGCTCAAATTCCTAAGTCTCCTAGTGAGCTTCCTAACTGGCATGGGTTGACTATTTTGGGAGATTTGAAGTTAAGGTTGGATTGCCCCCTAATTCTCCTCGTGCTGGTGTATGAAAGGAACAACCTCGTTGGGTGGTAAGGAGGTGGAAGTTGTATGCTGGGTGTGCTGTGCATGTGTTGGAACTTGAATCTGGTGCTACTATTTTCATGCTTGTTGATGTGGAGTATCCTTTGATCATTGCTACCATGGAAGCCATGCTAGAGAGCCACCTGGTGGTGTCAAATGCTCCTTCTGGCAACGAGTCTGCTATGGCCACCTCTTTGATTGAGAGAATTCAACCTTGGCTGCTAGCGGACAAGGTTGCTGCTTCTGGTATGTGATTAGTTTGTTTATTCTCTATTTTTGATACTTTATACATTCTTTTCACCAATATGTACAGTGATTGTGACTAACACTTTACTTAGTTTAGTTATAAAAAAACCCATACTTTTATATAATATCTGCTTATACTTTTAACATGTGATGGACTTTCAAAACTTGTAAATCCTGTAATTTCTGCTTATACTTTTTCATCATGCAACGGTTTTACACTTGGGCTGTCATGAGATGTACTACTGGTGTTGGACCTAGTCCACACAACAAATGGTGCTCAACTCACCATGTCTTGCAGACAAGAAAGAGTTGATTCACCATGAGGGTACGACTCTGGTGTGATTATCAAATCCGTTGATGGTTGCCAGTTTACCCAAAATTGGATGGTTTTCACTTGCCTTGGTCCTAGATTGAAAAGTGGCTAGTCCAAGGGGGTACGGCTCTTGGTAAAGACTCATATAAAATCCGTTGATAGCTGTAATAGATTGCTCAAAGTTATAGGGTTTTCAGCTCACCGATGCTTTATTGCTAAGAGTTGGCTAGTCCGGAAGGGTACGACTTCTGGTAAAGATCTAAATCAAATCCGTTGACGGCTGTGATGATTTGCCCAAAATCATTAGGGTACCCCCACTCACCATTGATTTACGTTCTAAGAGTTGGGCTGGGCTCTGGTCTCCCAGGGTGATGCTTATTCCACCATAAAGACTAGCTAGCCCAAGAGAAAGAAGCTACTTGGTAAAGGCTTATCAAATCTGATCATGTTGTTGTGAAGATTCAACAAGTGCAAATATGTTTCAAGCTCTCAAGAAGCTTCTTGGAGTTACTGGTTGCAGCAGTCTTGGTGTTTTCAATTCTGATGGTTATATTGCTGCTGCTTGTTTTGTTGTTTCAATCCTCATGCTGTTTTGCAAGATCTACCAAGAAACTTGAACTCAACCAGTCAAATTCAAGTTTAGGGGAGGATTGTTAGGACCTATGTAATAGATATTTGTAATAGATAAACTAGGAGATATGTAGTTCCTTCTGGTCCTAGTAGTAGTAGGAGCAATACGTGCTCCTGGTCTAGTATAAAGTCAAACATTATTATTCTTAGTAGTTTGTTAGGATATGCATGAGATATGTTAGGAAAGGATATGCATATCAGAAGTTACACGTTTTTGTTTAATGTAGTATTAGGGTTTCCTTGTAGTATAGAAGGAACCCATTAGAAGAAGGGTTAGACACACCTTTCATCATCATTATTCATTTCATATTAATAGTAGAAATCCTTAGTAAGGATCAAGTTATTTAGTTATTATGTTTCTTCTTGTTCATAGTATTTGTATTCCGCACTTAGACTATGTATTACATTAAGAGTCTCTCTGTGAATAGACTTATGATTATAGAAGTCGTTCACCATCCTTAATAGGCTGCAAGATCCATATCAAGTGGACCCAACAGGACGTCACTGTTATCCACTTAGGATGCTCGGGTCATCCACTTAGGACGCTGGATAACATGACTACTTAACATGATTATATGACAAATCATGTCAACATAAGTACATGACATGCTAATATGACCAATCGGGTCAACATGACTACTTGACATGATAGTATGACCATTCAGGTCAACATGACTACTTGACATGATAATATGACCAATCTGGTCAACATGATTACTTGACATGCTAGTATGACCAATCAAGTCAACATGAGTACTTGACATGCTAATATGACCAATCAGGTCAACATGACTACTTGACATGATAGTATGACCATTCAGGTCAAGATGACTACTGACATGATAATATGATCACTCATGTCAACATGAGTACTAACATGATAATATCCCCATTCAAGTCAACGTGATTATTGATGCGTTTCTGGGGCACCCTATCTTTGTCTACGATGCTACTTGTGAGCACCTAACTCATAATAACGATGTTCCTTGTGAACATCATGAACATGATGGAATGCTCCTTGTGAGCAATCTAAACGTGATAATAATGCTCATTGTGAGCTTTATAAACATGATATGATACTCCTCGTGAACATCCTAAACATGATTTTGATACGCATTGTGGGTGTCCTATACTTGGCTTGCTTTCGGTTAAACCCGAATCATGACATGATAAATACTACTCGGCTATCTGAATATCTAAACATCGCAACCTTCAGCTACATTCCGAAGCTAAACAAACATTCTTACGTCATGTGTAATCTAATAACATAAATCTAAAACCGTTGCTCACCTTTGATCTTGATTATGCATCCATAAGCCTTCCAATAGCACCTAAGCATATTATGACCATACTAAGATATTTAGAACTTTATAACTCATATATCTAACATGTATTGGGTCTAAAACACGCAAACATATTCAGATAAGGTGTTATTTCATTGTTAAACACTTTCTACTAAAAGTCCTTTTTATACAGAATTTGTGTTGTCTGCTGTACTTTGCTGTTTTTGATCTACTTAGACCTGGCATCAAGACCTGAGACTATTTTTGTTGGAAAGTAGACTCTCCCACCTTTCCGAAAAGGTAAGATACACCGCCAACGGAGTTATGGTTATTTTTCTATGGTTTTTCAAAGTCTGCGCAAATTTCTCCATACCTTGCTGTCCCAAATTCAGACTTCACCAAAACGACCCAAAACTCATGATATGCTATTCTACTCTTAACCAAACTTATATCCCAGCTTATTAAACATGTATATGATCAATTTCAACAATATTTTTAGTTATAACATGTCTGAATTTGCTAATATGGCCTTGTGCCAAACACCCTTTTAAGTTTATAACTAAGAACCATATTCTTCATATACTATGAACTAGCTTGTTACCCTCATACAAATACTACATGACTTCATTAATTTCGTATTTTAATCATTATCTAATCCATAATCAGGAATCAAATTGGCTAAGACTGTATGAACATGATTAAAATCATCATTAATACACTTGTTAGGCAAAACCCACAATTTCTACCATGATCATGAAATCTTAACATGAATTTAAATCATACCTTTGATGAGGAACATGTTAGAGAAGCTTCAAACGTCATTTATATAGCATAATCATCATCAATATCAACTTCAATTCATCATAAGGATGATTTCTTCATCTTTAAGTTTTCTAGCTCCTTTTCCCTCCAAGAACCCATACACACCACGTGTGATGATAACAGAAGATTCTGAGATTTTAAGTTATCTCAACACAAGGGCATTATTGTAATTTCAACCTCTAACTATACTTTGAAATCTTGGCAACTTAGATCCCTTAAGTTCCTTTCTTTAATAGTTATGATATCTATACTCATAGTTTGACTATCGGGTTTGACTAACCAATCACGTAAAACATTCAAACTTATAAAGTCGTAGTCAAACTTACACAATGACATTTTAGAAATAAAATACCTTTAGCACCATTTTGGGTTGTTGCATGAATTGATTTGATTGTAAGTTTGTCAAGCCAACGTTTTGGTTATCAATTAAAATTTTTAGTTTTGGAACAAGACAGCTCATGCCTTCTAATCATACAACACATTTGTACTTAATATTGTGTTTTAAGAGTTTTTGTATATTTTTTTAAATAAGTCGTTTCACAGAGTTTCGACCTGTGAGATCTTAATGTTCGATGAGCAAAACATATGCTTAATTGAGTGACAATTGCTGAATATGAGACATGGTTACTCTTACAATATTTTAGATATTATTAAATCAATAGCTGAATTATTTGCGCAATATTTTGTATGATTATTTTCCGATTAGACATTAAGATGCCGTTTAAAATCAAACAACCACAACTTCTGTTCAGTTTTACTTTGGTATGACCATTGCTAAAGTTAATGCCAGACACTATCAAAAGTTGATTTTTTTCTTCTGAGGCCGGTTTTAAAATTTTTATGTTGTGATAAATATAGTAAATACACAAAACAACAACCAAGTTGTATCTAAAGAAGTTTTATTACGCATTTGAACTAAAAACATATACTTTCTAATTGGGAAGAATTTATTAAGTTTTATTTCCTATTATCATATTACCATTCACGGAATTATTTACTTGCGACACAGAAATTTAATAGCTATTGGCAATTATACCCTTGCATTATTAACCCTTTTTCCCTATCCGTTAGTGTTGTGTGTTAGTTGACTCAAAATTCATCCTCGTTCCATATCCACTTCAACAGCTCTCCTAGAATCTTAATTAGATCATCTACTTCCTCGCATCTTCTACAATTTTTCTACTTTTATTAATAGTAAACTAATTCAGTTCACAAAAAGTTGAGTTAATCCGAATGAAATTTCATACTAACTAAATAAGTAACTAGTAAGAGATTATCATTATTTATTATTCGTAACAAGCACACATGAATAATACATCAAATGCAACTCTTTTTTACGTGATTCTTTCTATTCCAATTTGAAGTTTTCTTATTGACATACGTAAAAGATCAGTAAGTTTTCCACTTCTACGTATGCACCATGATATATTTGAGCCTTTGGATATGATATGCTTCTTCCTTACTTAGTTTTCCTTTAAAGTCATTCAATGGTATGTATATTGATAGACTTGTTGACCACGAACATCCAAACACCACTAGACACCGGCAAACTATCGCCCTTGAAATCCTTAACTTAGCTCATCATTGTCGACAACATGTTGTAAGCGTTTGCACATTCGAATATAAAATCCAAAGTTTCACAGCAGTACCAAGCAACATTTTTTATCGTCAGAAAAGAGAAACTAGAAAATTTGTGATCAAAGTTTATTTATGGACGACGAGGTGCAACTGGTGCTAGTAAGAGATTGTTATCGTTACCTTGGACATCTGTCAAAAAACCTGATAAGTTTGATTAATTTACGACGAGAGTCGATATCGGAATATAATATATGAGTGCTTTTTAATTCATACTGTATATATCTTAGTTAAGGATTCCGGTGGGTTTGATTGAGGTGAACAAAGTTGACAAACAGCCCTCTAGCGACAAAAAGATGGAGACAGCTTCATGTGGATAATGTAGAGGGTAGGATAGTCAATTCATAACAAATTTTTGTGTACGGAGTAAAACGCTCCGTGTAAATATCAATTCCCTTCTTTTTGTTGTCTATTCAATATATGAGTTTTTTACAATGTTCGTACTTCATTAACCGCTACATGAATATATTCAAGGATACTCAAAGAGTGTGCCCCTCCATCAAAGGGGCTTTGCAAATTTCAATCATACTAGGCAATCTCAGGAAATTATGATGATGTTCTGGTTGATGTTAACTTTGTTGCTGAAAATTAAAATTTATGATATATCCTCTCAAAACATTATGATGTCTTACCTTTATGAATAAATGTAGTGTCAAATAATTTTTGGCCGATTGGTTTGATGCAAATCCATTAACTCAATATGGTTTGCATTGTTTATGTTAAAGATTAAGTTATACTTTTGTTTTTTTTTGTATTTTTTATTATCATACACTTATTCTCGAGAACATTTGTAATCTATTAAAATCAACCACGCCATTCATCATCACATAAATTACTATACAAAACGTAATAAATCCAAAGACATCTTTAACCTAGGATTTTTACAAAAGAGACTTCTTTTTAATCATCTTACACTATATGTCGTTCTTTCCGGTGTCTCCGAATAGAAGTTTAATATTTTTTGTTATTATGGATCTACTAATTGTACAAAAACTAATACTAACATTATTTGATATTCTGTGATTTAAAAAATAATTATAACTAAAACTATATAGTTTCTATCTGCTAATACTGTGTGCTTATTATTTTAATCAAATCATATTTTATTACTATAAGTTAACTCTAAAAATATTTTAAATGTATTCGTGTCAAATGAACATGCCTATTATACTTTTTAAATATAATCAGAAAGCGCGCCTGTCCATCGGACGGGCTTAGCTAAATAGTATAAATATATATATTTATATAACTTCGGTTTCGGTTCTGTTTTAGGGTCCGATTGTCAAACCCATATCTAACCCGAAAACCAAATTTGTAGTTTGGTTTAGTTCGGTTCGGTTCGGTTGTAACCCACAACCTGAATCGTACTTTTGGTTCGGTTTTAATTCAGGTTCGATTTGATTTGGTTTTTGGTTTTCGTGGGTTAAACCAAAATAATGGACACCCCTAGGTGGGGTAGGTACGGTGTTGTATCCGATTGGAGGGGAGGAATAGAGGCTTTGATTTAATTAATTTTTACTTAGTGTTGTGTGCTTATTTATGATAAATAGGTTAATGGTTTTAAGGTAAAATGGTATAGGTAAAAGGTAACTAGTCGTATGTAAAAAGTAAAAGTATAATTACCGTAAGTGAAAAATAAAAAATGTAAAAATAAAAATAAAATTAGTAATAATAATAATACAGAGTTAAGATCTATGTAGACCCTTAAATTAGCATAAACCTATTCAACCAATCATAATCACCCATTTAAAAAAACCCACTTCCCACCACTTTTTTAAAAATTAAATATCTCACAAACGGTAAATCGTCAAACGAAAAAATATACACCATTCAAAATGGAATAAAGATTTGGTCAACATTCAAGATAATGTTTGACCATGATGAAGCTGATCCAGTTTGGCTGGATTTAGAAGATTTAAGCACTTTGGAGGGGCTTTTGTATTCTGCTGTTGGAGTTTATCATCTCTGCACAACAAAGTTTTTAGAGTTCTTACTGGTTGATAGGAAATATCCATTGTCACAAGAAGTTTTGAAGAAGACGATTAGCACCAAGCTCAAGGTGGACTATACCATGGTGTTGGAGTAGACTTGATGCGATTTATTCTCACTCAGATGGAAAAATAGGTTTTGTTTGTAAGAATCCTCTGTATATATATTGTTTTATTTAAAGAAACTTGATGTTAAGGGTAAATATCAAGTTTAGGGGAGGATTGTTGGGTATAAAATTAGTTAAGTCATCTAGTCGCTGACAAAGGAAATCAAGCCACTGACAATGTGTTATCAAGCCGCTGACAGAATAGGCGCACAGAATCAAGCCGCTGTCAAGATTTATTAGCTATTAAAGTCAACACATTTTGTTAAGTTAGAAAGATATGTATGAATATTGTATTTTTATGTTTATCTTATTATATCTTCCTAGAATAGTTGATACGATAACTTAATGTACAAGGCTCCTTATGTGTATAAAAGGAAGCCTTAGGGTTTATGATTAACATACTTTCAATCACATTGTTTATCGTTATTATTATTAATCAAATTTGAAAGTTATGGTATACGTGCTTTGTTATTTGTTATTTGTTATTTGTTCTTTGTTCTAAGTATTAATTCCGCATAATACTTAGTTTATTAAGTTTCTCTACGTATTATACTTGAACTAATCTCGATAATACAAAAGCTTAAACGATCTAAGTTTGGGATCAACAAGAGGTATAGTTGCGATCAACATACATCACTAATTTTTTAAAACTCAGTTATAAAAACAATAAAAACCAACGTTCTACCTTTTATTTAAAAAGTAATATCTTATAAACAGCATAGCATTAAGCGATAAGAAGTACACCAACACGATAATATTTTTTATTATTCAATAAACGAGTATTTTGATATACCTTCGACAAACTTTTTTAGATTGAAATTTACAACTGGAAAAATTATATATAATTTATTCTTTTCAAAGCATGCGATTTCAGATATTACATGTGATTTTCATAAACGTAAATAACTTGTAATTTATAAAATAAAAAAACTTTATTTTATAAACTGCATGTGATATTTACTGTATAAACTGCATTTTTATTGACTTTCTTCCACAAGTGACATCGTTTCCGCATCATACAGACATATGGGGCTTCTTTCGTTTTTCTAGTTCCTTACTGCTGAGCTTGTTTTGCATAACCCGGATTAGGTGGTAAATCTTGAAGACGCTTAAGTTCTAGTTCCTTAAATGATGAAGTTAATAAATGAACCATTTTGTAGAAGAATATTGTTGTAAAAGCTGTTGATCTCTCATTATAAGAAGTTTGGTAGCATTAATTTCTGATTCAACCTTTTTAGACTCGGGATTTTTGAAATCCGTTTTAAGTTTTTGAAAATTATTGACAACCGACTCTTTTTTCTTTTAATTCATTAGAAAGATTAACTCCTAATGTTTCTATTTCATTTAAATGTTCTAGCCTTTCAAAACGAAATTGATCAAATTCTAAATAAGTTATTTTCTCTACTTGAGGGACCATTCAGTGGATAGGGTTGCATTCATATCTATTGTGTGTCGGACAACAACATTCACGTCATCAATTATATGTTTATGCACCATTACCAAGTCTTGTTGAGCATAAGATACCATACCCGTCGTAACATTTGGTTGAGGTTCACTCAAATGTGTTGGATTGGATACCCCATCATTTGATTTACTATTTCATGGAATGTTGTTTGAGGTTGTTATTATCACATCCAACATGATTTAGGTTATCATGAACAATATTGGTTGTGGTTGATACCTCACTGACGATATTTGAACCGTAGTGAGAAATATTAGCAACGAGAGCAGCTCGGGCTGAGTGAAGTTCATCACTATCCGAATCATATGCATCAAGATCATCCGCTTGATATGCTGCATTTGAAGTAGAGACTAGGGGAATGCCTTCATTTTCTACTGCCCCTGGGTCTTCATTAAATGTTAATTCCTCTGAATCCAAAATATTTTCATTTGCTTGAGCATTAACTAACAACATCTTCTCATTAAACCATGATGCATCCCTCCCCCTTTTTGGTTGAGTATATTGTCTCACCATGTGACCTTGTCCTCGGTAATTGTTAAACATATGATTCACCATAACGCGATTTTGATCCGAAGGTCGGGGACAATATAATTAATGTTTAGCCATTGTTAGAGAGAGAAAGAGATACTGGAAACAAAGAGTTTTATTCCTAGTGAGAGAAGTTAAATAGAACAAATGACAATCTCCACCCCTCCATAGAAGTATGGAGGGGTATATATAGTCTGGGACCTAAACTAACTTATAGCATGTGACAATATTAATCCCTACAAGTCCCGGCTATATAATCTAATGTAATTCCGTTAGTCGCTCAAATTTTAGGGCTAAAAATCTTCCCCTAATGTGGAGACATACGGAACGACTTACAATGTTCCTAACAAGTACAAATACAACAATAATATGACAGTTTCAAAGTGCTTCCAATACCGAGGATGACGTCGTTGTCTTCAAGTCTTCAAAGAAATACCCC
The DNA here is from genome assembly GCA_025667525.1 of Glebionis coronaria. Classification (NCBI taxonomy): domain Eukaryota; kingdom Viridiplantae; phylum Streptophyta; class Magnoliopsida; order Asterales; family Asteraceae; genus Glebionis; species Glebionis coronaria. The sequence continues at coordinate 535,759,587 of CM046876.1, forward strand.
AGATTGAATCCTTTTTGTTGAGGAACCATTGTGTTTTGTATGAAATGGATTAACTTCCCCCCAATTCATACTCCATGTCTTGAAAAGCTTTCTTCATAGACTTCTTTTTGACGAAGTTTCTGAATCAGCTTCCCCCACAAACCAATATCCCTATCTTCAGCTGAATCTGTAGCTTGAGAAATCTTCTATCTTTGACATTTAAAGTGCACAGTGTAATTTTATAGAAGAATAAGCAAACCACACCAAGTAAAACGGCTACCTTGACATTTTTGGTCTTCGTGATTATGCGTTTAGAGGAACATGCAAGAATTCAGCCACAAATCCTCTCACGCTTGTAGAATACTTCCCCCTGGAAGTTGAACTAAGTACGTAGCTCACCTGAAGTGTTGTCCAAAGTACACGTTTTCCCCCCATGATGGTTACGAACACTCGAAAGCATCATCTAGCGTGTACAATCAGAATCGCGAGATGTTCTTATCTAAAGCAGAAATCTTCATATGTTGAGAAAGGTAGAAAGACTATGAAAGATTTTCTTAGACAGTAAAGTATTATTTGACATTTTATATCTCAAATATGTCTCGTGAGAATTTTTTGTTGATCACATCTCCACTCGTTAAACTCTTTGGCTAACTTACCAACCTCGAATTCTGTCGGTTATCTATAGTGACCACTGGTGAAGTAAACTTGATATTCCAAATCAGAAATAATAATAATAGATGAAAAGGATGAAAGGTATAAACAAATTGATGATATAAAGAAAGTGAAATTATTTGAAGAAATTGTGTTGTAGGCAACTGCTTAAAACTGTTATATGAAAAGAAAAAGATTATGACCATATCAAACTCGAATCCGACACTAACAAACACAAACACATTGATAAAAAAATATGAAACACCCCAGTTAGCTCTGATACCAATTGTTAAACATAAGATTCACCATAAAGCGGGTTTGATCCGAATGTCAAGGAGGATAGAAGTGATGTTTAGCCATTGTTAGAGAAAGAAAGAGATACTAGAAACAAAGAGTTTTATTCCTAGTGAGAGAAGTGAAATAGAACAAATGACAATCCTCACAACTCCATGGAAGTATGGAGGGCTATATATAGTCCGGGACCTAAACTTACTTATAACATGTGACAGTATTGGTCCCTGCAAGTCCTGGCTATATAATCTAATGTAATTCTATTAGTCTCTCACATTTTAGGGCTAATAGCAATTATAGCAAGTCACCACTTTCTGAGGATCACTGAAACTTCCACTACCACTATCTTGGGCATTAACGGTTCTTGTACTTGGTCTAAATGAATTTTGCCTGCCTTGAATGGATTGTACCGTCACTTGACAATCTTGAATAGTGTCTTGTTGGCGAGGATTTGAAGATGTGCGGATCTGATTGTTCGTTGGTGGAAATCCTCTAGTTGCAAAAAGTTTTGATAAGTAGGAAGTAATGTTGGGAATTATTGGTAAAGTACCAAGTACCGTTAGTGCAAGTACAAGTACTGTTAGTGTTGGCAAGTACCGTTAGTGTTAACGTGGTACATAGAAAGTACTGTTAGTGTTAATGTAAGTACTGCTATATTGATTAGGACGAATATATCTTTAGAAAAGATATGTCATTGTTATAGTTAGAGTATATCTTATGTGATATACTTAATAATTTAGAATATCTATAATATATCGTATGTGATATACTTATCATAATAGAATATTCTAGGGTTCCTTACACTATAAAAGGAACATAGGTATGATGAGTTTATTGTACCTCATTTAAAAGTAGATTATAGAAGATCAAATAGTTAAAAGTAATTCTGTTCTTCTTTGCTTTATAAGTTAGATTCCACATAACTTATTTGGTTGAGTAAGAGTTCTCAAGTGCTCTACTTTGATTACAAGCTATTGTACAAATTCTTAACAGAATATAGATCCATTCAAAGGGATCAACAAGTGGTATCAGAGCTTGTTGAGAAACTCTGAATAAGAAGAACACAACCCTAGATCTCCACTCACACAAATCTAATGTCTCAATCCGGTGAAAATCCTCATTTGGAAGAAATTCCAATACCTAACCACATACCACAGGGACAACCTCAAATTGTGCATCCTACACTTGCAACTCCACCTGCACAAGGTGCACAACCACAGATGTTGTAGTTACTCATACAACTATACCTTCTTCCCATACTCTTTCTGATATGAAACTCCCTGTTCTGAAAAGTGATAACTATGAGACATGGGTAATGCAGATGGAACATTACTTGAATCACACACATCATACTCCGTGGGAGGTTATCAAGAATGTGAATACTCCTAAGAAGTTGTATTGGTTACCTGATGGTACATGTTATGCTTTGCTTGTTGTCACTGCTGAAGAGGTACAAGCAGAGATCAAAGAAAGAAAGGCCAGAAATGCTTTAGCCATGGCACTTTCAGAAGACATTCTACCTAGCTTTCATCACTTTAAGGATGCAAAGGCTATGTGGGCAGCTATCAAGCTTAGATTTGGAGCCATTGACAAGTCTAAGAAGATGAAAAAGATTGTTTTGAAACAAGAATTTGACAACTTCTCAATTTACAATACAAAAGGAATCCATAGTGGTTATGGAAGGTTCAATAAATTGCTCATTCAATTAGCAATTCATGGACTAGTAATTCCTCATGAAGAAGCTAATCAAAAATTCTTGAGAAGTGTTCCACAAGAGTAGAAAGTGATGGTCATGCACTTCATCACAAAGGATGATCTGGATGTGACTCCTTTTGATCATCTCTATAACAATCTTAGAGTTTATGAGATGGATGTTGAAGGCGTTGAAGTAACCAAAGCAGCAGCAACACCAAAGTCTAACTTGGATTTTGTGTTAGAAGAAAGCAACGGTACATACTCACAAAGGCAGTCCATTAATATCCTAGAATCCACAGGGAAGATCATCATCACTGTTTAGTGACAATGATGCCTTCTCATTCTTTGCTGGACAAGACAATAGACCAAGTTTAACTCTCAATGACTTATTCCAAATGGACGATGTTGACATTGAAGAGATGGATCTCAAATGGCAAGCTGCTATGGTCTTTGTTAGATCTAATAGACTCTACAAAAGGGCTGGAAGGAAGATGAATGTTGATCCTAATGAACCATTAATATATGACAAAATACTATTGGAGGACTAACTAGCAGTACTTATTCTCAAAATACTGAAGGCAGTCCATTAATGTCCTAGAATCCACAGGGAAGATCATCATCCCAGAAGTGTGAGGGTTTCCCCTTCTTTGTGCTTAAGGTGTTGTATTGAAGCTTTAAATCCATGATTCTAGTTTCTTTCACATAAGAGGGTCTCTTATGATAGAGAATAAGGTCCTCCCATGTAGATTTTGCTGTTTTGTAATTCACAAAAAAATTCATTCGGTCATCTGGAAGCACAGACATGATGAGACTTTTGATACGCTGGTCTAGGTTATCAGCTTTTCTCTCATCAACAGTCTATTGTACTTCAGGTTTTCTATTGTCCCCAACCATGGGAACAAAAGGACCATTTTCAATGATTCCAAGGAATTGAGGTTCAATCCCAACCATGTGGACAAGAAACCTCTTCTTCCAATTTGTGAAATTAGTTACCTCTAGTACAGGAGCAGAATTGAGTTGGCCACCCTATATTCTAGGGTTTGTGGTATAACTTGAGCCATTTCTGGATCTTGATTTGAAAACTTTTTAAATGAACAGTTTAATAAAATAAGAGTTTAGCTAATAAAATTGCTCTGATACCACTTGTTGGTCCCTTTTAAATCGTTATTACTTATCAACCTTAAGTAATAACTCTTTACCAAGACTCAAGTGTGTTGTTTTAACAATAGATAAGAACTATGAACAATTAAAACAACAATACCAATAACTTTTCAACGTATAGACTTTTATTAGAATCAAATAAAGAATCTATAACCCACTTTGTTTGCGGAATAACAAAGTGGTTGAATGACAATGGGTTGTGATCTCCTCTACTTAAACGTATAACCAAAGTTAAAGTCTAAGCTCCAATCTAAACGTTCATATGCATCTTAGCTATATGGTTTAGTTGGTATCGAGAGAGAAAGGTTTTCCAGAGTTTTTACTCTTGTATTGGTTAACCCTTTCTCTCTCAATGTACACTCCTTTTATAGGCAGTGTAAACCAGGGTTTGCATTTTGCATGTTTCAATGCATGGGTTTATCCAGTGGGTGGTTGATGCCCATGCTGGATAAACAGTACAAAGTACATAATAAACTATTCTATAAAAGATAAAGGTTGTACTTATATCTAAATATACAAGCAACCTACTTTGACTTAAATTTATCTTTTCCCGCCTAATGCAAACCATCAGAATACTGAAGAGTCTTTAGTATCCTAGAGGAGATCGACATCATTCAGTTTGGTATTGTCAAACCAAACTGAATTGAAAGCTCTTCTTCAGTTCTTGTTCTTCAGCAACTAGATAGCCTACTATTTGAAACGAAGACTCCTTTGTCTTCTAAGTTAACTGGAAGAGGAATATTGACCGTTCTTCAGCTACAAAGACTTCAGTCGGAACTTTGTTCCTCTGGTCATCCTTCAGCAGACTGGCCTTACTACTGAGCATGAAACACTTAAGGGGATTTTATATTCAAATCCTAGAGTTGCTTCAGGGTCAGTAAATACTGACCCAACAATCTCCCCTATTTGGATATACAAATAGCCTAAGTCTATTGTCAGTAGTAAGTGAGCATAACAACTTCTTCTTACTTGCACTGAACACTAAAGTACTTATAAACATCAGATAATCATTTATTCAATAAACATTACAAATTAAAAAAAACAATAAAAATGATTATTCAATTCTCCTTAGGCCTAAGTTCTTCAATTATAGGAGTCTGAGTTGATGGATCTGAGTTTCTATGGTCCAATATAGCAAGCAAGCACATGCTGAAGGTTTTACCAGCATCAGTACGTCCTAGACCTCCATGCTGAGAGTAAAAGAACCTTTGAACATTTGAGAGAAGTTCATTGTTCATTTCATCAAGGTCACTTATGCCCATAAAGTCTTGACGTTCTTGATGATTGAACATTATCATTCCCAATCCTGGTTCGTCAAGTACATGACCAGGGAGATGATTTTGAAACTAAACAAAGCCTTTGTATTTCTTTGTAGTGACAAAAATGTCACCCACTCCGGGTTGTATCAAATTGGCTCTTTTGTTCAGCTCTAGTATAGGATCTTGATCCTCCAGAGAAACTTGAGTGTTGATGTTCAAAATCTCACACAGTCTTTCATGATTTCTCATAAAGTGCTCAATTCTGGTGCGAGCTTTATCCCATCTCTTGGATTTCCTTTTCTCGATTTTCACACTTATATCAGTCCACTCAGTGTAAGAAAGTTCTTTTCCTTGGAAGTTTTCAATTATCTCATCAGTTCTATTACCCCTATATAACTTGAGATGAATATCACCTCTGCTGGTCAGCATATCAACGTTGGTGATTGGTGAGATATTTCTTCTGTTCACCCTTGTTATACAAAACTTTTCATATAACATTTTCTTCTTGAAAAGACTTTCTACTTCAGCTTTTCCTATTTCTTCATATAAGCTTAGCTTCAGATCTCTAAGCTTTTCTTCTTGCTGAAGCTTGTATAACTTGTCAAGTTCTTCCTGAGTGGCCACCCTAGCTTTGATCAGCCGATCATTCAGTGTATAATCTCCTTTGTTCTTGGGTACGAAAGGGGGTGAACCACTATCAGTTTTTTCTCCACTTGTGGTCAGCCCATCCATATGATCAATCTTGGCTGATGACTCCCCCTTACCCTTTGCTGGGCTCTTTTCAGTAATTGGTGACTCATAGACAACAGGTTGTTTCTGAGCCTTCTTTTGGGCATGTTTCTGAAAGAGCTGTTGGATGGTGTTTTTCTCCCCCTCAACAGAAGACTGCCCAACAGCTTCTGATGACCCACCAGCAGGGAAGAGGCCACAAATATGATCAAGAGTGGCAGATACCTTGGCCAGCATAGCTGGAACATTTTCAAGAGCATTTAATTTCTACTGAACATCATCAGATATGGTCAGCTTCTGTTTCTCTATTAACGCCACTCTATCTTTTATCTTTGATACAGAATCACACAAAGCATTAACTTGGCCAGGCACTGGTGTGAATTCTGGTGGAAACTCCATGGAAGCATCGTTTATGGAGTCTATAAGAGATGACATCTCTTGATTTAAGGAAGTGGTGGTGGCCACATCTTTGACAAGTGGCTTCAAAGCAGCAATAATGACATCCTTGATTTGTTCAGCAGAAGGAGGAATTGGTCTTGCTTTAAGAGTTGAGATTTTAGTGTCAGCAAGCACCTTTTCTTCCTTCAGTCTAGCCACATGTGATTGAAGAATCAACATTTGATTTGTTAATTCTTTTACCTGTTCAGTTCTGGGGGATGGTGGCTTTGGTGTTGCATCAGCAGTCTCTTCATCACTGTCATCAAGGTTGATTGGAATTCTTTCACTGAACCCTAGTTCCTTTTCCAAATCATCACCAGACATGCTGAATACAAATGAAGGCAAGTGTCCCACCTTGGCGCCAGTGGTGAGATTCACTTCCTTGGGTGTCTTCTGAGCATCACCTCTAGTGTGAGGATCAATTTCAAGTCCTTCACCACCAGGGTTTATTTTACCTGATGGATCCTGAGAAAGAGTCCCTGATAAGTTAAGATCAATGGTAATGTTTTTAGTTTCTTTAGTAGGACCCTGTTATGAGGGGACTACATCATTAGAAACAGAAGGGCCAGGGTCAGCGTCAGCTGTTGTATTTGCTGACGCCTCACGCCCTGATGCAGACTCAGAGTGACAAATGATAGAAATTGGTAATGAAATTTGAGATGTATTCAGATTTAAATTACTTACCAATGCTGACTCCACACTACTGAGCTGAGGGTGCGCTCTATCTTCACCCTTCTGTCCTAAAGAGGTTGTGAGAGGGGTTGCCTTCAGGGCCTCTTGATGCATGCCACCTTCAGCAAAGACTAAAGGTGGCGGCTAGATAGGGTTCTTGTCCTGGCCAGGGACGTATTCTTCTTCAAAACATGGCATTGGGATTCATCAGCAATCTTCTTTGAGGAAGATTGTGTGAGGGCATTCCTCTTTTTGGACTCACGTCTAACCTTCTTAGTATAAACTGACGTGTGCTTCTGAAGAGGTCCAAATGAAGCTCCAGGCTTTTCGCCTTTCAGATCCCCTTCTCTAGTTGGAGAAGTGTCTTTTGGAGCTTTGTACACTACTGGACCATCTGCTGAGCAGATGTCCAGCATGGGTTGTGTAAGAGGAGGATCAATGGTACTGACTGGAATGTTCCAGCGAGTAAGATCAAATGGTCGAAAAATTAGTTTATCTCCATTGATTTTTGAAAAGTCATCACCAAGATGGTCAGCGAAGAGGAGAGATAGAAATCTGGTGTAAACAACGTTTTTCTCTCTTGTCTTTTTCTCCAGCTTCCCATGTAGATCTTCAGAAATAAGTCTCCCAAAATCAACTTTAATTCCCTTGGCCAGACAATATAAAATAATAGCATCCTTTTGGTTGATCTGGTCAAGGCCTCCAGTTTTCCCCCACAAACACTCGATAAGAATGGTCATCAACAATTTCCACCTTGGTGGCAAACAACTCCTTTTTAACCCCCCTTTTTCAGTAATCTCTTTAGTATACCCAATTTCTTTAAACAAATTTTTAACAATCATAAAATCATCATGTATAGCCTCATAATCACTAGGGTTTTTCAAATAATATAGACCCAAAAACCTTCTAAATAATTTTAACCCAAATCTACCATGAATCCCAACTGTGGTAGAATCAAACTCAATGGACTTCTTGTTGTTAGAAGCCTCTGCTGTGAACCAAAATTCTTTTAAGACATTTTGAAACATCATACCAGGATCCTCAAATAATACATACCTTAAAACACTTTTGGACAAGTAAGTCATAACTTGTTCCCCAGGAACAGACTTAATGGATTTAGGTTTAAGTAAGGTGATGTTGTTGGGCTTGAAGATGATGTCTTCAATGGGAAAAGTCCCATGGGTGGATGGATTGAGTATGATCTTTGCAATCTTTGGGGAAGAAGATGATTCAGCCATTGTTGTTTCTGTGTGTGTTTTTTGAAAGAGAGAGAGTTTGTGTGTGTTTTTTTTGTTGAAAAGATTTTGTAGAAACTAGAAGGAGGGGCGATGGGGGGGGGGGGGGTTGAATAGTTTCTTAAATTTGCTTGTTAAAGTTTGGTTTTAAAAATCCTTTTTCAAAAACTTAAGCTTGAGTATTTTTTGTGAGACATTCTTATACACAATATGAACAAGGTATAGTGCAACTAACTAATAATCACAAGTATTAAGAATAATGAATGTAAAGACATAAGGGAAGGAAATATCAAACCAAACACCAAGGATTTATAGTGGTTCGGCAACGAAGCTCACTCCTCGTTCCTACTCCACTACTCGAGTACTCCTTACTCGAGAGTTCACTAATCAACAAGCTCCTTAAGGTGGAGAAACCGTATACAATGTCGCTTAACCAATTTCCAACTCTAAGCTAAAAGTCGAGCCCTAATCTTAGCTAGGACCAATCTACACCAATATACTTTGAGGACTAAGTATTAACCCTAATACATACACAATTTCCAAATAGACACAACTACTTGGATCTTCACAACAAAGACACAACAATGAATAAATAAGTTTTGATCTTCAATGGATCTTTGAGGTAGACACAACACTTCAACAATGATAGTGTTCTTCTCTTTTCACTTTGAGAGGAAAATATAGGAGGAGAAAGATTCACTTCTAAACAAGTAGTAATCAAACAAATGATCAAGGATTTGTGTGATTTAAGAAGTATGAAAGAATCTGAAAGTTTATGTGCAAAAGAGGTGGATTGAAATTGTGAGAATGGTCCACTATTTATAAGACAAATGTCCAACGGCTATATCTACTCGCGGTTCTTTATTGCAGCCCGCGGTTCCTTATCGATAAGGAACCGCCATAGGCGATAAGGAACCGTCGGCGTAGAGTCTGCTACCTTTTGTCTTTTAGTGGGTTGGATCGAATCTGGGGATTAAAATATCCTGAAAGGATATTCCAAACCAAGATGGAATATGCCATTTTCAAATTTCAAATTTTCAAATAATTAATTTAATAAAACATTTTCTTAAATAGAAAGTTTAATAATAAAACGTTGTCACATTTAATAAAAAATGAGTTTTAAGAAAAGATTAAATCCTTGATCACTTAATTAGTATAATTACTTGTTTGTTCATACCTTAAGTGATAATGGTTGAAATGAAAAATACTTGAACTCAATAATTCGTTTTTCATTGTTTTCGTAAATGCTTGTTTTTACATATTGTCGTAATCAAAACAAAGCGAGACCGAAAAATGCAAGAAGCGTTTTTAGGCATCATTGCATTAACAATCTCCCCCTTTTTTATTCCGACAATCCATAAACTCAATCATCTAGTAAAACAAGATTTTCGAAGACGAGTTTATCATTTCTCCCCCTTTGTCAAAGCAAAAAGGTTGCAAAAGTCTTTGAAGAAGAAAAGAACCGGACTTTGTAAATGCTCCCCCTTGGTGCTTACTCCCCTTGCTTGGGGCACCAAGGAATCCAAATATGGTGACAAGCTACATAGAAGGGTTAGTAGAAGAAAGAGACACCCAACAAGATATATCAAAGATCACACAAAAATAAGAAACAAAAGATCCAAGATAAGTCATGTTAAAAGTAAACATGATAAAAGATACAAGGAAATAAATCATACAAAGATGTATGAGACACAACCACAAGCCAAAATAAAAAGCATAAATCTAATCATAGTTAAGCTAGAACTATAAGATTTTCTTGAACTAGATGTCTTGAAGATAAGCAACCAATGCTTAGATAAAAGACAAGGTAGTGGCAGAAGGAGGTGGTGGTGGCTTGGTAGAGATCTCATAGTTGTAGAAAAGAGGAGGTTTAACTAAGAGACTCTTGATGTAATTCAACTCCTAATAGATGTGAGCCATAACAAGATGTTGATATTGACAACATTGACAATTGTGAAGGAGGTAGAACACTAAAGGCTAGAGGTGGAAGATAAGAAGTTCCACAATCACCATTCTTAGAAGAAGAAGAGATGGGATTTTGAGTGTTCTTGGGTGAATTGGGGTTGAAAGAAATTGGAGAGAATGGAAGAGAATCAAATCTTTCATTTGGGGAATAAGACATTTTGATTTGAGAAAGAATGCAAAATGCTTAGGGTTATATAGAGAAAGTCCAAGATAATTTGGAGGTGGTCAAAGGTTTGAAACAAAGATTCCAAAAAGTGTTGGAACAAATTTGGAGTTTCAGGAATACCCAAAATTTGAGGTACTGGGCGCAGTTCTTTAGCTCACTTGTCGATTCCTTATCACTGGGGAACCGCGATTTCAATAAAGAACCGCCCACAGTGGGTTGAGTTTGGTGATGAGGGAGGATTTTCCAATTCAGCAAATCCTATTTTTCTAGTCTAACTAATTATGGGGATATGCTAAGAAACAAAGATAGACAAAGAAAACACACAAGAGCTCACTAAATAAGGTTTTGACCAAAATACATAGATTTTTTAATAAAATCAATGTAGGAGCTGTGTAGAACTAGACACAAGGTCATGACACAATGATCCTTCATAGTTCTCTTTTGTTCTTGCTATATTTGAGAGACCCATACATATGAATTATGTAAGCTCATTATGAATAGCAAGAAGCTTTGAGAAACGTTTTTAGATTGAATTAACAATGCAAAAACATTTCTCGACCATTTTCACAAAAGCTTTGAGAATTTTGAAAAAGAAGAGAAATTTTCCAAAAGAGTTTATTAAACTTAAAAACTCAAAGAAAGAAAAGACTCAAAAGATAAAAGATAATAAGAATGCACAATTAAGGAATATGTTCCATTAAGCCTAGACCTAGACGCAAGTAATTAAAAGGTTCCCTCTTAAGTGGCTTAGTGAAGATATCGGCTAAGTTTTCTACCGAGGGTACCTTCTCTATCAAAATATTCCCCTTTTGAACATTATCCCTAAGAAAATGGTGGCGAATCTCTATGTGCTTAGTTCACGAATGTTGCACGGGATTCTTGCTAAGGTCTATTGCACCCTTGTTGTCGCACATGATGGGAACATCATCAAGAGAAATCCCGTAATCAACAAGCGCTTGCTTAATCCATAGAGCTTGTTGACAAGCTTTACCGGCACTCACATACTCAGATTCCGTGGTGTATATAGCAAGAGCGGTTTGTTTCTTGGAGAACCAAGAAGTTAAACAACAACCCATGAAGGTACAAACTCCACTAGTGCTTTTCCATTCCACATAGTCTCCCGCATGCTCCGATTCCGCGTTGAAAACGGTTTCTACGCCGGTCCCTTTAGGATACCATAATCCTAAATGTATATTGCCCTTAATGTATCGGAAGATACGCTTAACCGCTTCAAGATGAGAGGTTTTGGGAGCCTCTTGGAAGTAGCACAAAGGCAAAAACAAAACATGATATCTGGTCGACTTGCCGTTAGGTACAACAAACTACCAATCATACCTCTATATTTGGTGTTGTCTACCGACTCACAATCATCATCTACGGTGAGTTTAGTATCCAAGGCCATAGGGGTCTACATAGGTCTAGAGTCTTATAATCCAAATTTCTTTAGCATTTCTTTAACATACTTGGATTGATTAAAGAAAATACCATCGTCCATTTGTTTAATTTGGAGTCCTAGAAAGAAGTTAAGTTCTCCCATCATACTCATTTCAACTCGTCATGCATGATTTTGGCAAAGTCATCACACAATGATTGACAAGTTGAACCAAATATAATGTCATCAACATATATTTTTACGATAATGAGGTGAGAACCTTTCTTCTTTGTAAAGAGTGTATTGTCTACCATCCCCATGGTATACTCATGTTTTACAAGAAACGCTTTAAGTCTATCATACCAAGATTTAGGTGCTTGTTTGAGACCATAAAGAGCTTTCTTAAGCTTGTAAACATGATCTGGTTTCTCAAAATCAATGAAGCCGGGAGGTTGAGCCACATATACCTCCTCATTGATCAAACCGTTAAGAAATGCACTCTTTACATCCATTTTTTGAAGCTTAAAGTCTAAAGCATAAGCGTAAGCTAAGAGGATTCTAATGGATTCTAATCTAGCTACGGGTGCGTATGTCTCGTCATAATCAATATCTACTTGTTGATTATAGCCTTGAGCTACAAGTCTAGCCTTGTTATGAGACACAACACCATTCTCATATAACTTATTCCTATATACCCATTTGGTTCCTATAATGGTCGAACTTTTAGGCGGAGGAACAAGTTCCCAAACGTCATTAGAAATGAATTGATTCAATTCTTCTTGCATAGCGATGACCCAACTCTCATCCATCAAAGCTTCTTTAACATTCTTTGGTTCAATCAAGGAGATGAAACAAAAGAAGTTACTTTGATTTTGGACTTGAGATCTTAGGGTCCTTTGATTTAATTCGCCTATGACGTTATCAAGAGCATGATCCTTAGACTCCTTAATGTTTACTCCCTTTTCAACACTATGGTCTTTAACTCCTATGTTTCTAACATCTTTGGCATTAACAATGTCTATTTCATCTAAGTCATCATCTACCAAAGGTGGTGTCTTAGATGAAGGTGGGGTTTCATCAAATGTCACGTTAAGTAATTCTTCAATTACACCCGAGGTTCTATTGAGGACTATGTAGGCTTTGCTAGTTTGAGAATAGCCTAAAAATATACCTTCGTAAGACTTTGGGTCAAACTTAGTAAGGTAGTCTTTGGTGTTGAGAATGAAGCACTTGCTTCCAAACACCCTAAAGTATTCCAATGAGGGCTTCTTACCTTTAAGAATCTCATAGGGGGTCATTCCTAGAAAAGGTCGAACAAGAATTCAGTTGAGAATGTAAGTCGATGTGTCCACGGCATTGCACCAAAATTTTTGAGGCTAGGATTGCTCATTTAATATCGTCCTACTCATCTCTTAGATGGTCCTATTCTTCCTTTCAACTGCCCCATTTGATTATGGAGTGCGAGGTGCCGAGAAGTTATGGGTAATACCATGAGCTTCACAAAAGGCACCAAATTGCACTTCATTATCAAATTCCCTACCATGATCCGTCCTAATAGAGACAATTGTACATCCTAGTTGATTTTGGATTCTTTGACTAAAGGTTTAGAAGTGATCGAAAGCTTCATTCTTAGATGCCAAAAATCTAGTCCAAGTGAATCTAGAATAGTCGTCAACTATAACTAAGGTATAAAGGTTACCTCCATAACTCCGTATGGCGGAAGGTCCAAAGAGATCCAAATGTAGGAGCTCTAAACACCGAGAGGTCGAAACTAAATTCTTGGCTTTGTGACTTGAGTGAACTTGCTTCCTAATTTTGCAAGCATCACAAAAGTTACTATCAAACTTCATATTGGGGAGGTGTCTTACCATCTCATTAGAGACTAAAGATTGAATTAAACGCATATTAGCGTGACCTAATCTCCTATGCCAAAGAGTAGAACTATCATCTAAAGTCGCTAGACATAAGTTGTCCTTTGACTTCCTATTAACCTTCATGACATAAAGCCCATGCTTTCTAACACCTTTTTCAATGACTTTTCCATCTTTTACGATTTCACTGTCATATTCCGAAAGATGACCTTACACTTATTGTCACAAAATTTGACCTATACTTTGAAGGTTAAAACCTAAGTTATCTACATGCTCTACATTTTCTATAGTCATAGAGTCAAGAGAGACCGTACCTTTGCCAATGATATTACCACGTCTATTACTAGCGAATGTAACGTTACCTCCATCATATGCCTTGTAGTATGAGAACAAACTTCGATTACCCGTCATGTGTTTAGAACAACCACTATCCTTAATCCACTCGTCGGGCTCTAGATCGATTCCCAAGCATATCTCTTTAGAAGTGTGAGCCATGAGACACTTTTCATCTTTGGGGTTGTCATCAACATCTTCACCGCTATCGCTCCATGAACCTCCAACGAACGTCGTGTGGTTCTTGTCGCGTGAAGGCTTAGGAAAATAACCAATGAAATGATTTGGATCACCACATCTAAAGCATTTCCTATCACCTTTATCGTCTTTGGCAAATCGGTTTTTGGAGAAGGGTTTCTTATCGTTTGGTTGCCTCACGTATTGACCTCGTCTTTTGAAGAATTTCTTAAAGTCTCTAACCGCCAAGGCATATTCCTCATCATCACTATCCGAGGAACTTTCATGATCACTTTGTTCCTTCTTGGCTTTAAGTGCAAGAGACTTTCTTTCACTCTTAGTTTTCACCATTTCCGAGTCCTTCAAAATTATCATCTCATGAACCTTCAAGTTACTAATGAGTTCATCGAGTGATAATTTGGCGAGATCCTTTGATTCTTCAATCGCCGTGACTTTAGCTCTCCATTTTGGATGCAACGCCCTAAGAAACTTCCTTACATTGTTCTTGCTAGAAAAACCTTCATCAAGTGCTTTTAGACTAGTAATAATAGTATTAAATCTACCAAATGCACTATATATGGTTTCATCTTCTAAGATGACAAATTGTTCATATTGTTGAACAAGAAGATCGATTTTACTTTTTTGACTTGGCTATTACGTTGGTGGGTTACGAAAAGAGTATTCCAAATGTCTTTAGCGGTTTCACACATAAAAATCCTTTCGTACTCTTTCTTTGGTAAAGCATTATAAATCACCATTTTAGCCTCATTATTTTTAGCAAGTTTTCTTTTAGTATCATCATTAGATTTATCAAAAGTAACTATCTCCGTACTTTTAGAAACTTCATTATATTGAAATGGTAAAAAGTCACCATTGGTAATAACATGCCAAAGATCTAAATCTTTTGATTTCACATAAGTCTCAAACCTATTTTTCCAATAAATAAAACTATTGGTTTCAAAAAGAGGTGGTCTTTGCATGGATTGCCCTTCTAGATACTTGTTGGAATCCATAGATTGATTCAAGTTTTAAAATACAATATATTTTAAAAAGTATTGAGCAACCAAGCTTTGATGCCAATTGTAGAAACTAGAATGGGGGTTGAATAGTTTCTTAAATTTGATTGTTAAAGTTTGGTTTTAAAAATCCTTTTTCAAAAACTTAAGCTTGAGAATTTATGTGAAACCTTCTTATACACAATATGAAAAAGGTATAGTGCAACTAACTAATAATCACAAGTATAAAGAATAATGAATGTAAAGAGATAAGGGAAGGAAAGATCAATCCAAACACCAAGGATTTATAGTGGTTCGGCAACGAAGCTCACTCCTCGTTCCTACTCCACTCCTTGAGTACTCCTTACCCGAGAGTTCACTAATCAACAAGCTCCTTAAGGTGGAGAAACCGTACACAACGTCGCTTAACCAATTTCCGACTCTAAGCTAAAAGTCGAGCCCTAATCTTAGCTAGGACCGATATACACCAATATACTTTGAGGACTAAGTATTAACCCTAATACATACACAAATTCCAAATAGACACAACTACTTGGATCTTCACAACAAAGACACAACAATGAATAAATAAGTTTTGATCTTCAATGGATCTTTGAGGTAGACACAATACTTCAACAATGATAGTGTTCTTCTCTTTGCACTTTGAGAGGAAAAGATGGGAGGAGAAAAATTCACTTCTAAACAAGTAGTAATCAAACAAATGATCAAGGATTTGAGTGATTTAAGAAGTATGAAAGAATCTGAAAGTTTATGTGCAAAAGAGGTGGATTGAAAGTCTGAGAATGGTCCACTATTTATAAGACAAATGTCCAACGGCTATATCAGCCCGCAGTCCTTTATTGCAGGATAAGGAACCGCCATAGGCGCTAAGGAACCGCCGGCGTAGAGTCCGCTCCCTTTTGTCTTTTAGCGGGTTGGATCGAATCTGGGGATTAAAATATCCTGAAAGGATATTCCAAACCAAGATAGAATATGCCATTTTCAAATTTCAAATTTTCAAATAATTAATTTAATAAAACATTTTCTTAAAAAGAAAGTTTAATAATAAAACTTTGTCACACTTAATAAAAAGTGAGTTTTAAGAAAAGATTAAATCCTTGATCACTTAATTAGTATAATTACTTGTTTGTTCATACCTTAAGTGATAATGGTTGAAATGAAAAATACTTGAACTCAAGAATTCGTTTTTCATTGTTTTCGTAAATGCTTGTTTTTCCATATTGTCGTAATCAAAACAAAGCGAGACCGAAAAATGCAAGAAACGTTTTTAGGAATCATTGCATTAACAGATTTGTAAGCGTGGAATGAAACCCAATTGTAAGGGATTATATAAAAACTTGAACTGATTTGTAAAAGGTTTTTAAAACCATTTGAAAAAATTATAAATCTTTTAGGGTTTCTTTTGAACATTTGGCACAAACTCTCTCATTAATATTCTGAAAAGTGATATGATTTTATGTTACTTTGAACAGTGAAACGCCTCATTGTGTCAGCAAGTTGTTGACTGTGATATGGACGCTTGATATTTCCTAGATAAATAGTTGACACCTTTTGAAAGAATGTTTTGTATTTATTCTCAAGAAATTTAATGCCATTTACTCATTTGAATCACATGATTGATTTGTCTTCAAAGCTGTTGGCCACATATGCTGAACCTGAAGAGAATACTTGTGAGCTTCAGTGCGTCAGATGAGGCGACAAAACCAAGAAATATGACATTGCACGCTCCTCTACTCAGGCCTAGCTACTCAGTTGTATTAAACATTTGTTCAGGATTTGCTGAAGGAAACTTTTGATGATTGGTGATCATTTGTTCAGCTTTAGTGAATCAGATAAGGTGACAAAACATCATGTATACAATCACATAAAGTGAGATAGACACATGACATTGCACACTCCTTTACTCAGACACTACTACTTAGCATTAATAAAAAACTTTTAAGAAATGTTGAACCTTCAAGTTTCTTCAGTGAATGCTGAAGTTTCAGGTTTTGTATCATCAATGTTCAGCATACCAAGCTCCATTATCAATCTTTTGAAAGTTGGTTCATCCAGTGGTTTGGTGAAGATATCAGCCAATTGATACTGAGTGGGGATGAAATGTAATTCAATGTTCCCTTTCACAATATGATCTCTGATAAAGTAATATCTGATATTAATGTGTTTTGTTCTTGAGTGAAGGACTGGATTGTTGGATATTGCAATAGCACTAGTGTTATCACAAAAGATTGGTACCTTTTCATATTCTATGCCATAATCAGCCAGTTAGATTTTCATCCAAAGAACATTGGCACAACATCCAACAGCTGCCACATATTCAGCTTCTGCTTAAGACATGGCAACTTATTGTTGCTTTTTAGCACTCCAACACGCAAGTTTGCCACCTAGCAATTGGCAAGCACCAGATGTGTTTTTTTGTCCATATTGCATCCAGTATAGTAAGAATCTGAATACCCCTTTAGATCAAAACCTGAGGATTTGGGGTACCAAAGACCTAGACTTGGTGTACCTTTTAGGTATCTGAAGATTATATTTATAGCAGTAAGGTGTGATTCTTTTGGATCTGCTTGGTATCTTGAACAAAGGCATGTAGATAATTGAATATCAGGTCTGCTTGCAGTTAGGTACATGAGTGACCCAATCATACCTCTATACTGAGTCTCATTGACTGTTTTTTCATTGAGATCAGGTCCTAGGTTGTTAGGGGGTACCATTGGAGTCTTCGCTGAAGCACAATTAATATCATACTTCTTCAACAGATCCTTGACATAATTTTCTTGATTGATGGAGATGCCTTGGTCAGATTGTTTAATCTGGAGACCAAGAAAGTGTGTGAGTTCTCCCATCATACTCATCTCAAACTTGCTGGTCATAAGTTTGGCAAATTGTTTGCAAAGTTTCAAGCTTGTTGAACCAAAGATGATGTCATCCACATAAATTTATACCAGAATGGTGTAAGTTTTAGATTTATAGATAAATAAGGTGTTATCTATTTTTCCTCTGAAAAACTTATGTTCAATGAGAAATGTTGAGAGAGTTTCATACCAGGCTCTTGGAGCTTGCTTCAGTCCATACAAAGCTTTGTAAAGCTTGTAGACATGGTTTGGGTATTTCCTACTCTCAAAGCCAGGAGGCTGTGTAATAAGTGTGAAAACACTTATCCTTTTACCACTTAATTATAATAATAACCAAGCCAAAACGTGTATTTTATGTCGTAAATGTCGGAATTATGCATGGTTTGTGTTTTTGTTGTGATTTAGGATCAAAATGTGAAAAAGGAAGAAAACATGGGCTTTCACGGGCTTTTATCGAAGAAAAAGACAAAAGAAGAAGTCAAAAGATCAAGAGTGCAAAAAGAACGGAAGTCCAAGGCCTATTCTAAAGATTTATCGAAGAAAAAGTCTAAAGACGGAAGTTTAATAAAGCCGAAGAACTCAAGTCTAATTTATGAAGAAATTACAAGACGAGTTTAATTAATCCCGAGACAAAGTCGATAAAGTCGAAGAATTTAGAAGACGAAAAGACGAGAAAGAAAGAATGAAGGAAGCTTCCAACACATGCTTACCTCCTCTAATCTCCTATAAATACCCTCCTAATATCACATTAGGAGGTGTTGACTATCTTGACAAAATAGTTCTTCCATTTAATTACTTGCACTTTTCTTAATGTCATTTACTTAATTGCACTTTTAATTTCTTGTCTTGCACCTTAAATTTGTAAGCTTTTAATTCTTGTCTTTACTTTCATTGTTGAATCTTAATTTTAATCAAGTTTTTAATTAATCTCTCATTCTACCTTTCTTGTTCTTGATTTAATCTTATTATTTATGTGCTTATTGTTATGCTTATTTGAGTAAAAGTTATGTTCTTATGTTTATGATTGTGTTAGCTTATTGATTTTATATCTTATTGTGTTTTTCTTAAATTTGATTAAGTGCTTATTAGTTTATTTTTATAAAAAGTTGTTTTTAAATATTTTTATTATTTAGTGTTTTTAAAAGTTTTCAAATTTTGGTTTAATAGCTCTCTCTTATTGTTAAATTGGTTAAGTTTTTAGATAAATACTTATTAGTTTTTAGCTTATTTTAATTCTTAGCTTATTTGCAAATTTAGTACTAATCCGGATTGTGTAAAACCCTCGAATTCCGGATAAAGCTCCAAAGTATAATTCCGGATAAGCCGTCGTTTAGTGGATTCCGGATATAGCTCAGAAGCTGTCAATCTCGGATAAGGGATACTTAGGTATTCCGGGTAAGTGTTCGAAGACCGCATTACGGATAAAGCACTGGACAGGGATTCCGGATAAGGGCTACGAATGATCCCGGATAGTGGACGGATTGGATTCCGGATAAGGAATTCTGTGGGTATTCCGGATAAGCTGTTTATCAGTTATTCCGGATAGTGAGGCTAGAACAAAATTCCGGATAAGCACCATAACCCAGGATTCCGGATAAGGGTTTGAACAAGAATTGCGGATAAGGGTGACAGCCTTATTCCGGGTAAGCAGTACTTTGTTGGGTATTCCGGATAGTGACAGTATTTTGGATTCCGACTCAGGTTTTGTTTATCCTCTGTTTTATTTTCGAGCATTTATTTTTCCTGGCATTTTTCTTAAGTGTTATTTTAATTGTTTTTCTTTATTTTAAATTTCAAATTTACATTTTTATTATTTTGTCAAATTTACTTTTCGTCGAGTTCTAATTTCTTGTCATTTAATTAATTTTCTTT
The DNA here is from genome assembly GCA_025667525.1 of Glebionis coronaria. Classification (NCBI taxonomy): domain Eukaryota; kingdom Viridiplantae; phylum Streptophyta; class Magnoliopsida; order Asterales; family Asteraceae; genus Glebionis; species Glebionis coronaria. The sequence goes on from CM046876.1 coordinate 535,779,324, forward strand.
TGAAAGTTTTAATATTGCACCATTTAAGTTTTAATTAGTTTTAAATTTAAATACCGCCATTTACTTTAACGTCTTGCAATTTAATTTTACTACAACGACCAACATATTTGTTTTCCACCAAAAGACGATTGAGTCGCACTTACACCAGTAGTCAATTCGAGAAGTCTGGTTCAACGAAATTTTTCATACTTGACAACAACCAAGTTATTAAATGGTGCCGCTGCCGGCTCTTTTAGTAAAGATTAACGGTTTTCTTTGAGAGACGCGTTGAATTTTGGGATCCGTTCACTCGTGAACGTTAATTTTCTCGCTCAAAAATTTTCAAAAATCCATAAAAATTAAAAATTGTTAAAAATCCATAAAAATTAAAAAATTTCAAAAATCCAATAAGATTTTATTTTTATTTTTACACGTACATATATATTGTCTATTTCTGTGGTATCTTTTTCTTTTGCTTTTGCAGGTGCATGCGTACTAGATCTTCAACTTATTCAGAGCCCGAGACTCGTGAAGATTTAGATATAGCAGGTGTGAACAACAAAAATAACCCACCGCACCTCAACAATAATAATAACAATAATGTTCCCCCACCTGATCTTAGAACGATGGAGAATTTGTGTCAACCAACGATGAATGGACGAGGAGGACCGATTGCGTCGATGCAAATCACGGCTCTAGAGTTTTCGTTGAAGCATCACATGATCCAACAAGTTCAAAACACTTGTCCATTTCACGGATTACCGGATGATGATACCAACAAACACCTCGACAAGTTCATTACCGTTACTCAAAGCATGAAGTTGCCTGGGGTTACCATGGATATTCTTCGCCTTCACCTATTTCCACACACCTTATCCCACCATGCCGAAAAATGGTTTGATCGTCTTCGGAATAATTCAATACATACTTGGGATGAGATGACTCAATGCTTTTTGTCGCGCTACTTTCCACCATCCATGGTCACGAGCCTTCGAAATCAAATTAGTGGATTTACACAAGAACCTGATGAATCACTTTTTGATGCTTGGGAACGATATAATGTTTTGATCGATCGATTTCCAAATCACAACATGCTCCCCGTCACCTTAATTGATACTTTCTACAATGGTTTAACTTTTCGTGATCGTGATACGATTAATGCAGCCGCCGGTGGCACATTTATGAAAAGAAGACCCGAGGAGTGTAGAGAGCTTATCGAGAACATGACTACTCATTACAAAAATTGGGATTCATCCGCATCTTCAAGGAATAACCCGAGAGTCAATGTTCCTTCTACTTCTTCAAACCCTGATATCACCGAATTGACCCGCGCAATGGTCGAAATGAGCAAGAATATGCAACTTTTGGCTACAAATCAACAACAAGTTAAAGCTGTTGCAACTTCTTGTGAGATTTGCGGGGGTCCTCATTCATACAATGATTGTCCTTCTACTCATGACAATCTGGAAAACGTGTATGCGGCTTATGGTAACTATTCAACGGAAAACCATCAAGCTCGACCTCAAGGTAATCGTAACTTGCTAAGTTACCGTTCTAACAAATTTCTTTCACCCGGTTTTTCTCCTCAAGACCACAACCACAACAACTACAATAGAAGCAACCCAGACCCACCTCGAGCTTCTAATCCTTATCACCCACCCGCTCAACAACCACCACCTATTAATCATGATGTTGAAGCTTTAATGAGAATCCAAGGAGAGTAAATTAAGAATCTGCAAAGCCAAATTATCAACTTGAAAGGAGATATCACTAACCAAGGTAATGATATTAGATCCGAGCTTCGACATGATATACAAACCTCTTTTAGCACTCAAACAAATGATTTGAAGAATATGCTGGCTAGTTTCTTACCAACTCCTCAACCCTCTACTTCGGGCTCTCTTCCTTCTAATACCGTCACCAACCCGAGAGCGAATGTGAGTGCTATTACTATACGCAGTGGAACAACCCTTGTAGGACCATCTATCCTTCCCCAAGTTACTCCATCTACACCTCCTCCACCATCATTTATCCCTCCTACTCCCATGCCTAGTATTAGTTCTCGATTACCGTCTCCACCTCTGCATGACGAAGTACCCAAGAAACACCCTTCACCGACCCCACCTTCCACCTATAAATCCAATATCCCTTATCCTTCTCGCTTAGAGAAGGCCAAACTGCAAACCAAGGATGACATTCAAGTGTCGAACTATTTGAAGAAGATTTCGGGACTGACCATCACCTTTAGCCTTGTTGAAGCTCTAGCCCAAATACCTAAATTTGTTAAGATGTTTAAGGAATTGCTTAATAAGAAGGAGAAGATGGCCGAGTTTGTTAATACTCGATTGAATGAAAATTGTTCTGCCGTCCTTCTTAAAGAACTTCTAGAGAAACTTGGAGATCCCGGTCGTTTTGTGCTACCATGTACATTTAACCAAATCGAAGAATTTACTGCCTTAGCCGATCTCGGCGCAAGTATAAATCTGATGCCTTTAAGTGTTTGGAAAAAGTTATCACTACCCGATCTTACACCAACGAAGATGACTCTTGAGCTAGCAAATCGAACTCTCACTTACCCCGTTGGTATTGCCGAAGATGTGTTCATTAAAGTTGGCACCTTCACTTTTCCGGACGACTTTGTTGTTGTTGATTATGAAATGGACCCTTGTATTCCGTTAATACTTGGTCGGCCATTCTTGAGAACCGGAAAAGCCTTAGTCGATGTTGCCGAAGGTGAGTTAATCTTAAGAGTCGGGAATGATGCACAAGTTTTTAAAATGGGGAAGATCACAACCAAACCCAATAGAAGAGAATCAGTGAATGTGATTAATGTGCTTGATGATTTTGTCGTCTACAACAATCCTCTTTTCGATTCTTGCTATGATAATCCACTCTTCCAAGATGATGTGGATGATTCTCTCTCCAATTTAGATCCTCCACCAATTCATGAGTCTCCACCAATTTATGATGACTACGATGATGATTCGAGTTCTGATATGGATGATTCTGATGATTTTACTTCTGAGTATCCATACATGCCCACTTATGATGATTTTGATGAGGCTGATACTCTCTCAAGTGATTCTTCTCATGATAACCTTGCACCTACTTTTGATGAAGATCCTCCATCAACAATGCTTGATCCTACTTTAGATGACTACTCATTTGAGGAAGACTTTGCTACTTTTCTCAATACCTACTTCCCTAATGAGAGTGATGCTCCTCCTTTGGACTTTGATGATTATGGTCTTTATCCTCCTTTGGATATGAAGAAACCTGTTTCAAAGGAGAAGAAGCCGGAAGACACCGATATCCGTAGTACTTATGTCTTGACACCTCTCTATCCACCTTCTGAGGATGAGATTGTGCGATTTATGAGCGGATCCTCTTCAAGGTCTACTGAGCCTGAGTGTTATTTTCCCCTAAAGGAAAAGGTGTTCGATCCCGGTATTGCAATTTTTAAGCCATCTCAGTATCCATCTGATGAAATAAAAGGAAAGATTTTTGGAACTTTTGGAGATATGCTTGCACCTCATCACACTATCTACCAACGTACTCAATCTCTGCTTAAGGGATCCTTGCCTACTCTTCTTTGGCTTGCCTTGTTCGCCTTAATCTTGTGCTACTTGATGGACGAAAAGTATGTCTTTTATCCTGGTGGATATGTTTCAAGCTTTTTCCTATGCTAATCAAGGCCGAGTCAGACTCACGACTCGGTTAACAAAAACAAGCGCTTCGCGGGAGGCAACCCGCAGTATCTATCCTTTTTCTTCGTTTTTATAATAAGTGTAGGGGGAGACCCTAATATGTGTTTGTTGTTTTCTTTTTTATCATATGCAGGGATTCGAGCTTTCAAAGATCTATTCTTGATGAATTTTGACGACCCGTGATTCCGTGTACCCGTCTTCCCGGTTCTATCCTAAACTCTTTTGATTCTCTATTTTATATTCTTCAATATTAAAATAGGAATCACTTTAGTTGTCCCTTCCTTAGCAATATTTAAACAAAGAGCACAATGTCCTAAGTGTAGGGGAGTTGACTTCCACATGCTTAAACATTGAGGACAATGTTTATATTAAGTGTAGGGGGGACTTCTGTCGAAGTTAAGTGGGCTTTTCCTTGTATGTATCCTCATTTTAAACTGGAAATATGATTTTTCGACATTTTTCAAAAAATTTTGATCTATTTTGGCCTATTAGTATTTACCTTTGTTATAGTTATTTTCTTTCTTTGCTAGAATAAATTTTAATAAAGTGGTTTTAATTTTTCAACGTTGTGAATCTTTTAACTCAACCCGAGTTTACTAAGTTCACTCTAGCTAGTATCCTTAACGTGTTTAAGTCAAGTTTTGCTAGGCTTTTATATAGGGAACTTTAAAACGCGTAAGTCTTAACTCTTATGGGTTAAGAACAAGAACTTTTCGCAAGTTCCTATAATTGATCCTAGAGAGTCGTTTATCAAGGGAACTTTAAAATGCGATCTCTAAACTTGAAAAAGTCTAAGAAGTTGCAAGATCCTATAGACGACTTGAAAACCCAAAACTTTGATTTAATAGGCTAAGCATCCACGAGTCTCATTCCTTGAGATTTTAAATTGTTGAGAACGAGAGATGATAGAGTCAATTATAAGTTTGGTATTCTTTCATGAATTTATGTGAGTTGATTATAAGCTTTTTCTCCCATTGCTTGTTAATAAATTTAATTGCAATAAACAAGGTTGTACGATTTGAAAAGTTACTTAGCTTCTAGCACAAGATCGTTTAAAAGTTGCTCGGTATTGATTAGAGTTCATAGCCAAGGCATAACTTATTGAAGCGGGATGCGAAGATTGGCGAGTCCGAAAAGGCCCTAACAAGGCATGAGGGCTACATTTTGTTGCTAAAGATCCCAAGTGATGTGAAGAATCATTTATCAAAAATCAATATGAAGGATCGAGACACACGGCGAAAAGCAAATACTCCCGTAAAGATCATGGAGAAGTCTATCCAAAAAGGCCCTAACAAGGTATGAGGATAAATAGATCCAAGTCCTAAAAGGAGGCGGATCGTTGTATATCAAAATCACAAATAAAGATTGGAGAAAAATGAAGAAGTCGTGGTCCAAATATGAAGAATCTCTCAAAAAGTTCAAGTGAAGAAATTCCTATTATGAAGAGAAGACCATTATTTCATGAACGTATCTCAAGATTTGAAGTATGAAGTCGCTACCAAATATCGGTCCGAGAAAGGTCTTAAATCGTGAAGCGAGTAATGCCAAGATATTAACTTTATGAGGTCCCGAGAAGCGGTTTTAAAAGATTTTATCCTTTATCTAACTATTGATTAAATCGTCCTACTTTATTTTCAGCCTAATAATTATCGAAATAAGTCAACAATGCATCCTCGTGATCATTCAAGACAACAATAAAATATAAGAGATACACCTAGGAATAAGGGAGTCGAAGTAAATAATTGGCCCACATGAGTTTGTGATAGTTTGCTAACTTATAATAACAATGATCTCGTTTTTATGCTTGGTATGGGGAACGTGAAACTTGAGGATGATAATCATTCATGACATTTCCAAAACCCTAAGGTAAGTTTTTGATCTTTTTACTTGTTTTCTTCCTTTAAATATTTTGTCTCTTTAATAAAGGCCAATGTGGATTGATTGTGATGGAAAATGTAAAATTTGCTTTGTAACTAATGCATTGCATGAGGACATTGCAATGGTCAAGTGTAGGGGATTTAATAAGTGTGAAAACACTTATCCTTTTACCACTTAATTATAATAATAACCAAGCCAAAAGTATTTTATGTCGTAAATGTCGGAATTATGTGTGGTTTGTGTTTTTGTTGTGATTTAGGATCAAAATGTGAAAAAGGAAGAAAACATGGGCTTTCACGGGCTTTTATCGAAGAAAAAGACAAAAGGCGAAGTCAAAAGATCAAGAGTGCAAAAAGAACTGAAGTCCAAGGCCTATTCTGAAGATTTATCGAAGAAAAAGTCTAAAGACGGAAGTTTAATAAAGCCGAAGAACTCAAGTCTAATTTATGAAGAAATTACAAGACGAGTTTAATTAATCCCGAGACAAACTCGATAAAGTCGAAGAATTTAGAAGACGAAAAGACGAGAAAGAAAGAAAGAAGGAAGCTTCCAACACATGCTTACCTCCCCTAATCTCCTATAAATACCCTCCTAATATCACATTAGGAGGTCTTGACTATCTTTCCAAAATAGTTCTTCCATTTAATTACTTGCACTTTTTTTAATGTCATTTACTTAATTACACCTTTAATTTCGTGTCTTGCACCTTAAATTTGTAAGCTTTTAATTCTTGTCTTTACTTTAATTGTTGAATCTTAATTTTAATCAAGTTTTTAATTAATTATTCATTCTACCTTTCTTGTTCTTGATTTAATCTTATTGTTTATGTGCTTATTGTTATGCTTATTTGATTAAAAGTTATGTTCTTATGTTTATGATTGTGTTAGCTTATTTATTTTATATCTTATTGTGTTTTTCTTAAATTTGATTAAGTGCTTATTAGTTTATTTTTATAAAAAGTCGTTTTTAAATATTTTTATTATTTAGTGTTTTTAAAAGTTTTCAAGTTTTGGTTTAATAGCTTTTTCTTATTGTTAAATTTGTTAAGTTTTTAGATAAATGCTTATTAGTTTTTAGCTTATTTTAATTCTTAGCTTATTTGCAAATTTTGTACTAATCCGGATTGTGTAAAACCCTCGAATTCCAGATAAAGCTCCAAAGTATAATTCCGGATAAGCCGTCGTTTAGTGGATTCCGGATATAGCTCAGAAGCTGTCAATCCCGGATAAGGGATACTTAGGTATTCCGGATAAATGTTCGAAGACCGCATTCCGGATAAAGCACTGGATAGGGATTCTGGATAAGGGCTACGAAGGATTCCGGATAAGGAATTCTGTGGGTATTCCGGATAAGCTGTCTATCAGTTATTCCGGATAGCGAGGCTAGAACAAAATTTCGGATAAGCATCATAACCCAGGATTCCGGATATGGGTTTGAACTAGAATTGCGGATAAGGGTGACAACCTTATTCCGGGTAAGCAGTACTTTGTTGGGTATTGCAGATAGTGACAGTATTTTGGATTTTGACTTAGATTTTGTTTATCCTCTGTTTTATTTTCGAGCATTTATTTTTCCTGCCATTTTTCTTAAGTGTTATTTTAATTGTTTTTCTTTATTTTAAATTTCAAATTTACATTTTTATTACTTTGTCAAATTTACTTTTCGCCGAGTTCTAATTTCTTGTCATTTAATTAATTTTCTTTTAAAAGTTTTAATATTGCACCATTTAAGTTTTAATTAGTTTTAAATTTAATTACCGTCATTTACTTTAACGTCTTGCAATTTAATTTTACTACAACGACCAACATATTTGTTTTCGACGAAAAGACGACTGAGTCGCACTTAAACCAGTAGTCAATTCGAGAAGTCTGGTTCAACGAAAATTTTCATACTTGGCAACAACCCAGTTATTAAATGTTAGGTCAACCCGAAAGTTATAAATTTCCCCGGCAGCGGCGCCATTTAATAACTTAGATTTTAGTTAGTTATAAAAATTTGTTTGTCTCAATTCAATTCGAATTGATTACTGGTTAACGTGCGACTCAGTCGTCTTTTGATGGAAAACAATAGATTTGTCGTTGTAGTATAGTTAAATTGCAAAACTTTAAAGTAAATGACGGTAATTAAAACTAAAACTAATTAAAACGTAAATGGTGCAATATTAAAAACTTTAAAAGGTAAGTTAATTAAAAGACAAAAATTAAAACTTGACGAAAAGTAAATTCGACGATGTAATAAAAATGTAAACCTGAAATTTAAAATAAAGAAAGTGAATTAAAATAACACTAAATAAAAATGGCGGGAAAAATGAATGCTTAAAAATAAAAAGGGAGTAAACAAAACCTGAGCCGGAATCCAAATACTGTCACTATCCGAAATACCAAACTTACTCTACTTATCCTGAATAACAAACCTTGCCTTATCCGGAATCCAAAATTCACCACCATCCGGAATCCCTGATCTGTCACTAATCCGGAATAACGCAAACAGAAGCTTATCCGGAATCCCCGTGATCTGCTGCTTATCCAGAATGTTTTCCGGGTCCTTATCCTGAATTCCAACAAGTTGTCACTATTCCGGACACTTATCCGGAATATCCTTTTAAACTCCTTATTCAGAATACCTGACTTTTGCCTTATCCGGAATCTGGTATGGTCTGCTTATCCGGAATCTGGTTCCTGACAGCTTATCCGGAATAAACTTCCGGCTTGTTATCCGGAATATGTAGTTTCTGCTTATCTGGAATTGATTTGGACCCTTATCCGGAATAAGTTTGGACCCTTATCCGGAATGCGCCACTGATCACTATCCGGAATGTACAAATTCTACCCCAATCCGGAATACTGGGGTTTCGGGTGCTTATCCGGAATTGGTTCCTAAGGCTTATCCGAAATTCACAATTGCAAGCTATTCGGAATCTTGGAGTTTCTTGCTATCCGGAATATGAGGGTTTTAAATAAAACCCGGATAAGAGTAAGAATAAAATAAGCTAAAAACTAAAATTAAGCTAAAAACAAATAAACAATTAACTAAAACTTTTACCAAATCAAATTTAAGAAAAAGTAAAGAAGCTAAAATTTAAAAACTTTTAGAAACACTAAATAATAAAAATATTTAAAATCAACTTTTATAAAATTTAACTAATAAGCACTTAATTAAATTTAAGAAAAACACAATAAGCTATAAAATCAATAAGCTAACACAATCATAAACATAAAAACATAACAAACAATCAAATAAGCATGACAATAAGCACATAAACATAAAGATTAAATCAAGACAAGAAAGGTAGAATGAGAGATTAATTAAGAACTTGATTAAAATTAAGATTCAAAAATTAAAGTAAAAACAAGAATTAAAAGCTTACAAATTTAAGGTGCAAGACAAGAAATTAAAGGTGCAATTAAGTAAATGACATTAAGAAAAGTGCAAGTAATTAAAATAGAAGACTAGTTTATCAAAATAACCAACACCTCCTAATGTGATATTAGGAGGGTATTTATAGGAGATTAGGGGAGGTAAGCATGTGTTGGAAGCTTCCTTCTTTCTTTCTTTCTCGTCTTTTCGTCTTCTAAATTCTTCGACTTTATCGACTTTTCTCGGGATTAATTAAACTCGTCTTGTACTTTCTTCATAAATTAGACATGAGTTCTTTGGCTTTATTAAACTTCCGTCTTTAGACTTTTTCTTCGATAAATATTCAGAATAGGTCTTGGACTTCCGTTCTTTTTGCACTCTTGATCTTTTGACTTCGTCTTTTGTCTTTTTCTTCGATAAATGCCCGTGAAAGCCCATGTTTTCTTCCTTTTTCACATTTTGATCCTAAATCACAACAAAAACACAAACCACGCATAATTCCGACATTTACGACATAAAATACACGTTTTGTCTTGGTTATTATAATAATTAAGTGGTAAAAGGATAAGTGTTTTCACACTTATTAAATCCACTACACTTGACCATTGCAATGTCCTCATGCAATGTATTAGTTACAAAGCAAATTTTACATTTTCCATCACAATCAATCCACATTGGCCTTTATTAAAGAGACAAAATATTTAAAGGAAGAAAACTAGTAAAAAGATCAAAAACTTACCTTGGGGTTTTGGAATGCCATGAATGATTATCACCCTCAAGTTTCACGTTCCCCATACCAAGCTTAAAAACGAGATCATTGTTATTATAAGTCAGCAAACTATCACAAACTCATGTGGGCCAATTATTTACTTAGACTCTCTTATTCCTAGGTGTATCTCATATATTTTATTATTGTCTTGAATGATCATGAGGATGCATTGTTGACTTATTTCGATAGTTTATTAGGCCAAAAATAAAGTAGGACGATTTAATCAATAGTTAGCTAAAGGATAAAATCTTTTAAAACTGCTTCTCGGGACCTCATAAAGTTCATATCTTGGCATAACTCGCTTTACGATTTGAGACCTTTCTCGGACCGATATTTGGTAGTGACTTCATACTTCAAACCTTGAGATACGTTCATGAAATAATGGTCTTCTCTTTATAATAGGAATTTCTTCACTTGAACTTTTTGAGAGATTCTTCATACTTGGACCACTACTTCTTCATTTTTCTCTAATCTTTATTTGGGATTTTGATATACAACGATCCGCCTCCTTTTAGGACTTAGATCTATTTATCCTCATACCTTGTTAGGGCCTTTTTGGATAGATTTCTCCATGATCTTTAGGGGAGTATTTGCTTTTCGTCGTGTGTCTCGATCCTTCATATTGATTTTTGATAAATGATTCTTCACATCACTTTGGATCTTTAGCAACAAAATGTAGCCCTCATGTCTTGTTAGGACCTTTTCGGACTCGCCAATCTTCGCATACCGCTTCAATAAGTTATGCCTTGGCTATGAACTCTAATTAATACCGAGCAACTTTTAAACGATCTTGGGCTAGAAGCTAAGTAACTTTTCAAATCGTACAACCTTACTTATTGCAATTATATTTATTAACAATCGATGGGAGAAAAAAGCGCATAATCAACTCACATAAATTCATGAAAGAATACCAAACTTATAATTGACTCTATCATCTCTCGTTCTCCATAATTTAAAATCTCAAGGAATGAGACTCGTGGATGCTTAGCCTATTAAATCAAAGTTTCGGGTTTTCAAGTCATCTATAGGATGTTGCAACTTCTTAGACTCTTTCAAGTTTAGAATTCGCATTTTAAAGTTCCCTTGATAAACGACTTTCTAGGATCAATTATAGGAACTTGCGAAAAGTTCTTGCTCTTAACCCGTGAGAGTTAAGACTTTCGCGTTTTAAAGTTCCCTATATAAAAGCCTAGCAAAACTTGACTTAAACACGTTAAGGATACTAGCTAGAGTAAACTTAGATAAGTAAACTTGGGTTGAGTCAAAAGACAAATTATAAAAATTTGATAGATGAACTTAGATAAGTAAACTCAGTCGTCATAAACTTCTTCTTTTAGGTCACCATTTAAGAATGCACTTTTGACATCCATTTGGTAGATGATGAAGTTCATGTAAGTGGCATAAGCAAGAAAAATTCGTATGGCTTCCATACGTGCAACTAGAGCAAAATTTTGATCAAAATCAACACCAGGCTCTTGATTAAATCCTTGGGCCACCAGCCTAGCTTTATTTTTGGTCACCACATTGGTTTCATCTCTTTTGAGCTTGTAAACCCATTTGGTGCCAGTGGTTGATTTACCATATGGAAGAGGAACCAATTTCCAGACTTTTTTTCTTTCAAATTGATTTAGTTCCTCTTGTATGGCATCCACCCATACAGGGTGTGTAAGTGCTTAAAAAACATTGTTAGGTTCAATTTCTAAAAGAAAATTTACATAGAGGCATTCTCTAGATGAAGCATCACTCAGTTTCTTTGTCATAGATCTAGTGACTCTACCTTCACCAGGATTGCCTATTATGTTCACCAGTTGTATGTGACTATTATTAGTCCAAGATTTTTGTAGAGCTGGAGAATAGGCACTGGTATCATGATTAGAGCTAGAACTTGGAAGTCCATGATATGGACTTGGATTATCTCAATTGTCTACTGAAGGGTTTTCAATAGACAAAGGTTCAATCAATAGAGGGCTTCCTTCTTGGTCAGAAGCAACATATCCAAGACCTAATTCCCTAGAGATAGTAGGAGAGCTTTGAGCAGAGGGCTCAGATTGTTCATCAGCAGCTTCATTAGATTGATCATTTTGATCATGTGTGTTAGCATGCTGATTCTTTTGAAACTGACCATTTTGATTGTTTGATTGACAGCCATCAGTATTTGATACTAAAGGATTTCTTTTTGTAGGACTTGTCATATCTTCAAATGGATCAACATGAGGAACTGAATTGCTTGTTTGATATCTTTGAGAAGGCTCATAATGTTGAAATTCATCAGATGGATAATTGTGAGATTCATGAATATGAAGTTCATCATCTGATGGATTAGTAAATTTGAGAGCTTCAGAACTTTCATTGAAAGTAATGTGATAAGTTTCTTCAATACACTATCTTCTTGTGTTGAAGACTCTATATGCTTTAGATACTAGAGAGTATCCAAGGAAGTAACCATCATCAGATTTTTCATCAAACTTCCCAAGGTGATCCTTGTGATTGTGAATGAATACTGGACACCCAAACACATGTAAGAATGAAATGTTTGGAATTACCCCCCTGAAGACTTCATATGGAGTCTTCATGTGTCTCTTCACAATGATGGATCTATTTTGAGTGTAGCATCAGTCCAAAAATGTTTAGAGAGAGCAGATCCAGCAAGCATTGTCCTTGTTGTTTCAATCAAAGTTCTGTTCCTTCTTTCAGCCACACCATTTTGTTTAGATGTGTAAGGAGATGAGAAATTGTGAGAAATTCCTTTGTCATCACAGAATTTAATCAGTGTTTGACTTCTGAATTCAGTGCCATTGTCAGTTCTGAGTTGTTTGACATGAGTGTCATTTTGATTTTCAACTCTTTTGATGAATGACATAATGGCATCTGGAGCATAGCTTTTCTTTGTCAGAAAATATACCCAGGTGTACCTAGAGTACTCATCAACAATGACAAGTGTATATTTTTCATGACAAATGGCTCTAGGTGATATTGGGCCAAATAAGTCCATGTGAAGCAAGTGAAGACTTTCTTTGATTGAGAAAGTTTGCTTGGTTTTGAAACTAGCCCTATGGTGCTTCCCTTTTTCACATGCTGAGCATGGTTTGTCCTTGTAATAGACAAGTGAAGGAAGTCCAATAACAAGATTTTATTTTGCCAACAGAGTTATTGTTTTGAAATTAAGATGTGAGAGCCTCTTATGCCAAAGCCAGTTGGTAATGTTTGAAGCTTTAGCAAAGAAACATGTCTCCTGAGTAGAGTTCATGTTCATGACATAAACATCTTTGACTATGGGAGCAATCATCACAATTTCATGATTGGAGTTGAAGATTGTACCTTTTTTGTCATCAAACAGCACTGGATACTTTGCATCACAAAGTTGGCTGATGTTGATGAGGTTGTGCTTCAATCCATTGACATATGCTACCCTTGTGAAAACTATACCATTGCATTTCACTAAACCAAATCCTTCGGTAGTAGCTGATAAGTTATCACCAAAAACAACTTTAGGACCTTGTTCCTCCTTATACTTGTGTGGATAACTTTTGGTGCCAGTCATATGCCTTGAGTAGCCACTATCTAGGTACCAAATAGGCTTCCTGAGATCACACTGCACAAGTTAAGGAAATGGTCAGTTTTGTTTTGAAACCCCGCTTTGATGGGTGGGGGTTTTAGATCTGGAAGGTGTTCTAGATCTGGAGGGTCCTCTTGATGAGGATGTGTGTGATTGCTCAGAAGAAGAAGAGGTCTGAACAACTTTTTCTTTCTTAGCCTAAAGGACTTCACCTCTTCTGAACCACTCTATATGATTGTGATCAGATGTAGTGTGGACATCGCTTCCACAAGTTTCACAACATTTGGTAATAGAGTTTGGGTTTCTTGGTTTAATACCTCTTCTGAGTGAGATAATTCGATTATTTCCATGAGTGTCATGGTCATAACTTCTACAAATATTATAAACAGGGTAATAGTGGCAATCATCTGAGTGATGATTACCCATACCACAATGAATGCATGGTGGGAAAGGCATATTGCGCCTGGAATGAGATGCTTTAGTATTGTCAGCATCATCACTAGTTTTAGCAAGCATATACTGAGTATGTTCATAATTGTGATGGTCAGTCCTCTCACATTTAGTACAATAAATCACTTTTAGATAATTTTTAGTGAGATGGTTGTTTAGACCACATAGATCACAAGCCCTTTTAAATTGTGTCTTGTACTTGTAATGGGGAGAGTCTGAAGGTTCATCTCTGAATCGAGTTGGTGTTTGCTGTTGCTTGAGTTGCAATTTTAGATCATTGATCTCTTGCATGACAAGAGATATTCTCTCATCTTCCTTATATCTAGCATTCTTCAGTTTATTTGTTGAAACTGAAGAGGTAGTTCCCATATGTGAGCCTTCAGCAGGAGCTGAAGAGTTCTTTGAAGTGTCAATTTTGACATGTTTGGGGGACCTAACCTTGTGTGTTGTGTGAGACTTTATGATTGACTGTATTGGTTTTGGTCCAGTAAAGGGTTCAGCACCAGACAACTTCTCCAAAGGAGGAAGTTGGGTACTTACTTCATTCTCTAAATCATCATCTGAGTCATCCTCAGTGACTGAGGACTCAACAGGTGTTGAGGAGTCAGCATTTGCTTGAAACTCAGGAAGAAGGATTCGTCTAGTGTCATGATTGGGTAAATTCTCTTCACCTGACCTTACAACGTCAGGGATCGAGCTACCATCCTCATTTGAGGCGTTGACAAAGACAATAGAGTTGGTGCTGGAGGATCCTTCAGCATCAAGCATTTTCCTTTTTTGAGCAGGAATTTGTTCATTGATGCATTGATTTACCCGATAAGAGTTTCTAAGCCAAGATTTAACAATATCTTTTGCTTCTTTTAGTTCAACTCTTAGGGATTTATTTTCATCAAGAATCTCTTTGTTTAATTGTTGAAAAGTAAGTATATCAAATTTAGCTTCTTTTAGCTCTATTTGCTTACTTTCAAAATCCTCAAGTTTTTGAACAAGTTTATGATATTTTTCAAGAAAAATGTTTCTTTGTTCTTCAACAAATTTTAGATCAATACACAGATAATCAAAGACAAATTTAATGTCATCCTTTTCCTCTAATTCAAGAAGAGTTTGTACCTTTTTTATTGTGATATTGACCCATTCACCGTTTCTAGCACTTTCTCTGGCCACAACATTGGAGTTTAACCCTTCATCATCAGCAAGTGCCATTAGCACTTTTACATTAACCAATTCATCATCATCTGAAGAAACATCTTCTTCATCCCATTCATAAGCTTCAGCAACAAGTCCTTTGTTCTTGTCTTGCTTGGGAGCCTTGGAGGAAGAACTTTCAGTGCTCATGAGGGCCAGTCTAGCTTTAATTTCTCTGTATTTGGCCTCAAAATCTTTTGTTGGTCGAAGTTTAACCCTGTTTTGCTGAAATGAAGTGGAAGAAATTTGTTTTGGTTGAAATGATGATTGACCAGATGGTCTTGATTGAGCTAGTGAGGAATAGGAAGGGATGGATGTTTTGGAGTAACAATCCCTAGCATAGTGACCAGTCTTCCCACATTTGTAGCATTCAGTGTCAACTGAAGCTTTTGTGGTGCTGGAGAACTTGCCTCCTTTCTTAAAGAACCTTCTATACTTGGCCAGAAGTGCTCATTCATTAAATTCCTCTTTGAGGTCATTCAGATATTCCTCACTAGTTCTTGAATCTTCTTCATCATCAGGACTATCTTGGTAGTCTTGGATGACAACCTCACTAAAGAAGGCTGTAGACAAGGGTGTAGCAATGTTTAATGCTTTACTCTTGCTTGAGCCTTCATAAATCGTATCAACTAGGTTTTATTCATATTTGAGTTTCCCAAAAAAAGAGGCCAGATCACAACCTTTAATGTGATTGGCATTTCTTAAACTTTGGTAAAAACTGAGCCACTTTTTTGGCAGTGCATTAACAAAAACTATGTTGATTTCAAGTTTTGAAAGCTTAACACCATCATTCACAATTTCATTCATCAGTGCTTTATATCTGGTGAATGTATGTGTGAGGGTTTCCCTTTCTTTGTGCTTGAAGGTGTTGTATTGAAGCTTTAAATCCATGATTCTAGTTTCTTTCACATCAGAGGGTCCCTCATGATAGAGAATAAGGTCCTCCCATGTAGATTTTGTTGTTTTGCAATTCACAACAGAACTCATTTGGTCATCTAGAAGCACAGACATGATGAGACTTTTTAGACGCTGGTCTAGGTTAGCAGCTTTTCTCTCATCAGCAGTCCATTGTACTTCAGGTTTTCTATTGTCCCCAACCATAGGAACAAAAGGACCATTTTTAATGATTCCAAGGAATTGAGGTTCAATCCCAACCATGTGGACAAGAAACCTCTTCTTCTAATTTGTGAAATTAGCTACCTCTAGTAAAGGAGCAACATTGAGTTGGCCACCCCTATATTCTAGGGTTTGTGGTATAACTTGAGCCATTTTTGGAGCTTGATTTGAAAACTTTTTAAATGAGCAGTTTAATAAAATAAGAGTTTAGCTAATCAAACTGCTCTGATACCACTTGTTGGTCCCTTGTAAATCGTTATTACTTATCAACCTTAAGTAATAACTCTTTACCAAGACTCAAGTGTGTTGTTTTAACAATAGATAAGAACTATGAACAATTAAAACAACAATACCAATAACTTTTCAATGTATAAACTTTTTGTAAAATCTGCATGCTTTTACCATGCATAGTACCCTTAGGATCATACGTACTAGATTAAAACTTTCCTAATATAGCATGATTAAGATTACATGTTAGGAGTTTACGCATTACGTACGTGTTAGAACACGATAAGTATTTACTATGCACGATCACGTAATATTTATTTGACGATAATTAATCACGAACATGCGATCATGAAATCATGAACGTAATTAAAACACGAACTATTATTAATTACGTATATATATTTATTACGAGCGTAATTAAATATATTAGATCACGGTATTTACGTAACGAGAACATTTAAAACATGAACATAAATAATCACAAACGTTTAACTAAATAACGAGACACGGAAAAAGGTACGGGTACCACAAGTGGGGTCCCTACCCGCGGCAATAAGGACAAATGGGCCAAGCCCATTTGTCAAATTTACTAAAGGGGGGTTATTATTTTTTTTACTACTCAATTGAACTTTACAGAAGATTTTTAAGAAAACCGAAACCCAAAAGGGGTTTCGGTTTGCCAAGCCGACCACCACCAAGACCATATGGTCTTGGTTGGTGCGTGTGGGTCCCACGGCAGCAGTGAAACACGGGGTACCCTGAGTTGGTTCGGGGTACGGTGTCGATATCATGTCCGGTTCATGCTTTTTAGTCTAGATCCGGTTCATGGTGTATGTTAGTTTTTTTTTATGTTTATGATCTTATGTTAAAATTAAATTAATAAAATGATGTGATTAATTTAATAACATGACTTAGGTTATTTAATTATTAATGATCATGAAATTATTTTAACCTAAGTATTTATATATTTAGACTTATAATTAATTAATTATTTTAAAACCATGGATATAATTAATTAATTAACATGACTTAGGTTATATTATTAATATATAATAATACATATTTTAACCTAAGTATTTAACTTATTTAATTAAAAACATGTTACACTTTAATTAAATATTTTAACCTATAGTTTAATTTAATTACATTAAATAATTATTAAACTATACATTATATCATATGACTTAGAAAATAATCATGAAAACACTTAGGCTTATATACTTAGCTTATTTAACCAGCTTATTTCTAATTATGGAAACTTTCTATTTTTAGAAACTTAATTAAATAAGGCAGCTAATCTATTTATGGAAACCTTCTATTTTTAGGAACTTATTTATTTTAGGCAGCTAATCTATTTATGGAAACTTATTTAATTAAGGCAGCTAATCTATTTATGGAAACTTTCTATTTTTAGAAACTTATCTATTTTAAGCAGTAAATCTATTTTTGGAAACTTTCTATTTTTGGAAACTTTCTATTTTTGGAAACTTTCTATTTTTGGAAACTTTCTATTTTTGGTAACTTTCTATTTTTGGAAACTTTCTATTTTTGGAAACTTTCTATTTTTGGAAACTTTCTATTTTAGGAAACCTGCTATTTTTGGAAAGTTACTTATTATTACACAGTAAGTATAATAATACATGAAATACCAGAAATACTTAATCAGATTAAATAGAATATAAGATTAAACACAGTTTAAGGCTTTAAAACAGTAAAACATGGTAGTAACACATAAAATAAGCTAAGACATGACGTAAAACCAGCTACGTATTTAGTAAGCAGATACTTATTCATGTATTTATTTATGTAGCACTAGTGATTCGGAAGTAGGATTCCTCTCAGTTCGTCTTTCTCGTTCACTGGACATAAGGTAAGGATTCCCGTCCTTTCAGTATGGACATTCTTTCCTTATTAGGATTCCCCGTATGCAGCCAACTGTTTTCCCGTAGTATAAGATACGTGTTTGATTGCTTATGTTTAATTAAGATTACCTATAGCCATATACATGCATGACCAGTTTCACCTAGTTATGGAGGTACCATAACCATAACATTAGAGGCACTGATGTTATGACTTCACCACGGCGGAGTGATTGCTCGTAGCGTCCCTTCAGCTTTTGGCCATTTATATTATATTTATCATGTGGGGCGTATGGGTGCATCCTAGTTACATGTTTTTATTCAGGATTTCATGGTGAATGTGGTGTGTGCCTTGCATCCTTCACAAGGAGCTGATCCCTCCGACCCAAAAACCAGTATATTAAATTAGAGGCAGCCCCTCTAATTTACATGATGAGGTCACCCCTCCAATTATTCATGCACGGTGGATTTTCATGACCTATATTGGCTAATGGTAAAATATGACAAACAGTTTTTATAAGATAAACATAAGACTTTCAAACTATTAAACCAGTTTTATTAAGACTTAACCAGGTTACTCGGGACTTAGTTTTTCTTCCCCTGTTATTATGTTATATGCTTATCCTATTCATGCTTTATTTTACATCCGTGCACTGAGCGTATTTGCTCAGCCGTTTTCCTTTTCTGTGTTCCCAAAACGGCAGGTACTCAGGGACGCTCGTAGACACTAAGAGTACGTGCATATGGACTGGAAGCTGTCTCGCCTTCTTTACATTATGCATTTCCTTTCTTATACTTATGCTTTGGACATTGTTTAGTCCTTTCCTTTACTATACTATGTTTGTGTGTGATGTGCTTTACTTTTTGACTACCGATGTTTGATTCCGGTATTTTCCTTTTTATGGTCAAGTAATGTTTAGACATTTTTCCTTGTATGATTTGATGACACGCCATAATTTCTATGATATTTCCATTTCCAAAATGGGGTGTTACAATTATGGTATCAGAGCCAAGGCTTCGACCTGTAGGCTCTCAAATATGACATGTGATTAGTGGGTAGTTACTACGGTCTTCCTAGAACTGACAGTTGTTTTCATGCATTCATCATTTTTAAGCATACATATACATGTCATTGTTGCAGGGTTTTTGACTAAGTAATGGTTGGTACAGGACTGGCCCTATTTAGTCGCATGTGTTTTATCGAAACTTTTAGATTTGGGATCGACCCATAGGCGTCCCCTCGCTATGTCTTTTGTTTTGGGTGAACTGACCATAGGCGTTCACTCTCGAGCATACAAAAGTTTTCATAAAACTGCATCATGCATTCATACACAAAATTTTCTTGCATAAAATTTTTCTCGTGAAATTTTAGTATAAAATTTTTTTCATGTATATATAGATTTTATGTTTTGATCTGTTTAATCATATGTTTTATGTTATACTGTCAGATGGTTCTCACACGCGAACAGGAGCAGCTCAATGCTGCAATTCAGGCTGCCATGCAAGCCTTGCTTCCTCAACTGAGGAATGACATTAGGGCTGAAGTTCAAGCTGCCAACAATCAGCAGCATAATCAGCCACCTCCTCCTCCTCCTCCAGTGACATTAGCAGTATGGCTGGAGAGATTCAACAAGCTCCGCCCTCGAGCTTTTGAGAAGACTGATAGCCCCAGCGATGCTGAAAGCTGGTTGGCTCACATCGAGAAGATTTTTAACGCTATGGGTTGTGACCCCGCATACAAGGCGAGGTTGGCATGCTATCGGTTCGAAGGCGATGTACTCAACTGGTGGTTAGCATTGATGCAATCTGAAGGTGGTGATGAGTGGGTTGCTGGTTTGACTTGGGCTCAGTTCAAGGACAGGGTGATGGAGCAGTTCTTTCCGAAGGCTGAGCAGGACAAGCTCAAGAGAGAGTACCATGGGATCCGACAGAGAGCTGGGGAGAATAGCAACGAGTTTATGCAGCTCTTTCTTCGCTTGGCTGGTTTCCTTGGTGCGGCAGCAGGTACTCCTGAGGAGCAGGCACATCACTTTAGATGGGCTCTTCGCACATCGGTCGCAAACAATCTGGTGTGTGCTACCTTCAACACTGTAGCACAAGTGGCCGATGCAGCACGGAAGCTGGAGATGCTGCAGGAGAGAGATGAGTTCGGGGAAGCTGAAAGACCCGACAAGAGGTAAACATTCGTATTCAAGCGGTGACCAATCTGTATATTTTCCATATGTCAATTATTCATCTCTTAAATGTATCTTCCAGGCAGAAAACTGGGGACCGGTCTGAGCCGGCTACTCAGCAGCAGCCTCATCAGCCCAAGGGAAACGGTCAGACTAACGACCGTTCTGCTACGGATAGGCGTGGCGGTAATGACAATTACCGTAACAACGCTGGGCACTCCAACAGCAGCAGGTCCTAATACTTACGCATTTCCTTATGATTTATGTTATAACTCATATTCTGACACTTTAGCAAAACTTCTACCAGGAACCATGGAAATGGTAGGGACCAGAACCAGAGAGGTTCGCAGCCTAGCCGTCCAACTATCACTGGTATTCAATCTTACGATTATCCGCCTTGTCCTTTGTACCCAATTACCATGTCTTATGTAAAATGTTTTATCAGGTCCTCAGCCAGCCAGAGCACCTGCTGGAGGATACACTCATCCTCTTTGCTCTACTTGCCACCGTAGGCACCCAGGACCATGTCGCCGCAATACTGATGCGTGCTTCAAGTGTGGTCTTCCTGGCCATATTATGAAGGATTGCCGTAAGGGCGAGATGGAGGGTACATCGGGACATGCTGATACCAAGCCGCCTCCTACTGCCGGGCGTGTCTACACGACATCTCGAGACCAGGACAACAAGTCTACAGGTACCATCACTGGAATCTTGTATATGTATGGTCAAGCTGCATGTGTTCTTTTCAATACGGGTGCTACTCACTCGGTTATTTCTACTGCTTATGCTAAGAACATTAGGATGCCTCCCTTGCCACTAGAAAATAGGCTTACTATTTCCACGCCTTTGAGGGACTCTATATTAATCACCTATGTATACAAGAGTCTTCCTGTAGAATTTGATGATAAGGTTCGACCTGTCGACGCACTTCCGCTGGACATGAATGACTTCGACATGATTTTGCGCATGGATTGGCTATCCAAGTATCATGCTACCATAGACTGCCATTCATATCGAGTTATCTTCGGTGATGTTAATGCACCAGAGTACATTCATAATGGGTTCATACCCGGACGGTCTGTACAAGTCATATCCACCCTGCAAGCGCGTGCACTACTGTCACATGGCTGTGAGGGTTATCTAGCTACGGTTCACGACATGGATGCTGAATCTCCATCGATTCAGGATCAACCCATAGTGTCGGAATTCCAAGATGTGTTTCCAGCAGAACTTCCGGGCATACCGCCGGCACGAGAAGTGGAATTCAGTATCGAGCTGGTTCCAGGAGCTGAACCAATCTCCAAGGCTCCTTATCGCATGGCTCCCATAGAGCTGAAGGAGCTGAAGGATCAACTGCAAGAACTTCTTGAACGAGGTTTCATTCGACCGAGCGCATCTCCATGGGGCGCACCGGTCTTGTTTGTTAAGAAGAAGGACGGCAGTATGCGTCTTTGCATAGACTATCGCGAGCTCAACAAGATTACCATTCGGAATAGGTATCCGCTGCCACGCATTGACGATTTGTTTGACCAACTCCAAGGGGCCAAACACTTCTCCAAGATCGATCTTAGGTCAGGCTATCATCAGCTACGGGTCAAGGAGCAGGACATCGCTAAGACTGCTTTTCGTACCCGCTATGGCCACTACGAGTTTGTAGTTATGCCATTTGGCCTGACAAATGCTCCAGCAGTGTTCATGGATTTGATGAACAGAATCTTCCATGAATTTATGGACAAGTTCGTCATTGTCTTCATCGATGACATCCTGATTTTCTCAAAGTCCAAGGAGGAACACGAAGACCATCTTCGTACAGTACTACAGATTCTTCGCCAGAAGCAGTTGTATGCTAAATTCTCCAAGTGTGAGTTCTGGTTAGACAAGGTGGCATTCTTAGGTCACACTGTATCAGCAGAAGGAATCACTATGGATCCAGCGAAGGTTGAGGCCATTACTAAGTGGCCAAGGTCGACATCAGCGACGGAAGTCCGCAGTTTCTTAGGCTTAGCTGGCTATTACCGTAGGTTCGTGGAGAACTTTTCCCGCCTAGTACTACCATTGACCAAATTGATGCGGAAAGGGGAGAAATTCGTCTGGACTGAAGATCGAGAGAATAGCTTTGAAGACCTGAAGCAGAAGCTAGTATCTACACCTATTCTTACTCTACCATCTGGTACGGGTGGATTTCAAATCTACAGCGATGCATCGGGGAAGGGACTTGGCTGTGTTCTCATGCAACATGGGAAAGTGATCGCGTACGCTTCACGGCAGCTTAAGCCTTATGAAGAAAATTACCCCACGCACGATCTGGAACTTGCTGCAGTCCTGTTTGCATTGAAGATATGGAGGCACTACTTATATGGAGAATCATGTGACATTTTCACGGACCACAAGAGCTTGAAGTATATCTTCACTCAGCGTGAATTGAACATGAGGCAGAGGAGATGGTTAGAGCTGTTGAAGGATTATGACATTAATCTACAGTATCATCCCGGAAAGGAAAATGTAGTAGCAGATGCTCTTAGCAGGAAGTCCGGAATGATCAACGGCATTAAAATCGAAGAGGAAATCATTAGAGACTTGGAGCGACTAGACATCAAGATCATGGTACGTGGACAGCACGGTTACTGGGCTAATCTTAGAGTAGAACCCGAGTTACTATCTAAGATCAAGGAAGCTCAGAAGGATGACGGAGAAATTTGGGCGATAGTACAGAATTTGGAGAAGCAGACAGAATTCAGAGTAGATGCAGATGGTATCGTATGGCAGGGCACGAGACTTTGTGTTCCTGATGACCAAGAACTCCGGGAAGCTTTGTTAGCTGAAGCTCATAGCTCCCCATTCTCGATACATCCTGGTTCGACTAAGATGTACCATGACATCAAGCAGTACTTTTGGTGGAGTGGTATGAAACATGATGTGGCCACTTACGTCTCCAAATGTCTTACCTGCCAGCAGGTTAAGATCGAGCATCAGCGATCTGGCGGTCTCCTTCAACCGTTAGATATTCCAGAGTGGAAGTGGGACAAAATCACCATGGATTTTGTTACCGGTCTTCCGCCTACCAAAAGGAAGCACGATGTAATTTGGGTTATCGTTGATCGACTTACCAAATCAGCTCATTTCTTACCGATCCGCAAGGAAGATTCGGTAAGTAAACTCGCAGATACGTACAGACGAGAGATCATGAGACTCCACGGTGCACCATCCAGCATCTTCTCAGACAGAGATCCTCGATTCACTTCGCGCTTTTGGAAGAGTCTGCAGAAAGCTTGGGGTACACAACTTAAGCTTAGCACGGCTTTTCATCCTCAAACGGACGGACAGTCGGAGTTAACCATTCAGACATTGGAGGATATGTTGAGGTCATGTGCGTTGGAATGGACGGGTGATTGGGACGAATACATCTGCTGGTGGAGTTTGCATACAACAACAGTTGGCACGCAAGCATCAAGTGTGCTCCATTTGAGATGTTGTATGGCAGAAAGTGTCGCGCCCCAATCTGCTGGGATCAGGTTGGCGAGCGAACACTCGAAGGACCAGAAATCATAGAGATGACCAATGAGAAGATCGCAGTAGCTAAGCAGAAAATTCAGGAGGCACGGTCACGTCAGAGGAGTTACGCCGATAAGCATCGTAGGGATATACACTTTAACGTAGGAGATCACGTCTTCCTTAAGGTTTCGCCGGCACGTGGTGTTGGACGCTTCGGGATTAAAGGGAAGCTCAGTCCTCGTTTCATCGGACCGTTTGATATCATTGAACGAGTCGGTGAAGTATCTTACCGATTGGCGTTACCTCCGCAGCTTTCGCATGTGCATAATGTGTTTCATGTGTCCTTACTCAGAGGGTACCAGTATCATCCCCTTCACATGGTTCAGTATCCACTGGAACAGATACGTGAAGATCTTACTTTTATAGAAGAACCCGAACGAGTTCTTGACAGACAAGAACGAGTCATGAGAAAGAAGACGATTCCATTCGTCAAAATTCTATGGAGGGATCATACCGAGCGGGAAGCCACTTGGGAAACGGAGGAGTCTATCCGGGCTTCTTACCCTCATTTCATATTTTGAATTCGGGTATGTTCTTCTTTTCCAGTTACTTTATCTATAATTCGGGGACGAATTATTCTTCTTAGGGGGGAAGAGTTGTAAAACCCGCATGCTTTTACCATGCATAGTACCCTTAGGATCATACGTACTAGATTAAAACTTTCCTAATATAGCATGATTACGATTACGTGTTAGGAGTTTACGCATTACGTACGTGTTAGAACACGATAAGTATTTACTATGCACGATCACGTAATATTTATTTGATGATAATTAATCACGAACATGCGATCATGAAATCATGAACGTAATTAAAACACGAACTATTATTAATTACGTATATATATTTATTACGAGCGTAATTAAATATATTAGATCACGGTATTTACGTAACGAGAACATTTAAAACACAAACATAAATAATCACAAACGTTTAACTAAATAATGAGACACGGAAAAAGGTACGGGTACCCCAAGTGGGGTCCCTACCCGCGGCAACAAGGACAAATGGGCCAATCCCATTTGTCAAATTTACTAAAGGGGGGTTATTATTTTTTTTACTACTCAATTGAACTTTACAGAAGATTTTTAAGAAAACCTAAAAACCTCCTTCCTCCTTTCTCCTTTGTGCCGCCACCCTACAACCACCATAGGAGGTGATTTGTGATCTTGGATCTTGAAGTTTTAGTGATTGATCGTGTTGGTTCTTCGTCCTTTTGATCCACGAATTCGGTAAAACCTTTTTAAACCTTTTCTTTTGATTTAATCTTTTTATTAATCAAGAACATGTGTTGTTTTTATAAAAACATAATAATTAAACATGGATCTAACATGATTTGGTGTTAAATAAAATCAAAAGGGTGTTTTTAAGGGGTGTTTGTTTTGGCCGCAGGCTTCACCGAACCCAAAAGGGGTTTCGGTTTGCCAAGCCGACCACCACCAAGACCATATGGTCTTGGTTGGTACATGTGGGTCCCACGACAGCAGTGAAACACGGGGTACCACGAGTTGGTTCGGGGTACGGTGTCGATTTCATGTCCGGTTCATGCTTTTTAGTCTTGATCCGGTTCATGGTGTATGTTAGTTTTTTTTTTATGTTTATGATCTTATGTTAAAATTAAATTAATAAAATGATGTGATTAATTTAATAACATGACTTAGGTTATTTAGTTATTAATGATCATGAAATTATTTTAACCTAAGTATTTATATATTTAGACTTATAATTAATTAATTATTTTAAAACCATGGATATAATTAATTAATTAACATGACTTAGGTTATATTATTAATATATAATAATACATATTTTAACCTAAGTATTTAACTTATTTAATTAAAAACATGTTACACTTTAATTAAATATTTTAACCTATAGTTTAATTTAATTACATGAAATAATTATTAAACTATACATTATATCATATGACTTAGAAAATAATCATGAAAACACTTAGGCTTATATACTTAGATTATTTAACCAGCTTATTTCTAATTATGGAAACTTTCTATTTTTAGAAACTTAATTAAATAAGGCAGCTAATCTATTTATGGAAACCTTCTATTTTTAGGAACTTATTTATTTCAGGCAGCTAATATATTTATGGAAACTTATTTAATTAAGGCAGCTAATCTATTTATGGAAACTTTCTATTTTTAGAAACTTATCTATTTTAAGCAGTAAATCTATTTTTGGAAACTTTCTATTTTTGGAAACTTTCTATTTTTGGAAACTTTCTATTTTTGGTAACTTTCTATTTTTGGAAACTTTCTATTTTTGGAAACTTTCTATTTTAGGAAACCTGCTATTTTTGGAAAGTTACTTATTATTACACAGTAAGTATAATAATACATGAAATACCAGAAATACTTAATCAGATTAAATAGAATATAAGATTAAACACAGTTTAAGGCTTTAAAACAGTAAAACATGGTAGTAACACATAAAATAAGCTAAGACATGACGTAAAACCAGCTACGTATTTAGTAAGCAGATACTTATTCATGTATGTATTTATGTAGAACTAGTGATTCGGAAGTAGGATTCCTCTCAGTTCGTCTTTCTCGTTCACTGGACATAAGGTACGGATTCCCGTCCTTTCAGTATGGACATTCTTTCCTTATTAGGATTCCCCGTATGCATCCAACTGTTTTCCCGTAGTATAAGTTACGTGTTTGATTGCTTATGTTTAATTAAGATTACCTATAGCCATATACATGCATGACCAGTTTCACCTAGTTATGGAGGTACCATAACCATAACATTAGAGGCACTGATGTTATGACTTCACCACGGCGGAGTGATTGCTCGTGGCGTCCCTTCAGCTTTTGGCCATTTATATTATATTTATCATGTGGGGCGTATGGGTGCATCCTAGTTACATGTTTTTATTCAGGATTTCATGGTGAATGTGGTGTCTGCCTTGCATCCTTCACAAGGAGCTGATCCCTCCTACCCAAAAACCAGTATATTAAATTAGAGGCAGCCCCTCTAATTTGCATGATGAGGTCACCCCTCCAATTATTCATGCACGGTAGATTTTCATGACCTATATTGGCTAATGGTAAAATATGACAAACAGTTTTTATAAGATAAACATAAGACTTTCAAACTATTAAACCAGTTTTATTAAGACTTAACCGGGTTACTCGGGACTTAGTTTTTCTTCCGCTATTATTATGTTATATGCTTATCCTATTCATGCTTTATTTTACATTCGTGCACTGAGCGTATTTGCTCAGCCGTTTTCCTTTTCTATGTTTCCAAAACGGCAGGTACTCAGGGATGCTCGTAGACACTAAGAGTACGTGCATATGGACTGGAAGCTGTCTAGCCTTCTTTACATTATGCATTTCCTTTCTTATACTTATGCTTTGGACATTGTTTAGTCCTTTCCTTTACTATACTATGTTTGTGTGTGATGAGCTTTACTTTTGGACTACCGATGTTTGATTCCGGTATTTTCCTTTTTATGGTCAAGTAATGTTTAGACATTTTTCCTTGTATGCTTTGATGACACGCCATAATTTCTGTGATATTTCCATTTCCAAAATGGGGTGTTACACTTTTATTAGAATAAAATAAAGAATCCATAACCCACTTTGTTTGCGGAAAAACAAAGTGGTTGAATGACAATGGGTTGTGATCTCCTCTACTTAAACGTATAACCAAAGTTAAAGTCTAAGCTCCAATCTAAACGTTCATATGCATCTTGGCTATATGGTTTAGTTGGTATCGAGAGAGAAAGGTTTTCCAGAGTTTTTACTCTTGTATTGGTAAACCCTTTCTCTCTCAATGTACACTCCTTTTATAGGCAGTGTAAACTAGGGTTTGCATTTTGCATGTTTCAATGCATGGGTTTATCCAGTGGGTGGTTGATGCCCATGCTGGATAAACAGTACAAAGTACATAATAAACTATTCTAGAAAAGATAAAGGTTGTACTTATATCTAAGTATACAAGCAACCTACTTTGACTTAAAGTTATCTTTCCTGCCTAATGCAAACCATCAGAATACTGAAGAGTCTTAAGTATCCTAGAGGAGATCGACATCATTCAGTTTGGTATTGTCAAACCAAACTGAACTGAAAGCTCTTCTTAAGTTATTGTTCTTCAGCAACTAGACCGCCTAGTATTTGAAGCGAAGACTCCTTTGTCTTCTAAGTTAACTGGAAGAGGAATGCTGAACGTTCTTCAGCTACAAAGTGTTTAGTGGGAACTTTGTTCCTCTGGTCATCCTTCAGCAGACTGGCCTTGCTGCTGAGCATGAAACACTTAGGGGGATTTTATATTCAAATCCTAGAGTTTCTTCAGGATCAGTAAATAGTGACCCAACATGGTTAACTGGACTGAAGAGGAAGAAGAAGAGCTTGGTTTGATGGCTCTCTCTCATGAAGACACTGAGGTACATCCTTGGTCTAAAGATTGTGTTCTTAAGCTTAATAGTCTAAAAGTAGAACTTGATGAACAATATCAAAAAGTAAACACATGTACCGTAGAAGTAAATGCTTTTAAACAAGGTGTTGCTAAGTTAGAAGCACATATAGTTTTGTATAAAAAGGGACAGCAAAACTATGAAGAGAAAATTAGAATTTCAACTCTTCAAATGAGAGAAAAAGATGTGGCTATTAAAGCTTTTGAAAAACAACTTATAAAAATAACAGTATGAAGTTTTAAAAGCTAGTCTTTTTAATGAAAGGGAAGTGATTAATCAATGAAAATCCTCAAAAGGAATGGATAAGCTGATTAATTCACAAATGGGGTATTATGATAAAACAGGCCTAGGATATATAGAGGACCAACCTAGGATAACTCTAACTGACAAGGACTTATCAAATGGGATTTTTGATAGTTCTAATGAAAATGATAGGTATGCTGAAGGAATGAAGGCAGTTCCTCCACCTTTATCAGGAATTTTTATGCTCCCTAATAATGATATAGGCATAGAGTTAGATGAGTCAAAAGTTGGTATTTATAATAAGTCTAATGATTCAGAGTCAATATCTAGTACCTTGACCCAAGATAAGCCTGTTGTGACCAAAAACATTATTTATCCACCTTTGATGAGCACCTTTGTGCATGAAGGACATGTGCCTATAACTAGTTCTTCTCCCAAGCAGGTGAAATCTCCTAGTAAGGCATTAGATAATAATACAAAACATCATGGTAATACCGAGAGGGGTGGGCTAGGTCTTAAGAACACTAAGTCAACACAACCTTTTGGGTCTTCTTTGGGAAGAAAAGGATGTTATGTTTGTGGTAGTGTAAATCACTTTATCAAAGATTGCACTTTACATGTAACACCCAATTTGATAGGATAGAGTGCTACAGTAAATTATGGCGTATCATCAAAGCATGCAAGGTAAATGTCTAAACATTCATGACCATAAATAGAAATACCGGAATCAAACATCGGTAGTCTAGTAACTCACAAACAAGCAATATAAGTACGGTAAATGGAAAGGACTAAACAATGTCCAAAAGATGTAAAGTATGATAAAGCAGGAATAAATGCATAAGGTAAAAGAGGCCGGATAGCTTCCAATCCGAATGCACATACTCTGGAGTTCCTACTTACGTCCTTGGGTACCTACCGTTTGGGAACATGGAAAAGTAGACGGCTGAGCATAACGCTCAGTGCACGGATATACAATAAAGCATGGAAAACATAGTATATGGAAGCATATAAAGAGTATAAAGCATGAATGGCAGCAGAAATGAATAAGTCCTGGAAAACCTAGTTGTCTGTTATGTTAACTGGTTTTAGTTCTGAAAACATAGCTTATGTTACTTATGAAAATCTGTATTAGTTAATGTATCCATTATAGACAATATAGGTCATGAGGTCAACAACGTGCATGAATACTTGGAGGGGAGACCTCATCAAGCAATTAGAGGGGTTGCCTCTAATTAACTGGTCAGTGGGTAGGAGGGATCAGCTCCTTGTGAAGGATGCAAGGCACACACTACATTCACCATGAAATCCTGACTGAAACATGTAACTAGGATGCACCCATACGCCCCACATGATAATATAATAATATAATGGCCAAATAACTGAAAAGGGACGCCACGATCTATCACTCCGCCGTGGTGAAGTCATAACACTAGTGCCTCTAGTGTTATGGTTATGGTGCCTCCATAACTAGGTGAAACTGGTCATGCATGTATATGGCTAAGGTAACTAATAAAACATAAGCATTTAATCTGTAACTACTGGGGAAAATAGTTGGCTGCATACGGGAAATCCTAATGAAGGAAAAGATTGTCCTTACCGAAGGACGGGAAATCCGTACCTAATGTCCAGTAGAAGCTAATGGAAAAGATGAAGACTAATCCGCCTTGACGGATAACACTACGTAAGAAATATGGACGTGTATGAGTTGTCTGAATTACATATGTTTTATTGGTTCCGTGTGTTATTAGCTTATAATACGTATTTTGTCATGTTTTACTATTTACTGTGTTAACTATAGTTATCATGATGTTCTGTTGTGTATTATTCATGTATTAGGGTATTATAATACTTGTATTGTAATACTAAGTAACTTTCTAAAAATAGCAGGTTTCCAAAAATAGTAAGTTTCCAAAAATAGAAAGTTACCAAAAATAGTAAGTTTCCATAAGTAGAACTAAGCTGAATTACGAATAATAAGTGAAGTTAAATTAGTACAATACAAGTCATGATTATAGTTGGTTAATTAAATAACTAGTTAATTTAATTAAACTATACGTTATATGATTTTAATTAAAATACATGTTTAATTAAAATGACTAAGTATAATTACCATAGGTTATACATGAATTAATTAAATAAATTAATTAACCTAAAGTTTAATATGACATGTTTTATGAAAATAGTTTTTATAAAAACCCAAATCCCGAGCCCGTGTTTTAATATAAGCCGAATCAAATAAGCTATAAACAAGTCCCACCGAAACCTTGGAAAGGATCTCGGTTGACACTACTTAATCAACTAAACATTTAAACATACCCCGACCTAGTGTCGGGGTTTCGTTGGTCTCGCGTCCGATCAAACAAAACCAACCGAGCACCCTTACGGTTCTCGGTGGTGTCTCGGTTCACACAAAAACCAAACACAAACACACCCCGACCCATGGTCGGAGTTCCCTTGTCTTGCCGAGCAAAAAACAACCAAGACGAGACCTAAAGGTCTCGGTGGTGGTGATAATAAACAAGCCGAGCACCCCCTTTAGGGTCTCGGTGTCTCGGCCGAACCAAACAACACCAAACCAAACCTAAAACATAATTTAATTTAATCCTTAACATGTTTATGCATTGTTTTCTTGAAGATTAAATTAAATATTCATGAAATCAAAAGAAAAGAAAATGAAAAGAAAGGTTTTTAAATTTACCAATACGTGTAGAATAACGAGATGATCACAAATAAATAAGCAACACCAAAAATCATCCGGGTTTGCCTTGTTTTGTGATGTGGCCGGCGGAAAGAGTGAACCAAGAGAGAGAGAAGACAAAATTTTGTAAAACCTAAAATATGAGAAAAATACGATCTCCTAATATTTTATTAAATTTGGTTATGGGCCAAAAGGCCCACCTGGGTCCTTTCTCTCTTGTTGCCGCGGATATGGGTCCCACAATGGGTGACCTGTAGCTTTTCTCGAGTCTAATTATTTATCGAGCGTGTTCGTGATTTAATATTTGAGATTTTGGTGTTCGTGATCGTGTCACATTTATAATATTCATGAGTGTTCGTTATTTATTGTCGTGACACGTGTATTAATATTATAAATGGAAAGTTTAAATTTTACCGTGTTTTCGTAAGTTACTGTTCACGTGTACTGTTCATAGGTTATTAATGCGGGTTTTACAACTCTTCCCCTCTAAAAGAACAATTCGTCCTCGAATTGGAGAAATGTAAACTGAAAGAAAACATACCCGAATTAGAACTAGAAATGAGGGTAAGAAGTCCGTATAAACTCCTCCGTCTCCCAAGTGGCTTCCCGCTCAAGATGATCCCTCCAGAGGATTTTGAGAAAGGGATCGTCTTCCTCCGCATGACACGATCTTGTCGCTCAAGAACTCTCTCGGGTTCTTCGACATATGAAAGATCCTCTCGAATCTGATCAAGTGGATACTGGACAACATGAACTGGATGATAGTTGTATCCTCTGAGTAAGGACACCTGGAACACGTTGTGAACGTGCGATAGCTAAGGCGGTAACGCTAAACGGTATGACACTTCACCAACGAGTTCTATGATGTCGAACGGTCCGATGAAGCGAGGACTGAGCTTCCCTCTGATTCCAAAACGTCTAACTCCTCGTGCAGGTGATACCTTGAGGAAAACATGGTCACCTACGTTGAAAGACACATCTCTATGACGTTTATCAGCATATCTCTTTTGACGAGCACGAGCTTCCTGAAGTCTTGCCTTGGCGACAGCGACCTTCTCATTGGTCACTTCAATCATCTTTGGACCTTCAAGCAGTCGTTCGCCCACTTGATCCCAGCAGATTGGGGCGTGATACTTCCTGCCATACAACATCTCGAAGGGAGCACACTTGATGCTAGCATGCCAGCTGTTGTTGTATGCGAATTCTACTAGGCATATATAATCATCCCAGCTTCCTGACCATTCTAGAGCACACGGTCGCAACATGTCCTCCAATGTTTGAATGGTACGTTTCGACTGTCCGTCGGTCTGAGGATGAAAGGCAGTGTTGAGCTTAAGTCTGGTGCCCCAAGCTTTCTGCAGACTCTGCCAGAAACGTGATGTGAAACGGGGATCTCTGTCAGAGATGATTTCTGATGGAGTACCATGCAATCTCATGATCTCCCTCTGGAATGTGTCTGCTAATTTGCTGACCGGATGCTCCTTGCGAATCGGCAGAAAATGAGCAGGTTTAGTCAATCTATCCACGATGACCCAGATAGCATCATTCTTCTTCTAAGTAACTGGAAGACCAGTAACAAAATTCATGGAGATTTTTCCCACTTCCATGCTGGAATATATAATGGTTGTAGTAAACCACTAGCACGCTGATGTTCGATCTTCATCTGTTGGCAGATCATACACTTAGAAACGAAGGTGGCAACATCCTGCTTCATACCACTCCACCAAAAGTGTTGCTTGATGTCGTGGTACATCTTGGTAGAACCAGGATGTATGGTAAATGGAGAACTGTGAGCTTCAGTCAACACAGCTTCTCTAGAGTAGAGTCATTAGGAACCACTAGTCTAGTGCCCTACCATAAGCTACTGTCGTCAACACGAAACTCCGTCTGTTGATCAAGATTCTGAATGATAGGCCAAATCTCACCATCGTCCTTCTGAGCTTCCTTGATCCTAGAATGTAAGTCTTGTTCCACTCTAAGATTAGCCAGTAACCGTGATGTCCTCGTACAAAAAACTCAGTGTCAGTCATCTCTAGGTCACGAATGATCTCCTTTGCAATCCAAATGCCAGCAATCATACCCGACCTTCTGCTTAGAGCATCTGCCACCACATTCGCCTTACCAGGATGGTACTGAATGTTGGTGTCATAGTCCTTCAATAGCTTTAACCATCTCCTCTGTCTCATGTTCAGTTCCTTCTGGGTGAAGATGTACTTGAGACTCTTGTGGTCGGTGAATATGTCACATGATTCACCATCCAAATAATGTCTCCAGATCTTCAACGCGAAAACAACTGTTGCAAGCTCTAAATCGTGAGTAGGATAGTTTTCTTCATAAGGTTTCAGCTGTCGTGATGCGTATGCAATAACCTTCCCATGTTGCATGAGAACGCAGCCTAATCCCTTTCCTGAAGCGTTACTATATATTTGAAATACACCTGAGCCAGATGGTAGAGTAAGAATAGGTGCAGTCACTAACTTCTGCTTCAGATCTTCAAAGCTCTTCTCTCGCTCTTCTGTCCAGAAGAATTTCTCTCCTTTCCTCATCAGCTTAGTCAAAGGTAAGGCTAACCGTGAAAAGTTATCTACAAACCCGCGGTAGTAGCCAGCTAAACCCAGAAAACTTCTAACTTCTGTTGCAGATGTAGGTCTCGGACATTTAGTGATAGCTTCAACCTTGGTAGTATCCATGGTGATTCCCTCTGCAGATACAATATGGCCTAGAAATGCCACCTTGGTTAACCAGAACTCACACTTAGAGAACTTGGCGTACAGATGCTTCTGACGAAGAATCTGTAAGACTGTACGAAGGTGTTCCTCATGTTCCTCCTTGGATTTGGAGAATATCAGGATGTTGTCAATGAACACAATAACGAACTTGTCCAGAAACTCATGGAAGACACGATTCATAAAATCCATGAAGACAGCTGGAGCATTAGTGAGTCCGAATGGCATGACTACGAACTCGTAGTGCCCATAACGTGTACGGAAAGCAGTCTTAGAGATATCCTGCTCTTTAACCCGTAAATGATGGTAGCCGGACCTCAGATCGATCTTGGAGAAATGCATGGTGCCCTGAAGTTGATCGAATAGGTCATCAATTCGCGGCAAAGGATAACGATTCCTGATCATGATCTTGTTTAGCTCACGATAGTCTACACATAAACGCATGTTGCCGTCTTTCTTCTTCACGAATAGTACCGGTGCACCCCATGGCGATGCATTGGGACGGATGAAACCTCGTCCCAGAAGTTCCTGCAGCTGATCTTTCAGTTCCTTAAGCTCTATAGGAGCCATACGGTAAAGAGATTTGGAAATTGGCTCTGCACCTGGTATGAGCTCGATTCCAAACTCGACTTCACGAACAGGTGGTATGCCCGAAAGTTCATCTGGAAATACGTCGGGAAACTCTGACACAATAGGCTGATCTTGGATCGATGGAGACTCGACAGAAATGTTATGAATATTGGCTATGAAGCCCTGACAGCCGTGTGATAACAATGCACGCGCCTCCATGATTGAAATAATCTGTACTGACCTCCCTGACATAAAACCATGGTGTATGTACTCTGGAGATTTAGCATCACCGAAGATAACCCGATAAGTGTGGTAGTCATCGTGGCCTGGTGTTTGGATAACCAGTCTATGCCCAAAAATCAAGTCAAAATCGCACATGTCCAAAGGAAGTACGTCAACTCTACGGATTTTGTCATCAAACTCTAAGGGAAGATCTCTGTACACTTGAGTGATTCGTACAGAGTCCCTAAGTGGCGTGGAAATGCATAAGGCATTATCTAATGGCATCGCGGAAATTCTAACACGTACAACAAAAGTAGTGGACACAACCGAATGCGTCGCTCCAGTATCAAATAGAACACATGCTGCCAAACCATTCATAAAGAGATTTCTGGTGATAGTACCTGAGGTCTTATTTGCCTGATCTCGGGTAGTAGTGAACACGCGACCAGAAGTAGGAGGTGGCTTGGTGTCGGCGTGTCCAGAGGTGCCTTCTATCTCACCCTGGCGATATTCCTTCTGCTGATGGCCTTGTTGGCCACACTTGAAGCAACCACCAGTATCTCGGCGACAAATACCCGAATGTCTGCGCGAACAAGTAGGACAGATAGGATGCGTGAATCCCGCATGCGTGAATCCTCCAGCAGGCGTCCTAGTTATCTGAGAGCCTGTTCAAGGATTACATGCACGAGACATGATCGTGGTACATAAACATGATTACAATAGCGGGTGTAAAATTTACCATATGAGGTAGAACGGTTAGGCTGTGAAGCCCTACGGTCCTGATCCATGCCGTTACCATTGTTCCTGAATTAACAATTGTTGGAGTGTCAGATTACCATGACATAAAATAGTTAAACATGAAAGAAGGTTAATGTAGGGACCTGCTGTTGTTCGAGTTGTTAGCGTTATTATGGTAACTATCGTTACCGCCATGCCTCTCAGAACCAGAACGGTCGTTAGTCTGACCACTTCTCTTGGATGCTTGTTGTTGAGCGGCCGCAGGCTTACGGTCGTCAGTCTTCCGCCTGGAATATATATATTGTTGAACAGAGGGTTATATGAAATGAATAATACTGATGGAAATGAATTGTTTACAATTGGTGATTGAATATACCTCTTCACCGCTCTGTCATCACCAAACTCCTCTCGTTCCTGAAGCATCTCGAGCTTACGGGCTGCATCGGTCACCTGTGCCACTATAGTGAAAGTAGCACATACCAGGTTGTTGGCAACCAAAGTGCGAAGTGCCCAACGAAACTTCTCAGCTTGCTCCGCAGCAGTTCCGGCGGCTGGACCCAGAAAACCTGCTAACCGGAGAAACCTTTGCATGAATTCATTGCTGTTTTCACTAGCAATCTGTCGAATGTTATGGTAGTCCCTCTTGAGCTTCTCTTGCTCAGCATGTGGAAAGTACTGATTAAGGAAGAGATCCTTAAACAGGTCCAATGTCAGCTGTGCAACCCAATTGTCACCACCGTTGGACTGCTTGATCGATTTCCACCACTGCAGCACATCGCCTTCAAACTTATAGCAAGCCAGTCTTGCCTTGTAAATACCATCACAACCCATTGCATCGAAAATCTTCTCGATGTGAGAAATCCAAGCTTCAGTCTCATTGGGGTTGTTAGTCTGCTCAAACGAACGGGGTCGCTGTTTGTTAAATCTCTCCAACCAAGTCATAAGAGTAACCGGTGGAGGAGGAGGGTTGTTGTGATTACCATGAGCCTGGAATTCCGCCTGAAGTTCATCCCGGATTTCATTGCGAAGTTGGGGAAGGAGGGCTTGCTGAGCTGCATTGACAACTGCTGTCAAATCTGGAGTATTGCGATTGTTCACCATCTGACAGTTTAAACAACAAAATGCAACATAAATTATAAATCTGAAATAAGATAACATAAGAATGCATGAAAAATGTGAAAATCAAGAAGCAGTTTATAATGCATGAAACAATGTATAAAAATGCATGATGCAATTTATAAAACTTTTATATGAACGAGAGTGAACGCCTATGGTCAGTTCACCTAAAACAAAAGACATGGCGCAGGGATGCCAATGAGTCGATCCCAAAGTTAAAAGTTTCGATAAAAGCACATGCGACTAAATAGGGCCAGTCCTGTACCAACCATTACTTAGTCATAAACATGCTACAATGATATGAATGCATGAAATAAGTGAAAATGGATGAATGCATGAAAACCAACTGTCAGTTTTAGGAAGACACTAGTGACTACCCGTAAGTCACAGGTCATTTTTACAGGTACAGGTCGAAACCTTGGTCTCTGATACCATAATTGTAACACCCCATTTAATAGGATAGAGTGCTATAGTAAATTATGGCGTATCATCAAAGCATGCAAGGTAAATGTCTAAACATTCATGACCATAAATAGAAATACCGGAATCAAACATCGGTAGTCTAGTAACTCACAAACAAGCAATATAAGTACTGTAAATGGAAAGGACTAAACAATGTCCAAAAGATGTAAAGTATGATAAAGCAGGAATAAATGCATAAGGTAAAAGAGGCCGGATAGCTTCCAATCCGAATGCACATACTCTGGAGTTCCTACTTGTGTCCTTGGGTACCTGCCGTTTGGGAACATGGAAAAGTAGACGGCTGAGCATAACGCTTAGTGCACGGATATACAATAAAGCATGGAAAACATAGTATATGGAAGCATATAAAGTGTATAAAGCATGAATGGCAGCGGAAATGAATAAGCCTGGAAAACCTAGTTGTCTATCATGTTAACTGGTTTTAGTTCTAAAAACATAGCTGATGTTACTTATGAAAATCTGTATTAGTTAATGTACCATTATAGCCAATATAGGTCATGAGGTCAACAACGTGCATGAATACTTGGAGGGGAGACCTCATCATACAATTAGAGAGGTTGCCTCTAATTAACTGGTCAGTGGGTAGGAGAGATCAGCTCCTTGTAAAGGATGCAAGGCACACACCACATTCACCATGAAATCCTGACTGAAACATGTAACTAGGATGCACCATACGCCTCACATGATAATATAATAATATAATGGCCAAATAACTGAAAAGGGACGCCACGAGCTATCACTCCGCCGTGGTGAAGTCATAACACTAGTACCTCTAGTGTTATGGTTATGTTATGGTACCTCCATAACTAGGTGAAACTGGTCATGCATGTATATGGCTAAGGTAACTAATAAAACATAAGCATTTAATCTGTAACTACTGGGGAAAACAGTTGGCTGCATACGGGAAATCCTAATGAAGGAAAAGATTGTCCTTATTGAAGGACTGGAAATCCGTACCTTATGTCCAGTAGAAGCTAACGGAAAAGATGAAGACTAACCCGCCTTGACGGATAACACTACATAAGAAATATGGACGTGTATGAGTTGTCTGTATTACATGTGTTTTACTGGTTCCGTGTGTTATTAGCTTATAATACGTATTCTGTCATGTTTTACTGTTTACTTTGTTAACTGTAGTTATCATGATGTTCTGTTGTGTATTATTCATGTATTAGGGTATTATAATACTTGTATTGTAATACTAAGTAACTTTCTAAAAATAGCAGGTTTCCATAAATAGTAAGTTTCCAAAAATAGAAAGTTCTGAAAGTTCCCAAAAATAGTAAGTTTCCATAATTAGAATTAAGCTGAATTACGAATAATAAGTGAAGTTAAATTAGTACAATACAAGTCATGATTATAGTTGGTTAATTCAATAACTGGTTAATTTAATTAAACTATACGTTATATGATTTTGATTAAAATACACGTTTAATTAAAATGACTAAGTATAATTACCTTAGGTTATACATGAATTAATTAAATAAATTAATTAACGTAAACTTTAATATGACATGTTTTATAAAAATAGTTTTTATAAAAACCCGAATCCCGAGCCCGTGTTTTAATATAAGCCGAATCAAATAAGCTATAAACAAGTCCCATCGAGACCTTGGAAAGAATCTCGGTTGACATTACTTAATCAACTAAACATGTAAACATACCCCGACCTAGTCTCGGGGTTTCTTTGGTCTCGGGTCCGATCAAACAAAACCAACCGAGCACTCTTACGGGTCTCAGTGGTGTCTCGATTCACACAAAAACCGAACACAAACACACCCCGACCCATGGTCGGGGTTCCCTTGTCTTGTCGAGCCAAAAACCAACCAAGCCGAGACCTAAAGGTCTCGGTGGTGGTGATAATAAACAAGCTGAGCACCCCCTTTGGGGTCTCGGTGTCTCGGCCGAACCAAACAACACCAGACTAAACCTAAAAAATAATTTAATTTAATCCTTAACATGTTTATGCATTGTTTTCTTGAAGATTAAATTAATTATTCATGAAATCATAAGAAAAGAAAATGAAAAGAAAGGTGTGGAATCTTAAGATTCACGGATCTTTAAGCTACTAGGAATGCATCATGTTCATATGATTAGATAATCAAAGCGAAATTAGAACACGACACATTAACAAGGTGTTTGGACACAAAGAACATGAATTAAAACAAATGGATTGCTTATTATATTAATAACAAACAATCACTAGACGTGTATACATTGAATCCCACGTCTAGTCGACACACGCTTTAGGTTTACATTGTATATGAAAGTTATGAATAAACCTAATACCCTTGGTTCCTTTTATAGTGTAAGGATTAGGGTTTTACAAGAGATAAGAATGAATAAACATGTAAATCTTCTATTTAAATAACTATATACAGAATATATCCTGCATATATATCCAAATAGAAGCTTCCAAAGGCTTCTTGTCTACGTTTCTGTCAATGCTTAGTTTGTACATGACAATGCTTGGATTGTACATGACAACGCTTGAGCCATCAACCTCCGATTTGCTCTTGTCAACGCTTGATTTGCTCTTGACAACGCTTAGACAAATGTCTTCATGTTTTCTTCGTTTTTGAGTTTCTGCCACATCAACTTTTTGACCCAACAATCTTCCCCTAGTTGATGTCGGCAAAACTCTTTGTGTATCTCTTGTAAGTTGTACATGATCTTCAAATTGCTTCCCCTCAAGTGTAGCATGTATGTCTTCCCCTTTTTGTCACATCAACAGGGAAGTAAACAATGTATGCAATCTTGAAGATTCTCCAAATTTAGCTCTATGTAATGATCTTGAAGAAAAATAAATAAAGTAATCTTGATGTAGAAGTAGAATAACCCAACCTTGTGTTCCATGTCTTGCACTATCCATGTGATGAAGAACTTATACGAATGATTAAATATAAGTAGACCTCGATCCCTTGTCAATATTCTCATCCTTTGTGAGACACTGAGCATGATAATGTAACTCCTTCAAGTGTTATGACAAGTCTTCGTCACCAACCGTGTAAGCATGAACAAGTTATCTTCAAAAGTAATTTGACCAGACACGACTTTTAAGATATGATAGAACACAAACTCGCGAAAATCTTCTTCAAACATCAAACTTACCATACGAATTCTTCCCCTTAAGCCAACACCTTTTCATGACAATTTTAATGGAATAACATCTTCATACCATATGTAAAAGACAGAAATATGGATAACTCTTTCACAAGGCTATCCCGATTACATAATAAAATATCCATCAAATTCCCATGAATAGTTGCCAACTGGCATTAAAATCATTAATCCCTTTTAAAAATATCCGACCCATAAATATCAACATGGCATTCTGAATAAAAACAGAGATTCCATGTACCTTTGCGTGTAAATACCTCCTTTTTGTGTGCCAAAATCGTCCAATTTTCTAAACAGCAGCTATTCCTTTTGTTGTCCAATATCTTTCACTGTCCAAGATATCAACACTGTGTGATGTCCAATATCGGACAACACTTGACAGCGTTTGAAAAACCATATATCGGACAACAAGTGTCAACGCTTTCCATCAGCATTTGACTTATTCATGTCAGCGTCGAATACATACCTGTCAGCGTCTACCTCATTCTTGTCAGCGCCTCTTTCAAATACTGGAAACATCTATGGATACTTAGAACCACTTTCCTTTTCTGTCTATATCCCATGGTTTACTGTATATGAATAAATTGCATCTCAAAAATATAGAAACTTACAAGGAAAGAAACACAATCCCTATAAATCTGCTACAAATTTGATAAACAATTTTCTCCACGTCTTTTTCAAATTACGTAACATACGAGTATAAAAATAAGATTGGGACCACAAGTATATTTTCCTCACTTTATTCTAGTTACGTCCCTTTTTCCTTAAAAATAGGTAACCAAAGAATATCTTCCATAATGATATCGATCTCCACACGTCTTCATATTGTGTCCAAAAATATGAACAAAATATAAACTCGTTTGATACGTGCACTATGAGATCAGAACCATACGTTTCTTTACCTAGCTTCTAGACCCCTTGCAAGTATGAAGCACAAAACATTAAATAGAAACGAGTACCTTGAACATGAATTACTTGGATCACATGTTGACGAGTGACTTTTAATAGTCACATTCAAAGATACTACTTTCTGTCTCCTAGTACATACCTTCACGTGATATTGAGCAGAATAAAGCAATCCATTCTTGTGCATACCTTCAAAGTTACTACATTCACGTAACCATTTCTTCCTATTCATCTCGTGAATAATATGCTAATCTTCTACGAGAATCATGCCACGAACACAGTCACATAGTTTTAACAGCTGCTCTCATCCTTATCCTCGATCTAGGGTTTATTCAAAAACCCTAATAATCACACGTTGCACAAACTGTTGTGTAAGGAATCATAACGTGCTGCTATGGTTCATCATCGATTCATGACAAATCGATTCCCCAAAGCTAACAGCATGTCACTTTAATCCAGCAATAATGCCAATTAATCTAGGGTTTTTATTCCAAACCCTAAAAACGAGAACCATTACAACAGCCAACTTCGACCATGAATATCTTCTATATGAGAGCACAGATCAAAGATCCCTTCAGTGAAATCCTAGACACAATTGCCAATAATCTACAGTTCAAAAATCACGATGATCCAACGGTTAACGAAGGAGAAAAATTGTTTTGAACATGGCGGTTTACAGA
This sequence comes from Glebionis coronaria, assembly GCA_025667525.1. Classification (NCBI taxonomy): domain Eukaryota; kingdom Viridiplantae; phylum Streptophyta; class Magnoliopsida; order Asterales; family Asteraceae; genus Glebionis; species Glebionis coronaria. The sequence goes on from CM046876.1 coordinate 535,821,071, forward strand.
AAACTGCATATATCCTGCTGCTGACTTTGACGCTTAATAACTTTTTCTTGGGGATAAAACTTGACAATCCCTCCAGTGGATGTCTAGATATATGTGTATAGAACACACACAAGAAATTTCGTGACGATCCACCGGTCCAATAAAAAGTTATGACCTTCTAAATACTGTTGCGCACACAAAAACGTCCAGAAAAACCCTAGACGGATTTTTCTTCTTTTCACCATACACGAACACCTTGTTGGTCCTAGCATCATGAGCCACGAGGCTCTGATACCACTTGTGGAATCCTAAGATTCATGGATCTTTAAGCTACTAGGAATGCATCATGTTCATATGATTAGATAATCAAAGCGGAATTAGAACACGACACATTAACAAGGTGTTTGGACACAAAGAACATGAATTAAAACAAATGGATTGCTTATTATATTAATAACAAACAATCACTAGACGTGTATACATTGAATCCCATGTCTAGTCGACACACGCTTTAGGTTTACATTGTATATGAAAGTTATGAATAAACCTAATACCCTTGGTTCCTTTTATAGTGTAAGGATTAGGGTTTTACAAGAGATAAGAATGAATAAACATGTAAATCTTCTATTTAAATAACTATATACAGAATATATCCTGCATATATATCCAAATAGAAGCTTCCAAAGGCTTCTTGTCTACGTTTCTGTCAATGCTTAGTTTGTACATGACAATGCTTGGATTGTACATGACAACGCTTGAGCCATCAACCTCCGATTTGCTCTTGTCAACGCTTGATTTGCTCTTGACAACGCTTAGACAAATGTCTTCATGTTTTCTTCGTTTTTGAGTTTCTGCACATCAACTTTTTGACCCAACAAAAGGTTTTTAAATTTACCAATACGTGTAGAATAACGAGATGGTCACAAATAAATAAACAACACCAAAAATCGTTCGGGTTTGCCTTGTTTTGTGATGTGGCCGGCGGCAAGAGTGAACTAAGAGAGAGAGAAGACAAAATTTTGTAAAACGTAAAATATGAGAAAAATATGATCTCCTGATGTTTTATTAAATTTGGTTATGGGCCAAAAGGCCCACCTGGGTCCTTTCTCTCTTGTTGCGGCGACTATGGGGCCCACAATGGGTGACCCGTAGCTTTTCTCGAGTTTAATTATTTATCGAGTGTGTTCGTGATTTAATATTTGAGATTTTGGTGTTCGTGATCGTGTCACATTTATAATATTCATGATTGTTCGTTATTTATTGTCGTGACACGTGTATTAATATTATAAATGGAAAGTTTAAATTTTACCGTGTTTTCGTAAGTTACTGTTCACGTGTACTGTTAATAGATTTTTAATGCGGGTTTTACATTACATGAAGATAAAACTGCAAAGCTAAAAACTGCACAAAAGGTCACAAAGAAAGGTAATGAGAAAGATGCACAGGTAAAAAGGCAAATGGGAACTAATGATGACAAACCTAAGTTTGATCATACTAATAGAGTAATTAAGCCTAATAAGATCAATAAGGACAGTCACCCTCTCACTACCAAAGACTTTGTTCCAACAACATACTTATGAAACAAGGTCTAGTACCTTTGAAGTCTAGCAAGCCAAGTACCGGCAAGCCTAGAACTGCAAGTACTGCTAGACCAAAAGCAAATACTACTGGTCAAAAGTCAAACAAACCATTGTCCCACAAATCTTCTAGGAGCTTATTTGAGATTGTAAAAACACCTAGAAGTAAGCCTCAAAACAAACCAGTGCAAATGTGGTTTCCTAAAGGACAAACATCATGTGTTCAACCTAGTACTGCTAAAACAGTACTTAAGTCAAAAAAGCCTAAGTACAAAGAGTCACCTTATGTTTTTGACTATATTACTAGAACCATGAAATATAAGAGTGTGTGTAGTCTTACTGGAAAGTCTACTTATCAAACTCTTAAGTATGTAGGTCCCACAAGATCCGAGCCAAATGTGACTTGGGTCCCTATTAAAAACTAATGAGTTTTGTGTATGTGGAGGGGCATTTAATTGATGAATTGAAAGACAAAGGTATTATTGATAGTGGATGCTCAAGGCACATGACATGGAACAAAGATTTCCTTTCTGAATTTGAAGAATTTAGAGGTGGACCAGTAGCCTTTGGTGGAAGTAAAGGCAGGATTACAGGAAAAGGAAAAATAAACACAATAAAGTTAGAATTTGAAGATGTGTTCTTTGTGAAAGAATTGAATGATTTCAATCCCTTTTTTGTATCACAAATATGTGATAAAAAGAACAAGGTGCTTTTTATAGATACATACTTCTTGGTACTCTCCAAAGACTTTGAGATGCCAAAGGAATCTTAAGTACTGTTTAAGGTACCCAGGCAAGAAAATATGTACACCTTCAATCTTCATACTATTACTCCAACAGGTGGCATTACATGTTTGTTAGCTAAAGCTTCTAATGATGAGTCTAATTTATGGCATAGGGGGTTAGGTCATGTGAATTTTAAGAACCTAAATAAATTGGTTAATGGAAATTTGGTTAGAGGGTTACCTAACAAATCTTTTCAAAATGATCTCACATGTACTGCTTGTCAAAAAGGTGAGCAACATAAAGCCTCTTGTAAGACCAAGACTGTCAATTCTGTGACTAAGCCTTTGCAACTCTTACATATGGATTTGTTTGGTCCAGTTTCTGTTAGGATTAATAGTCACAAGACCTTTTGCCTAGTTATAACGGATGATTTTAGTAGATTCAGTTGGGTTTTCTTTTTAGCACACAAGAATGAAACCAATGAATTACTTAAGGACTTTGTCACTTTAGTTGAAAAACAGTTTACTAAGAAAGTCTTGATCATTAGGACAGATAATGGGACAAAATTTAAGAATGCTGAATTTGATGAATTCTGTAGGTCTAAAGGTATCAAGAGACAATTTAGCAATCCTAGGACTCCACAACAAAATGGAGTAGCTGAAAGGAAAAATAGGGCACTAATTGAGGCTGCTAGGACTATGCTAGCTGATTCTCTTTTGCCAAACACCTTATGGGCAGAAGCAATCAATACTGCATGTTATGTGCTAAATAGAGTTTTGACCAAGCCTAAAAAAACACCCTATGAACTTTTGACTGGTGTTAAGCCAACCATAAGTCATTTGAAACCTTTTGGGTGTCATTGTGTCTATTTTGAATACTCTTGATCAATTAGGGAAGTTTGATGGAAAATCTGATTCAAAATATCTAGTAGGATATTCTTTGCAAAGTAAAGCATATAGGGTTTATAATTTGGCATCTAGAAAAGCTGAAGAAAATGCCCATGTCAATTTCTTAGAGAATAAGCCCAATGTCCCAGGAATAGGTTATGCTTGGATGTTTAATTTGAATTATCTAACTAACTATATGGATTACTATTCTGTGCAAAAATATTGTCAAACTAACGATGCAGGTAAAGAGACTGGTACAAGAACTTTAGGTACTCAGGAAAGACCTTCTTCATCAGACTCTCAAGAAGATGATTTTCATATCTATGTACCTAGTATGCCTACTGTCTCTCCTATAGATACCAGCCCCCAACAGAAGCAACTAGTGCCATTTAATGATGATCCAGACCTCACAAGAACTTTAGAGGCTTAAAGATCAAGAGAAGAATGCTACAACTAATAATAAGCATTCAGGAGAAGAATCTTTAGAATCACAACACTCAACAGTACATATTCAACCTAGCGGTAATTCATCTGCAAGTACTGCTAAGACAAGTTCTACAAAGTCTATTGATTCATTAGAAGATGTTCTACAAGCAATGGACAATGAAGATGTCTATACTAGTCCAAATGAAGGAATCTTCTCCAAAGCTTCCTATGATGAGCAAGGTGCAGTAACTGATTTCAATAATTTGGAAACTGAAATACCAGTCAGTTTTATTCCTCACTCATAAAGTCAATAACAACCATCCTACAACTCAAATCATTGGAGACCAAAGTTTGCTGTGCAAACCAGAAGACAACTTCAAGCTAGTACTGAAACTCATGCACTTGTGAGCTATGTCAAACAACAGCAGAGAACTAATCATAAAGATACTCAACATTGTTTGTTTGCCTGTTTCTTATCACAAGTAGAGCCTAAGAATATTTCTCAAGCTCTTGATGAAGAAAGTTGGGTAGATTCCATGCAAGAAGAATTAATGCAATTTGAACTACAAAAGGTTTGGATTCTTGTGGATCTTCCTTATAGAAAAAGAGTTATTGGTACTAGGTGGGTTTTCAGGAATACAAAGGATGAGAGAGGTGTTGTTGTGAGGAACAAGGCTAGGATTGTTGCTCAAGGCTATAGACAGAAAGAAGAGATATACTATGATGAGGTTTTTGCACCAGTGGCAAGGATAGAAGCCATTAGGTTATTTTTTGCCTTTGCATCATATATGGGTTTTATATTCTATCAAATGGATGTGAAAAGTGCCTTTCTTTATGGTACTATTTTTGAGGAGGTATATGTTTCACAACCTCTAGGTTTTGTAGATCCTAAGTTCCCCAACAGAGTCTACAAAGTTATTAAAGCTCTTTATCGCCTACATCAAGCTCCAAGGGCTTGGTATGCAACTTTATCTAATTTTCTTTTAGAACATGGATATAGGAGATGGACCATTGACAAAATTCTTTTCATAAAAAAATAAATGCCAAGGATATTAGTTTAGTTCAAGTATATGCTGATGACATTATTTTTGGTTCAACCAACAAGTCATGGTGTGAAGAGTTTGAAGCTTTAATGAAAGGAAGATTTCAGATGAGTTTTATGGGAGAACTTACCTCTAGGACTTCAAGTCAAACAGAGGAAGGATGGAATATTTATCAACCAAGATAAATATGTTGTTGAAGTCTTAAAGAAATTTTCAAGTATGGATACAAGGAGTACAAGCACACCTTTTGAAGCCAAGAAGTCTTTATCAAAAGATGAACATGGTGAAAATGTTGATATTCACCTATATAGATCAATGATTGGTTCATTGATGTATCTTACTGCTTCAAGACCAGATATTATGTTTGCTGTGTGTGCCTGTTCAAGATTTCAAGTCAATCCAAAGGTGTCACATCTACATGTTGTGAAAAAGATTTTTAAGTATCTTAAAAGTCTGCCTAACTTAGGATTATGGTATCCTAGAGACTCTACATTTCATTTGGAAGCTTACTCAAATAGTGATTATGTTGGAGCCAATCATGATAGGAAATCCACAACAGGAGGTTGTCAATTCCTAGGCAGAAGACTCATATCATGGCAGTGTAAAAAGCAAACCATTGTTGCTACTTCTACAACTGAAGCTGAATATGTAGCTGCTGCTCATTGTTGTGGACAAGTACTTTGGATCCAAAATCAATTGTTAGACTATGGTTTCAACTTCATGAAAACCAAAATCTACATTGATAATGAAAGTAATATTTGCATTGTCAAGAATCCAGTCTTTCACTCCAAAACAAAGTATATTGAAATAAGACATCACTTTATAAGAGATGCTTATGACAAAAAGCTTATTCAAGTTTTGAAGATCCATAGAGATAACAACGTAGCTGATTTATTAACCAACGCATTTGATACAAAGAGATTTGAGTTCTTGGTAACACATATTGGTATGCTCAACCAATAACTAATGCATATGTTAAGGGGAGGTAACAGTTGTACAATTTTTATGCTAATTATTATTGTATAGTGTTTGTTTGTGTTTATGATGTGATTGCAGGTTATTAGATTAAGATAAAAGAGGTTACAATGATAGTGGAATGCATGAACCGGTCTAATTTTTGAGGTACCATTTTGGAACCAAGTACCGCTAGGCAAATTTGAAGTACCGTGTATGTTCCATGTACCGCTACATAACCGTTGTACTGTTGAGGGTCTCTTTTGTAAATTTGGCGGTTTCTTCGCGCTTGTGTTTGTTATTCATATAGATACTAATCCCACTTACACAATTGATTCACCTAATACTTTATTTTTATACCTCGATTCTATAACCTTCTCTCTAATTTTCGATCATCAAAAATTCTAATGGCTGTTCTACAAGTGATCTCTAAGCACAACCAGGCTGCTAATCTTACTCAAGATGATCATTCTCTTGGTTTTCATGAGATACTTGACTTTCTCTCTCGAAGTCATGTACGTTTTGCACTTACTCTAAGTCCTGTTGTCTCTATTCCTATTGTTACAAATTTTTGGAATAATGTTGTAATAGGTACTCGTCATAATCAACCTTGCATAAGGGCTAGGGTTAAAAATAGAAATGTTTATGTAACTGAAGTGCTGCTTAAGGGTAGTTTAAGACTTGATGATGCAAATGGAGTATGTTGACTAACACTGAGATACATGATGGCCTTGCAGCCATGGGTTATGAGGGTGGTAGAGAAAGTCTTACTTTCTTTAAAGGGTTATTTTCACAACAATGGAAATGACTTTTTCATGCTATAATTCACTGTTTAAGCTCAAAAAGTACATCTTTTGATCAAATCCCTGCTACTTTGGAATCAGCTGGTATTTGTCTAGCAAACAACAGAGTTTTTAATTTTTCAAGGTTAATTTTTGAAGGCATGACTAGGAATTTGGAAGGGTCTAAATTTTTTTTATATATCCAAGATTCATTCAAGCTTTAGTTAATGACCAAATCCCCAACCTACCAGAATTAACAAGTACATGGGATGTCCCCTCTTTCACCAAGAGAACCTTTTCTTTCTTAATAAAGAATGGTAGCTCTTTCTCAGGGACAGTAACACCATTATTTACTAGTATGTTAGCCCGACCAGCTAATCAAGAAGGTGAGGAACCTAGCTCAGCTAGTGCTTCTCAGCAAACTCCTTCTAACCAGAGCCCCCAACCATCTGAAGATTCACAATCTTCTTCTCATCATGATGGTAATCACCCAAATTTTGATGAGATGATCCACACACCTGCTGCTTCAATTGCTGCTAGTGGTTCTCCACATGCAACAACAACAGAGGTGGTGGATGTTGCAAATTTAACTACTTTGTACACAAGCTTGTCCAAACAGGTATAGGTTTTGTAAAAAGAAAAGCTTGATCAAGATAAAAAATTGTTGAATTTTCCGCCAATTTGACAATACTTATGGATGAAAACCGAAACCCGAACCGATTGGGTCGGGTTCGGATTCGGGTTGGCGGGTTTGGATGCGGGTTCGGGTTGGGATATTTTATTTTTCGCGGGTACGGGTTCAGGTTCGGGTTTTAGTAATACCCGCCCCGTTTGCCCGTATACGTACCCGTTTACCCGTATACATACCCGTTTACCAAAATACATATAGTTTATTGCTATTTTATATAATTTTTAAATTTATGCGAAATAGTAGACGAAGATTATGAAACAAATGAAATGCTTATATTAGTTACATTTTGTATGCATTAAAATGTTTTGATCAAACATATTTCGATTTTGTAACTTTAAATAAAACAATGATTTATTCGATACATTAAATCGCATGATATGATATTGAATTAGTATTCTTCATCTTTTAAAAACTTAAAAAATTATATTACGCTATTTTGATTGTTTTTTATTGGTTTTTTTAACTTTATATGTACAATTATGTCCAACAAAATTTAATTGTGGATACCCGATACCCGCGGGTAAAAACCGAAAACCCGTTGGGTAACAGTAATCGGGTACCCTTCGGGTATTGGGGCGGATGCGGGTTTGGATATTATAAACGGGTGCGGGTACGGGTTCAGTAAAACCCGACCCGAACCCGACCCGTTGTCATCCTTAAATACGACTAACCTACTACCTATTACAACGTTCTAAAATACGATACATAATAAACATATGACCGAACATTCTTGTTTGACTCAATATTTTGAGGCTAACACCGGTCCTTTCTAAATATGTAAAAACGTATTTTCAACATATTTACTGTATAAATTCCAATGCCCACATGCACTCGAATAAAAAGTTCATAAAAATATATCTTCTTTATAAAAAGATGATTAATTCTCGTTGCGACGCATGATTTGTTTCATGTAATGATAGACTACGAGGTATTCTATATTCAAAGAAAAAGTTAAAAGTAAGTTTTTATATTTTGATAAAAAAAAAAAAAAAAAAGTCAAATCTTTTTATTAGATCTCTAAACAATTTACGAGTATATTTAATGATAGTCAATAAAGTTGACATATAATATAAAAATCATAAATATCATCACTATATGGTAACATAAGGCTTTATGACGATCTTATAATCCAATTGTGTTTTAATTACTTTTTTGTGTATAAATATATGGTTTTCATAGTGTTTTTAAACACAAATACATTTGCAAATATATTAATACTAGTCTTTTGTAAACTGTGTTAGCTAAGAAATGGGAAGATTTGAACTTGGTTTTATCGTCTTCCTTGTTGCATCTATGACAGTTGATCTATCGATCGTAAGTTTATCCATATGAGCACTTGTAGATCAATAATGTAAATTTATCTAGCCTACATTTTGATTTTACATGTGGCTAAAACTAACTATTTGTATACGTGTTTCAGGCTGGCTCCGAAGGTTCATGTCCAGTCAAACGTACGTAGTTTCAACAATCTCCTTTTATAAGACTTGCTATAATGATGACTGATTTTTTAAATTTGTATTTTGTTTTGCAGAATGCCCAAGTGCATGTCAGGTTCGTTGTTCAGTAACTCATCATCGTGGTAATTGCATGGATGTATGCCAAAGTTGTTGTAGAAAATGTTTATGTGTACCTTCTGGTACTTTTGGAAATAAACACGAGTGTCCTTGCTATCGAGATATGAAAACACAAGAAGGCAAACTCAAATGTCCGTAAGAAATCTTAAGAAATAAATTATTAAATGTTGTAACTTTATTTTTGAAGTGTTTGGATCTTTCATTTTCAATTCATATGTAAGCGGATTGTGTTAGTCGATGTTTCACTTTAATATTAATAATATTGATTTAGTCTAAAATGAGAGTTTATGTTTATTAGATTAAAATTAACATTTAATTATACTACTTATATGTTTAATCAATATGTAATAAATGTATATATAAATTTATAAGGAATATTGTCATCAATAGTGAAGTCTTAGCATATATTCTAAAGTACTCCTGAGAAAAAAAAAACTTAGTTTTACTTTTTTTAACCAACATATCTTTTAAACGATGAAATTCTTAATTTATCAAAAATACACATTTGCGACGAAAATATTTTTTCCTTTCAGTAGACAAGCACTATGAGATACTGTCGACGATATACGATATTTGAAAATTCCCTTGTAATTTCTTAATTAAAAAAGAAAAGAAAATTGACTCTAAAAGCTCAATACTTTCGTTACATGTATTACACTTTCTTTTTATATATAATAGTTAGTGTTTTTTTCACATAATAAATTTTAAACGATCTATTAATTTTATATTTCAGAATTGATAATCACTTATAACAATTAACCATCTTTTATGTATATTAAAAGCAAATTAACAAATCACAAAAATAAGATACTAAAATTGTGCTATAAATAATGAGTACTTAAAATGAGAAAAAAAATGATAAAGTAAAGAACTAAAATGATCATTTATATTTTTTTAAAAATCAAGTGTGATTTCAGAAGTCATGTGTGATTTTCAATATAATAAATTGTTTATAATTTGTTATTTTAAAAATCACATGTCATTTCAAATTTTACATGTGATTTTAAGTTATGTGATTATTAAATGTATTAAATCACATGTAAATTTTTTAAACAAAAATTTTGGAAAAAATATATTAAAATGCTTATTTATAGAAAAACAATTTAATTCTTATTACAATTCTATATTAATTTCACTACCAATTAATGCTTGAAGATATAATTTTAATTTTAAAACAAAGATAAAAGTGAAAGGATAACTAGGATTAAAAAAACAGCTCACAAAGATGATGATTTTAATTCATTCTCCTTGCGATAAGTAAAAAGAAAAAATAGTACATAACTTAGATTTGAGTAGCTACTTGATAACATAATACAAGAAAGATTTAAGTTTATTTGGATTTTAAATTTTATTAAAGGTTGAATGCTCATCTTTTATCATCATTTGAGCGAATTAATGAGGTTAAACCCATCATTAAAAACCTCATATTCATTCGTTTTTTCAACTATTAATATATTTTACATCCTCAATTGTTAAATGAAAAAAATATCACAACGAGCATTTAATATTATTTTAATAGATGGGCATTTTGATATACATTCGACAAAGTTTGTCTCTTCGTTTTATCACGTTTTGTTTCGTTGTTGAAACTTGCATAAAAATCACATGTGATTAAACACTAATTTGAATACACTAATAAAATCATCCATGATATTGGAAAAAAATCACATATGATTTTATTACATATCAATCATATGTGACTTAACACTAATATCACATGTGATTTAATTATTTTATTTCTCATGCAAATTTTAAAAACAAAAAAAATACAAAAGAAGACGAAAAAACATAAAAAACAAAAACAAAAACGAACGTGAAAGAAAACAAAAATAGTTTGTCAAAAGTATATCAAAGTAGCGTATACAGAAAGATAACTAAATGTTATTTGTGACGATATAATTGAAGGAATATGTACATAAAATAATATATGTCCGGAAGTCATCTCGAGGATAAGGAGACACACACGTAAATCGTTAATTAATATATAATTAATATTGTATTAAGTATTAATTATAGTTTAATAAATAAACCATGAGGCTTTTGGGCTTGGTTGCTTGATCACCAAGTTATTACAAGTATATAAGGAGGTCTTGGATACCTCATTATTTATTTGTAATCCCTAAAATCACTTTCTTTCTTCTTCCACCTTTGGTGCGATTGAACTACACAACCCAAAGGGTTGTTTGGTTTTATCGATCGGACGAAGCAAGAAACCTTACGGTTTTTATTTGTTGATTGATTCAAGAAGCGTGGTTTATTGGTTGTTTAACACTTACGTACTAGCATACTTATTGCTTGTATAAACGTATTGTGTGCGTATACTTAGAGAGATCATTGTTTGATCTTTATTGGGTTTTCAGTTATATTGGTTGTTCGATAAATGTGATTAACTCCATTTTAAAAGGTACGCCATTCTTTATCGTTTATGTTAATTACTTGTCTATACGCGATCTTAATTATTCCACTACATACTCGTATTTATTAATATGTTAATACGGTTAAAGGGTTTTTATAAATTCCAACTGTAGTATTAGATACGTTCATATAGTTGTTAATTACACTTTAAAAACGAGAGATCTAAAATTATATAAATTTATATGATGTTGTATAATTATTTTATTTGATGATTAGGTTTTCATAAACCCTAACTAGGGTTAATAAAATAAATTAGACAAACTCTAAGTTGTATGCAAATAGTATTGATAAATATGTTGTTAATTGTTAATTAGTCGTTATTTATCACGTTATTAATTGTGAATATGATAGATCCATGAGAATTATGCAAGTTTACCATGGATTTCCCATGGATCATGTTTTCTTTATATTGGATATATATAAGTTAATTAATTGTTAATGGCATCTACATGCTTAATTAATGGTTTATGATTAATCTTGACAAAATTATTGGTAATTTTTTAAGAAAGTTTGTTTTGACACTCGTCACTAAAAAATTTATAATAAATTCATACAAGGTCGAAAAAATCTGAATTTTTGTGGGAGGTCCACGACTTAAAGATCTACAACTTTGTAGTTTTGAGCTAAGGTTACGGAAGACCCGAGCTATACTCTGACATGACCTGAAGTCAACTTAAATTGTAAGACAACTTTACGTGCTATGTGGTGTATACTTGAATTTGATTTGCGCAATCGATTTTTTGATACATGTGGCTCACTTACATAAAGAAGTGAAAGTCATATTCATGTATCATCAACAATTAGTATGCATGTGGTATGTCACTAATTGTTAATCGTTGGAGTATATGTTTATTTGTTTTGCTTTTGATTATAATTCACTACTACAAAAGGCTATAATAGGATGAGCATTTCGACCCAAATCCCGAATTGAACCCGAACACATTCCCGATACCCGATACCCGAATCCCGTTCGGTACGGTACCAGACTACGAAATAAGGTGAAAAAAATCAGGACCACTAATTCGGGACGGGATCGGTACAAAATCGGGAAATTCCCGAAAAAGAACGGGAAAATTCCGATTTACCGGTATTGGTACCGATTCCCGTACCGGTACCGATACCCGAATCCCGTTCAGTACGGTACCGGTAGCATAAATTTATGCTCGGGAAATAATCGGTACCACTAATTCTGGACGGGTTCCGGACGGGACCGGTACCGTGCTCATTCCTAGGCTATAAACACCCCCACATAAAGACCGGTTACATAAAAACCTATTCCTATGATAAAAAAAACTAGTCGGAATGAAACAAATTGTGATCAGTTTTTCGAGAAACCCAATGTTCATAATACAAAACTCATAAACACTAGTCTTGTGGGTGAAAAGCGATCTTTTTACACAATAAAAACACCGTTTAAATGAAAACATGTCTCTATCTATTGGTATTAAAAACCGTCTTTAGAGTTAACTGTATTTTTGGTCCTCGCGGTTTGGTCTCCTTTTCGTTTTTGGTCAAAAAATTCAAATAGTTTCGATTTTGACCAAAAAGTAAACTATTTCTTCACTTTTGGTCCAAAATCACGTTGACTGTCAGTTTGACCAGTTAAATGATATAAAATGACTAAAATGCCCCTATCTTAATATGGTCAAATTATCAAAATATCATCTTTGTCATTCTATCGTTTTACGTATACTAGGCGATTACCCGCGCATAGCTGCGGAATCGCCTAACGGCAAATAATTAACGATACGATATTTCGAGGTAAGACTAAAATGCAATGAAAAGTCTGGTTACATATGATAATTCAACTTTAGGTAAATTCTCATATTCTCACATAAGCATATATCTCTATTAATATAAAAACCGTATAGTAAAACTTGAAGTGAAACATTACTATCAATTTTGAATTATGAGATAAAAATCTAACAATGGATGCTACTCTTCTTGATACACGAAATCCGTTAGCATCCAAAATATCATCTTAATATACGGTTAAATTATCAAAATATCCGTTAGCCCCTATCTTAATATGGTTAAATTATCAAAATATCATCTTTGTCATTCTATCGTTTTACGTATACTAGGCGATTACCCGCGTATAGCTGCGGAATCGCCTAACGGCAAATAATTAACGATACGATATTTCGAGGTAAGACTAAAATGCAATGGAAAGTCTGGTTACATATGATAATTCAACTTTAGGTAAATTCTCATATTCTCACATAAGCATATATCTCTATTAATATAAAAACCGTATAGTAAAACTTGAAGTGAAACATTACTATCAATTTTGAATTATGAGATAAAAATCTAACAATGGATGTTACTCTTCTGGATACACGAAATCCGTTAGCATCCAAAAATCCGTTACAATACTATATAAAGGAAACAAAACTAACACTAATGCAGTGATTAATTCATGAATCTCTAAAGAACAAATAATTTCAAATCTTTTCAGCTTTTATTTCCCAGGGTCGCAGCCAACGCTTTGATTTATTGACTATTTTGGTATCAAGATTGACTCGTCTATATTAACCTTAATAAGGCATCTGTATGTACGAAATGACCATAATCAAAATATTGTATTCTGCTGAGATATGCTCCTAATGTAATTCAATCAGCTGCAACTACTAAAATATTTCTCAAAATCTTTCAAACAGTTTGACAACTAATAATTGGTATAAAAGCTAAAAAAAAAGCAAGTCACCTTAAACCATGATGGGAGATCATTTTGAGCAAGGAAGCCTCACATCTTAGTGATCCTAAAGAAATCAGATATATTAGTCATCAATAAGCCTGAAATCCAAAGGATTAACTTGATAAGCCAAACCAAAGACTATCCTGTGAAGGGCTTAAGCGCTTATTTTTAAATATAATCAGTAAAATAGTATACCCTGTGTAAATATTTTGGGTCCTATCCAAATCAAGGTTCATCAACTGGAACGTGGAACATGTATACTATGCAAGAGTGACATTGGTTCGGCTCTTCCACATCTTAAAAAAGCGAATCAAAGCAAATCGATGAGCCACATGAATATTACACTTGCTTATTTCTTTGTTTCCATGTTTTGTTGACAATCGCAGTAAGGTGCACTTGGGGTGAACCAATGAAGATGAATAAATCGAGAAAGCTTGTGTATTCAGGGGAGGGGTAAGCTCTACCAACCACTCAAATGGCTGTTAGATGAGAAATTGAGTACCTGAAAATGAGATTACTATGTATAAGTTATAACCTATCGTTTTAACGTAAAATAAAATAAAATTATACAACCAAAATCCCAAAAAAGATACAAAAAGGCAAAGATGACTACAAAATTATGTTGCGATAAGATATCTTAAAGTTCTTGTTTACCAGGTTTTGAGTTTTGTTGCGTGAAGCTTCCTTCTTTGCTTTCCACCATTTCTGCACCTTAAAAGCCTTTTTTTGTGTATGAATTCTAATGCATTGTAATAGTGGTTCCCTGGTCACATCTTGAATTGCACGTTTCCTAATTTTTTTAAAAATGCCCAAAATTATTATCCATTAGCTACAGAACATGATGACCATATTTACAATTTCTGTATAAGCTAAAATATTAATCCATTAAAAAGGAAGTGAAATGAGAATAACTAAATGCGCAAGCTAAGAAGGTATCGTACTTCGGCATTGTGACTTGCAGAGGTGATATTCTGTTTTTTGTTGATTGTTGGTTCCAAGATCAAGCATAAATGACCTGTATTAGCAAAACATACAGGTTATTTAATAGAAGCCAAAATGACAATCCAATTCCAAGTACGTCGGTATAAAATGAAGTTAAAAAACGGGTAGCTTATGTAACATGTAAGATGGGTTGTGTTTTTAATATAAGTGAGGTCGAGCTCGACCATAAATTAAGTAAGGACCTTGAAAAAAAATGCAAACAGTAGAAACTCAGAAACTTTAAATATCACTCGCATGGCTCATTATCTCATTTTTTGTAGGTTTAAACAACCTGAGCACATCTGATAAATTTTATATTATATAATCACTTTGAGTTGCAATGCCAAACACCTCTAAAGATTCGTAGTTAAGGAAAAATGGTGTTTACAAATCTAAAGAATCAATTGAAGTTACCACAAAATCTTGATGTGAAATCCACAAAAACCCGATGCAATTCCTGGACACTTTACTGCTGCGTCAAACTTGGTTAATCGAAACAGAACCTCAAAACTAACAGAATCAGCGACGCAATGTTATTATAAAATAAACTTTTTAGACACTGATATTTAATATAACCTACTACAAAGATGCTAACTAACCATATCAGCAATGGAAAAATCTTTGTCCACTTATTGAGAGTGCCCGGTGAGAAAAGATGTTTGTTTGACAAGAAATGAGAATGTAAAGGCAATATCCTTTACAAATTTCTTCTGCTCAACAAATTCCTTCAGGGACAAAGAAATAAAGTCAAAGAGTTCCTGCAAGTAATTTTTTGAATCAGAAATCAGTTTATGCAAAGCCTCTAAAAGTACAACTGGAAATCATGAAGAGTAATAGTAGCAAGGACGATTATGAGTGTCTCAAGTTCCTATAGATGAAAAAGTAAGAATCTTTTATAAAATTTGTGTTAACAATATGATATATAGTTTTAGTCAAATTACGTATCTCTGTTTATGTTCCTTAGTATCTATGAAAATCACAGTTGGAAAAGAAAAGAGAAGTAAAATTACCTTAGGTATCCATACGTTCCAGCAATGTGTTAATCATGTTTTCTTTATTAGAATTGTACTATATATATAAAATAAGAACAAATGTGTCATACTGGTTTGATTTTCCAAAATCAAAGTCAGACTTTAGAAGGATTCATGCATATCTTACACCTACTTGATTTGATACTGGCCTCGATAACCTTAGTCATTCACTGAGTAAACCATGATCCTTACACTTTTTAAATTATCTATCCGGACACCTCAATCTTCATCATTATACGTTTACCACTGGTAGTCTGATTAAAAATATAATAGTATATCAATATAAAAAATGGTGATCATCATATGAAAAAAATGTTTAGAAAGGAATGCACAATAGTTGAAATACACTTTATTTGTAGTTCTTAAATATTATAATCTCAATTACATTCTTATACTAAAAGCTAATATTAGGATTTAATGGATGGTAAGTAGAGAATTTAAAAAGATATAAGGGCTCACTTTAAACTCATATTATAAGAAATGCATCTGGTCAGTATGAAATATATGACTAAAAGTTATATGCACAATCACATTAGACAAGAACTGCTGAGGTGATCTATTGGTTGAGGAATTGACGCACAGCAAATTGCTTAGGTGGTTCTTCAGCCTCAGACAACTAGTTACATCAATGAACACCGACAGATTCTGTGGGTCACATCAATGATTATAAGATAAATTGCTTAGGTGGTTCTTCAACCTCAGGTTTGCTTCTCCACTATCGTTTTTTTTATCTAAGCTGAATGGAATAAATAGCACGAAGCTGCTTATTCCAAACAGCTTATTTAACTCGCAAATGCTCAAATAATCAATCTGGATAAACAATCGCAAACACCCTCTACACTGTTTATCTATTGTATCTAAATGAATACTCAGTTTAACATAAGCAAACAAAAGAACACCCTAAACTGACTGTCAAAACATAAACATCTCACGACTCACTATTTGTATAACCAGATTTAATCTCAATATTATCTACAACTCAAAAACAAAATTATCAGATAATCAATCTAAGGGGTGTTTGTTTAATCTTATTTAATTTTGGCTTATAATCCATGTGTCGCTATTAACAGTCATTAAACATACCTTTAAGCGTGTCATCATGCGTAATATTGGAAGCAACACCAGTGACAGAAGGTCATGCCATCAAAGAACATCCAAATGGTTCTTTTGCATATGGACAGGACCAGTAGAAGACTGCGTTGCAACAACAGGAGTAGGAGATCTTGAGCAGGATCAATAACAAACAGGCTAATGCAATCATTGCGGTTGCTAAAAACGACAGGCTCAGATTTGTGATTGTTGGAAGGAGGAAAAGGTGATGCGACCCGCCATGGCTGTAAGCACAATGACGTGTTGCCCCGCCAAGATAAATGGTTATTTCACCCATCACGATCCGTTAACCACAAACACAATAGTGCCATCATCGCCGCAATGGATACATTAAGTTAGAAAATACTATAGAACCGCCACAATAGTCTCATTATCGCCAAGATACAGGGGGTTACCCACAACAACATACGCAAGCTACAACAACATACACAAGCTATAACCTCCAAATATAAGCATATATAATCATAACTTATATAGTAATCCTTAAATCCTAATTTAATTTAAATGCACAAATGAACCCAAAGGTAATAAATGTATAATCATCAGTTTATTCTAAATGATAGAATCATAAACTAATAAAACCTCTAATTTCTGACAAATCCTAATTGAAAAATAAAACTAGAAAAAACAAAAAATTAAATCAATGTATATACCAGTGTTGATGGATCCCACACAATTTTAGCGCTCAATATCTCATAAAATAAACCACCGACATAAGTTACCCAACATCGCCAGCCGACACCAACGCCACACACCAATATAAGGCGGCAACGAAGAGGTCGACGCATTGAAGGATAGCCCCATGAGATGATATCTGCGTTTTATAAAGAGAGAGAATGAGGATTTTATTTTCTTATGGAGAGAGGCAAATGATTCACCAGTTTGTAGTCTGTTCTTGCCTGTTATGTTTGTGCTACATTTAATATAACCTTGCTGCCAGCTATTACCTTAAATTCTTTCCTTACCTGCGAGTGATTCGATTTTTAAAAATTGAAACTGCCAAAGAATCGTATAGAAGAAGTCTTGGAGGAGTCAGACTGAATAGTATTCTCGCATAGTAATTGTAAGGGGTTTCTTTTTATGGATATGTTGATAATGTAATTAAGGTATTGTTGAGGAAAACTACTAATTATAGGAATGGAGAGATTTAAAAAAATATATACAGCCTTTATAAGTAGTAGAGATATTATAATTATTATTATATAATTGTTTTTATTATTAATATTATTATAACAACAACCACCAGTAACTCTGTATTTAATTTCTTTTTTACAATCTCATATCACCTTCTTAACAAATATCCAAATCAATTAACCTACCTATCAAACTCCAGATTCAAACAACAACAAAAATGAAACACAAATCTAAAAACAACCAGCAAACATAAAAAAAATACAAATCCAACACCAAAAAACCCAAATCCAGAAAGTGATAAAAAACACAACCCAATATCAAAAAACCCAGAAATCGATTTGATAAAACACATTACCACCTCCGAAAATGGCGACATAATCCACGAATGTGAATATAGGCTCCAACACATTGGGCAGTGTGTTTGTGCACAAGAAAAGAAATGGTGAAATAGTGATTAGATTTTTTTGTTAGTTTTGATAGGTTTTAGATGTTGATAAAATTTAGGGTTCTTAGAATTAATTGGGGTTTGTGATGATAAAGAAGATGGTGTAAAATCTGGGGAATTTTTGGTTTTGATTAATGGTGTAAAATCTGAGAAATCTTATTTGCTTTTTGTTTAAATAGATGATTTTTGTTCAAACGAAAGAAAGGAAAATACAGAGTGTGTGGTTGTATCGATAAAAGTGATGATGATAAAATTTAGAAAATGTATTTTTGAATTGAATAAATGATAATAATAAAAAGAAAAAGTGTAACTTTTTATTCAATAGGTGTGATAATAAAAAGAAAAAGAAATCGGTAGTTCATGGGTTCCACTTTTCTATTCATATGTAATATAATGAAAGACGAAAATACCATCCTAACTAGCGGTCAAACAAGTCAAACTGACGGGGTTAACGGAAATGGACCAAAAATGAAAAAAATAGTTTACTTTTTGGTCAAAATCGAAACTATTTGAATTTTTTGACCAAAAGCGAAAACAAGACCAAACCACGAGGACCAAATGCAGTTAAGTCCCGTCTTTATTTATTTGTTTTTCCCCTTTTCGGCTTTCTCCCCCCTTTTTTTCACTTTCCTTTTTCGCTTTTTGAATTTTTTCACCTAACCACATAAACATAAACCCTAAATCCCTTTTCACTTGTCTCCAATTGAAATCTTCAACAACCAACCTTTTTCCCCTTAAAAAAGATATGCAATCTTTCGTTAACATCCATTCAATCATTTAAAATATTGATGGGTTAAAGATCGATTAAACTTTGATTCTCTTGTTTGGCTTGTTTATACAACCTCAAACCAACAATTTATTTCTTAATGTTTTCTATTTTTGTTCAACTTTATATCTGTATTGAAAAAGTATGAGCACACATGAGGTACCATATGTTGTACGTTTAATCACATTGATAGCCGAAAAAAATGAACAGGTACATATGATTAGCTAGCGAGGTGTATAGGCAGTGGCGGACGCAGAAAATTGGACAGTCGGGGGCAAAAAAATTTTTTTAACAATAGCAAGGGAAAAGAAGCTAGAATCCGCCACCCCAAACCTAACTAATAGGTCCGCCCCTGTGTATAGCTCGATTCATCTCATCTATGCCTTTATAATTTTGTGTGTTCTGGTATATTTACATTGTTTTTCCATGTCCTAAAGTGTCAAATTACTAATGAATAACAAATATGTTAGTTAATATATATATATATATATATATATATATATATATATATATATATATATATATATATATATATATATATATATATATATATATATATATATATATATATATATATATATATATATATATATATATATATATATGCGCTAGTTAAACCCAGGCAATACTTAATCATGATTGAACCTTACAGGATTATTTGGCTCTAATGATGGAACTTCTTGGCCATCAGGAAGACATTCATAAAAGCTTTACCGTAGTTTTTTGCGAATGATGCTTAGAAAGGTTTGATATTATCTTTTACTTCAAGCAAGCATAAATTTATTGTCCCGTACTTCTAGTTTACTTGAATTTCTTTCTAACAATTTGGTGGAATTTTATTAACATTCGACCATAAAGTATATAAGTTGACAATTATAATCTGTAGATAGCTTTACGTGGGCGATATTCTCGTCAATTATTTAATAGACATGGTGATTTGAGGCAGTTGTTCTATGTTTACAGATGTTAGGGGAGTAAAGTTCGTATTGTAGGCATTTCACAACTAAACACTTGCTTAAAGTTGCCACAAAAGTTGTTGTTGTTGAAGTTGATAAAATGATGGAGGAGGTGCTTGGGACTCGGGTTTCTGAAAGAGGGTTACGTGGGAAATTCACGGTATGTGTTAAGCATTTAAGTGTTCAGTGAAATGCCACATACAAGATATGTTATGTGGCTATAAATACTAAAATACCTCAATTTTGAGCTGTTACAACATGGTTTTGTGTCCCCGGGTCATTTTGTAACACCATGTATAAAAATGTTAAATTTCTGGCCCGGATTTCAACCTGTACAGGCTGCCCAACCGCAAAGGGCTCAACATTTTTAAAGGGACTCTAATTTGAAATAAAGCCCATTATTCATATAACTGTTTGACTCTTTGGTCCAATTTTAGTTATAAAAGGCCCCTTACACCTAGCATGATTTTGATGCTAGTGCTTATAATTACGAAGATGAATCACAAAGTATATGATCGGACTATGTGGGTGAGTAATTTTTTTAATTACCTTTATTGTTTAATAATTGAGTTTAGTCTCATGACTCAACTTAATAAAATAAAAAACAAAACTTGAATTCTATATGTTATATTTTCAAACAAGCAGATACTTACAAGTTGTTTTCTTAAACCGTCTGAACAAGAAAATGATAAAAGAAAAAAGAGTCGAATGACACGCTAAAATTTTCATTTTTAAGATGCATTTACTATCATGGCAACGGGCCCTCGAAACCCACGGGCGGACCTGTTAAATTTACATATGAAACATTTTCGTAACTTTTTATATAATGTTGAAATGTATATGAGAATATTAAAGATACGGGTTACAAAATGACCCAAAGGGACATAAAAATCAAGTTTTAATGACTCAAATTTACAAATAAATGTGCAGTAACTAAAACGGGCATATGAAAAAGTACCAAAAAAAGAACCCCGTAATTTATTCAAAATAATATTTTATACTTACTTAGATTTGTCAATCTTATTATACGTAATAGTTTTACTGTGACATTTCTTGTAGAATATAAGTAAGGATGCATTAAAGGCGGACTTTCAAGAATTTGATCTTGTGGTAGCAAACATCTTATCCCTTATGAGAAAAGTTATTTTACATCCTTGTTTTTTGGTGGAAACCAAGGAACAAATCTCTACCCTTCATCTAGTTTTGATCTAATGGTAGAGATTAACCTAAGATTTAAAAAAAAAAACACGGAGGGGCCATTTTTGCCAAAATGTCCAAAAGTTAAAAAAATGGGCGGAGGTACCAAATTTGTAAATATGACGGAGTAATGAATTATCACTAGTGATATTTCACTAGCGAAAATCAATGAAATATCACTGTTAATAAAACAATGAAATATCACTGGGATATTATGTTAATGAAATATCACTGGTGATTTCATTGGTTTATCTCTAGTAATATTTCATTGTTTTTATCAGTAACGAAATATCACTTGTGATAACCAATTTTCGTCATATTTACAATTTAGTCCTTCCGCCGTTTTTTTTTGCAAATTTTGGACATTTTGGCAAAAATAGTCCCTCCGTGTTTTTTTTAATCTTAGGTAATGGATTGCTAGAATTAGTCCCTTGGATTTCAACAAAAAACAAGTTTCCAAAATAACCGGACTCTATCCGTTATTGTATATCATCACCTCTGGTGGCTAAATTTGTATTTGGGGCATAAAATTTTTGAAGTGAGACTCTACTTCAGAGTTTGATACTCGGCTTCTAGCTAATCCAAGTGACTCGGAGTTCAACAGATTGACCTTCCAGATAAGTGACTTTCGAAATTATCCAATAAAGAGTTGATGTATTTGCTTGCGTTATTTAATAAGGCGGAAATATTCTTCCATGATAAAGAAAAGACTAACACTCTGTTCCAAGTTTTTTCTTAAAGGAATGAAAGAGTATAGAAAGGGAAATAGAAAAAAAATGGTGTTCTTAAGTTTTATGTAAGAAGGAAGGATAGGGGAAGGGAAAGAGGAAGGAAAGAAAGGTACATGCTTTTTTGTGTATATTAGTTCCGCCCAATTTTGGGAGGATTAGGAAGGAAAATGGATTGGGCTTATAGGAAATTACATTTACATCCTCATCCTCATCAGCTATCTATTCTTAACGGAAATCTGCATTACCGTAGCTATCGTACATCACGTAAGTTTATCTAAACTTGATTTTAATATTCATTACGTAAATCTATCATAGCCATTTTAATTGCATTACATTTTTTAGTGATTCATAATCGATGTTCATTACATGTCAATTTTTTATCGTGCAAGAAGACATTCTGATCAAGTGATTAAGCATACCTCATAAATAAACACTAGGTGATGTTCATGCCATTTACTAAAAAATAAAACTCAAGAACACAAATTGCACTAATCACTTTCTTCACAATGTCATTCCCTACTTTGCCCTTCCCATCCTGACCCTTTCCATTCCTTTAAAAAAAGACTCGAGAACATAGCGTAAGAATATGAATGCCTCATTTGATGATTTATAAGGTAAGGGAATTTAAACTCCATATATTTTTGTTTACTATCCTAGAAAATCTTATTACATGTTGACATGCTCGTGAATTTGAAATCATATATAGTAACATTAACATGCCTATGTATTAAACTTTTGAATTTTAATAAACTTTTATATGTCACAAACAACATTAATCATCTTTTCACTCAAGAAGCTAATCTGATATCCATGATTTCTTCCTTGGACATGTTCTTTTTGTCCTTGTTCATGGGGTTAGGTGGCCACAAGCAGATTATCTGAATATAAGCTTGGATTGCTCAAAGCATCCTTTACCTCTTACGACTGTATACCTCGGATTGCAGCCTATTAGTGCCTCTCCTACACTTTCCTCCAGGCCTTGTTTTGGTCTTGAACATATCATCACAGTTCATCTTTATACATTATATTGTGGTTTCTAGATTTTGCTTATTTCTTATTTATTTTTTACTGGTGCTAAAGGTTGGGCTTCAGGACGAGGAGAAAATTCTTCTAGTTGGAAAGGAAATCAATGTCGTTGGCTTCGTCAGCGTGAAAAAAGGAATACCTGTCATGCGCGGATCTACCTTATTTCTTGTAAGGAATTATGCTAGCAAGCTTGTCAACATATTTCAATAATTGAACCTGTTTATGTTCTTGGGATTTTTATATTTTTATTTTGTCCTTTCTCTCTTAGAAAGCCATAAATAGAATGCATTATAGCAATTCCTTTTCAGCACCAATGACTCTGTTCACAGCTGCAGCTCTGATATAATTGTCGTACTCATTGAAGAGGTCGTTTTAATTTGAGAATTCCCACTGGCAGAAGGGTTTGAATCGTTTATCTAGTTGTTCTAGGTGTGGGTTCGTCGCGTATGTTAGTAGTACAGCAATGCATTCTATGACCATGGTTTGCTGGTTTTACTGTCTACTAACTTAGGTAGCGTTTGGTTTGTTGCATGGAATTACAATGGATATTGGTTTGATTAAGAGGTGGAATGGGAATGAAAATAACTTTTAGTATTACTATCAACAGTGGCGGACGCAGAAAATTCTATTATGGGGGACAAAATTTTTTTTTTGACAATAGCAAGATGAAAAAAGTAAAAATCCGAATAAAAATTCGAGTATTATAACTTAAAAATAGAGATTTTTAGGTTTTAGAGTGTTAAATAGTGGATTTTAATGCGTGAGTGGGGGGCAATTTGAGTTTCGAGTGGGGGGCACTTTATAAAAACGCTCAAAATTAACGAAAAAATACACTATAATTTCGTATTTTTGGTCTAGCCATGGGGGGCGCCGTCACCCCGTACCCAAAGGGTATGTCCGCCACTGACTATCAATTATGTTGTTTGGTTAAAAATGGATATGAACTTTTTTGAATTCACTGTCAATTATCTTCATCCTCTAAAAATGAAAATAAGTTTATTTCATACAAATAATAAAAGAGCCAATGACAAAATACTTCATCCACAACATAAATCATAGATTATGCAACGTAGCGTTTCTCATTTGCATATAATGTAATGCTTACAAAAGGAAATGTCAAAGATATGAATTTTTCATATACTCACCCACACCTAATCAGGTAAACAAATAGATCCCTTTAACCTTCAGTAAAATAAAGAAAACAAGATAAGCCCAAAATGGAAAATGGTGATCATCATCTCCAGTTATGATTGCAAATACTATCTTGATCCGTGGAAGATTTCCGCGACAGTGAACCAATTCCAGTTACAACTATAAACCTGCTTCGATGAGATTTATGAACTAATAAAAATTATATGACAAGAAACATGGATCTTTCAGATAATCGTTTGTTCAATGAATAAACTGTAGAAGTTCAAGAATAGAAAAAAAGAAGCTGATTTATGGATAAAAGTTACTGTATATCTTATAAGAGTGAAAGATGTCCCTTTTTGCTAGGTATGTGCTATGCGTATCCTGTAGAAGTGGCAAATTATGTCTATATGCTTAAATTTGGGTTATTTGGACCTTTTTTTTGAATTAATGAACTAAATGGGTATTAATTTTATTTTAGTTGGACTATTTGGACAAACATGTGGTTAAATAAATGGATATTATGGACTATTTGGACAACATAAAAGCATTTGGTTGAATTAATCTTGACTCTATTTGTTTCTCCTTTAATATTGTCCATTTGACCCAAGTCCATTTGGTCCAATGTCCATTTGGTCCAAGTCCATTAAGTCCAAAATTAAAAATTGTCCATTTAGTCCACGTCCATGGACCAACGTCCATGGACCAACGTCCATTTAACTCATTGCTCATACCCGTCCAGTTCACCCATTTAGCCACCCTTAGTATCCTGATACCTATTCATTTCCATTGTGGTGGGCCCATTGCATACCAAACATCAAAATATAAAAAGATTACATTACTTTAATTACATACCCTTAAAACAAACAAGCCCGTTCGTATAACTGGTTTGTGGGGTTTCATGGGCTTTGGGTTAGAAAATAAAGAATCAGCCGTTTGGTTGCATTTGTAAAATCTAAGTTTAGACTTTTATGCCAAACAGTGAATGTTTTGTAAAAGATAGGTGCATTACTTGGTTTATGACCAATGTTTTAAAACCCGGGTTTTTAGTTGACCCGTTCGTATCACCGGTTCAACCGGTTGAACCGCCGGGTTAAACCGGTTTACACCAAAAGAAAAATTACCAATACGAAATGTGTATATAAAGGAGGACACTGTTACTCGTGAGCATAAAAGAAAATTAATAATTCATTTTAGTATGGGAACTGTTAAATATTATTATACGAAGCATTTATATCCACAATTTTTGACTCACGTGCTTATCATCCTCAACATGACTGAATATATCATTCTTTTTCCCATCTCCATTAACTAAAAAAAACCAGATCTCGCATAGAGACATCACTTCATTTTCATCTATAATTCATCATCCCCACAGATGGAACCTTAGTTTCATACACTACTCATCATCTATTCATCCCACAATAACAGCTCTTCATCATGCGTACATGTCGAAGCAGCGTTTGATTTAATAAGACATCCAACTATCAAATTTCATCATTTGATATTGGATCAGTCTATTTTTTTCTTTAATCTGTTGAACCTGCCGGTTTGACCCAGGTCGATCAAAACCCGGCGGTTCAATCCGATCCGAACTTTGGTAAAAACCCGATTTATAATGGCCCGGTCAACATTCTGGTTCCCGGTTCAACCGGTTGAACCGGCCGGGTCGAACCGGTTTTTCAAACACTGTTTATGACAGCATGTAGGCCTGATTTTTAACCTATTCATTTCTTTTTTGTCTTGACTTTCCATAAATATCAATAGTATCAATTAAATTAATTTTAATGCTGACTTTTATATATTAATTTTATATATTTTATTTATATAAATAAATTTAAAAATTTAAAGATTTAAAAATATTATATTCAAAACCCAACTTTAAATCTAAACCTAAACCATCTAACGAAATAAAACCCCACTTCGAACCAAACGAACCCTCAAGTTTTTGTTAATTGATGCTTTCATTGGAGTTTGTTTTCTTCAATAAATTATGTTGTCTTGTCTAAAAAAAGACAATTGTTCACAGAATACAACAAGTATACCCCGTGTATACACAGTTTTAAAACATTTAATATATTGAGAGCATTTTTAATGCAATTTGTTTTTGATAACCTTTTGTATTTTATATATGGTTTAAGTTCATTTAAATACCAAACTTTATTTTGGATATCAAAGGATTAATTTTCATCTTTCATATTCATCTTAATTTAATTGATAAGATTAAACAAACAACTCATTTTCCACTTTTTTTTCAAATATTAATATCTTTTAAACCGTTAATCGTTATACGAAAAAAATATACCATTACGACTAAGGGTGAGCAGAAACCGAACCGCGAACCGTAAAACCGCAAGAAACCGCAAAAACCGAACCACAGAAACCGCACCACGACAAAAACCGATGGTTTGGTTTTAAGAAAAAGGAAAAACCGCAAATGCGGTTCGGTTGCGGTTTTTGCCCGTAAAACTGAACCGCAAAACCGAACCGCACCACACAATAATTATTTTATACTGAAAAACGTCACATTGATTATTTATGCGAGTTATAAGACTTCTAGTGCATATTATTATTGATATTCATATAATTTATTAGTAAAGTGTTTGCTATATTCAATTTATGCATTGTTATAACCGAAAAATCAACATTTTAAACAAAAAATCGCAAAAAGCCACAATTATTATATAAGTCAACCGCAGAAACCGCAAAACCAAAACCGCGGTTTTTTGTTCGGTGCGGTTTCTATTTTTATAAAAACTGCAAGTGCGTTTGCGGTTTGGTTCAAAAACCGCACCAAACCGAACCATGCTCAGCCCTAATTCTGACGGCCATTTAATTATCTTTATACAGATATGCTATATGATATACTTTCGACAAAAAAAAATCTTCGTTTTTTCACGTTTTTTCGTTGCCAGAAACTATCATATATGATACTAAATATCATATATAATAGTAACACTAGTATCATATATGATATACTTATCATACATGATATAAACTATTATCATATATGATTCTGTAATAATTTGTAACCTAACACTGATATCATATATGATAAAACACTATTATCATATATTTTACGCAAATTTAAAAAAATGAATTTTTTTTCTTCAAAAGTATATCATATTTCGTATTTTGTAGAAAACTAATTAAATGTTCGTCGCGATAGTATATTTTTTTCCGTTTAACACTTAACGGTTTAGAAGATATTTAAATTTTAAAAATAAGTGACATAATTAAATACTTTTAACCTTATCCATTAAATTTGCTAAGGATGGATGGCGGGGATGAGTCCCTTGATATCCATAATAAATATGGTATCCAAAATAACTTTACTCTTAATATATTAATGTAAAACCCATGTAATGGTATAACTTTTTAACAAGAACTTGTTTTTGTTGAATCTTTTACAAAAAAATTTAAACTTTTGATGCATCTTCAAAGCTTTTCAAAATAAAGAAACTTTTTTTATAAATTTATTCATTACATCCAGTTCTTTAGAAGAAGAAAAAAAGAAATTGAAAGTAAAAAAACATGTTGTTTGTATGTTTGAAAAGAAAAATAAAATAAACAATAAATATGTTTTTAAGTTGGAGAAAAAAGAAAATAACTTGTTATTTAACTTTTATGATCAAATACTCCGTATTAAATAGAGCATATTAATCTTTATATAATCTACCTGCTATATAAAACAAGGTTTTCTTTTTTAAATCTTCTTCCAAAACCCTTTAAAATTTGACACCTGGCATAATTTTATTTACAACCGTAGGATCATATAACACCTTTTGTAAAACCCGCATGCTTTTACCATGAATAGTGCCCTTAAGATCGTACGTTCTAGATTAAAACTTACCTCATGTAGTATTGATCACATTCATGTGCTAATAATCAAGCAAGTGCATACGTGTATGACATGACAAGTATCGATTACGTACGAACTCATGATAAACAGTTAATAATATATCACGTGAACATAATTAAATCATGAACACCACTTAAAATACTAATTATAATAATTACGTAAATACTCAGAATATATTCACGAGTGTGGAGTTTACGATAAATGACACGTTAAAAGAAACAGAAACACGTTAAACACGAGCACGTTTAACCACGAACGAACACGAAGCATCGGGACACGAGAAAGGTACGGGTACCCCATGTGGGGCCCCCATACCCACGGCACAAACCAAGAAATGGGCTTAGCCCATGGACTTTACAAGTTAAGGGGGGGTAAAAGTAAAAACATGTTTTCATTTTCATTTTCAAGAAATAAACATAAAAACCCTAAAAAGAGTTTTCTCCTCTCCTTTTTCTCCTCCTTGTGCCGCCACCTAAACACCACCACTAGAGGGTGTTTGTTTGATTTTGATCTTAAAAACAAGTGTTAGAATACGTGTTTGTTCATCCTTTTTCCAAGCTACATAGTGGTATACCTTTCTAACCCTTCTTTTTAATTCTTTTTAATTCTTTTTAATTCTTTTAATCTTTGATTATTTTCATGAACATGTTATGATTTTTCTTATGAAAACAAGGTAATTAATCATTGATCTAACATGTTTTGGTATAAATTAAAATCAAAGAATGGTTTATAAGGGTGTTTGTTTTTGGCCGCCTAGCAAACAAACCCGAGGGGGGGTTTGGTTTGCTATTGCCGCCACCACCAAGACCACAATTGGTCTTGGTTGGCTCATGTGGGACCCACGGCAGCAAGGGGACACGTGTGCCCCGGGTTTGGCCCGGGGTACGGTGTCGAATTCATACCCGATTCATGGTTCGTTGGTTAAAATCATGATCTATGTTACATGTAATTTTTATGAATCATGAACTTAGGATATAATTAATTAATAACATGAAATATTAATTAAATCATGACTTAGGTTATTTTAATTATTAGTTTATCATGACATTAATTTAACCTAAGTATTTTATGTTATATGTTATAATTAATTAATTATTAAAACATGCCTATAATTAATTAATTTAGACATGACTTAGGTTATATTATTATTAATAATAATACACATTTTAACCTAAGTATTTTCATTTCATTTTAATTATACATGTTATACTTTAATTAAAATGCTTAACCTATAGTTTAATTAAAATACATGAAATAATAATTAAACTATACACTATATCGTATGACTTAAGAATAAGCTTATAACACTTAGACTTATATGTTAGCTTATGAAATCAGCTTAATTCTAATTATGGAAACTTCTATTTATAGAAACTTAATTAAATAAGGCAACTAATCTAATTATGGAAACCTTCTATATATGGAAACTTATTTAATTAAGGCAGCTGATCTATTTTTGGAAACTTTCTATTTTTAGAAACTAATCTATTTTAAGCAGTAAATTCTATTTTAGGAAACTTTCTATTTTTGGAAACTTTCTATTTTTGGAAACTTTCTATTTTTGGAAACTTTCTATTTTTGGAAACTTTCTATTTTTGGTAACTTTCTATTTTTGGAAACTTTCTATTTTTGGAAACTTTCTATTTTTGGAAACTTTCTATTTTTGGAAACCTGCTATTTTTGGAAAGTTACTTATTATTATACCGTAAGTATATTAATACATGAAACACCAGTTATACTTAATCAGATTAACCAGAATACAAGATAAACACAGTTTAAGGCTTTAAATAGTGAACCATGACCTAAAACATACCAAATCAGCTATAATAAGACACAAAACCCAGTACGTAATCAGTGAATCGATACTTATACACGTGTGTATTCATGTAGCGTTAGTGATCCAGAAGTAGGAGTCTTTCTTCCGTTCATTCACTGGACTTGAGGTACGGATTCCCGTCCTTTCAGTATGGACATTCCTTCCTTATTAGGATTTCCCCGTATGCAGCCAACTGTTTTCCCCAGCATTTGTTTTATTGTTTTGAACTGCTTATGTTAATTTAGCATGAACTATAGCCATATACAAGCATGACCAGTTTCACCTAGTTATGGAGGTACCATAACCATAGCATTGGAGGCACCGATGTTATGACTTCCCCACGGCGGAGTGATTGCTCGTGGCGTCCCTTTTCAGTTTGGCCATATTATTATATCAGTTGGGGCGTATGGGTGCATCCTAGTTACATGTTTTATTCAGTTTATCAGGGTGAATGTGGTGTGTGCCTTGCACCCTTCACAAGGAGCTGATCCCTCCTACCCAAATCAGTATATTGATTAGAGGCATCCCCTCTAATCAGCATGATGAGGTCACCCCTCCAAGTATTCATGCACGTGACCTTTTCATGACCTATATGGGCTATGGTATATATATGTTAAAACAGTTTTCACAGGTTAAACATAAGGCTTTTCAAACTATAAAACCAGTTTTCATGATACTTAACCAGTTTACTCAGTACTTAGTCTTCCGCTGTTATATGTTACATGCTTATCCTATATCATGCTTTATTGTACATCCGTGCACTGAGCGTCTTGCTCAGCCGTTTTCCTTTTTATGTTCCCAAAACGGCAGCTACTCAGGGACGCTCGTAGATCTCAAACGTAGGTGCATATGGACTGGAAGCTTTACTGTCTTTCTTTACTTTATGCATTTCCTTTACTTTGATACAGTTGCTTTGGACATTGTTTCGTCCTTCCTTTTACAGTATTTATGTTTGTGTGTGATGAGCTTTACTTTGGGATACCGATGTTTGATTCCGGTATTTCCTTTTATGGTTGAATAATGCTTAGACATTTATCCTTGTATGCTTTGATGACACGCCATGATATGCGTAATATTCCATTTCCAAAATGGGGTGTTACAATTATGGTATCAGAGCCAAGGCTTCGACCTGTAGGCTCTCAAATATGACCTGTGATTAGTGGGTAGTCACTACGGTCTTCCTAGAACTGACAGTTGTTTTCATGCATTCATCATTTTTAAGCATACATATACATGTCATCGTTACAGGGTTTTTGACTAAGTAATGGTTGGTACAGGACTGGCCCTATTTAGTCGCATGTGTTTTATCGAAACTTTTAGATTTGGGACCGACCCATAGGCGTCCCCTCGATATGTCTTTTATTTTGAGTGAGCTGACCGAAGGCGTTCACTCTCGAGCATCAAAAGTTTTCATAAAACTGCATCATGCATTCGTACAAAGATTTTCTTGCATAAAATTTTTCTCGTGAAATTTTTGGCATAAATTTTTTTTTTTATTTATGTCGAACTGTTGATCATAGGTTTTATGTTATACTGTCAGATGGCAAGCACAGACAAACTCTGGGAGTTATTTGAAAACATGGAGGCAGAAAGGCAAGACGCCGTTCTTCATGAAGACGAATATCCTCCCCCACCTATCATTTTTCCCATGGAAGGAAGTAATCGACTCATGAGGGAATACTACGCCATGAGACAGAGACCCGACGAGAATTGTGGTCAGTTCATGCAGAGGTTCCTTGGGTACACAGCTGTCCTAAGGGCATCCGCAGGCACCACTGAAGAACAAGCACTACATTTTCGTTGGGGCCTTAACCCAAGGATTGCTAATAATTTATCAGATGCCCCGTTGGATACTGTGGCACAAGTAGCTTACGCAGCAAGAAAGCTTGAGATGTTGCAGGAACGTGATGAGTTCGGGGAAGCAGAAAGACCCGACAAGAGGTAAAACATTTCATGTTCTAGCGTTAACCAGACCGCATCCTATCGTTATATGTTCTATAATCATCTCTTAAACTGTATCTTCCAGGCAGAAAACTGGGGACCGGTCTCAACCGGCTACTCAGCAGCAGCCCAATCAGCCCAAAGGAAACGGTCACTCTAACGACCGTTCTGTTGTGGAAAGGCGCAGCGGTAATGACAATTACCGTAACAATGCGGGACAGTCCAACAACAGCAGGTCCTACTATTTACACATCTTCTTATGATTTCATGTTATTTTTTTTTCATGTTGACACTATCTTAATCTCTACCAGGAACCACGGTAACGGAAGGGACCAGAACCACAGGGGTTCTCAGCCCAACCGTTCAGCTAACACTGGTAAGCATCTTACGACGTTTACGTCTTATACTCGTGCATATACCTTATTCTTAACACGTTCTGTCATCAGCAGGCCCTCAGCAAGCAAGGACTCCTGCTGGAGGATTCACTCATCCTCTTTGCAGCACCTGCCATCGCAGACACCCTGGCCCATGTCGTCGTGACTCCGACGCGTGCTACAAGTGCGGCCTCCCTGGCCATCGTATGAGAGATTGCCGTAAGGGTGAAATGGAGGGTACTTCGGGTCATGCTGATACTAAACCGCCTCCTACCACGGGGCGTGTCTACACGACATCGCGCGATCAGGCAAACAAATCTACAGGTACCATTACTGGAATTTTGTATATGTACGGCCAGGCTGCATGTGTTCTTTTCGACACGGGTGCCACTCATTCAGTTGTTTCCACTACTTATGCTAAGAACATCAGGACACTTCCCTCGCTACTAGAAAATAAGCTTACCATTTCCACGCCTCTGAGGGACTCTGTATTAATAACTCATGTATACAAGAGCCTTCCTCTAGAGTTTGACGATAAAGTTCGTGCAGTAGATGCGCTTCCTCTAGACATGATGGAGTTCGATATGATTCTCGGCATGGATTGGCTATCCAAGCACCATGCTACCATAGACTGCCACTCTTATCGAGTGATCTTCGGCGACATTAATGCACCAGAGTACATCCATAACGGGTTCATACCCGGACGGTCTGTACAAGTCATATCTACCTTGCAAGCACGTGCATTACTGTCACATGGCTGCGAAGGTTATCTCGCTACGGTTCATGACATGGATGCTGAATCCCCATCGATTCAGGATCAACCAGTAGTTTCAGAATTTCAAGACGTCTTCCCAGATGAACTTCCAGGCATACCACCTGCAAGAGAAGTGGAGTTCAACATCGACCTTGTTCCAGGAGCTGAGCCAATCTCTAAGGCTCCGTATCGTATGGCTCCCATAGAACTAAAAGAACTGAAGGACCAATTGCAGGAACTTCTTGAACGAGGGTTCATTAGACCGAGCGCATCTCCATGGGGCGCACCGGTCTTGTTCGTTAAGAAGAAGGACGGCAGCATGCGACTTTGCATTGACTACCGTGAACTTAATAAGATTACCATCCGCAACAGATATCCACTGCCACGTATAGACGATCTGTTTGACCAACTTCAAGGAGCCAAACACTTCTCAAAGATCGATCTAAGGCCAGGCTACCATCAGCTAAGGGTTAAAGAGCAGGATATTGCCAAGACTGCTTTTCGTACCCGCTATGGCCATTATGAGTTTGTAGTCATGCCATTCGGCCTGACTAACGCTCCAGCAGTATTCATGGATCTGATGAACAGAATCTTCCATGAATTCCTTGATAAATTTGTCATTGTATTCATCGATGACATCTTGATATTCTCAAAGTCCACGGAGGAACACGAAGATCATCTCCGTACTGTACTACAGATTCTTCGTCAGAAGCAGCTGTATGCGAAATTCTCCAAGTGTGAGTTCTGGTTAAACAAGGTGGCATTCTTAGGTCACATTGTATCAGCAGAAGGGATCACTATGGACCCAGCGAAGGTTGAGGCTATCACTAAATGGCCAAGACCAACATCAGCGACAGAAGTCCGCAGTTTCTTAGGCTTAGCTGGATATTATCGAAGATTCGTGGAGAACTTTTCTCGGCTGGCATTGCCTCTCACCAAACTGATGCGAAAATGAGAGAAATTCGTCTGGACGGAAGATCGAGAGAAGAGCTTCGAAGACCTAAAGCAGAAGCTAGTATCTGCACCTATTCTTACTCTCCCATCTGGTACAGGTGGATTTCAGATCTATAGCGATGCATCGGGGAAGGGACTGGGCTGTGTTCTCATGCAACATGGGAAAGTGATCGCGTATGCTTCACGGCAGCTTAAGCCCTATGAAGAAAACTACCCTACACATGACCTGGAACTTGCTGCAGTGGTGTTCGCATTGAAGATATGGAGGCATTACTTATACGGAGAATCA
Source organism: Glebionis coronaria (assembly GCA_025667525.1). Lineage (NCBI taxonomy): Eukaryota > Viridiplantae > Streptophyta > Magnoliopsida > Asterales > Asteraceae > Glebionis > Glebionis coronaria. The sequence goes on from CM046876.1 coordinate 535,855,320, forward strand.
TGCGACATTTTCACGGATCACAAGAGCTTGAAGTATATCTTCACACAGCGAGAACTGAACATGAGACAAAGGAGATGGTTGGAACTGTTGAAGGATTATGATATTAACCTACAGTATCATCCCGGGAAAGCTAATGTAGTAGCAGATGCACTCAGCAGAAAGTCCGGAATGATAAACGGCATTGAGATCAAGGAACAAAACATAAGAGACTTGGAGCGGCTAGACATCGAAATCATGGTACGTGGGCAGCACGGATACTGGGCGAATCTTAGTGTAGAACCTGAGTTACTGACTAGGATCAAGGAAGCGCAGAAGGATGATGGAGAGATTTGGGCGATAATTCAGAATTTGGAGAAGCAGACAGGATTCAGAATGGACGCAGACGGTATCATTTGGCAGGGCACGAGACTTTGTGTTCTTGACAATCCAGAACTCCGGGAAGCATTGTTAGCTGAAGCTCACAGCTCCCCATTTTCTATACATCCTGGGTCGACAAAAATGTACCATGACATCAGACAGCACTTTTGGTGGAGTGGTATGAAACAGGATGTAGCCACGTATGTCTCCAAATGTCTTACCTGTCAGCAGGTTAAGATTGAACATCAGCGATCTGGCGGTCTCCTTCAACCGTTGGATATTCCAGAGTGGAAGTGGGACAAAATCACCATGGATTTTGTTACCGGTCTTCCGCCTACCAAGAAGAAGCACGATGCTATTTGGGTCATTGTTGATCGACTCACCAAATCAGCTCATTTCTTACCGATACGCAAGGAAGATCCGGTAAGTAAACTCGCAGATACGTACAGAAGGGAGATCATGAGACTCCACGGCACTCCCTCCAGCATCGTCTCAGACAGAGATCCTCGTTTCACGTCGCGATTCTGGAAAGGTCTGCAAAAAGCTTGGGGTACACAACTTAAGCTGAGCACAGCCTTTCATCCTCAAACGGACGGACAATCGGAGCGAACAATTCAGACATTGGAAGATATGTTAAGGTCGTGTGCGTTGGAATGGACAGGTGATTGGGACGATTACATATGTTTAGTCGAGTTTGCATACAACAACAGTTGGCACGCAAGTATCAAATGTGCTCCTTTCGAAATGTTGTATGGCAGAAAGTGTCGCGCTCCAACTTGCTGGGATCAAGTGGGAGAGCGAACACTCGAAGGACCAGAGATTATAGAAATGACCAATGAGAAGATTGAGGTAGCTAAACAGAAGCTGCAGGAAGCGCGTTCGCGTCAAAAGAGTTACGCCGATAAGCATCGTAGGGACATACATTTTAATGTGGGAGATCACGTCTTCCTCAAGGTTTCGCCGGCACGTGGTGTTAAACGCTTCGGGATCAAGGGAAAACTCAGTCCTCGGTTCATCGGACCATTTGATATCGTTGAGCGAATCGGCGAAGTATCTTACCGATTGGCGTTACCTCCTCAGCTTTCGCACGTGCATAACGTGTTCCATGTGTCCTTACTCAGAGGGTACAATTATCATCCCCTTCACATGGTTCAGTATCCATTGGAACAGATACGTGAAGATCTCACGTTTATAGAAGAACCCGAACGAGTACTCGACAGGCAAGAACGAGTCATGAGAAGGAAGACGATTCCATTCGTTAAAATTCTTTGGAGGGACCATACCGAGCGGGAAGCCACTTGGGAAACAGAGGAGTCTATCCGGGCTTCTTACCCTCACTTCATATTTTGAGTTCGGGTATGTCACTTCTATTCAGCTTACTTTATCTATAATTCGGGGACGAATTATTCTTTTTAGGGGGGAAGAATTGTAAAACCCGCATGCTTTTACCATGAATAGTGCCCTTAAGATCGTACGTTCTAGATTAAAACTTACCTCATGTAGTATTGATCACATTCATGTGCTAATAATCAAGCAAGTGCATACGTGTATGACATGACAAGTATCGATTACGTACGAACTCATGATAAACAGTTAATAATATATCACGTGAACATAATTAAATCATGAACACCACTTAAAATACTAATTATAATAATTACGTAAATACTCAGAATATATTCACGAGCGTGGAGTTTACGATAAACGACACGTTAAAAGAAACAGAAACACGTTAAACACGAGCACGTTTAACCACGAACGAACACGAAGCATCGGGACACGAGAAAGGTACGGGTACCCCATGTGGGGCCCCCATACCCACGGCACAAACCAAGAAATGGGCTTAGCCCATGGACTTTACAAGTTAAGGGGGGGTAAAAGTAAAAACATGTTTTCATTTTCATTTTCAAGAAATAAACATAAAAACCCTAAAAAGAGTTTTCTCCTCTCCTTTTTCTCCTCCTTGTGCCGCCACCTAAACACCACCACTAGAGGGTGTTTGTTTGATTTTGATCTTAAAAACAAGTGTTAGAATACGTGTTTGTTCATCCTTTTTCCAAGCTACATAGTGGTATACCTTTCTAACCCTTCTTTTTAATTCTTTTTAATTCTTTTAATCTTTGATTATTTTCATGAACATGTTATGATTTTTCTTATGAAAACAAGGTAATTAATCATTGATCTAACATGTTTTGGTATAAATTAAAATCAAAGAATGGTTTATAAGGGTGTTTGTTTTTGGCCGCCTAGCAAACAAACCCGAGGGGGGGGTTTGGTTTGCTATTGCCGCCACCACCAAGACCACAATTGGTCTTGGTTGGCTCATGTGGGACCCACGGCAGCAAGGGGACACGTGTGCCCCGGGTTTGGCCCGGGGTACGGTGTCGAATTTATACCCGATTCATGGTTCGTTGGTTAAAATCATGATCTATGTTACATGTAATTTTTATGAATCATGAACTTAGGATATAATTAATTAATAACATGAAATATTAATTAAATCATGACTTAGGTTATTTTAATTATTAGTTTATCATGACATTAATTTAACCTAAGTATTTTATGTTATAAGTTATAATTAATTAATTATTAAAACATGCCTATAATTAATTAATTTAGACATGACTTAGGTTATATTATTATTAATAATAATACACATTTTAACCTAAGTATTTTCATTTCATTTTAATTATACATGTTATACTTTAATTAAAATGCTTAACCTATAGTTTAATTAAAATACATGAAATAATAATTAAACTATACACTATATCGTATGACTTAAGAATAAGCTTATAACACTTAGACTTATATGTTAGCTTATGAAATCAGCTTAATTCTAATTATGGAAACTTCTATTTATAGAAACTTAATTAAATAAGGCAACTAATCTAATTATGGAAACCTTCTATATATGGAAACTTATTTAATTAAGGCAGCTGATCTATTTTTGGAAACTTTCTATTTTTAGAAACTAATCTATTTTAAGCAGTAAATTCTATTTTAGGAAACTTTCTATTTTTGGAAACTTTCTATTTTTGGAAACTTTCTATTTTTGGAAACTTTCTATTTTTGGAAACTTTCTATTTTTGGTAACTTTCTATTTTTGGAAACTTTCTATTTTTGGAAACTTTCTATTTTTGGAAACTTTCTATTTTTGGAAACCTGCTATTTTTGGAAAGTTACTTATTATTATACCGTAAGTATATTAATACATGAAACACCAGTTATACTTAATCAGATTAACCAGAATACAAGATAAACACAGTTTAAGGCTTTAAACAGTGAACCATGACCTAAAACATACCAAATCAGCTATAATAAGACACAAAACCCAGTACGTAATCAGTGAATCGATACTTATACACGTGTGTATTCATGTAGCGTTAGTGATCCAGAAGTAGGAGTCTTTCTTCCGTTCATTCACTGGACTTGAGGTACGGATTCCCGTCCTTTCAGTATGAACATTCCTTCCTTATTAGGATTTCCCCGTATGCAGCCAACTGTTTTCCCCAGCATTTGTTTTATTGTTTTGAACTGCTTATGTTAATTTAGCATGAACTATAGCCATATACAAGCATGACCAGTTTCACCTAGTTATGGAGGTACCATAACCATAGCATTGGAGGCACCGATGTTATGACTTCCCCACGGCGGAGTGATTGCTCGTGGCGTCCCTTTTCAGTTTGGCCATATTATTATATCAGTTGGGGCGTATGGGTGCATCCTAGTTACATGTTTTATTCAGTTTATCATGGTGAATGTGGTGTGTGCCTTGCACCCTTCACAAGGAGCTGATCCCTCCTACCCAAATCAGTATATTGATTAGAGGCATCCCCTCTAATCAGCATGATGAGGTCACCCCTCCAAGTATTCATGCACGTGACCTTTTCATGACCTATATGGGCTATGGTATATATATGTTAAAACAGTTTTCACAGGTTAAACATAAGGCTTTTCAAACTATAAAACCAGTTTTCATGATACTTAACCAGTTTACTCAGTACTTAGTCTTCCGCTGTTATATGTTACATGCTTATCCTATATCATGCTTTATTGTACATCCGTGCACTGAGCGTCTTGCTCAGCCGTTTTCCTTTTTATGTTCCCAAAACGGCAGGTACTCAGGGACGCTCGTAGATCTCAAACGTAGGTGCATATGGACTGGAAGCTTTACTGTCTTTCTTTACTTTATGCATTTCCTTTACTTTGATACAGTTGCTTTGGACATTGTTTCGTCCTTCCTTTTACAGTATTTATGTTTGTGTGTGATGAGCTTTACTTTGGGATACCGATGTTTGATTCCGGTATTTCCTTTTATGGTTGAATAATGCTTAGACATTTATCCTTGTATGCTTTGATGACACGCCATGATATGCGTAATATTCCATTTCCAAAATGGGGTGTTACACCTTTACACAATTCTTTCACTTCATTTTACATCTACCAAATTCACACAATTATTTTCTTAAAAAACTGCTCTAATTAAACCCTTATTCAAAAACACCACATCAATCATCTTCATTAATCTAATCGGTGTGATAACTTTCAATCAAAAACACCACATCATTGGTCTACATAATACAAAACAACATCAATTAGCTGAATCATTTCACAAAAAAATTCATAAACATCAATCACATCTATACGGATCTTAGTAGATCGAGGTATTTTAATTATGCGGTTCAAAATCAAGTTGCATCGGAAAAAGTAATTAAAGGTATATTTCATCCTTATTATTATTTATTATTCACTATATATTTCGTAGCACATGTTATGATTTCTGCTTTTTTAGAATAATTTGTATAACTGGATAATATAGGTAGATTTTTTTATATAAATTATCCTGCTTAGAGGTTTATTAATACAGAAATACAGAATATTTGCGCAACGGATCAAATGAGGTAGTATTTTTTTATCGTGTTGAGTTTGTCCTTAATATTGTTAAACGATTCTTAGTAATAAATGGTAAAAGAAATAACAGTTTCAAGATACAATTTCTTTTTCCTTTTATCTTTCTTTGGTGCTGGAAAAAACTTTTTACATGTCCCCCTAAGCTTTAGTTAAGTGTTTGTTGGGTTTGTAGTTTTATCAGCAACACTGCGGATAGTTGCTGATATATGATTTATTTTGGTGCAGTATCGTGAAAGTATTATATTTGTTGGGCAAAATATAGATGAAGAATTGAGTAACCATATATGTAAATGTTGTTCTTAGTTCAATTACAATACTTTTTTCTTTAGAACAAAGTTCAGAGGTAACTAAAGCGTTACAATTATAATAGATCACAAGTGAAAGTTCAAATAAGGTTCCACTTTTAGATTCAGGTATAGCTTCTTAATCTCGAAAATATATAATATATGACTATATAATGTTACAAAACAAAAATATTATAGCTGTATTGAACCACCCCTATTCTTCGCCACTTTTCCCGTATATACACATGTGTTCAAACCACTTATACAAAATACCACTTTGTAGGTAACATACAAACCCTCTAATGACCCCCTGACACATAACTTTGAATTTGGTTTGTTGCTGTCTGGACCTGAGTTCCGCTTGACCAACTCACAAAGATACGCATGTTATGTACGCAACAAATGAGGCTACTAAAAAGTTTTTCTAATAAAACAGAATGTTCTTATGTATCGACCCAAGAGACTTTCATATCACATCAACTCCAGCAGCCACTACATCATCGAGCCTAGCTGTTATGTTAGTCTCTAAGTAGATGTCGGATCATCAAAGAACAACTATATTATTTTATACTAAATAGAAATTATTATGGATACTTTGTGATGAACACTAGACTTTCATAGTGTTTCATTTTCATATTTATATGTATAACACTTACTATATGCCGAACTATCTTGCTTTCCAAGGTATAATCACCACTCTTGAATCCTCTATCGATAATCTATAACTGTTACTCAAGTACTCAAAATTCTCAACTAAATATATATAAATTTGTGCGGATTTGTTGGGAGGAAATGATTTGAGTGTGGTGGACGTAAGTCGTTTCTTAAAGCTACAAATTGGGCGAGCATGGTGGACAAATTTCAAAAGGAGCTCTATAAGCGAGGCTTGAAATTCTAATGTTCGATGGCATTGATGATTTTCATGGAAATAGGGATATTTACGGGTAACTCTATATGGGTACATAGTTATAAAATAATCGCACATTTGAATTTAATATATATCATCTGAATATCATATAAATTCCGAGCAAAAAAATTAACAACAAAAAAATACTAGTATCTATGAATGTATGAATATGTTTGTTTTTCTATAGCGTATGAATTAGTCGCTCGAGTCACAAACAAAAGTTCTAGGAAGAATCCATTAAATGGTTTTATATTTATACATGTCCATGCTCGGGAGTTTAAAGGATTTTTATTGGTGTAAAAGGGTCAGGAGATGTAAAAAGTACGAGAAGGCATCGTGATAAGGCTAAGAGCGGCTCTTTGTAAGATTCAGAGTTGCAAACTATGGTTGATATTCTCATTCATGTCGCTTCCCTCTTTCTAACCGTAAGTCGTCTTAATGAATACTTAACATATATCAGTTACATAGATGATGTGAAATAGTTCTTTAGTTACCATTTACAGGTGGCCAATCAAGTGTTAGGAATGACTAACAAGAGGATTTCTAACCCATTTGAGATACAAGGACGAAGATAGTGTGTCGTGGACAACGAAGAAGATGAATCCTTACTTTTCACTTTCACTAGAAGTATAGGGTATGTTAGGCATTGTATTAGGTATGTTGGTCATTATATATGATTTGCAGGTGTCATGTTCACATTCTATCAGGTATGTTGGACATTGTATATGATTTGGAATAGAATGTTTCTGAAATTCACATATATCCATGTTGTAACTAAGAGCATCTACAATGCATCAAGTCTTCAATGACTTGATGCATTTAATGCATTTAACACACAACACTACAATAGCTAAAAGCTTGGAAGAAAGACTTGAGGTTTATCAAGTCTTATGGAAAAGCTATTCAAAAAGCTTTGATTGCAATGCATAAAAATCATTCAAAATACTTTATAAAAGAGTAAAAAGCTATTCCTCATTTGAGCCATTGTGGGTGCTCTAAGTGATGAAACTGATACTTAAAAATCAGAAATGTACCTGCATTTATGTATCTTTTATAAGGAGTACAAGGGATTTGGGTTATAAAGTTGTTGTTGGTACTGAATGAATGAGTTTTAGAACAAAAATATATCAACCTTGATACTAATATCACACTTATTAATTGGATTTTGTACACGCCAAGTTTAGGAAACTTAGGCTTGCGTTGTTAGTTCTAACTGGTCAATAGCTTAAAAGGAAACAGGTAGTATTGGGTGAAATCTGACCCGTCAAAATTTCCACTTACACTAAATTTCAAGCTGATGTTAGGCTTCAAGGGAAATGTCCTTGAGTTTTCACAATGAGCCTTTGGAATGATGTAATAAAAATGATTTTTTTAAAAATATGATTCAAAGTACTGCAAAGTGCAAACTAATGAACCAACTACAATACTCTTCCCCAAAAGAAACTAAACCAGGACCTCTCACATTTGGCTGCAGACATGCAGTCCTTCAACATTTTCTTCTTCTGTTTGGTAAGGCCCATATAGAAAAATGATCGGCTATTATAACATATACTAGCTAATAAATTTAACTAATTAGAGATATCGGAAATTAACCACATCAAGTTTTAAGTACATTTAACCTCCCTGCATTTTATTAAGTGAGCGAATGTTTTCAATATGCTTTCCCAAAACCACCACGCATACAAATGGACTTTTTATAAATTAAAAGCCGAAATTGATAGCCAATTGAAAAATCTATTAATCAGGGTGCCAATTACCCAATGTGTCAGAGTGTGGGTACTATGTCCGTAAACGTAACTATAGCTAAAATAAGTGTGGGGTACTATTTGCGCAATACCGTATCTGGTCATTAGCCCGTCTAATAATAAGTTTTCGTTTAATTTGCACATTTTATTTTTAATTTTTTGCCATTTATTATTATTCATTTTATTTCTTCACAATTATTATTCGCATGTCTTACATTTTTCGTAATTTCTCATGTAATATTATGTGAAACAACCCGCCCACGGGGCGGGCCTTGAGGCTAGTTTATTATAAAAAAAATTGTTGTTTCTTCTCAAAACTAGTTATAAAACCCGTGCATGCACGGGTTTTTTCTAAAACTTTTAACAATTTTTTTATTTTTAAAGATCAAAGATGTTTTTCGTAATAGGTTTGGGTTCTCCGCATTTATTTTGATAATCGTTCGTCAAATGGTACTCTGTTTATTTATGTTTGTCCATTCCAATACCCTTTTTGTTGCTTTTTCCTTGTTAACCATTCTATTGTCCTTATTTGTTGGATCTTGCTAGCAATATAACATAAACTTGCCCGTTTTCATCATTATGAAACTCAAATATCACATCCGGTAGGCCTACCTAACGCAAAAACTTATTGGCAAATAATGAAAATTAAAGAAACCTAAGACCTCCATGAAACAAAAAAAAATGATGTTCGTATGCGTGCATGCTCGTTTTTGTGGCACGTGACATAAATCGGACTAAAGATTCCACTTTAACATAAAACAAATTAAATTATCATGTTAGCTTAATGTCAATAGTTTCTCAGGCTTATCAATTATGTTGAGAGCCATCTCAATCTTGCTCAAATTAGAGTAGGAATTCGATTGGATTTGTTAATTAAAAGAGTCCTGTAACTTCTAATAATTATGCCGGATTTTTTTTAAAGTTTTTTTCTTTTAACTTTTGACACTTATATGTTCTTTTTTTTTCATTAAGTATAAAAAAACGAATTTTCAATATTTTTTATTAAATTAAGAAATATTTAGTAAATCAAAGGGAATAAATAAAAAAATTATTTTTTATTACGGAAAGAATCTTTTAAAAAAGTCCCTACTTTATATTTTGCTTTATAAAGAAAAAGATATTGATTTTTTTATAAACAATACTTTTTACTATTTTACTCTCTAATGCTATTTTAAAAAAAAAAAAACACAAATTTCTTTTTTTTATTTTCTCTCAAATTTTTGTAAACACATTATTAAGGCTAATGATTTAGACATTCTCAAATTTGATTAAAACATTTTAAATTATGCATTAAACACTTATACTTGCTTTAACAAATAGTATATTTAAGTGTTTCAATAAAAAATATCTTAGTGTGAAATATACTCTTAACATATTCTTAAAAGACATTCCACCTAAACGCTAATCCAACGACTTAACTATAATTCTAAGAACATTTATTATAGGAGGTCCAAAAATAAGTCTAATTTTTTTCAAAAGGTTTATATTTTTTCAATTATAGTAAAATTTTATTTTATACTCCATCTAAGTGGCATGAAAATATTTTAAATCTTAAACCTTTTCAAAATTAAAATACATTAAGGTGGTGTTTGTTTTTTCTAAAAATGTCGTAACAACCTCTTGATGAGGTCAACCTCTTAATCGGTTAGACATTTTTTTTGTTCAGATTGTTTTTTTTTTCTTTCATTCATACGCTGTCAGATGTAAAAAAGTCTTAATGGTTTAGACTTGAAAAGAATGTCTAAATGCCCCTTGTTAACATTTAATTAAACAAAAAAAAAATTCCATTCTCTACACATATTACTGTATTTTCGAGCCTCCAACTAATCTTTGTTTCCTTCTCCATATTACCTTCAATCAGTTTTTTTTTACAAATCCCATGTTATAAGTTTAGTTATAAATACTTGTATATATTTTGGTTGATGGTTTATTTGTTTTAATCACAACAATGCTATACATTTGTACATCTCTGTTGACCATTGTCGTATATTGTATTCATGTGTAATTACGAGATGCTCATTATACATAGTGTGTGTCAATTGCTCATTTGGTTATGTATACTAAAAGCTTTTAATCTATTTTTTGAACTTAATCCTATGATTCAAATGTTCTTTTTTCTTATTTGATTGTGTTTATGTTTTGTAAAATCGAAACTACATTTATAACATTCAAAAATTCTTTAAATAAAAAACAGACAATCTTGTTATATTCAGATTCAGACATTTACGCCTCAAATTGAGATTCAGATGTGCGGTTTATATTCAGATTTAGAGTCTTTTAATAAACAAACACCATCTAAATGTATGTTTTATTTAAGAGAATTACAAAACTTTTATTTTTTTATACTATAGTAAATAAATTAAAAATTAAAAAATTTATATAATATAAAGGTGACATGAAAAATTAAGTTTATAAAAGTTTATGATAGATGGCCTAAATCCCCCACACGATAACCTGTATGGGCATGCGCCACACGCTACAAAAACCCCAATGATCTCGCATCTTCTGGACCCTTCCACCACACATGCATAAATAACCCAACCCCAATCCCTGCTTTCTTTCCAAGCACTTTCATCACCTTCAACAAATCCATCTGTCAAACGCTTCGCAATCAGGTAATCTATTCTCTCAAATCAATCTCTTTACATTCTTATTATTGATTGATGTAAGAATTTGATTTTTAACTTTTTTTTTTATCGATTTATATTTTTGTCAGGTTTTGATATAATAATTGTTGATTTTTTGGTGCATCGAGAATATGTCTCATATCCTTATCGATTAATGATCTATTACTTTATTAGGTTTTATTGATTTTGATTTTTGTCAATTTGTTAAAAAAAGGTTTTATATGGTTTTGTTTGATTTAATTGATGATCTATTTAGTCAAATCAAATTTGTTGGTTTTTTTTTATATAAAAACATATGATTCTAACCAGTCTAATGTTTTTTGTGAAATTGTTTAGGAATTAATATTTTATTGAGGTTATATTTTTTAAACCAAATACTTTAAATTACGGGGGTGTTTGTTTATGCTTATATGTGGGATTATGAGCTTATTTGATTTCAGCCTTATATTTCATAACCCCCAATTTCCCAGCTTATTTTGAGAGTTATAAGTTTATCATACAATAATAAACTTGTAAAAGCCCAGAAGTATCAAAATAAGCCGAAAAATTAAGGCTTATGAAATATAGGCCAAAAAAACGAATAAACTCCTAAGCCACATTGTGATTATATAATTAGTTGATGTTTTGGATATGAAGATAGAGAATGGATTAGGTGTTTTGTTGAACCTTAACTTGAAGATTACGCGGAAATCAGAGAGATCGTGATAGGGAAAGAGCTCAAGCTAGAGCTGGTGCTAAGGGTAAGCAGACCAAAACAGATGGACTAACTCCTGAACAACGACGAGAAAGGTTTAAATCTTGCTCCCATTATTTATGTTTGTAGTTCTAGTTCTTATATGCCTAATTAGGTGCTAAAGTTTTATGCTGAGTTACGCAAATTACAACTATCTAGGAAATGAATATGTATTGTTTGGTGTATAGCGAGTTGTATCAAATTTAAGTTAGAAACGGTGTATTTGAGATCAAATTCTGTGCTAATTCGATAATCATAATCAACACACCAATCTCGACACACTATGAATGGGGAAGTTATTTTATAATTGAGGTTAAGTTTCTATTTGGAATAGGATGATTAATTGTTGATTGTTTGGTGTAGGGATGCGAAGGCACTTCAAGAGAAGTTAGAAAGAAAAGCAGCTAAAGATGCCGCAGGAGCTCATGGTGGAAAAGACGGCACGAAGACCAAGAAATAGATTGTCTTAGCGTGCGTGTAGCAGTGCATATAATTGGTTGATGAGATACAGATCAGGAGGCATGGGTTGTTTTAGAGTCTTGTGTTGATGATATGTTGTTTCTGTAACATTTAGTGGCTAATTGGTGGGTTGATCTTCGTGGACTATGTTTGTAATCATGTCTTTGATGTTGAATGCAATCGTGTCTTTGGATTTGTGGTTTATGTTAAATGACATCTTGATTGAGTTCATTGTTTTGCCTTGGCATGCTTATTGAATTCGACATGTTAATAGAAACTCTCGAACCACAAAGACAGAGGTTTAGGTTAATCAAATAAGCAGCAGGGTTTCTGGTCACTTGTGTATCATTTGGGTCATGGCAATGACCACAATGCTAATAACTGTGTGAGTTTGGCAAAGACATAGGTTTAGGTTGAAGCAGCAGGGTAAACCTGGTCACTCGTGTATCATTTGTGTCATGGCAATGGCCACAATGCTGATAGCTGTGTGAGTTTTGCGCAGAGCGCATAAGGAGCCCGTATGTAATTAAAGTGTTGCTTTTTAGTTCGTTCTTCATATAAAGTAGTATATGTTATTTGGAAAAGTCGGATATAGTGGTAAGGCAGCTGCTTATTTACTCTAAAGTAGTCTTTGATTTTTCTAAGAAGTTGGACGGAGGAAATGGATATGAATTTAACAGTCGAGTTATTGTGCAAACTCGTTAATAGTTGCAGCAACTTATGATCTTATAAAGAAAACGAAGAATTAAACATGACAAAATTAAAAAAATGTTTGAAGGACAAAAAGTAAAATATAAAAACCTTATATTTCACCGCCAACGATATTTTCCCTCTTCATACTCCACTTTCCCTCTCTCTAAACTTTTGAAAATTTACATTTCTCTAAAAATCATCAAAATATAGATGATCTCTTGATAGAATACTCCTAGAATGCCGCCCGTTCACATGACCATGCTTGACCAGGGGCATGGTTCGTGTGTCTGTGGGGGCAAGGAGTCGTTAAATGGTGATGACACAAAATTGGTGCACACACCCATTTCATCCCTACTGAAGGGATAGTTACCAGCAAATTGGTTGAGGTGCAAGGCTATGTATAAGAATGAATCATCAAAGATTCATCAAAACCTTCAAAATTAACGAAAAAGAATCAAAGATGGTTAGATCTAAGAACCCCAACGTTATAAGACTGTTGGAGGAATCAGAACCATTGGAAACCTCGATTGATGGTATGACTAATCTAACAGTTTATTTGGGCTTATTTATCATTTTATATTAGATTTAACTAGATTATTGTGATTTTGTTGATTTATTATGCTTATTGTTGATTTTATATTATGTTTATTGATAGGCGAAAAAAGTCAAATTAGGTTTAAGAAGTTGTTTTTAATCAGATTTAAGTAACTTTTTTCGTTTGTTGATTTAATAACTAATTAGCTCTGGTTGATTAAAAACGACATTTAGTTTATATGTGTTTTATCAATACTATAATATAAACACTTTAAACAAGAAAGATATTACCTTCTTTTTTTGGCTAGGTTTTGTATGTATATTATAGTAGTATATAGATAAAACAAATAAAAAAATTTAGGGTTTGTTAAAAACGAAACAAAAAAGCTTAGCTTCTATGCTTTTGGGTTAAAGGTTTGTATGTATATTATATATAAAGATAAAACTGTTTAAACAAAAAAGATATTACTTTTTTTGGGTTAAGATGCTTTGTATGTATATTATCAATAAAACAAATATTTTTTTGGGGTTTTGTTAAAAACAAAACAAAAAAACTTAGCTACTTTATTTATGGGTTAAGAGGTTTGTAAGATAAAACACATAAACAATTTTGGGGTTTGTTAAAAACGCAACAAAAAAGCTTAGCTTATATGCTTTTTGGGTTAAGGGGTTTGTATGTATATTATCTATAGAGATAAACGAGATAAAAAATTGGGTTTTGTTAAAAGCACAACAAAAAGCTTAGCTTCTTTGTTTTTTGGTTGGGGGGTTGTAAGTATATTATCAATAGAGATAAAACAAATAAAAAAGTTTGAGGTTTGTTAAAAATACAACAAAAAAAAGCTTAGCTTCTAATCTTTTCGGGTTAATGGGTTTGTATGTATATTATCAATAAAGATAAAACAGATAAAAATTTGAGGTTTGTTAAAAACACAACAATAAAGCTTAGCTTCTTTGTTTTTGGGTTAAGGTGGTTGTAAATATATTATCAATAGAGATAAAACATGTAAAAAAATTTAGGGTTTGTTAAAAAGGAAATAAAAAAGCTTAGTTTCTATGCTTTTGGGTTAAGGGGTTTGTATGTATATTATTTATAGAAATAAAACAGATAAATTTTTTTAAGGTTTATTAAAAACAAAACAAAAAAACTTATCTTCTATGCTTTTTTTAATAGAGATAAAACAAATAAAAAATTTAGAATATACATGAAGTAATCAAAACATACAACTTTTTAAATATAAGGAGTAATGTAACTGGAACTAAAATAGTAAATGATTATAGGGAATTTAATCATTTTCTTAATTATTTTTTCCTTTTTAGTATGTTCATTAAATACTTAACCAAAGTTGGTCATGCATGTGTCGAGAAACTGTCAAAGAACAAAGCCAAAGTTTACAAATTAAACTGTAAAACTACAACAGCCAATGTGAACAACAGGTTATATGCTATAATGCATATGGAGCTCTTTCTAGGTGAATCTCCATCAAAATGGAAAACTTATATTGTTGTGAAAATAAACAAAGATCGCGATATCCAGATAAGATCAATGAGATCAAGATATGTAACAAAATCTTGATGCATGAGATGAACACGAAGATATCAAAGATGTCCGATTATGCAAACAAGTTTGAAAAGAAGAGAAAGCTTGAAAAACAAATCAAGGGGTGAATAGCTATGAAATTTATTTCTTAGACAATTTGAATTAAAGTGTTTGATGAACATACTTTGATAGCTATTCATTCCTTGTGTTTTGTTCCTTCAAGCTTTCTTTTCTTTTCATACTTATTTGCATAATCGGATATCGGTGCTATCTTCGTTTTCATCTTATTCATCAAGATTTTTGTTACATATCTTGATCTCATTGTTCTTATCTTATCTGGATATCATGTTCTTTGTTTGTTTCCATAATAATATATGTTTTTCTAGAAAGAGCTTCATATGCATCATAACATACTGTAATTTTTTATTTTAATTTGCAAACTTTGGCTTTGTTCTTTGACATTTTCTCGGCACATGCATGACGAACTTTGGTTAAGTATTTGATGAACATACTTTTCTAAAAAATTAATAAAAAGATATTAAATTCACTATAATCATTAACTATATTATTTCTAATTATATTACTCCTTAGATTTAAAAAGCTGAATGTTTTGATTACTTCATATATATTCTAATTTTTTTAATCTCTTTTATTTCTATTGATAATATATATACAAAGCCCTAAACCCAAAAAAGCATAAATGCTAAGCTTTTTTGTTGTGTTTTTAACAAACCTTAATTTTTTTTATCTATTTGATCTCTATAGATAATATACATACAAACCCTTTAACCCCAAAAGCATAGAAGTTAAGCTTTTTTTGTTTCTTTTTAACAAACCTCAAATTTTTTTATCTCTTTTATCTCTATTGATAATATATTTACAACCCCCTTAACCCAAAAATAAAGAAGTTAAGTTTTTTGTTGTGTTTTTAACAAACATCACATTTTTTTATCTCTTTTATCTTTATTGATAATACATACCCTCTTAACCCGAAAAGCATAGAAGCTAAGCTTTTTTGTTGTGTTTTTAAGCAACTCCGAATTTTGTATTTGTTTTATCTCTATTGATAATATGTACTTACAACCCCCTTAACCCAAAAAAAAAGAAGCTAAGCTTTTCTGTTGTGTTTTTTTGGGTAAAAGGGTTTAACAGCCCCGGTAAAATAAATTACACTAAAAAACATTACAAACAAATGGAATGTGGCAGAAGTACCACATTAACCTCAAGACAAACTTGAACAATCAACACCAAACGAGACAAACCCTCGTGGTGACTAAACAAACAAACAGCTACACATGTGAAACAACCAAAACCTTAGACTTCAATAGAAGCCGGAAGCTCCCATAGACGAATAAACTTCCTTCCAACATGCGATTTCTTAAATCTACAAGTTAGCAACTTAAGCCTAACCGAAGATTTAATAATCTCAACCAACTGAACTGGAGAGCGTCTAACATTCCGAAACAAACGCCAGTTTCTCTCTTGCCAAATGTAATACGTACTAGCAACAATCACCAACTTGGCAATAACACTCCCAGCTTGACGCCTACTAGCACTAGGCAAAATCTGACCCATAATAGATTCAAAGTTCGAACCTATATTTTGAAAATCCGCCAAAACCTTGACCATGTCCCAAACCTGATTAGAAAAAACACATTCAAAGAATAAATGGGCATAAGAATCCGGTTGAGAAGAGCACAACGGGCACACCAACGAAATATCAGAATGCATCAAGTCTTGCGTACGCAACCTTCGTTTCACCACCAACCATAGATGAAAAGAATGCCGAGGGATACATCCTTTAAACCATACCACCAGATACCAGTCAACATGATAATTTCTAGGACGGATACAATTCCAAACCGTAGCCACAGAAAATGGCAACACAGAACCATCATCGAGTTTCCATTCCAAATGGTCATGAGAATCCATATCAAGAACAGGAGGAGGAATAGCTGTAACTAACGGGTACTTAATGTTCCACTCAGCAGGCCACTTCCAAGACAAATTAGCAACCGCGTCAAAACCCTAGAGGCTGTATTAAAACTGCTCTA
This sequence comes from Glebionis coronaria, assembly GCA_025667525.1. Lineage (NCBI taxonomy): Eukaryota > Viridiplantae > Streptophyta > Magnoliopsida > Asterales > Asteraceae > Glebionis > Glebionis coronaria. The sequence goes on from CM046876.1 coordinate 535,872,167, forward strand.
TAAATATCAGGAGTAGTCACAAAATTCGCCAAAGGCCCAGCCATGCACCACGTATCATACCATAGCGACGTAGAGCCACCATCACCAATTCTGGACCATATGAACTTGCGGATAATGGGACAAATTAACAACATCTTCCGCCAACTCCATGTCGAACTACCTCGAATCGGAATATCCAAAAAATTACGACCTCTAAGCTTGTATGAATGGATCCACTGGACCCACAAAGACTCTTTACGGACAAGAAGATTCCAAATATGCGTAACCATAAGAGCTTTATTGAACAAATCTAGACGGCGAATACCAAGCCCACCCTCACTTTTAGGAAGGCACACAACTTCCCAAGCTACTTTAGATTTACCACGTTGCATATCACCTTGACACCATAAGAAACCCCGCATATCACCTCGAATCGAGCAACTGTTGTGTTTTTAACAAAACTCAAAAACTTTTATCTGTTTTATCTTTATTGATAATATACATACAAATCCCTTAACTCGAAAAGCGTAGAAGCTAAGTTTTTTTGTTATGTTTTTATCAATCCCCAATTTTTTATCTGTTTTATCTATATTGATAATTTAATTACAACCCCCTTAACCCAAAAACAAATAAGCTAAGCTTTTTTATTATCTTTTGAACAAACCCCAAATTTTTTAATCTGTTTTATCTCTATAAATATTATATATACAAACCCCTTAACCCAAAAAGCATAGAAGTAGCTTTTTTTGTTGCGTTTTTAACAAACCCCAATTATTTTATCTGTTTTTATCTCTATTGATAATATACTTACAAAACTCTTAACCCAAAAACAAAAAAAACTAAGCTTTTTTGTTTTGTTTTTAACAAACCCCAATTTTCTTTTTATGTTTAATCTATATTGATAATATACGTACAAAGCCTCTTAACCCAAAAAAGATGGTAATATCTTTCTTTTTTAAGCTTTTTTATCTCTATAGATAATATACATATAAATACTTAACCCAAAAACCATAGAAGGTAAGTATATTTGTTTCGTTTTTAACAAACTCCAGATTTTTTATTTGTTTTATCTATTTTGATAATATACATATAAAACCTCTTAGCCCAAAAAAAGAAGGAAATATTTTTCTCGTTTAAATTGTTTATATTATCACTATTGATAAAACACATATTAACTAAACGCCGTTTTTAAATCAACCAGAGCAGTTTAGTTATTAAATCAACAAAAACGAAAAAAAGTTACTTAAATCTGATTAAAAACATAATCTTCTTAAATCTAACTTAACTTTTTTCGCCTATCAATAGAAATAATATAAAATCAACAATAAGCATAATAAATCAATAAAATCACAATAACTTAATTAAATCTTATAAAAATTTATAAATAAGCCCAAAAACAGTTATATTAACCATACCATCAATAGAAGCTTTCAACGATTCTGATTCCTTCAACGATTTTTTAACGTTAGGGTTCTTAGATCAAACCATCTTTGATTCCTTTCGTTGATTTTGAAGGTTTTGATGAATCTTTAATGGTATATTTTGATGATTTTTAGAGAGATGTAGAGAGGTTTCAAAAGTTTAGAGAGAGGGAAAATGGAATGAAGAGGAAAAAGATGGTGCCCGACGAAATATAAGATTTTTACATATTTTAGTTTTTGGTCCCTGAAACATCTTTTTAATTTTTTCATGTTTAGTCCCTCAAGTGTTTTTTATAAGATTTGGTCTGATGATTAATGGCCAAGATGAGTCCCCCTAGTTGCAACGTTTAACAAGTTTGCACAATAACTCAACTCTTCACCACAAAGTGTGAGGGTCATTGTATAAACGGAACAATGATGTTAATACTGTGTTGCGAGTAAGTTACGGAATATCCATACAGACGCATACAACGAACTCATATACGTTGATAGTGGTGCGAAATGACTTTATTAATCTGATAGGAAAACGAACTCATATACGTTTAGAGTGGTGCAAAATGACTTCATTAATTCGATAGAAAATTACGAGGAGAGTTGCGTTGACTATATTATTCTGTGCGGGCAACATTCTCACTAAAAGGAGCATCCATTCACTATATTTATAACAAAACTATATTTATCGCCTCACAATGAGTGGCTAAATAAGTACAAGTTTTGTTCAAAAGTAGTTGGAACGCATTGAATAGAAATTAATAGTCTTTTATATGAGAAACTGTAAAGACAAAAACAGGTATATTAAATGTAAGAAAAAAAGAAAATTAAAGAGAACTTCATATACCTAACATCTTAACCGAAATTTTTATATTTACGTATTTACTAATTATAAATGTCTTAATTTATAACGTAAACGTATCTTCAAGTTACAAAATATTTATGAGCATTTATGGCTAGCTAATAGATGTCCGGTATTACTACTATGAAAAACTCCTAATATATATGCATAACAATAACAATTTGATCTTGATACACATAAAACTATATTGGTATTGTAGTATAACTAATTCAAAACTTTACACATGGAACAAACAACATCAAAGATGGTGTTTTTTGTTATGTTGTTGCTTTTTGTATCAGGTATATTGCTCTTCATAACTAGGTGTTATTTATCATCGGTATAAAAAATATGTTCGCTTGTTGTTTTAAGGCTAATGGAATATGTGTTGTAGAGTTACAAAAGTCTTGTACGCCGTTTTAACGCTAATGAAATGTGTTGCAGGGTTACAAAAGTCACGTGTTTACGGTGAGAAAAGACCACCCACGACCCAACAAGAGCTATATAATACCAACATTGACATGGCTAGCAAACGTGAGATTCCGGATCATTGTAACACAGATGATGATTGCAAAAATCAGTGTCAAACTGGCCAGGGATCGTGTGACGATCATCATTGCTCTTGTCACAATGTTTAAAGATGGTTATTGTGACTGGTCATTTCAATAATACTATTGTTACAATCAGTGTTGCTTGTCTTTATTTTTATTTACCGTTTAATGAACTAATTTCACACTTGTGATACAATCGAATTCCTCTTGTTTACGCATAGCTACACTTATCACAAACATAATCACTCTTACTTAGGACTCAACATATTGTATTGCTAATTGGACTGGACTGAAGATATTTCAATCTCGTATTCGAACCATGCGTTTTCTTAAATTCGATCATCGGTACAATCAGCCAGGTCCGATTTTGGTTCGGTCCTACCAAAGCTCCGACGATTATGCTTTGTTAGAATGGATCCGGATGAAGACCGAACCACACCGAGCCGACCCGATCCGGCGTTTTGGACAAATTAATTTCAGTCCGGTCTTATTTTCGTACCGTGATCACCCTTACTCTTACTTATCAACTTCATTAAAAAAATAGTAAATATCTTCAAAGAAATATCGATGAATAGTCATTACACTCGTAAATATATGACAAAGTTATTGATTTTAGACAATTTTAAATATACATTGATCTTAACTCTATTATTTAGGAAGAGTAATAAAACTTTAAAATCCAATCAAATACCATAAGACTAAAAAACATGCCTAAGAAATTGAACCAATTATAAAGCCAATAATGGTGTGGTTTTGTTTTTCATGAATCAAAACTTTAGATTCCAGTTCTGGTTTAATACAAACAAAAAAACAAACCGCCACATACTAATATTCATAAAACCATAAATAAAAATATATACACATATACGTAGTAATAATTTTAATACAAGTAATCACCAATTTGTAAAAACTAAAAGATATGTGTATTAGATATTAACACTATAATAAAGTCATATTTTTTTTTTCTATTTCATATATGTTCACCATCTGATCTTTATATGCATGTCATCTAATCTATATCATATTCCTTATAATTCATTTAAGACCCTCTCTCATAATTAATACACACAAAATTTAAAGAGTAACTATATATTGTACCTCTTTTTAATGCATAAACTAAAATATTGTTTAAGTAATATAACTAAATAAGTCAAATATACAATATGGGCGAATTAAAACACCCCATTACTACAAATTAATGCATGTGTACAACCACAACAAGCATAAAAAAAATTATAACAACACATAACATTAATACTATAATTAATATTATAATTAATATTATAATTAAAACAATACATTACCACAATTTACAAATAAAGTAACACATCGTACAAATGTCACTTCATTCTAATTTTTTCAAAATTAATAAATACCAATTAATATATAGTTAATTTACCTCATTATTTAAAAATATAATTTTATATTCACATTATACAACAATTTAAAACATATCTCTACTACTTTATAATATATTTATGCCATTCTAAAAATAATAGTCTTACTAAAGAAATGTTGAACATTGAATAATAGAGATAAGTATCCAAAGCCCAAAAAATCTAGAAACATAGATGAAAAAATACCCACACAAGAAACCCTCGCTCTCTCTTAACCACCATCACCAGTCGCCGCTCACTATGAGACACCCGAAAAAACTATAGTTGTTGTCGCCAAAGAAGCAATTGAAAAAGTTAAAACTGAGACTTGATATTCGTTTTTGTAATAGTGGTTTCATGATTTTATCCAGACTTATAAGATGACATTTGGAATTCATTGATCTTTTTTTGTAACAGGATTATCTATTTAAAACCCAGATCTATTGATTGGTTTGTTAGATTTATAATGTTAGCATTGTTTTAAGGTTGTTTGTACTTATTTTACGGGTTTATGTTTTGAGAAGTTGAGTGTAATGGTGTATGTATGTCTTTGTGGTGGCGATGATCTTTTCGGCAGAAAAATAATGATTTTTTGTTTTTGATTTTGGAACTTCTTCTATATCAAAGTATTTAGTTTTCTAATAATTGTTTATTTTCTTCGCCATATGTATTTTTTAGTCAATATGATTTTTTAGGATTCAAATCATACGAATTTGAGTTGTGTTACATCTTTTGTAGCCTTTCTTTGTTGGATGTTTCTAACTTTTAGATAGCTTCACAATTGTATATACGTAGTACCACCTCACTACCTAAGCTAATAGACATACAACTCAAAATTTTAATTGAGTTGTATAAAATGATTGTTTAATCCATAATAAATATGGATGTTTTTAGCATTTTTCGTTCGAGTTTTTGTTTTTTTACTTTGATTCTCATACTTTTAGCTTGTATTGGTAAAAAAAACACGATTAAATCGTCGATTAATTAGGTTAAATCATGACTCGGTGGTTAATATAACTAATAAATACACTCTCATACGAGAAATACAATTAATAAAACAAATGATACAAATGATGAAAGCTACTAATAATGTAGTTATCATTTATTTGGCATGATAAAAGTCAATGATGTCTCTATCTATAATATATCTTTTCTTAACTACATATAAAGCATTTTGTGCACTCTTTATTTCATAAATGGAGAAAAATTAAGCAGTACAACAAAAACTTTATACATCCATTTAATGCAACTAGACGAATACCCGCGCATAGCGGTAGAATGTCTAGAGGCGGATAATTGACATAATGACTCATTTTGTAGTAAATGTTTCTTGAAATCCAAAGTGAATTTTTAAAATAACAATGTAAACGTTCATAACATTCCATGAGTTCTTAACATGAAGATCGATTCATGAATCTGGCTTTAGGATAATTTTGAAATTGGACCTCTTTTAATTTTCAGAATGAGTCGTATGGTGAAAGTTTTAAGATTTACATTGAAGTTGTAATATTTTTCTTGTTTAGATGAAATATTAAAAAAATTTAACTTTTCAACAATTGGGATAAATGTTTTAGTAAATTGCAGTCATCGTCCTTGTGGTATTTCAATTTTGGATTCATCCTCCCCGGTGTATGGTAAGTGCAGGCGCCCTCCCTGTGTATATACTTTGAATTCGTTTTTGTCCTTTGACCAAACGAGGCCTAACAGTTGACTGTTAACTCACTTAAGCTAGAGGATAGATTTGTCTTTTTTTTACCGTTAGCCCACTACACCATGTGACCAACCCCAACGTTGGTTCTATATAAACATATCCGTCATTCTCTTTTTATCCAAATCTATTTTTCCAAACAACATCAAAAACCCTAAAATCCCAGGTTTCAAAATAATAACAATTGATGGAGATGGTGGACTGCTTTTGTGGTAACCCATGTGTAATTCGTACTTCTTGGACTGACACAAACCCAGGGCGTAGGTGTGGGAATTGTTCTAAAATGGTAATAATTAGCTTTTAATCTCGACTTGTGTTTTTTATTTTCTAATTTAATACGATTCATACATTGATTCGTTTTAGGTTAATGCTTGTGGTTTCTTCTTATGGTTTGATCCTCCAATGTGTACACGTGCAAGGATGATTATACCTGAGTTGATAAGGGCAAGAAATCAACTTGAAGAATCATTGATCTCAATGGCGAATGCTAACCGTCGATTGAAGATTTGGTTAATTTGTAGTTGGTTACTATTTGCTTGTTTTTTCTTCATGTAATAGTTTCATTGTAACATGAAGTTTTAATGGTGAACTGATTTTTCGTGATTACAAGTTTAATGAATGTTTAATGTTTATTGTTCAATTTATGGCTACCTGTTATTGTCAAATACCACACGAATTCTTCATGTAATGGTGAACTGATATGTTTAATGTGTAGAATCGAACTTGCAGATGTGTAGAATTCTTTTGTTTACACGAATTATTTTAAAATAACAGGTGCAGATGTGTAGAATCGAACTTGCAGGTTATCATAGTATTCATATCAGAACAATCAAAGAACAGGTGCAGATGTGGAAAAATTCGACAGCCTTAATGCAAAAAATTCTAATTTCAACTTGATAACATTCTGAGTTCAACATATAAAAGTGGAAAAATTCAACATAAAAAAGTTAAAACATTCTGAGTTTAACTTGAAAACATCATTGTCTAAAACTTAAACAAACAGAAATTTAGAAACACACATAATTCGACATACTGAATTTTGAAAACTTAAAAAAAAACTTAAGGTGAATATCTTGAGGTACTTTTCCTTATTCTTTTTCCACTTCCTTGAATTCCACCAGCTTGAGTTACACTAACTTGACTTCCAACCACATTTCTTGTTTATGGATTTCCACTTTGGGTAGCAGCAGGGTTTTTACCATAATAAGTTCTTGTTTTTAATCTTTTTTGAACAGCACTTTGAGTTCCACCTGTTTGAGTAGCACTTTGAGTTCCACTAGTTTGAGCAGCACTTTGACTTCCAACAGTTTGAGCAACACTTTGACTTCCAACAGTTTGTCTTGACCTTTTCTTGGTACGTGGTGCAATTGTTGCTATTTGATTTGACACACCAGTATTTGTACAAGTTCTCCTATTATGACCTATACCTTTACACTTTGTACAATTCACAATTTTACCTTGTTTTGACAATTTTCCATCTTTCACCATTTCTATCTCACCTTCACTTTTCTTTCTGGTCTTTGGAGGCCTACCTATTTTTGGGATATGCTTTGGGGGTAACAAGGTAAAAGGGGAATCAAACTTTTCCCAATGATGCTTGCCACTGAGTGGGTTGACCTTAAAGGCATACACATCTCTCCAAGTTTCAAGTGTGTATGACTCATGGACACAGTGTTCTGGCAACCCAACATCCATCCTATTATCTGCCATATCATGGATACAAGCTACAACATGCTTGCATGGAATACCAAATACTTCCCATTTCCTATAACTACATAACTTTTGGGTCAAATTCACTACATATTGTTCACCAGTCACCTTATTCTTAACTTGAGATAGCTCTGCACCATTCTAGTCCACTATACACTCATAAGATTTGGCTTTTATAGCTCTGAATATACTAGTTATAGTAGGAGTTAATGGCCCCTCACTCTTTTCAATTACCTTTTGGACTATGACTATTCTCTTCATTAGGTACTCCCTAACATACTCCAAACAAGATATGATAGGACTATCTCTAGCATCCAGTAACTGTCTATTGAAAAATTCACAAATATTGTTTATCAAAAGATCACAATTTTGCCTACCTGTGATTTTAATAACATTCATCAATGTACATTCATAAAATTAAAAAGGAATATTAATGACAAAAAGAAACTTACCACTGAAGTGTGATCTGGTCTAATGTTTAGGAGCAATTTTCTTCAACCAATCATGGGCTTTTTTGTTGAAATTTTTTAGAGTGTCCATATTCCTGTTGAAATCTACAACTGTACAAGCACTTGCACATCTCCAAAGCATCTCCTTATAATACTACCCTTCCATGTCATGTTCATGTTTGTGTGAATGTGCCTAACACAATATCTATGTTCAGATGAAGAAAATAACTTGGAAATAGCTGGTAACAGCCCCTGTACATCAATGAATTAAAATTAAATGTTTTTAAGATTGAGCTAAAAAAATTGACAATCACTAATTAATAAATTACTATAAAAGTGAATATAAGTAATTAAGAGTCTAACCTTTTGCCTATCTAAGATAAAGGTGAAATTAGAGTTTCCAAATAAATCTAAATCATCTTCCAAGCAATTCAAGAACCATGTCCATGAATAAGTAGATTCAGATTCTACTATATCATAAGCAACAGGGTATATCCCATTATTTGCATCCACACCTACAACAGTTAGTAATTGGCCATTATATTGACCTCTCATGAAAGCTCCATCCAATCCAAGTAACTCCATTCTAGATGCTGTAAAGCTAGCTTTCAAAGCACCCAAGCAGATATATATTCTTCTAAATATTCTAGTAGTTGAGTTTGGAGTATCTTCACCATACACATCAAGCTTGACAGTGGTGTTTGTGTTACACCTCTTCAATTCTTGAAAATAATCCCTTAACAAACTATATTGTAAAGTAGCATCACCTCTTAATTGTACTTCAGCTTTTTTTAGCCCTGAAGGCCTTTGTATGAGTCAATCCTACATGAAATTTTTGTTGCATCTATTCTTGGACTGCTTTTATTGGTATTTCAGGGTTCATCAGGAGCAGATCTTGAATATGATTTGAGAGGAAAGTGGATGTACAACTTTTAATTTTTCTTGATTGCAAACACTTGTGTACTTCCCTATATGTTCTCACCACCCATTTTTCATTATCCCCCTTTGAAATATACAAATACCAAGGACAAACAACTTTGGCCTTGTCTTCCTCATTGACCATTATGCCATTGCCTTTATCATGTTCATTTACCTTCTTATCCTCACTTTTATTTTTAACAGAAACAGGAACTAGACCAAAACACTTAGCTTGAACCCTTATTTTATCATTCTTTGTGATCATTATGTTTCTCCTAGTCTCAACAACATGAGCCCTAATAACATTCTTTGCTAAATCTCTATTAGCAAATTCCTTTGCAACAAAAAGACTACTAGTAACATTAGAAAGTGTAGACTCTTTTCTTAATTTCCTAAGTGCTTTTCTCCGAGCACTTTCTTGTGGATCATCTACATCACTTTCAAACGAGTCGAAGTCTAAAACTTCTAAGTCTACTTCATTTATTTTCACATTAGGATGCAACTGTTCAGGTATGTCTTCTTCTACATCAAATTAAAACTCATTCATTTTAACCTCAACTTCATTTACAATATGCTCCTCATCTATAATGTGATCTAAATTGGGATCATTATTATCACATTCATTATTTTTTCAGATTCATTGTCAACCTCATTATCTGCTTCATACTCTACACCTTGAAGAGGAGGCCCAACCTCATCCTCACCATTGATAGTCAAAGCATCAGAAGGACCAGCCTCATCCTCATCTACGTTCAATGTAGGATCAACTATTGACTTATCATGTTCAACATATACATAAATAATCTTATGTTTTTCCACATACTTGAGCATTTAATTTATATCACTATCACTTGACAACTTCATTAAACCAATATCTAGATCCTTCATTGGTATCTTATGCCAATAAAACAATTTTTCTTCAAATCCTAAGCTTTGGTACAAAACTGTGTTTAGGATATCGATCTTATATTTTTCAACATCTACCAAATCGACGAAAGTAATCTCACCATTAACATATTGTCGACGTGGTGGATCAGTGAAGAGTCCTTCATGGTGGATCATCATTGTAAACAAGTTGGGGTAATAGCCTATTAAATCATGAAAGAAAATAAATTAGAATAAAAAAGTTAAACACAATTGCTTATACTATAACGTATGCAGGTTTTACAGCAATCCCAAACGTTTTGCAGCAATCAAGTTTTACATCAATCAAGTTTTACAGAAATCAGGTTTTACAGCAATCCCAAACATATGCAGGAACCTTATTTAGGAATCCCAAACGTTTTACGGCAATCCCAAACGTATGTAGGAAAACTGCATTCGTCGCCATACGTTTGCAGGAACCTTATTTAGGTCTACTGGATCACTTCTTCTGTTAGTTTAGTAGATTATAAACAAGAGTATAATGATCTTACCATAAAGTGCATCTATGCCAACCTCTTCATCTTCTGCTCGTATATACCAATATTGGCCTTTTGAACTCATTTACTGGGAACGATTGATTAGGGATTGTGGGTGAAAAGGGGAAAATAATTAAAGGATGATTATGAAATGATTTAGGGTTCACGGTATAATTAGGATTAGCATTGGGTCGGGTTAGATTTGGGTTAACTTGATAAAACGGTAAAAAAAAGAAGGAAAAGACAAATCTATCCTCTAGCTACAGTGAGTTAATAGTCAACTGTTATACCCCGTTTGGTCAAAGGACAAAAACGAATTCAAAGTATCTACACAGGGAGGGCGCCTGCACTTACCATACACCAGGGAGGATGAATGCAAAAATGAGATACCACAAGGACGATGACTGCAATTTACTCATAAATGTTTTATAGGGTATATAAATTTTGTCTTTTTAGTAGGGACCACATTTTAAACCATTCTATGTTTTCAATATCTCAACCATAAGGATACACCCTTTATAAGATAATAAAGATAACTCAAATCTGATTTAGGTAATACAAGATTTTAATGCATATGTACAACTTTAATCTCTAATAGATACAAAACATTTAACTATACTTAATTTAACATAATTAGTCATATAATTAAAACTCCCCATCACTACAATTTACAAGCAAAACAACACGTTGTATAAATCTTCTCCATCATGTTTTTCTCCCTTTTTTTTGCAATCATATGTACAAACGTTTTAAGTTGATCTTCCCATTCAAATGTTCAAAAGAGATTCTATAAGTTTTCGTACTTAATTGAGTTCCGAAAATAAAGTTACACATATTATATATTACATATACGCTATAAGTAATAATATCTCTAAATCAAAATTACGTTTTTGAGACATGTTTTTAGGTGAAAACTATCGTCATTCATAAGTTATTGCTATGAAAAACGAATAACCGAATAATATTTACTCGCAAAAAAATTTAGTCACAGGGTACTGCCGCCGTATCGCGCAGGTACCCTGCTAGTTTTATTAATTTATGAGAAAATTTCAAATTGCTTTTAAGATTTTACGATTTTGGTTGTGGGTGTTCAAAAATCCCCGTATTTTGGTATTTGAAAATTGATTAGAAATTATTAGAAAGTTGGATTTTGTGAATTGTCAGTTTTAATACTCAAGCAAAAGTGTTCCAAAAATTATGCTTCGAAATTTTTAATAAACTTAGTTAAAGTATTGTGTTAAACATAAAATCATTTTTGAAAATTTCGGATATACATTTTCAGTATTAAATATTTCTATTTTTAGAAGACCCAAACAAAATTTTAATTATTAATCAAGTAAAAAACTAACTAAAATATAGATTTTTGTTAGAGCATCCAATATGGTAGTTTAAACATCTGTTTATAATATCAAGAAGAGGTCTATACTTTTGAAAAACATAGCGAAAGCTTATTTCATGCTTATATTGCATGAAGAGGTTTAGTATCTTGGACCTCTTCACAATTTAATGCATTTAAGATATATGTGATGTTTATAAAGTTTAAACAATTTATGTATAGTGGATATAGGTTTATATAACTAAAAGGTTTAAAAATTAATGACTTTGATAAATTATAAACCTATATAGATGTAACACCCAATTTCTTTAAATGGAATGTCACGCGTGATTATGGCGTGTCATCAAAGCATGCAAGGTAATATGTAATCAAACATACATGACCATAGGGAAAACCGGAATCAAACATCGGTTCCCAAACATAAGCCCAAAACATAAATAAAGTAAAGGAAATGAGAAATGACTAAACAAGCATAAGTATATGAAGGCAAAAAGGAAAAGAAGTCTATGGCAACTACCATCCTATGCACTTCCTCCAAATGCTCGAGTCTGTCCTAGAGTACCTGCCATTTTGGGACATGGAAAGGAAAGTAACGGCTGAGCATAACGCTCAGTGCACGGATATACAAGCATGAAATGAATATTATAAGCATGTAAAACATAAAGCAGCGGAAATGAACAAGTCCTGGAAAACCTGGTAATACTTAGGAAAACTGGTTTTATAGTTTGAAAAGCCTTATGTTTATCTTGTAAAAATTGTTTAACATGTTAACCATTAAGCCAATATAGGTCATGAAATATCAACGTGCATGAATACTTGGAGGGGTGACCACGTCATGCAATTAGAGGGGCTGCCTCTAATTAATATACTGGTTGGGTAGGAGGGATCAACTCCTTGTGAAGGATGCAAGGCACACACCACATTCACCTCAATAATATGCTGAAAACATTTAAACTAGGATGCACCCATACGCCCCACCTGATAATAATAATATGGCCAAAAGCTGAAGGGACGCCACGAGCTATCACTCCGCCGTGGTGAAGTCATAACACTGGTGCCTTCAGTGTTATGGTCATGGTACCTCCATAACTAGGTGAAACTGGTCATGCATGTATGTGGCTTTAGGTATTCTAATTAAACATAAGCAATTCAAAAACATATAAAACATATACTAGGGAAAATAGTTGGCTGCATACGGGAAATCCTAATAAGGAAGAATGTCCATACTAAAAGGACGGAGAATCCGTACCTTGTGTCCAGTGAACGAAAAAGACGAACGAATGATAGTCCTACTTCGATCTCACTAATGCTACATAGATAATATACGTGTATAAGTATTCCGATTACTGTGTACGTAACTGATTTTATATCATGTCTTAGCTTGTTTTACATGTTCATGTCATGTTTTACTAATTTTATCGTTATGCTGTGTTTATCATGTATTCTGGATATTCTGATTAAGTATTACTTGTATTTCTTGTATTATTATACTTGTTGTGTAATAATAAGTAACTTTCTAAAAATAGCAGATTTCCTAAAATAGTAAGTTTCCAAAAATAGAAAGTTTCCAAAAATAGATTTACTGCTTAAAATAGATAAGTTTCTAAAAATAGAAAGTTTCATAAATAGATTATCTGCTTAAAATAAATAAGTTTCTAAAAATAGAAAGTTTCCATAAATAGAAATAAGCTGAATTATTAAGCTAAAAAGGATAAGCTTAAGTTTTACTGATTATATATACTAAGTCATGTGATTAATAGTATAGTTTATTAATTATTACATGTAAATTAAATAAACTATAGATTATATCATTTAATTAAATATAGACGTGATTTAATTAAATTAAGTGTATAAAAATACTTAGGTTAAAACATGTATTAATATCTATATAATATAACCTAAGTTATGGAAATTAATTAATTATAAGTCATGTTTTTAATAATTAACTAATTACTAAGTCTAAATTTCATGATTTAAATACTTAGGTTAAAGTCATGTATTATTAATAATAAAATAACCTAAGTCATGTGTTAATTAAATTAATTATGTAACATGTTAGATTAATTTAATTAAGCTTGTAAATAAATAAACTTGTAAAATAATTAAACTTGTAAAATTAACTATGTCGTAAACCGTGTTTTATTTTACTAAAGCGTGTCATGAACCGGACCCGTGAACCGGCCCGAATAAACTACCAAAAACAGTGGCAAACCGGCCCCTTGCCGGTTGCCCCTGCCTTCGCAACATTACCACCGGTTTAAACCGGTGGTTCCCTTTGGTCTCTCGGCTAGCCGCCGGCTAGGAAAGGTTCCCCCTGCTGCCGCGGCTTATGTTCCCCTGCTAGTTTATTTTAGCCACCGGCTTAAGCCGGTGGTGTTTGTTTGTTTTTCAGCCGAGACCCCCAAAACCAAACTACACCCCGACATATGTCGGGGTCCCCTTGTTCTTGCGGTCGAGACACCAAAACCACACCGAGACCTTGGGGTCTCGGTTGGTGGTGATTAAAACCCACCGAGAGCCTAGCTCTCGGTTTCCTTGCGTCGGCCGAACCAACAACCCGAAAACCACCACGATTTAACCCCCATGATTTTAATTAACATGTTTGTTTATCTTGTTTTTAATAAACCCTATGATTCATGTGTTCTAATTTAATGAAAAGGTTAAAAAGAAGAGGTTTAAAATATTTACCAATACGTGAACAATTAGAGAACGATAACACGAACGATCTTGCAAGAATTAGATCACCAAAAATCAACCGAACACCCCTCTTTGGTGTTTATACCCGGCGGCCAAGAAGAAGGAAGAAAAGAGGATTAGGGTTTTTCTTATTTTTCTATTTTCTTGTATAATGAAACATATCTTTTCCTTTTTTTCTTGTTTTGGTAAAAATTGCATGGGCTTGGCCTTTTCCTTTGTCTTGTCTGTGGGTATGTGGGGCCCACAAGGGGAAACCCATTGTTTTTCGTGTCTACATATTATACGTGTTCTCGTGTCGTGTTTACGTGATTTATTTATTAATCGTTCGTGTCGTAATATATATTTATACGTAATCGTAATAATTACTACGTAAATACTTATAATGTGTTCGTGATTATTTACGTTCATGATTTCATGTTCGTATTTTCGTGATTATATTTATTGTTGAAATAATTATCGTGCATTAATACGTATTAAATACTTATCGTGTAATAACACGTACGTAATACTTGTCATTAATATTCGTGAAACGTAAACATGTTATATAAGGTAAGTTTTAATCATGTACGTACGATTATTAATGTACCGTTCATGGTAAAAGTATGCGGGTTTTACAACTCTCCCCCCCTAAAAAGAGGGTATGTAAGATAAATGGACGTGCAGGTGACATGGTAGAAGGAACGTGGAACGTGACATGTCTTGAAAGGACATGGAATGTGACGTGACTGAAGGGACATATCTAATTGATAAGAGAAAAACGGATAAGAAGTCGGGATGAACTTGTCTGTTTCCACGTGGCTTCCCTCCTGGAATGGTTCCTTCACAAGATCTTGACACAATGATAATCTTGGTCCTCCTGACCTTGACTTGAAAACACACAAAGTTCATTGTCATCTACGTAAGATAGATCCCCTGAATTTGATCGAGGGAATAAGAATTAACGTGCAAGGATAACTGAAACGTTATGGTGCAAAACAATTTAACTTAACTGATAATTAGCAACGATGCGCGAGACATATTGAAACGTAGTACGTGAAAAATTTTGAACGTGATACGTGAAAATTTTTGAACGTGTTACGTGGAGATATGGTGAGGGTAATATGAGCAAACATATCGTGATCCATGATACGTGTAACAAATCGTGAACGTGATATGAGAAATGTGGAATGAACATGACATGTGAAACATATCGTGAACATGGAATACAACTGCGGTAACGCCAAACGCTACAATGTGGGACATGGAATGTGACATGAAACATCTGTCTGAGGATAGGGAGTTATACTAAACTTGAGTCTGGTCTCTCTAGTTGTTGCAAAACCTCAAGAACGAAAATGAACATACATTCATAAGTGAGGATACGATCATGAATGTGAATAGTGTCATGAACGTTAGCGTGAAAGCAAGTCGTGAAGTTAGAACAAGAACGTGGACGTAAATAAGGAGTACAAATGCGAACCTTTGTCTGACCCGATAGCTGACGGATTACCAAGTGATCAGATGAGCCCTGGCTGGATCATGTCCGATCAATCTGTTGGTTCTAAAATCCTTGCGGACGTAAGGATTCTGCAGACTTGATTGAACTATCGGTAATAACCCAGATAGCATCATGCTTCTTTCTGAGTTTGCGTGAATCTGGTAATCCAAAATCCATAAAGATCTTGTCCCATTTCTGTTCACAAGTTCTGATGATGGAAAAACATCCTAGTCTGTTGGTGTTCTATCTTAGCCTGTTGGTATGTCAGGTACGTAGATATGAACGTAATTGTATCTTGCTTCGTAGAAACTTGATACATAGAAATTTGAGGAACTATAAGTCTCCGAAATTAGACTTCTCTTAGCGTAGGATTTCCTGGAACACCTAATGTAGTGTAGGGTTCTCACCTTTATGCATAAGCTGAGTCATGGTAATATTAACCGGGAGAATCCATGTGATTCAGCGTGTCACTGTAATCAACCAAAATTTATATTGAAAATTTCAGGGTGAAAATTTCTCCTGTCGTAGAATTTGCAACATAGTGCAAATATGGTTGATTGTGGTAAAAATACGACCTTTTAGGAAAAAGGCGTAAAAGCCGAAAGTATTAAACAAATGACTTAGGAAAATCAAGTGTTAATGACCCAATTAAGTTCGTTTCCCAAGGAGGTATATGTGTGTGAATAATTCGTGATTGGTTTGAGATTAATATTTGAAAGAAAGGGATGAGAAAATGGAATGACGAAGACGTGAAAATTATTACTACGATGACTAAAATTAAAACCGTAAAAAGGGCTAAAATAAAAATAAATTCTAAAAACTCCCAAAGAATTACCAAAAATCAAATTAAATAAACTAAGAGTTTGCAAATGATCAAAACTTTTTCAAACCTTTTAATTAATTAAATATTAATTTCTAAATGCTAATTAAAGCCCTAAAAATCAAAATAATTATTAAAAAGCCCAAATAAAGATTTTTCACTTTGTAAACCTCTAAAAAACTAAATAAGACTAAAAACTATTTTTATAAAACTTTAAACTAATTAAAACTATTTAAAATGATTAAAAACTATTAAAAACTTAAGATAATTATAGAAATTAGAAAAATGATAATAAAATTAATCCAAGAGTTGCAAAAATCCTATTTTAATGTATTAAACCTAAGAAAAATATAAAAAGTGCAAAAATGTGAAAATTTGAAATTTAATAATAAAATAATATTAAAATAATATTAAAAATCCAAAAATTATAAAAAATTCTAAAAACTTGCAAGCTAGTTTATTTTAACCTAAATAATCAGAAAATGAAAGTAAAATTACCAAATTACCCCTAATGGGCCCCCAAATGGGCTAAAAACCAAAACAGTCAACCTTAATGGGCTTAATGGGCCCAAAAAGTCAAACTTGGCCCAAATGACCTTAAAAAGCCCTATCTGACTCAAAATTTAATTCTAAACACAAAAGTCTGAAGGCCCAAAAGCTGGTTTTGAGCTTATCACAGCTTAATTGGTCAACAGCTTATTCTTATTGGGCCAATAAGCCCATTAAGCAATAAGCCAATGCCATAAGCTCAGATTAGACACACAACCTTCTTTTGAGATGCCTAAGAGATCTGTGAAAAGAAATTTTGAAAAAGCACACTCAATAAGCCAGAAATAAGCAAAGTAGAATTTTACAAAACGACAAAATAGTCGGGTTAGAGTTCTAGGACGTTTCAGAAGCTCTGGTTTGTCGCAAAAGCTCACAAATAGCTTAACTAAGAATAATCAATCATAAAAATCACAAAAAGCCAAGTAGAATAAGCTGGAAAAGCAAATAAGCTGGCTGAAAAATCCAAATAAGCTAGTTTCTAGCAAAAGCTTAACCAAATGACTTGTAACCTTCCAGATTTGATATTAAGCTGAGAAAAATGACACATATTACAAAAGCCTAGTTGTTGCATGTACCAATAAGCATTTCTCAAAAATAAGCCAAAATGTGCTTATTTGACCAAAAGTCAAAGTTCACCAAAGTTCACCAAATGCTCAGGGATTGTTTATAGGCTTGTTTTAAGCAATTTTTGTGAAGAACTCAAGGTGGAGTCCTTGTGAATCAAGATGTCAGTTGACTAAATGATGACAGATTTTGGCAAATAAGGCTTAATAAGCCAGTTAGCTTATAAGCAGCAACAAAGCAAACCAAATAGCCAAATCTACTCACAAGCAACACAAAAATAAGTTCCAAGCAATAAACAAGCAGGGCATACACTAGATAACAAATTGCAAGGCAAAATTGAGGTGGTCACTTTGCTGATGCAAATGACCACTTCAGCCAACTTTGATAAGCTCGAGCACCCACAATAAGCCACCAAAATCAACAAACAGATACTGCACAGACAGCTTATCACCTAAACTCTTCCCAAACCAGATTTCAGACCTTAGATCCAACAAACAAAGAATTTTTTTGGATCTGATGTGTTTGACCAAATTCAAACCAATTTTATCAGATTTTTCCAAAACTTGAAATCCCTTTTCCAAACCTCTTGATACTTAAATATTGACCAAAACCTATTGCATATGACTTGTTTAGACTCCCTTAACCCTAAGAACCAAGGGCACAAGGCCACAAGGCCTTATGATCTCAAAATCCCAAACAGCCTTGTTTTAGTCCTTTTTCAAACAAACTTTTTATTTCTACAAACAACCTACTGATTTTATGGTTCAAATACAACTAGGTGACAACTAACAGATACCAACAATAAAACATAAAGCACAAACACCAGAGCAACAAATCACATGGCAAAGTACAAATCAGACATAAACATAAAAATTTTAGAGGAAACTTAACAAGAGGTTATACCTATTCCTCACAACTTCCTAGAGGGATCAGCTATGCTCCTTGGACCTTGTTCAACAGCTAGAACAAGACCAAGGTACTTGAACAAAGGAGATGAGATGTGCCTTGGTTGATGGTTCAAAGCAGAACCTCAAGGGCTTTATGTCTTCAACACAAACAGCAAACAACCTATCCAAAGGTTGATAAACCTTCACTAGCTTGGTGTCAACAAGCTTGCAAGGGCTTATAGCTTTTGGATAAGGGTTAGTACAAGTAAAATAAGCAAAACAGATGACTGATTTCAAGGTTTTTCCAACTTTAAAATCCTTACCAAACATAAACGTGTTTAAACCACAAGATCTAAACACCTTTATAACATCAAATGGAACTCAGAATTACCCTTAAACAACACCAACTTTCAAAAACATAAAAAGGAATTACAATTTTCTTAAAATACCAACTTTTATAAATTTAAAAAGGAATTACAATGTTTAAAGAGTAAAATTTAAACAAAGGCCTCACCACAGGTTGGGGGTCCTTTTATAGAGTACAAGGGATGATTCTAGAATGCTAAAATACATGAAACCCTAGTCTAGAATTCCTAAATTTGCCCTTGAGTGCATTGAGTTGTTGAGCTGTCCAAATGCATCCAAATCATTCATTTTATCTTTGTATCCAAGCAAGGAGTGTGGGCTGTTGATTTGGCCACGTGGCAATCCTTGGAGATGAAGGATTGATGTGATAGGTGGACGAGTTTGAATGGTGGGGTCCTTTGGTGAGTGGGATTGAGGGATTTTGGTGTGGGATGGGTTTACAAGCATGTGAATCAAGCAAGTGCCTGGGTAATTTAAAATAACCCTTTGTTTTAAGTGGAGTGGTAACTGGGTTCATCAGGGTAAACAATAACTCGTTTGATCCGATTTTTGGGGAAAAGTTGTGTTTGGCGCGTATTTGTTGTGTTTGAACTTTGGATAATGACATTAGTAGTCCTTGTGTTTTGGCAGAATGTGTAAACAATGTTTAAAAGCTTGATAACCCGTTTTCCTTTGTTATATAACTTTTGTTTTTCATACATTGGCCACAAAACTTTGCAATAAGGGTTTCAAGGGTTATTTTTGCCAATTTTGAATATTTCAAGGACTGATCTTGGACATTCTTGATCTTCAAAGGTCTTCAATGTATCTTTGACTTCATGAGGGACCAATATTGATAATTTAGAATTGTTGAGGGACTAAACTTGCCAATTCTTCAAAGTTGAAGGACTTTTTTTGTAATTTTGACAAACTTAAGGGACCAAACTTGTAATTATGAATATACAAGGGTTTTAAGTGTCATTTCTTCATAAATTGAGGATCAATCTTGTACATCTTCAAGTCTTCAAAGGTTTTTCTTTGATAAATCATGAACTAGGGCCCGGTTCTTTGTACGGCTTTGTTTCTCGTGTTCGTTTTCCTTGTTTCTTGTGATCTTTTGTCTTTTTCACGATATCCATACCTAAAACACACAAGTAAACAAATACAAGCATATATATGGTATATTAATGACATTTTATGTATTTAAAGCCTGAAAAGAACGATGAGATCATGTATAAATGCCATCTCATCACTCCCCCATACTAAGCCATTACCGTGCCCTCACGCAATGCTAGAATAAAGTATCTAAACATCACCAAAATTAAATTTTATTAGCCTTTATTGAAAAGTAAAAGACTTGCAATAATACTACGAAGATGTGTAAAGACATAATGTATGATTTTCATCACGAATGTGACTTTGAGGGTCAAAGAATAGAAACAAGTAAATGTCTCATAGAGTAAATTTCGTCATCCTTGATTGTCATACATTCCATGCTAAGTGCAAAAACGAGATCATTGTTGGTACAAGTCACAATGCTAACACTACTCATACGTCCAAATTGTGTAATACTTTTTCTCCCCGCAATCCTAGTTATTATGAAAGGAAATGGGTTTCTAGAATTTTTTAACTATTCGTCATGGATCACAAGTGATTCATATTGACTTATTTGAGTATTTATTAGTCCGAAAGTAAAGTAGCATGATTTAATCGATAGTTAGCCGAAGGACAAAATCTTTTAAAACGGCTTCTCGTGTATCTCCTTAAGTTCATATCTTGGCATAACTCGTTTCAAGATTTGAGACCTTTCTCGGACCGATATTTAGCATGTACTTCATACTTCAAATCTTGGGAAGACGTTCTTGAAATTATGGTCTTCTCTTCATATATTGGAATTTCTTCACTTGACGTTTTTGAGAGATTCTTCATACTTGGACCATGACTTCATCATTTTTCTTCAATCTTTATTTTGGATTTTGATATACAACGATCCGCCTCCTTTTCGGACTTGGATATATTTATCCTCATACCTTGTAAGGGTCTTTTTGGATAGACTTTCTCCATGATCTTTAGGGGAGTAATTGCTTTTCATCGTGTGTCTCGATCCTTCATATTGATTTTGGAATAATGATACTTCACATCATCTTGGATCTTTAGCAACAAAATAGAGCTCCTCATGCCTTGTAAGGGCCTTTATGGATCTTCACCAATCTTCGGATCCCGCTTCAATAAGTTATGCCTTGGATATGAACTCTATTCAACCCCGAGCAACTTTTAAATGATCTTGTGCTAGAAGCTAAGTAACCTTTGGAATCGTACGACCTTACTTATTGCAATTATTTTTATTCCTAAAGCATTGATCTCATGGGAGAAAAAGACACAATTAAAAACATATGAGTTTTTGAAAGAACATTTTCATGTTCTACGTTTAGCATGATCACTTGTCTAACTCTATCATTTCTCGTTCTTCACTATTTAAAGACCTCTAATTAAAGAGACTCGTGAATACTTAGCCATGCAAGTAAAAAATAAGCCAAATTTGAATTAGCTTTCATTAGGACTATATCAAATCGAAGTTTTGGGTTTTCAAGCCACCTATAGGATCTTGCACTTTCTTAGACTTTTTCAAGTTTAGATAATGCATTTTATAGTTCCCTTGATAAGTGACTTTCTAGAATCAATTATAGGAACTTGCGAAAAGTTCTTGTTCTTAACCCGAATGAGCTAGGACTTTCACGTTTTAAAGTTCCCTATATAAAAGTCTAGCAAAACTTGAATTGAGCAGGTTAAGGAATGTAAAGGGCTCCAAATGCCCATCAAGTAAAAAATTAGCTCTTATCTACCCATCAGAAAATATACATTCGTGTCTTAAAAACACTTATTAAAACTAAGAATTTTTTTAAAATTTAGCCATTTTTAGCCTTATTAGCAACAAAACAAAACAAAACATTGAAAGTTGGAAAACGTGAGGGCGTAGCAAAGCAAGTATCTATTCACCCCCCATACTAAAATTAAACATTGTCCTCAATGTTTCGAGTCTAAAGGTGGAGCACCCCCATACTAGAGACGAAGAGTCGAATGCTTAGGATCTAGCATGGAAAGGGTGATCAACAATATATCTATAGCCGTTTATTAATTATGCTAAAAGATAATTGTTAGAACAATAAAGGATATGTCATGGATTCGTGAAAAACTTCTTCAAGCAAACGATCGAGGCTCACGTAAACGAAAACGAGAGTCTTCAATCGTAGTGATGATGATGATCTAGATAACACAATCACAAACAACCACGAGACAACGAGTTGGAAGGGCACAAATCCCCTCTCATTATTTATTAGAAAGCAGAAAAAGGATAAGCATGGGATCTCCCCCACGAGGCACCTCGTTTTTTTATTACCGAGTCATGAGCTTGACTTGATCCCCTCAATGCTAATTATCATTGGGGAAGGTGACTTGGTCGAGGTCATCCATTGAAGGAACTTACCCACCAAAGTAGTGCTTAAGTCTATGTCCATTCACCTTAAAGTTAGGACCATCATTTTGAGCTAGCTCGATGGTCCCATAAGGAAACACTTGTGTAATGGTGAAAGGACCCGACCAACGAGATTTCAATTTCCCGGAAAATATCTTTAATATAGAGTTAAAAAGTAACACTTGATCACCAACGTTAAAAACCCGGTTTTTAATCTTTGCATCATGAAACTTTTTAGTCTTTTCTTTGAAAATCAATGAATTTTCATAAGCATTATCTCTTAATTCATCCAATTCATTCAATTGTATTTTCCGGTGATCCCCCGCGGTCTTCAAGTTAAAATTAGCATGCTTAAGGGCCCGATATGCCCTATGCTCCAATTCAATGGGAAAATGACAATTCTTCCCATAGACTAACTTATAAGGAGTACAACCGATAGGTGTCTTATAAGCGGTCCTAAAGGCCCATAAAGCGTCATCGAGTTTGTCGGACCATGAAGCACGGTTTTCTCCAATCGAACTCTCTAAAATCCTCTTCAAAGCTCGGTTTGAAACCTCGACTTGCCCACTCGTTTGCGGGTGATAAGCCGTAGAAAGACGATGAGTAACTCCATAGTTCTTTAAGACCTTCTCGAATTGGTCATTACAAAAATGGGTCCCACGATCGCTTATAATAGCACGAGGGGTTCTAAACCGAGATAATAGTTGCTTCAAAAACTTCACTACCACACGAGCATCATTAGTAGGTAAAGCCTTAGCTTCCACCCACTTAGAAAGGTAGTCGACGACGAAGAGGATATACTTGTTACCATGAGACGATGGAAACGGCCCCATAAAGTCTATGCCCCAAATGTCGAAAATCTCACACACTTGAACTATATTTTGCGGCATTTCATCACGTTGAGACGATTTTCCTTGACGTTGGCACGAATCACACGACTTCACAAGTGCGTGTGCATCACGATAGATAGAAGGCCAAAAGAAGCCGACATCGAACACTTTCTTAGCCGTGAGATTAGCACCGTGGTGACCACCCGTGGGTCCTTCGTGACAAGCTCTAATGATATTAGAAGCTTCGGCACCAAAAACAGAACGTCGAACGAGTTGATCCGCACAAACCCGAAAGAGATAAGGGTCGTCCCAAAAATAGAACTTGACGTCACGAAAGATTTTTCTCTTTTGTTGTGTCGTCATACCCTTGATTATGAAATTGTCCGCATGGTAATTTGCAATGTCGGCAAACCATGGGGTGGTGTCTTTAGAATTCACTACACAGAGAGTCTCGAGAGGAAATGTTTCGGTGATTTCCTTGTTATCGGAAACATCTTTGTGAGGATCTTCTAGACGAGAGAGATGATCGTCCGCTAGATTCTCGGCTCCTTTTTTTTCAAGCACGGTGACATCAAATTCTTGGAGGAGGAGCATCCAACGAAGCAATCTCGGCTTAGCATCTTGCTTAGCTAAGAGATACTTGATAGCCGAATGGTCGGTATACACGATGCTTTTAGTTAAGACGAGATAAGGTCGGAATTTCTCAAAAGCATAGACCACGGCAAGGAATTCCTTTTCCGTTGTGGTGTACTTTAATTGAGCCTCAGTCATCGTCATACTAGCATAATGGATAGGACGGAAATGCTTTTCATAACGTTGCCCTAAAACGCCCCCTATAGCATAATCACTTGCATCGCACATGATTTCAAAGGGTAATTCCCAATTAGGAGCAACAAGAATGGGAGCTTCGGTAAGTTTCCTTTTAAGAGTTTCGAAAGCTCTAACAAAATCCTCATTGAAATTAAAAGGAGCATCCTTCTCGAGAAGGTGTGTCATAGGTCGAGAGATTTTTGAAAAGTATTTGATGAAACGACGATAAAAGCCCGCGTGGCCTAGGAAACTCCTAACTCCCTTAACGGTTTTGGGATGAGGTAACTTGGCGATGACGTCTACCTTAGCTTTATCGACCTCAATCCCCGCTTTTGAGACCTTATTGTCCTAAGACGATTCCTTGCTTACACATAAAATAGCATTTTTCCCAATTAAGCACAAGATTGGGTTCTTCACAACGTTTTAACATTTGCTCGAGATTAGATAAACACGATGTGAATGAATTGCCAAACACCGAAAAGTCATCCATAAACACTTCCATCGACTTCTCGATCATATCGTGAAAAATAGCCATCATACACCGTTGAAACATACCCGGTGCATTACAAATCCGAAAGGCATCCTACGATAATCAAACGTTCCATAAGGACACATAAACGTAGTCTTCTCTTGATCACGAGGGTCGATAGGGATTTGAAAGTAACCGGAAAAACCATCTAAAAAGCAATAGAATTCATTTCCCGCGAGTCGATCCAACATTTGATCCATGAAGGGCAAAGGAAAGTGGTCTTTACGAGTGGCGTCATTTAACTTTCGGTAGTGAATACACACCCTCCAACCGGTCACAACACGAGTGGGAATTAACTCGTTATTTTCATTGGGCACAACGGTCATTCCTCCCTTTTTAGGGACACAATGGATTGGGCTCTGTTGGAAATACGTTTTTACGTATTTAGAAAGGATCGGTCACTCCAAATATAGATACAAGTATTGGGCTCATGATCTAATGTATTAAGGTATAGCCCATATAGCCCACATGTAGGGTGGGCTATATAAACCCCCCCTCCTAGCATGTTAGGAGGGGTTGTTGAACACTTACATTTTCATATCATTCCATCTTTCTTTCAACTCTCTCCTTTCTCTCTCTTGTTTCTCTCTCTAAGTTATTTCTTTCCCATCCATATCAATAGATTATCCATAACTTGCTAAATCCTTAGAAAAACACGATCCTACAATTGGTATCAAGATCTTGGTTGATTCTTCAGATTAGCACGTTTTATCTATTGATTTGGTGGTAAAGTTTCTTTCTTTTGCAATTTTTTTTTCTCTCTCGTCTATGTTTTTTCTTGATTTGCCGTGTTTAAGTTCAAGTTTAGTCATTTTTTATATCCACCTTTTGTCTTGATCACTTATTCCTTTTTATCTACTTTTTATAAATCTTGTGATGATGGTATAAATTTTTGGTTTAGTCCAAACAGTGTGTCAAAAAGTATCAGTTTTTTAGTTTTTTTATGTTCTGAAAAGTTTCCGTTGTCCTTGTATCCAAGTTTTTATCATCTTTGTTTTAGAATATACATTTTATCTTTGTCCAAACATTTTCTTTTATTCTAATGTTTTTGTTTTTATCATATCTTGTCTCGATCTGTCACATATTCCGACACTTATTCAAATAGATATTCAGATACTTTTTCCGACGGTTACATGTTTGTACATCGATCGCAATAACCCGAGGGTTCTACTTTGCGATCATTTTTTCAGATTCCCTTATTCCGACGTGATTGCGATAGCCTTTTGCGATCGTGATTGCGACGGGTTTAAGGTAAAGTAAGACGAAACTCTGCCCAAATTTTTTCGTCACATTGCGATGGAAAGTTTTTGATATTGCGATGGAAAGTTAACTGTTTTGCGATGGAACACTAGATATTGCGATAGAGTGAGTAAGTATTGCGATGGAAAATATTAAACATTGAGATGGGAGTTGGACTATATTGCGATGAATGTCTTTTAAGATATTGCGATAAAAAATTTTAGACTATGATCGAAAACTCGACTGACTGTTACCTCTTGACCAACAAATCACCACAGACCTACGACAAACCAAACCAAACCTTCACGAACCAAATCAGAAAAAATTAAGTATTTAGACTCAAACCAAATCAGACTCTTACACCAAACCAAATCTGACTCGATCAAACCCACACAACACTAGACCTTCAACTCGAACACCTCACCTCTCTACCCCAAGACTCCCAAGACTCGAATACTCCCAAGACTCGAAACAGCCTCTTTACCCCACCCTCGTCGCAGACCACAACCCACACCTAGACTTCACACCACACCTAGACTCTCCTCGTCACGTCTGATTATCTGAACATCACGATTCCAACATCACGACACCAAAATATCAAGACTTCACACCACAGACCCACGACAACACCACCACAGACCAGACCACATACCAAACACACTCACAAGGCTCACTCTCTCGTAGACCCACGACTATTCTCAACACGACTCGAACTCACAAAGAAAACGAAAAACTTTCGAACTATTGACCCTACACAACAAACAAGATCTCAGTAATAACACTCTCATCGATCCAAAAAAAAAAACCAAAAAGCAAACATAAAACATATAAAACCTACCCGAGACCTTATCTTATTAAGATCTTGATGACAATGAAACGTCTTGGAATCGTGGCTTCATTTATTTGAACAGCGAATAGGTTTTCTTTTTCATTATTCAAAAGACGTGTATTTATGCTGGTGGGCGGATGAAACAAAGTATTGCTTTGTAGAGATTAGGTTAAATTAGTGAGTAAAAATAGGGGTTGATAAGTTCTTTAAGATTGGACAAAGGTCATCTGGTTTGTAAGAGGTTAACAAAGATGGAGGATTTCTGATTGGATTAGGTTTAGATTGGACAAAGGGGGGGCGGAGTATACAAGATACAGAGAAGATTAGGGGTCTTTGATTTATGTAACTGTGAGAGTGATTAGTGGTGTTTGACCAGATTATATATATTATTGTGTCAGGCGGAGTTTACAAAGCGTTTGATTTAGGAATTAGCATTCTAGCCACGTGGGGGGAGCATAAGCCACGTTTTTAGGGGCGCCTGTTGTGAGTCCAACAAGTGTGACGCGTTTATTTTTATCATTTCCTAAAGTTTTACTCACTTTTGAAGAATTGTCAGTTTGTTGAAGAATTTTACTCACAATTAGTTTTAAATTGATATTGGGTGGGTCTAAAATCTGTTGGGCAATTTTTCTTAGTCAAAAGTTTTAGGAGTATTGCTTCAAAGTAGATCATTTGAGACGGGTATGTGAACGTATAAACGCCACTTATTCACGAGTAAGTTATTAACAATTTTGGCAAAATTAAATCGGGCCGTGTCTAAATAATTTAGTTAAATTGGTTGTCGGGCCGTTCACTAGATTCACCAAAGGTTGGTTTTATTAGTTTACGGAATTTTTTTTTTGGAGTGGGCCGCGGTTGAATTGGACTCCAGTTTAGTTTCACCAGGTTGAACCGATAAAGAAATTATTGAGCCAAGAAATATCATCTCAAACGAGATATATCATCGATGAGAAAAGTGTGATCTCATCTACCGTGGATTTTGTTTTTAGATTCATTTACGGATTTTTCATTGGTTTGTAAAAACCCGAGAAATCAATTCCTCGCCTTATATAATCTCCCGTTGCCACTTACCTTTCATCGACGTTCAATGGAATCATCGAATTCAACATCTCAAGAGGGAGAATTGCATCTCATGCAAAACGCAGCTAGGGAAAGTGGTATAACGTCATTTCGACTACTTTAGTCACATCTTATGACCATTTCATGGGTTCAAGGAGGAAACGAATTTGTGACACTTTTTGGTCAAGATCGTAATATATTCATCGATTCACTATTCCTCAACTTGAACCAACTTGTTGATCAACTTCAAAAAGAAGAATTTAATCACTCTGCATCGTCACTTGCTTATAAGGCTCTTGTGACACAACTCACGCCTTTCCTCCAATTCAATATCATCACGTCTGACAATTCAGGGATATGCCGGTCATTTCTTCAATACACACATAACGAAGTTAAAGACTTCCGTACTGTTGAAATTTATGACATCGGTTTCGTCTTTGATTTATGAAAGATCCAGACTTCAGCATGCGCATGATAATGGAGTACAAATATCTAGGATACAGATGCAAGAGGAGAATAGTCATACGGTTGACAACTTGGAGCCCAACCGATGGCAAGAGCATGGAATAAGGAGGACAACATGATACCAGTGGCACGTCAGGGAATGTTCACGAGATCTCTTTTGATGACACCTTACCCGTTTATAACGAAGAGCCTGCAAACATGGTACAATGTAATGTTGTTTATGATGTATATGCTGATGCCATGCCGCATATTGAGCATTCTGAACCTAATTATGACAAACATGGGATGGAAAAGAGTGATAGAAATACCACTTCTGATTCATCCGATGTGAGTCATAATGGGGGAGAAAGTGTTCAAAATGCTAAACATCATGATAATTGTCTTTTGACTGCTTCATTGACTGCTTCTGATTCTAAGATTAGAGAGCTCGAAACAATTGTTGCTCAACAATCAAAAGATCTTGAGGATGCCAAACTTGAATTTTCTAAGAAAACGGACAAATTTGAAACATATTTTGAAAAACCTGAAAAGTCAAACGTTGTTCTTGAAAGAAAATTGGATCAAAAAGTTTTAGATTCTAAAGCTGAAAAGGATAATCTTTTGAAACAAATTCAGTTCCTAGAGTCTAAATTGGCATCCCAAGATAGAGTGCTTAAAGAGAAGAGACATTAAAGGCTCAAGTACAGGAAAAGGTCTTTGCTATAGCCGCGTTGAAAAACAAGTTAAGGAAAAGTAGAGGACCTAGTGTGGACACTAAGCTTGAAAAACCATCAATCTTGGGGAAACCGCCTACAAATCAGTTCGTCAGACAACCGTCCGTCAGACAACCTACTGCATTTAGATCCGAGCGATCACAATCCTCGAGACCGCGGTTTGCCTCCCAAGTTGATATGGTTCATCTTTCTAGTACAGTCACTCCACCATCTAGGCCTAATGTGACTAAAACAGCTTTTGCAAGACCTAATCACATGATTGCCTCTAATTTCCCTAGACATAGTCCAAAGAATACGTCTCGAACTAGTTCAAATGACGTTCGCCATACATTTGGTCTAAGGGAAGCTAAGCAAAAGACACAAGTAAGAGATAGGAATTTCAAACCTAGTCAGATGCCTTCTAGTTTACCCAACACTGCTAACCGTAGCATGTCACATCCTAGGAGCATCAATCAATCATCTAGGAATTCTAGATCTTACTCGGACATTAAATATGCTACTTGTAAAACATGTAGAAAATGTGTCTTTACGGCAAATCATGATTCTTGTATCAAGAAACTACTTAATGAGGTGAACTCCCGTGCTAGACTTAAATCCCAGTGGGTAGCTAAAATCAAACCCGTTGGCAAAATGTGGCGCCCCACTGGTAGAACTTTCACTCTTGTAGGAAACAAGTGCCCTTTAACTAGGATAGTCTCTGATTCTACGAAGACTACTAGGGAAGAAATTGCAAAGGATGATACATCACTTAAGCCTGAACTTAAGTTTTTCTATAAAAGGAAACGTTTGCCAACTAAGACAAGTGAATCATCCCCTCAGGCCACCTCTGACACAAGAAAAGAAAACTGTGAACCCCCACATGCTTTTAAGATAGATATCGCTAACCCAGGTCAAAGTATACAAACTACTAATGAGAATGCAGGTACCAAAGTGGATGTTCCAAAAGAACGAAGCGGTTCAATCATTGTATACCGTTCAACAAAGGATACTCTCAGAGTTTGGTTGCTGAAGAAGCAGATATCAGAGAAACAAGTGTCTTAGGGGATTCATGGTTAAGCTTAATACCTAGGACTTATAGTCACATCACAGACTATAACTCGATCTTCAAAGAAAGGAAAGTTTATCGCCGATGGTAAACTTATCCTAACAACGAGAAATTAATTTTTCTCGGGCATGAGCTTATATCAAAAACATTCCAAGTTTTTAAGCTCATGCACAATGGCTCCTCGTTAAATGACAGACGATGACCCGGACTTCAGAGACAGGGAAGTTTATCTACGCAACGATAACTTACCCTCAAAACGAGAAATTAAGTTTTCTCGGTCACGAGCTCATCCTAAAACCATTCAAAGGTTTTAAGCTCGTGTATAAGGTTCTTCATTAAATATCAGATGATGACCCGATCTTCAAATAAAGGAAAGTTTATCGCCGATGATAAACTTATCCTCAAACACGAGATATTAAATTTTCTTGGACACGAGCTTACTTTAAAACTATTCAACGGTTTTAAGCTCATGTAAAATGGTTCATTGTTAAATGTCAGACATTGACCCGTTCTTCAAATAAAGGAAAGTTTATCGCCGATGATAAACTTATCCTTACAACGAGAACTTAATTTTTCTCGGGCATGAGCTAATATTAAAAAAATTCGAAGTTTTTAAGCTCATGCACAATGACTTACAGTTAAATGTCAGACTGTAACTCGAACTTAAAATAAAGGAAAGTTTATCTTTTATGATAACTTATCCTCTTAACGAGAAATTCACCTTTCTCGGTCATGAGCTTGTATTAAAACATTCGAAGTTTTAAGCTCAGAAAGGAAAGTGTATCTTTTAAATAAGAGAACTTTTCCTCATAACGAGAAATTAACCTTTCTCGGTCATGAGCTTTCCGTTAAAACAGTCAAAGTTTTCAAGCTCATGAAAACGACTTCAAAGTAAATGTCAACTTAAGACTCGTTCCTCAGTTAAAAGGAAAATTTATCGCCGATGATAAACTTATCCTTAACAACGGGAAGTTTACAACTTCTCGAACTTGAGCTCGTTAAGTAAGATATACAACATCTTAAGCTCAAGTAATTGGTTCTCAAAACTTTGAACACAATTTTTCGAGAATTTCTCAAAAGGTTTTTCTAAATCTTTTAAAATTCTGTGTTCAAAAATGTTTTGATAAAAAGAGCATGTCTTCTGGAATCGATAATATTTACGATACTAGAAATGTCATTCAATAATGACACGGGGTTGTAAATAAAGTTCGAGCAGAAGTTCAAATGATTTAAAACATGTTCACAATGGTTTGCTATTATTTCAGATAGTAACCCGATTTTCTTATTCAAGTCAAGCATTTCACCGGAAAGCTTTGACAAAACAACGGGAATTAATTTTCTCGGGCATGGTTTACTTTATAACCATGTAAGGGATTGTGTTTACGTAATAACACAATCTAACACGAATATATGTACGATTCAGTGCATTTATTTGTTAAAACAAGAGAAGTCTTGTTTTTATGAAGTTATCATCTCCACCAACCGTAGCAATTTACAATTGATATCTACATACTCGACGATGCGACTACTCAAACGGCGACTACAGCTCTTTCAATAGAACACAGGTCAACAATTGAGGGGGAGCAATTGTACAGCATTCAGAATCTTTGACGCCGAAAGTGCCAAGTTCACATGTTGGTGTCAAGACAACGATATCAGTCATACACATGGAGTCAAGAGATAACTTCAGACGTGACGAGGTGACCAACATTCATGAACAAGAACCATGTGAATCTTTCATATAATGTTCTCCATCATTCAGGTCCTACCTCGTAAATTGCTAATCTTGTGAATTCATTATAATATATGATCTTTGCACGTGATAAATACCTTACACTTGTGTTTAAAAGGTATTTAATTTACGTTTCAAGTAGACCCTCATTAATTTGAGGGGGAGCTTGTGTAATTCATGAAGATAATTGGCTTTGCATTTTTCTTCCCAAATTTTCTTAAAATGCTATTAAATCAATTGATATTAAAAACATCGATTGGGTGAATATTTTTAATATGGGGGAGAAAATGTGATTTAATATGGGAAATGATTAATCACAAATGGTTTGACTTAACGTGCTAGCTCATCCCGACATGTGCGAAATGTTTTCAGATATCGTTGCATATGATAAGGGAGAGCAAAATGGATTTGCACTTCAAAATGGATTTCATGGTGACATACATTTACCCAAAACATCTCCATTCACGACGGTGAAGATTGTGGTGACACAAGGATGGTAGGATAGGTTAAAGTCCAATGATTCCTCTAGAACCGGAGGAATCTTCCCAAGGACATTCCATAGCTAGAAATAGTAGTCCTTAGGAAAGATGGAGAAAGATTGTGAACGTAGCTGCATGCCGACCAAGTACTTAAGTTAGCACTGGAACAATCACAACAAGGTGCTAGTGATGACGTATTGGTAAGCATTGAAGGGGTTGAAGAATGAAAAAGAATTGTAAAGATAAATGGTGTAAAGAAAGAATCCCTCCTTACAACTTAGGCAGAAACCGGGTCAATACATATGCTATTAAGATCATTGTTTAATGATTCTTTATATTGAAGACAGACATCATGGACCCAGTGATGCAAGGCACAACCCATCCCAGCTAACTTAGATATCTCTCAAAAGATATTTGTTTTAATCACACGGAGACAACGCATTATCTATTGATTTATTCACTCCGAATAAATTGGTATTGAAATGGTGGCACTCCTCTCCAGCCTCCGATCACTAAAATCCAAAATGCACGATCGAGTCTAGAGCCATTTGAGATCATCAAATATCTCATTAGGACACACTTTACTATTTCCTTGCTTCTTCACACACTGTGAAAAAGTAAGAAAGATCTTAAGAGTCCTACACAAAATCTTCATGATCTTGCCTGAACATCCGAGTAATACGAAAGTATTTACAATGAATATGGAAATCCTTCTTGAGCGAATATCAAAAAGCTCATGGTAGGTGACTTGTGCGATTCTTTATGAATCAAACTTGTGATAACTGGAAAGCAACAGTGGTTTAATTCTTAAATGAATTTAAACACGTTCCAGGCCTCTATGCAATATCTTAGTGATCTTGCCAGAACACTCAGAGTGATACCTTAGTGTTCACAGTGATGAGTGGAAATCCTTCTAGTGTTAACCTCAAACAGCACTTGGTAGGTAACTTGCAAGATTCTATACGAATCAAGCTCGTGACAACTGGTAAGCAACGATGGTGCGGTTCTTAATTGAGCTTAACTTGTTCCAGGAACATGAATTGACGGCTTCAAATCACGCGGATATTATTATCCAAATGATTCACTCTTTATGTTCGCAGTCAGCTTTGGACGGTCGAATAAAGAGAACGGGTTTACCCGCGAAATCTTGTCAAGGAGGTTCTTAATTGAAACTACCTGCCACAAGTACGATAGTTAATATCGTCCAACGGTCTTCACCGACCGGAGGTAAAATGCTACCGATTTAGAATGAAATGTTCAAAGCCATTTCATCCGTGTATATGTTTTGTTGCTAACTGTGTTATGCAGCGTAACAAGAAGGTGGCATTGCGGTGTACAATCCAGAAGAAGTCGTCACCACATGCTAATACTATATGCACTTAATACTTCATCAAATTCTAGAAAGTCGAAAAGTCAAGTCTTCCGCTGTATCAAACTCTGAAGCTTTCAAGAATTACGAAGGTATAAGTATGTGGAACATGAAGTCACAAGGAGGCAAATATCACAAGTAATGAATGGACAAGGTCAAGGCAAGAGAACATGCTCAAGACTAAAGTTAAAGATCTCATCAGCATATTCACAAGAACAAGATCGAAGACTCAAGCATAGTATGCTAGGTTTAAGATTTTGTAAAATGGTGTGACCTCCCTTTGGGGGAGATTGTTGGAAATACGTTTTTCCAAGGAAAGTCTCGGTCACATCATTATTAGCATAGATCACGAGCTATAGACTATTTAGGACATTGTAACTTGGAGTGACCTCCCTTTGGGGGAGATTGTTGGAAATACGTTTTTACGTATTTAGAAAGGATCGGTCACTCCAAATATAGATACAAGTATTGGGCTCGTGATCTAATGTATTAAGGTATAGCCCATATAGCCCACATGTAGGGTGGGCTATATAAACCCCCCCTCCTAGCATGTTAGGAGGGGTTTTTGAACACTTACATTTTCATATCATTCCATCTTTCTTTCAACTCTCTCCTTTCTCTCTCTTCTTTCTCTCTCTAAGTTATTTCTTTCCCATCCATATCAATAGATTATCCATAACTTGCTAAATCCTTAGAAAAACACGATCCTACAGGCTCACCCATGGGCTATCGGAGATAGGATAAATCATTCCCGCGTCAAGGAATTTTAAAACTTCCTTTTTGATGACATCGTGAATTTTGAGGTTTACCCTTATTTGACTTTGAATTGCGGTTTTGTAGTCCTTCTCCATTAAAATATTGTGAGTACAAAATTTTGGGTCAATACCCTTAATGTCGGAAATTTTCCACGCAATTGCCCCTCTATGAGCTTTAAGAACTTTCAAGAGCGCGGTTTTTTCATCATTAGCAAGACCTTTTGCAATAATAACCGGAAACTTGTCATCACCTTCCAAGAATGCGTATTCAAGGTGAGATGGAAGATCTTTTAATTCAAGGATAGGCGGTTCCTCGATTGAAGATTTTTGCTCAACACTCATAACTTCCATCGGCGGAAGAAATGGTGGAATAGAAGTATCATCACTAATAATCACCTCATCTTCATTGTCGATTTCATTTGAAGTAATATCGCCTCCTTGGAATGGAGTGAGATTTGGTGTAAAATTAGCAAGAATAGGATCCAAAATAGTGGGATTTCCACTTGACGAACTATCAGAAAAACCTAACACTTCTTGTGAAAACTCATCGCAAACTACATCAACTAAGTCGATGTTATTGATGGTAGCGATTTCATAAACATGAGAAGGTTTTGAGTTTTGAGTAGCGTTTATAACAACTTCCTCTTCGTTGAATCTCAAAGTAATAGTTCTTGCATGAACGTCGATAAGCGATCTCGAGGTGTCTAAAAATGGACGACCTAAAATTAGAGGAACTTGAGGATCCGCAGGGATGTCAACTACTATAAAATCAACGGGATAGTAGAACTTCCCCACTTTCACAAAAACATCCTCGGCTACTCCATACGCTAAAATCGTAGAATGATCGGCCATCTCGATAGACATGTTCGAAGGAGTAAGAGCCGAAAGCGAAAGCGATTTCCAAATGGAAAATGGCATCAAATTAATGCTCGCACCAAGATCGGCCAAGGCGAGGCATTCTTTCATATCTTGTATATCACAAGGAATGAGAAACTTTCCGGAATCACCAACTTTTTCCGGTATGTGGTTAAGATAAACCGAAGAACAATTAGCAAGCTTTGAAAGCTTTTCCTTATCATTCATCATACTTTTAAAAGTGGAAGCGAAATGAGGCATATATAACAACGCGTCGACTAAACTTACATCAAAATGAACTTGTTGAAACATTTTTATTAAAAAACTCGATTTCTGGTTTGTTACGTTCTTGCAATTTCTCTTTGTTTCGTCTCGAAGGGTAAGGTAAGGGTGGTGTGGGTTGGACATTAGGCAACGACCTTAGAATCTCGGGTTCCATGATTAGTATTGGTTTAACCGTAGGTGTGGCATGAGCGGTACTTCGTGGGCTTGTGATATGCTCCTTTTCGACCATCACCTCAGGTTCTTTCTCGATTTCCTTCTCCGTAGAAGTACTTGGATGAGAGATTGGTTCCTTGAAAGTTTTACCACTACGTGTAGTAATAACCTTCATTTCTCCCTTCGGGTTTGCAATGATATCACTAGGAAGACCACCCGAGGAAGAGGGTTTACACATGATTGCTTCAAACATTTTTGCCATTCCGTCTTCAAATTTTGATTGCCTAGCATCCGCTTTTAACAATTCTTGCTTAATCTCATGTTGTCCTTGTTCCATCTTTTGTTGATTTTGTTGAAGACGTCGAACGTTTCCTTCCATTTTATTAGCATGAGTCTTAAGTTCATTAGCAAGTTCGTTTTTGAGTTCGTTTTTCAACTTGGATCTTAAGCTAATCATCTCACGTTGCATATTATCAAACTTAGCATCGTTTGCTTTAGCATAATTCAAAAATTATCCTTGAAGATTTTTGGTGTGGTTATTTTGAAAATCTTGTGTAGTGTTTTAAAAATCACGGTTTTGGTTTTGATATGCAACTTGTCCATTTCCACTTTGATAATTTCCCTTGGTACGTGAATTGCCTTGATAACCACCATTTTGATTGTTGTTTTGATAGTTATTAGCATTTTGATTTGGTGGAGCTTGATTTGGGAGGGAACCTTGGCCGTTTTGGTTGTAAGTTCCCGTTGCTACGTAAGCACTCGAAGTGTTACCACCGGCGGCAATGCACTCGGAAAGATCATGAGCTCCACCACAAGATAAACAACTCTTTTCAACCGCTTTAACCGATGCGGAATTCAAAGCATCTTGTGCTTTCCAATGAGTCATAAGATTTGAAAACCTATCGAGGGGCATGGTTCGTGTGTCTGTGGGGGCAAGGAGTCGTTAAATGGTGATGACACAAAATTGGTACACACACCCATTTCATCCCTACTGAAGGGATAGTTACCAGTAAATTGGCTGAGGTGCAAGGCTATGTATAAGAATGAATCATCAAAGATTCATCAAAACCTTCAAATTTAACGAAAAAGAATCAAAGATGGTTAGATCTAAGAACCCCAACGTTATAAGACTGTTAGAGGAATCAAAACCATTGAAAACCTCGATTGATGGTGTGACTAATCTAACAGTTTTTTTGGGCTTATTTATCATTTTATATTAGATTTAACTAGATTATTGTGATTTTATTGATTTATTATGCTTATTGTTGATTTTATATTATGTTTATTGATAGGCGAAAAAAAGTCAAATTAGGTTTAAGAAGTTGTTTTTAATCAGATTTAAGTAACTTTTTTTGTTTGTTGATTTAATAACTAATTAGCTCTGGTTGATTAAAAACGACATTTAGTTTATATGTGTTTTATCAATACTATAATATAAACAGTTTAAACAAGAAAGATATTACCTTCTTTTTTTGGCTAGGTTTTGTATGTATATTATATATAGATAAAACAAATAAAATAATTTAGGGTTTGTTAAAAACGAAACAAAAAATCTTAGCTTCTATGCTTTTGGGTTAAAGGTTTGTATGTATATTATATATAAAGATAAAACTGTTTAAACAAGAAAGATATTACTTTTTTTGGGTTAAGATGCTTTGTATGTATATTATCAATAAAACAAATATTTTTTTGGGGTTTCGTTAAAAAGTAAACAAAAAAACTTAGCTACTTTATTCCTGGGTTAAGAGGTTTGTAAGATAAAACACATAAAAAATTTTGGGGGTTGTTAAAAACGCAACAAAAAAGCTTAGCTTATATGCTTTTTGGGTTAAGTGGTTTGCATGTATATTATCAATAGAGATAAACGAGATAAAAAATTGGGTTTTGTTAAAAGCACAACAAAAAGCTTAGCTTCTTTTTTTGGTTGGGGGGTTGTAAGTATATTATCAATAGAGATAAAACAGATAAAAAAGTTTGAAGTTTGTTAAAAATACAACAAAAAAAAGCTTAGCTTCTAATCTTTTCGGGTTAAGGGGTTTGTATGTATATTACCAATAAAGATAAAACAGATAAAAATTTGAGGTTTGTTAAAAACACAACAATAAAGCTTAGCTTCTTTGTTTTTGGGTTAAGGTGGTTGTAAGTATATTATCAATAGAGATAAAACATGTAAAAAAATTTAGGGTTTGTTAAAAAAGAAACAAAAAAGCTTAGTTTCTATGCTTTTGGGTTAAGGGGTTTGTATGTATATTATTTATAGAAATAAAACAGATAAATTTTTTTGAGGTTTATTAAAAACACAACAAAAAAAGCTTATCTTCTATGCTTTTTTTAATAGAGATAAAACAAATAAAAAATTTAGAATATACATGAAGTAATCAAAACATACAACTTTTTAAATATAAGGAGTAATGTAATTGGAACTAATATAGTAAATGATTATAGGGAATTTAATCATTTTCTTAATTATTTTTTCCTTTTTAGTATGTTCATCAAATACTTAACCAAAGTTGGTCATGCATGTGTCGAGAAACTGTCGAAGAACAAAGCCAAAGTTTACAAATTAAACTATAAAACTACAACAACCAATGTGAACAACAGGTTATATGCTATAATGCATATGGAGCTCTTTCTAGGTGAATCTCCATCAAAATGGAAAACTTATATTGTTGTGTAAATAAACAAAGATCGCGATATCCAGATAAGATCAATGAGATCAAGATATGTAACAAAATCTTGATGCATGAGATGAACACGAAGATAGCAAAGATGTCCGATTATGCAAACAAGTTTGAAGAGAAGAGAAAGCTTGAAAAAACAAGGGATGAGTAGCTATGAAATTTATTTCTTAGACAATTTGAATTAAAGTGTTTGATGAACATACTTTGATAGCTATTCATTCCTTGTGTTTTGTTCCTTCAAGCTTTCTTTTCTTTTCATACTTATTTGCATAATCGGATATCGATGCTATCTTCGTTTTCATCTCATTCATAAAGATTTTTGTTACATATCTTGATCTCATTGTTCTTATCTGGATATCATGATCTTTGTTTGTTTCCATAATAATATATGTTTTTCTAGAAAGAGCTTCATATGCATCATAACATACTGTAATTTTTCATTTTAATTTGCAAACTTTGGCTTTGTTCTTTAACATTTTCTCGGCACATGCATGACCAACTTTGGTTAAGTATTTGATGAACATACTTTTCTAAAAATTAATAAAAAGATATTAAATTCACTATAATCATTAACTATATTATTTCTAATTATATTACTCCTTAGATTTAAAAAGCTGAATGTTTTGATTACTTCATATATATTCTAATTTTTTAATCTCATATATCTCTATTGATAATATACATACAAAGCCCTAAACACAAAAAAGCATAAAAGCTAAGCTTTTTTGTTGTGTTTTTAACAAACCTTAATTTTTTTTATCTATTTTATCTCTATAGATAATATACATACAAACCCTTTAACCCCAAAAGCATAGAAGCTAAGCTTTTTTTGTTTCTTTTTAACAAACCTCAAATTTTTTTATCTCTTTTATCTCTAGTGATAATATATATACAACCCCCTTAACCCAAAAATAAAGAAGCTAAGTTTTTTTTTGTGTTTTTAACAAACATCACATTTTTTTTATCTCTTTTATCTTTATTGATAATACATACCCTCTTAACCCGAAAAGCATAGAAGCTAAGTTTTTTTGTTGTGTTTTTAAGCAACTCCGAATTTTATATCTGTTTTATCTCTATTGATAATATATACTTACAACTCCCTTAACCCAAAAAGAGAAGCTAAGCTTTTCTGTTGTGTTTTTTTGGGTAAAAGGGTTTAACAGCCCCGGTAAAATATATCACACCAAAAAAATTACAAACCAATGGAATGTGGCAGAAGTACCACATTAACCTCAAGACAAACTTGAACAATCAACACCAAACGAGACAAACCCTCATGGTGACTAAACAAACAAACAGCTACACATGTGAAACAACCAATACCTTAGACTTCAATAGAAGCCGGAAGCTCCCGTAGACGAATAAACTTCCTTCCAACATGCGATTTCTTAAATCTACAAGTTAGCAACTTAAGCCTAACCGAAGATTTAATAATCTCAACCAACTGAACTGGAGAGCGTCTAGCATTCCGAAACAAATGCCAGTTTCTCTCTTGCCAAATGTAATACGTACTAGCAGCAATCACCAACTTGGCAATAACACTCCCAGCTTGACGCCTACTAGCACTAGGCCAAATCTGACCCATAATAGATTCAAAGTTCGAACCTATATTTTGCAAATCCGCCAAAACCTTGACCACGTCCCAAACCTGATTAGAAAAAACACATTCAAAGAATAAATGGGCATGAGAATCCGGTTGAGAAGAGCACAACGGGCACACCAACGAAATATCAGAATGCATCAAGTCTTGCGTACACAGCCTTCGTTTCACCACCAACCATAGATGAAAAGAATGCCGAGGGATACATCCTTTAAACCATACCACCCGATACCAGTCAACAGGATCATTTCTAGGACGAATACAATTCCAAACCGTAGCCACAGAAAATGGAAACACAGAACCATCATCGAGTTTCCATTCCAAATGGTCATGAGAATCCATATCAAGAACAGGAGGAGGAATAGCTGTAACTAACGGGTACTTAATGTTCCACTCAGCAGGCCAATTCCAAGACAAATTAGCAACCGCGTCACAAACCCTAGAGGCTGTATTAAAACCTGCTCTTTAAATATCACGAGTAGTCACAAAAGTCGCCAAAGGCCAAGCCATGCACCACGTATCATACCATAGCGACGTAGAGCCATCATCACCAATTCTGGACCATATGAACTTGCGGATAATGGGACGAATTAACAACATCTTCCGCCAACTCCATGTCAAGCTACCTCGAATCAGAATATCTCAAAAATTACGACCTCTAAGCTTGTATGAATGGATCCACTGGACCCACAAAGACTCTTTACGGACAAGAAGATTCCAAATATGCGTAACCATAAGAGATTTATTGAACAAATCTAGACGGCGAATACCAAGCCCACCCTCACTTTTAGGAAGGCACACAACTTCCCAAGCTACTTTAAATTTACCACGTTGCATATCACCTTGACACCATAAGAAACCCCGCATATCACCTCGAATCGAGCAACTGTTGTGTTTTTAACAAAACTCAAAAACTTTTATCTGTTTTATCTTTATTGATAATATACATACAAATCCCTTAATTCGAAAAGCGTAGAAGCTAAGTTTTTTTGTTATGTTTTTATCAATCCCCAATTTTTTATCTGTTTTATCTATATTGATAATTTAATTACAACCCCCTTAACTCAAAAACAAATAAGCTAAGCTTTTTTATTATCTTTTGAACAAACCCCAAATTTTTTAATCTGTTTTATCTCTATAAATATTATATATACAAACCCCTTAACTCAAAAAGCATAGAAGCAGCTTTTTTTGTTGCGTTTTTAACAAACCCCAATTTTTTTATCTGTTTTTATCTCTATTGATAATATACTTACAAACCTCTTAACCCAAAAACAAAAAAACTAAGCTTTTTTGTTTTGTTTTTAACAAACCCCAATTTTCTTTTTATGTTTAATCTATATTGATAATAAACGTACAAAGCCTCTTAACCCAAAAAAGATGGTAATATCTTTCTTTTTAAGCTGTTTTATCTCTATAGATAATATACATACAAATACTTAACCCAAAAACCATAGAAGGTAAGTATTTTTTTTTTTCATTTTTAACAAACTCCAGATTATTTATTTGTTTTATCTATTTTGATAATATACATATAAAACCTCTTAGCCCAAAAAAAGAAGGAAATATTTTTCTCGTTTAAATTATTTATATTATCACTATTGATAAAACACATATAAACTAAACGCCGTTTTTAAATCAACCAGAGCAGTTTAGTTATTAAATCAACAAAAACGAAAAAAAGTTACTTAAATCTGATTAAAAACATAAGATTCTTAAATCTAACTTAACTTTTTTCGCCTATCAATAGAAATAATATAAAATCAACAATAAGCATAATAAATCAATAAAATCAAAATAACTTAATTAAATCTTATAAAAATTTATAAATAAGCGCAAAAACAGTTATATTAACCATACCATCAATTGAAGCTTTCAATGATTCTGATTCCTTCAACGATTTTTTAACGTTAGGGTTCTTAGATCAAATCATCTTTGATTCCTTTCGTTGATTTTGAAGGTTTTGATGAATCTTTAATGGTATATTTTGATGATTTATAGAGAGATGTAGAGAGGTTTCAAAAGTTCAGAGAGAGAGGGAAAATGGAATATGAAGAGGAAAAAGATGGTGCCCGACGAAATATAAGGTTTTTACATATTTTACTTTTTGGTTCCTAAAACATCTTTTTAATTTTGTCATGTTTAGTCCCTCAAGTGTTTTTTATAAGATTTGGTCTGATGATCAATGGCCAGGATGAGTCCCCCTAGTTGCAACGTTTAACAAGTTTGCACAATAACTCGACTCTTCACCACAAAGTGTGAGGGTCATTGTATAAACGGAACAATGATGTTAATACTGTGTTGCGAGTAAGTTACGGAATATCCATACAGACGCATACAACGAACTCATATACGTTGATAGTGGTGCGAAATGACTTCATTATTCCGATAGGAAAACGAACTCATATACGTTTAGAGTGGTGCAAAATGACTTCATTAATTCGATAGAAAATTACGAGAAGAGTTGCGTTGACTATATTATTCTGTGCGGGCAACATTCTCACTAAAAGGAGCATCCATTCACTATATTTATAACAAAACTATATTTATCGCCTCACAATGAGTGGCTAAATAAGTACAAGTTTTGTTCAAAAGTAGTTGGAACGCATTGAATAGGAATTAATAGTCTTTTATATGAGAAACTGTAAAGACAAAAACAGGTATATTAAATGTAAGAAAAAAAGAAATTTAAAGAGAACTTCATATACCTAACATCTTAACCGAAATTTTTATATTTGCGTATTTACTAATTATAAATGTATTAATTTTAACGTAAACGTATCTTCAAGTTACAAAATATTTATGAGCATTTATGGCTAGCTAATAGATGTCCGATATTACTACTACGAAAAACTCCTAATATATATGCATAACAATAACAATTTAATCTTGATACACATAAAACTATATTGGTATTGTAGTATAGCTAATTCAAAACTTTACACATGGAACAAATAACATCAAAGATGGTGTTTTTTTATTATGTTGTTGCTTTTCTTATCAGGTATATTGCTCTTCATAACTATGTGTTATTTATCATCGGTATAAAAAAGTATGTTCGCTTGTTGTTTTAATGCTAATGGAATATGTGTTGTAGGGTTACAAAAGTCTTGTACGCCGTTTTAATGCTAATGAAATGTGTTGCAGGGTTACAAAAGTCACGTGTTTACGGTGAGAAAAGACCACCCACGACCCAACAAGAGCTATATAATACCAACATTGACATGGCTAGCAAACGTGAGATTCCAGATCATTGTAACACTGATGATGATTGCAAAAATCAGTGTCAAACTAGCCAGGGATCGTGTGACGATCATCATTGCTCT
The DNA here is from genome assembly GCA_025667525.1 of Glebionis coronaria. NCBI lineage: Eukaryota > Viridiplantae > Streptophyta > Magnoliopsida > Asterales > Asteraceae > Glebionis > Glebionis coronaria. The sequence goes on from CM046876.1 coordinate 535,915,412, forward strand.
TGTCACAATGTTTAAAGATGGTTATTGTGACTGGTCATTTCAATAATACTATTGTTACAATTAGTGTTGTTTGTCTTTATTTTTATTTACCGTTTAATGAACTAATTTCACACTTGTAATACAATTGAATTCCTCTTGTTTACGCATAGCTACACTTATCACAAACATAATCACTCTTACTTAGGACTCAACATATTGTATTGCTAATTGGACTGGACTGAAGATATTTCAATCTCGTATTCGAACCATGCGTTTTCTTAAATTCGATCATCGGTACAATCAGCCAGGTCCGATTTCGGTTCGGTCCTATCAAAGCTCCGACGATTATGCTTTGTTACAACGGATTCGGATGAAGACCGAACCACACCGAGCCGATCCGATCCGGCGTTTTGGACAAATTAATTTCAGTCCGGTTTTATTTTCGTACCGTGATCACCCTTACTCTTACTTATCAACTTCATTAAAAAATAGTAAATATCTTCAAAGAAACATCGATGAATAGTCATTACACTCGTAAATATATGACAAAGTTATTGATTTTAGACAATTTTAAATATACATTGATCTTAACTCTATTATTTAGGAAAAGTAATAAAACTTTGAAATCCAATCAAATACCATAAGACTAAAAAAATGCCTAAGAAATTGAACCAATTATAAAGCCAATAATGGTGTGGTTTTGTTTTTCATGAATCAAAACTTTAGATTCTAGTTCTAGTTTTATACGAACAAAAAAACAAACCGCCACATACTAATATTCATAAAACCATAAATAAAAATATATACACATATACGTAGTAATAATTTTGATACAAGTAATCACCAATTTGTAAAAACTAAAAGATATGTGTATTAGATATTAACACTATAATAAAGTCATATTTTTTTTTCTATTTCATATATGTTCACCATCTCTTCTTCATATGCATGTCATCTAATCTATATCATATTCCTTATAATTCATTTAAGACCCTCTCTCATAATTAATACACACAAAATTTAAAGAGTGTAACTACATATTGTATCTCTTTTTAATGCATAAACAAAAATATTGTTTAAGTAATATAACTAAATAAGTCAAATATACAATATGGGCGACTTAAAACACCCCATTACTACAAATTAATGCATGTGTACAACCACAACAAGCATAAAAAAAATTATAACAACACATAACATTAATACTATAATTAATATTATAATTAATATTATAATTAAAACAATACATTACCACAATTTACAAATAAAGTAACACATCGTACAAATGTCACTTCATTCTACTTTTTTCAAAATTAATAAATACCAATTAATATATAGTTAATTTACCTTATTATTTAAAAATATAATTTTATATTCACATTATACAATAATTTAAAACATATCTCTACTACTTTATAATATATTTATGCCATTCTAAAAATAATAGTCTTACTAAAGAAATGTTGAACATTGCATAATAGAGATAAGTATATAAAGCCCAAAAAATCAAGAAATATAGATGAAAAAATACCCACACAAGAAACCCTCGCTCTCTCTTAACCACCATCACCAGTCGCCGCTCACTATGAGACACCCGAAAAAACTACAGTTGTTGTCGCCAAAGAAGCAATTGGAAAAGTTAAAACTGAGACTTGATATTCGTTTTTGTAATAGTGGTTTCATGATTTTATCCAGATCTTATAAGACGACATTTGGAATTCATTGATCTTTTTTTGTAACATGATTATCTATTTAAAACCCAGATCTATTGATTGGTTTGTTAGATTTGTAATGTTAGTATTGTTGTAAGGTTGTTTGTACTTAATTTACGGGTTTATGTTTTGAGAAGTTGAGTGTAATGGTTTATGTATGTCTTTGTGGTGGCGATGATCTTTTCGGCAGAAAAATAATGATTTTTTATTTTTGATGGTGGAACTTCTTCTATATCAAAGTATTTAGTTTTCTAATAATTGTTTCTTTTCTTCGCCATATGTATTTTTTTAGTCAATATGATTTTTTAGGATTCAAATCGTACGGATTTGAGTTGTGTTACAACTTTTGTGGCCTTTCTTTGTTGGATGTTTCTAACTTTTAGATAGCTTCACAATTGTATATACGTAGTACCACCTCACTACCTAAGCTAATAGACATACAACTGAAAATTTTAATTGAGTTGTATAAGATGAATGTTTAATCCATAATAAATATGGATGTTTCTAGCATTTTTTGTTCGAGTTTTTATTTTTTTACTTCGATTCTCATACTTTTAGCTTGTATTGGTAAAATAACACGATTAAATCGTCGATTAATTAGGTTAAATCATGACTCGGTGGTTAATATAACTAATAAATACACTCTCATACGAGAAATACAATTAATAAAACAAATGATACAAATGATGAAAGCTACTAATAATGTAGTTATCATTTATTTGGCATGATAAAAGTCAATGATGTCTCTATCTATAATATATCTTATCTTAACTACATATAAAGTATTTTGTGCACTCTCTATTTCATAAATGGAGAAAAATTAAGCAGTACAACAAAAACTTTATACATCCTTTTAATGCAACTAGACGAATACCTACACATAGCGGCGGAATGTCTAGCGGCGGATAATTGACGTAATGACTCATTTTGCAGTAAATGTTTCTTGAAATCCAAAGTGAATTTTTAAAATAAAAATTTAAACGTTCATAACATTCCATGAGTTCTTAACATGAAGATCGATTCATGAATCTGGCTTTAGGATAATTTTGAAATTGGACCTCTTTTAATTTTCAGAATGAGTCGTATGGTGAAAGTTTTAAGATTTACATTGAAGTTGTAATATTTTTCTTGTTTAGATGAAATGTTAAAAAAATTTAACTTTTCAACAATTGGGATAAATGTTTGAGTAAATTGCAGTCATCGTCCTTGTGGTATTTCAATTTTGCATTCATCCTCCCCGGTATATGGTAAGTGCAGGTGTCCTCCCTGTGTATATACTTTGAATTCGTTTTTGTCCTTTGACCAAACGGGGCCTAACAGTTGACTGTTAACTCACTTAAGCTAGAGGATAGATTTATCTTTTTTTTACCGTTAGCCCACTACACCATGTGACCTACCCCAACGTAGGTTCTATATAAACATATCTGTCATTCTCTTTTTATCCAAAACTATTTTTCCAAACAACATCAAAAACCCTATAATCCCAGGTTCCAAAATAATAACAATTGATGGAGATGGTGAACTGCTTTTGTGGTAACCCATGTGTGATTCGTACTTCTTGGACCGACACAAATCTAGGGCGTAGGTTTGGGAATTGTTCTAAAACGGTAATAATTAGCTTTTAATCTCGACTTGTGTATTTTATTTTCTAATTCAATACGATTCATATATGGATTCGTTTTAGGTTAATGCTTGTGGTTTCTTCTTATGGTTTGATCCCCCAATGTGCACACGTGCAAGGATGATTATACCTGGGTTGTTAAGGGCAAGAAATCAACTTGAAGAATCATTGATCTCAATGGCCAATGCTAACCGTCGATTGAAGATTTGGTTAATTTGTAGTTGGTTACTATTTGCTTGTTTTTTCTTCATGTAATAGTTTCATTGTAACATGAAGTTTTAATGGTGAACTGATTTTCCGTGATTACAAGTTTAATGAATGTTTAATGTTTATTGTTCAATTTATGGCTACCTGTTATTGTTCAAATACCACACGAATTCTTCATGTAATGGTGAATTGATATGTTTAATGTGTAGAATCGAACTTGCAGATGTGTAGAATTCTTTTGTTTACACGAATTATTTTAAAATAACAGGTGCAGATGTGTAGAATCGAACTTGCAGGTTATCATAGTATTCATATCAGAACAATCAAAGAACAGGTGAAGATGTGGAAAAATTCGACAGCCTTAATGCAAAAAATTCTGATTTCAACTTGATAACATTCTGAGTTCAACATATAAAAGTGGAAAAATTCAACATAAAAAAGTTAAAACATTCTGAGTTTAACTTGAAAACATCATTGTCTAAAACTTAAACAAACAGAAATTTAGAAACACACATAATTCGACATACTGAATCTTGAAAACTTAAAAAAAACTTAAAGTGAATATCTTGAGGTACTTTTCCTTATTCTTTTTCCACTTCCTTGAATTCCACCAGCTTGAGTTACACTAACTTGACTTCCAACCACATTTCTTGTTTCTGGATTTCCACTTTGGGTAGCAGCAGGGTTTTTACCATAATAAGTTCTTATTTTTGATATTTATTGAGTAGCACTTTGAGTTCCACCAGTTTGAGCAGCACTTTGAGTTCCACTAGTTTGAGCAGCACTTTGACTTCCAACAGTTTGAGCAGCACGTTGACTTCCAACAGTTTGTCTTGACCTTTTCTTGGTACGTGGTGCAATTGTTGCTATTTGATTTGACACACCAGTATTTGTACAAGTTCTCCTATTATGACCTATACCTTTACACTTTGTACAATTCACAATTTTACCTTGTCTTGACAATTTTCCATCTTTCACCATTTCTATCTCACCTTCACTTTTCTTTCTGGTCTTTGGAGGCCTACCTATTTTTGGGATATGCTTTGGGGGTAACAAGGTAAAAGGGGAATCAAACTTTTCCCAATTATGCTTGCCATTGACTGGGTTGACCTTAAGGGCATACACATCTCTCCAAGTTTCAAGTGTGTATGACTTATGGACCCAGTCTTCTGGCAACCCAACATCCATCCCATTATCTGTCATATCATGGATACAAGCTACAACATGCTTGCATGGAATACAAGGTACTTCCCATTTCCTACAACTACATAACTTTTGGGTCAAATTCACTACATATTATTCACCAGTCACCTTATTCTTAACTTGAGATAGCTCTGCGCCATTCGAGGCCACTATACACTCATAAGATTTGGCTTTTATAGCTCTGAATATACTAGTTATAGCAGGAGTTAATGGCCCCTCACTCTTTTCAATTACCTTTTGGACTATGACTATTCTCTTCATTAGGTACTCCCTAACATACTCCAAACAAGATATGATAGGACTATCTCTAGCATCCAGTAACTGTCTATTGAAAACTTCACAAATATTGTTTATCAAAAGATCACAATTTTGCCTACCTGTGATTTTAATAACATTCATCAATGTACATTCATAAAATTAAAAAGGAATATTAATGACAAAAAGAAACTTACCACTGAAGTGTGATCTGGTCTAATGTTCAGGAGCAATTTTCTTCAACCAATCATGGGCTTTTTTGTTGAAATTTTTTAGAGTGTCCATATTCCTGTTGAAATCTACAACCGTACAAGCACTTGCACATCTCCAAAGCATCTCCTTATAAATACTACCCTTCCATGTCATGTTCATGTTTGTGTGAATGTGCCTAACACAATATCTGTGTTCAGATGAAGGAAATAACTTGGAAATAGCTGGTAACAGTCCCTATACATCAATGAATTAAAATTAAATGTTTTTAAGATTGAGCTAAAAAAATTAACAATCACTAATTAATAAATTACTATAAAAGTGAATATAAGTAATTAAGAGTCTAACCTTTTGCCTATCTGAGATAAAGGTGAAATTAGAGTTGGCAAATAAATCCAAATCATCTTCCAAGCAATTCAAGAACCATGTCCATGAATAAGTAGATTCAGATTCTACTATATCATAAGCAACAGGGTATATCGCATTATTTGCATCCACACCTACAACAGTTAGTAATTGGCCATTATATTGACCTCTCAAGAAAGCTCCATCCAATCCAAGTAACTCCCTTCCAGATGCTCTAAAGCTAGCTTTCAAAGCACCCAAGCAGATATATATTCTTTTAAATATTCTAGTAGTTGAGTTTGGAGTGTCTTCACCATACACATCAAGCTTGACAGTGGTGTTTGGGTTACACCTCTTCAATTCTTGAAAATAATCCCTTAACAAACTATATTGTAAAGTAGCATCACCTCTTAATTGTACTTCAACTTTTTTTAGCCCTAAAGGCCTTTGAATGAGTCACTCCTACATGAAATTTTTGTTGCATATGTTCTTGGACTGCTTTTATTGGTATTTCAGAGTTCATTAGGAGCAGATCTTGAATATGATTTGAGAGGAAAGTGGATGTACAACTTTTAATTTTTCTTGATTGCAAACACTTGTGTACTTCCCTATATGTTCTCACCACCCATTTGTCATTATCCCCCTTTGAATATACAAATACCAAGGACAGACAACTTTGGCCTTGTCTTCCTCATTGACCATTATGCCCTTGCCTTTATCATGTTCATTTACCTTCTTAACCTCACTTTTATTTTTAACAGAAACATGAACTAGACCAAAACACTTAGCTTGAACCCTTATTTTATCATTCTTTGTGATCATTATGTTTCTCCTAGTCTCAACAACATGAGCCCTAATAACATTCTTTGCTAAATCTCTATTAGCAATTCCTTTGCAACAAAAAAACTACTAGTAACATTAGAAAGTGTAGACTCTTTTCTTAATTTCCTAAGTGCTTTTCTCCGAGCACTTTCTTGTGGATCATCTACATCACTTTCAAACGAGTCGAATTCTAAAACTTCTAAGTCTAATTCATTTATTTTCATATTAGGATGCAACTGTTCAGGTATGTCTTCTTCTACATCAAATTAAAACTCATTCATTTTAACCTCAACTTCATCTACAATATACTCCTCATCTACAATGTGATCTAAATTGGGATCATTATTATCACATTCATTATTTTTTCAGATTCATTGTCAACCTCATTATCTACTTCATACTATACACCTTGAAGAGGAGGCCCAACCTCATCCTCACCATTGATAGTCAAAGCATCAGAAGGACCAGCCTCATCCTCATCTACGTTCAATGTATGATCAACTATTGACTTATCATGCTCAACATATACATAAATAATCTTATGTTTTTCCACATACTTGAGCATTTCATTTATATCACTATCACTAGACAACTTCATTAAACCAATATCCAGATCCTTCATTGGTATCTTATGCCAATAAAACAATTTTTCTTCAAATCCTAAGCTTTGGTACAAAACTGTGTTTAGGATATCGATCTTACATTTTTCAACATCTACCAAATCGACGAAAGTAATCTCACCATTAACATATTGTCGACGTGGTTGAGCAGTGAAGAGTCCTTCATGGTGGATCATAATTGTAAACAATTTGGGGTAATAGCATATTAAATCATGTAAGAATATAAATTAGAATAAAAAAGTTAAACACAATTGCTTATACTATAACGTATGCAGGTTTTACAGCAATCCCAAACGTTTTGCAGCAATCAAGTTTTACAGCAATCAAGTTTTATAGCAATCAGGTTTTACAGCAATCCCAAACATATGCAGGAACCTTATTTAGGAATCCCAAACGTTTTACAACAATCCCAAACGTATGTAGGAAAACTGCATTCGTCGCCATACGTTTGCAGGAACCTTATTTAGGTCTATTGGATCACTTCTTCTGTTAGTTTAGTAGATTATAAACAAGAGTATAATGATCTTACCATAAAGTGCATCTATGTCAACCTCTTCATCTTCTGCTCGTATAATGCAATATTGGCCTTTTGAACTCATTTACTGGGAACGATTGATTAGGGATTGTGGGTGAAAAGGGGAAAATAATTAAAGGATGATTATGAAATGATTTAGGGTTATTATCACGGTATAATTAGGATTAGCATTGGGTCGAGTTAGATTTGGGTTAACTTGATCAAACGGTAAAAAAAAGAAGGAAAAGACAAATCTATCCTCTAGCTATAGTGAGTTAATAGTCAACTGTTATGCCCCGTTTGGTCAAAGGACAAAAACGAATTCAAAGTATCTACACAGGGAGGGCGCTTGCACTTACCATACACCAGGAAGGATGAATGCAAAAATAAGATACCTGATAGGTGTGAAAACACCCATCCTTTTACCACTTAATTCTGGCTAAAACAAGACCAAAACACGTATTTAATATCATTTGTTTGGAATTATGCGTGGTTTTTGTGTTTATTGTGTTTTCAGAGTCAACCGGACGAATATTGAAGAAAACATGGGATTGCACGGGTTTTATCGAGGAAAAAGACTCAAGACGAAGTCTATTGTCCAAGAGATGCAAAAGATTTGAAGTCATTGTGCCTATTTGAAGATTTATCGAAGAATAGAGCCAAAGATGGAAGATTCATATATGTCGAAGAACTCGAGTCTATTAAATAAAAGATTATAAGACGAGTTGGAATTATTCACCAACACTTCTCAAAAACCAAAGTCGGAAACGTTTATTTAAAGAGACGAGAAGACTAAAGAAGGAAGAAGAAAAGAAGCCCAAAACTAAGCCCATTCACAAAGCCCACAAGACTTGCCTATAAATAGGACTCTACTTCACAAATTTCACACATTTTAGTTTTTAGGTAGTTTTTTCATTTTCTCTCTAGTTTCTCTCACTAGATTTCAACTTTTTCTTTTTCAAGATCAAACTTTTGTATTATTTTTCATTAATCAAGTTCAAGTTTTTATCTTTTAATCTTTAATCTCATCCTTCCTTTCTTTGATTTTGATTGATTTTGGTACAAATCTCGTATGATCCGTGTTGTTCATCAATGATTTTGTGCTCAAAAAGTTAATCTATTTATGTTTCCTAAGTTTCTACACGAATAAGCTTTGAGATCCTTGTGCTTTTTGGCTTATTTGTTGATTTTGCTTATTTACTTTTTATAAGTTTTCTTAAAAAGTTAATCTTTTTATTATTTGATTTATAAGTTTGATTATTTGAAGTCTAGATAAGTTGTTTTAGTGCTTATTTGATCAGCTTATTTTTGGATTCGGCCTAGTTTTGGTGTTTGGCTTATTCAATAGCTTTTTCACCTTAGCTTAATTCTCGGATCAAAGGGATATCGGAAAGGGCAAAGCCCTTTTCCGATCGGGTATTCCGACCAGGCTCCATCCCTTCTTTCCGATCGTATGATCGGAAAAGGGTTTAGTGGATTCCGATTGTTGCATTGTTTTACCATATTCCGATTGCAGCAAGCTTTTCAGTTTTTCCGATTAGTACCCATTGTCATCATTCCGATTTGAGCTATTTTGATTATTCCGATTGGCAAGCTTTTACATATTCCGATTAGTACTCCCCGGGATATTTCGATTGCTCCTTTTTGTCATTATTCCGATCACCATTCTCCTCAACATTCCGATCACTGGATCGGAATACATTCCGATTTGCCCCCTTTTCTATATATTCCGATTACTCGTTTTGCTAAACTCCGATCTTACTTTCTTTTAGTACTTTTCAACTAAGTTCTTATTTTTCCCAAAGTTTTCCAAGTGTTAGTTTTTATTGAATGTCCATTTATTTTTCTAGTATAATCTTTAAAGTTTTTAAACTTTTATCTTTCAAGCTCGTCTCTTAGTTTAATCTTTTAAAGCTGTAAGTTTACTCATCGACACTTAATTAATTGTTATTAGTTTAAAATAGATAAACAAACCAACATCTTTTTATTAACCAAGAACAAATCATTCCACTTAGAGCCGAGATCAATTCGAGAGGATATCGAGAGAATATAGAACCTATACAAAACGCGTGTATTAAATGGCGCCGCTGCCGGCTCTTCTCGTTAAGATCAACAGTTTTTTGTGAGAACTTGGATTTTGGGATCCGTTCCCCGTGAACGTTACTTTTTCATAAAATATTAAAAAAAAAAATCCAAAAAAATATAAAATTTTCAAAAATCCTAAAAATTAAAAAACCATAAAAACCAAAAATATTTTTGCTTTATTTTTGCCTTGTTAGTTCTTTTGCAGGTGTATGCGCACTCGATCAACGTCTTATCAAGAGCCCGAGCCTCTCGATAACTTAGACATGGCCGGTGTACAAAACAACAATAACAACCCACCTTTCAACAACATGAATAATAACAACAACAATGAGCCTCTACCGGATAATCGCCCGATGATTGAACTGCTGCAAGCTCATGTAGATGGCAACACTGATCCAATTGTTATACCAGCGGTTGCAGCCAACAACTTTGAGCTCAAATCCGGCTTTATCCAGATGGTCTCTGCTCAACCATTCTTGGGGCGTACCATTGATGATCCACATGACCACATCAAGAGATTCCTACAACTCACGAATACGGTCAAATTCAATGGTGTTCCACAAGAGGTAATCCAGTTACAACTTTTTCCCTTTTCTTTAGAATGACAAGCCCGACATTGGCTTGCTAAGGAACAACCACATAGTATCCTTTCGTGGACGGATTTGGAAACCAAGTTTATCAATTACTTTTTCCCACCCTCTCGTACTACCGCTTTGCGGAATGAAATCATAAATTTTGAAAAAAAGTACGATGAGTCGTTTAGTGAATCTTGTGACCGTTTCAAAGACCTTTTGAGAAAATGCCCACAACATGGTTTTACCAAAGTGCATCAAATTAATACTTTTTACAATGGTTTAAGCATGAATGACCAAGATTCACTAAACAGTGCCTCGGGGGGTAATCTTTTGGCTAAGACTTCCAGTGCTGCTTGGGATATCATTGAGAATAAGTCTCGTGTGCAAACCAAGAGTGTTCGGACCAATGTCGCTAGTGCTAGTACTAGTGACAGCGATAAGCGACTTGACAAAATCACTACGCTTCTTGAATCGCTTGCTACCCAAACCGCCAGCAACACTAACAGCATCAACGTTAGAAACGCTAAAGACGCTCAAGTCAATGCTGTTAGCCAACCATGCGAGATATGCGGGGGTCCTCATTCCTACACCACTTGTACTGCCACCCAAGACTACCCTTCTGAGAACGTGAATACAGCATACGGTACCTATCCTCAACCTGTTTATCAAGCTCGACCTCAAGGTGACCGCAACTTGCTTAGCTACCGCTCCAACAACTATCTCTCACCAACTGGTTCTACTCCTAACAACCCAAACCAACAACAAAACCTCAACCGCCCTCCTCAACAACAACAACAATCTCGTGGACCGTACATACCCCCTCACAAACAACAACAACCACCTCAAAGAAACAACCAAGTTTACCAGCAACCTGCTTATCAACCACCCGCATACAATGCTCCTCCCAACCAACCCACCGCTTTACACCAGGAAGTGCAGACCTACATGAGAACTAACGATGTGATCGTGGAAAATCTTCAACAAGAAGTACGCAACTTGAAAGCAGACCTGATGAAACAAGGGAACGATCTGAGAGCTGATATGAGAAACACTATGGATAGTCAAACGAATGACTTAAGAAACATGATGGCTAGTTTCTTCCACGGTAATCAACCCTCTTCTTCGGGTACTCTTCCGAGTAACACCGTTGCGAATCCAAGAGGGGAGATGAAAGCGATCACCACTCGCAGTGGCAAAGGTACCAAGGAACCCGAGCTTCCTATACCTCCACCGGTGGTCGTGATTAAGGAGAACGAGTCACCTGCTCCTATTCCCCAACCTTCGATTTCCCCAATTTCTCCACCTCTTACTTATACCCCTCCTCCACCCAAGGATGTGAGTGATCCTTCGATCCCAAAGACTTCCTCTTCTTCCGATATACCTTATCCATCTAGGTTGAGGAAAGAGAATCTCAAAAGCAAGGATGATATTCAGGTTTCGAACTTTCTCAAAATGTTTAAACAATTGAATTTTAACATCTCCTTTGCTGAGGCTCTCGCTCACATGCCTAAGTACGCGAAAATGTTTAAAGATCTTCTGAGTGACAAGGAAAAGCTTCTCGATATTGCCAACACCCAACTTAATGAGAATTGCTCTGCAGTGCTCTTAAGGAAATTGCCAACCAAGCTTGGTGATCCGGGTCGTTTCTTAATCCCTTGCAATTTCCCGGGAGTAGAGAATTGCATGGCCCTAGCCGATCTAGGTGCCAGTATTAATCTAATGCCTCTAAGCGTTTGGAAGCAATTATCTCTCCCTGAGCTAGTCCCCACCAAAATGACTTTGGAATTAGCTAACCGTACGGTTGCTTATCCAGTGGGGATAGCCGAAGACGTCTTTGTAGGAGTCGACAAATTCACTTTTCCTGCCGATTTCGTCGTCGTCGAATACGAGATGGACCCTCGTGTTCCCTTGATCGTGGGTCGTCCATTCCTGAGGACCGGTCGCACTCTCATCGATGTTGAAGCCGGTGAGCTTATCATGACAGTGGGTGACGATAAAATCGTCTTCAACATGGGAAAGTTGTCTAAACAACCTTATTCCAACGAGAGTGTTAATTGTATTGACGTTCTTGATGAGGCTTGTGAAGAACACTTCCAAAATGCTTGCAAAAGTATTCCTACCTCTCTTCCCAATGTTGAAACCGTTTCCTCTATTGATTCATCACTGTCTCTATTTGGAGAAAGTGATTTCTTTTGGAACGATCTTGAAGCCACCATGGGAGATGTGACCTTAGCTAATGATGATTCTCCCACCGATGGGGATGAAGACATGCATTTCTTTGAAAACCTTCTCAACGAAGACAATCTTTCTCCACCATCTCCCACGATTATTGCTATCGATGCTCCGACTCTGAAAACGCCTCCCATCGAAAATCCTCCAGATTTAGAACTGAAGGAGTTGCCGCCCCATCTCGAGTACGTGTTCCTTGAAGAAGAGAAGAAGTCGCCCGTCATTATCGCAAAGGACTTGAAAGATGAAGAGAAAACTCGACTTATCGCCGTGTTGAAGAAGCATAAAAGAGCTATCGCTTGGAAAATCTCTGACATTCGTGGAATTGATCCTCACTTCTGCACACACAAAATTCTCATGGAGGACGACTTTAAGCCCACAATTCAAAACCAACGAAGGGTGAATCCAAAAATCCATGAAGTCATCAAAACAGAGGTTATCAAACTTCTTGATGCGGGTATGATTTACCCTATTTCGGATTCACCATGGGTTAGTCCAGTCCATTGTGTGCCCAAGAAGGGCGGAATAACCGTTGTTCCCAATGAACACAACGAGTTGATTTCCACTCGTCTCGTTACTGGGTGGAGAGTTTGTATAGACTACCGCAAACTCAATGATGCCACGAGAAAGGATCATTTCCCTCTACCTTTTATGGACCAAATGCTTGAATGTTTAGCGGGTAATGAATATTACTGCTTTCTTGATGGTTTCTCGGGTTATTTCCAAATACCCATCGATCCCCAAGATCAAGAGAAGACAACATTCACTTGTCCCTATGGCACATTTGCTTACAAAAGAATGCCTTTTGGCTTATGCAATGCCCCTGGGATTTTCCAAAGGTGCATGTTAGCTATCTTCCATGACATGGTTGAACAAACCATGGAAGTCTTCATGGATGATTTCTCGGTCTTCGGGGATTCCTTCTCTTCTTGCCTTGCCAATTTGGAACATATGCTTAAGCGGTGCGAAGACACTCGCCTTGTTCTGAATTGGGAAAAATGCCATTTTATGGTAAAAGAAGGCATCGTGCTAGGACACAAAATCTCGAAAGCCGGTCTTGAAGTAGACCGTGCTAAAGTCGATGTTATCGCTAAGTTGACTCCACCTTCAACTGTGAAGGGTGTGAGAAGTTTCCTGGGTCATGCGGGCTTCTACTGTCGATTCATCAAAGATTTTTCTCAAATCGCTCGCCCGATGACCCACTTCTTGGAAAAAGATACTCCTTTTCTCTTTTCCAAAGAGTGTCTTGAAGCCTTCAACTCGCTTAAGGATAAGCTAACAAAGGCACCCGTCTTAGTCACCCCTAATTGGGAGCTTCCTTTCGAGTTGATGTGCGATGCTAGTGACTATGCTATTGGAGCGGTTTTGGGCCAAAGAGTGAATAAACACTTCCAACCAATCCACTATGCTAGCAAGACAATGACGGGGGCCCAATTGCATTATACGACAACCGAAAAAGAGCTTTTAGCTGTTGTCTATGCCTTCGAAAAGTTCCGCCCCTATCTTGTCCTTTCCACCACAATCGTTTACACCGATCATTCCGCGTTGAAGTACTTGTTGACAAAGCAAGATTCCAAACCAAGACTTCTTCGCTGGGTTTTGCTACTCCAAGAATTTAAAATCGAAATTCGCGATAAAAAAGGAGCTGAAAACCTAGCCGCGGATCATCTCAGTAGACTTGAGGATCCTTACCAGGGGGATCATCCGAACAAAGAAATCAATGATTCTTTTCCCTTGGAGACCTTAATGTCTATCAACTCGACTGCTGATGAAACCCCGTGGTTTGCGGACATTGCAAACTACTTGGCGGGTGGAATTCTCGTTGACGGGTTAACACCCCAGAAAAAGAAGAAGTTCTTTAACGACATTAAGACTTACTTTTGGGATGACCCGTATCTATTCAAACAATGTGCTGACTTAATTATTCGTCGATGTGTTGATGGACCGGCAGCTTTAGAAATCCTTGACGCTTGCCACAAAGGACCCACCGGTGGTCACTTTGGTCCCAACTACACCGCCAAAAAAGTGTTTGACTCGGGATTTTATTGGCCCACCATCTATCGTGATGCTCACGAGATGGTTAAACGCTGTGATGCTTGCCAAAAACAAGGCAAGATCACTCATAAGGATGAGATGCCTCAAAATTTCATACAAGAATGTGAAATCTTTGATGTTTAGGGTATCGACTTTATGGGGCCATTCCCTTCATCTAAAGGAAACAAATACATCCTTGTAGCCGTTGACTACGTTTCAAAGTGGGTTGAAGCCAAAGCTTTACCTACTAATGATGCAAGGGTGGTTTGTAACTTTTTGAAATCGCTGTTCGCTAGATTCGGCGTTCCTCGTGCTATTATCAGTGACCGCGGGACTCATTTTGCAACGATCAATTTGCAAGAGTCATGGCAAAGTATGGTGTCAATCACCGTCTTTCCACCGCCTATCATCCCCAAACCAATGGGCAAGCCGAGATATCCAACCGTGGATTGAAGCGAATTTTGGAGCGTACTGTAGGAGAGCATCATGCCGCGTGGGCTGATAAGTTAGATGATGCTCTGTGGGCTTTCCGTACTGCTTATAAGACCCCGATCGGTTGTACACCTTATCGTCTTGTGTACGGGAAAGCATGCCACCTTCCCATCGAGCTGGAACATAAGGCGCACTGGGCCTTGAAATGGGCTAACTTCGACATCAACAAAGCCGGTGATCATCGCAAGATTCAACTCAACGAGCTCAACGAACTGAGGAATGAAGCTTATGAGAACTCGCTGATCTACAAAGAGAAGACGAAGATCCTTCATGACGCAAAAATAAAGAACCGAGAGTTCCACGTTGGTGATCAAGTCTTACTTTTTAACTCTCGGTTGAAGATCTTCTCTGGCAAGTTGAAGAGCCGCTGGTCTGGTCCATTCACCGTCACCAAAGTCTTTCCATATGGGACCATTGAGCTTTCTCAGCCAAATGGGCCCAATTTCAAGGTGAATGGCCAGCGTCTGAAGCTGTACTTTGGTGAGGACATCTCTCATGAGATGATTCCATCCCTCACCACGTTCCCCATGAACTAATATTGGGTCGAGTCAGGCTCGTGACTCGGTTATCCAAAACAAGCGCTCCTCGGGAGGCAGCCCGAGTATCTATCCTTTTATGTTTTTACCTCCTCAGTGTAGGGGGACCTGTATAGGTGTTTGTCTTTGTGTGGTGATGTGATTACAAGGATGAATGCACTCTTGGAACCTTCGAAGAACCGTGCTCCCGTGTTATCCGAAATCCGGTTCTATCTCTCAACTATCGTGATTCAATTTTCTTCATACTCACATTTGAAATTGATCACTTTAGTCGTCTCTTCCTTAGCTTGATTTAAACAACGTGCACAATGTCATAAGTGTAGGGGAAACTTTCCCCACATGCTTAAACATTGACGACAATGTTTATCTTAAGTGTAGGGGGGACTTCTATCGAAGTTTTAAGTGGACTTTTCCATGAAAATCCCTTCATTTAACCGGAAAATCATCTTTTTCAACATTTTTCAATTTTTTTATTAACTTTGGCCATTTAGTCGTAATTTTTAAACTTTTATCGTTGCTTTCATATGTATATATCCCGCAAAAAAAGGCAAAAATATTAATATAGTGGTGTAGCTAGTTTAGAAATCTTTGACATATTAGGCCCGTTGCGATTATTTTGACTCAACCCGAATAGACTTAATTAAGTTTATTCTAGCTAGTATCCTTAACCATGTAGACCTTAATTGGTTTATTAGGCTAAGCATCTACGAGTCTCATTACTTGAGATTTTAAATTGTGGAGGACGAGAAATGATAGAGTCAAATATAAGTCGGTATTCTTGCACAAGCTCACTTGGTGTAATTATTTGCCTATTCTCCCATCACTTGCTAATAATTTATCTGCAATAAGTAAGGTCGTACGATTTGAAAAGTTACTTAGCTTCTAGCCCAAGATCGTTTAAAAGTTGCTCGGTAATGATAAGAGTTCATAGCCAAGGCATAACTTATGAAGCGGGGCACGAAGATTGGCGAGTCCGAAAAGGCCCTAACAAGGCATGAGGATTCCATTTTATTGCTAAAGATCCAAAGTGATGTGAAAAGCATTATTCCCAAAGTCAATATGAAGGATCAAGACTCACGACGAAAAGCAATCAACTCCCATAAAGATGATGGAGAAGTCTATCCGAAAAGACCCTAACAAGGTATGAGGATAAATAGATCCAAGTCCGAAAAGGAGGCGGATCGTTGTATCTCAAAATCCAAAATAGAGATTGAAGAAATAATCATGAAGTCGTGGTCAACAAAGTTGGAGTTCCCCTCAAAAGTCTCCAAGTGAAGAAACTCTATAACGAAGAGAAGACCATTATCTCAAGAACGTCTCTCGAAGATATGAAGTATGAAGTACATGCCAAATATCGGCCCGAGAAAGGTCTCAAATCGTGAACCAAGTTATGCCAAGATATGAACTTTTTGATATCCCGAGAAGCAGTTTTAAGAGATTTTGTCCTTTAGCTAACTATTAATCAAATCGTCCTACTTTGCTTTCAGCCTAAATAAACTATCGAAATAAGTCCAAAAATGCATCTTCATGATCATTCTAAGACAAAAATAAAATATAAGAGATACACCTAGGAATAAGGGAGTTTAAGCATATAATTAAGCCATGTGTGTAAGTGTTTGATTTACTAACTTATAATAACAATGATCTCGTTTTTAAGCTTAGTTTGGGGAACGTGAAACTTGAGGATGATTAATCTTCGCAGCACCGAAGCCCTAATGTAAGTCCTTGATCTCTTTGCAAGTTATTTCCATATAGCTATTTTCAAGTGGAAATGGTTTTCTATCCTTTTGTTTCCTTTAAATTTTAATTTCTCTTAGTACTTTCATTTTTTGTTTAGTAGTATATTAATAAGGCCAAGGTTGATTGATTATGAGAAAAGTGTAAATGTGCTTTGTCGCTAAGCATTGCATGAGGGCATGGCAATGGTTAAGTGTAGGGGATTTGATAGGTGTGAAAACACCCATCCTTTTACCACTTAATTCTGGCTAAAACAAGACCAAAACACATATTTAATATCATTTGTTTGGAATTATGCGTGGTTTTTGTGTTTATTGTGTTTTCAGAGTCAACCCGACGAATAATGAAGAAAACATGGGATTGCACGGGTTTTATCGAGGAAGAAGACTCAAGACGAAGTCTATTGTCCAAGAGATGCAAAAGAATTGAAGTCATTGTGCCTATTTGAAGATTTATCGAAGAATAGAGCCAAAGATGGAAGATTCATATATGTCGAAGAACTCGAGTCTATTAAATAAAAGATTATAAGACGAGTTGGAATTATTCACCAACACTTCTCAAAATCCAAAGTCGGAAACATTTATTTAAAGAGACGAGAAGACTAAAGAAGGAAGAAGAAAAGAAGCCCAAAACCAAGCCCATTCACAAAGCCCACAAGACTTGCCTATAAATAGGACTCTACTTCACAAATTTCACACATTTTAGTTTTTAGGTAGTTTTTTCATTTTCTCTCTAGTTTTAGAGAGAGAAAGTTCTAAACTTTCTCTCACTAGATTTCAACTTTTTCTTTTTCAAGATCAAACTTTTGTATTATTTTTCATTAATCAAGTTCAAGTTTTTATCTTTTAATCTTTAATCTCATCCTTCCTTTCTTTGATTTTGATTGATTTTGGTACAAATCTCGTATGATCCGTGTTGTTCATCAATGATTTTGTGCTCAAAAAGTTAATCTATTTATGTTTCCTAAGTTTCTACATGAATAAGCTTTGAGATCCTTGTGCTTTTTGGCTTATTTGTTGATTTTGCTTATTTACTTTTTATAAGTTTTCTTAAAAAGTTAATCTTTTTATTATTTGATTTATAAGTTTGATTATTTGAAGTCTAGATAAGTTGTTTTAGTGCTTATTTGATCAGCTTATTTTTGGATTCGGCCTAGTTTTGGTGTTTGGGTTATTCAATAGCTTTTTCACCTTAGCTTAATTCTCGGATCAAAGGGATATCGGAAAGGGCAAAGCCCTTTTCCGATCGGGTATTCCGACCAGGCTCCATCCCTTCTTTCTGATCGTATGATCGGAAAAGGGTTTAGTGGATTCCGATTGTTGCATTGTTTTACCATATTCCGATTGCAGCAAGCTTTTCAGTTTTTCCGATTAGTACCCATTGTCATCATTCCGATTTGAGCTATTTTGATTATTCCGATTGGCAAGCTTTTACATATTCCGATTAGTACTCCCCTGGATATTCCGATTGCTCCTTTTTGTCATTATTCCGATCACCATTCTCCTCAACATTCCGATCACTGGATCGGAATACATTCCGATTTGCCCCCTTTTCTATATATTCCGATTACTCGTTTTGCTAAACTCCGATCTTACTTTCTTTTAGTACTTTTCAACTAAGTTCTTATTTTTCCCAAAGTTTTCCAAGTGTTAGTTTTTATTGAATGTCCATTTATTTTTCTAGTATAATCTTTAAAGTTTTCAAACTTTTATCTTTCAAGCTCGTCTCTTAGTTTAATCTTTTAAAGCTGTAAGTTTACTCTTCGACACTTAATTAATTGTTATTAGTTTAAAATAGATAAACAAACCAACATCTTTTTATTAACCAAGAACAAATCATTCCACTTAGAGCCGAGATCAATTCGAGAGGATATCGAGAGAATATAGAACCTATACAAAACGCGTGTATTAATACCACAAGGACGATGACTGCAATTTACTCATAAATGTTTTATAGGGTATATAAATTTTGTCTTTTTAGTAGGGCCCACATTTTAAACCATTCTATGTTTTCAATATTTCAACCATAAGGATACACCTTTTATAAGATAGTAAAGATAAATCAAATCTGATTTAGGTAATACAAGATTTTAATGCATATGTACAACTTTATATCTCTAATAGACACAAAACATTTAACTATACTTAATTTAACATAATTAGTCATACAATTAAAACTCCCCATCACTATAATTTACAAGCAAAACAACACGTTGTACAAATCTTCTCCATCATGTTTTTCTCCCTTTTTTCTTGCAATCATATGTACAAACCTTTTAAGTTGATCTTCCCATTCAAATGTTCAAAAGAGATTCTATAAGTTTTCGTACTTAATTGAGTTCCGAAAATAAAGTTACACATATTATATATTACATATTATATATTACATATACGCTATAAGTAATAATATCTCTAAATCAAAATTACGTTTTTGAGACATGTTTTTAGGTGAAAACTATCGTCATTCATAAGTTATTGCTATGAAAGACGAATAACCGAATAATATTTACTCGCAAGAAAATCTAGTCACAGGGTACTGTCGCCGTATCGCGCAGGTACCCTGCTAGTTTTATTAATTTATGAGAAAATTTCAAATTGCTTTTAAGATTTTACGATTTTGATTGTGGGTGTTCAAAAATCCCCGTATTTTGGTATTTGAAAATTGATTAGAAATTATTAGAAAGTTGGATTTTGTGAATTTTCAGTTTTAAAACTCTAGCAAAAGTGTTCCAAAAATTATAGATATTTGCTTCGAAATTTTTAATAAACTTAGTTAAAGTATTGTGTTAAACATAAAATCATTTTTGCAAATTTCGGATATACATTTTCAGCATTAAATATTTCTATTTTTAGAAGACCCAACAAAATTTCAATTATTAATCAAGTAAAAAACTAACTAAAATATAGATTTTTGTTAGAGCATCCAATATGGTAGTTTAAAAATCTGTTTATAATATCATGAAGAGGTCTATACTTTTGAAAAACATAGCGAAAGCTTATTTCATGCTTATATTGCATGAAGAGGTTTAGTATCTTGGACCTCTTCACAATTTAATGTATTTAAGATATATGTGATGTTTATAAAGTTTAAACAACTTATGTATAGTGGATATATGTTTATATAACTAAAAGGTTTAAAAATTAATGACTTCGATAAATTATAAACCTATATAGATGTAACACCCAATTTCTTTAAATGGAATCTCACGCGTGATTATGGCGTGTCATCAAAGCATGCAAGGTAATATGTAATCAAACATACATGACCATAGGGAAAACCGGAATTAAACATCGCTTCCCAAACATAAGCCCAAAACATAAATAAAGTAAAGGAAATGAGAAATGACTAAACAAGCATAAGTATATGAAGGCAAAAAGGAAAAGAAGTTTATGGCAACTTCCATTCTATGCACGTCCTCCAAATGCTCGAGTCTGTCCTAGAGTACCTGCCGTTTTGGGACATGGAAAGGAAAGTAACGGCTGAGCATAACGCACAGTACACGTATATACAAGCATGAAATGAATATTATAAGCATGTAAAACATAAAGCAGAGGAAATGAACAAGTCCTGGAAAACCTTGTAATACTTAGGAAAACTGGTTTTATAGTTTGAAAAGCCTTATGTTTATCTTGTAAAAACTGTTTAACATGTTAACCATTAAGCCAATATAGGTCATGAAATATCAACGTGCATGAATACGTGGAGTGGTGACCTCGTCATGCAATTAGAGGGGCTGCCTCTAATTAATATACTGGTTGGGTAGGAGGGATCAACTCCTTGTGAAAGATGCAAGGCACACACCACATTCACCTGAATAATCTGCTGAAAACATGTAAACTAGGATGCACCCATACGCCCCACCTGATAATAATAATATGGCCAAAAGCTGAAGGGACGCCACGAGCTATCACTCCGCTGTGGTGAAGTCATAACACTGGTGCCTCCAATGTTATGGTCATGGTACCTCCATAACTAGGTGAAACTGGTCATGCATGTATATGGCTTTAGGTATTCTAATTAAACATAAGCAATTCAACAACATATAAAACATATACTGGGGAAAACAGTTGGCTGCATACGGGAAATCCTAATAAGGAAGAATGTCCATACTGAAAGGACGGAGAATCCGTACCTTGTGTCCAGTGAACGAAGAAGACGAACGGAAGAGAGTCCTACTTCGATCTCACTAATGCTACATAGATAATATACGTGTATAAGTATTCTGATTACTGTGTACGTAACTGATTTTATATCATGTCTTAGCTTGTTTTACATGTTCATGTCATGTTTTACTGATTTTATCGTTATGCTGTGTTTATCATGTATTCTGGATATTCTGATTAAGTATTACTTGTATTTCTTGTATTATTATACTTGTTGTGTAATAATAAGTAACTTTCTAAAAATAGCAGGTTTCCTAAAATAGCAAGTTTCCAAAAATAGAAAGTTTCCAAAAATAGATTTACTGCTTAAAATAGATAAGTTTCTAAAAATATAAAGTTTCATAAATAGATTAGCTGCTTAAAATAAATAAGTTTCTAAAAATAGAAAGTTTCCATAAATAGAAATAATCTGGATTATTAAGCTAAAAAGGATAAGCTTAAGTTTTACTGATTATATATACTAAGTCATGTGATTAATAGTATAGTTTATTAATTATTACATGTAAATTTAATAAACTATAGATTATATCATTTAATTAAATATAGACATCATTTAATTAAATTAAGTGTATAAAAATACTTAGGTTAAAACATGTATTAATATCTATATAATATAACCTAAGTTATGGAAATTAATTAATTATAAGTCATGTTTTTAATAATTAACTAATTACTAAGTCTAAATTTCATGATTTTAATACTTAGGTTAAAGTCATGTATAATTAATAATAAAATAACCTAAGTCATGTGTTAATTAAATTAATTATGTAACATGTTAGATTAATTTAATTAAGCTTGTAAATAAATAAACTTGTAAAATAATTAAACTTGTAAAATTAACTATGTCGTAAACCGTGTTTTATTTTACTAAAGCGTGTCATGAACCGGACCCGTGAACCCATGAACCGGCCCGAATAAACTACCAAAAACAGTGGCAAACCGGCCCCTTGCTGGTTGCCCCTGCCTTCACAACATTACCACCGGTTTAAACCGGTGGTTCCCTTTGGTCTCTCGGCTAGCCGCCGGCTAAGCAAGGTCCCCCTGCTGCCGCGGCTTATGTTCCCCCTGCTAGTTTATTTTAGCCACCGGCTTAAGCCGGTGATGTTTGTTTGTTTTTCAGCCGAGACCCCCAAAACCAAACTACACCCCGACATATGTCGGGGTCCCTTTGTTCTTAAGACCGAGACACCAAAACCACACCGAGACCTTGGGGTCTCGGTTGGTGGTGATTAAAACCCACTGAGAGCCTAGCTCTCGGTTTCCTTGCGTCGGCCGAACCAATAACCCGAAAACCACCATGATTTAACCCCCATGATTTTAATTAACATGTTTATTTATCTTGTTTTTAATAAACCCTATAATTCATGTGTTCTAATTTAATGAAAAGGTTAAAAATAAGAGGTTTAAAAGATTTTCCAATACGTGAACAATTAGAGAATGATAACACGAACGATCTTGCAAGAATTAGATCACCAAAAATCAACCGAACACCCCTCTTTGGTGTTTATACCCGGCGGCCAAGAAGAAGGAAGAAAAGAGGATTAGGGTTTTTCTTATTTTTCTATTTTCTTGTATAATGAAACATATCTTTTCCTTTTTTCTTGTTTTGGTAAAAATTGCATGGGCTTGGCCTTTTCCTTTGTCTTGTCTGCGGGTATGTGGGGCCGATAAGGGGAAACCCATTGTTTTTCGTGTCTACATATTATACGTGTTCTCGTGTCGTGTTTACGTGATTTATTTATTAATCGTTCGTTTCGTAATATATATTTATACGTAATCGTAATAATTACTATGTAAATGCTTATAATGTGTTCGTGATTATTTACGTTCATGATTTCATGTTCGTATTTTCGTGATTATATTTATTGTTGAAATAATTATCGTGCATTAATACGTATTAAATACTTATCGTGTAATAACACGTACGTAATACTTGTCATTAATATTCGTGAAACGTAAACATGTTATATAAGGTAAGTTTTAATCATATATGTACGATTATTAATGTACTGTTCATGGTAAAAGTATGCGGGTTTTACAACTCTTCCCCCCTAAAAAGAATAATTCGTCCCCGAATTATAGATAACGTAAACTGAAGAGAAACATACCCGAATCAAACTGAGAGGGTATGTAAGATAAATGGACGTGCAGGTGACATGGTAGAAGGAACGTGGAACGTCACATGTCTTGAAAGGACATGGAACGTGACGTGACTGAAGGGACATATCTATTTGATAAGAGAAAAACGGATAAGAAGTCCTGATGAACTTGTCCGTTTCCACGTGGCTTCCCTCCTGGAATGGTTCCTTCACAAGATCTTGACACAATGATAATCTTGGTCCTCCTGACCTTGACTTGAAAACACGCAAAGTTCATTGTCATCTACGTAAGATAGATCCCCTGAATTTGATCGAGGGAATAAGAATTAACGTGCAAGGATAACTGAAACGTTATGGTGCAAAACAATTTAACTTAACTGATAATTAGCAACGATGCGCGAGACATATTGAAACGTAGTACGTGAAAAATTTTGAACGTGATACGTGAAATTTTTTGAACGTGATACGTGGAGATATGTTGAGGGTAATATGAGCAAACATATCGTGATCCATGATACGTGTAACATATCGTGAACGTGATATGAGGAATGTGGAATGAACATGACATGTGAAACATATCGTGAACATGGAATACAACTGCGGTAACACCAAACGCTACAATGTGAGACGTGGAATGTGACATGAAACATCTGTCTGAGGATAGGGAGTTATACTAAACTTGAGTCTGGTCTCTCCAGTTCTTGCAAAACCTCCAAAACGAAAATGAACATACATTCGTAAGTCAGGATACGATCATGAACGTGAATAGTGTCATGAACGTGAGCGTGAAAGCAAATCGTGAAGTTAGAACAAGAACATGGACGTAAATAAGGAGCACAAATGCGAACCTTTGTCTGACCCGATAGCTGACGGATTACCAAGTGATCAGATGAGCCCTGGTTGGATCATGTCCGATCAATCTATTGGTTCTAAAATCCTTGCGGATGTAAGGATTCTGCAGACTTGATTGAACTGTCGGTAATAACCCAGATAGCATCATGCTTCTTTCTGAGTTTGCGTGAATCTGGTAATCCAAAATCCATAAAGATCTTGTCCCATTTCTGTTCACAAGTTCTGATGATGGAAAAACATCCTAGTCTGTTGGTGTTCTATCTTAGCCTGTTGGTACGCCAGGTACGTAGATATGAACGTAATTGTATCTTGCTTCGTAGGAACTTGATACATAGAAATTTGCGGAACTATAAGTCTCCGAAATTAGACTTCTATTAGCGTAGGATTTGCTGGAACACCTAATGTAGTGTAGGGTTCTCACCTTTATGCATAAGCTGAGTCATGGTAATATTAACCGTGAGAATCCATGTGATTCAGCGTGTCACTCTAATGAACCAAAATTTATATTGAAAAATTCAGGGTGAAAATTTCTCCTGTCGTAGAATTTGCAACATAGTGCAAATATGGTTGATTGTGGTAAAAATACGACCTTTTAGGAAAAAGGCGTAAAAGCGGAAAGTATTAAACAAATGACTTTGGAAAATCAAGTGTTAATGACCCAATTAAGTTCGTTTCCCAAGGAGGTATATGTGTGTGAATAATTCGTGATTGGTTTGAGATTAATATTTGAAAGAAAGGGATGAGAAAATGGAATGACGAACACGTGAAAATTATTACTACGACGACTAAAATTAAAACCGTAAAAAGGGCTAAAATAACAATAAATTCTAAAAATTCCCAAAAAATTACCAAAAATCAAATTAAATAAACTAAGAGTTTGCAAATGATCAAAACTTTTTCCAACCTTTTAATTAATTAAATATTAATTTTTAAATGCTAATTAAAGCCCTAAAAATCAAAATAATTATTAAAAAGCCCAAATAAAGATTTCTCACTTTGTAAACCTCTAAAATAACTAAATAAGACTAAAAAATATTTTTATAAAATTTTAAACTAATTAAAACTATTTAAAATGATTAAAAACTATTAAAAAACTTAAGATAATTCTAGAAATTAGAAAAATGATGATAAAATTAATCCAAGAGTTGCAAAAATTCTATTTTAATGTATTAAACCTAAGAAAAATATAAAAAGTGCAAAAATATGAAAATTTGAAATTTAATAATAAAATAATATTAAAATAATATTAAAAATCCAAAAATTCTAAAAAATTCTAAAAACTTCTAAAAACTTGCAAACTAGTTTATTTTAACCTAAATAATCATAAAAAGAAAGTGAAATTACCAAATTACCCCTAATGGGCCCCCAAATGGGCTAAAAACCAAAACAGTCAACCTTAATGGGCTTAATGGGCCCAAAAAGTCAAACTTTGCACAAATGACCTAAAAAAGCCCTATCTGACTCAAAATTTAATTCTAAACACAAAAGTCCGAAGGCCCAAAAGCTGGTTTTGAGCTTATCACAACTTAATTGGTCAACAACTTATTCTTATTGGGCCAATAAGCCCATTAAGCAATAAGCCAATGCCATTAGCTCAGATTAGACACACAATCTTCTTTTGAGATGCCTAAGAGATCTATGAAAAGAAATTTTGAAAAAGCACACTCAATAAGCCAGAAATAAGCAAAGTAGAATTTCACAAAACAACAAAATAGTCGGGTTAGAGTTCTAGGACGTTTTAGAAGCTCTGGTTTGTTACAAAAGCTCACAAATAGCTTAACTAAGAATAATCAATCATAAAAATCACAAAAAGCCAAGTAGAATAAGTTGTAGGAGCAAATAAGCTGGCTAAAAAATCCAAATAAGCTAGGTTTCTAGCAAAAGCATAACCAAATGACTTGTAACCTTCCATATTTGATATTAAGCTGAGAAAAATGACACCTATTACAAAATCCAAGTTGTTGCATGTACCAATAAGTAGTTCTCAAAAATAAGCCAAAATGTGCTTATTTGACCAAAAGTTAAAGTTCACCAAAGTTCACCAAATGCTCAGGGATTGTTTATAGGCTTGTTTTAAGCAATTTTTGTGAAGAACTCAAGGTGGAGTCCTTGTGAATCAAGAGGTCAGTTGACCAAATGATGACAGGCAAATAAGGCTTAATAAGCCAGTTAGCTTATAAGCCAGCAACAAAGCAAACCAAATAGCCAAATCTACTCACAAGCAGCACAAAAACAAGTTCCAAGCAATAAACAAGCAGGACATACACTAGATAACAAATTGCAAGGCAAAATTGAGGTGGTCACTTTGTTGATGCAAATGGCCACTTCAGCCAACTTTGATAAGCTCTAGCACCCATAATAAGCCACCAAAATCAACAAACAGATAATGTACAGACATCTTATCACCTAAACTCTTCCCAAACAAGATTTCAGACCTTAGATCCAACAAACAAAGAATTTATTGGATATGATGTGTTTGACCAAATTCAAACCAATTTTATCAGATTTTTCCAAAACTTGAAATCCCTTTTCCAAACCTCTTGATACTTAACTAGTAACCAAAACCTATTGCATATGACTTGTTTCCCAAACCCTAAGAACCAAGGGCACAAGGCCACAAGGCCTTATGATCCCAAAATCCCAAACAACCTTGTTTTAGTCCTTTTTCAAACAAACTTTTTATTTCTATAAACAACCTACTGATTTTATGGTTCATATGCCTCAACTAGGTGACAACTAACAGATACCAACAATAAAATACAAAGCACAAACACTAGACCAACAAATCACATGGCAAAGTACAAATCAGACATAAACATAAAATTTTTAGAGGAAACTTAACAAGAGGTTATACCTATCCCCCACAACTTCCTAAAGGGATTAGCTATGCTCCTTGGACCTTGTTCAACAGCTAGAACAAGACCAAGGTACTTGAACAAAGGAGATGAGATGTGCCTTGGTTGAAGGTTCAAAGCAGAACCTCAAGGGCTTTATGTCTTCAACACAAACAGCAAACAACCTATCCAAAGGTTGATAAACCTTCACTAGCTTGGTGTCAACAAGCTTGCAAGGGTTTATAGCTTTTGGATAAGGGTTAGTACAAGTAAAATAAGCAAAACAGATGACTGATTTCAAGGTTTTTCCAACTTTGAAATCCTTACCAAACATAAACGTGTTTAAACCACAAGATCTAAACACCTTTATAACATCAAATGGAACTCAGAATTACCCTTAAACAACACCAACTTTCAAAAACAAAAAAAGGAATTACAATTTTCTTAAAATACCAACTTTTATAAATTTAAAAAGGAATTACAATGTTTAAAGAGTAAAACTGGAACAAAGGCCTCACCACAGGTTGGGGGTCCTTTTATAGAGTACAAGGGATGATTCTAGAATGCTGAAATACATGAAACCCTAGTGTAGATGTAAAACCCGCATGCTTTTACCATGAATAGTACCCATAAGATCGTACGTACTAGATTAAAACTTTCCTTTTATAGTACGATTACGTTTACGTGTTAGGATTTTACGTATTACGTACGTGTTAGAACACGATAAGTATTTATTACGCACGAACAAGCAATAATTATTTAAACAATAATTAATCACGAACATGGTATCATGAAATCATGAACGTAGTTAAAACATGAACTATTATTAATTACGTATATATTTCTTACGAGCGTAATTAAATATATTAGATCACGGTATTTACGTAACGAGAACATTTAAAACACGAACATAAATAATCACAAACGTGTAACTAAATAACGAGACATGGAAAAAGGTACGGCTACCCCAAGTGGGGTCCCTACCCGCGGCCAACAAGGACAAATGGGCCAAGCCCATTTGTCAAATTTACTAAAAGGGGGGTTTATTTTTGTACACTACTCAAATAATCTTTATAGAAGATTTTAAGAAAACCTAAAACCTCCTCCTTCCCTTTGTCTCTTTGTGCTGCCACCCTACAAACACCATACAAGGTGATTTTGATCTTTGATCTTGAAGTTTTGGTGATTGATCGTGTTGGTTCTTCGTCCTCTTGATCCACGAATTCGGTAAAACCTTTTTAAACCTTTTCTTTTGATTTAATCTTTTTATAAATTATGAACATGTGATGTTTTTACAAAAACATAATATTTAATCATGGATCTAACATGTTTTGGTGTTAAATAAAATCAAAAGAGTGTTTTTAAGGGGTGTTTGTTTTGGCCGCAGGCTGCACCGAACCCGAATGGGTTTTGGTTTGCCAAGCCGACCACCACCAAGACCATATGGTCTTGGTTGGTGCGTGTGGGTCCCACGGCAGCAAGGAAACACGGGGTACCCCGAGTTGGTTCGGGGTACGGTGTCGATTTCATATCCGGTTCATGCTTTTTAGTCTAGATCCGGTTCATGGTGTATGTTAGTTTTTATGTTTATGATCTTAGGTTAAAAATTAAATTAATAAAATGATGTGATTAATTTAATAACATGCCTTAGGTTATTTAATTATTAATGATCATGAAATTATTTTAACCTAAGTATTTATATATTTAAGACTTATAATTAATTAATTATTTTAAAACCATGGATATAATTAATTAATTAACATGACTTAGGTTATATTATTAATATATAATAATACACATTTTAACCTAAGTATTTAACTTATTTAATTAAAAACATGTTATACTTTAATTAAATATTATAACCTATAGTTTAATTAAATTACATGAAATAATTATTAAACTATACATTATATCATATGACTTAGAAAATAATCATGAAAAACACTTAGGCTTATATACTTAGCTTATTTAACCAGCTTATTTCTAATTATGGAAACTTTCTATTTTTAGAAACTTAATTAAATAAGGCAGCTAATCTAATTATAGAAACCAGCTATTTTTAGAAACTTATTTATTTCAGGCAGCTAATCTATTTATGGAAACTTATTTAATTAAGGCAGCTAATCTATTTATGGAAACTTTCTATTTTTAGAAACTTATCTATTTTAAGCAGTAAATCTATTTTTGGAAACTTTCTATTTTTGGAAACTTTCTATTTTTGGGAACTTTCTATTTTTGGAAACTTTCTATTTTTGGAAACTTTCTATTTTTGGTAACTTTCTATTTTTGGAAACTTTAAACTTTCTATTTTTGGAAACTCTCTATTTTTGGAAACTTTCTATTTTAGGAAACCTGCTATTTTTGGAAAGTTACTTATTATTACACAGTAAGTATAATAACACATGAAATACCAGAAATACTAAATCAGATTAAACAGAATATAAGATTTAACATAGTTTAAGGCTTTAAAACAGTAAAACATGGTAGGAACACATAAAATAAGCTAAGACATGACATAAAACCAGCTATGTATTTAGTAAGCAGATACTTATTCATGTACGTATTTATGTAGCACTAGTGATTCGGAAGTAGGATTCCTCGTAGTTCGTCTTTCTCCTTCACTGGACATAAGGTACGGATTCCCGTCCTTTCAGTATGGACATTCTTTCCTTATTAGGATTCCCCGTATGCAGCCAACTGTTTTCCCGTAGTATAAGTTACGTGTTTGATTGCTTATGTTTAATTAAGATTACCTATAGCCATATACATGCATGACCAATTTCACCTAGTTATGGGGGTACCATAACCATAACATTAGAGGCACTGATGTTATGACTTCACCACGGCAGAGTGATTGCTCGTGGCGTCCCTTTAGCTTTTGGCCATTTATTTATATTTATCATGTGGGGCGTATGGGTGCATCCTAGTTACATGTTTTCAGTCAGGATTTCATGGTGAATGTGGTGTGTGCCTTGCATCCTTCACAAGGAGCTGATCCCTCCTACCCAAAAACCAGTATATTAAATTAGAGGCAGCCCCTCTAGTTTGCATGATGAGGTCACCCCTCCAAGTATTCATGCACGGTGGATTTTCATGACCTATATTGGCTAATGGTAAAATATGTTAAACAGTTTTCATAAGATAAACATAAGGCTTTTCAAACTATAAAACCAGTTTTATGAACATGTTCCAGGTTTTCCAGGGCTTATACATTTCCGCTGCTATTAAGTTTTTATTATGTTTAGTCATTCATACTATGTCTATATCCGTGCACTGAGCGTTTTGCTCAGCCGTTACTTTCCTTTCCATGTCCCAAAACGGTAGGTACCCTAGGAAAGACTTGAGTATTTGGAGGACGTGCATAGGACGGAAGCTGCTAGAAACTTCTTTTCCTTTTGCCTTCACATATTTATGCTTGTGTGGTCTTTCATTCATTTCTTTTGCTTTATTATGTTTTGGGCTTATGTTTGGGAACCGATGTTTGATTCCGGTTATCCCTATGGTCTTGTAATGTTTTATACATTTATCCTTGTATGCTTTGATGACACGCCATAATTACGCGTGACATTCCATTATCAAAATGGGGTGTTACAATTATGGTATCAGAGCCAAGGCTTCGACCTGTAGGCTCTAAAACTCGACCTGTGACTAGTGGGTAGTCACCAGGAGCTTCCTAAGCCAACGTTTGTTATTCCATGTATTGATGTTTTCAGCGCATTGTTGTTTTAACCATGATGTTTTCAGCAACTTGAGGTTTTAACCTTGATGTTTTCATCGATATTGTTTTACTAATATGGATGGACAACCGTCATTCATATTTAGTTATGTGTCATTGTTTCATACATAATGTTCCTCGTGAACTGTGGCTATGTGGACTGAACCCCAGTAGTTCATAATTAGTCACATAAAAATTTTTTCTGATAAGTTTTGACAGATGAGTTTCATTTATTTATGTTTCATGTATCATTGTTGCAGGGATTACGACTAAGTAATGGTTGGTACAGGACTGGCCCTATTTAGTCGCATGTGCTTTTATCGAAACTTTTAACTTTGGGACCGACCCATAGGCGTCCCCTCGCCATGTCTTTTGTTTTGGAACCGACCCATAGGCGTTCCCTCGCACATATAAAGGTTTTATAAACTACATTACGCATTCATGCACTGTTTTTCATGCATAAAATTTTTCTCATGATTTAAATTGGCATAAAATTTTTTCATGTCCCCTCATAAGTTATTATGTTTTATGTCAAGTATGTTTTCATACTGTCATGGTTAACTTCAGTTTCATGCTGATTATGTTATACACTTCTTCGTGATAGATGGTTTCATGTTTCTTCATGATAATTCCGTCTTCATGTTGATTATGTTTTACGCTTCTTTTGTTATTTACGTTGTCCCGCAAGACATTGTTGGATTTCATTGAATTCTGCTTTCATGATAGTCATGGTTGGTTTTCATTGATCATGCTGTCAGGCAAATCATCGTTGAATTTTGTGTAACCACACTTTAGCGTTTCTCTATGAAACCAGAATGAGGTATATACTGGCATTGCCAGGTTATCATGATGGTTTTCCTAACCGTTTAACCGATATACTTTCTTTAGATCATGATAAATGATCGACCCCATACCGACCATTTGATGTGCATTCCACGTGTACTCCACGTACCGTATTTCATGTGTATTACATGTACCTAAATCCATGTGTATTTCACTTGCAATACTGCACGAGTATTCGCTAGTCGATTCTGAATAATCTCAGGCATATGTCCACTTGCTAATACTCTAGAAATTGCTGATGCCGCTCATAACTTGGAAATGCTACTAAAGGTTGATGCTGCTGTTCACAACCTGGAGATCCTACTAGACGAAGACAAAGGCGTCGGAGCAAAGCAATTGGACGAGAAGATGCTTAACCATCAGACAATTTCCATCAATCATTGTCCCTAATTCTTAGTTACATGTCACACGTCATTCGGCTGGCATTTCAGCCATATGAGTGCAAACCGGTACCAGCCGGCCACTCAGCTGAATAGTTACATGAATCACGGTCATGAGAATGACCGTCATGGAACTGACAGACAGGACGATAGTAACCACTACTATGACAGAAACTATCCTAGAAATCGCAACCGAGGCTCCGGCCACGAACGTGACCATACATACAAAGGATCAGTAGCCCAACCGATCCGCCAAGTCTGGCATAATAACCTAATATTGTAATGCTATCGTTATACGTCTCGAGACACATGTCAAGACATCAGTCAAGACACATGTCTCACTTATACTTCTGAAGACACATGTCAAGACATCAGTCAAGACACATGTCTCACGTATACTTTCTGAAGGCACATGTCAAGACATCATTCAAGACACATGTCTCACGTATACTTTTTGAAGACACATGTCAAGACACCAGTCAAGACATATGTCATGCTTATAGTTCCAAGAAACGAGTCAAGACACATGACTCACGTCCCACTATGGAACATTTCTAAGAAATTTAGGGTACCCTCCAAGGGTATATCTATTTTGTTATGCCATGTATTAATCAGGCCACAAGAATTTCTATACCATTATCAGCACATCAGTGAGAATTGTCACGTTGCCAATGTCACTTTCATTTCTTTCACCATGGTTCATATATTCATGACCATGAAGGACGCCTTTCGTGTTCCCACGAATACGAAGGTTTTCCTTCAGCATAATGATGAGATCCAAGTTGCTAACGCATTTCCTCGGACAGACACGGGATGAATTTTATCCTAATTATGTACTATGAACAGCACACCATGCTACGATTTATAATTATGTACAGTAATGTTCAGGCTCCTGAATACATTCAGCTTGATTTTCCATCGAGAAAATCTGTACAAATTATCTATGCTTACAAGCATGTGCGTTGTTAGCCATGGTCGCTAAAATTTTCTAGCTGTCAGTAAGACACGACCACTTAATTCTTTTACGCATAGCCAGT
This sequence comes from Glebionis coronaria, assembly GCA_025667525.1. Lineage (NCBI taxonomy): Eukaryota > Viridiplantae > Streptophyta > Magnoliopsida > Asterales > Asteraceae > Glebionis > Glebionis coronaria. The sequence goes on from CM046876.1 coordinate 535,948,511, forward strand.
TGGTTATTCCAAAGTCTTCCTATACATTCCAGAAGAATCTACAAGGAGAAGGATGGTACCATGAGATTATGTGTCGACTACCGTTGACTTAAACAAATCACCATTCATGACCGTTGATATGAGTGTATTTACTCATATCATTTGGATCAAATAACAATGAATTATGCTCAAAATGTATCAAATATGCCTTGGATATGCTTGTTTCTTGTTTTCATGTGTGTAGGTACCAAGTTCGCGAAAATCGACACGAGATTGATGAAAAAGATCGAGGAAGCAAAAACCGAGCTCAACTTTAGAGGATTTAATATTTAAATAAGTGAAATGGGCCAAGTGGGTCCCACATGGGCTTATTGGGCCTGAAAAGCCCAATAATGGATGTTAAGTGGATAAATTTTGGACAAGTCCATAATTAAGGCCCAAAATGGGAGAGTTACACGGATGGCATGAGTTTTGGGCCTCAAGCCCATTTCAGTGAAAAGAAACGAAATGAAAAGATTGTATGATGGGCTTTAGGGTTTTGTGATACGTTATAAACACATGTACACGTTTTACTTTTCCTTTAATATAAACCATTTTCATCTTTTAGCCATTCATTCATATCCCCACTCACCTTAAACAAATAAAACCGACACCCACTCTCTCTCTCACATTTTTTACAATTTCGATATAAACAAAGTATTACCTTTCTTCCCCAACTCCATTCTCATCCCAAACCAGTTAAAAAATCACCACTGTTCCAAACCCTAGATGGGTAAAAAGCAGTTTAACATGGGGATTTTTATCTTTTCGTTTAATTCACACCAAAAAGAAATAAAACCCCAAGTTTAAAGGAAGAGAGGGTATGGAAGAGATTGCTACGTGGCGTTTTGCCATTGGAATGAACACCTCATCCGGCCTATTCCACCAATCAAATCCCAAAGAAGAAGCACAACTAGCACACGGATGCCACGTTGCCGATCCGTGTGCTATTGTGAATTACCTCATCCGTCCGATCAACCCAAAACAGGAGAGAGAATAAAGAATTGAAGATCAAGGGCTACAAATAAAGAAGGAATATTCTTCAGAGAAATCCGAATATCCGCTCCTCAGCAAGCCTTGGGAGGCTATAAAAACCCCCATTATTTCCTTGTAAAATGATCCTTCTTTTACTTTAATATTATGCTGTTAAAATAGTTGTAGAAGTTAATCTTGTTTTCTCTTTAAATTTAGTCTTGTAATCTCTTTAATATTAATAAAAGCTCAGTTAATTTTATCATATTGGAGTCTCGTCTCTTTTTATTTTCCTGTTTAATGCAATTTATGAATTGATCTCTATATACTATTTCACAAGTATAATGTTGTGATGTTAATTATAAACTAATTAATAGTTTATGATTAATGTTGAAAGTTTAAGATTGGATAATATTTTTCCCTACTGGAAAAGTATAAAAGAATCTGCTCGATTCAATATTAATTGATGGAGATGCTTCGGGTGATGAATATTAATGGTGGTATGGTGGTTTCGGTTTAAGTTCATAGGATGCTCAGCGCACTCCTACGTCTCAAAGGTTTCAACAATAAGGTGCTAATCTCTTTTATGTTACAAGTCTAGTAGATTAAATTTTATTTGAAATTTATTATGCTTTTGAATGTTAAGTAGTAATGTTTTCGAATCTGATATTTATTTGAGTTTATATTCGTTTGTGTGATGATTGTTTAGTCTGCTTAGGTGTTCAGTAACTGCATAGAGATTTGAGTTATTTACTTAATTTGCATAAACTGAGAATGTGAGTTTAAGTGTTTTTACTTAAATTGGATAATATGGAAGCTGATAAGAGTAGTAGAATGATAGGCTAGTCTGAGTTTTTGTTTACTTTTTATTTCGATTATAGAATTATCTAGCTGGTACAGGTTTAAGCTTGCTTTGGTTAATCTGCTTAACTTGGACTGATCTATTTGAAAAGTTGAATTATCCTTGTGTTATTTTTGGATTGTTGCAGTAGGATTTAATCTGTTATATTAGTAGTAATCTTAATTCGTTTTTTTAGCTGTCTAAGTTTTTGTTTTGTTATTGATTTAGTTAAAACTTGTTCTTTGGTAATTTGATGTTCATGACTATCTAAATAGTCTGATTAGGTATTTAGGCATTTGTAAGTTTAATAAAATTGAGCTCTGTCTGCATTTTAGTTTGATTAATTTAAATAAACATGATGATCTTGCTCTTTTGACTGATCTGTTACATCAAATTGGTTCTTATTTTGCTTGCTAATCTGTCATAAGCTTAATTCTAGTTCTCTTTTGCCTTGACTTCACTGATTTGTTTACTGCTTTTATTTTCTAACTGATATAAATTGCTCTAGAGTTCAGTTTATCAGATTCAACTAACTGATAAGCCCAAATAAGTTGTGACCTCACAGCTTAAGCTAGTAAGCTATCAAAAGGTCTTTCCTAAGACACCAGCTTTTTTTTAAGCTGTCAAAAATATTTATTTCCAAATATTTGTCACTTGGGGGTCTCGAACTCGAGACCTCCCCTTTACCATTCATACGTGATAACCACCTGGGCTGTATGCCTTTTTAGTTTTTATCTCTGCTATTGCATTAATATAGTGTGTTCAGTTGGCAGATTATTCTCATTCACGTTTACTACAAATTAGTTTTTAAACTCTCTATTTAATTTAAGTTTTTATTAAATTAAGTTTTATTTAAATAAGAATAATAAATATAAATAAATAAATAAAAAATTAAAAAAAAAAGTTTTTATTTTAAAAAGTTTAATTAGTATAATAATTAGATTTTTATAATAGTGGATTTAAAATAGTTTTCAATTTGACTTGTTTTCAAAGTAACTTTTAATAAAGTAAAGTAATTAGTTTAATTAGTTTTAATTAGATTATTTTTAAAGTAGAGTAAAAGTTATAATTTTTAAATAGATTAATTTTAATAGATTATTAAATAGATTAAATTTTTAAGATTTTTAATTTTAAATTAGTGTGTTTATTTTAAGTAATTAATTGTAGAATTTTATATAGGCGGGGTTTACGATTCACGCACTTTAGGTTAATTTTAATTAGGTTAAAATCTATAGATTTTTATAGTAGCGTAAAAACCGAAAACCAATTCAAATCGATTGTCCAAATCAAAACAAAACGTCTCATATTCATAAGATCTTCGTGTACAACGAACTCGACTCACTCACGTGTTTAATTGAATTCGTCATTGGTATTATTAGTCTATTACTTTTTCCTAAAGGTAATTTTCTAATTTACCCTATAATGTATCTAATTATCACATATACTATCCACGACACATCAAAAATTTTGGCGCCGCTGCCGGGGATCTTGTGTACGATTTGTCTTTGTGGAGATTTGTTGATCGTGGATTTGAAGATCCTTTCCGTCCTCGGAAAGTTTTGTTATTTTTCTATTATATAGTATGTATCGGTTTTCTCGTTTTTTGTGAATAATATATTGTATTACGTAGCACAATAATTTTAAATATCTTTCAAATAAGCCTTAGTTGGGATTTCATCACCTAGCTATTGTATTCGAACCCAAAACAAAAATAAAGGCAAAATAGATAATTACTAATAAGAAGTTTGAACTCGATTTATACAAACTATAAGGTGGGTATAAGGCGACGTGCTATAAAAGTCCGTCTAAGGAAAAAAGTTTTTAAGTGCTTTGTGCCACCTCGTTTCCCCGCTTGCTTGTGAGTATATTGAGAGGGACAACCTATTATTGGTTTGCCGACTCAAGTAGTAATAAATCTTATTTTTTGTTGTTTACTTATTGAAGCTCGAGACGTTTGGGTTTTCACCTATCGTTTCAAAGTCGACCGAGGGTAATTTACTTCCATAGTAGTTATCCTTATTCCTTGTTTTTTATCGATCATTTTTGATTGAGCAATACCAAAAAAAAAAAATACCAAAAATAATCTTCTTTCTTGTCTAATTTCTTTTCTTCAATCCTCTAAATTCTCGTCTTTGTAGTGTATGCAATTACGTTCTTCACGTCTTGTGATTGATTTTAATAGGCTTGAAAATATTCCTCGTAGAAATAGAAATCGTCAACAACGAATAGTGGAACCCGAGCTTCCACCTATTGTTGTAGAGATGGCCGATAACCGAACAATGGAGGAATTGCTCCGTGCACCCACCAAAGGGTATGGGGAAGCAATCGTTGTGCCGGCTATTTTGGCGGATCATTTTGAGATTAAGACGGGTCTTTTATCGCTCATTCGTGCCGACCAATTTCGTGGCAATGAGAACGATAGCCCGCATTCTCACATTCGGAATTTTAATCGAATTACCTCGACTCTCAAGTTTAGAGATGTGCCGAATGACGTGATTAAGCTATTGCTTTTTCCGTACTCGCTCGAGGGTAATGCTAAGATTTGGTATGAGACAGAACCACCGGGTTCGATTTTAACTTGGGATGATTTAGTGTCGAAGTTTATGAATTATTTCTTTCCACCGTCCAAGACAACACACTTTAAGAATGAGATCACTAGATTTGAACAAAAAGTGCATGAATCGTTTGGGGTTGCTTGGGAAAGATTTAAAGATTTGTTGAGACAATGTCCACACCACGGTTTCTCGGAATTGCATCAAATAAATACTTTCTATAATGGGCTAAATATGATTGAACAAGATTCTTTAAATGCCGTCGCGGGTGGTAATCTTTTAAGAAAAACACCGAGAGACGCGTGGAGAATAATTGAGGATAAGTCTAGAGCACAATATTCACGAAACACACCGGTTGTTTCCAATGTGAATTCATCTAATATCGAGATTGCTAGATTGGACTCTAAGATTGACACACTTTTGAATGAGATTAGGAAGAATCCTCATGGATCGATTAATATGGTTGAGAATGTTTGTGTATCGTGTGGTGGAGCACATCCTAATTATGCTTGTTTAAACACGGGTTTTGATCAAGCTAGTGCTTTTGCCGCGACGGGAACTTATGGCTCCAACGGTCAAGTTCCTCGTCAAAATCATGTTGCTCCACCGGGTTTTCCACCGGTTCAAAATAGGTACAACAATGGAAACAATGGGAATAATTTTAACCGTGGTAACCAAGGGAATTTCAATCAAGGAAATGGGTTTAATGCTAATCAAAACAATCAAGGTTTTCAAGGGAATAATCAAAATGATTTGTCAAGCTACATGAAATCAAATGAGGCAAATATGAAAGCTTTTCAAAATAACATTCAAGGGCAAATTAATACTTTGAAACTCGATTTTCAAAATACGATTAAAGGGAAAATAACAAGATTGAGCTTAATCAACAAAGGCTAGAGCAAAACCAAAATCGTATGCAACAAAATTTGGAACAAGGTCAAAACAAATTGCTTTCGATGTTTGAATCTTTTATGAGTCAACCTTCCTCGTCTTCGGGTGGCTTACCTAGTAACACCATTCCAAACCCGAAGGGTGAGATGAAAGCTATAACCACACGTAGTGGGAAAGCTTTAGACGGACCTTTGCTTCCACATGTGAGTACCTCTACGGTGAGGGAAGTGGAGCAAGAACCCGAGGTGGTTAAAGAAAAGGAAATTCCTATTCCACCGAAGGTAGACCAATTGCCTATTCCGGAACCCGAGCTTCCGAAGACTAAACCTACACTACCCTACCCTTCGAGACTTAACCAAGAGAAGCTTCACGAAAAGTCCAATGCTCAAATGGATACTTTTTTAGAGATGTTTAAGAATATTCATATTAATGTTAGTTTCGCGGATGCATTGCTTCACATGCCTAAGTTTGCTTCGACAATTAAGAGATTTATAAATGATAAAGGGAAATTGGTTGAAGTGTCTACATCTTTAGATGCTAATTGTTCCGCGGTTCTTACACAAAAGCTTCCCAAAAAGCTTGGAGACCCGGGCAAGTTTGTGATACCATGTGATTTCCCTAATATGGAAGAATGCTTAGCTTTAGCCGATCTTGGTGCTAGCATTAATTTGATGCCTCTTTCCGTGTGGAAATGGTTATCACTTCCCGAGCTTACACCTACTAAGATGACTCTCGAGCTAGCGGATCGATCGATCGCCTTACCAAAAGGTATAGCCGAGGACGTGTTTGTCAAGGTAGGGAAACTCGTCTTTCCAACGGACTTTGTGGTTTGCGATTATCCCGAAGATTCTCGTGTACCACTAGTTTTGGGAAGACCGTTTTTGATGACGGCTAGTGCTTTAGTTGACATGAAAGCGGGGAAATTGACGTTAAGAGTTGATGAGGAACATATCACGTTTGATATTGGTCATATCTCTAAATTTTCTTCCAAGTACTACGAGGAATCAATTAATCAAATCGATTTGATTGATGTTACTTGTGAAGAATATTCTCAAGAAGTTCTTGGATTCTGGCTTCTTCTAAGAGTGGCAATCCCACTTCATCGAATCCTATTATCTCTTCGGCTAAGCCTCCACTCACTCCATTTGAGGGAGGTGACTTCGTTCTTGAAGAGCTTGAGAATAATGGTTATTCAAAAATCGAGAAGGAAATTGATGATTACCTTAGCACACCGTTTGATCCTAGTGAGTTTGATAGTGAGAATTTTGATCCCGAGGGAGATATTGCGTTGATTGAAAAATTGTTGAATATGGATCCTTTTGAATCACCACCTATGGATTTAAAAGTTGTGAATGAAAATGAGACTAAAGTGAAAACATCTATTGAAGAAGCACCCGAATTAGAACTTAAGGAATTACCCACTCATTTGGAGTATGCTTTTCTTGAGGGATCGGATAAGTTACCGGTGATTATTGCTAAGGGATTAAAGGAAAATGAAAAGGATGATCTTATTAAAGTGCTTAAGAAACATAAACGGGCCATTGCATGGAAAATCTCCGACATTAAGGGTATAGATCCCAAATTTTGTACTCATAAAATTCTAATGGAGGATGATTATAAACCCGCTATCCAAAATCAAAGAAGGGTCAATCCAAAGATTCATGAGGTGATCAAAAAGGAAGTCACTAAACTTCTAGACGCCGGAATGATCTACCCTATCTCGGATAGTCCATGGGTTAGCCCCGTGCATTGTGTTCCAAAGAAAGGAGGAATGACGGTTGTTACTAATGAGGATAATGAATTGATTCCTACTAGACTTGTGACCGGTTGGCGTGTTTGTATTGATTATAGGAAGCTTAATGATGCCACTAGGAAGGATCATTTTCCATTACCTTTTATGGATCAAATGTTAGAGAGACTAGCGGGGAATGAATTCTATTGCTTTTTGGATGGATTTTCCGGCTATTTCCAAATCCCCATTGACCCTCGTGATCAAGAAAAGACCACATTCACTTGTCCTTATGGAACATTTGCCTATCGTCGCATGCCTTTTGGACTATGCAATGCTCCGGGGACGTTCCAAAGGTGCATGATGGCCATTTTCCATGATATGATCGAGAAAACCATGGAAGTCTTCATGGATGACTTTTCGGTTTTTGGGGAATCCTTCACTTCATGTCTCTCTAACTTAGAAAGAATGTTGCAACGTTGTGAGGAAACTAATCTTGTGCTTAATTATGAGAAATGTCACTTCATGTGGAAAGAGGGAATTGTGTTAGGTCATAAGATCTCTAAGGCCGGTATTGAGGTTGATAGGGCTAAAATCGACGTGATTGCCAAATTGCCTCCACCCACCACCGTTAAGGGAGTAAGGAGTTTTCTCGGCCATGCCGGCTTCTATCGTCGTTTTATACAAGACTTCTCTAAGATAGCTCGGCCTATGACCCATCTTTTGGAAAAAGAGACTCCTTTTATCTTTTCGGATGAGTGTATTCAAGCCTTTGATATGCTTAAAAAGAAGTTAACCGAATCTCCAATCTTAGTTGCCCTGGATTGGGATCTACCTTTTGAAATTATGTGTGATGCTAGTGATTGTGCGGTAGGTGCGGTTTTGGGGCAACGTAAGCTAAAACACTTCTTGCCTATACACTGTGCAAGTAAGACTATGACGGATACTCAAACAAAGTACACTACAACGGAAAAGGAGTTACTTGCCGTTGTGTATGCTTTTGAAAAGTTTAGACCATATCTCGTCTTGTCTCAAACCATAGTGTATACGGACCACTCGGCTATCAAATATCTTCTTAATAAACAAGATGCTAAGTCGAGGTTGCTCCGGTAGATTCTCCTCCTTCAAGAATTTCATGTCAAAATTCTAGACAAAAAAGGAGTCGAGAATCTCGCGGCCGATCATTTATCTCGACTTGAGAATCCTCACCAAAGCGATTGATGAGACTGCTTTTATACATAATCTCATCGTCCAAATTGGGCTTAAAATGCATTAAATATCATCAAAATACCCAAATATATGCTTGTGTTTGTTGCTTGTGTATTTTAGGTACGGATATTGAGAAAATGACAAAAGATCACAAGAATCAATCAAAAACGAACACGGGAAACGAAGCCGCACGATGAACCAAGCCCTAATGAAGAATTTTCCAAAGAAAACCCTTGAAGATTTGAAGAATTATGAAGATTGGTCCTCCAAGTTTGAAGAATTGACACTTTATACCCTTGTATCTTCATAATTACAAGTTTGGTCCTTAAAGTTTGTCAAAATTACAAAAAGGACCCTTAACTTTGAAGAATTGGCAAATTTAGTCCCTCAACAAAACTAAATTGTCAATAATGGTCCTCCAAGAAGTCAACAAACAAGTCAAAGCCTTGAAGTATGAAGACATGTCAAAAACAGCCCTTGAAGATTGCCAAAATTGCACTTATAGTCCTTAAAACATGTTTCAAAACTTGTTGTGCCAAAACTGCCAAAGTCCAAAAGTTGATATGTGTTATATTGGCGTTGATAGCCATTTAATACAACTTGAACAAAGTTTGAAAAGTGAGGGGCCAATGTTGCCAGACAGCCATACTTATCCCCTCCACTCCCTGCTTGACACCTCACCCACTCACACCCATCACCCAATCAGAATCACCCCTTCATCCACGTCACAAATCCACTCACCCATAAACTGATTAATTATTCAGTTTAAAACTCCCTCCAAACAATTATTTAAAAACTTGTTAATCCCAAAACGGATTAAATCACACCATAATCCACCCTTAAACCCTAAATATTTCCAGGAAGAACAATGATTAAAACAAAGGGTTTTTGGGTAATTCTTTCCAGATCCTTGATTAAACACCACTTAAACCCAAAACCACCCTTAAACTCCCATCACCATCACCTCACATGCTTGTGCAACCCTCCCCTGCCCCACTATTCACTCCCAAACAAAAACTTGGCAGCAAGATCAACAATCCACAACAATTTCGTGCTCCCAAAGGCAAAATGGACGACCAAGATCCTCTTTTTCACTGCTGGCATCCCACAAACTGCCAAAGATCTTCACATGGCTTATTTTTTACTGAAAAATTCAAAAATCGTCCAAGGGCAAGTTGGGAAGTTTACTCATTAGGGTTTTAGCTTCTTATCAGTTCTAGAATCATTTGTAAGCCTCTATATAAAGGCACATAGGACTTAGCATTAAGTTGTTCTGGATTTTTTTCTCCTTTTTCAAAAACCTTGTAAATCCAGTTTATGAAGGAATATAAATGGTATTGAGTTTGTTGATGAGAAAGATTGAGTTCCTTTTACATTTCAGTTGATTCAAGTTATAATTGTTTGAGTTTGGTTTAATTTTCAGCAAAAGTTTTTAAGTTTCCAAGTTTCTGTTTGCTTTTCAAGTTTTTTCTCAAATCTTAAATTTCATTCAAAACCTGATAAAATGGTGATTAAGTGTGTTGGTGTGATGGTATTTGAGCTTGTGTATGTCCAAGACACCATGGCTTGTTCTGGTGTATTGGGTACCCAAGTTTAAATAAGCCATTGGTTTGGTCATTTCCTTTTTTTTTAGTTTATCAGAATCTTACCCATAAGCTAAGGTTTCCTTCTAGCTTAATCTATAAGCTAGGGGCAAGCTCTTAAGCTTTTACACAAGCTTTGTTTCCTTTTCTCTTAGCAGATTCAAAGAGGAACATTTTCATCCATTTTGGTTAAGGAAAACTTCATCATCATCTCAACAAAGTTCTGCATAGGCCCCAGCCTATAGGGAGGTGGTTTTTCAACCACTAAGGGTCCTGGATGTAGGACCCTTAAGGTAGTTCTTGTTTCCCATTTCATTTTTAGCTTTCTGAAAATTTTATGTGATTTGTATGATTTTTGTGCTAAGTGTTTAAGTGTTAATTTGAGTGTTGAATATTGGTCATTTAGATGTTATATACATGTTTTAGTAAGTGATAATTAGTTTGGGTGTGTTTTGATTTGAGTTGCTTTGAAAAAAAATGTAGAATATTGATAATCAATGAATCTATGAAGGGGTTTGTTAACTTCTAGAGAGAGAAAGTTAGAGAGAGAAAGTGAGAGAAACTATGTGAATTTTATTAAGTGGAAATTAAGAAATGATAACAACCAACCCCTTTCCTTAGTGGAAAGGGGTATTTATAGTTCCAAGTCATAAGTGGACTTGGGCCGGTCCATGACAAGCCCATGGACCGGTTCTTACTTAAGTTAATAAGCAAATGATAACTAATTACTAACTACGAGCTATTACAACATAAATCATATTGTGGAGTGACCGATACTTCTAATATACGTTAAAACGTATTTCTAACAATCTCCCCCTAAGGGAGGTCACTCCACGTTACAAAGTTCTAAACCTAGCATACTATACTAAGTCTTCGTTCTTTAGCTCGTAGTCTTTTCTTCTTTTTCTTTCTTTTGTTGTGAATATGTTGATTTGATCTTTTTGGCTTTGACTTGAGAGCATTGTTCTTTGGCCTTTCACGTGCGATCTTTGCCTTTCTTGTGAACTTTGCCTCCTCGTGACTTCATGTTCCACACACTTATGTCTTTTTGTTGAATTCTCGAAAGCTTCAGAGTTTGGTACAGCGGAAGACTTCATCTTGTACTTTCTTGAATTTTTGTTGCAAAAGACATAAGCATGTGGGAACGACTTTTTCAGGTACGCCGCAACACCACCGTCTTTACTGGTACTCAGCAACGCCACCGTCTTCAACAGGTACACAGCAACGCCACCGTCTTTAGCAGGTACACAGCAACGACACGAATAAAATGGCTTTGAACATTTTATTCTAATTCGGTAGCATTTTACCTCCGGTCGGTGAAGACCGTTGGACGATATTAGATATCGTACCCGTGACGGATAGTTTCAATTAAGTAACTTCCTGACAGGATTTCGCGGGTAAACCCGTTCTCTTTACTCGACCGTCCAAAGCTGACTGCGAACATAAAGAGTGAATCACTTGGATAAATTATCCTTGTGATTAAAAGCCGTCAATTCATGAAACCTGGAACAAGTGAATTTCAATTAAGATTTTCACCATCGTTGCTTTCCAGTTGTCACGAGCTCGATTCATAAAGAATCTTGCACGTTACCTACCAAGTGCTGTTTGATGTTGACACTAGAAGGATTTCCACTCGTCACTGTGGTCAATAAAGAGTCACTCTGAGTGTTCTGGCAAGATCATATGATAATGCGAAGAGGCCTGGAACGAGTTTAAGTTCAATTAAGAATTAAACCACCGTTACCTTCCAGTTTTTCACAAGATTGGTTCTAAAAGAACCGCACGTGTAACCTACCATGAGCTTGTTTGATGTTGGCTCAAGCAGGATTTCCATCTTCATTGTAATACTTACGTATTACTCGGATGTTCTGGCAATATTACAGGAATATTGCGTAGGACTCATGAAAATCTCTTACTTTTCACAGTGTGTGAGAAAGCAAGGAATAAATGGAAAGTGTCCTAATGAGACTTTTGATGATCTCTTGGCTCTAGACTCGATTGTGCGTTTTGATTTAGTGAGCGATGGCTGGAGAGGAGTGCCACCTTTTCAATACCAGTTTATTCGGAGTGAATAAACCAATAGATAACGTGTTGATCTCCGTGTGATTAAAACAAATACCTTTTGAGAGATATTTGAGTTAGCTGGGGAAGGGTTGTGCATTGCATCACTGGGTCCATGATGTCTTTCTTCAATACCGAGAATCATTAACAAAAATGACCTCAATAGCATATGTATTGACCCGGTTTCTGCCTAAAGTTGTAAGGAGGGCTTCTTTCTTTACACCCTTTATCTTTACATTTCTTTTTCATTCTTCAACCCCTTCAATGCTTACCAATACGTCATCACTAGCACCTTGTTGTGATTGTTCCAGTGCTAGCTTAAGTACTTGGTCGGCATTCAGCTACGTTCACATTCTTTCTCCATCTTTCCTAGGACTTCTAATTCTAACTAGGGAATTGTCCTTGGGAAGATTCCATCGGCTCTGATGAATCATTGGACTTAACCTATTCCTACCACCCTTTTGTCACCACATCCGTCGTGAATTAAGCGTGTTTTGGGAAGGAATTGCCACCATGAAAACATCATTGAAAATCACCTAAGGTACTTGTGATATTGAAATCAAAAGTTTTGTACCTTAGGTGTTTTGAACATCAAAAACGCTCCCCCTTAACACGTGCTTAACACATATTAAGTTGGATTATCATTAAGTCTTTTTCATCTTTTAGCCAAGTATCACTTACGTCTCCTTAATCCCATTTTCTCCCCTTATCCAAAATGTTAACCATTAATATTTGGGATATTGAATGGATTAACCGGTCTTTGGGTAAAAATGAAATCAATATTTGGCCATAGAACAAGTTATTGCTCCCCCTTAAGTTAATAAGGGATAGTTGTAGTGCTTTGGTATGACATATTTTGAAAGATTTAGAATCTCGTGAGAAATTCTTGAAAAATTATCATACCTTAACACTACACCAAGCCATGCAAGCACATTATTCACAAATTTACATATTCACAATTGAAAACCAATATAAAGTGACCTGAGATGTACGACCCATCATATGGATCGTTGCAGTAGCTTGTGGTGCACTAAATACGGTCTTCCACCCACGAATCTTTCCAAGCTCCTCATCAATCTACGTTCCCGGAGCTTTTGATCGATCTTTTTGATCACATACTTTGCCATCTGCCGGTAACCCGGATGCCAATCCTCCGTCATCTCTGGCAAAGTCCCTCCCGAGTTCAGATGCTCCAACTTATCTCTGACTTGTATAAGAGTGCCATCGCTATACTTGTGGAGCTCCCCCACCCTCATAAACTTCATCAAACCTCGACTGTTCAAGTAGAAAATTCCAGAATTCGGGACAGAAATGCCGGTGTAGGGACATCTTTCTACATGTTGAGGTAGCACTTGATTCACAGGGCGAGTTAAATTGAGCCTCCTCTGATAGCTTTCGACTCCCAACTGAAGATCTTCCACTCGTGACTTGATGACAACGCTTCGTGTAAACATACGAAGTGCTGTATTTAGAGCAATCAGGTCTTCACGAGGAATGTGAGTAAGTTGATCTCGGGTCATTAGAAGCAGCATATCTTCGATATCCTCCAGGCGAATGATGGAAAAATCTCCTTGCTGGATTTTGTATTCCCGGTCATCCTCCCTTTTCAACCGAATCTCCGTCACATGATAATAGCCGTTCTTGGCTTCTGTTTTCAACCCTAAAATGCTGGAGATACGGATATCGGATCTAACATTGCTTCCAGATTTGACCAAGCAGCAACCCCTGTACGCCCTTCGGACTCTTTCGTCCCAATGAGATGCACCTATGACAGCATACATATCATAATTACGATTCATTTTAGGGACCCAGAGTCGATTTACCTTTTCCTCGATGAAGGGTATTGTCCCCCAGTTGGCAGCTTTCAGCAAAGTCAGGGATGTTGCATACTTTGATGATCCCTTCAGTAGATACTCAAGATCGTTGGTGACGAAGAAGTCATGAGCAATCTGATTATCTTGAGCAGGATCCATTGGAGGTGGAGCTCTTTCTGATGCATGAAGTCCTGGCCGTTGAACGGTTTTCAAAGCCTTTATGATCTCATCGGCATAGTACTCGAGCTCCATTCGGGGTAATCGGGTTTTGGCACGCAGTCTCTTATCTTTCATCGCTTTCTTGACCAAGGATGGAGTAACCGAAGTCTTATACTCATGAGCAAGAAATGCACATAAGTCAATCGGACTTCGGATACGCAGATACAGCACATCTTTGTCAGCATCGGTGATCGGATCATATTGAGCTGCTGCCGTGATCCAAGCTTGTGGTGGTGCAGACTCGTCTATCTCCAACGTGTCTTCCCAAACTCTTATGCTTGGTTCAGGAACCGTAGATTGTTGAACCTGTTGTTGAGGAGTGGAAGTGCGAACATCTACTGGTTCAGTTTCAGGCATCTCAGCAGTGTCTTGAACTGGAGAGTGTTGTGCAGCTTCGGGTTCTGTCACTGATTCTGCAATCACAGGAGGAACAACAGCAGAACTAATGGGGTTAGTTGTAATAGGTACAGACACAGCGATAGAGATACCAGGAGCCGAAGACGCTGTAGTGGCATTCACATCGTGGCGCCACTTAGTTCGTCTTGATTCCGAGGATGTCGATTTGTCCTTCGGTGCTGCATCTTTTGTGGACTTGGTTCCAGTCTTTGTAGCAGTCTTCTTGGAGCTGGTAACCTTGTCCCCCTGTGGTTGTTCACCCCCATCATCATCCTGATTGTCGTCCCCGTTACTACCCCTTGCACTCTCCTGATTCTCATCACCACCATCATCGCCATCATCATCATCTTCATCCTCGTCATCATCCTCATCATCCTCATCATCATCATCACCACCTTCTTCATCGTCTTTCTCCTTTTCACCTTCCTCTTCTTCTTCTTCCTCTTCTTCACCCGTACCCTCTTCTTCACTCTCTTCCCTTTCTTCCTCAGGTAAGATGTGATATGGTACCACACTTCCAAACATTTTGAATAATCTATCATCCTCCATGATAGCATCATTCAGGGATTTAAATAGAGCCCGTTGAATCCTCGATTTATCATGCGACCCAAGTTCCACCATTCGAGCCTTAAGGATTTTCTTCAATTCAAAATCCGTCAGGTCATAAGCAATCTTATAGGCGGCTTCGGAAGGGTTGGATGATTTGACCATCAAGTTGTCAGCAGCAAGTGTCTTCAACTCGTCACGAAGCTTAGGCATTAAGGATTCAACGGATTCTTGCACTCTTTCTTTCACAGATACTTCGAGTGCTTCTTTTTGTTCCTTATATTTATCCCTCATTGCTTGAAGTCTGGTAATGCGTGCAGCATGTTTATTAGCCTCAGCCTGCTTAACCTGAGCAATTTCCTCTGCATGAGCCTTTCGTGTAGCTTCCAAGTCTGCAGCGAACTTGGCAATCAACTCTTCTTGAGCTTTCCTTGATGCTTCTTCACTTTGAGCTCTTCTATTTAACTCTTGGCGGAGTTCATTCATTTCTCTCTTGTGAGCATCCGTATGTTTATCCAACATCTCGCCCAATACTATTGCTGCCATTGCAGATGTTGCAGATGTTGCAGATGTTGATGGAATAGGCTCGGTTGTAACTGCTGTACTAAGGGTAGGGATTATGGGTGGAGGAAGAAATGGTGTGGAAGCCGGTCGGATTGGTCGGGTTGTTAAGGGTTGGATTGGTGGTGGAAGAGTTGCCAAAGGTTGAGTTGTCACCATGATTGTAGAAGCAACAGGTTCCTTTTCCACACTCGTTGAAATAGGAATTGATGGCTCCTTCGAAGTAGAGTAGTTTTCAGGTGACCCAAACTCATCAACATCATCCGGTTCGACGTACTCATCCTCAATATCTACCCTTGCCCTTGAACCACTACCTCCTGTATCTTTCCTACTCCTTTGAATAGCAATCTTCATCAGTTGTTGCTCGGTTTTACCAAGAGTAGGATCAACAATATCTGCTTCATCACGTAGACGCATCAAATCCTTACCCTTTCCCTTCTTACCCTCTGACTTCTTCTTCTTTGGTTCGGGTTCAGGTAACGCAGCTGGTTGTTTGCGTTTACCTTTACTCTTAACAGTTGTAGATGAGTCTTCTCCAGTTTGAAGGTTTGCTTTCAGCCTTTCGATTTCAAGCTGCAGTAGCTTGTAATCAGCAGAACCTTTGATTTTGTCTGACAGAAGGTAATCAGGAACAGGACCCGGAATCACACCAGTAGACGGTCCTTCATGCCTCAGATCTACAGTATCATCAGCTTCTTCAGTGTGATAGCGACCTCCTGCTCGCCTATCAATAGTAGCATCAAGCTTCATAAAATAATTTATGATAAGCTTAATAAATCGAGGATAAGGAAAGAAGTTTGTCTTTAGCTTCTTGTTGTGGAAGAGTTGAAAGGTGAATTCTTCCCATATCAACAAAGCATAATCTGAATTTGCAGCTTTGTACATGCCATAGAAGAGGTTCATTATCGGACTTCTCAAAGCATCATGTCCGCTTGTTTTTGGTGTAAGGCATTTACTGAGAATACCCATCAAAGCTCTCCAGGGTTGTCCTACCTTAGCAGTGGTAAACTCAGATGCAACTCGTATTTCCGGACATCCAAGTGCGTCAAATAACTCCGCGAGTTCATCTTTAGTAGGATCCCTTGAGAAAGACATGCCCTTGGGTGTATCCCGTATACCAAGCATCTTACGGAAGTCTGAAACGGTGAGTGTCTGCTGCTTGTTGTCTATGGTGAAGGTGATTTTGTTCGAAGTGAAATCCTTGGTTGCCCAAAATTCAAACATATACTCATAAGGCACCGAGGCTGTATTCCTAAGGGCGTTCTTGAAATGGGAGTTATCAAGAATGGCTATGGCGACCTTAAAACCATGGTGAGTGGATTTAGAAACTTGCTTTAGCCTATAGTTGTTGGGTATAAACTTAAGGGTTCGGGCTTTAGCAATATCGGCTTCCCTAGATTCTTGGATAGCTTGTACTGTTGGATTAGTCATTTTATCTGTTTAAGATAAGACATGAAAGGTTGATGCACAAAAACAGATAGATATATATCATTCTACTTCTAAGCATAACACATTTCATAAGATAAAACAACAAGTACATAGATAGCATGCAAACAATAACAATCAAACAACTCATCCGGAACTTTTCCTTATTCGGAACATATTCATCCGGAACTTCCTCATTCGGAACTTCTGCTCATTCGGAACTTCTTCATCCGGAAGTTCTTCATTCGGAACTTCCTTCATCCGGAAGTTCTTCATTCGGAACTTCCTTCATCCGGAAGTTCTTCATTCGGAACTTCCTTCATCCGGAAGTTCTTCATTCGGAACTTCCTTCATCCGGAAGTTCTTCATTCGGAACTTTCTTCATTCGGAAGTTCTTCATTCGGAACTTCCTTCATTCGGAACATTCCTTCATTCGGAACTTCCTTCATTCGGAACTTCCTTCATTCGGAAGTTCTTCATTCGGAAGTTCTTCATTCGGAACTTCCTTCATTCGGAAGTTCTTCATTCGGAACTTCCTCATTCGGAAGTTTTTCAGAAGAAATCCTTCATTCGGAAGTTTGTATCCAGTGTTCATTCGGAACTTTTCAAACGAATCTCAGATGTTTAATCTAACGCGTTTGTGAGTTTCTAAGGCAAACTAAGGCATTTTAAACATCATATCTTACAAATCCGAGCAAAACCCACCACAAATCCTAATCAATTAAGCCTAAATTTAATCATACACCCTAAATGGATTAAACTGATTAATTTGAGCATGTTTAACAGAATAATATGATAAGAACTGTGGATAGGAAGTTAACATGATGATGAATATACCTTAATTTAGCAGATGAACAGTATCTAGATGAATTAAGCAAGAGATTTAGATCGTATGTGTGTGTTTATGCAACAATGGCGGCAAAAGCTCAAGTAAACAGTGATTAGAAAACTTTGGGGGCGGGGGGGTGTGATATTTGACTTAGGTCAAAAACAATTTTACCAAGTTTCAATAAAACACACTTTTAGTCCCTACATTTTCTTAACTTTTCCTTTTTGTTTCTAATTTTTCCAATTCACTTAAACCTTGTTTAAACGTACACACAACTTTAGCAAACGCATCTATTAGCATATCCTCAAAATCTAAAAGCCATGCCTATCACTTAGAACGAACACAAGTCGTTTTCTAAAGCAAAACCACTCAATTACCATGAAGCCCTTAATTTTCACAATCACTTTGGAAAATCCATTTTAATGACGAAGATGATTTTACTATTTTCTCCCCCTTAAACAATGACCCGTTTTCTATTTAAAGAGCTGTAGTCATTGTTTAAAGAGTCAAATAGTGATGAAAGCATTTCCAATTTATCTCTTGAAAAATTTTGATTCGTGGTTTTAATAAGATTTCTCTTATTTAGACAAATTAATGCACTGAGACGTACACAAATTCGTGTCAGACCAAGGTATAAAGTAACCTTGATCCCTTTGCATGATTTGGCTTGTAAATCACGCCCGAGAAAATTAATTCCCGTTCTGAGCCAACGTTTTCCAAGGAAATACGTGACTTTAATATGAAAACCGGGTTGCAGTCAGAAATAACTACAAGCCATAATGAGCATGTTTTCAAAAAAATGTACAACTTTTATACGGACTCTATTTATGGCACCGTGTCAATATTGATCGACATTTCTAAGGCCGTAAATATTACCGTACTAAAAGACATGCCCGTTTTAAAATGAAAAATATTTTTGGTTTTTCTGGATTTTATAATTTTTATGGTTTTTATAGGTTTTATATTTTTTATGGTTTTTCTTGGTTTTATATTTTTTATGGTTTTTCTAGGTTTTATATTTTTGTATTTTTCTTTTGTGGTTTATATATTTACGATAATATACATGAACACAACCAAAGGATACTCTGAATAGTTTACCACGACTATTCAGCTGATTCTTCTGCCAACTCTTTGAGAGTCGCTGGAGTGAATGATTTCATGCCAAGCTTGTCGATCAAAAACTCGATTCGTCCTCGATCTAAGGCTTTGGTGAACATATCCGCCAGCTGATACTCAGTAGTGACAAAATACAGCTCGATCACTCCGTTCTCCACCTGCTCTTTGATGAAATGGTAGCGAATGTCTATGTGCTTGGCCCGGGAGTGTTGAACATAGTTGCAGCAAAGGGCAATGGCGCTCTTGTTGTCACAATACATCGGAATTTTGTTAAATCCAAGACCGTAGTCAGTTAATTGTGATCTCATCCAAAGGACTTGAGCACAACAACCGGACATGGCGATGTATTCAGCCTCCGTGCTAGAAATTGCAGCGCTTTTCTGCCTTTTTGAAGACCAACTGATCAATCTATCTCCTAAGAGTTGCACAGATCCAGAAGTGCTACGCCTCGTATCTTGACATCCAGCATGATCGGCATCTGCGTATGATATTAAAGCAATCGAGGAATCTTTCGGATACCATAGACCACGATGAAGTGTTCCTTTTAGATACCGAAAGATCCTTTTCACAACATGTAAGTGCTTTTCGGTAGGCCGAGCCTGATACCGGGCACACATGCATACAGCAAATTGCAAATCAGGCCTGCTAGCAGTCAGATAGAGAAGGGTGCCAATCATTCCACGGTAAAGTTTCGGATCGACAATAATCCCATCCCTATCTTCATCTAACTTGGTTTTCTCAACCATTGGAGTGTCTACGGGGTCACAATTCTCAAAGTTATATTTCTTAAGTGATTCTAGAGCATATTTGGATTGATTTATAAAGATGCCTCTGGGATTCTGAGAAATCTGTAATCCTAAGAAAAATGATATTTTTCCCATCATCGACATCTGAAAGCGTGTGGACATTATCTTCTCAAATTGTTTAGACAATTCTATGTTAGTGGCAGCAAAAATTATATCATCAACATAAATTTGTACCAGAAGCATGTCGTTGCCGTCCTTGAGAGTGAATAGAGTGGGGTCCACTTTGCCTTTGGAGAAGCCTTCCGACATGAGATATGTTGACAGGAGATCATACCACGCGCGTGGAGCTTGTTTCAATCCATAGAGAGCCTTCTTAAGCTTGTACACATGGTTAGGAGACTCTGTACTCACGAACCCATCCGGTTGACTAACATAAACCTCTTCCCTTAGTTCACCGTTCAAAAATGCCGTCTTCACATCCATTTGATAGACGATCATGTTCATATGAGCAGCAAACGCAAGGAATAGTCTAATCGCCTCCAATCTAGCCACAGGAGCAAAAGATTCCTCAAAGTCGATACCCAAGGCCTGTTTATATCCTCTAGCGACCAATCTTGCCTTATTCTTCAATACCGAACCCATCTCATCAAGTTTAACCTTATAAACCCATAACAAAGTAAGGATGTTAACTTTGTCAGGGCGAGGAACCAATTCCCATACTTCTAGTCTTTTGAATTCATTGAGTTCCTCCTGCATAGCTTCGATCCAAGATGATTGGGTCATAGCCTGCTGCCAATTTTTGGGTTCAACTTCAGAGAGAAATGCATCAAAGTAGCAATAAAGTGCACTCTCTTGTAATTGATGGCGAGTAGAGACTGGTCGATCTAGATCTCCAATAACATTCCTAATTGGGTGATCTTTTGTCCATTTAGTACTATGTTTTTCAATCCTTGGTGGTCTGGAGTGAACAATAGATGGAGCTTCTTCTGAGGTAGAGGCGGCTGAAGGGTTTTCAGGGATCGCAACACCAAAGAAAGGAAGCTCTTGCAAGTGAGCATATTCCAGGTCGTGATCAGTAGTATCCTCTTCTACATCATTAGGCACAAGTAGGGGTGATGATTCAGGTGTAGTTTGTGAATCACTTGGTGAAGGTGCATCAGGTTCAACTTGAATTGTAGATGCATTAGATAAAGGTTCATTAACTTGAGCAACCACTTCAGGTATTGGAGCAATTACTACAGGTACTGGAACTTCATCAGTTGGGGGATCGAAGAATTCATCAAACAACGGTTGAAACAATTTATCCCACTCAGGCCTAGTTGGTGGTAAAAATGATGTAGAAGTAGGATTGTTGGGAACTAATCCGGAACTTATAGCACCGGGTCCCATCTCATGAAGCGCGGGTTCAGAGCTGTGTTGCTCAGAAGCCATCGCTGTCAGCTCGTCGAAATCAGCGTCCATAGTTTCTACAATCTTGCCAAGACGACGGTTATAGATTCGGTATGCTCTTTTGGACGGTGAGTAACCAATGAAAATACCTATGTCGGCTTTTGGTTGAAGCTTACCCAAGTTCTCACTATTGATGTTTGGATAACACAGAGCACCAAACACATGGAAAAATGAAACATCGGGTTTGCGGTCATGTAGAAGCTCATAAGGTGTTTTTCCATGGCGTTTCCGAATGATTGAACGGTTTTGGGTGAAACATGCAGTAGAAATAGCCTCTGCCCACAAGAACAATGGAGCGTTCGCATAAATAAGCATGGTCCTAGCAGCTTCCATAAGTGTGCGATTTCGTCTTTCAACGACACCGTTTTGTTGTGGAGTGCGTGCAGCGGATGTTTCATGTGATATACCAACTCCTTCATAATAATCACGAAGAGTCTGGTTGACGAACTCTGTACCATTGTCTGTACGGATACGGCGGACAGTGGTATTCAAACGTACCTGGATGAACTTCAGAAAAGTAATGATAGCTTTCGGTGCTTCATCCTTTGTACGTAAAAATCTAACCCATGTAAACCTTGAGAAATCATCCACAATGACGAGAATGAATTTCTTACCGCTCACACTTTCAGTTCTCATCGGTCCACAAAGATCCATATGCAAAAGATGAAGTTTTTCTTGATTAGTGTCTTCAGCTTTGGGTTTGTAAGATTTCTTGGTGCTTTTCCCTCTTGAGCACGCGGAACATAAATGATCCTTGTGAAATTTAAGCTTGGGAAGACCACGAACTAACTCGTTTTTAGCCAGATGATTAATAGCATCAAAATTAAGATGAGATAATCTGCGATGCCATAACCATGACTTGGTCTTAGAAGCTTTAGAGAGAAGACATACTGGAGAAGCGGCCATCATGTCTTGTAAGGACAAAGTGTAAAGATTTGCACCACGAGATCCCTTCAACAAGTCTTTTCCTTCCAAATTGCGGATGAAACAAGTATGTTGTCGAAAAGCAACCTCAAGGTTGGAATCACAAAACTGTCCTACTGAGAATAAGTTATGACCAAGACCTTCAACATAGTATACCCTAGAAATCGTCACGTTTCCAATCTGATATTCACCATATCCCATAATCTTTGCTATATGATCATTCCCAAATTTAACCGTACCAAGAAACTTGCTGACGAAATTTCGGAGCATCGAGCGATTTCCGGTCATATGTTTTGAACAACCGGAGTCCAAATACCACAGGATGATTTGGACCACCTGAAAATATCACCACACAAAGACAATGTAGAGGTATCGGAATCTGAGTGTTCCTTGTTATTAGCAGGTACAGATTTAATAATCTTAGATTTGCTAACTCTAGGTTTCTTAGATTTCCTAGCCTTTTTCTTCTTAATTAGTGGTGTAGATTCTAATTGGCTCAAATCCTGAGGTATTTCTACACTGATAGGCACTACAGTGGGGGCTGACCTAATTAAAGGGCGCTGTTTCCTTACTTGAGTGCGAGTGTTCCTAACTAAAGGACGCTCAGACCTAACCTCAATGGATGCATTCCTAGTTAAAGGGCACATTTTACCATCGAGAGTAAAGGTCCTACCAGTGGGACGCCATTGCCAGCCAACTTGGGCACGAGTTCTACCCGTTGGCTTCCATTCAAGACCATTCTTAATTGCATTCATTTCATTAACGTGATCAATCAGACACAAATCATGACGCTGTGAAAACATACATTCATTACAATTCCAGCAATTTAAATCAGAATTCACGAATGGTTTAGGCTGCTGCACAGGCGCAGAGCTTTTAGTCTTAACATGATTCGTTTTATTTAAAACTGAACTAGCATTCCTATTGTGGACTTCTACTTTCTTCTTTGTGGCACTACTAGTGGCGGGCTTGATCTTAGCTTTCTTGAGTGGCGATCCTTTAGCCTTAGTAGTCTCTTTTAATCCTGTAGAAGGCAAATTGGGAACATTAGCAGCAGATTTTAAAGGTGTCTTACTTGATTGTGCCAATGACGGTTTCGCTCCTGGAGTCTTATTAAATGGAGTGACAGCAATGGGCCTATTGTTAAGTAGTGCTGAACCTGGTGTACCTATGTATTGTAAATAAGCCAAGCAATATTGAACTCGCTTAACATATTCATGAGCCAAATAATAGTCGCTACTTGAGGGATCTAAGGCATAAAGATCGTCTAAAATATCCCTAAGAAGATCGACATGCTTAATGGCATTCCTCATATAATCATCGTATACAGCCGGGTTTCTCTTATGAAGCGGATTCTTATAAAGCACTACTTTCTTGGTTGTTGGAGCACTAGTGGACGGTGCAGAGTCGGTAGCTAAGTTATCAACTACTTCTTGTCGGGTGAGAAGAAGTGTCTCCTTTAACTCAGCCAAAACCATATTTTTGTCTATGAGCAGGATGTTCAAGTCGGAGATTTCTTCGCACTTTTGGTTCAGTTGTTCAATATAATATTGTTGCTGTGTCGCATTAAAAGCGAATCGATCTTCTAGTGAACCATAAAGAGCGGATAGTCCCTGCCTTGTCCGATCCATCTCCCCTAGAACAGTTGATAGTCTAAGTTCTAAGACTTGGTTTTTAGACTCTGCGGCCTCTAGTTCCATTCTTAATGTTTCCTTTGATGATATCTCTCTCTTCAATCTCATGATTTCTTCCTCTAATGTCTTAACAATTGCAATCATCTTGTCACTTGTCTCAACACCGTTTTCACAAACATTTGATATCAAAAGATTTTCATTTTGAGCTTGTTGTTTTAATTCTAAAGATATACAATGTTGTTCTAGTTGATTAAAGCGTTGAGAAAGTAAATTATAAGAATCTTGTAGCTTTAAAAACTCAGCGTTAGATTCGTGACAAGAATGACTATCTACCTCATTTACATTTTCAGCAACATTTACAGAAATATCACAAACATCATCACAAATATCCACAGCATCACAATTCATCATAGCGGATGTAAGCTCATTCGAATATTTAACATTTACAATAGTAAGCACATCACACGAGATTACTTCGGACAAGAATCGGTCATATTCGGTTAAAATCTTTTCCTTTTCAATTAGTTGCAGTTCGTAAGCGGTGTCCATTTCATAAAACACTTTTTGAACTTCCCCAATTTCAAACTGAAGATTTTCCTTAAGAGATGCAAAACTTCCTTTTAGACTTTCGACAAACGGATTGATCTTAGTTTTAAACACCTCGTTCATGTGTTCGAAAGCCCATTCTCCGGCGTTTAAGCCATTTGAAGTCGTACATTCCAAAATGACCTTGTCAAAGGTAGTAAAGTATCGGTTAATCTCTTTCAAGTTTAACCATACAGTGCTAACCGGTGGAAGATTCTTTGGAATTTCCTTAGGATCTTCCATGTTGACAAGTGTAGGAAATGTACTAGGGCGTTCTTCCTCTAACATGTAGGTCGGTGCTGTGATGAGATCTTTATCCATATGGAAGCGAACTCTAAAATCAGTTTTAGCAAGCTCCTTATTCATTTTAAAATAATCACATTCGGGATATTTTGCAGAATTGTATGACCGATCCTCATCAACTAGAGCCTTACTTGTTCTATCATTGGGAAAAACAATCGGGTCTAAAGCCAATCCTAATTGAGTTGCATTATAAAGTCTAGGACTATGTCTTAAAGCTTGTTTTGCATATCGTGGATTAGGGGGAAGGCCTTTTAGACGTGATAAGTTAAACTCTTTAAACGAAGCATCAAATAAGTGAACTAGTTGTGAAGCAGCGTATTGTCTTAATAGCAAGTAGTCTAGACTTCTAATCTTATTAGTAGCATTAATCTCCATTTCAGTCTTCTTAGATTCGAGTATTTCAAAATCAGTTTGAAGTTTCTGAAAATTAGTGACCACTAACTCCTTTTCTCTAAGTTCACTAGACAGATTTGCTCTTAAGTTCTCGATTTCTTGCAAGTGACCCATTTGTTTGTTTCTAAAGTGATCATATTCGAGATTTGTGAGAACACTAGACGAAGGCACTAATTCCAAAGTTTGTACTTTCTCATTGCTTAAGGCAAGCTCTTCAGACAAATTCTTATTCTTAGCTAAGGTTTCTAAGAGTGCAGCATTCATTTGGCTAAGTAGTGTAGCAGGAACCATGACCAAATCTTGTTGAGCAGGAGTAGGCATATGCGAACTGGTTCCCGGTTGTGATGCACTCAAAGTCTGGGGACTCACATTGATATTGCTATCATTGTTTGTCTCCTCGTTTGAAAGACTCACCACCGAAGATTCATTCGAATTAGCACTCTCTTGCCCAACTTGATGTGGTTGAATACTAGCATCAGTGGCATTATCCGTGTTATTAATAGGTACCTCAGATTTCTTATCTGGCCCTAAGCTGGAGAAAGTTGCCATGAAAGCAGCCTTTGCAGTCTGAAAGTCATCACAATCGGAATCATACGCATCAAGATCATCGGCTTGGTAAGCTGCATTTTGCGTAGTGACAACGTCTTGTTCAGCAATCCCTGGGTCAGCAAGAAATGCAAGCTCCTCTTCATCAAGTTCCCTTCCTTGCGCCTGAGCATTTACCAGATAGATCTTTTCTGCAAACCACTGTCCATCCCTTCTCCTCTTGGGTTTCTTACAATCCCTGGACATATGACCCTCTTCCTTGCAGTTGTAGCATGTAATCATTCTCAACTTGCCTGTATTAGCCCGTGGAGGGTTGTTGACCATTGGAGCAGGAGCAGGATTGGCGGTGCGAACATTGGTTGATGTGGAAGTTCTCCCCTGATATGGCTGAATTGGCTGAACCATTACTCTGCCATTCTCAATTGTAGCTTGTTGGCGAGAATTGGATGAATTCCTCAACTGATTGTTGGTAGGAGCTGATCCTCTGAATCCTCGTTTGCTTAAAGTTCTTGTGAGGTAAGCAGACATAGTAGTTAGCACTTCAACTGGGTCAGCTCCTTGTTGGAATACAGGAACTGGGACTTCCTCATCATCACAATATAGTGCTTGATCTGGATGAGCTGCATAATCAGTATAAGGAAGACTCATTTGATCAGGGTAGCTTGTTGGATATGCTGCATTCTCTTGATAAGAAGAATATGATGGCTGAGCATAATGTGCAACATTTGCTGGATGAGGTTGTGAAGCATACTGTGGTGAGGGTGCATTGAACCGATATTGTTGCTGATGTGAGGTGGGTGGTTGTGGTAGAATCGAGTATTGGGGAAAGGCTGGTGTCATGTAAGGTGATTGATGATAAGCTTGATGTCCCAAGATATAGGGTGTGTTGTTGTGAGACAAGCTTGGTTGATTCGCCATCAATGCTAAAGAATCTGGGTGCATACCACGAGGAGAACGGTGCATAATCACATGCTTCTCATGCTGCTGAAGGAAGGCATAGATTTGATCTAAGTTGCACTTGTGCAAATCCCGGGTTAACTTCACATCAGTAATGTACTCACCCCATTCAGCTTGAGGTAGAGTATTCAAGAATTTGGTGTTAACCTGGAATGGTGCGATCACAAGATTGTATACATTCAGATCATTCATAAGTGTGGTGAATCTGAAGTAATAATCGTGGAGCGTTTCCCCTGGGTTGTAGGTGAATCTATCAAACAAATCATACAGCTGACACTCCCTTTCTTGTTTGGTGAGAGACGTGCCTTGTAGCAACACCTTAAGACGTTCCCATAGATCCTTTGCCACCGTATACTGACTCACCATCCTATAGATGTCATGGGGAAGTGCTTGGAGAATTGTTTGAAGAGCTTTTTCATCTGCATCTGCAACGAGTTGTTGGGCTGGAGTGAGTTCTTCAAATTCTCGTGGTCTAGTCACGTTGTCGACCGTAATGGTACCATAGTCGAGTGGACCATTCAAAATCGATTTGACCATAAGCCTTCCGTATGTCGGTTTCCCCTTTAGATATTGCATCATTCGACCTTGCCATGCCTCAAACACCTCTTTAATGAGCATCGGTGGACGGCTATCAGTTCCCGTTATAATTGATATATCCGTAAGAGATGTCATCTGAGGCATTACTGAATTTGGATTCATTTTGTTTTTCTTCAAAGAAACAGAGATTATCGGTTGATCGAGCAGTGAAGTAAAGCTTGTGAATTGTGTTGTGTTTTTGTTGTATGAAACCAAGATTAAATCCTCTAAAAAAAATCGTCGAAAAAACAAGCAAAATCACCCTTGATTCGGAACTTTTTGTTGATTCGGAAGTTTGATTCGGAAGATTACCTTGATTCGGAACTTTGTGTTGATTCGGAAGATTACCTTGATTCGGAACTTTTGGATTGATCCGGAACTTCTTGACTCGGAAGTTCTTGGTTCGGAAGTTTCTGATCCGGAACTTCTTGGTTCGGAAGTTTCTTGATTCGGAACTCCTTGACTCGGAACTTCTTGGTTCGGAAGTTTCTTGATTCGGAACTCCTTGACTCGGAACTTCTTGATCCGGAAGTTTCTTGATTCGGAACTCCTTGATTCGGAACTTCTTGATCCGGAACTCCTTGATCCGGAACTTCTTGATCCGGAACTCCTTGATCCGGAACTTTTGCTGAATAAACAGTAAGTGTTCCGATGAACAGTCGAACCCCAAAAAATGAAGATTAAGCCCAGATTTTGACCAAATAACCCAAAAAGTTTTGTGCTTTCGACTAAAATAAGTAACAACTAATACTTATCCACTAATCCCAATCACAAAAACATCAAAAACACCAAGAATCAAGATGATTTTTCTAAAAGAACACTAATACAATCAAAAACTAAAAAACCACACAAATCACCACCTTAAATCACCCCATAGCTCTTGATACCAAATGTAGAATATTGATAATCAATGAATCTATGAAGGGGTTTGTTAACTTCTAGAGAGAGAAAGTTAGAGAGAGAAAGTGAGAGAAACTATGTGAATTTTATTAAGTGGAAATTAAGAAATGATAACAACCAACCCCTTTCCTTAGTGGAAAGGGGTATTTATAGTTCCAAGTCATAAGTGGACTTGGGCCGGTCCATGACAAGCCCATGGACCGGTTCTTACTTAAGTTAATAAGCAAATGATAACTAATTACTAACTACGAGCTATTACAACATAAATCATATTGTGGAGTGACCGATACTTCTAATATACGTTAAAACGTATTTCTAACAAAAAATCAGTTTCATAATTTAAAGGAGTGTTTGGATCTGTCTTTTAATCAGGATTGGTGTTAAGTTTTTAGGGTAAAAGTTTTTTAAACATACTTAATAGGGCAGTGTTAGGGTATATGTTAGGTGTGTTTGCATTATTGGAAGGATTTAAGTCACTTGCATGCTTAAAATTTTTGAAATATAGCTAAAATCAGTAAGTGTCCAAATCTGCTTATTTTGGTGAATTTTGCCAACCAAGTTGTTAAATCTGCTAGAAGTTGTTGATCCCAAACTTAGATCGATTAGCTTTGTGTATACGAGATTAGATCAAGTATAACACGTAGAGAAACCTTTGTATATGCTTTGTGAATCTAAGTGTTATGCGGAATTTAACACTTAAACTAGAACACACAAGATATAAACAAACTTTCACTTTGATTATCAATATCGAACTTGCTTACAATGAAAGATGTTTATGAACGAAAACTTATGTAAAACTTGATATTGAACATTAACCTAAAGGCCTTCTTTTATAGACTAAGAAGCCTTGTACAATAAGCTACGTATCAACTATTCTAGGTAAAGATAAACATAAAAAATACATTGTCGTTTCTATCCTTACTAGATGTATTCTAGAATATAATAAACGTGTAGATTATATCTTCCATCAGTGCTTGTCTTCAATGTGTCAACGCTTGACTTTAACTTGTCAACGCTTGAGCTGTCAGCGCTTGCTTTGTTCCTGTCAACGCTTGCTTTGTTCTTGTCAGCACTCAAGTGATCTGGCCTTAATTTATTCCCAACAATCCTCCCCTAAACTTGATATCCACTCTTATGATCAAGTTTCTGAATAAGCATTAAGAACTTGGAGGAATCTGACAAATCTTCCCATATTGGTAATGAATAAATCTGATCAAATCCTTTGCCACGTCACTTGAATAATCTATCTCCAGCTGAGTGTCCTTCATCTTTTCCAAAACAGCCTTGGATATGAAATACTGAGCATCCACAAGTAGATACTCAGCAAACTTTGTAGAACTCAAATGGTATACGCCAGCAGCTGAATATAACCTCCATTGAAGAACACTGAGGTCATCTTCAAGATCCTTCCATATTTCAGGATCTTCCTCTTTTGTACCACACATTCTTTTGAATGTGGTCCAAAGTTTTATTCCATTAGCTGAAGTTGGTGCTTCAGCCTCATACTTGGTCTCTAGTAACCTCCAAAGGTCCACCAAGTCTTCTCTGTCACAACTTGCAAATAAAGATATGAGAGTGGTAAAAGTGTGTACCTCCTTGCCAAATCTGCCAATCTTCCAGAATCCACATTCATCCTCATCATAACTCACAACTGGATTCCTGGAATCTAATGGTAACACCTGCACCATATCTGAAGCTTCTAATGGGGAGAGCTTGAGGCTCTTGCTTATAACTACTTCACCTGGATATAGTGGATCCATATCTTTTGGAAACTCAAGTTTAAATCCCTTCTTCACTGGCCTGGGAATCATCATAGCTTTCTTGATTTCCATCTCTTCTACAAGTTGCTCCTTTCTTTCATCTGAAAGAAGTCTGAGAGTGTTTGCTTCCTGCACTCTCACCCAAATGGGATAAGCCCTATGTTCCAACTCATCAAATGTCAAAGCCTTCAACTTCTGATGTGTCCATCCAACTCCATGACATCTGAGCAACATAAAATAGAGCTCTCTTCTATCCCTTTTCAGCTCTGAGAGAATATTGCTTGCCTTGTGCTTCAAAATCACCTTACAATCCTTCTGAACTCTAAGAAGAATCTCCAAACCCCATATTTGATCTGAAATGGTCAAGTCTGGATTATCCATGCAGCTTTCTTCCCAAGAATTGTACATTTGAACCACCTCTGGCATGTCAAAGTCAACCTGCAATTTTAAATCTCTCAACTTTTCCCTAGCAAGCTCATCACCATACTCAAGCCTTTCTGGTTCTATAATCATCACACTTGAGTCTGAGCTAGCTCCATCACTTTCTTCTTCAGAAGTCACAACAAATGGTGACTTTTCCTTTTCACCTTGTTCCATCATTTTTTCAGCCAATCTTCTATCAAATTCAACTTGGGCTGCATCCTTTGGAACAATTTCTTCTACCAATTTACCCTTACCCTTATCTGATGGTGCAATGGTTGGTAAGGTAGATGGTAATACCTGAGTAGAAACTTCCTTGATGATAGATGATGACTGGAATACATCACCTTCATGTGCAGGTCTGTCAACGCCCAACTTTATCCTGTCAGCGCCCAAAATACTTCTATCAGCGTCCAAATTTGTCTTGTCAACGCTCAAATATCTTCCCTCAGCGCCTTGTGTAACCTCTCTCAACATAGCTGTAAATGATAAATTTAGGTTGGTTGGAGAGATTAAGGACGTATCAAAACCTGTTTGTTCCTTCAAAGTTGTAAGGGCTTCAGCAACATCCATTGATTGACCATCTTGGCTGCCCTTATCACTCAGATTTCTTTGATCTTCCTCCCCTTTGGAAGACTCCTCCATACCCCTCCTAGCATGATCACTTTCCAAAACAACAATCCTCTCCCTCAATTGCTTGAGTTCAAGGCCTTGAGAGCTGACAATTTGTACTAAGTCTGCATTTTGCTTTTGCAAGCTAATGCAGATTGCCGTCAATTCTAAAAGAGTCATTGGTTCCAGTCTGCCCTCTTCTGAAATGGGGATTTGACCTCCCAAGTCAGGTTCATTGGGCATAGATGAGGACTTAATGATGGTGGGACTGCCTTGGCCAGCATCTAAGCCAGAACCAATAGTCCCAGCCTCATCCAGGTCACCAACCACACTTGTGGTGGTGGCTCTCTCTGCTTCATGGCTAGGACCACCAGAGGAGAACACTCTAGTAGTCCTTTGGCGTTTCATCAACCTATATTCAGGTGGTGTGGAAGATGGTGTGGAAGAATTGGTAGATGTGGGTTGGTTAAGGGGTGTTTGGGATTGTGAAGGTTGTGTGTCAGCGTTGGAAATAGGCACATCAACGCCAACATTTGATGTGTCAGCGTCAAAGTGTTCTTGGTCAAGTTGCATTTGTTCAGGTGAGGGTAAAGGTGCAGGAATGGGTTCAAGTTGTGGTTGAGGGTCAATTTGAGGTTGGGGATCTGGTTGGGGTTGTGCTGCTGCAATAACAGCAAGCATGGCTAGGGTTAAAGGTAAGTCTCTATGGGGTGGTGAATTCATCTTTGTAAAAATAGCCTTATTTTTCTCAGGGATCTTATAAAAATCATTGTGATCCCTTGAGCAGTAACCTTGATCATCAAAAATCATTTGCAGAAAACGGGGATAAGCTTAAGTCATTTTTGTCCCCTTATTTTTACACATCCCTTCAAAAATCATTTTAGAATAGTTATATTTTTGCCCTGTTGCAATGCACACAATAGCACTTGCAATGGATCAATTGATCTCATTGTGTGCAGTACATTTGGGACTCAAACATTGAAGGAGGATGTGAATGAGGTACTTCCAGGCTGGGGGAAATTCCTGCTTATGATACTTATTAAGAGTACCTTCATCAGGAAAAGGATATCCCAAAGCCCTAAGCCCTTGTTCTATTTCATTTATGGGAAGGATGGCTACACCATCAGCATCATCAAGATGCAAGGCCTGGCGTACCAAGGCCTCAGTAACCACCCAAGACCTCCCATGAACAATAGAAATTAATGTGGTCACTCCATTAACTGTTGAGGAACTAACAGTGTTCCAAAACTGCTTAATGTGTGTGACTGGAATGAGTGGTGCATGAGAAAGAGCGTACCTTAATGGGGATGCGTTCAAATACGCCACCATTTGTGTGTATTGAGGAAACAAATCATTATCAGCAACAAGATAAGCAATCATGTTGTGTTGAGACTTGAACCATAATTCCAATTCTGCTGAGTTAAACTTTGGTGCCATTGATGAAAGCTGATAATTTTAAGTGTAGAAGATGAAGTTGATAAGAGAAAAGTGTTAGACAAGAATTATAGATACCCTGTTTAAAATAGGAGCCAAATTTATAGGAGAGAAAGAATGCATGTGATTGGCCCAAAAATAGGCAAAGATTCTCAAAAACTAATCATGAAAATATTGAAAAAGTTATAAGTTATCTCATGCATTTAATGAAAGTAACAACTCCTAAAATTACGGCTTGAAAATATGTCAAAAAGTAACAACTGGGTAGGTCCCATTGAGTGTCAACGGTCAAAAATAACCTATCAACACCCAACGGCTATAATCTTGTCAACGTTCACCTAAAGCCATGTCAGCGTCCAATTTGGTCACAACAACGCTTGGAAAAATCTTGTCAGCGTCCAAAAATAAAATTGTTCTAAAAAGTGAAAAATGACCTTAACAAGTAATTTATCCTAGAGAAGATAACCAAAAGCTGATAATTATTATAGGGCGGCAAGCACTGTCCAGTTATGCACACTTGCATAAGCAAGATAGACATAACAGTCCTCTAGTGTCCCTTGCTAACCAAAATTCTTAACAACAAAGTTACCTTATAAAATCCTTGTTACTCCCAGGTAAATCCCATATCAAAATTATTCCCAAGTCTCCCAACAGACCACAACCAATTCTAGGCCAAAAATGTCTTGGCAGAATGCAAAGTTGATATACTATGCATGCTACAGTGCCTCATGGTTTAGTAAAACTAACCCATACTCACCTGTGGACACAATCTAGAATTGTGATAAGAGTATCATATGGATACCCAAACATCCTAAAGGTTCCTAAAACCTCCCCTTAAACTATGATACAAAAAGTTTGCTAAAATCATGCATGACCATAAAAAAAAATTATGTCAAGATAGGAATGAAACATTCCAACCATCATCCATAAATAAAAACTTGTCCAAATGCTTCTCCATTGATCCATAAGCAACTCTGTATCCAATGGTATACTGCTAACACCATCTGCACATTTAGATTGAAAACCACAAAACTAACATTGTTGCTGACAACGCCCCGATAACACATGACAGCGTTGAGGGAAGCTTTGTCAGCGTTAGACAATTATATTGCTGACAACGTTGCAAAAACACTTATTAGTGTTCAAGCAACCTTTGTCAGTGTTAGAAAAATATAGTGGAAAATCTAAATCATCAATAAGACCAATAATAATAATGCATCATCCTGTACATACTTTTACAAAAAGAATCCAAAACACATATCAAGAGAGATTAACCATTCCAATACTTGTTACCAAGTATTGAAATCTTCCAGTATCAAAAGGTTTAGTTAATAAATCTGACACATTTTCCTCAGTGTCAACCCTATCTGGTTGTATTAAACCTTTCTCAAAGCAATCTCTTATAAAATGGTGTCTAATTTCTATATGTTTAGTTTTAGAATGATGTACAGGATTCTTAATGATACATAATGTACTATTATTGTCAACAAATATCTTAGTATGCATAAAATTATACCCATAGTCCAACAGCTGGTTCTGAATCCACAACACTTGACCACAACATGTTGCTGCAGCCACATACTCTGCTTTAGTTGTAGAATTAGCCACCACTGTTTGTTTCTTGCATTGCCAAGATATTAACCTGCTCCCAAGAAACTGACATCCACCAGTTGTGGATTTCCTATCAAACTTATCACCTCCATAATCACTATCTGAATATGCAATCAGCTCTAATGGTGAATCCTTTGGGTACCACAAACCAAGACTAGGATAGCATCTTAGGTACCTAAAGATCCTCTTCACAGCATAAAGGTGACACTCTTTGGGAGTCACTTGATGACGTGCACATGCACACACAGCAAACATGATATCAGGTCTGGAAGCAGTAAGATACATCAAGGATCCAATCATGGATCTATAGTGCCTGACATCAACATCTTTCCCATCTCCAATCTTTCCCCAAGGGTGTTCTCTATCCATAGGAGTAGTAGCCCTCTTTTCATGTGGAGAAAAGCCAAACTTCTTCAAGATCTCAGCAACATATTTGTCCTGGGAGATGAAGATACCATCTTCTTTCTGCTGAACTTGTAAACCAAGAAAGAAGTTCATCTCCCCCATAGCACTCATCTTGAATTTGTCTGTCATAAGCTTGGAGAAATCCTCACTCATCTTTGGATCAGTAGACCCAAAAATGATATCATCAACATAGACCTGCACAAGCAACACATCTTTGCCTTTCTTCTTTGTAAAGAGTGTCTGATCTATGGTGCCCCTCTTGAATCCATTGTCCACCAAATATGTAGACAAAGTACCATACCATGCTCTAGGGGCTTGATGAAGGCCATACATAGCCTTTTTGACTCTATACACTTTATCTGGATGCTCTGGATCCTCAAAACCAGGAGGTTGCATTACATAAACTTCCTCAACAATGGTGCCATACAAGAAAGCACTCTTTACATCCATTTGATAGACTGTGAAGCCCATGCAGGATGCATAGGCTAGAAAAATCCTAATAGCTTCAATCCTTGCAACTGGTGCAAAGACCTCCTCATAGTCTATCCCCTCCTCTTGTGTATAACCTTGAGCCACTAACCTTGCCTTGTTTCTGACCACAATACCTCGTTCATCTCTTTTGTTCCTTAGAACCCATCTTGTCCCTATAGGTCTGACATATCTAGGACAATCAACCAGCTCCCAAACATCCTGAATTGCAAATTGGTAAAGCTCATCCTGCATTGCTTCCACCCAACTTGGTTCTTTGAGAGCATCAAATATTTTCTTGGGTTCTTCTTGTGACAGAAAACATGCAAACAAACATGCTTGCACAAGAGGGGTATCAACCTTCTTGTGTATATTGGCAATAAACCCACCAAGACCTTGATGAGATCTTCTGGTCTGAACTGGAGTCATAATATCACCAATGATCTGAGATGTGGGGTGATTCTTCATTGTGGAAGTGAGAACCCCTCCTTCAAAAAGTTTGGTGTCCTCAACTTCACGCTCCATGTTGCCAATATCTTCTTCATCAGACTCTCTTTGAGCAACAGAAATCTCTTCATGAACATTGGAAGGTTCTCCTTGTTCAAAATTGGAAGAGAAAAGATGTGCAAAGGTGTTGTCAACGTCTGAACCTTGTCTGTCAGCGCTTGGGCTAACAACGTTTGAACTGTTGTTGTCAACGTCTGAGCCATCAACGTCTGAATTAGTCTTGTCAGCACTAGATTTGCCTTTGTCAGCGCCTGAAGAACCATGCATGTTTGTATCTGGTGGTATTTGGAGACCACCATTATCTTGTCCAGCAGCAACAGCAGCAGCAAAAGCATCTGTCCAAATGGGAATTGTTACATATTCAAATGTAGGAGATGCCTTTTCTGCTTGTGATCCAACCTTCTCAAGAACCTGTGTACCTGAAACATTAACAACTTGTTCCTCCACAACATTTGAAGTTACCTTCACAATGTCTGGATTAGTGACAGGCATATAATTTAAAGTTCTAGATAAGGGTTCCAAATCAAACAACCAATTAGGACCACTTTCAGGATCACTAGGTTTATTCTCCAAGAACCTAACATGTACTCTTTCAACTATCCGTTTGTCCTCTTTAAGATAAACCCTATAACCCTTGCTCTGGACTGAATACCCCATGAAATAGCCCTCATCACCTTTTGCACTAAATTTCCCTAAGGCATCACTAGTATCTAAAACTACTACATGACAACCAAAAGGTCTGAGAAAACCAATATTAGGTTTTCTTCCCCAAAGTAACTCATAAGGTGTTTTATTCTGAATTTTGTTAACCAATGCTCTATTCTGCACATAGCATGCTATATTAACAGCTTCAGCCCAAAAGGCTATAGGAAAGTGAGCATCAGCCAACATTGTTCTAGCTGCTTCAATTAGGGTTCTATTTTTCCTTTCAGCAACCCCATTTTATTGTGGGGTTCTAGCAATACTGAATTGCCTAGTAATTCCTTTCCTGGCACAAAAATCATCTAGCTTCTTGTTCCTAAATTCTCCACCATTATCACTCCTAAGCATTTGAACTTCATTTCCAGACCTTTTCTCAATCTGAGTGATAAAATCAATAACAACATCAGCTGTGTCACTCTTCATAGCTAGAAAGAATGTCCAAGTAAACCTAGAAAAGTCATCTGTGACAACAAAACAATATGACTTACCATTCAAACTCTCTATATTTGTTGGACCAAAGAGGTCCATGTGAAGCATATGAAGAGGTCTGGAACTAGTGTGCACCTGTTTGGACTTGAATGAGACCTTGTGCTGCTTGCCTTTAAGACATGCAACACAAGAGTGGTCATTGTGGAAGGCCTTCTCAGGAAAACCATCAACTAAACCAAGCCTCACAAGTCTATTTATATTTTTAAAATTTATGTGCCCTAGTCTCCTGTGCCACAAATTACTTTCATCTACTGAGGCCTTAGCATAAAAACAAGACATATTGGTATTCACTTTAATCCCATTTAAATTCACATTATATATGTCCTTATGCCTAGGTGTTCTATACTCAATATATTTCTCATCAGGGATCTTAAAATCCTTGCTTAACACCAAACACTCAGTATCAGTGAAAAGAACCTTATTTTTGTTATCACAAACTTGTGATACACTAAACAGATTATAATCAAGTTCTTTTACCAGGAAGACATTCTCAAAACGTAGATTGTTGGTGAGAAGGGTTCCTTTGCCTGTAATGGTGCCATAGCCCCCTCCAAAGTATACCTTATCACCATCTTTAATAGGAGTGAAGTTCGTCAGATAGTCTTCCTTTCCTGTCATGTGCCTTGAGCATCCACTATCCCAATATCCATAATCATTGATCTGTCTTTGAATGCCCTGCACATAAAGAAAACAAATTAGTTTTCTTTGGGAACCCAAATCTCAGAAGACTTGGATTCATCTGGTTGTTCAATAAGAACAGACTTAGTTCTCACAACAACCCCATTCTCATCCTTTTTAAGATGAAAAACCCAGTTAACCCCAATAGGTTTTGTAATGACCTTTGAAATGTAATTAAATCTATTGCAAGTCATTGAAATTCCATTATCATTAGGGTTTTGATCTTTCTTGGGTCTCCATGTTAAGCTTGAAGAAGCTTTAGACCTCTTACCTTGTGGCTGCAAATATTTAGGTCTGGTCACGTTTCTGTCAGAGTTGGATTTTGTCCTGTCAACGCTGAAATTACCCTTGTCAGCGTTGAACCTAGGGTTTGCTACAGGAACCCATTGCCTATTTGACCAGGTGTTTGTCTTTTGAAAAGGTCTTTGTCCATGAGTGTTAGACCTTCTAGAAAAGAATGGGGCAGGTCTAATCACTTGTGGACTCTGCTGCACACAAGGTTTGGGTCTGACAACGTTTGACTTCCTAACAACGTTGACTTTCTTCCTATCAGCGTTGAAATTGTTCCTATCAGCGCTGGCTTTGGGAGCGTTGACACACTTGTATGCCAAATGTGAAAAGCTACCACAAGTGTAACAGGCTTTCTTAGACGCAACCTTAGGTCTAGTAGAGAAGAAACCTGTTCCATGATTGCTAACTTGGCTCTTGGGTGACCTATTATTCCTATACATCTCTGCATATTTAATGGTAGGTCTTCTAATAGTGTTTGAGCCTAGGTCAACATCTTTACCAGTGATTGGGTGAGTAACCTTAATGGGTGGTGATTCATTGGGACTTTCACATAGCAAACCTCCCTTAAAAAATAAAGTAGGGTTAGCTTTCTTCCACTCATTTAGGTCAGTCAATTTTTGTTGATACTCTTCAACTGGAGTGACAACTCTTGGTGGAGGAATTAATTCCTCCTCTTGGCATTCTGGTATCCCAGTCCAAGATAAGTCCTTTCTAGGGACACCATAGAAGTCACCAGCTGGTGGTGGAACCAGAGAGTAATCATTCATCCCAATCCCAGTCATGTCCTTAGGATCCCTTTGCTTAGCTACACAGTCTCCTGGGGTTTGGGTGGCCCTATCAAATCTTTGAATCTTGAGGTCAATATTATCTTTATTCTTGATGGCCTCATCTAACTTAGCCTGTAGGTCTCTATTGACCTTTGTCATGATGTTTCTAATATCCATACTACCCTCTAGCTCATGTTTTAAGATATTTATCTTATCTTTTAAGTCAAATTCCATTTTCTTGTATTCAGAAACGGTTTTCTCAGTTTCAGTAAGAGCTAGTTGGTAATTGGACAATTTACACCTTTCAGTGCTCATATCATCTTTTAGTTTCAACACCTCTTTGTTAAGTCTATCAGTGTTTAACCTACAACCTTTGCTACAAAAAGCATCATCATATACCTCATTATCAGATGAAGAGGAGGAGTGTGCCATGAGAGCATATTCAACATGCTCTTCTTCTTCAATATCAGCAACCAAAGCTTTATCCTCTTCAGCATTCTTAGCTAGATAGCTCCAATCCCATCCTGTACCATCAATTCCTTGAACTGCAACCATGGCTTTGGAATCCTGAGCTTTAACAATCTGACTTGAGGGTTTACCAGCATCGGATCTTCTCGGAGATCTACATTCCCTCATGAAGTGCCCCATACGATGACAGTTGTAGCATTCAACTTTGGATTTATCAAATCCAGCTGTGTCTTTAGCATTGAAGGTCATCTTCTTCTTGAACCTTCTATTCCACCTATTTGATCTTATACTAGCAAGAGCCATGTTCCACTTGATGTCCATCTCTTCCAAGTGCTCATCACTTATCTGCTCAAGGTCCTCATATGTAATCACTGAACCATTGGGCAAAGAAGCAATGTAAGCACACACAGTATCCAAATCCAAACCAGCAGGTTTAACTCTTGGGGAGTCATTCATGAATGTGTCAGCGTCTGAAAAGGAGACGTTGACAGGACTTTTTCCAGCGCTGACAAATGATGATCCAGTAACTGGATGCATAAAAGAGTCCTTCTGATTGAATTGACCTTCACTATGAGAGAAGAAGGCCATGTTGCTGGTGCTAGGTTTGCTTCCATGTGCTGAAAGAGTTTCATCTTCCAATAGTCTTAGTTTGTTGTAGATGTCATCAAACGAGGAGCTCTTGTAAGTATTATTGGAAAGAATAGATCTTGCCTCAATCTTCCATGCCTCACCAAGACTTTTAAGGAAGGTAGCATTGGTGTCAACATCACCAACTTGTGTCCCCATGAAGGACAATTTGCTTGTGATGTCAAGCAATCTGCTTCTCACACTACTTAGTTTCTCATTGGGTTGAGCTTTGAAGACAGCATAGTCATGCAGAAGTTGCTTTTTCTTTTCTTCCTTTGTGTCTGCATTGCCACCATATGCAACTTCAAGTGCTTCCCAAAGATCTTTAGCAGATTCATAGCCTCTATATTTGTGTTGGTTTTCTTGTCCCAAAGAGACTTTCAGAATATTTAGGGCTTTCATGTCAGCCCTTTTCTTTGCAATATCTTCAGCACCTACAGCTCTACCATCTCCAGGTTTTTCTTTCTTATCTTCATCAGGGCATCCTTCAACAGCTGATCTTTGAGTAATGGCATCAAGAATCTTTTGAGCCTTATTGAATGAGTTTCCATATTCAATAATCTCCCAGAGTGTGTAGTCATAGATCCCCAGATATTGTTCAAAGTTGAACTTCCATAAGTCAAAGTTGGTTGCATCAAGCATGGGAATCCTGATGTTTGGTAAGGGTGAAGAGGAGGTGGTTATTGCTTTAGACATGATGTTGTTAGGGTTTTGGTGTTTAGGGTTTCTGAGAAAATTAGGGTTTTGGTGTTCGTGTATGGTTCTGGTGTTCTTCAAAGATCAAAAGTTCCTCAACAAGCTCTGATACCACTTGTTGATCCCAAACTTAGATCGATTAGCTTTGTGTATACGAGATTAGATCAAGTATAACACGTAGAGAAACCTTTGTATATGCTTTGTGAATCTAAGTGTTATGTAGAATTTAACACTTAAACTAGAACACACAAGATATAAACAAACTTTCACTTTGATTATCAATATCGAACTTGCTTACAATGAAAGATGTTTATGAACGAAAACTTATGTAAAACTTGATATTGAACATTAACCTAAAGGCCTTCTTTTATAGACTAAGAAGCCTTGTACAATAAGCTACGTATCAACTATTCTAGGTAAAGATAAACATAGAAAATACATTGTCGTTTCTATCCTTACTAGAAGTATTCTAGAATATAATAAACGTGTAGATTATATCTTCCATCAGTGCTTGTCTTCAATGTGTCAACGCTTGACTTTAACTTGTCAACGCTTGAGCTGTCAGCGCTTGCTTTGTTCCTGTCAACGCTTGCTTTGTTCTTGTCAGCACTCAAGTGATCTGGCCTTAATTTATTCCCAACAGAAGTAGGGTTGTTCTAGGTTTGTGTATTGTTTAATTGCTAGTTGATTGACTTGTATGCATGATTTGAGCCTTTGAAACTCACTTGTGTGCACATAGAATCAACAAAAACTAATCAGACCACCCTAAGCCTTTATCAGAAAGTTGCTTGTGTTATTTGTGTGATTTTTGGGTGAGTACTTGTTTGACTTGTGATTAGCTTGACTCCCTACACTCCAACTGAGTGTAGGGGTGCCCAATTGTCCATCAAACATCCACAAGAACTCCAAAATCAAGACCTCTTGATTACTTGCACAAGTGAAAATATACACTTGTGTTCACCAGAAAGTTGAGCATAACTGAGCACGTTTTGATTCTTTTAAGGCTTAATCCTAGTTGTAATTAGATTTGTGTTTGTGTTTTTGTAAGTTAAGAATCAACAGATTTAAGTTTTAAAAGTTAAAAAAGAAAAAAAAAAAATTGTAAAAAACTCACCTGGCCTGGGCTCGAACACGCGACCTTGCTTTCCAAGGACTAACGTGTTAACCAGTGATCCGGATGGTTTTTTACGTTTGTGTTTCATTTCATTAAATACTTAAGGTGTGTTTGTTTTTGAGCTTATTTAGCTATCAGCTTTTAAATAAGCTATTTCTAGCTTATTTCTTTTAGCTTTTTCCTGTTTAGCATTTTTCCTAGGATTATATTAGGTTGTTTGACTTTTCAGTCCAAAAAGTATATTTTTCCCATTATTAATTAATTTATTAGGATTATTTTAAGTTTTAATTTTAGAAAGTCATTAAAAAATAGTAAAAGGTATATTAAAAATCTGAAAAAATAGTTTTTAGGTTTTTAATCACATTTTTGAGGTTTACAGATTTTTAAGTTTTCAATTTAGCTTATTCTTGATTTTATAGGATTTTAGGGTTTTTAAGCAACTTTAAAATTTAATATAAAATTATTAAATAGGTTTCAGAAAATTTGGATTGCATTTTTGTTTTAGTTACATTATTTATGATTTTTGGTAATTTTTTAGAATTATTTAGTGAACTTTGAATTTTTTTGATTATTTTAATATTATTTTATTATTAAAAATTGAAGTTTTATTTTTTTTATTTTTTACATTTTTCCTAGGTTAAGGACACTTAATTAGGAGATTTGTCACTTTCCAAATATTTTTAGGACTTTTCATTTAATTTCTAGAATTAATTTAAGATTTAATAGATTTTAATAGTTTTTAAGTGTTTAAAAATAGTGTAATTTGGTTTTAAAATTTTTAAAAATAGTTTTTAGCTTAATTAGGTCATTTTTGAGGTTTACAAACTATTAGATCTTGTTTAGGGCTTTTTAATAATTAAAAGTGATTTTTAGGGCTTTAATTAGCATTAAAATGTCATTTTCTAATTAATTAAAAGGTTTTAGCAAGTTTGGATTTTTTGTAAACTCTTATAATATTATTGGGGATTTTTAGAAATTTTTAGGAATTTTTAGGTTAAAATTTTAATTTTGTACTATTTACGATTTTACGTGTTCGCCTTTTTCGTCGTAGTTTAATTCGTCTTTGTAACCGTCTTTCTCTTCTAATCCCATTTCTTTATTTCTTTCTCAATCATATAATCACAAACATTAATCAATTCTTAACACAACGCACTTGCCTCCTTGGGAAACGAACTTGTTTGGTCATTAGTGCTCGGTTTTCCTAAACCGACACTTAATACTATCACTATTTGTCATCCTTTTCCTAAAGGTATACAAAAAGCTACATCAATTTTGGCGCCGCTGCCGGGGAGGCGTGTTGTGTTTTGGTTGAACCATTTTTGTTTTTATATTAGCCATAATTAGTATTTGTGTTAGTAGCACTCTACTAATACGTATTATCGTTTTTCGTTTTTTGTGAATACTATTACTATATTGTATACGTAGAACAATAAATTTACAAGTACTCCAAATACGTGAGAAATCACAACCTTGACTTGGGAGGTCATTACCCAATCATTGTATTCGAATCTCAAACCAAAGAAAAAGGCAAAAATAGATAAATACTTTCGTGAAGCTCGATTTTGAGAAATACAAACTATAAGGTGGGTATAAGGCGGTTGTATTTCACGACCTAAAGGAAAAAGTCTCTTAAGTGCTTCGCGCCGCCTCGTTTCCTCCGCTTGCTTGTGCGTATTTTGATTTTGAAAGCTAATCGAGGGTTTTGCCGCCCAAAGTATTACTAAGTATCATATATATTTTCTTGGTTTCATTTGATTAAACCCTCTTGAACGATTTGGTGTTCCACCATCGTTCTAAAGTCATCGAAGGCGTTCACTTCACGTGATCGTTTTCATTCCTTGAGGCTTCTTTAATCGAGAGATTTGATTAAGGAGGAGATTTGTAGATTTGTGTCTACTAATACATTCCAAAAAATCCAAAAAAGTAAAAACAATCAAAAACCACAAAAAAATTGAAAAAGTAAAAACACCAAAAAGAATCTTCTTTGATCGCCTTCTCGTTGTACGTGACGTTTATGCAAACTCGCTCTAAAGTAATACGTGCTCGTAAACGAAGAAACAAATCAATCACTCCTACTAGTGAGGAGTCTCCTATTGACGAACCCATTATAGTGAAAGAAGCACCCATGGCTAATCGAACTATGATGGAGTTGCTTCAAGCACCCACCGAGGGTTATGGAGAAGCGATTGTGATTCCCGCTATCCTTGCGGAGAATTTTGAGGTTAAGACGGGTTTGTTGTCCATGATTCAAAACAACAAGTTTCGAGGTGACGAAAAGGACAACCCTCATAACCACATTCGCCAATTTAATCGTCTCACCGCCACTTGCAAGTTTAAGGACGTCTCAAACGACTCGATTAAGATGATGCTTTTTCCGTATTCCTTAGCGGGGCCCGCAAAAATTTGGTTAGAGAAAGAGCCACCCAATTCTATATTGACGTGGAAGGATCTCGTTTCAAAATTCGTGAACCAATTTTTTCCGCCCTCTAAGACTACGCACTTGAAAAACGAGATTTCAAAGTTTTCACAAGAGTATAATGAGAGTTTTTCAACGGCTTGGAATAGGTTTAAGGAAATGTTGCACGAATGTCCTCATCATGGTTTTTCCGACTTGCATCAAATTGACACGTTTTACAATGGCTTGAACGATCATGAGCGTGATTATCTTAATGCCGCCGTGGGTGGTAATTTTTTGTGTAAGACGGTCGAGGAAGCATTGTTAATCATTGAGAATAGGTCTAAGGTCTATAGTCCTCATAGCACGTCGAGTGTTCGTAGGACTTCGTCTTCGTCTTCGCCTTCATTGTCACACACCGTTGATGCTTGCCAAATCGAGGCTAATTTGGAGAACAAAATTTTTGATAAGTTGAAAGGATTGTTAATTGAGTTTAAAGTTGGTGAACAACCCGCTCCCGCTACAATTAAAGCGGTTG
This sequence comes from Glebionis coronaria, assembly GCA_025667525.1. Classification (NCBI taxonomy): domain Eukaryota; kingdom Viridiplantae; phylum Streptophyta; class Magnoliopsida; order Asterales; family Asteraceae; genus Glebionis; species Glebionis coronaria. The sequence continues at coordinate 535,992,268 of CM046876.1, forward strand.
AGGTTTCTTGTATGTATTGTGGTGGAGCTCACGATTATTCCGAGTGCATTACCAACGGTGGTAACACTTCGAGTGCCTTCGCGGCCGCGGGAACTTATAACCAAAACGGTCAAGTTCCTCGCACTAATCAATTGACTCCACCGGGTTTTCCACCAAATCAAAATGCTAACAATTATCGAAACAATCAAGTTGGTTACCAAAGCAATCAAAGGAACAATTTCAAGGGTAATAACAACTATGGGAATCAAGGAACTAGTAGCCAATTGCAAAATCAAAATCAAAACCGTAATTTTCAAAACACAAGTCAAGGTCTTCAAAATGTTTACACTAAAGAACTTCCAATGGACTTTTTGAATTACGCCACGGCAAATGATAAGATTTTGGAAAACATACAAGAGCAATTGGCTAGTCAAGCTAGGGACACGGCTAAAAACACTAAGGAGTTGGCTAACTTTGTGAAAGAAAATCTTAACATGAGAAATGAGTTGAAAAATGATTTTGCTAATCAAATTCGAGGTCAAAACAACAAGATAGAGCAAAGTCATTCTAGGCTTGAACAAAAAATTGACCAAAAAGCCGCTAGTCAAGATTTGAAGTTTAATAGTCACGATGCTAAGCTTAATGCTATTTTAGAAGCCGTCATGGGAAACAAAGCCTCTACTTCAAGTGGTCAACCTAGTAACACCGTTTCAAACCCGAAGGGAGAGATGAAAGTGATTACCACACGAAGTGGTAAGACACTTAAAGAACCGACTCCTCAACCAATTACTCCAACGGTGGAGGAAATTGAGGAAGAACCCGAGGTGGTGGTCGAAAAGGAGCATATTTCAATCCCATAAAGTACCGCTCATGCCACACCTACGGTCGACCCTTTACCAACATTGGAACCCGAGATTCCAAAGGCTATGCCTATGCCCCAACCCACACCACCCTTGCCTTACCCATCGAGACTTAGGAAGGAGAAACGACAAGAGCGCGACAACTACCAATTTGAGCTTTTTATGAAAATGTTTCGTGAGTTGCACCTTAATGTGAGTTTCGCCGATGCTTTGGTCATGATGCCTCGATTTGCCGCTAACTTTAAGAGTATGTTGAACAACAAGGAGAAATTGCACCAAATGTCTAGTTGTTCGTCGGTTTATCTTAATCGCATACCTCAAAAAGTCGGTGATCCCGGTAAATTTTTGATCCCTTGTGCAATTCAAGATATGGAAGAATGCTATGCCTTGGCCGATCTTGGTGCTAGCATTAACTTGATGCCACTTGCAATCTTCAAGTCGCTCAATCTTCCTAATCTTACTCCTTCACGAATGTCTATTGAGTTGGCCGACCATTCCACGATTCTTGCATGTGGTTTGGCGGAAGACGTTTTTGTGAAAGTGGGGAAGTTCTACTATCCCGTAGACTTTATCGTTGTTGATATCCCCACGGATCCTCAAGTTCCTCTTATTTTAGGTCGTTCGTTTTTAGATACGTCTATGGCTTTAATTGATGTGCATGCTAGAAAGATCACCTTACGTTTCAACGACGAGGAACTTGTTATAAACGCAACTCAAAATTCTCAACTTTCTCATGTTTATTCCGTTGCTACTATAAACCTCGTTGATATGATCGACGTGGTTTGCGAGGAATTTTCACAAGAAGTTTTAGGGTTTGGTGATGAAGAAACTAGTGGCAATCCCACTATGTTAGATCCAATTCTTGATAATTCGACACCAACCTTCACTCCATTTGAAGGTGGTGGTTTTACGTTGGAAGAATTCGATGTTCCACGTACTTGTGACGAAGACCTCGACAACGATGAGGACTTCTCGATTATCAAGGATTTTCTCAACGATTTCCCATTTCCTCCACCCGAGGAGGTTATGAGTATCGAGCCCAAATCTTCACTTGAGGAACCACCTATCCTCGAGTTGAAAGATATACCTCCTCACCTCGAATATGTCTATTTGGAGGAGGACGAGAAGTTGTCGGTTATTATTGCGAAGGATCTTTCGAATGATGAAAAAACCGCACTTGTCGATGTTCTTAAGGATCACAAAGGGGCGATTACGTGGAAGTTATCCGACATTAAGGGAATCGATCCCAAGTTTTGTACCCACAAAATCTTAATAGAGGAGGATTTCAAGCCCACAATCCAAAGTCAAAGGAGGGTGAACCCCAAAATTCACGACGTCATCAAAAAGGAGGTCCTTAAACTCCTTGGCGCGAGAATGATTTACCCTATTTCCGATAGCCCTTGGGTGAGTCCTATTCATTGTGTCCCTAAAAAGGGAGGGATGACCGTTGTGCCAAACGATGCCAACAAGTTAATTCCCACTAGACTCGTGACCGGATGGAGAGTGTGCATTGACTATCGAAAGTTGAATGAAGCCACTCGAAAAGACCATTTTCCCTTGCCCTTCATGGACCAAACGTTGGAGCGTCTTGCGGGAAACGATTTCTATTGCTTTTTAGATGGTTTTTCCGGTTACTTCCAAATTCCCATCGATCCTCGTGATCAAGAAAAAACTACGTTTACGTGTCCATATGGAACGTTTGCCTATCGTAGAATGCCATTCGGACTTTGTAATGCACCGGGAACTTTTCAACGATGCATGATGGCTATTTTTCATGATATGATCGAGAAGATGATGGAAGTCTTCATGGATGACTTTTCCGTGTTTGGTGATTCTTTCACTTCGTGTTTGTCGAACCTAGAGAGAATGTTGAAACGTTGTGAGGAAACCAACCTTGTTCTCAATTGGGAAAAGTGTCATTTTATGGTTAAGAGTGGAATCGTCTTAGGGCACAAGGTCTCGAAAGCGGGGATTGAGGTAGATCAAGCTAAGGTAGACGTCATCGCCAAATTACCTCATCCCAAAACCGTCAAGGGAGTTAGGAGTTTCCTAGGCCACGCAGGCTTTTATCGTCGATTCATCAAGGATTTTTCAAAGATTTCTCGACCCATTACACATCTTCTTGAAAAAGAGGCACGTTTTGTCTTTGACGAAGATTGTGTACGAGCCTTTGAAATCCTTAAGAGGAAACTTACCGAAGCTCCCATTCTTGTTGCTCCAAATTGGAACCTCCCCTTTGAACTCATGTGTGATGCTAGTGATTACGCTATAGGGGCCGTTTTAGGGCAACGTCATGATAAGCACTTCTTGCCTATTCACTATGCTAGCAAGACGATGACCGAGGCTCAACTTAAATACACTACAACGGAAAAGGAGTTCCTTGCCGTGGTGTATGCATTTGAGAAATTCCGACCTTACCTCGTCTTGACAAAATGCATAGTGTATACGGACCATTCGGCTATTAAGTATCTCATGGCAAAGCAAGATGCTAAGCCGAGATTACTTCGTTGGATTCTCCTCCTTCAAGAATTTGATCACAAAATCGTTGACAAAAAAGGAGCCGAGAATCTAGCGTCCGATCATCTCTCTCGTTTGGAAGATCCTCACCAAAGTTTTTACGAGCCCAAGGAAATTACTGAAACATTTCCGCTCGAGACACTTGGTGTAGTGAATTCTAAGCTTGATTCTTCTACCCCATGGTTTGCGGACTTTGCAAATTACCATGCGGGCAACTTCATCATTAAGGGTATGACGACTCAAGAAAAACGAAAATTCTTTCGTGACGTCAAGTTCTACTTTTGGAACGACCCTTACTTGTTTCGAACTTGTGCGGATCAAATCATCCGACGTTATGTATTTGGCACCGAAGCTTCTAACATCCTTAGAGCTTGCCATGAGGGACCCACGGGTGGTCACCACGGTGCTAATCTCACGGCTAAAAAGGTGTTTGATGCCGGCTTCTTTTGGCCTACTGTTTATCGAGATGCACAAGATCTTGTGAAGTCGTGTGATGCATGCCAACGACAAGGAAAAGCCTCACAAAAAGATGAAATGCCACAAAATATCATTCAAGTATGTGAGATCTTTGACGTTTGGGGCATAGACTTTATGGGGCCGTTCCCATCATCTCGTGGTAATAAGTACATTCTCGTTGCGGTTGACTACCTTTCTAAGTGGGTGGAGGCAAAGGCCTTGCCCACCAATGATGCTTGTGTGGTAGTCAAGTTTTTGAAGCAATTGTTTTCTCGGTTTGGAACCCCTCGTGCTATCATAAGCGATCGGGGAACCCATTTTTGTAATGACCAATTTGAAAGGGTTCTAAGGAAATATGGGGTTACACATCGGCTTTATATGTCTTATCACCCACAAACGAGTGGGCAAGTCGAGGTTTCAAACCGAGCTTTGAAGAGGATCTTGGAGAGATCCGTTGGGGAAAACCGACAATCTTGGTCGGATAAGTTAGACGATGCTTTATGGGCCTTTAGGACCGCTCATAAGACGCCCATTGGGTGCACTCCCTATAAGCTTGTGTATGGAAAGAATTATCATTTTCCTATCGAGTTAGAACACAAGGCTTATTGGGCCCTAAAGCATTGTAATGATGACATGGAGACCGCGGGAAAACACCGGAAAATGCAATTAAATGAATTGGATGAATTGAGGGACATTGCTTATGAAAATTCATTGATTTATAAAGAGAAAACTAAAAAGTTGCATGATTCTAAAATTAAAAACCGGGTTTTTAACATTGGGAATCAAGTTTTGCTTTTTAATTCAAGATTGAAAATCTTTTCCGGTAAATTGAAATCCCGTTGGTCCGGTCCATTCACCGTGACTCAAGTGTTTCCATATGGGACCATCGAGCTAGCTCAAGATGATGGTCCTAACTTCAAGGTGAATGGACATAGGTTGAAGCACTACTTTGGCGGGGAAGTTCCATCCTTGAACTACCTCGACCAAGTCACCTTCCCCAATGATAATTAGTATTGAGGGGATCGAGTCGAGCTCATGACTCGGTAATCAAAAACGAGGTGCCTCGTGGGGGAGTCCCATGCTTATCCTATGTACATATTATCGCTTTCTAATGTAGCTTACGTGTGGGGATTTGTGCCCTTCCAACCTTTGTTCCGTGGATGTTTGTGAATTGTGGTTTTTAGATCATGATCTTCACGATTGGAGCCTCTCGTGTTCGTTTTATGGGAGCACTCGATCGTTTGCTTTGGAGACATTTCTCAATATCCATGATATATCCTTTTGATGTTCTAACCTTAGGTTTTTAGCACACTTCATAAACGGCTATTAATTTAATGGTTACACCCTTTCCATGCTAGATTAGGCATTCGACTACGTCTCTAGTATGGGGGTGTTTGCACCCCTAGACTCGAAACATTGAGGACAATGTTTAACTTTAGTATGGGGGGTGAATAGATACTTGCCTTGCCAAAACCTTCACGCTTTCCAAAGTTTATCTTTTTGTTTATCGTTTTGTTGCAAAATAAGGCAAAAATGGCCAAATTTTAAATTTTTTCTCATGTTTCATAAGTGTTTGAAGACACGAATGTAGGTTTTCCGATGGCGAGAATAAGAGTAATTTTTGACTCGACCGTGCGTGTTGAGCACTTAGCTTTGATTCCTTAACTCACATTAGGCTAAGTCTCTTAAATGAGGACGAGAAATGATAGAGTTAATTATAAGTTACTATGCTAAACGTAGAGTACTCGTATTCTTTCAAAAACTCATGTGTTCTCGTTGTTTGCTTATTCTCCCTTCGCATGTAAATATTTTTTGCTTAATAAATATTGACTTAGCGGTTTAGTTAGGATTGTTGGGTTTCTAGTCTTTTCTAGTAGCTTCCGTGTAATTAAATTGGGAAGACATTAAGGTATCGCCAGCGTCACGGTTTTGAAGTATTGGCACCCTAATAATCGAAAGCTTCACCCACTAATAAGATTTCAAGTGCTCACCTAAATCAAGCAAACAATTTGAAGCCCCACAAGGCCGAAAAATCTATGCAAAAATTGAAAGTGAATCAAGCCTTAATCTTCGAAGCTTTAAAGATCCAAAATTCGCTTTAGCGTGAGGATATACGTCTTTGGCTAATAAAACCACCGATGAGGCGGATAATAAAAGGCAAGGCAAGACCGAAGTCATAATAAAAGCTTCATGGCGAAGTTGAATAAAAGATGGAGGTAAACCAAAGATAATAAGGCCCTTCCGTTAGGGGGCGTATAAAAGTCTTGGTAATAAGTCTCATGTTCAAAACCGTTATAAAACCGTGTTTATCGATTCTTCTTGTTGACTTAATTTTTTGACATCGTTGTCTATTAGGAGGGGTTATTGATTTGATGGTCTTAGTTACACCGTTAGGACTCTATTTTTAGACCTAAATCTCTATTATCGCATAAGTCAACAATGTATCCTCGTGAAACATTCAAGACAAAATAAAATATAAGAGATACAACTTAGGAATAATGGGAGGATAAGTACGTGATTAGGACATATGAGTAGTGTTAGCATTACTAACTTATAATGACAATGATCTCGTTGCACGCTTGGCATGGAATTGGAGTGAAAATGGAGGACGATGAAATTATTTCTAACGAAGCATTCACGTGTTCTTATTCTATGAACCTAAACGTCCCATTTTGCGATGAAAATCATACATTTTGTCTATAACACAAGTAGTAGCAATAGTAGTAGTATAGCTAGTTTATCATTCAATAAAGTAAATAAAATTGAATTTTGGAGATGCTATGATACTTAATTCTAGCATTGCGTGAGGGCACGGCAATGGTTTAGTATGGGGGAGTGATGAGACTGCTTTTATACATAGTCTCATCGTCCAAATTGGGCTTAAAATGCATTAAATATCATCAAAATACCCAAATATATGCTTGTGTTTGTTTCTTGTGTATTTTAGGTACGGATATTGAGAAAATGACAAAAGATCACAAGAATCAATCAAAAACGAACACGGGAAACGAAGCCGCACGATGAACCAAGCCCTAATGAAGAATTTTCCAAAGAAAACCCTTGCAGATTTGAAGAATTATGAGATTGGTCCTCCAAGTTTGAAGAATTGACACTTTATACCCTTGTATCTTCATAATTACAAGTTTGGTCCCTAAAGTTTGTCAAAATTACAAAAAGGACCCTTAACTTTGAAGAATTGGCAAATTTAGTCCCTCAACAAAACTAAATTGTCAATAATGGTCCTCCAAGAAGTCAACAAACAAGTCAAAGCCTTGAAGTATGAAGACATGTCAAAAACAGCCCTTGAAGATTGCCAAAATTGCACTTATAGTCCTTAAAACAAGTTTCAAAACTTGTTGTGCCAAAACTGCCAAAGTCCAAAAGTTGATATGTATTATATTGGCGTTGATAGCCATTTAATACAACTTGAACAAAGTTTGAAAAGTGAGGGGCCAATGTTGCCAGACAGCCATACTTATCCCCTCCACTCCCTGCTTGACACCTCACCCACTCACACCCATCACCCAATCAGAATCACCCCTTCCTCCACGTCACAAATCCACTCACCCATAAACTGATTAATTATTCAGTTTAAAACTCCCTCCAAACAATTATTTAAAAACTTGTTAATCCCAAAACGGATTAAATCACACCATAATCCACCCTTAAACCCTAAATATTTCCAGGAAGAACAATGATTAAAACAAAGGGTTTTTGGGTAATTCTTTCCAGATCCTTGATTAAACACCACTTAAACCCAAAACCACCCTTAAACTCCCATCACCATCACCTCACATGCTTGTGCAACCCTCCCCTGCCCCACTATTCACTCCCAAACAAAAACTTGGCAGCAAGATCAACAACCCACAACAATTTTGTGCTCCCAAAGGCAAAATGGACAACCAAGATCCTCTTTTTCACTGCTGGCATCCCACAAACTGCCAAAGATCTTCACATGGCTTATTTTTTACTGAAAAATTCAAAAATCGTCCAAGGGCAAGTTGGAAAGTTTACTCATTAGGGTTTTAGCTTCTTATCAGTTCTAGAATCATTTGTAAGCCTCTATATAAAGGCACATAGGACTTAGCATTAAGCTGTTCTGGATTTTTTCTCCATTTTCAAAAACCTTGTAAATCCAGTTTATGAAGGAATATAAATGGTATTGAGTTTGTTGATGAGAAAGATTGAGTTCCTTTTACATTTTAGTTGATTCAAGTTATAATTGTTTGAGTTTGGTTTAATTTTTAGCAAAAGTTTTTAAGTTTCCAAGTTTCTGTTTGCTTTTCAAGTTTTTTCTCAAATCTTAAATTTCATTCAAAACCTGATAAAATGGTGATTGAGTGTGTTGGTGTGATGGTATTTGAGCTTGTGTATGTCCAAGACACCATGGCTTGTTCTGGTGTAGTGGGTACCCAAGTTTAAATAAGCCATTGGTTTGGTCATTTCCTTTTTTTTAGTTTATCAGAATCTTACCCATAAGCTAAGGTTTCCTTCTAGCTTAATCTATAAGCTAGGGGCAAGCTCTTAAGCTTTTACAAAAGCTTTGTTCCCTTTTCTCTTAGCAGATTCAAAGAGGAACATTTTCATCCATTTTGGTTAAGGAAAACTTCATCATCATCTCAACAAAGTTCTGCATAGGCCCCAGCCTATAGGGAGGTGGTTTTTCAACCACTAAGGGTCCTGGATGTAGGACCCTTAAGGTAGTTCTTGTTTCCCATTTCATTTTTAGCTTCTGAAAATTTTATGTGATTTGTATGATTTTTGTGCTAAGTGTTTAAGTGTTAATTTGAGTGTTGAATATTGGTCATTTAGATGTTATATGCATGTTTTAGTAAGTGATAATTAGTTTGGGTGTGTTTTGATTTGAGTTGCTTTGAAAAAAAATCAGTTTCATAATTTAAAGGAGTGTTTGGATCTGTCTTTTAATCAGGAATGGTGTTAAGTTTTTAGGGTAAAAGTTGTTTAAACATACTTAATAGGGCAGTGTTAGGGTATATGTTAGGTGTGTTTGCATTATTGGAAGGATTTAAGTCACTTGCATGCTTAAAATTTTTGAAATATAGCTAAAATCAGTAAGTGTCCAAATCTGCTTATTTTGGTGAATTTTGCCAACCAAGTTGTTAAATCTGCTAGAAGTAGGGTTGTTCTAGGTTTGTGTATTGTTTATTTGCTAGTTGATTGAATTGTATGCATGATTTGAGCCTTTAAAACTCACTTGTGTGCACATAGAATCAGCAAAAACTAATCAGACCACCCTAAGCCTTTATCAGAAACTTGCTTGTGTTATTTGTGTGATTTTTCGGTGAGTACTTGTTTGACTTGTGATTAGCTTGACTCCCTACACTCCAACTGAGTGTAGGGATGCCCAATTGTCCATCAAACATCCACAAGAACTCCAAAATCAAGACCTCTTGATTACTTGCACAAGTGAAAATATACACTTGTGTTCATCAGAAAGTTGAGCATAACTGAGCACGTTTTGATTCTTTTAAGGCTTAATCCTAGTTGTAATTAGATTTGTGTTTGTGTTTTTGTAAGTTAAGAATCAACAGATTTAAGTTTTAAAAGTTAAAAAAGAAAAAAAAAATTGTAAAAAACTCACCTGGCCTGGGCTCGAACACGCGACCTTGCTTTCCAAGGACTAACGTGTTAACCAGTGATCCGGATGGTTTTTTACGTTTGTGTTTCATTTCATTAAATACTTAAGGTGTGTTTGTTTTTGAGCTTATTTAGCTATCAGCTTTTAAATAAGCTATTTCTAGCTTATTTCTTTTAGCTTTTTCCTGTTTAGCATTTTTCCTAGGATTATATTAGGTTGTTTGACTTTTCAGTCCAAAAAGTATATTTTTCCCATTATTAATTAATTTATTAGGATTATTTTAAGTTTTAATTTTAGAAAGTCATTAAAAAATAGTAAAAGGTATATTAAAAATCTGAAAAAATAGTTTTTAGGTTTTTAATCACATTTTTGAGGTTTACAGCTTTTTAAGTTTTCAATTTAGCTTATTTTTGATTTTATAGGATTTTAGGGTTTTTAAGCAACTTTAAAATTTAATATAAAATTAATAAATAGGTTTCAGAAAATTTGGATTGCATTTTTGTTTTAGTTACATTATTTAGGATTTTTGGTAATTTTTTAGAATTATTTAGTGAACTTTGAATTTTTTTGATTATTTTAATATTATTTTATTATTAAAAATTGAAGTTTTATTTTTTTTAGTTTTTACATTTTTCCTAGGTTAAGGACACTTAATTAGGAGTTTTGTCACTTTCCAAATATTTTGAGGACTTTTCATTTAATTTCTAGAATTAATTTAAGATTTAATAGATTTTAATAGTTTTTAAGTGTTTAAAAATAGTTTAATTTGGTTTTAAAATTTTTAAAAATAGTTTTTAGCTTAATTAGGTTATTTTTGAGGTTTACAAACTATTAGATCTTGTTTATGGCTTTTTAATAATTAAAAGTGATTTTTAGGGCTTTAATTAGCATTAAAAAGTCATTTTCTAATTAATTAAAAGGTTTTAGCAAGTTTGGATTTTTTGTAAACTCTTAGAATATTATTGGGGATTTTTAGAAATTTTTAGGAATTTTTAGGTTAAAATTTTAATTTTGTAGTATTTACGATTTTACGTGTTCGCCTTTTTCGTCGTAGTTTAATTCGTCTTTGTAACCGTCTTTCTCTTCTAATCCCATTTCTTCATTTCTTTCTCAATCATATAATCACAAACATTAATCAATTCTTAACACAACGCACTTGCCTCCTTGGGAAACGAACTTGTTTGGTCATTAGTGCTCGGTTTTCCTAAACCGACACTTAATACTATCACTATTTGTCATCCTTTTCCTAAAGGTATACAAAAAGCTACATCAGCGATTGAGAGAACAAGGAAATCAATGAAACATTTCCTCTCGAGACGCTTGGTATGGTTGCTTTTCGTGGTGATGATAGTACCCCATGGTTTGCGGACATCGCAAATTATCATGCGGGGAAGTTTGTGATCAAGGGTATGTCGTCCCAACAAAAACGAAAGTTTTTCAAGGATATTTCCTATTACTTTTGGGACGACCCCTATTTGTTTCGTGTGTGCGCGGATCAAGTGATTCGTAGGTGTGTGTTTGGCAAAGAAGCTCAAGATATCCTTAAATCTTGTCATGAGGGACCCACCGGGGGACATCATGGTGCTAACGCCACCGCGAAGAAAGTCTTTGATGCCGACTTCTTTTGGCCTTCCATATATCGTGATGCCCAAGACTTGATCAAGACTTGTGATGCTTGTCAACGTCAAGGAAAGAACTCACAAAGGGATGAAATGCCTCAAAACATTATCCAAGTTTGTGAAATCTTTGACATGTGGGGGATCGATTTTATGGGGCCGTTTCCATCTTCGAAAGGAAACAAATACATTCTCGTAGCCGTGGACTATTTATCTAAATGGGTCAAAGCTAAGGCTTTGCCCACGAATGATGCTCGAGTTGTGGTGAAATTTTTGAAACAACTCTTTGCTAGGTTTGGAACTCCGCGGGCTATTATAAGTGATCGCGGGACCCATTTTTGTAATGAACAATTTGAAAAAGTTCTAAAGAAATATGGTGTCACTCATCGACTTTCTACGGCTTATCACCCTCAAACGAGTGGTCAAGTGGAGGTTTCAAACCGATATCTTAAAAGGATTTTGGAGCGTTCTATTGGAGAAAATCGCACTTCATGGTCGGATAAATTGGACGATGCATTGTGGGCTTTTCGTACGGCTTACAAGACGCCAATTGGTTGTACACCATTTAGGTTGGTCTACGGAAAAGCATGCCACTTGCCAATTGAACTCGAACATAAGGCGTATTGGGCTCTTAAGCATTGTAACTTTGATTTAAGGACCGCGGGTGATCATCGCAAGGTTCAATTAAATGAACTAAGTGAGTTAAGGGATCAAGCTTATGAAAATTCTTTGATTTACAAAGAGAAGACTAAGAGGATTCATGACTCAAAGATCAAAAACCGCATTTTCAATGTTGGTGATCAAGTCCTCTTATTCAACTCTAGACTTAAGATTTTCTCGGGCAAGCTTAAATCCCGTTGGTCCGGACCATTCACCATTGCACAAGTTTTCCCTTATGGCACCGTTGAGCTAGCTCAAAAAGACGGGCCTAACTTTAAGGTGAATGGTCATCGTGTGAAACATTACTTTGGAGGGGACATACCTACGGAGGTTGTCCCAGATCTTCAAACTTTCCCTAAGGACCAATGAATGCGGGGATCGAGTCGAGCTCATGACTCGGTTAACAAAAACGAGGTGCCTTGTGGGGGAGTCCCATACATTCTATCTTCTTTCTATTTTCTAACACCTAATAAGGCTTGATCTTTCAAGCTCGTGTTCGTGATTTGTTGTGTTGTGATCTTAGGTACGACCCTAATCTTTGAAGACTCTCGTGTTCGGTTTTTGCCGGTCCACTTGATATTCCATTCTTTGAATGCCAAAAAGGGGCACACTTTCTATCCCTTGATTTTTTATCAACTAACGTTTTATCTTGAGGCATACTTAATAAACAGCTTATAGATTTGCGTACTCTTTCCATGCTAGGAGTTTGCATTAGACTCTTCGTGTCTTAGCAAGGGGGTGTCACTCTTGAGCTAAGAAACATTGAGGACAATGTTTGGTTTTAGCATGGGGGAGTCAATCGATATAATCGCTTGCAATTGCTTTTGTCGTGTCCAAACATATTGTTTTCTCATTTTTCAATAAAATTTTAAATTTTTAGTGTTATTTTTAAGTTTTAATAAAGAAAATAAGTGCTTTTGACATGTATGTAGGCTTTCAATAAGAATAGTTTTTGACTCGACTCGGTTTTTAACCTTAGCTTTTCCTTAACGTATTTGAATTAAGTTTTGCTAGGCTGTTATATAGGGAGCTTTAAAACGCGAAAGTCTTAATTCATACGAGTTAAGAATAAGAACTTTTCGCAAGCTCCTATAATTGATCCTAGAAAGTCGTCTATCAAGGGAACTTTAAAACGCAAATTCTAAAACTTGCAAAAGTTTAAGAAGATGAAAGATCCTATAGATGACCTGAAAACCCAAAACTTTGATTTAATAGGTTAAGTATCCATTGATTTCATTCTTGGAATTTTACAATATGGAGAACAAGAGATGATAGAGCCAATTATAAGTGTGGTATTCTTTCGGGAATTTATGTGAGTTAATTATGAGCCTATTCTCCCATCACTTGTTAATAATTTTATTTGCAATAAATAATGTTGAACGATTTGAAAAGTTACTTAGCTTCTAGCCCAAGATCGTTTAGAAGTTGCTCGGTATGGATTAGAGTTCATAGCCAAGGCATAACTTATTGAAGCGGGATGCGAAGATTGGCGAGTCCAAAAAGGTCCTAACAAGACATGAGGGCTATGTTTTATTGCTAAAGATTTCAAGTGATGTGAAGATTCATTTATCAAAAATTAATATGAAGGATCGAGACACACGACGAAAAGCAAAATACTCCCAAAAAGTCATGGAGAAGTCTATCCAAAAAGACCAAAATAAGGTATGAGGATAAATGAAGCCAAGTCCAAAAAGGAGGCGGATTGTTGTTAATCAAAATCCCAAGTAAAGATTGGAGAAAAATGAAGAAGTCGTGGTCCAAGTATGAATCTCTCAAAAATTCAAGTGAAGAAATATTATGAAGAGAAGACCATTATTTCGTGAACGTCTCTCAAGGTTGGAAGTATTAAGTCACTGCCAAATATCGGTCCGAGAAAGGTCTCAAATCGCGAAACAAGTTATGCCAAGATATGAACTTTATGAGAGCCCGAGAAGCAGTTTTAAAAGATTTTGTCCTTTAGCTAACTATTGATTAAATCGTTCACTTTATTTTCGGCCTAATAAATTATCGAAATAAGTCAACAATGCATCTTCGTGATCATTCAAGACAACAATAAAATATAAGAGATACACATAGGAATAAGGGAGTCTAAGTGAATAATTGGCCCACATGAATTCGTGTTTGTCTACCAACTTATAATAACAATGATCTTGTTTTTGCGCTTGGCATGGAAAAGTGAAAAGTCGAGGACGATGAATCTATTTGAGATTTTATGATCCTTAAAGTTATTTTATGTCTTTGCAAAATAAATTGTCAAAAAGTTGAATAATGGTGTAGATATAGTTTTATTTTATCATTGCGTGAGGACACGGCAATTGCTTAGCATGGGGGAATTTGATATGAGTGTATTTACTCATATCATTTGGATCAAATAACAATGAATTATGCTCAAAATGTATCAAATATGCCTTGGATATGCTTGTTTCTTGTTTTCATGTGTGTAGGTACCAAGTTCGCGAAAATCGACAAAAATCGACACGAGATTGATGAAAAAGATCGAGGAAGCCAAAACCGAGCTCAACTTTAGAGGATTTAATATTTAAATAAGTGAAATGGGCCAAGTGGGTCCCACATGGGCTTATTGGGCCTGAAAAGCCCAATAATGGATGTTAAGTGGATAAATTTTGGACAAGTCCATAATTACGGCCCAAAATGGGAGAGTTACACGGATGGCATGAGTTTTGGGCCTCAAGCCCATTTCAGTGAAAAGAAACGAAATGAAAAGATTGTATGATGGGCTTTAGGGTTTTGTGATACGTTATAAACACATGTACACGTTTTACTTTTCCTTTAATATAAACCATTTTCATCTTTTAGCCATTCATTCATATCCCCACTCACCTTAAACAAATAAAACCGACACCCACTCTCTCTCTCACATTTTTTATAATTTCGATATAAACAAAGTATTACCTTTCTTCCCCAACTCCATTCTCATCCCAAACTAGTAAAAACATCACCACTGTTCCAAACCCTAGATGGGTAAAAAGCAGTTTAACATGGGGCTTTTTATCTTTTCGTTTAATTCACACCAAAAAGAAATAAAACCCCAAGTTTAAAGGAAGAGAGGGTATGGAAGAGATTGCTACGTGGCGTTTTGCCAATGGAATGAACACCTCATCCAGCCTATTCCACCAATCAAATCCCAAAGAAGAAGCACAACTAGCACACGGATGCCACGTTGGCGATCCGTGTGCTATTGTGAATTACCTCATCCATCCGATCAACCCAAAACAGGAGAGAGAATAAAGAATTGAAGATCAAGGGCTACAAATAAAGAAGGAATATTCTTCAGAGAAATCCGAATATCCGCTCTTCAGCAAGCCTTGGGAGGCTATAAAAACCCCCATTATTTCTGTTGTTCCTAATCAATCCATAACACAAGATTTTTAGAGAGAGAAAGAGGGGAAAAGTAGAGAGAGAGAGTAGAGAGAGAAGTGGAAGGTTTACACTAAAACTATGTGTTTAATGAAATGAACCAACACCCTCTTTCACATGTGAAAGAGGGTTATATACCCCACGGCTCTAAGGCCTTTGTGGGCTTCATCTTGGGCCGGGCTTGGCTTTGCTTTGGGCTTACGCCCCTAACTTATACAATATTAGCTTAAAGTCCAAGCCCAGTTTTCCCGACTAACCTATTACAATACAAGACCTTTTAACGACTAAGATGACCTATTACATTCTTGTTCGACTATATAAAATATAGGGCTAACAATCTCCCCCAATGTATCGGTCATCTTAAAATGCTTAAAAAGCATAAGATGGTTGAGTGAATACATTCTTGTAGAGGAGATCTTCCTGCTTTGGTCTTGTATCTTGGTCTTGATCTTGTTTATAACAGCTTTGTTCCTTCATGCTTTCGTGATCTTTATCTTGAGCCTTTGTCATTTGACTTTGAGTGCTTGAGATCTTCATCTGTACTCCTTGTGACTAAGATGACCTGTTACATTCTTACATTCTTAGGTATCTTGATTATCGCCATCTTGTGCTCTTGTGACTTCTGAATCGACATCGGTTGCACAGCTACGCCACCTTCTTGATATGCAGCAACATATATAGACACGGATGAAATGGCTTTGAACATTTCACCCTAACTCGGTAGCGTTTTACCTCCGGTCGGTGAAGACCGTTAAACGGTATTAAATACCGTACCTGTGATCAGGTAGATTCGATTAAGAACCTCCTTGACAGGGTTTCCCGGCGGTAGTAGCCAGTTCTCTTTACTCGACCGTCTCAAAGCAGACTGCGAACGTAAAGAGTGAATCATAAGGATAAATTATCCGTCTGATTAGAGTCGTCAATTCAGATTTCCTGGAACAAGTTTGATTCTAAAAGAATCGCACCATTGTTGCTTTCCAGTTTGTCACAAGCTTGATTCATAGAGAATCTTGCGAGTTACCTACCGCAGTGCTGTTTGATGTTGACACTGGAAGGATTTCCATTCGTCACTGTGAACACTAAAGAGTGTCACTCTGAATGTTCTGGCAAGATCACACGGATTTTGCGAAGAAACCTGGAATCAAGTTTGAATCAATTAAGAATCGAAACTTAGTTGCTTTCCAGTTCTCACAAGTTTGATTCGTGTAGAATCGCACAAGTTACCTACCATGAGCTTGTTTAATGCTGGCTCAAGCAGGATTTCCATCTTCATTGTGAATCGTATCACTCAGATGTTCTGGCAATATCACAAGGATAATGCGTAGGACTCGATTGTGTCCTAATGAGATGATAGATAGATCTCGATTGGCTCTAGACTCAATAAGTGCATTTTAGTAATCGGAGGCTGGAGCAGACTGCCACCTTTTCAATATTAACTGACTCGGAGTGAGAAAGTCAATAGATACGTGTTGATCTCTGTGACAATGAGACAAGTTTCTTTTAAGAGAAACTCGAATGGCTGGGGAAGGGTTGTGCATCGCATCACTGGGTCCATGACACTTGTCTTCAAAAGATGTGTTAACCCGGTTTCTACCTAAGTTGCATAGAATATTCAACTCCTTCAATGCTTACCAATACGTCATAATTAGCACCTTGTTGTGATTGTTCTAGTGCTAACTTAAGTAATTGGTCCGCATTCAGCTTCATTCAACTCCATCTTTCCTAAGGACAACTATTTCTAGCTATGGAATGTCCTTGGGTAGATCCCTCCGGTTCTGGTTGGATCATAGGACTTAGTTTCCTATCCTAAACCACCTTTTGACTCCATCGTTCCGTCGTGGATAGTAGGTTGTTTTGGGTAAAGATCGTAACCATAAAACCATTGAAAACCATTCAAAGTGCTTGATAAAAAATCAAAACATTTAACACTTGTAAGTTTTACATTTTCGAAAAGCTCCCCCTACACACATGCATCGATATACGAAATAGATTGGCATGTGAAGGAAAGAGTTGCACTTGAGTCTTTAAGATCACATGTTGCGATATATTACATTTTAATCACATTTTCTCCCCCTATCTCTAATATAAAAATATAATATTAGAGATACCAATTGATTAAAATATGACATTTTCCGAAAAATTGACGGGAGAGAAACATGTGTGCACGCATGAATCATGGAACATTTTCAGTCGGTACGCTCCCCCTCAACAATATATGTGTGTCTTGAGACAAAATTTGACAAAATTTTAGAAAAACGACACCACAAAATATGTTGAGGTACGGAGTTGAGATGCCTTTTCCGATATAATATATTACATTTGACAATTTCATATCATTTTTGGAATGTGTTGGATACATAAAATATGACAATTTTAGAGATGTACACAACAACATTAAAAGGCTTGATTTTAAAACGCTTCGCCTCAAAAATTGATCAAAATAACATATGACAATTTTGAGATATAAAAACCACTTATGAGGAAGGGAGTGTTGAACACATGATTTTGAAAGATTTAGAAAAACCTTTTGAGAAATTCTTGAAAAATTATGTTCAACGGTTTTAAAATAATCAGGATAGAAGACTTCTCTTCTATTGATTAGGGAAAGCGCACTGAAACGTACACTCCCCTTTCGGGTCCGTTTTTCATGAGCTCAAAACTTTGATTGTTTTGTGACTAGCTCATGACCGAGAAAAATAAATTTCCCGTTGTGAAGGATAAGTTATCATCCGTGATAAACTTTCCTTAAGTTGAAGTTCGAGTTCTAAGCTGACATTTACTTAGAAATCGTTTTCATGAACTTAAAAACTTTGAATGTTTTTATGAGAAGTTCATGACCGAGAAATATGAATTTCTCGTTGAGAAGGATAAGTTATCGTCCGAGATAAACTTTCCTTAGTTGAGGTCCGAGTTCTAAGCTGTGATGCGCCTAGAAGTCATTGTGAGAGAATATCAAGCAGCTTCATTTGCCAAAACCTCCAAGTCTTCTGGAGTCATATACTTCATACCAAGACGGCCAACGAGATACGCAAACCTATCTTTCGATAGAGCTTTTGTAAACAAGTCTGCCAGCTGGTACTCAGTTCTGACAAAGTATAATTCCACGATGCCGCGTTCCACTTGTTCCTTGATGAAGTGATATCTGACATCGATGTGCTTGGTGCGGGAGTGCTGAACCGGATTGCAAGATATGGCTATGGCCGACTTTGAGTCACAATACATAGGTATTTTATCAAAGTGGAAGCCATAATCCGTGAGTTGAGTTCTCATCCAGAGGACTTGAGCACAACACGCGGATAGAGCCACATATTCTGCTTCGGCTGATGAGAGCGAAGTGCAATCCTACTTCTTTGACGACCAGCTGACAAGCTTGTCTTCCCCTAGAAACTGTATGCTACCAGAAGTGCTTTTACGACTATCAAGACAACCTGCGTGATCAGAATCTGAAAAAGCCGTTAGATGAAAACCGGTTTCCCTCGGATACCAGAGTCCCATGTGAATGGTATTCTTAAGGTACCGAAAGATCCGTTTAACCTCTTTGAGGTGCTTTTGTGTAGGTCTGGCTTGATATCGTGCACAATAGCATGTGGCATGATGAATATCAGGCCTGCTGGCTGTAAGGTACATAAGTGACCCGATCATACTACGATATCGCGTTTGATCTACGGGATATGAGTACAAGTCAGCGTCTAGGGATGTGGTCGACAATGGTGTACCAACGCGAGCACATGAGCTCATACCATGCTTTTTAAGTATCTCTTGAGCATACTTAGCTTGGTTAATGAAGATACCACGTGGGGATTGATGAATCTGGAGGCCTAAAAAGAATTTTAGCTCCCCCATCATTGACATTTCAAATCTGCTGTGCATTAATTTTTCAAAACGTTTTGAAAGTTTTGGGTTCGTAGAACCAAAAATAATGTCGTCAACATAAACTTGCACCAGCATTATGTCATCCCCATATTTATTAGTAAAGAGAGTAGGATCAATAGAACCTTTGGAGAATCCTTTGGATACCAAGAAGTTTGAAAGTTCTTCGTACCATGCCCTTGGAGCTTGTTTAAGTCCATATACAGCCTTCTTGAGACGATAGACTTTGTCAGGATGATGAGGATCGACGAATTCTTCCGGCTGATTCACATACACTTCTTCCTTCAAATGACCTTTGAGAAAAGCTGTTTTGACGTCCATCTGAAAAACCGTGAAGCCCTTATGTGCAGCATAAGCAAGGAATATCCTGACTGCTTCCAAACGAGCGACTGGAGCGAATGATTCATCGTAGTCTATGCCTTCTTGTTGACGGTATCCCTTAACCACAAGACGAGATTTGTTTTTGATGATGGTTTGTTCTTCATCCAGTTTGTTTTTCCAGATCCATTTGAAATCTAAAATTGACATTCCATAGGGTCGGTCAACAAGTTCCCAAACATTTAGGCGTTCAAACTGATGAATTTCGTCTTGCATTGATTCAATCTACGCATGATCAGTCATGGCTTGTTTGATGTTTGTAGGTACAGTTGAACTCACGGTGAGTGCATACATACACACATCGCCATCGGTTTCGAGTTGTCTGCGTGTTCGAACCGGTTGTGAAGGATTTCCAATGACTTGCACCAATGGATGATCACGTGTCCAATGGTGAGTGGATGGATATGGTTGGTAGAATGTGTGCATGTTGGACGGATCAACATGTTGAGTAGAAGACTCCCCGACTTCGTGTACCGGTGTACCGAACGGATTGATAAATTCTTCTTCGTCAGGTTGTGCATCGACTGCTTGATTGTTGTTATCTCCTTCAGCATTGACGGTTGGTGATGTTGGTTGTATGACTGTTTCTGGAGTTTGTTGAGTATCTAATGGAATATTCTCTTGAGCAACGGTTGCTGAAGTAGAAGCAATTGTGTCTTGTTGATTTTGTTCAGGTGCATCAGTAGTATTGACAGCGGAAGGCTTTGATACAACTTGATTATTTCCATAGTAATATTCATCAAACATTGGATCATATAAATCGACCAACTCATTCATATGTGTCGTATCCGTTGAGTCTGCTGTAGGAGTACTTTGTTGACATTCTTGCACGGGACGTACACTGTTGTGTGTAGGTGCCATTGTTGGACATTGAGGTGCGGGACTTGAGCTGTTGTGATCAAGTACCATATGTGGCAATTCGTCAAAGTTCACATGAATTGTTTCGACAATGATCTTTGTTCTCTTGTTATAGACCCGATATCCTTTCGACAATGTAGCATACCCCACAAAAATACATGCATCACCTTTTTCTTTCATCTTGTCGAGATTCTCACCGTCTTTAAGGATGTAGCATAAAGATCCAAATACGTGAAAGAATTTTACAGTAGGTTTCCTGCCATTGATGATGTGGTAAGGTGTCTTTTCATGTCTAGGGATAACGAGATAACGATTCTGAGTATAACAGGCAGTTGCAATTGCTTCAGCCCAGAAGAATAGCGGTAATTTTGAAGCAGAAAGCATTGTTCGAGCAGCCTCAACCAAAGTACGGTTCCGTCTTTCGACAACGCCGTTTTGTTCAGGAGTTCGAGCAATAGACGTTTGATGTTCGATGCCTTCTTCTTGAAAGTAAGATTGCAAGTTCTTGTTCAAAAATTCAGTACCCCTGTCCGTTCTTACGGTTAAGACTTGAGCTTGAAGATTGCGTTGTATCATCTTGAGAAAGTTTTTGAGAACCTCTGGTGTTTCATCTTTGGACCTTAAGAAGAAAGTCCATGTGTATCTAGAGTAATCATCAACAATCACTAGAATATACTTTTTCCCGTTAATACTCTCTACACGCATGGGACCACATAAATCCATGTGTAGAAGTTCCAATCGTCCTTTTGTGCTAGGGTAGTCTTTGTTTTGAAAGACTTCCGTTTTGCTTTCCCCAACTCACAAGAAGAACAAAGATGGTCTTTGACGAATTTCAACTTGGGAAGACCGGTCATAATATCATTCTTAGAAAGCAAGTTGATGGTGTCAAAATTGAGATGTGACAATCGTTGATGCCATAACCATGCTTGAGATGATGATGCTTTAGCCATTAAGCAAATTGGATTTGTTGAAGATGTGTCTTGAAGAGTTACTGTGTAGAGATCAGAACCACGAGAACCTGTAAGAAGGTCATTCCCATCGTAGTCTCTAACATAGCAAGTAGATTTCCGAAAAGCCACTTCCAAATCCGCATCACAAAATTGACCAACTGAGAATAAATTGTGATTCAGTCCCTCGACGTAATAAACCCGTTTTATAGTGATATTCCCTTGAACCAAGTCTCCATATCCGAGTATCGGTGCAAATTGATCATTTCCAAACCGTACCGTACCCAGAAACTTCTCCACGAAGTTAATGAGAAGCTTGAGATTGCCCGTCATGTGCTTTGTGCACCCGGAGTCCATTATGAATAGGATGAGTTCGACGAGCTGCAGAAGAATTAGAAGACAATGTAGCATTTGACAAATGGGAGCCCTTGATAGAAACGGGTTCCAAAATAGTAGTGGGCCTAGATGCAAAGTCTACAGGCAAGCTGATATTCCTAGACCCAATCACTAAAGTGGTTAACTTAGGTACCCATTTGTATCCGGGTGGTGTATATCTCGAATACCCCCGTGTACATGTCCTAATCATGTTCTCATAAAGCTTCTTTAACCTGCTTTGTTTACGTAGAGTAGTGGATTCTAACGCACTTAGTTTCTTAAGTGGTTGCTCAGTGGATTGGTTCAAAGTTCTTGTGGGTTTACTAGTACTAGTGGGCATACGAATAGGCTTCCTAGTTCTAGTATTCACGCCATTATAATTAAGAGCACAAGCATCATGATTGAAAGTACGAACACATTTGCCACATTCAACACAAACAAATTCAACATTCGAGGTCTTAGCATTTAAACTGTCATTACATGCAGTTACAGACGTTTTATTCTTAGAAAACTTAAAATTCCTACGGTGATCTTCTACTTCATTCTTCTTCCCTTGACTATTGTTAGGCATGACTCTATCTTCAATTCTAGTGCTCTTAAGCTGTGGTCCGCTAACACTAGTAGTGGGATTTACTCCTGTAGAAGAAGACACACGTTGATTAGTTTTCCTAGTATTTTGAGGTAACTGCGTTGTTCCAGTTTGAGTGGACCTAGTGTTCATCTTATACATTCCAGGTGCTATCACATTAGTGCTCTTATCATTTCCTATCTTAGGCAAAGTCTGTGGGGGTTGTCCCAAAATAGATGTTTTAGGGCATTTAACCGCATTCGGTTGAGGAACGGCAGATGGTTTACCCAAAACAGACTTTCCTTTCATTTTCTCAATGAGTTTCTGTAACTCACTAATGGCAATGTCCCTTTCTTTTAGCTGAGCTTTCAAATCATTTATTTCGAAATCTTTTTCATTTAGTAGACGAAACGAAGAAGCTGACATTTCTTGACACTTTTTATGATTATGAGATTTTTCACCTTTTTGTAAAGCAAGTTCAAGAGAAATGGAGTGTTTCTCAAGTTGAGAAAAACTTTTCGAAAGTTTGTTATATGACTGAATTTGTTTCGAAAGCTCTACTTCAAGATTGCGACATTTCGCGTCCGATTCTGACACTAAACATGCTACATGACAATATTGATCCAGATAATACACACCAAGTATAGCATTCATATGGTCAGCATAAAAATATTCCTTGGAAAGTCGATCAATTTCGTTAGAAAGTTGGTGTTCTTGTGTCTTTAATTTAATTTGAAGAAAATCAACTTCATCTTCAAGAGATTTGACATAGCTTAAATCAGTTAACATTTCCTCAGTGAGAGCATTATAAAACATTTCCACATTTTTTGAAAGATCATCAATGGTTGGAACAATGCATTGTTGGATGACGACTTCTACTTGTGGGTTAGGTTTAATATTCCAAATGGTATCCCTAGAAACTTTTTCATAGTCGACGACACCTTTGTACAAATTTAAAACCCCTTGTTTTATAAACTCAAATTGCTGAACACTTTTGCTTTTCTCATCCCATTTACGTTTTTCATCCAAAATTCGCTTTTCTAACAAAATTGATTGCTTTTTGAAACTCCTTTTTAAAGAAACTTTCTTTTGTGGTTCATCACTTGGTGGTGGAACACTGTTATACATCTTTTGTTCTTTTGAAAGTTCTTTTTGAGGGACAAACTTAATATGATTGTTAGAATCAGAAAGGTTTATTAAATCACTTAAGTTTGATCGACTTTCTTCTTGTTGACGAATGATTTCGTCGCAGTCAGGGGAGAGCATAAGAGCAAGATTATCAACATAACAACCGATATCATAAAGAGCAGGCTTGGTACTTTGAGCTTTCTTGAGATATTCAGGCTTGACAAAACTCGTTTTCATATTTCTATTGAGCATATTCATAGTTTGAATAGACTGACCCGTTTTGTAAACAATGTTGTTTAACGTGTCGACTCTCTTTTCCAAAGCAAGAACTTTTTCAATATCCTTTTCTTCACGAGTTTTATAAAGCTCAGTTTGTTCTTTGTTAACCGACTCTAATTCAGTAATTTGGAGTTTATGTAGCAGCAGTTGTTCTTCAAGTTCCGATATCTTCTGTTTTGACATATGAATTTCGTGTGCTACTTCAGAACAATATTGTTCGTTGAGCACCTTACGTTCATATACCAAACCATTAGCTATTGCAACTCGTCGATCAGCTTCTTTTACATAATCACACTCTTTAAGCCTGTTTATCTCCTCGGCTAAGGATGCGTTTGCTTGCTTCAAACGTTTATTAGCATCTTTGTTTTCCTCAATTTCATGTTTTAAAGAATCAATTATAGACGCAAGCAAATCACGGTCCTCATCCGAGTCAGTATCCTGAGCAGCATTACCGTCATCATTACACATATGCTGTGAATCCGTAGAGATATTGCTATCCTCCGTGTCCATTACATATGTGTCATTGATGCTTTCGGGTTGCTCAGGATGCCGTCGTTCATTAGCAAACACATTATAGTTATCATTTGTTGGTACCTTTTCAATTGGCTCAGTATCAAAGATAGGTCCAGAAGTATCAGTAGTCTCTGGAAGCACTTCTTGAATCTTTGCCATGTACACATAATGTGCCTCTAGCTCTTGATCATCGGCTTCATCATCAGTGTCATCACGCCAGTCAACTTCATCTGCTGTGAGTGGAATTCCTGCTTCTTCTTTCTTACACAACAGCATCTTTTCCTTGTGATACCCTGAGTCCTTAACCCGTTTTGGCTTCTTGCATTCCCTAGCCATGTGCCCAAATCCCTTACAGTTGAAGCATTGAATCCCAGTCTTCTGCACAACCGGAGTGCCTACAGTATCTCTAGCCCCAACTTGATTCAGCATCCTCTGATTATCATACCTAGCATCACGATCATACCTAGGTGCATGATCAACTTCCTTATATCTAGCATTGGATGATGATCTGAGGTTGTTGTTGGTAGGTTTGTAGATCTTCTTATAAGTTGTGGTGAGTAAAGACATGAGTTCTTCAATCTTCTTGTCCCTTGAAGTTTGTTCATCATCACTGTCTCCATCTGACTCGCTGTCATACTTTGGAGGTGCAGTGGGGACAATTGCTTTTGCTTTGTGTTTAGCAGCAACTAGAGGTTTGGTGGATGAGCTTGATGACTTTGAGGAATGAGTAGGTGGTTGTTGACGGGGAACGGGTTTTGTTGAAGTAGTAGCCACAAAAGCAATAGAATTAGCAGACCGTTCTGCCTTTTCAGCCCTTAGTTCATTCACTTCATTCTGATGTTGTTTCAAGATATCATAAAGTTTGTGGTAAGATATAGTCTTGATATCCTCCCTTTGTTTGACCAAAGTCACAAACCTCTGCCATTCCGGTTTGAGTTGAAGTAGAAACTGAACATTGGCATGATGATTGGAGATGGTGCACTGATTTCTGACAAGCTCATTCATCATTTTGTAGAATCTCGAGTAATATGAGTCAATGGATTCACCATCTTCAGATGTGAATTTTCCAAACTCCCAAAGTAGATTAGTCTCGAGATCTTGAACATTGATTGACTCACCTTGCTTCAATCGATGAATTGCATTCCACATTTCCATAGCATTAGGACATGCATCAACTGTGGAATAGATATCATTATCAATTCCAGTGAGTATGAAATTTACAGCATCAGCTTCAGCTTGGAGGAGTTTCTTTTTCTCAGCAGAACATGTGTCAAAATCCTCCATAGCTCGTATAGTTGATGAAGTACCATCCTCTGCCTGTGTTGTAATTGGTTTGAATTCAAAAACTGGAGGTGGGTTCTCAAGGCAGTGACGAAGAGCAGTTCGGTTTTCTTTTCCATCGAGAAATCTAAGAAAACGAGATCTCCATTGAACGTAGCAACCGGCAGTGAGCACAGGTGGGTTACCGTTGCCACCTTGTTCCAAACGAATTTGATTAGCAGTTGCAATGTTGATGTTGTTGTTAGACATGGTGAATACTTGTGGATGAATTGCAGATCTTAGTGGATTTGTTGTGATGATGTGTGGTTAAAATTGAAATTCCAAAAATTCAAAAAAAAATTTTCTCAGTCCGACAATAAATTCCTCGGTCTGACAAAACGGTAAGCCGAAAAATTTTGTATCGCCAAATTTTGAATTTGAGTTAGAAATAGCCAAAAACTAGTAGGGAAAAAATTTGAATTTACTTGACCTAAAAATTTTAACTCCTTTTTTTTTTTTTTTTTTTTTTTTTTTTTTTAATCTTCGTGTAAACTACGTTCCGAAACTAGTCTAGATAGTGGCTAAGTCTAAAAATTACTCAAACAAAATACCCATCGGAATGTCCATCGGAATACTTATCGGAATGTCCAGATCGGAATGCTCAATCGCAATGCTCAGATCGCAATGCTCAGATCGTAATGTCCAGATCGTAATGTCCAGATCGTAATGTCCAGATCGGAAAGCCTGTCGGAATACTCAGATCGCAAAGCCTATCGGAATGTCCAGATCGCAAAGCCTATCGGAATGTCCAGATCGCAAAGCCTATCGGAATGTCCAGATCGCAATGTGGCTGTCAAAATTCAAGCAGAGTAACGACTTAAAATACTTCCTTATACCCGTCGGAATCCAGATCGCAAAGTACGATCGGAATGTCCAGATCGGAATAAGTAATAAAAACCCACGATCGCAATGTAGAACCAAACCCTTTCCGATGGTAAGGTTATTGCGATGGAAGCCCAAGTACAATTTGTACTTTCCGATGGAAGTTTCTGCTAGAATTTCGGAATGAAAAACAAGAAGAAATTTCGCAACTTTTGATCCAAAAGATTTGTGTTTTAGCCAAAACCAAGATACCCAAATCACTAATACTAGTATGTAGATGATTTGTATCAAGAAAAGACTATAAAAAACACAAAAAAGAAGAATGGGACGTGAGATATGGATCAAAAAAGTCATGAAAAATCAAGAACAAACCACACGAATCTTCAATCACCTATCCACTATAGGCTCTTGATACCAAATGTTGTTCCTAATCAATCCATAACACAAGATTTTTAGAGAGAGAAAGAGGGGAAAAGTAGAGAGAGAGAGTAGAGAGAGAAGTGGAAGGTTTACACTAAAACTATGTGTTTAATGAAATGAACCAACACCCTCTTTCACATGTGAAAGAGGGTTATATACCCCACGGCTCTAAGGCCTTTGTGGGCTTCATCTTGGGCCGGGCTTGGCTTTGCTTTGGGCTTACGCCCCTAACTTATACAATATTAGCTTAAAGTCCAAGCCCAGTTTTCCCGACTAACCTATTACAATACAAGACCTTTTAACGACTAAGATGACCTATTACATTCTTGTTCGACTATATAAAATATAGGGCTAACAATTTCCTTGTAAAATGATCCTTCTTTTACTTTAATATTATGCTATTAAAATAGTTGTAGAAGCTAATCTTGTTTTCTCTTTAAATTTAGTCTTGTAATCTCTTTAATATTAATAAAAGCTCAGTTAATTTTATCATATTGGAGTCTCGTCTCTTTTTATTTTCCTGTTTAATGCAATTTATGAATTGATCTCTATATACTATTTCGCAAGTATAATGTTGTGATGTTAATTATAAACTAATTAATAGTTTATGATTAATGTTGAAAGTTTAAGATTGGATAATATTTTTCCCTACTGGAAAAGTATAAAAGAATCTGCTCGATTCAATATTAATTGATGGAGATGCTTCGGGTGATGAATATTAATGGTGGTATGGTGGTTTCGGTTTAAGTTTATAGGATGCTCAGCGCACTCATACGTCTCAAAGGTTTCAACAATAAGGTGCTAATCTCTTTTATGTTACAAGTCTAGTAGATTAAATTTTATTTGAAATTTATTATGCTTTTGAATGTTAAATAGTAATGTTTTCGAATCTGATATTTATTTGAGTTTATATTCGTTTGTGTGATGATTGTTTAGTCTGCTTAGGTGTTCAGTAACTGCATAGAGATTTGAGTTATTTACTTAATTTGCATAAACTGAGAATGTGAGTTTAAGTGTTTTTACTTAAATTGGATAATATGGAAGCTGATAAGAGTAGTAGAATGATAGGCTAGTTTGAGTTTTTGTTTACTTTTTATTTCGATTATAGAATTATCTAGCTGGTACAGGTTTAAGCTTGCTTTGGTTTATCTGCTTAACTTGGACTGATCTATTTGAAAAGTTGAATTATCCTTGTGTTATTTTTGGATTGTTTCAGTAGGATTTAATCTGTTATATTAGTAGTAATCTTAATTCGTTTTTTTAGCTGTCTAAGTTTTTGTTTTGTTATTGATTTAGTTAAAACTTGTTCTTTGGTAATTTGATGTTCATGACTATCTAAATAGTCTGATTAGGTATTTAGGCATTTGTAAGTTTAATAAAATTGAGCTCTGTCTGCATTTTAGTTTGATTAATTTGAATAAACATGCTGATCTTGCTCTTTTGACTGATCTGTTACATCAAATTGGTTCTTATTTCGCTTGCTAATCTGTCATAAGCTTAATTCTAGTTCTCTTTTGCCTTGACTTCACTGATTTGTTTACTGCTTTTATTTTCTAACTGATATAAATTGCTCTAGAGTTCAGTTTATCAGATTCAACTAACTGATAAGCCCAAATAAGCTGTGACCTCACAGCTTAAGCTAGTAAGCTGTCCAAAAGGTCTTTCCTAAGACACCAGCTTTTTTTTTAAGCTGTCAAAAAGATTTATTTCCAAATATTTGTCACTTGGGGGTCTCGAACTCGAGACCTCCCCTTTACCATTCATACGTGATAACCACCTGGGCTGTATGCCTTTTTAGTTTTTATCTCTGCTATTGCATTAATATAGTGTGTTCAGTTGGCAGATTATTCTCATTCACGTTTACTACAAATTCGTTTTTAAACTCTCTATTTAATTTAAGTTTTTATTAAATTAAGTTTTAGTTAAATAAGAATAATAAATATAAATAAATAAAAAAAAAATTAAAAAAAAAATGTTTTTATTTTAAAAAGTTTAATTAGTATAATAATTAGATTTTTATAATAGTGGATTTAAAATAGTTTTCAATTTGACTTGTTTTCAAAGTAACTTTTAATAAAGTAAAGTAATTAGTTTAATTAGTTTTAATTAGATTATTTTTAAAGTAGAGTAAAAGTTATAATTTTTAAATAGATTAATTTTAATAGATTATTAAATAGATTAAATTTTTAAGATTTTTAATTTTAAATTAGTGTGTTTATTTTAAATAATTAATTGTAGAATTTTATATAGGCGGGGTTTACGATTCATGCACTTTAGGTTAATTTTAATTAGCTTAAAATCTATAGATTTTTATTGTAGCGTAAAAACTGAAAACCAATTTAAATCGATTGTCCAAATCAAAACAAAACGTCTCAAATTCATAAGATCTTCGTAAACAACGAACTCGACTCACTCACGTGTTTAATTGAATTCGTCATTGGTATTATTAGTCTATTACTTTTTGCTAAAGGTAATTTTCTAATTTACCCTATAACGTATCTAATTATCACATATACTATCCACAACACATCAACCATTATTCTCCTCCATGTATTGACGACATGTCCAATCAACCGTATAGTGTTAACCACTTTCCCAAGATCGAACTCATGATCATGCTGCCAACAGTGACGAGTGAAAAAGCAGGACATGTCCGTGACTGCTATTCGTGCACGACTCGGTCATGCTAGATTTATGATTTTGATTTAGTCTCATCAATGCTCCAACAGCATTATGGACTTAATAAATTGAGTTTCCATGAACTCCTAAACAAATTCATCAGCGTTTTCATTGAGGATAACCTGATTTCCTCTAAGCCTAGAGAAGAACAGGAAGACCCTATTGCACTATGTTGCAAATTCTATGACAAGAGAAATTCTACCCTGGAAATTTTTCCAATATCAATTCTGTTTGATTACAGTAACACACTGAATCACATGGGTTTCTATGGTTAATCTTACCATGACTCAGCTTATGCGTAAAGGAGAGAACCCTACACTACATTAGGTGTTCTAGGAAATCCTACGCTAGGAGAAGTCTAGATTTAGAGACTCAGAGTTTCGCAACCTTATATGTATCAAGTTTCTACGAAGCAAGATGCAGCTACATCCATATCTATGTACCTGACATACCAACAGGCTAAGATAGTACACCAATAAACTGGGATGTTTCATCATCTGAAATTGTGAACTAAAATGGGACAAGATCTTCACGGATTTTGGTTACCAGATAAATGCAAACTCAGAAGAAGCAGGATGCTATCTGAGTTATTACAAACAGTTTGATCAAGTCTGCAGAATCCTTACATCCGCAAGGATTTCAGAACCAACAGATTGATCGGACATGTTCCAGCCAAGGCTCATCCGATCACTTGGAAATTTCTTAGTTATTGGGTCAGACAAATATTCGTAATTGTGCCCCTTATTTACTTCACGTCCTTGTCCTAATTTCACGACTTGTTTTCGTGCTCGCGTTCATGACACTATTCACGTTCATGATCGTATTTTGGCTTACGATTTTACGTTAATTTTCTTCTCATTCTAGGAAGTTTGCAAGAACTTGAGAGACCGGACCCAAGTTTAGTATAACTCCCTATCCTCAGATAGACGTTTCTCGTCATATTCTATGTCTCACCCGGTAGCGTTTGGCGTTACCGCCATTATATTCTATGTTCACGATATGTTTCACATGTCATGTTCATTCCACGTTCCTCATATCATGATCAAGATATGTTACCACGTATCATGGATCACGATATGTTTACTCATACTACACTCGCCATATCTCCACGTAGCACGTTCAAAAATTTTCACGTATCACGTTCAAAATTTTTCACGTACTACGTTTCTTTATGTCTCGCGCATCGTTTCTAGTTAACAGTTAAGTCAGATTGTCTTTCATCGTAACGTTTCAGTTACCCTTGCACGTTAACTCTTATTTTTCCTCGATTGAATTTATGGGATCTACCTTCCGTTGATAACCAAGAATTTCTTCGTATTCCAAGTCAAGGTCAGGAGGACCAAGATTTATCATTAGTGTCAAGATCTTCTGAAGGAACCATTCCAAGAGGGAGGCCACTTGGAAACGGACAAGTTCATCCGAATTTCTTATCCGTTTTTCACTTATCAATTAGATATGTCCTTTCAGACACGTCACGTTCCATGTCCTTTCAAGACATGTCACGTTCCACGTTCCTTCTACCATGTCACCTGTACGTTAATTTATCTTACATACCCTCTCAGTTTGATTCGGGTATGTTTCTCATTCAGTTACGTTATCTATAATTCGGGGACGAATTATTCTTTTTAGGGGGGAGAGTTGTAAAACCCGCATGCTTTTACCATGAATAGTACCCTTAAGATCGTACGTACTATATTAAAACTTTCCTTTTATAGTACAATTACGTTTACGTGTTAGGATTTTACGTATTACGTACGTGTTAGAACACGATAAGTATTTATTACGCACGAACACGCAATAATTATTTAAACAATAATTAATCACGAACATGCGATCATGAAATCATGAACGTAGTTAAAACACGAACTATTATTAATTACGTATATATATTTATTATGAGCGTAATTAAATATATTAGATCACGGTATTTACGTAACGAGAACATTTAAAACACGAACATAAATAATCACAAACGTGTAACTAAATAACAAGACACGGAAAAAGGTACGGGTACCCCAAGTGGGGTCCCTACCCGCGGCCAACAAGGACAAATGGGCCAAGCCCATTTGTCAAATTTACTAAAAGGGGGGTTTATTTTTTTACACTACTCAAATAAAATTTACAGAAGATTTTAAGAAAACCTAAAACCTCCTCCTTCCCTTTGTCTCTTTGTGCCGCCACCCTACAAACACCATACAAGGTGATTTTGATCTTTGATCTTGAAGTTTTGGTGATTGATCGTGTTGGTTCTTCGTCCTCTTGATCCACGAATTCGGTAAAACCTTTTTAAACCTTTTCTTTTGATTTAATCTTTTTATAAATTATGAACATGTGATGTTTTTACAAAAACATAATATTTAATCATGGATCTAACATGTTTTGGTGTTAAATAAAATCAAAAGAGTGTTTTTAAGGGGTGTTTGTTTTGGCAGCAGGCTGCAACTGAACCCGAATGGGTTTCGGTTTGCAAAGACGACCACCACCAAGACCATATGGTCTTGTTTGGTGCGTGTGGGTCCCACGGAAGCAAGGAAACACGGGGTACCCCGAGTTGGTTCGGGGTACGGTGTCGATTTCATGTCCGGTTCATGCTTTTTAGTCTAGATCCGGTTCATGGTGTATGTTAGTTTTTATGTTTATGATCTTAGGTTAAAAATTAAATTAATAAAATGATGTGATTAATTTAATAACATGACTTAGGTTATTTAATTATTAATGATCATGAAATTATTTTAACCTAAGTATTTATATATTTAAGACTTATAATTAATTAATTATTTTAAAACCATGGATATAATTAATTAATTAACATAACTTAGGTTATATTATTAATATATAATAATACATATTTTAACCTAAGTATTTAACTTATTTAATTAAAAACATGTTATACTTTAATTAAATATTATAACCTATAGTTTAATTAAATTACATGAAATAATTATTAAACTATACATTATATCATATGACTTAGAAAATAATCATGAAAAACACTTAGGCTTATATACTTAGCTTATTTAACCAGCTTATTTCTAATTATGGAAACTTTCTATTTTTAGAAACTTAATTAAATAAGGCAGCTAATCTATTTTTGGAAACCAGTTATTTTTAGAAACTTATCTATTTCAGGCAGCTAATCTATTTATGGAAACTTATTTAATTAAGGCAGCTAATCTATTTATGGAAACTTTCTATTTTTAGAAACTTATCTATTTTAAGCAGTAAATCTATTTTTGGAAACTTTCTATTTTTGGAAACTTTCTATTTTTGGAAACTTTCTATTTTTGGAAACTTTCTATTTTTGGTAACTTTCTATTTTTGGAAACTTTCTATTTTTGGAAACTTTCTATTTTTGAAACTCTCTATTTTTGGAAACTTTCTATTTTAGGAAAACTGCTATTTTTGGAAAGTTACTTATTATTACACAGTAAGTATAATAACACATGAAATACCATAAATACTGAATCAGATTAAACAGAATATAAGATTTAACACAGTTTAAAGCTTTAAAACAGTAAAACATGGTAGGAACACATAAAATAAGCTAAGACATGACATAAAACCAGCTATGTATTTAGTAAGCAGATACTTATTCATGTACGTATTTATGTAGCACTAGTGATTCGGAAGTAGGATTCCTCGCAGTTCGTCTTTCTCGTTCACTGGACATAAGGTACGGATTCCCGTCCTTTCAGTATGGACATTCTTTCCTTATTAGGATTCCCCGTATGCAGCCAACTGTTTTCCCGTAGTATAAGTTACGTGTTTGATTGCTTATGTTTAATTAAGATTACCTATAGCCATATATATGCATGACCAGTTTAACCTAGTTATGGAGGTACCATAACCATAACATTAGAGGCACTGATGTTATGACTTCACCACGGCGGAGTGATTGCTCGTGGCGTCCATTCAGCTTTTGGCCATTTATTTATATTTATCATGTGGGGCGTATGGGTGCATCCTAGTTACATGTTTTCAGTCAGGATTTCATGGTGAATGTGGTGTGTGCCTTGCATCCTTCACAAGGAGCTGATCCCTCCTACCCAAAAACCAGTATATTAAATTAGAGGCAGCCCCTCTAGTTTGCATGATGAGGTCACCCCTCCAAGTATTCATGCACGGTGGATTTTCATGACCTATATTGGCTAATGGTAAAATATGTTAAACAGTTTTCATAAGATAAACATAAGGCTTTTCAAACTATAAAACCAGTTTTATGAACATGTTCCAGGTTTTCCAGGACTTATACATTTCCGCTGCTATTAAGTTTTTATTATGCCTAGTCATTCATACTATGTCTATATCCGTGCACTGAGCGTTTTGCTCAGCCGTTACTTTCCTTTCCATGTCCCAAAACGGCAGGTACCCTAGGAAAGACTTGAGTATTTAGAGGACGTGCATAGGACGGAAGCTGCTAGAAACTTCTTTTCCTTTTGCCTTCATATATTTATGCTTGTGTGGTCTTTCATTCATTTCTTTTGCTTTATTATGTTTTGGGCTTATGTTTGGGAACCGATGTTTGATTCCGGTTATCCCTATGGTCTTGTAATGTTTTATACATTTATCCTTGTATGCTTTGATGACACGCCATAATTACGCGTGACATTCCATTATCAAAATGGGGTGTTACACTAGAATTCCCAAATTTGCCCTTGAGTGCATTGAGTTGTTGAGCTGTCCAAATGCATCCAAATCGTTAATTTTATCTTTGTATCCAAGCAATGAGTGTGGGTTGTTGATTTGGCCACGTGGCAATCCTTGGAGATGAAGGAATGATGTGATAGGTGGACGAGTTTGAATGGTGGGGTCCTTTGGTGAGTGGGATTGAGGGATTTTGGTGTGGGATAGGTTTACAAACATGTGAATCAAGCAAGTGCCTAGGTAATTTAAAATAACCCTTTGTTTTAAGTGGAGTGGTAACTGGGTTCATCAGGGTAAACAGTAACTCGTTTGATCCGATTTTTGGGGAAAAGTTATGTTTGGCGCGTGTTTGTTGTGTTTGAACTTTGGATAATGACATTAGTAGTCCTTGTATTTTGGCAGAATGTGTAAACAATGTTTAAAAGCTTGATAACCCGTTTTCCTTTGTTATATAACTTTTGTTTTTCATACATTGGCCACAAAACTTTGCAATAAGGGTTTCAAGGGTTATTTTTGCCACTTTTGAATATTTCAAGGACTGATCTTGGACATTCTTGATCTTCAAAGGTCTTCAATGTATCTTTGACTTCATGAGGGACCAATATTGACAATTTAGAATTGTTGAGGGACTAAACTTGCCAATTCTTCAAAGTTGAAGGACTTTTTTTGTAATTTTGACAAACTTAAGGGACCAAACTTGTAATTACGAATATACAAGGGTTTTAAGTGTCATTTCTTCATTAATTGAGGATCAATCTTGAACATCTTCAAGTCTTCAAGGGTTTTTCTTGGATAAATCATGAACTAGGGCCCGGTTCTTTGTACGGCTTCGTTTCTCGTGTTCGTTTTCCTTGTTTCTAGTGATCTTTTGTCTTTTTCACGATATCCATACCTAAAATACACAAGTAAACATATACAAGCATATATATGGTATTTTAATGACATTTTATGTATTTTAAGCTCGAAAAGAACGATGAGATCATGTATAAATGCCATCTCATCACTCCCCCATACTAAGCCATTGCCGTACCCTCACGCAATGCTAGAATAAAGTATCTAAGCATCACCGAAATTAATTTTTTTTAGCCTTTATTGAAAAGTAAAATACTTGCAATAATACTACGAAGATGTGTAAAGACATAATGTATGATTTTCATCACGAATGTAACTTTTAGGGTCAATGAATAGAAACAAGTAAATGTCTCATAGAGTAAATTTCGTCATCCTTGATTGTCATACATTCCATGCTAAGTGAAAAAACGAGATCATTGTTGGTACAAGTCACAATGCTAACACTACTCATACGTCCAAATTGTGTAATACTTTTTCTCCCCACAATCCTAGTTATTATGAAAGGAAGTGGGTTTCTAGAATTTTTTAACTATTCGTCATGGATCACAAGTGATTCATATTGACTTATTTGAGTATTTATTAGTCCGAAAGTAAAGTAGCACGATTTAATCGATAGTTAGCCGAAGGACAAAATCTTTTAAAACGGCTTCTCGTGTATCTCCTTAAGTTCATATCTTGGCATAACTCGTTTCAAGATTTGAGACATTTCTCGGACCGATATTTGGCATGTACTTCATACTTCAAATCTTGGGAAGACGTTCTTGAAATTATGGTCTTCTCTTCATATATAGGAATTTCTTCACTTGACGTTTTTGAGAGATTCTTCATATTTGGACCATGACTTCGTCATTTTTCTTCAATCTATATTATGGATTTTGATATACAACGATCCGCCCCCTTTTTCGACTTGGATATATTTATCCTCATACCTTGTAAGGGTCTTTTTGGATAGACTTTCTCCATGATCTTTAGGGGAGTAACTGCTTTTCTTCGTGTGTCTTGATCCTTCATATTGATTTTGGAATAATGATACTTCACATCATCTTGGATCTTTAGCAACAAAATAGAGCTCCTCATGCCTTGTAAGGGCCTTTTTGGATCTTCACCAATCTTCGCATTCCGCTTCAATAAGTTATGCCTTGGCTATGAACTCTATTCAACCCCGAGCAACTTTTAAATGATCTTGTGCTAGAAGCTAAGTAACCTTTCAAATCGTACGACCTTACTTATTGCAATTATTTTTATTCCTAAAGCATTGATTTCATGGGAGAAAAAGACACAAATAAAAACATATGAGTTTTTGAAAGAACATTTTCATGTTCTACGTTTAGCATGATCACTTGTCTAACTCTATCATTTCTCGTTCTTCACTATTTAAAGACCTCTAATTAAAGAGACTCGTGAATACTTAGCCATGCAAGTCAAAATTAAGCCAAATTTGAATTAGCTTTCATTAGGACTATATCAAATCAAAGTTTTGGGTTTTCAAGCCACCTATAGGATCTTGCACTTTCTTAGACTTTTTCAAGTTTAGAGAATGCATTTTATAGTTCCCTTGATAAGTGACTTTTTAGAATAAATTATAGGAACTTGCGAAAAGTTCTTGTTCTTAACCCGAATGAGCTAGGACTTTTGCGTTTTAAATTTCCTTATATAAAAGTCTAGCAAAACTTGAATTGAGTGGGTTAAGGAATGTAAAGGGCTCCAAATGCCCATAAAATTAGCTCTTATTCTACCCATCGGAAAATATACATTCGTGTCTTAAAAACACTTATTAAAACTAAGAAATTTTTTAAAATTTAGCCATTTTTAGCCTTATTAGCAACAAAACAAAACAAAACATTGAAAGTTGGAAAACGTGAGGGCCTGGCAAAGCAAGTATCTATTCACCCCCCATACTAAAATTAAACATTGTCCTCAATGTTTCGAGTCTAAAGGTGAAGCACCCCCATACTAGAGACGAAGAGTCGAATGCTTAGGATCTAGCATGGAAAGGGTGATCAACAATATATCTATAGCCGTTTATTAATAATGCTAAAAGATAATTGTTAGAACAATAAAGGATATGTCATGGATTCGTGAAAAACTTCTTCAAGCAAACGATCGAGGCTCACGTAAACGAAAACGAGATTCTTCAATAGTAGTGATGATGATGATCTAGATAACACAATCACAAACAACCACGAGACAACGAGTTGGAAGGGCACAAATCCCCTCTCATCATTTATTAGAAAGCATAAAAAGGATAAGCATGGGATCTCCCCCACGAGGCACCTTGTTTTTTATTACCGAGTCATGAGCTCGACTTGATCCCCTCAATGCTAATTATCATTCGGGAAGGTGACTTGGTCGAGGTCATCCATTGAAGGAACTTCCCCACCAAAGTAGTGCTTAAGCCTATGTCCATTCACCTTAAAGTTAGGACCATCATTTTGAGCTAGCTCGATGGTCCCATAAGGAAACACTTGTGTAATGGTGAAAGGACCCGACCAACGAGATTTCAACTTCCCGGAAAATATCTTTAATCTAGAGTTAAAAAGTAACACTTGATCACCAACGTTAAAACCCCGGTTTTTAATCTTTGCATCATGAAACTTTTTAGTCTTTTCTTTGAAAATCAATGAATTTTCATAAGCATTATCTCTTAATTCATCCAATTCATTCAATTGTATTTTCTGGGGATCCCCCGCGGTCTTCAAGTCAAAATTAGCATGCTTAAGGGCCCAATATGCCCTATGCTCCAATTCAATAGGCAAATGACAATTCTTCCCATAGACTAACTTATAAGGAGTACAACCGATAGGTGTCTTATAAGCGGTCCTAAAGGCCCATAAAGCGTCATCGAGTTTGTCGGACCATGAAGCACGGTTTTCTCCAATCGACCTCTCTAAAATCCTCTTCAAAGCTCAGTTTGAAACCTCGACTTGCCCACTCGTTTGCGGGGGATAAGCTGTAGAATGACGATGAGTAACTCCATATTTCTTTAAGACCTTCTCGAATTGGTCATTACAAAAATGGGTTCCACGATCGCTTATAATAGCGCGAGGGGTTCCAAACCGAGATAATAGTTGCTTCAAAAACTTCACTACCACACGAGCATCATTAGTAGGTAAAGCCTTAGCTTCCACCCACTTAGAAAGGTAGTCGACGACGACGAGGATATACTTGTTACCATGAGACGATGGGAACGGCCCCATAAAGACTATGCCCCAAATGTCGAAAATCTCACACACTTGAATTATATTTGACGGCATTTCATCACGTTGAGACGATTTTCCTTGACGTTGGCACGAATCACACGACTTCACAAGTGCGTGTGCATCACGATAGATAGAAGGCCAAAAGAAGCCGGCATCGAACACTTTCTTAGCCGTGAGATTAGAACCATGGTGACCACCCGTGGGTCCTTCGTGACAAGCTCTAAGGATATTAGAAGCTTCGGCACCAAAAACACAACGTCGAACGAGTTGATCCGCACACACCCGAAAGAGATAAGGGTCGTCCCAAAAATAGAACTTGACGTCACGAAAGAATTTTCTCTTTTGTTGTGTCGTCATACCCTTGATTATGAAATTGCCCGCATGGTAATTTGCAATGTCGGCAAACCATGGGGTGGTGTCTTTAGAATTCACTACACCGAGAGTCTCGAGAGGAAATGTTTCGATGATTTCCTTGTTCTCGAAAACATCTTTGTGAGGTTCTTCTAGACGAGAGAGATGATCGGCCGTTAGATTCTCGGCTCCTTTTTTGTCAAGCACGGTGACATCAAATTTTTGCAGGAGGAGCATCCAACGAAGCAATCTTGGCTTAGCATCTTGCTTAGCTAAGAGATACTTGATAGCCGAATGGTCGGTATACACGATGCTTTTAGTTAAGACGAGATAAGGTCGGAATTTCTCAAAAGCATAGACCACGGCAAGGAATTCCTTTTCCGTTGTGGTGTACTTTAATTGAGCCTCGATCATTGTCTTACTAGCATAATGGATAGGACGGAAATGCTTTTCATAACGTTGCCCTAAAATGGCCCCTATAGCATAATCACTTGCATCGCACATGATTTCAAAGGGTAATTCCCAATTAGGAGCAACAAGAATGGGAGCTTCGGTAAGTTTCCTTTTAAGAGTTTCGAAAGCTCTAACATAATCCTCATTGAAATTAAAAGGAGCATCCTTCTCGAGAAGGTGTGTCATAGGTCGAGAGATTTTCGAAAAGTCTTTGATGAAACGACGATAAAAGCCCGCGTGGCCTAGGAAACTCCTAACTTCCTTAACGGTTTTGGGATGAGGTAACTTGGCGAACACGTCTACCTTAGCTTTATCGACCTCAATCCCCGCTTTCGAGACCTTATGTCCTAAGACGATTCCTTGTTTACACATAAAATGACATTTTTCCCAATTAAGCACAAGATTGGTTTCTTCACAATGTTTTAACATTTGCTCGAGATAGATAAACACGACGTGAATGAATTGCCAAACTCCGAAAAGTCATCCATAAACAGTTCTGATAGGTGTGAAAACACCCATCCTTTTACCACTTATTTCTTGCTAAAACAAGACCAAAACGCGTATTTAATGTCATTTGTTTGGAATTATGCGTGGTTTGTGTGTTTGTTGTGTTTTCAGAGCCAACCGGATAAATATTGAAGAAGACATGGGATTGCACGGGTTTTATTGAAGAAAAAGACTCAAGACGAAGTCTATTGTCCAAGAGATGCAAAAGATTTGAAGTCAATGGGCCTATTTGAAGATTTATCAAAGAAAAGGACCAAAGATGGAAGATTTACATATGTCGAAAGAACTCAAGTCTATTAAACGAAGAAATTAAAAGACGAGTCAAATTTATTCGTCGACAAATCCCGAATCAGAATCGAAAACGTCAACTTTACTGAAAAGACGAGAAGACAAGAAGAAAGGGAGAAAGCCCACTCACCAACCAACTTGAAGACCTATAAATAGGACCTTCCTTCACACATTTTAAGCTAGCTTTTATTTTCCAGTTTTCTTTCTTTTCTTTGTTTTCGTAGGCAACCAACACCATTAAGGTGTTGGTGATTTTTCATTTTTGTTGAATCTTGTAAGTTTAATCTTCCCTTTAATTTACTTAACCTTTATCAATCAATACAATCGTTCATTTCATCTTGTTCATCTTCATCTTATTGTTGATTCAAAATCTTAAAGTTTTATTTTGTTGAGTTTGATCTTTAAAAGTAAGTGGGTTTTGTGTTTTTATTGTTTTGGTTTGATGATTATGATTAGTAGATGATTCGTGGT
The DNA here is from genome assembly GCA_025667525.1 of Glebionis coronaria. Taxonomy (NCBI): domain Eukaryota; kingdom Viridiplantae; phylum Streptophyta; class Magnoliopsida; order Asterales; family Asteraceae; genus Glebionis; species Glebionis coronaria. Next base: position 536,032,256 of record CM046876.1, read on the forward strand.
TAAATTTGTTTAAGTTTTGGTTAAAAACTTGGTTGATTTTGGTTTATAATCATATTCTTTTACTTCCCTGTTCTTCGCTTAAGTTCTGCTTCCCAGATTCCGGATGAGCATTATCATTCCGGATGAAGCTTTTTAGTTAAGTGTTTCCGAATCAACTCAATATTCCGAATCAAGCTTTTTGTCTTTATATTCTGGATCAATATTTTATTCCGAACGAAAGGTTTTTATTAGTTATTCCGAATCAGAGTGTTCATCCGGAATAATCAATATTCCGGATGAGTGTTTATATTCCGAATTAGTCTTTTATCAAGTTATTCCGAATCAGTGTCACTTTAGTTTAGTTATTCCGAATGAAAGAATATTCCGGATGAAGGAATATTCCGAATGAGTCAAAGTATTCCGAATAAACGAATTGTTCCGGATCAGTTTTTATTCCGCATGAGCGTGTATTCCGAATCAAGCTTTTTCTCCTTTTATTCCGAGTCAGCAAGTTATTCCGCATGAAGCAAAGGTATTCCGAATGAAGCAATTCTTCCGAATGAGCAGTTTTTGTCATTTTATTCCGGATCAAGGAATATTCCGGATGAGGGTTTTTGTCTGATATATTCCGAATAAAGGCTACATTCCGAATCAAGCATTTTTCAGCAAGGGTATTTACTGTTACTGTTTTATTTTAATTCTAAGTTTTATTTTAATTCAAGTTTTATTTTTATTAATTAATTGCTTTTAGTTTACTTTTTATTTACTTCACGCATTTAATCCTTTTTAGTATATTAGAAAACCAATCCCCTTTTTAGTAACCAAGAACAACTATTCCACTTTGAACCGTGATCAATTCGAGAAGATACCGAGAACTTAAATTGAACCCCAAGCAAAATCATTTGTATCAAATGGCGCCGCTGCCGGCTCTTCTCGTAAGGATTAACAATTTTTTGTGAGAAATTGGATTTTGGGATCCGTTCGCCGTGAACGTTACTTTTTCATAAAAAATTTCAAAAACCCTAAAAAAATAAAATTTTCAAAAATACAAAAAAATTAAAAAAAACATAAAACACCAAAAATATTTCTTGTTTGCTTTGTTAGTTCTTTTGCAGGTGTGTGCGCACTCGATCAACGTCTTATCAAGAGCCCGAGACTCTCGATAACTTAGACATGGCCGGTGTACACAACAACAATAACAATCCACCTCAAAACAACATGAATAATAACAACAATGAACCTCTACCGAACAATCGTCCTATGATCGAACTTTTGCAAGCACATGTAGAGGGCAACAACGATCCTATTGTCATACCCGCGATTGCAGCCAACAACTTTGAGCTCAAATCCGGCTTTATTCAGATGGTCTCTACTCAGCCATTCTTGGGGCGTACCATTGATGATCCTCATGACCACATCAAAAGGTTCCTGCAACTCACAAATATGGTCAAATTCAATGGTGTTCCACAAGAGGTAATCCGCTTACAACTTTTTCCTTTCTCCTTAGAGGGACAAGCCCGGCATTGGCTTGCAAAGGAACCGCCACAAAGTATTCTTACGTGGACGGACTTAGAGACCAAGTTCATAAACTACTTTTTCCCATCCTCTCGTACTACCGCTTTGCAGAATGAAATTTTTAATTTTGAACAAAAGTACGATGAGAGTTTTAGTGAATCTTGGGACCGTTTTAAAGACCTTTTAAGAAAGTGCCCACAACATGGTTTTACCAAAGTGCACCAAATTAATACTTTTTACAATGGTTTAAGCATGAATGACCAAGATTCACTAAATAGTGCCTCGGGGGGTAATATTTTGGTTAAGAGTTCTAATGCCGCTTGGGATATTATTGAGAATAAGTCTAGAGTGCAAACCAAGAGTGTTTGGACCAATGCCGCTAGTGCTAGCACTAGTGACAACGACAAGAGACTTGACAAAATTACTACGCTTCTTGAATCGCTTGCTGCCCACACCGCTAACAACACCAAAAGCATCAACGCTCAAAACGCTCAAGTCAATGCTGTAAGCCAACCATGTGAAATATGCGGGGTCCTCACTCTTACACTACTTGTACCTCCACCCAAGACTACCCATGTGAGAATGTTAACGCAGCATACGGTACCTATCCTCCGACCACTTATCAAGCACGTCCTCAAGGTGACCGCAACTTGCTCAGCTATCGCTCAAACAACTTTCTTTCCCCGCCCGGTTTTCCTCCAACCAATCAAAACCAACAACAAAACCTTAACCGAACCAATCAAAACCAACCTCGAGCACCATACCAACCACCTCAAAGACAACCATATCCTCCTCCAAATCCTACTTAAGTTTACCAACCCGCTCCTTACCAACCACCTGCTTATCAAGCACCTCCTCCTACTCAACCCACCGTTTTCAACCACGAGGTCGAAACGTACATGCGGACAAATGATGTGTTGGTGAAGAATCTGCAGACCCAGATTATTAATTTGAAGGGCGATATGGTGAAACAAGGGAACGATCTTAGAGCCGATATGCGAAACTCTTTGAGTAGTCAAACGAATGACCTAAGGGACATGATGGCAGGTTTTTTCCAAGGTAATCAAACCTCTTCTTCGGGTACTCTTGCGAGTAACACCGTGGCTAATCCAAGAGGGGAGATGAAAGCAATCACCACTCGCAGTGGAAAAGGTACCAAGGAACCCGAGCTTCCTATACCTACACCTGTGATTGTGACAAAGGAAAACGAGTTACCTACTCATATTCCTCACCTTGTTACTTCTACCCCTCCTCCACCCAAGGATGTGAGTGATCCTACTATCCCAAAGACTTCCTCTTCTTCCGAGATACCTTATCCCTCAAGGTTGAGGAAAGAGAAGCTCAAAAGCAAGGATGATATTTAAGTTTCAAACTTTCTCAAAATGTTTAAACAATTGAATTTCAACATCTCCTTCGCTGAGGCTCTCGCTCACATGCCTAAATATGCGAAAATGTTTAAAGATCTTCTTAGTGACAAGGAAAAGCTTCTTGATATTGCTAATACCCAACTTAATGAGAATTGCTCCGTGGCTCTCTTAAGGAAATTGCCAACCAAACTTGGTGATCCGGGTCGCTTCTTAATCCCTTGCAACTTTCCGGGAGTAGAGAATTGCATGGCCCTAGCCGATCTAGGTGCTAGTATCAACTTAATGCCTCTTAGCGTTTAGAAGCAATTATCTCTCCCTGAGCCAGTCCCCACCAAAATGACTTTGGAATTAGTTAACCGTACGGTTGCTTATCCAGTGGGGATAGCCGAAGACGTTTTTGTAGGAGTCGACAAATTTACTTTTCCTGCCGATTTCGTCGTAGTTGACTACGAGATGGACCCTCGGGTTCCATTAATCGTTGGTCGTCCATTCTTGAGGACCGGTCGCACTCTTATCGATGTAGAAGCGGGTGAGCTTATCATGAGAGTTGGTGACAATCAAATTGTCTTCAACATGGGAAAGATTTCTAAACAGCCTTATTCATACGAGAGTGTTAATTGTATCGACGTTCTTGATGAGTCTTGTGAAGAACACTTTAAAGATGCTTGTAAAAGTAGTCGTACCTCTCTTCCCAATGTTGAGACCGTTGCCTCTGTTGTCCATCACTAACTCCATTTGGAGAAAGTGATTTCCTCTTGACTGAATTTGAAGCAAGTTTAGGGGATGTGGATTTACAATATGACGATTCTCCCACCGATTGGGAAGAAGACATTCGTACCATTGAGAAACTTCTCAATGAGGACCATATTTCTCCACCATCTCCCAAGGATATTGTTATCGATGAACCGAATTTGAATACGCCTTCCATCGACAATCCTCAAGATTTAGAGCTTAAGGAGTTACCGTCTCATCTCGAGTACGTGTTTCTTGAAGACAAGAAGAAGTCACCTGTCATCATCGCTAAGGACTTGAAAGAAGAAGAAAAATCTCGCCTTATCGCTGTGCTTAAAGATCATAAGAAGGCAATTGCTTGGAAAATTTCCGATATCCGCGGAATTGATCCAAACTTTTGTACTCACAAAATTCTCATGGAAGATGACTTTAAACCCGCAATCCAGAGCCAAAGAAGGGTTAATCCTCGAATTCACGACGTCATCAAACAAGAGGTTATCAAACTTCTAGATGCCGGAATGATTTAACCTATTTCGGATTCGCCATGGGTAAGTCCCGTCCATTGTGTGCCCAAGAAGGGCGGAATAACCGTTGTTCCCAATGAACACAACGAGTTGATTCCTACTCGTCTCGTTACGGGTGGAGAGTTTGTATCGACTATCGCAAGCTCAATGATGCCACGAGAAAAGATCACTTTCCTATTCCTTTCATGGATCAAATGCTCGAGCGTCTAGCGGGTAATGATTACTATTGCTTCTTAGACGGTTTCTGCGGGTATTTTCAAATTCCCATCGATCCCAAAGACCAAGAAAATACCACATTCACTTGTCCCTAAGGAACATTTTCTTACAAACGCATGCCTTTCGGTTTATGCAATGCTCCTGGGACGTTCCAAAGGTGTATGATGGCTATCTTCCATGACATGGTTGAAGAAACTATGGAAGTATTCATGGATGATTTCTCGGTTTATGGTGATTCATTCTCTGCTTGCCTTGCCAATTTAGAACGTATGCTTAAGTGGTGTGAAGACACTCGCCTTGTTCTTAATTGGGAAAAATACCATTTCATGGTAAAAGAGGGCATCGTGCTAGGACACAAAATCTCCAAAGCCGGTCTTGAAGTGGACCGTTCTAAAGTCGATGTTATTTCAAAATTGCCTCCACCTTCAACCGTGAAGGGTGTGAGAAGTTTCCTTGGTCATGTGGGCTTCTACCGTCGATTCATCAAAGATTTTTCTAAAATCGCTCGCCCGATGACCCACCTCTTGGAAAAAGATACTCCTTTTATCTTTTCCAAAGAGTGTATTGAAGCCTTCAACCTTCTTAAGGATAAGCTTACTAAGGCACCGGTCTTGGTTACCCCTAATTGGGAGCTACCTTTTGAATTGATGTGCGATGCTAGCGACTTTGCTATTGGAGCGGTTTTGGGCCAAAGAGTAAATAAATACTTCCAACCGATCCATTATGCTAGCAAGACTATGACAGGGGCTCAATTGCATTACACGACAACCGAAAAAGAGCTTTTAGCTGCTGTCTATGCCTTTGAAAAGTTCCGCCCCTATCTTGTCCTTTCTACCACCATCGTGTATACCAATCATTCCGCGTTGAAGTACTTGTTAACTAAACAAGATTCTAAACCAAGACTTCTTCGCTGGGTTTTTCTACTTCAAGAATTTAAAATCGAAATTCGTGATAAGAAGGGAGCTGAAAACCTAGCCGCGGATCATCTCAGTAGACTTGAGGATCCTTATCAAGGGGATCATCCGAACAAAGAGATCAATGACTCTTTTCCCCTTGAGACCTTAATGTCTATCAACTCGAATTATGATGAAACCCCGTGGTTTGCGGACATTGCAAACTACTTGGTGGGTGGAATTCTCATTGACGGGTTAACATCCTAGCAAAAGAAAAAGTTCTTCAAAGACATTAAGACTTACTTTTGGGATGACTCGTATCTCTTCAAACAATGCGCTGATTTTATTATTCGTCGATGTGTTGATGGACCGGCAGCTTTAGACATTCTCGAAGCTTGCCACAAAGGACCCACCGGTGGTCACTTTGGTCCTAACTTCACTGCTAAGAAAGTGTTTGACTCGGGATTTTATTGGCCCTCCATTTATCGTGACGCTCACGAAATGGTGAAAAATTGTGATGCTTGCCAACGACAAGGCAAGATCACACATAAAGATGAGATGCCTCAAAATTTCATAAAAGAATGTGAAATCTTTGATGTATGGGGCATCGACTTTATGGGGCCATTCCCTTCATCTAAAGGAAACAAATACATCCTTGTAGCCATTGACTACGTTTCTAAATGGGTTGAAGCCAAAGCTTTACCCACTAATGACGCAAGGGTGGTTTGTAACTTTTTGAAGTCGCTATTCGCTAGATTCGGTGTGCCTCGTGCCATTATTAGTGATCGCGGGACTCATTTTTGCAATGATCAATTCGCAAGAGTCATGGCTAAGTAAGGTGTCAATCATCGTCTTTCCACCGCATACCACCCACAAACTAATGGCCAGGCTGAAATCTCTAACCGAGGGTTAAAGCGAATTCTTGAACGAACCGTGGGAGAGCTTCGTGCCTCATGGGCCGATAAAATTGCTGATGCTCTGTGGGCTTTTCGTACCGCATACAAGACTCCGATTGGTTGTACACCATATCGTCTCGTGTACGGGAAAGCGTGCCACCTCCCCATTGAGTTGGAGCATAAGGCTTACTGGGCCTTGAAGTGGGCTAACTTCGACATCAACAAAGCCGGTGACCTACGCAAAATCCAACTCAATGAGCTCAATGAACTCCGGAATGAGGCTTATGAAAATTCTTTGATCTATAAGGAAAAGACTAAGCTCATTCATGACTCTAAGATTAAAAACCAAGAGTTCCAAGTTGGAGACAAAGTTTTACTCTTCAACTCTCGGTTGAAAATCTTTTCGGGCAAGCTGAAATCTCGTTGGTCCGGCCCATTCACCATTGCCCAAATTTTTCCATATGGTACTCTCGAGCTCGCTCAACCTAATGGACCTGATTTTAAGGTGAATGGCCAACGAGTGAAGTTGTACTTTGGTGAGGACATCTCTCATGAGATGATTCCATCCCTCACCACGTTTCCCATGAACTAATTTTGGGTCGAGTCAGGCTCGTGACTCGGTTATCAAAAACAAGCGCTCCTCGGGAGGCAGCCCGAGTATCTATCCTTTTCTGTTTTACCTCCTAAGTGTAGGGGGACCTATATAGGTTGTTTGTGTGGTGATGTGATTATAGGGACGAATGCACTTTTGGAACCTTTGAAGAACCGTGCTCCCGTGTTATCCGAAATCCGGTTCTATCTCTCAACTATCGTGATTCAATTTTTTTTATACTCACATTTGAAATTGATCACTTTAGTCGTCTCTTCCTTAGCTTGATTTAACCAACGTGCACAATGTCATAAGTGTAGGGGAGACTTTTCCCACATGCTTAAACATTGAGTACAATGTTTATATTAAGTATAGGGGGACTTCTATCGAAGTTTTAAGTGGACTTTTCCATTAAAATGCCTTCATTTAACCGGAAAATCATCTTTTTAAGCATTTTTCAAATTTTTTATTAACTTTGGCCATATAGTCGTAATTTTTAAATTTTTATCGTTGCTTTCATATGTAAATATCCCACAATAAAGTCAAAATAATAAAGTGGTGTAGCTAGTTTTGAAGTCTTTGGCATATTAGGCCCGTTGCGATTATTTTGACTCAAACCGAATAGACTTATCCAAGTTTATTATAGCAAGTATCCTTAACCATGTAGACCTTAATTGTTTTATTAGGCTAAGCATCCACGAGTCTCATTACTTGAGATTTTAAATTGTGGAGAACGAGAAATGATAGAGCCAGTTATAAGTCGGTATTCTTGCACAAGCACACTTGGTGTGATTATAAGCCTATTCTCCCATCACTTGCTAATAATTTATCTGCAATAAGTACGGTCGTACAATTTTATTGAATAACTTAGCTTCTAGCCCAAGATCGTTTAAAAGTTGCTCGGTAATGATAAGAGTTCATAGCCAAGGCATAACTTATGAAACGGGGCGTGAAGATTGGCGAGTCCGAAAAGGCCCTAACAAGGCATGAGGATTCCTTTTTTATTGCTAAAGATCCAAGGTGATGTGAAAAGCATTATTCCCAAAATCAATATGAAGGATCAAGACTCACGACGAAAAGCAATCAACTCCCATAAAGATCATGGAGAAGTCTATCCGAAAAGACCCTAACAAGGTATGAGGATAAATAGATCCAAGTCCGAAAAGGAGGCAGATCGTTGTATCTCAAAATCCCAATTAACGATTGAAGAAATAATGATGAAGTCGTGGTCAACAAAGTTGGAGTATCCCTCAAAAGTCTCCAAGTGAAGAAACTCTATTAACGAAGAGAAGACCATTATCTCAAGAACGTCTCTCAATATATGAAGTATGAAGTACATGCCAAATATCGGCCCGAGAAAGGTCTCAAATCGTGAAGCGAGTTATGCCAAGATATGAACTTTTTGATATCCCGAGAAGTAGTTTTAAGAGATTTTGTCCTTTAGCTAACTATTAATCAAATCGTCCTACTTTGCTTTCAACCTAAATAAACTATCGAAATAAGTCCAAAAATGCATCTTCATGATCATTCTAAGACAAAAATAAAATATAAGAGATACACCTAGGAATAAGGGAGTTTAAGCATATAATTAAGCCATGTGTGTAAGTGTTTGATTTGCTAACTTATAATTACAATGATCTCGTTTTTAAGCTTAGTTTGGGGAACGTGAAACTTGAGGGTGATAAATCTTCACAGCACCGAAGCCCTAATGTAAGTCATAGATCTCTTTGCGAGTTATTTCCATATAGCTATTTTTAAGTGAAAATGGTTTTCTATCCCTTTTGTTTTATTCAAGTTTTTATATATCTCTTTAGTAGTAGTGGTTATTGTTAATAAGTCCAAGGTTGATTGATTATGAGAAAAGTGTAAATTTGCTTTGTCACTAAGCATTGCATGAGGGCATGGCAATGGTTAAGTGTAGGGGATTTGATAGGTGTGAAAACACCCATCCTTTTACCACTTATTTCTTGTTAAAACAAGACCAAAACGCGTATTTAATGTCATTTGTTTGGAATTATGCGTGGTTTGTGTGTTTGTTGTGTTTTCAGAGCCAACCGGATAAATATTGAAGAAAACATGGGATTGCACGGGTTTTATTGAAGAAAAAGACTCAAGACGAAGTCTATTGTCCAAGAGATGCAAAAGATTTGAAGTCAATGGGCCTATTTGAAGATTTATCAAAGAAAAGGACCAAAGATGGAAGATTTACATATGTCGAAAGAACTCAAGTCTATTAAACGAAGAAATTAAAAGACGAGTCAAATTTATTCGTCGACAAATCCCGAATCAGAATCGAAAACGTCAACTTTACTGAAAAGACGAGAAGACAAGAAGAAAGGGAGAAAGCCCACTCACCAACCAACTTGAAGACCTATAAATAGGACCTTCCTTCACACATTTTAAGCTAGCTTTTATTTTCCAGTTTTCTTTCTTTTCTTTGTTTTCGTAGGCAACCAACACCATTAAGGTGTTGGTGATTTTTCATTTTTGTTGAATCTTGTAAGTTTAATCTTCCCTTTAATTTACTTAACCTTTTTCAATAAATACAATCGTTCATTTCATCTTGTTCATCTTCATCTTATTGTTGATTCAAAATCTTAAAGTTTTATTTTGTTGAGTTTGATCTTTAAAAGTAAGTGGGTTTTGTGTTTTTGTTGTTTTGGTTTGATGATTATGATTAGTAGATGATTCGTGGTTAAATTTGTTTAAGTTTTGGTTAAAAACTTGGTTGATTTTGGTTTATAATCATATTCTTTTACTTCCCTGTTATTCGCTTAAGTTCTGCTTCCCAGATTCCGGATGAGCATTATCATTCCGGATGAAGCTTTTTAGTTAAGTGTTTCCGAATCAACTCAATATTCCGGATCAAGCTTTTTGTCTTTATATTCCGGATCAATATTTTATTCCGAACGAAAGGTTTTTATTAGTTATTCCGAATCAGAGTGTTCATCCGGAATAATCAATATTCCGGATGAGTGTTTATATTCCGAATTAGTCTTTTATCAAGTTATTCCGAATCAGTGTCACTTTAATTTAGTTATTCCGAATGAAAGAATATTCCGGATGAAGGAATATTCCGAATGAGTCAAAGTATTCCGAATAAACGAATTGTTCCGGATTAGTTTTTATTCTGCATGAGCGTGTATTCCGAATCAAGCTTTTTCTCCTTTTATTCCGATTTAGCAAGTTATTCCGCATGAAGCAAAGGTATTCCGAATGAAGCAATTCTTCCGAATGAGCAGTTTTTGTCATTTTATTCCGGATCAAGGAATATTCCGGATGAGGGTTTTTGTCTGATATATTCCGAATAAAGGCTGCATTCCGAATCAAGCATTTTTCAGCAAGGGTATTTACTGTTACTGTTTTATTTTAATTCTAAGTTTTATTTTAATTCAAGTTTTATTTTTATTAATTAATTGCTTTTAGTTTACTTTTTATTTACTTCACGCATTTAATCCTTTTTAGTAGATTAGAAAACCAATCCCCTTTTTAGTATCCAAGAACAACTATTCCACTTTGAACCGTGATCAATTCGAGAAGATACCGAGAACTTAAATTGAACCCCAAGCAAAATCATTTGTATCAAGTTCCATCGACTTCTCGATCATATCATGAAAAATAGCCATCATACACCGTTGAAACGTACCTGGTGCATTACGAAGTCCGAAAGGCATCCTACGATAAGCAAACGTTCCATAAGGACACGTAAGCGTAGTCTTCTCTTGATCACGAGGGTCGATAGGGATTTGAAAGTAACCGGAAAAACCATCTAAAAAGCAATAGAATTCATTTCCCGCGAGTCTCTCCAACATTTGATCCATGAAGGGCAAAGGAAAGTGGTCTTTACGAGTGGCGTCATTTAACTTTCGGTAGTCAATACACACCCTCCAACCGGTCATAACACGAGTGGGAATTAACTCGTTATTTTCATTGGGCACAACGGTCATTCCTCCCTTTTTAGGGACACAATGGATTGTGCTCACCCATGGGCTATCGGAGATAGGATAAATCATTCCCGCGTCAAGGAGTTTTAAAACTTCCTTTTTGATGACATCGTGAATTTTGAGGTTTACCCTTTGATAGGTGTGAAAACACCCATCCTTTTACCACTTAATTCTGGCAAAAACGAGACCAAAACGCGTATTTAATATCATTTGTTTGTAATTATGCGTGGTTTTTGTGTTTTCAGAGCCAACCGGATGGATAATGGAGAAAACATGGGATTGCACGGGTTTTACCGAAGAAAAAGACTCAAGATGAAGTCTATTGTCCAAGAGATGCAAAAGATTTGAAGTCACTGGGCCTATTCGAAGATTTATCGAAGAAAAGGACCAAAGATGGAAGATTTACATAAGTCGAAGAAACTCAAGTCTATTAAACGAAGAAATTAAAAGACGAGTTGAATTTAATCGACGACAAATCCCGAATCAGAATCGAAAACGTCAACTTTTCTAAAAAGACGAGAAGACAAGAAGAACGGGAGAAAGCCCACTCACCAACCAAAGGGAACACCTATATAAAGGATTCCCTTCACACTTTTCATTGATTTTTTTTCATTCCATCTTTTTCTCTTTTCCTGTTCGTAGTCATCACCAACACCACTAGGGTGTTTGGTGATTTTGATTCTTATTTTTCCAATCTTGTAGTTTAATCTTTGTCTTTTGATTGTTAAAACCTTATTCAATCAATACAATCTTTCCATTTCATCTTGTTCATCTTCATCTTTTTGATTCATAGTTAAAGTTCTTATTTTATTGACTTGATCTTCAAAAGTTGTTGGGTTTTATGTTTTTATTGATGGGATTTGATGTTTATGGTTAGTATTCGATTCGTGGTTGAATTTGTTTAAGTTTTAGTGAAAAACTTGGTTGATTTTGGCTTGTATTCGCGTTTCCCAGTTTTTCTTTATCCTTCTGTTCTTTAGTTTCCTAGGTTCCGGATGAACAAAAAGTTCCGAATGAGCATAAAAAGTTCCGAATAAAAGTATTTTTCAAAAGTTCCGAATAAGTTTTAAAAGTTCCGAATCAATTTATGTTAAAAAGTTCCGAATGAAATGTTTTTCAAAAGTTCCGAATCAGTCTGAAAGTTCCGAATAGACTTCCGAGCCAAATCTTCCGGATCAACTTCCGAACAAAGTTCCGGACCAACTTCCGAACCAAACTTCCGAGCAAAGTTCCGAGCGAAGTTCCGAGTGAAGTTCCGGGTGAAGTTCCGGATCAACAAGTTCCGAACCAAACTTCCGAGTAAAGTTCCGGATCAAGGAGTTGACATCTTTTCATTCGGAAAAGTTCCGAATCAGTAAGAACTTCCGAATCAATTTCTTTTTTTGCATTTTTAAGTGATACTTACTGTTTCTTCATTTTATATTGATATTTTAATTTTAATTCTAGTTTTATTAATTGTTATTAAATTAATTGCTTTTAATTTAAGTTTATTTCTAAGTTTATTTTAACATTTAGTAGATTATAAATCCAACCCCTGTTTAGTGACCAAGAACAATCATTCCACATTTAGCTGTAATCAATTCGAGAGGATACCGAGAAACGAACTTTCAACTAGTAAAATATCAAGTATCAAATGGCGCCGTTGCCGGCTTTTCTCGTTAAGATCAACAGTTTTTTGTGAGAACTTGGATTTTGGGATCCGTTCACCGTGAACGTTATTTTTTCATAAAAAATTTCAAAAAAATCCAAAAAAAATATAAAATTTTCAAAAATCCTAAAAATTTAAAAAAAACATAAAAACCAAAAATATTTTTGCTTTGTTTTTGCCTTGTTAGTTCTTTTGCAGGTGCATGCGTACACGATCAACGTCTTATCAAGAGCCCGAGCCTCTCGAAGACTTAGACATGGCCGGTGTACAAATCAACAACAATAACCCACCTCAAAACAATAATAATAACAACAACAACCCACCTTTCAACAACAATAATAACAACAACAATGAGCCTCTACCGGATAATCGCCCGATGATTGAACTTCTGCAAGCACATGTAGATGGTAACAATGATCCAATTGTCATACCCGCGATTGCAGCCAACAATTTTGAGCTCAAATCCGGCTTTATCCAGATGGTCTCTGCTCAACCATTCTTGGGGCGTACCATTGATGATCCACATGACCACATCAAGAGATTCCTACAACTCACGAATACGGTCAAATTCAATGGTGTTCCACAAGAGGTAATCCGTTTACAACTTTTTCCCTTTTCTTTAGAGGGACAAGCCCGGCATTGGCTTGCTAAGGAACCGCCACAGAGTATTCTTTTGTGGACGGATTTAGAGACCAAGTTTATCAATTACTTTTTCCCACCCTCTCGTACTACCGCTTTGCGGAATGAAATTATTAATTTTGAACAAAAGTACGATGAGTCGTTTAGTGAATCTTGGGATCGTTTCAAAGACCTTTTGAGAAAATGCCCACAACATGGTTTTACCAAAGTGCATCAAATTAATACTTTTTATAATGGTTTAAACATGAATGACCAAGATTCACTAAACAGTGCCTCGGGGGGTAATCTTTTGGCTAAGACTTCCAATGCTGCTTGGGATATCATTGAGAATAAGTCTCATGTGCAAACCAAGAGTGTTCGGACCAATGTCGCTAGTGCTAGTACTAGTGGCAGCGATAAGCGACTTGACAAAATCACTGCGCTTCTTGAATCGCTTGCTACCCAAACCGCCAGCAACACCAACAGCATCAACGCTAGAAACGCTAAAGACGCTCAAGTAAATGCTGTCAACCAACCATGTGAGATATGCGGGGGTCCTCACTCTTACACCACTTGTACTGCCACCCAAGACTACCCTTCTGAGAATGTGAATGCAGCATACGGCACCTATCCTCAACCTGCTTATCAAGCTCGACCTCAAGGTGACCGCAACTTGCTTAGCTACCGCTCTAACAACTATCTCTCACCACCTGGTTTTCCTCCTAATAACCCTAACCAACAACAAACCCTCAATCGCCCTCCTCAACAACAACAACAACCTCGTACACCATACATACCACCTCACAAACAACAACAACCACCTACAAGAAACAACCAAGTTTACCAGCAACCTGCTTATCAACCACCCGCATACAATGCTCCTCCCAACCAACCCACCGCTTTACATCAAGAAGTGGAAACCTACATGAGGACTAACGATGTGATCATGGGAAATCTTCAGCGGGAAGTGCTCAACTTGAAAGCAGACCTGGTGAAACAAGGGAACGATCTGAGAGCTGATATGAGAAACACATTGGATAGTCAAACGAATGACTTAAAGAACATGATGGCTAGGTTCTTCCAAGGTAATCAACCCTCTTCTTCGGGTACTCTTCCGAGTAACACTGTTGCGAATCCAGGAGGGGAGATGAAAGCAATCACTACTCGCAGTGGCAAAGGTACCAAGGAACCCGAGCTTCCTATACCTCCACCGGTGATTGTGACTAAGAAAAACGAGTCACCCGCTCCTATTCCTCAACCTTCTACTTCCCCAATTTCTCCACCTCTTACTTCTACCCCTCCTCCACCCAAGGATGTGAGTGATCCTTCGATCCCAAAGCCTTCCTCTTCTTCTGATATACCTTATCCATCTAGGTTGAGGAAAGAGAAGCTCAAAAGCAAGGACGATATTCAGGTTTCAAACTTTCTTAAAATGTTCAAACAATTGAATTTCAACATCTCCTTCGCTGAGGCTCTCGCTCACATGCCTAAGTACGCAAAAATGTTTAAAGATCTTCTGAGTGACAAGGAAAAGCTTCTTGATATTGCCAACACCCAACTTAATGAGAATTGCTCTGCAGTGCTCTTAAGGAAATTGCCAACCAAGCTTGGTGATCCGGGTCGTTTCTTAATCCCTTGCAATTTCTCAGGAGTAGAGAATTGCATGGCCCTAGCCGATCTAGGTGCCAGTATTAATCTAATGCCTCTACGCGTTTGGAAGCAATTATCTCTCCCTGAGCTAGTCCCCACCAAAATGACTTTGGAATTAGCTAACCGTACGGTTGCTTATCTAGTGGGGATAGCCGAAGACGTCTTTGTAAGAGTCGACAAATTCACTTTTCCTGCCGATTTCGTCGTCGTCGACTACGAGATGGACCCTCGTGTTCCCTTGATCGTGGGTCGTCCATTCCTGAGGACCAGTCGCACTCTCATCGATGTTGAAGCCGGTGAGCTTATCATGAGAGTGGGTGACGATAAAATCGTCTTCAACATGGGAAAGTTGTCTAAACAACCTTATTCATACGAGAGTGTTAATTGTATTGACGTTCTGGATGAGGCTTGTGAAGAACACTTTAATGATGCTTGTAAAAATATTCCTACCTCTCTTCCCAATGTTGAAACCGTTTCCTCTATTGATTCATCACTATCTCTATTTGGAGAAAGTGATTTGTTTTGGAAAGATCTTGAAGCCACCATCAGAGATGTGAACTTAGCTAATGATGATTCTCCCACCGATGTGGATGAAGACATGCATTTCTTTGAAAACCTTCTCAACGAAGACAATCTTTCTCCACCATCTCCCACGGTTATTGCTATCGATACTCCGACTTTGAAAACGCCTCCCATCACAAATCCTCCGGATTTAGAACTTAAGGAGTTGCCGCCTCATCTCGAGTACGTGTTCCTTGAAGAAGAGAAGAAGTCGCCCTTCATTATCGCAAAGGACTTGAACGATGAAGAAAAAACTCACCTCATCGCCGTGCTTAAAGATCATAAGAAGGCAATTGCTTGGAAAATTTCCGACATCCGCGGAATTGATCCGAACTTTTGTACTCACAAAATTCTCATGGAAGATGACTTTAAACCCGCAATCCAGAGCCAAAGAAGGGTTAATCCTAAAATTCATGACGTCATCAAACAAGAGGTTATCAAACTTCTAGATGCCGGCTTGATTTACCCTATTTCGGATTTGCCGTGGGTAAGTCTCGTCCGTTGTGTGCCCAAGAAGGGCGGAATAACCGTTGTTCCCAATGAACACAACGAGTTGATCCCCACTCGTCTCGTTACTGAGTGGAGAGTTTGTATTGATTATCGCAAGCTCAATGATGCCACGAGAAAAGATCACTTTCCTCTTCCTTTCATGGATCAAATGCTCGAACATCTTGCGGGTAATGACTATTACGTCTTCTTAGACGGTTTCTCCGGGTATTTTCAAATTCCCATCGATCCCAAGGACCAAGAAAAGACCACATTCACTTGTCCCTATGGAACATTCGCTTACAAACGTATGCCTTTTGGTTTATGTAATGCTCCTGGGACATTCCAAAGGTGTATGATGGCTATATTCCATGACATGGTGGAAGACACTATGGAAGTCTTCATGGATGATTTCTCAGTTTATGGCGATTCATTCTCTGCGTGCCTTGCCAATTTAGAACGTATGCTGAAGCGGTGTGAAGACACTCGCCTTGTTCTTAATTGGGAAAAATGCCATTTCATGGTAAAAGAGGGCATCGTTCTAGGACACAAAATTTCCAAAGCCGGTCTTGAAGTGGACCGTGCTAAAGTCGATGTTATCGCTAAGTTGCCTCCACCTTCAACTGTGAAGGGTATGAGAAGTTTCCTGGGTCATGCGGGCTTTTACCGTCGATTCATCAAAGATTTTTCTCAAATCGCTCGCCCGATGACCCACCTCTTGGGAAAAGATACTCCTTTTATCTTTTCCAAAGAGTGCCTTGACGCCTTCAACTTGTTTAAGGATAAGCTAACTAAGGCACCCGTCTTGGTTACCCCTAATTGGGAGCTGCCTTTCGAGTTGATGTGCGATGCTAGTGACTTTGCTATTGGAGCGGTTTTGGGCCAAAGAGTGAATAAACACTTCCAACCAATCTATTACGCTAGCAAGACAATGACTGGGGCTCAATTGCATTACACGACAACCGAAAAAGAGCTTTTAGCTGTTGTCTATGCTTTTGAAAAGTTCCGCCCCTATCTTGTCCTTTCTACAACAATTGTGTATACTGATCATTCCGCGTTGAAGTACTTGTTAACTAAACAAGATTCTAAACCAAGACTTCTTCGCTGGGTTTTGCTACTCCAAGAATTTAAAATCGAAATTCGCGATAAAAAAGGAGCTGAAAACCTAGCCGCGGATCATCTCAGTAGACTTGAGGATCCTTACCAAGGGGATCATCCGAACAAAGAAATCAATGATTCTTTTCCCTTGGAGACCTTAATGTCTATCAACTCGACTGCTGATGAAACCCCGTGGTTTGCGGACATTGCAAACTACTTGGCGGGTGGAATTCTCGTTGACGGGTTAACATCCCAGAAAAAGAAGAAGTTCTTTAACGACATTAAGACTTACTTTTGGGATGACCCGTATCTATTCAAACAATGTGCTGACTTGATTATTCGTCGATGTGTTGATGGACCGGCAGCTTTAGAAATCCTTGACGCTTGCCACAAAGGACCCACCGGTGGTCACTTTGGTCCCAACTACACCGCCAAAAAAGTGTTTGACTCGGGATTTTATTGGCCCACCATCTATCGTGATGCTCACGAGATGGTAAAACGTTGTGATGCTTGCCAAAAACAAGGTAAGATCACACATAAAGATGAGATGCCTCAAAATTTCATACAAGAATGTGAAATCTTTGATGTTTGGGGTATCGACTTTATGGGGCCATTCCCTTCATCTAAAGGAAACAAATACATCCTTGTAGCCGTTGACTACGTTTCAAAGTGGGTTGAAGCCAAAGCTTTACCTACTAATGACGCAAGGGTGGTTTGTAACTTTTTGAAATCGCTGTTCGCTAGATTCGGCGTCCCTCGTGCTATTATCAGTGACCGCGGGACTCATTTTTGCAACGATCAATTTGCAAGAGTCATGGCTAAGTATGGTGTCAATCACCGTCTTTCCACCGCCTATCATCCCCAAACCAATGGGCAAGCCGAGATATCCAACCGTGGATTGAAGCGAATTTTGGAGTGTACTGTGGGAGAGCATCGTGCCGGGTGGGCCGATAAGTTAGATGATGCTCTGTGGGCTTTCCGTACTGCTTATAAGACCCCGATCGATTGTACACCTTATCATCTTGTGTACGGGAAAGCATGCCACCTTCCCATCGAGCTGGAACATAAGGCCCACTGGGCCTTGAAGTGGGCTAACCTCGACATCAACAAAGCCGGTGCTCATCGCAAGAGTCAACTCAACAAGCTCAACGAACTAAGGAATGAAGCTTATGAGAACTCGTTGATCTACAAGGAGAAGACGAAGATCCTTCATGACGCAAAAATCAAGAACCGAGAGTTCCACGTTGGTGATCAAGTCTTACTATTTATCTCTCGGTTGAAGATCTTCTCTGGTAAGTTGAAGAGCCGCTGGTCTGGTCCATTCACCATCGCCAAAGTCTTTCCATATGGGACCATTGAGCTTTCTCAGCCAAATGGGCCCAATTTCAAGGTGAATGGCCAGCGTCTGAAGCTGTACTTTGGTGAGGACATCTCTCAGGAGATGATTCCATCCCTCACCACGTTCCCCATGAACTAATTTTGGGTCGAGTCAGGCTCGTGACTCGGTTATCAAAAACAAGCGCGCCTCGGGAGGCAACCCGAGTATCTATCCTTTTATGTTTTTACCTCCTAAGTGTAGGGGGGCCTATATAGGTGTTTGTTTTTGTGTGCTGATGTGATTACAGGGATAAGTGCACTCTTGGAATCTCTGAAGAACCGTGCTCCCGTGTTATCCGAAATCCGGTTCTATCTCTCAACTATCGTGATTCAATTTTCTTCATACTCACATTTGAAATTGATCACTTTAGTCGTCTCTTCCTTAACTTGAGTTAACCAACGTGCACAATGTCATAAGTGTAGGGGAGACTTTTTCCCACATGCTTAAACATTGAGGACAATGTTTATCTTAAGTGTAGGGGGACTTCTATCAAAGTTTTAAGTGGACTTTTCCATGAAAATGCCTTCATTTAACCGGAAAATCATCTTTTTCAACATTTTTCAAATTTTTAATTAACTTTGGCCATTTAGTCGTAATTTTTAAATTTTTATCGTTGCTTTCGTATGTATATATCCCGCAATAAAGTCAAATTTTAATAAAGTGGTGTAGCTAGTTTAGAAATCTTTGACAGATTAGGCCCGTTGCGTTTATTTTGACTCAACCCGAATAGACTTATCCAAGTTTATTCTAGCTAGTATCCTTAACCATGTAGACCTTAATGTGTTTATTAGGCTAAGTATCCACGAGTCTCATTACTTGAGATTTTAAATTGTGGAGGACGAAAAATGATAGAGTCAATTATAAGTCGGTATTCTTGCACAAGCTCACTAGGTGTAATTATTTGCCTATTCTCCCATCACTTGCTAATAATTTATCTGCAATAAGTAAGGTCGTACGATTTGAAAAGTTACTTAGCTTCTAGCCTAAGATCGTTTAAAAGTTGCTCGGTAATGATAAGAGTTCATAGCCAAGGCATAACTTATGAAGCGGGGCGCGAAGATTGGCGAGTCCAAAAAGGCCCTAACAAGGCATGAGGATTCAATCTTATTGCTAAAGATCCAAGGTGATGTGAAAAGCATTATTCCCAAATCAATATGAAGGATCAAGACTCACGACGAAAAGCAATCAACTCCCGTAAAGATCATGGAGAAGTCTATCCGAAAAGACCCTAACAAGGTATGAGGATAAATAGATCCAAGTCCGAAAAGGAGGCGGATCGTTGTATCTTAAAATCCCAATTAGAGATTGAAGAATAATCATGAAGTCGTGGTCAACAAAGTTGGAGAACCCCTCAAAAGTCTCCAAGTGAAGAAACTCTATTAACGATGAGAAGACCATTATCTCAAGCACGTCTCTCAAGATATGAAGTATGAAGTACATGCCAAATATCGGCCCGAGAAAGGTCTCAAATCGTGAACCGAGTTATGCCAAGATATGAACTTTTTTATATCCCGAGAAGCAGTTTTAAGAGATTTTGTCCTTTAGCTAACTATTGATCAAATCGTCCTACTTTGCTTTCAGCTTAAATAATTATCGAAATAAGTCCAAAAATGCATCTTCATGATCATTCTAAGACAAAAATAAAATATAAGAGATACGCCTAGGAATAAGGGAGTTTAAGCATATAGTTAAGCCATGTGTGTAAGTGTTTGATTCGCTAACTTATAATAACAATGATCTCGTTTTTAAGCTTGGTTTGGGGAACGTGAAACTTGAGGGTGATAAATCTTCGCAGCACCGAAGCCCTAATGTAAGTCCTTGATCTCTTTGCAAGTTATTTCCATATAGCTATTTTCAAGTGAAAATGGTTTTCTATCTTTTTGTTTACTTTAAAGTTTTAATTTCTCTTAGTACTTTAATTTTTGCTTAGTAGTATTTCAATAAGGCTAAGGTTGATTGATTATGAGAAAAGTGTAAAATTGCTTTATCACTAAGCATTACATGAGGGCATGGCAATGGTTAAGTGTAGGGGATTTGATAGGTGTGAAAACACCCATCCTTTTACCACTTAATTATGGCTAAAACGAGACCAAAACGCGTATTTAATATCATTTGTTTGGAATTATGCGTGGTTTTTGTGTTTATTGTGTTTTCAGAGCCAACCGGATGGATAATGGAGAAAACATGGGATTGCACGGGTTTTACCGAAGAAAAAGACTCAAGATGAAGTCTATTGTCCAAGAGATGCAAAAGATTTGAAGTCACTGGGCCTATTCGAAGATTTATCGAAGAAAAGGACCAAAGATGGAAGATTTACATAAGTCGAAGAAACTCAAGTCTATTAAACGAAGAAATTAAAAGACGAGTTGAATTTAATCGACGACAAATCTCGAATCAGAACCGAAAACGTCAACTTTTCTGAAAAGACGAGAAGACAAGAAGAACGGGAGAAAGCCCACTCACCAACCAAAGGTAACACCTATATAAAGGATTCCCTTCACACTTTTCATTGATTTTTTTTCATTCCATCTTTTTCTCTTTTCCTGTTCGTAGTCATCACCAACACCACTAGGGTGTTTGGTGATTTTGATTCTTATTTTTCCAATCTTGTAGTTTAATCTTTGTCTTTTGATTGTTAAAACCTTATTCAATCAATACAATCTTTCCATTTCATCGTGTTCATCTTCATCTTTTTGATTCATAGTTAAAGTTCTTATTTGATTGACTTGATCATCAAAAGTTGTTGGGTTTTATGTTTTTATTGATGGGATTTGATGTTTATGGTTAGTATTCGATTCGTGGTTGAATTTGTTTAAGTTTTAGTGAAAAACTTGGTTGATTTTGGCTTGTATTCGCGTTTCCCTGTTTTTATGTATCCTTCTGTTCTTTAGTTTCCCAGGTTCCGGATGAACAAAAAGTTCCGAATGAGCATAAAAAGTTCCGAATGAAAGTGTTTTTCAAAATTTCCGAATAAGTTTTAAAAGTTCCGAATCAATTTATGTTAAAAAGTTCCGAATGAAATGTTTTTCAAAAGTTCCGAATCAGTCTGAAAGTCCCGAATAGACTTCCGAGCCAAATCTTCCGGATCAACTTCCGAACAAAGTTCCGGACCAACTTCCGAACCAAACTTCCGAGCAAAGTTCCGAGCGAAGTTCCGAGTGAAGTTCCGGATCAACAAGTTCCGAACCAAACTTCCGAGTAAAGTTCTGGATCAAGGAGTTGACATCTTTTCATTCGGAAAAGTTCCGAATCAGTAAGAACTTCCGAATCAATTTCTTTTTTTGCATTTTTAAGTGATACTTACTGTTTTTTCATTTTATATTGATATTTTAATTTTAATTCTAGTTTTATTAATTGTTATTAAATTAATTGCTTTTAATTTAAGTTTATTTCTAAGTTTATTTTAACCTTTAGTAGATTAGAAATCCAACCCCTGTTTAGTGACCAAGAACAATCATTCCACATTTAGCTGTAATCAATTCGAGAGGATACCGAGAAACGAACTTTCAACTAGTAAAATATCAAGTATCACCCTTCTTTGAATTTGAATTGCGGGTTTGTAGTCCTCCTCCATTAAAATCTTGTGAGTACAAAATTTTGGGTCAATACCCTTAATGTCGGAAATTTTCCACGCAATTGCCCCTCTATGAGCTTTAAGAACTTTCAAGAGCGCGATTTTTTCATCATTAGCAAGACCTTTTGCAATAATAACCGGCAACTTGTCATCACCTTCCAAGAATGCGTATTCAAGGTGAGATGGAAGATCTTTCAATTCAAGGATAGGCGGTTCTTCGATTGAAGATTTTTGCTCAACACTCATAACTTCCATCGGCGGAAGAAATGGTGGAATAGAAGTATCATCACTAATAATCACCTCATCTTGATTGTCGATTTCATTTGAAGTAATATCGCCTCCTTGGAATAGAGTGATATTTGGTGTAGAATTAGCAAGAATCGGATCCAAAGTAGTGGGATTGCCACTTGACGAACTATTGAAAAAACCTAACACTTCTTGTGAAAACTCATCGCAAACCACATCAACTAAGTCGATGTGATTGATGGTAGCGATTGCATAAACATGAGAAGGTTTTGAGTTTTGAGTAGCGTTTATAACAAGTTCCTCTTCGTTGAATCTCAAAGTAATAGTTCTTGCATGAACGTCGATAAGCGATCTCGAGGTGTCTAAATATGGACGACCTAAAATTAGAGGAACTTGAGGATCCGTGGGGATGTCAACTACTATAAAATCAACGGGATAGTAGAACTTCCCCACTTTCACGAAAACATCCTCGGCTACTCCACATGCTAAAATCGTAGAATAATCAGCCATCTCGATAGACATGTTCGAAGGAGTAAGAGCCGGAAGCGAAAGCGATTTCCAAATGGAAAATGGCATCAAATTAATGCTCGCACCAAGATCGGCCAAGGCGAGGCATTCTTTCATATCTTGTATATCACAAGGAATGAGAAACTTTCCGGGATCACCAACTTTTTCCGGTATGCGTTAAGATAAACCGAAGAACAATTAGCAAGCTTTGAAAGCTTTTACTTATCATTCATCATACTTTTAAAAGTGGAAGCGAAACGAGCATATATAACAACGCGTCGGCTAAACTTACATCAAAATGAACTTGTTGAAACATTTTTATAAAAAAACTCGATTTGTTTTTTGTTACGTTCTTGCAATTTCTCTTTGTTTCGTCTCGAAGGGTAAGGTAAGGGTGGTGTGGGTTGGACATTAGGCAACGGCCTTGGAATCTCGGGTTCCATGATTGGTATTGGTTCAACCGTAGGTGTGGCATGAGCGGTACTTCGTGGGCTTGTGATATGCTCCTTTTCGACCATCACCTCGGACGAGAGATTGGTTCCTTGAAAGTTTTACCACTACGTGTAGTAATAACCTTCATTTCTCCCTTCGGGTTTGCAATGGTATCACTAGGAAGACCACCCGGGGAAGAGGGTTTACACATGATTGCTTCAAACATTTTTGCCATTCGGTCTTCAAATTTTGATTGCCTAGCATCTGCTTTTAACAATTCTTGCTTAATCTCATGTTGTCCTTATTCCATCTTTTGTTGATTTTGTTGAAGACGTTGAACGTTTCCTTCCATTTTATTAGCATGAGTCTTAAGTTCATTAGCAAGTTCGTTTTTGAGTTCGTTTTTCAACTCGGATCTTAAGCTAATCATCTCACGTTGCATATTATCAAACTTAGCATCGTTTGCTTTAGCATAATTTAAAAATTCTCCTTGAAGATTTTTGGTGTGGTCATTTTGAAAACCTTTTGTAGTGTTTTAAAAATCACGGGTTTTGGTTTTGATTTGCAACTTGTCCATTTCCACTTTGATAATTTCCCTTGTTATAGTTACGTGAATTGCCTTGATAACCACCATTTTTATTGTTGTTTCGATAGTTATTAGCATTTTGATTTGGTGGAGCTTGATTTGGGCGGGAACCTTGGCCATTTTGGTTGTAAGTTCCCGTTGCTACGTAAGCACTCGAAGTGTTACCACCGGCGGTAATGCACTCGGAAAGATCATGAGCTCCACCACAAGATAAACAAATCTTTTCAACCGCTTTAACCGATGCGGAATTCAAAGCATCTTGTGCTTTCCAATGAGTCATAAGATTCGAAAACCTATCGAAAAACCGATTTTCCTCATTAGCTTCATCATGTAAGGCATTCATGTTACGAGAAGATGACGACGATGACGAACCCATATTGGTAACACTCGGTGTGTTATGAGGGTTATAAACCTTAGATCTATTCTCGATAATCTTTAAAGCTTCATCGATCGTTTTGCATAAAAAATTACCACCCACGGCGGCATTCAAATAATCTCGTTCATGATCATTAAGCCCATTATAAAAAGTATATATTTGATGCAATTCCAAAAAATCATGGTGTGGACATTCATGTAACATTTCCTTAAACCGTTCCCATGCCATTGAAAAACTCTCATTATTACGTTGTGTAAACCTTGAAATCTCATTTTTCAAATGTGTTGTTTTAGATGGTGGAAAAAATTGGTTCACAAACTTAGAAACAAGATCACCCCATGTTAAAATCGAATTTGGCGGTTCTTTCTCGAGCCAAATTTTAGCGGGTCCATCTAACGAATATGGAAACAACATCATCTTAATGGCGTCAGGCGGAACATCCTTAAACTTGCTAGTTGCGGTGAGACGGTTAAAATTGCTTATGTGGTAATGCGGGTTGTCTTTCTCATGACCTCTAAATTTATTTGCTTGCAACATAGACATTAAACCCGTCTTAATCTCGAAATTCTCCGCAAGGATGGCGGGAATCACAATAGCTTCTCCAAAACCCTCGGTGGGTGCTTGAAGCAACTCCATCATAGTACGATTAGCCATGATAGCTTCTTGTTCTACAATAGGTTCAACAATTGGAGTTTGTTCTTCAATCAAAGGCTCTTGATTTTTGACTTTGACGACGTTTACAAGCTCGTTTTGCTTGATTACGAGTTTGCATAAACTTAACGAAGAATGGGAGGTGAGCAAAGAAGATTCTTTTTGGGTGTTTTGTGGATTTTTCAATTTTTGTTTGTGTTTTTGATTGCTTTTAATTTTTTTTTGGATTTTGTGTATCTTCGTAGACAACAATCTACCAAATCTCTCCTCGAATCAAACTCTTGATTAAAGAAGCCTCACAAGAATGAAAACGATCATCACGTGGAGTGAACGCTTTCGAATGACTTTAGAACTTTGGTGAAAACCAAATTTTTCAAGCAAATATATATGATACGTAATAATATATATGATACGTAATCACAAAGAAAACCAAGCAAATATATATGATACGTAATAATACTTTGGGCGGCAAAACCCTCGATTAGCCTTCAATCTCAAAATACTCACAAGCAAGCGGGGAAACGAGGCGGCGCGAAGCACTTAAGAGCCTTTTTCCTTAGGGTATATTTTATAATACCCGCCTTATACCCACCTTATAGTTTGTATTTTTCAAAATCGAGCTTCACGAAAGTGTTTATCTATTTTTACCTTTTTCTTTTTGTTTGAGATTCGAATACAATAATTACGAGATCAAATCCCAATTAAGGTTGTGTTTTTACACTTTTGGAGATATTTTGTATTTGTTGTGATACTTAATACAATATAGTAATAATAATTTCACAAGAAAAACGAAAAAAACCGATAATACGTATTAGTAGAGTTCTACTAATACAAATACTATTTATGGTTAATATTAAAAACAAAATGACAAATTAATCACGACACACCTCCCCGGCAGCGGCGCCAAAATGATTGTGGTAAAAATACGACCTTTTAGGAAAAAGGCGTAAAAGCGGAAAGTATTAAACAAATGACTTAGGAAAATCAAGTGTTAATGACCCAATTAAGTTCGTTTCCCAAGGAGGTATATGTGTGTGAATAATTCGTGATTGGTTTAAGATTAATATTTGAAAGAAGGGGATGAGAAAATGGAATGACGAATACGTGAAAATTATTACTACGACGACTAAATTAAAACCGTAAAAAGGGCTAAAATAAAAATAAATTCTAAAAATTACCAAAAAGCTACCAAAAATCAAATTAAATAAACTAAGAGTTTACAAATGATCAAAACTTTTTCAAACCTTTTAATTAATTAAATATTAATTTTTAAATGCTAATTAAAGCCCTAAAATCAAAATAATTATTAAAAAGCCCAAATAAAGATTTTTCACTTTGTAAACCTCTAAAATAACTAAATAAGACTAAAAACTATTTTTATAAATTTTTAAACTAATTAAAACTATTTAAAATGATTAAAACTATTTAAAAACTTAAGATAATTCTAGAAATTAGAAAAATGATGATAATATTAATCCAAGAGTTGCAAAAATCCTATTTTAATGTATTAAGCCTAAGAAAAATATAAAAAGTGCAAAAATATGAAAATTTGAAATTTAATAATAAAATAATATTAAAATAATATTAAAAATCCAATAAATTTAAAAAAAAATTAAAAACTTGCAAACTAGTTTATTTTAACCTAAATAATTAGAAAATGAAAGTAAAATTACCAAATTACCCCTAATGGGCCCCCAAATGGACGAAAAAGCCCTATCTGACTCAAAATTTAATTCTAAACACAAAAGTCTGAAGGCCCAAAAGCTGGTTTTGAGCTTATCACAGCTTAATTGGTCAACGGCTTATTCTTATTGGGCCAATAAGCCCATTAAGCAATAAGCCAATGCCATAAGCTCAGATTAGACACACAACCTTCTTTTGAGATGCCTAAGAGATCTGTGAAAAGAAATTTTGAAAAATCACACTCAATAAGCCAGAAATAAGCAAAGTAGAATTTCATAAAACGACAAAATAGTCAGGTTAGAGTTCTAGGACGTTTCAGAAGCTCTGGTTTGTTGCAAAAGCTCACAAATAGCTTAACTAAGAATAATCAATCATAAAAATCACAAAAAGCCAAGTAGAATAAGCTGTAAGAGCAAATAAGCTGGCTGAAAAAGCCAAATAAGCTAGTTTTCTAGCAAAAGCTTAACCAAATGACTTGTAACCTTCCAGATTTGATATTAAGCTGAGAAAATGACACCTATTACAAAAGCCAAGTTGTTGCATGTACCAATAAGCAGTTCTAAAAAATAAGCCAAAATGTGCTTATTTGACCAAAAGTCAAAGTTCACCAAAGTTCACCAAAGTTCACCAAATGCTCAGGAATTGTTTATAGGCTTGTTTTAAGCAATTTTTGTGAAGAACTCAAGGTGGAGTCCTTGTGAATCAAGAGGTCAGTTGACCAAATGATGACAGATTTTAGCAAATAAGGCTTAATAAGCCAGTTAGCTTATAAGCCAGCAACAAAGCAAACCAAATAGTCAAATCTACTCACAAGCAGCACAAAAACAAGTTCTAAGCAATAAACAAGCAGGGCATACACTGGATAACAAATTGCAAGGCAAAATTGAGGTGGTCACTTTGCTGATGCAAATCACCACTTCAACTAACTTTGATAAGCTCTAACACCCATAATAAGCCACCAAAAATCAACAAACAGATCCTGTACAGACATCTTATCACCTAAACTCTTCCCAAACCAGATTTCAGACCTTAGATCCAACAAACAAAGAATTTATTGGATCTGATGTGTTTGACCAAATTCAAACCAATTTTATCAGAATTTTCTAAAACTTGAAATCCCTTTTCCAAACCTCTTGATACTTAACCAGTGACCAAAACCTATTGCATATGACTCGTTTAGACTCCCCAAACCCTAAGAACCAAGGGCACAAGGCCACAAGGCCTTATGATCCCAAAATCCCAAACAGCCTTGTTTTAGTCCTTTTTCAAACAAACTTTTTATTTCTACAAACAACCTACTAATTTTATGGTTCAAATACCTCAACTAGTTGACAACTAACAGATACCAACAATAAAACACAAAGCACAAACACTAGACCAACAAATCACATGGCAAAGTACAAATCAGACATAAACATACAAATTTCAGACGAAACTTAACAAGAGGTTATACCTATCCTCCACAACTTCCTAGAGGGATCAGCTATGCTCCTTGGACCTTGTTCAACAACTAGAACAAGACCAAGGTACTTGAACAAAGGAGATGAGATGTGCCTTGGTTGATGGTTCAAAGCAGAACCTCAAGGGCTTTATGTCTTCAACACAAACAGTAAACAACCTATCCAAAGGTTGATAAACCTTCACTAGCTTGGTGTCAACAAGCTTGCAAGGGCTTATAGCTTTTGGATAAGGGTTAGTACAAGTAAAATAAGCAAAACAGATGCATGATTTCAAGGTTTTTCCAACTTTGAAATCCTTACCAAACATAAACGTGTTTAAACCACAAGATCTAAACACCTTTATAACATCAAATGGAACTCAGAATTACCCTTAAACAACACCAACTTTCAAAAACATAAAAAGGAATTACAATTTTCTTAAAATACCAACTTTTATTAATTTAAAAAGGAATTACAATGTTTAAAGAGTAAAACTGGAACAAAGGCCTCACCACAGGTTGGGGGTCCTTTTATAGAGTACAAGGGATGATTCTAGAATGCTGAAATACATGAAAACCTAGTCTAGAATTCCCAAATTAGCCCTTGAGTACATTGAGTTGTTGAGCTGTCCAAATGCATCCAAATCGTTCATTTTAGCTTTGTATCCAAGCAAGGAGTGTGGGTTGTTGATTTGGCCACGTGGCAATCCTTAGAGATGAAGGAACGATGTGATAGGTGGACGGGTTTGAATGGTGGGGTCCTTTGGTGAGTGGGATTGAGGGATTTTGGTGTGGGATGGGTTTACAAGCATGTGAATCAAGCAAGTGCCTGGGTAATTTAAAATAACCCTTTGTTTTAAGTGGAGTGGTAACTGGATTCATCAGGGTAAACAGTAACTCGTTTGATCCGATTTTTGGGGAAAAGTTGTGTTTGGCGCATGTTTGTTGTGTTTGAACTTTGGATAATGACATTAGTAGTCCTTGTGTTTTGGCAGAATGTGTAAACAATGTTTAAAAGCTTGATAACCCGTTTTCCTTTGTTATATAACTTTTGTTTTTCATACATTGGCCACAAAACTTTGCAATAAGGGTTTCAAGGGTTATTTTTGCCACTTTTGAATATTTCAAGGACTGATCTTGGACATTCTTGATCTTCAAAGGTCTTCAATGTATCTTTGACTTCATGAGGGACTAATATTGACAATTTAGAATTGTTGAGGGACTAAACTTGCCAATTCTTCAAAGTTGAAGGACTTTTTTTTGTAATTTTGACAAACTTAAGGGACCAAACTTGTAATTATGAATATACAAGGGTTTTAAGTGTCATTTCTTCATAAATTGAGGATCAATCTTGTACATCTTTAAGTCTTCAAGGGTTTTTCTTGGATAAATCATGAACTAGGGCCCGGTTCTTTGTACGGCTTCGTTTCTCGTGTTCGTTTTTCCTTGTTTCTTGTGATCTTTTGTCTTTTTCACGATATCCATACCTAAAACACACAAGTAAACAAATACAAGGATATATATGGTATATTAATGACATTTTATGTATTTAAAGCCCGAAAAGAACGATGAGATCATGTATAAATGCCATCTCATCAATGGTCTCCCTGCTCTTCTCTAGACTTTAGAGAAGGTTAGGTTGTCATAGATGAAAACACTGATGAATTTGTTTATGAGTTCATGGAAACTCAATTTATTAGGCCTACAATGCTGCTGGATTATTTATGAGACTAAAACAAAATCATGATTCTAACATGACCGAGTCGTGTACGAATAGCAGTCATGGACATGTCCTGCTCTTTCACTCGTCACTGTTTGCAACATGATCATGAATCCGATCTTGGAAAAGTGTTTGACCCCCCAAGGTCGATTGGACATGTTATCAATACGTGGAGGAGAATAACGGTTATGAATGGTGATTTGTTTTAAATCGACGGTAGTCGACACATAATCTCATGTTACCGTCCTTTTCCTTGAAGGTTCTTCTGGAATGTATGGGAATTTTTTTGGAATAATCGTCTGGTTATGCGTAACAGGAACTTCAGTGGTCGTGTCTTAACTGACAGCTATAAATTTTTAGCAGTCGTGGCTAACAAAGCACGTGCATGGAAAGCATAGATCATTTGTACAGATTTTCCTGATGAAAAACCATGTTGAATATATTTAGGAGCTTGAACATTATTGTACATAATCTGATATGAATGGTGACTAACTATAGCATGGACTGCTGTTCTTAGTCCATAATCAAAATCATAATTAACGAGGTAAGTGCATTAGCAGATTGGATCCTATCATTAGGCTGAAGGAAAACCTTCGTATACATGGGGAATACGAATGACGTCCTTTATGGTCATTAATATATGAAATATGGTGCAAGAAAAGGAAGTGTCATCGAGAAAACGTGACAGATCTCACTGATACGCCGGTGATGGTACTGAAATTCTTGTGGCCTGATTAACACATGCACCATAAAATGGATATACCTTTTGGAGGGTATACTAAATTTCTTAGGGATGTTTTAGAATTGGACGTGAGTCATGTGTCTTGACTCGTGTCTTGGGAAATATAAGCATGACATGTGTCTTGACTGGTGTCTTGACTGGTGTCTTAACACGTGTCTTCAGAAAGTGTACGTGAGACATGTGTCTTGACTGATGTCTTGACATGTGTCTTGAGATGTGAAATGAATAGAACTACAAATATTAGGTTATTATGCCAGAATTGGCGGATCAGTTGGACTACTGATCCTTTGTATTTCTGATCACGTCCGTGGCCGGAGCTTCGGTTGCGATTGCTAGGATAGTTGCTGTCATAGTAGTGGTTACTATCGTCTTGTCTGTCAGTTCCATGACGGTCATTCTCATGACTGTGATTCATGTAACTACTCAGCTGAGTGGCCGGCTGGTACCGGTTTGTACTCGTATGACTAAAATGACAACTGAATGACATGTGACATGTAACTAAGAATTAGGGACAATGATTAATGAAAATCGGCTGATGGTGAAGCATCTTCTCGTCCAATTTCTTTGCTCTGACACCTTTGTCTTCGTCTTAAAGGATCTCCAGGTTGTGAACAGCATCCGCATCTCGTAGCGTCACCAAACATCAGCCGTATCAACCTTTAGTAACATCTCCAAGTTAGGAGTGGCATCAGCAATCTTGTAGAATATCAGCAAGTGGAAATATGCCTGAGATGATTCAAAATCGACAACGAATACTCATGAAGTATTGCAAGTGAAATACACATGGATTAAGGTACGTGTAATACACATGGAATAGGGTGTATAGAGTACACATGGAATACACATGAAATGATTGGTATGGGGTCGATCATTTGTCATGATTTTTAAGGAATATAATCGGTAAAACGGTTAGAAAACCATCACGATAACCTGGCAACGCCAGTATATACCTCATTCTGGTTGCATAGAGAAACGCTAACGTGCGGTTAAACGAATTTCAACGATGATTTGTCTGAAAGCATGATCAATGAAAACCAACCATGACTATCATGAAAGCAGGATTCAATGAAATCCAACAATGTCTCGCATGAAAGCATAAATAACAAAAGAGACATAAGGCGTACTCACCTGAAGACAAAATCATCATGAAGAAACATGGAACAACTTAACATGAAGGAGTGTATATCATAATCAGCATGAAACTGAAGTTAACCATGACAGTATGTAAACATACTTGACATAAAAACATAGTAACTTATGAGGGGACATGAAAAAAAAATTATGCCAATAAATCATGAGAAAAAAAATTTATGCATGAAAACAGTGCATGAATACATGATGCAGTTTATAAAAACCTTATATGCGCGAGGGGACGCCTATGGGTCGATCCCAAAACAAAAGACATGGCGAGGGGACGCCTATGGGTCGGTCCCAAAATTAAAAGTTTCGATAAAAGCACATGCGACTAAATAGGGCCAGTCCTGTACCAACCGTTACTTAGTCATAATTCCTGCAACAATGATACATAAACATAAATAAGTAAAACTCATCTGTCAAAACTTATCAGAATTTTTTTTTATGTGACTAATTATGAACTAATGGGGTTCAGTCCACAAAGCCACAGTTCACGAGCAACATCATGCATGAAACAATGACACATAACTAAATATGAATGACGGTTATCCATCCATATTAGTAAAACAATATCAATGAAAACATCAAGGTTAAAACATCAAGGTGCTGAAAACATCATGGTTAAAACAACAATATGCTGAAAACATCAATACGTGGAATAAGAAGCGTTGGCTTAGGAAGCTCCTGGTGACTACCCACTAGTCACGGGTCAAGTTTTAGAGCCTACAGGTCGAAGCCTTGGCTCTGATACCATAACTGTAACACCCCATTTCTTTAAACGGAATGTCACACGTGATTATGGCGTGTCATCAAAGCATGCAAAGTAATATGTAATCAAACATACATGACCATAGGGAAAACCAGAATCAAACATCGGTTCCCAAACATAAGCCCAAAACATAAATAAAGTAAACGAAATGAGAAATGACTAAACAAGCATAAGTATATGAAGGCAAAAAGGAAAAGAAGTATATGGCAGCTTCCATCCTATGCACGTCCTCCAAATGCTCGAGTCTGTCCTAGAGTACCTGTCGTTTTGGGACATGGAAAGGAAAGTAATGGCTGAGCATAACGCTCAGTGCACGGATATACAAGCATGAAATGAATAATATAAGCATGTAAAACATAAAGCAGCGGAAATGAACAAGTCCTGGAAAACCTGGTAATACTTAGTAAAACTGGTTTTATAGTTTGAAAAGCCTTATGTTTATCTTGTAAAAACTGTTTAACATAGGTCATGAAATATCAACGTGCATGAATACTTGGAGGGGTGACCTCGTCATGCAATTAGAGGGGCTGCCTCTAATTAATATACTGGTTGGATAGGAGGGATCAACTCCTTGTGAAGGATGCAAGGCACACACCACATTCACCTGAATAATCTGCTGAAAACATGTAAACTAGAATGCACCCATATGCCCCACCTGATAATAATAATATGGCCAAAAGCTGAAGGGACGCCACGAGCTATCACTCTGCTGTGGTGAAGTCATAACACTGGTGCCTCCAGTGTTATGGTCATGGTACCTCCATAACTTTGTGAAACTGGTCATGCATGTATATGGCTTTAGGTATTCTAATTAAACATAAGCAATTCAAAAACATACAAACATACACTGGGGAAAACAGTTGGCTGCATACGGGAAATCCTAATAAGGAAGAATGTCCATACTGAAAGGACGGAGAATCTGTACCTTGTGTCCAGTGAACGAAGAAGGCGAACGGAAGAGAGTCCTACTTCTACCTCACTAATGCTACATAGATAATATACGTGTATAAGTATTCTGATTACTGTGTACGTAACTGATTTTATATCATGTCTTAGCTTGTTTTACATGTTCATGTCATGTTTTACTGATTTTATCGTTATGTTGTGTTTATCATGTATTCTGGATATTCTGATTAAGTATTACTTGTATTTCTTGTATTATTATACTTGTTGTGTAATAATAAGTAACTTTCTAAAAATAGCAGGTTTCCTAAAATAGCAAGTTTTCAAAAATAGAAAGTTTCCAAAAATAGATTTACTGCTTAAAATAGATAAGTTTTTAAAAATAGAAAGTTTCCATATTAAAAATAGAAAGTTTCCATAAATAGAAATAAGTTGGATTATTAAGCTAAAAAGGATAAGCTTAAGTTTTATTGATTATATATACTAAGTCATGTGATTAATAGTATAGTTTATTAATTATTACATGTAAATTAAATAAACTATAGATTATATCATTTAATTAAATATAGACATGATTTAATTAAATTAAGTGTATAAAAATACTTAGGTTAAGACATGTATTAATATCTATATAATATAACCTAAGTTATAGAAATTAATTAATTATAAGTCATGTTTTTAATAATTAATTAATTACTAAGTCTAAATTTCATGATTTAAATACGTAGGTTAAAGTCATGTATTATTAATAATAAAATAACCTAAGTCATGTGTTAATTAAATTAATTATGTAACATGTTAGATTAATTTAGTTAAGCTTGTAAATAAATAAACTTGTAAATTGATTAAACTTGTAAAATTAACTATGTTGTGAACCGTGTTTTATTTTACTAAAGCGTGTCGTGAACCAGACCCGTGAACCGGCCCGAATAAACTACCAAAAACAGTGGCAAACCAGCCCCTTGCCGGTTGCCCCTGCCTTCGCAACATTACCACCGGTTTCAACCGGTAGTTCCCCTTGGTCTCTCGGCTAGCCGCCGACTAGGGAAGGTTCCCGCTGCTGTCGCGGCTTATGTTCCCCCTGCTAGTTTATTTTAGCCACCGGCTTAAGCCGGTGGTGTTTGTTTGTTTTTCAGCCGAGACCCCCAAAACCAAACTACACCCTCATATATGTCGGGGTCCCCTTGTTCTTGCGGCCAAGACACCAAAACCACACCGAGACCTTAGGGACTCGGTTGGTGGTGATTAAAACCCACTGAGAGCCTAGCTCTCGGTTTCCTTGCGTCGGCCGAACCAACAACCCGAAAACCACCATGATTTAACCCCCATGATATTAATTAACATGTTTATTTATCTTGTTTTTAATAAACCCTATAATTCATGTGTTCTAATTTAATGAAAAGGTTAAAAAGAAGAGGTTAAAAAGATTTACCAATACGTGAACAATTAGAAAATGATAACACGAACGATCTTGCAAGAATTAGATCACTAAAAATCAACCGAACACCCCTCTTTGGTGTTTATACCCGACGGCCAAGAAGAAGGAAGAAAAGAGGATTAGGGTTTTTCTTATTTTTCTATTTTCTTGTACTAGCTGGGTACCCACGTAATGCGGCGGCGGATACCCTATGACTATTTTTTGCGGTGAGCAAATGTTGTTCGATTCATCGGTCTTTTAATTGCTTCTGGCGTCTCAGAGTTGACGACAGTTAGTGATGGTGGTTGAGAGAGAGAGAAAGGGGGTTGTGTATGGGTATTTTTTCATCCGTGTTTGTAGATTTTGTGGACTTTATATACTATATATCTTTTGTTTTCATAAAAATGTTATAAAATGGGCTTTAAAAAGGTTTAAATGGACTGTTACATGACAAAATGTTACTAACTGAGATTCAAAACAATTCAATTTTCAGTTACAAATACAAATGTAAAGACAATTTAATTTCAAGATGTAACTTACAACTATTTGTATGTTGTAACTTATTTTTGATTAAGCAACAAAAGTGTTTTCCTTTTAAAGAAATGTTTGTGGCTTAAACTTTTAACACTTCTATAATTAGAATAAGTCATAAACCTTTTATAAAGTAGTTAGATAATGAAACATATCTTTTCCTTTTTTTCTTGTTTTGGTAAAAATTGAATGGGCTTGGCCTTTTCCTTTGTCTTGTCCGCGGGTATGTGGGGCCCACAAGGGGAAACCCATTGTTTTCCGTGTCTACATATTATATGTGTTCTCGTGTCGTGTTTACGTGATTTATTTATTAATCGTTCGTGTCGTAATATATATTTATACGTAATCGTAATAATTACTACGTAAATACTTATAATGTGTTCGTGATTATTTACGTTCATGATTTCATGTTCGTATTTTCGTGATTATATTTATTGTTGAAATAATTATCGTGCATTAATACGTATTAAATACTTATCGTGTAATAACAAGTACGTAATACTTATCATTAATATTCGTGAAACGTAAACATGTTATATAAGGTAAGTTTTAATCATGTACGTACGATTATTAGTGTACTGTTCATGATAAAAGTATGCGGGTTTTATAATAGAAGTCTTATAAGATAGTGGATGTCCTTATAACTAACATATATATTTTCCGGACATTGATAAATATTTGATTAGAATTATACCATGCATATATGGTAAGGTATACTACTTTTTCAGACGATATTATAGTGTTCAGTTGACATTTTTTGTATATATATATACTCGTGGTTTACATAATGCATTTCAATAAAATCAATTTTCAGAGTTTTATTAGCCAAGAAATGGGAAATTTTCAAAAAAATTTCATTGTCTTCCTTGTTGCATCAATGGCAATAATTAATCTATCTATTGTAAGTTCATAAATTTAATTTTAATGGGCATGGTTAATAATATATTTGTTGCTAAAAGTAGTCATTATTGTGGGTACAGGCGGGTGACGATGGTTCAGTACCAGTTGAAGGTAATTTTTTTATTTTTTTTTTAACTTTTTCATCTAGTATATAATTATGATTGATTTTTCTTGTAGTTACTTGAATGGAATTTGTTTAAACATCTTTGGTGAAAGTATAATTTGTTTAAACATGGAATAAACAACATCAAAGATGTTTTTTACACTGTTTTTGTATGTTTTCACATTAGTATTACTTTCCCCATCCTATAATGAAATAGCACCGACAAAAAACACGCAGTTAATAAAAAACTATTACTATTTAAGTTTTTTTTTCTAACTTTTTACATAATTATAATTTTGCTATTAATCAATTTATTACAACTTTTTTATTTTTTATAATAATACTTTTTAAGTAAGCTGTGATATAATAAGCTTAATTCATATTTTTTAAAGATTTTTGAAAGTGGTTATTAAATTTTGAAAGTATAAAAATAATAAATAATAAATTAGACTATAATTTTGAAACGAAAAAAGTACTTGTTATCAATATAAAAAGAGTGCACTTGTACGTCGTTTTAATGCTAATGAAATGTGTTGCAGGGTTACAAAAGTTACGTGTTTCCGGTGAGAAAAGATCACCCACGACCCAACAAAAGCTATACAACACCAAGAATGACTTCGCTAGCAAACGTGTAATTCCTGATCATTGTAACACCGATGATGATTGCAAAAAAGTTTGTACAACTCGTTTGGGGTGGTGTGACTATGATCATTGCACATGTCACAATTAATAAAGATGTTCATTGTGATCGACCAATTAAATAAAAATATTGTTACAATAACTAATTACCATTTAATTACCTTTATTTACCATTTAATGAACTAATTAATTTAACACTTGTAATACAAGTAAGTCCTCTTGTTTACATGATCACTTGGTACATCATAGTGTCGAATATTTTTTGTAGGACTATCCGACTATATCAGCATGAACGCATGATAGACATATACATTGAAGATTGAATGCATGAATGCGTTTTGTATTATCAAGTTCTAACTTCACATTCGGACATACCATACCCAATCGTTTTTCCACTTTCCTACAATTTATATCTCTCATTTATTTGAGATTTATAATCGATATTGATTTTTAGATATTTTATTTTCTACTTTTTAGCAACTCATTTCATTGTCTTTATATAAAAAAGAAAGAGAAAATGATGTTGTTTCAAGCATATACAATAGCACTTATAGGATTGGATACAAGGATAATCAAATGAAGTTTGGTGTTTTCGATACAAATATAGTTGTTAGACTATCTTTATTCATGACGTTGAAGTTTGAACTAGGTTGTAAGTACATGCCATTAAAAATTACATATTAAATTATGGAAAATACAAAATGTATCAACCTCATCTCACGACCTGATCGTTTCAATTATGGAAAGTACAATATTTACCAACCTCATCTCACGACCTGGTCTCACAATCCGAGTGCTCTCTTCAACTGAAAATTACCGATCTAATGTAAAATAAGGTTTAATGTCTGGAAACCATTTTTTCCGATAATGGTTGTTTGGTCAGAAAATATGAAGAAGAAATATCATGGCAACAGGGAAAGTATATAGGGAGTAGGAAATGTTATCTTGGGACTTAGGAGTGTATATTAAAAAAGTCAAAAGACTGCTTTTGTGGACCCGTTTGGTTTAAAGCCGGGTTTTACTTTTAGTATAAGTTTATAAAGTGGATGATTTATGGTTAGATTTAAATTTGGGTTTTGAATATTATATTAATTTTTGTAAAAATAAATATTTATATTAAATATATTATTATAAAATTAAAAAAAATTATAATAAAAAAAAGAAGAGAAAGAGAAAAAAATTGATATGGCCCACAAAAAGTTATTGTGTCAGTATAGAAAAGTAAATAATGGCCTTGCTATCCGGAATTGTGTAACCACTTAGGGTCAGTTTGGTATCCTATTTAAGTTGGGTTTTTAGATGAAAATACACTTGTCAAGTGTTTGGTACAAAACCCACTATCACATAATTAGTATGTATGCCCAATAGTAAGTGGTTACACAATTCTAGATAGCAAGGCGAGTATTTACTTTTCTATACTTGTAGAATGATGGCAATCTATGATCTATCAAGAGGGTTGTTGTTTCTAGAGAGAGGAGTAGAGAGAGATGAGAGAAAATGTGAAATGTATTATGTGTAAAATAAAACAACCAACACCCCTTTCCATGGTGGAAAGGGGTTTATATACCCAAATCCCTTAGTGGGCTTCGGCCTCCGGTCTATGAACATGCTAATGGGTCGGGCTAACATAAACTATAATTAAACTATACTACGAGCCCTTAACTATATTGTTGTAGTGACCGAGACTTTCTAAATACGAAAAACGTATTTTCAACAATCTCCCCCAAAGGGAGGTCGCTCCAAATTGCAAAGTCCTAATCTAGCATGTTAGATCTTCGTTCTCGTGCTCGTAGTCCACTTTCTCTTTACTTCTTTTACTTTTCTTCATTCTTGTGAATATGTGTTGATTTACCATCAGGCTTTGGCTTATAGCATGTTCTTTTGGCTTTTCACGTGCAGTCTTGTCCTTCTTGTGATGTTAGCTTGATAAGTGTGAAAACACTCATCAATAATGATCCAAAAACCACTCAAAACAAAGTCAAATACATTATATTAATTGAAAAATATCAGAATTACGTTGGTATTTGTGTTTCATGTGTTTCATGTGTTTACAGGTAAACAAGATACATGTTGAAGCAAAGACGCGTTTTCGAGGATTTATTTGATGAAAAGACGAAGAAAAGGACGAAAGAGCTTTCAAGGACCTAACTTGCTAATATTACCAAGATGGAGGGCTAAACTTGTAACTTTCACAAAAATGAAGGATGAAAAGGAGATTTACTTTAACCCTTCTATCACATTTGATAAAAGATTAATAATTGAGGGGTCAAATATAAACAAAGGGAAAGTTTATTTAACCTTTATTCGGTCAAAACTTGACCAAGACCTGGTCAATCACAAATAAAAAAATAAACGTCTTCTTCATTCCTAAGAGAGAGAAAAAAACGAGCACTCAATTTTATCTCTTTCACCAGCAAACCTGCAAGATCAAATAACTAGAGCTACATGAAGATTCAGGCTTAGCTCAAAGAAGAAAAATCGATCAGC
Source organism: Glebionis coronaria (assembly GCA_025667525.1). Lineage (NCBI taxonomy): Eukaryota > Viridiplantae > Streptophyta > Magnoliopsida > Asterales > Asteraceae > Glebionis > Glebionis coronaria. Next base: position 536,071,188 of record CM046876.1, read on the forward strand.
TTTTCATCCTCTTCATGATGATACAAATTAATTGGCTCAAAAATGGAAGACGAAGAAATTCCCAAATTGGATGAAGATTGAAGAACCCTAGTCTCAACCTCGTATTTTACATGTGGCAGATAAAGATTAGAGGCAACACGTCACACCTCTCCTCTCAGTCGTCTATAAATACTAAGGGAGCACCTCATTTGAAGATGGTTAGCTTAGGTGTAGTTTCACATAGATGTAGGTGTAGGAGTAGATAGAGAATTCTTCACCTAGTTCTATTCTTGTTAGATTTCAGTTAGAGTATAACCGAATGATGTTAGCTTTTGTAACCGAATAGTTTGTTTTCACCATTAATGGAAGTTTAAGTTTTTCTATATTCATCTTTCTACTATTTTGTCTACTGTTCAAATTAAACAGATAGAATCGTGATAATCTTTCTCAATTCTTTTCTTTTTCAATGTTATTTTCATCGTGCTTGATGATAGTTACTGTTTGATTGGTAAATGGATTAAGGTGGGTATGGGTTGGTGTTTGAGGTGTTGGTGGGTTAACAATAGGTGTTGGAGGTGGAGTATTGTGTGGAGTATTATGTATTACATGTCGAGTAATAAGAGAAGGATAAGTGTCAAGGAATTCATATGAGGTGGAAGGTGTAATAGATCCATAGGTAAATTGATGTTCGTCAAAGGTTACATGTCTAGAGATGATAATTTTGTTTGTATTTAGGTCGAGACATCGATAACCTTCATGATAGGCTGGGTAACCTAAAAATATACATGGTGTGGCTCGTGGAGCGAGTTTGTGTGGTGGAAATAGATGGGGATAACACAAGCATCTAAAAGTGCGAAGTTTGGAATAGTTAGGTTATTTGTTGAACAATTTTGTAACCGGTATCGTATTTTGAATGGCGGTTGAGGGGAGGAGGTTTAAAAGGTAGGCGGTCATGTGAAGTGCCTTGACCCAAAATGTGGGCGGAAGGTGGGCTTGAAAAAGTAACGTACGAATCATATTATTTATCGTTCAAATCATACGTTCTGATTTTCCATTTTGTCGGGAGGTTTTAGGACAAGAAAATCTCATTTGAATCCCATGTGTGGAGAAAAGGTTAAGAAGTTGGGTGTTGTCGAACTCACCACCATGATCACATTGAAAACCAAGAATGTCACATTTAAATTGATTTTTAACATAAGAACGAAAGTGTACAAACTTAGCAAACACTTTGGATTTAGTTCGAAGAGGATAGATCCACAAATAATGAGAAAAATGATCAAGAAAAATCACGTAATACTTAAAACCACCCGTGCTAGTAATAGGGGATGTCCAAATATCTGAATGAATAATCTCAAAACATCTAGAAACAACAAAAGTAGAACTTGAAAAGGAAGTTTTACATGTTTTCCAAGTTGACAAGCATGACAAACATGAGGAGACTTCTCCTTATTACAGGTAATAAAATTACGAGAAACAAGAGAGTGTAACACGGCGTCACCCGGATGACCGATGCGTTGGTGCCACATAGAAGGACTGAGAGACATTAAAGCACTTGGAAGGGATGACGGTTGGGTTACCGGATAAAGATCACCTGAACTGTCATATCTGAGTAAGATCTGACGAGTCAGGAAATCTTTCACAGAGAAACCAAAAGCATCAAATTCAATAGTACAATTATTGTCTCTAGTAAACTGACATACATAAATAAGATTTTTAATAATATTAGGAGTGACAAGGACATTATGAAGATGTAAAGGGCGATGAAGAGTGGGAAGAATGCTATGGCACGTATTAGTGACGGGTATAGTTTTACCGTCACCAACACGAACAGATGGATACAAGCAAGAATTAAAAATAGTGCTTAAATTATTAACATGAGAATTAAGATGTGAAGACGCACCTGTGTCCATATTCCAAACATGATCTTGAGTAGTTGTGGTGCTAAATGCATTCGGTAATAATGTCGCTTGTGTCGTCATATATGTGGGAGCCGAAACCATATAATTCATGTCGATAAACTTGGATGACTAATCAGCCGCTTTATAGCCTCACGTGAATATCAAATAGAACAAAATCTTTTATGGTACTAAACTTGCTAGCAAATACTAGTAATTAATTGTAAAACTAGTTTGCTTCAAACGGTTACTAACAAGCACAAGAACCAACAACCAATCCACACTTTCTATAAGAAAAGGAAAGATATCACTGATCCACTATTTTTATCAATTGATGTCAATCGAATTACTATAACACCGACAGTTGAAAAAAAAGTGATTTTTTTAATAGGATCGGAAGGGATGAGAGAAGTAAAAGAAAAATACGTGATTCTGGGGAGACTTTGTTAGGAGAGAATATTTTCTGGCTCTGATACCATGTTTGATTGGTAAACTGTCTGCTTATTCAATAAAGTCATTACAATATATAAGCATATCGGAAGGATCTAGAAATAACATAAATGGGCTAAAAGCCTAATAACAGTGGGCCAAAACATATTAACTAACAGTTACCAGCCTATGAGTTTCTGATATGACTGTTTCAAGTTGTCAGTTGTTAGAGGATTAGTGTTATTTGTTAAAGAGTTAAGTTTTCATTGATAGTAAATAAGCTATATGATTTTTCAGTTTATTTTGTCATAAGCTCGAAACAGCTTATGGGAGTTACACTCAGTCTTTTCGATACATTTCTCTACATATTTCTTAGTAAAAGTACTTACTACCATCAATAGCTGAAGTAGTAGTTGGTTAATAGTCTGTTACAATTTCAGTTAGCTTTAATAACTGATTTCTCCATTAATGGAAGATTTAGATTCTTGATTTCATACTTACACACTTTTCATTATCTCTTTTTTTCTTAACAAGTGATTCTACTAGTTTTATATGTCCACAGGTAGTTAGACTTTACAAATTCAGTTTACGATTTTTGTTTAAAGTTTGTTATAGGTTTGATATCATTTTAACTAATCTCCATTAATTAAAGTTCTAAGTTTTTTTTTCAATTCTCTTTCTTTTTTTTAAAAAGCATACTGTTAATTTGTTGATAAGTTCATAACGAGCTTATGAAGTATAATCCTTCTCTCTATTTTTCTTCTAAACAAGTTTCTGTAGGTTTAGTTTACTCAGCTTATCACTTGTGAACGAGATTTTTTTTAAGAGTTTGTTTTGAACAAGTTACTTAATTGCATTAATCGATTTACTGATTTGACCCTTTGCTATTTGATTTACGTTTGTAGTTCGTAACGTTTGTTTAAACGATTACTTCGATTCAGCAGTACTATTCTGCAACCTTGCAGTTCAGTAGTTCGCATTGCTTCTAATGTCGTGTATGCAGGTGATGTGTGCAGATCAGATCAACAAATAGTAAACGCCATCAACATACTAGGTGTTGTGTGTGAGGTGACGAGTAGCAGCATAGTGTTAGTCTAACCGAGCTCAGCGCTCCGCTTCTCCTCAACGGATGCTTGATATTTTGGTTAAGCACACTTTACGATTTCCTGCATAAATAGTGTAATCTGTTACTATAGTGTAATGATTAAGTCAGTTTGTTTGCCAATTAACGGAAGTAATCTGATCTGTTTACTCTTCCTTGCAATATGTCAGTATCTGTTTTAGTATGACTATCTTTACGTCTAATATTTGATCTAAAAATTTTTGGTGTAATCTGATAGTGAGTAATCACAATGTAATTTTAGTGTAAATTTGTTTGATCCGTGTAAGTGCACTGTTTTTTGTTCAAGTTTATAGTGAATATATATACTTTTTTCATGTGTTATAGCTTTCTTAGCTTTTGCGTTATCCGCCTACTGGTGTTTGGAATAAGGTGGACTCAATTGCTGTTATTCTGTTTAGGATCTTAGATCAGTTATAAAAGGTTTAGAAGGATAGAAAAATTATGTTGCAATTGAAGAATAGGTACTGAGTTTAGTAATAGGATATTAATTTCTTTGCTTAAACTGAATGTTGAGTTCTAGCTGTAGGAATATAGATTACAGATAGTTGAGGTTTAGTTAGTGAGATTAGGACTTGTTTGTATTAAAAATCAAATAGAGATAAAAATATGTTCAACAGGATTCGAGCTAGAGACCTTTAGGACAGTTATCAGCAGACTTATCACTAGGACATTTCCAATTTCTTGTTATAGTTTTAGACCAGTTTTCTTTTAACTCGTTTTGCTTAGATAAGTTGTAGTAGCTTATATTGTCGAAAAAGTTGTTTTTCTGTTAGCTTATTTCCAAATTTCTTTCATCAAAATTATTTGCTTGGGTTTTTAAACATTTCGTATAAGTTTGGTTTAAAGTGGCTAAGGATAATGTTCGTTTTCATTTTTTAGTCACGTTCTCAATTTGAATAAACATTTCTAGTTAGAATAGCAGAATTACAAGTTAGTTGATCATTTGTGGAGATCATTTTAGTCACGTTCTTTTAGTCCAGTTAGTTGATGGATTACATGTTGGGCTTGTAAACTTAGTTTGGTTTTGTTTATATGAAATCTGTTTCGTATTTTGTTTGCTTATATACTCATTTGATATTTGTAACTACATTTGATGGTAAGAAATCACTTTTCTATTTTAATTTCTTTATTTTTATTAAAATAGATTAGTTTTATTAAAATAGACTAGTTTTATAAATTTGTATTTTACATTTTTTACATTTTGTGCATTTAATTTTTGTATTTGCAACGTGTTTGTAGTCTAGTACGTATATGTAGATAGTATAATATTTTAATTTTTTTTACATGCTTTGTGCAAATTAGACATAGTAACCAAACAATATTTTATCACCAAAAACAATAAAGTCAAGCTTAAAATTGTTATATCAATTCGATTAGATACCGAGACAATACGATACTAAAACGAAATATTAAATGGCGCCGCTGCCGGTTCTTTTCGTGAAGATTAATAGTTTCGAGTGAGACATATTGGATTTTGGGATCCGTTCACTTTGTGGACGTTATTTTTACGTATTATAAATCAAAAACATAAAAAAATCAAAAAGATAAAAATATAAAAACTAAAAAAACCACAAAATCAATTCTTTTCCTAAAGAATTGAACCAAAAAAAATAAAAAATCCAAAAAGTAATCTTTTGCCTAAAGATTACACCAAAAAGGTTTTCATCGTTTTTACGTACATATAGTATTTTCTTAAAAACCAAATAAATACAAAAATATTTTCTTTATATTATTACATGTAAATACATATACGTAGATACCAACACTTAATACATCTACTTCCATAAGTATTGCTTTTGCAATATACCGTGTTCGGGAGCGCCAGTCCTTGACACGTGTATCGATCAAATTTAATTAAGGCACAATAGATAAATACTATAATCTATTTGATCTTGAGAAAGAGGCCACTGTGTGGGGGGTAAGGCGAGTGTATTTCACATTCTAAAGAAGCAGACTCTTAAGTGCTACGCACTGCCTTGTTTCTCCGCTTCCTTGTGGGTCTTTCAAGAGTGATAGTGGTGAGTGGTGTGCCACCGAAGTATTACTTACATATATTATATTTTCTTGTGGATATTAATTATCGAACCTCGAGGGAGATAATCTCTTCTCCTTCAAAAGTCGACCGAGAGCTTATCTCTCACTCCTCGAGTTTACTTACACGTGTACTCGCACACGTGTAACCATACCACCTTTGGTGTATTACTTCCTTCCCTGAGGAAGCTTTTAAACATCATTTTACTTGTATATACATTCGGCCACCTTGCTACACATGGACACTCGTTCCATGTTGGAGATTTTGCAACAACGATCCGCCAATGCTAATTACCCAACTTGTTCGACTTGTGGAGGTACACACGATACTTATTTATGTGATCAAAAAAATGGCTATTATGGGGATGGATATGCTTATAATGGAACCGAGAACCCTAATTTTCGACCTAACACTCAAATGGACTACACTTGTAATGACTATATGGGATATTCTGGTTTTTCATCACAAAATCCACCATCATTTCATGATCAACCCTTTGATGAGCCATACCAAAACCAAGATTTTTCAAACAATGAAGGTTTTCAAAATAATGATAATTTTCAAGGCTATAATCAAGAAACCTTTCAAAAACAAGGATTTTCCAATTATGGAGGTTTTCAAAATTATGAAAATCTTCCATGCTATCATCATGACACCTTTCAAAATCAAGGATTTTTGATCAAGCGTTTAACCAAGAGAATATGCAAAATGACTCTCACAATCTTGAATTAATTGCTAAGATGGATCGCAATCTTGAGAGGAGCCTTCAAGAGAGTGAAAGGAGAATACTTGTATGTTACGCGGAAACTAATCAAAGACTCTTTCTCTTTGTACAATCTTATCTAACTCAAGGAGCTTTACCATGTGATATTGATCCGTCTTTGAGAGTTGATAATGAGGATGATACTATTAGTGATGGATATCGTAAATCATGTGAAGAAGAATACATTGCTACCCGTGCTCGTATGCTTAAACAATGCTTATATGATGATGATGACGAACCTTCGATTTGTATGACACTTAATGATGACACACCTTCATCACCTTTACCTCACGTGGAACCCACCGACTCTTTAACCATGGGCGACGAGCCTCTTAGCACTAATACAAACACCGATTTGGATGAATTAACCTCTTCTAGTGATGAGAACCTTATCCCAATCCAAAGAGAGCTTGAGTGTGTTTCCAATAAACCATGTGATGAGCTTTGTATTTATACCTCTTCTCCTCATGATCACATTGAGATTTCATCACATGTTGACCTTCATGCTACTACTAGTGATTTTGGTGATTTCGATCAAGATGACATTCCTAATTTGGATGAAGATGTTGCTCCTATAGAAGAAGTGGAAGATGTTCATATTCGTGAGGTTTTATCAAACGTTTATAATCTTATCTCCTCGATTGAAGCATTGAATGAAAACCATAGTGATGATTCCATAGAAGAAGAACCTTTCATTGACATTTCTTCACCGGTTTTTGAGGTTGTACCTATTGATTTTTATGATGATATCATCCCTTTGAGTGATTCTCTCATTAATACACCTTCTTTTGAGCCTTCTATTCCCACCCTCCCACCCTTGAAGTTGGTTATTGATGAAGATCATATACTCTTAGAGATTGATCCTTTTTCACTTAAGGCACCTTTAGAACCAAACACCTTTGATATGGATTCTCATATGGATATGATGCCACCATAGAGGCTTATCTTGCTAAAACTGATTTAGAGGTTGATGTTAGTGATTCTAATTGGGAAGAGGATATTCGTCTTATTGAGAACATGCTTTTGGGGAACATAGAGCCTACACCTCCTTCACAAGACACTATTAATCTTGATCCTCTTTTCACTATGCCTTCTATGGAAGATTACCCACCTTTTGATGTTGATGAAGAGCCTAACATGGACATCATAGTTATGAATGTTTTGATACCTACACCTTCATTGTCTCATGATGCTTTGATATCTAAGGGGGAATCTTATATGGTTAATTCGAGTTCATCTCTTTATTTTTTTCATGAAGGGAAAGGTTTTTGATCCTGGGGTACGTATGTTTGGGAAAAATTGGTTTTCATCTACTCCAACTAAGAGTATGGTTTTGATTGATCTGGGCTTCTCATATGAGCTTACTTTGGTGATGCTACCTATTTTGGAGTTGTTCGAATGTAGAGATGGAAACTATGTATTTGATCCTGAGGTACTTACTACATGAAAGATTTCATATGTTGGACAAACTTGAGACACGTTGGACCGTTCAATTTATCGAGGCGGATATTGTAAATCTTATAGTAAATGGCAACGTGCTAAGTTTGAGTGTATCATGTGAGATGTGCTTCAAAAGTGGATATCCTTTATTCTCCATGATGTTTCCCCAAGGACAACTTAATTCGGGGCCGAGTCGAGCTAGCGACTTAGGGTTTAAAAAAACTCAAGCATTGAATAACTAGGTTAGAAAATGTAGAGTAGATTTTCAATAGGTTAGGTTTAATTAAGAGGATGTTATAGTAGAGTTGAAGTGGAGGGGTGCCTTTCTTCGTCTTTTGGTGTTTGCTTCAAGGGTTGCTCCCTCACATTTCATGCTTGGAGCTTATGGAGGAGGCCCGTGTATCCGGTTCACTTCGATTAGTTTTTGCTATTGTGATATTCAAAACACTTGTGCTTAAAATGAATACCCTTTAGTTGTCTCTTCCTTAACTTGGGTTAAGCAAAGTAATCAATGTAATAAGTATAGGGGATTTTACTCCAATACTCTTAAACATTAAGGACAATGTTTATCTTAAGTGTAGGGGAGACTTCTATCGAAGTGACCTTATCTAGACCATTCCCTTAACTCCATGATAATTGGGAAAATTAATTTTTCAAACATTTTTCAAATTTTTGATCTACTTTGGCCACCAAAAATATGCATTCATAATTTTTGCATAAATCATTTTTCATTTGCATAACACATTTGCATTATATTTATTTCTTCTTTTATTTTTCATCAAAAATATTATAAAAGAGAAAAAATATAATAAGAACATGGTTTAACAAATTTACACTTATTTGACATATTAGGCCCGCCATGGATACTTTGACTCAACGCGAGTTTGCTTATCTAATCATTCTCTAGCTAGTATCCTTAACCATGTAGTCCTTCATTGGTCTATTAGGCTAAGCATACACCAATCTCATTATTTGAGATTTTAAATTTGTGGAGAATGGGAAATGATAGAGTTGAAGCAAGTATAAAAGGGCTAGATAAACTTCATAATAATTACTTGTGGCTAAACCCTTCTCTTAGTTACCTCTATTTTCTTCACATGTATATATGTTAATAAATAATCAAGAACGGTTTTAATCGGTTTGTAGTCTCTTATGCATTTTTGTCTAATCATTCACGGTTGGTATAAGTACGTCTTAAGATTCTAAGTTAGAACGTTTTATGTGTACTAGACTTATGTCATGCTTAATACTTAGCGGGTGTTTTTTCTTTTATTCTTTTCAAATTTCTTTGTGAGGAATAAAGAAAAATAAGAGCGGCTTACAAAAAAATGAGTGGCTAGAAAAAAAAAAGAAAAAAATAATTATACAAGACTCCCAAGAGGGGCAGTGAAGTGTTAATTATAGTAACTATTAGATTCCAATATTACCTTGACGGTTGCGGGGATTTAATAGTTGTTCCAATCCTATATTACCTTGACGGGTTGTGGGATTGAAGATCCAAAGTCTCAAAAAGGCGGAGGATGTAAATTATTACGTGAGTTTTATTTTTCTTTCCTTAGCGAGTGTGTAGCTACTTATTAATGCATGACATGAGGATTTTACACATAAGGCGAATAACTTATTACTCTTGAAACGGACTTATATTAATTGTGAGCGATTTTTCAAGTAATGGATGAGAGGATTACTTAGGATTAAAACCGTGCTTCCTTATTTTTGGATTTTGCATTTCTTATATTTCACGCTTTAAATAATGACAAATTTGCTCAAATAATAACCGGTTCCACATTTAATTGTCATGAATAAGTTGATGCACTTTTTACTTGCGAATGCAATGATCCCATTTTTAAGCTTGGTATGGGGAAAGTGAAACTTGGGGTAATAAGTATCCATGGTACCAAAGCCCTAATTTAAGTCATTGACTTCTTTATGAGTTTTTCCATCAAAACCATTTCAAGAAAAATCAAAAATATATAAATAGAATTGTTTTTCCTTGCATTGCATTGTAAATATTCAAAATTATTTATCATGTAGTATAGTTTGGTATATTAAATCATAAAATGGCCGAGGTGGGTTAATTATGAGAAAAGTGTACTCTAGAGCTTTGAAATGCTGCATTGCATGAGGTCATGGCAATGGTCAAGTGGAGGGGAGTTGATAAGTGTGAAAACACTCATCAATAATGATCCAAAAACCACTCAAAACACAGTCAGATACATTATATTAAATGAAAAATATCAGAATTACGTTGGTATTTATGTTTCATATGTTTTCAGGTAAACAAGATACATGTTGAAGCAAAGACGCGTTTTCGAGGATTTATTTGATGAAAAGACGAAGAAAAAGACGAAAGAGCTTTCAAGGACCTAACTTGTTAATATTACCAAGATGGAGGGTTAAACTTGTAACTTTCACAAAAATGAAGGATGAAAAGGAGATTTACTTTAACCCTTCTATCACATTTGATAAAAGATTAGAAATTGAGGGGTCAAATATAAACAAAGGAAAAGTTTATTTAACCTTTATTCGGTCAAAACTTGGCCAAGACCTGATCAATCACAAAGAAAAAATCAAACGTCTTCTTCATTCCTAACACTATATTCTCAAGATTTATTTTGAAGAGAAAAGAAAAGATTTGGAAAGAAATTAAAACTTAATTGTGTTCTCGAGATTTTTTAACAAGAGAAAAGAAAAGAAGAGAAAGGAAGATATAAGCCATTTTGGCCATAAAATCTTCTTCCCACTTTTGGGATGATTGTTTTTCTCTTCTTTTTTCTTCTCTTCTCTAGTTTTTACTTCTTTTCTTTTCAATAATAACTTGAGAACATAGTGTAAGAGAGAGAAAGAAACGAGCACTCAATTTTATCTCTTTCACCAGCAAACTTGCAAGATCAAATAACTAGAGCTACATGAAGATTCAGGCTTAGCTCAAAGAAGAAAAATCGATCAACTTTTCATCCTCTTCATGATGATACAAATTAATTGGCTCAAAAATGGAAGACAAAGAAATGCCCAAATTGGATGAAGATTGAAGAACCCTAATCTCAACCTCGTATTTTACACGTGGCAGATAAAGATTGAAGGCAACACGTCACACCTCTCCTCTCAGTCGTCTATAAATACTAAGGGAGCACCTCATTTGAAGATGGTTAGCTTAGGTGTAGTTTCACATAGTTGTAGGTGTAGGAGTAGATAGAGAATTCTTCACCTAGTTCTATTCTTGTTAGATTTCAGTTAGAGTATAACCGAATGATGTTAGCTTTTGTAACCGAATAGTTTGTTTTCACCATTAATGGAAGTTTAAGTTTTTCTATATTCATCTTTCTACTTTTTTGTCTACTGTTCAAATTAAACAGATAGAATCGTGATAATCGTTCTCAATTCTTTTCTTATTCAATGCTATTTTCATTGTGCTTGATGGTAGTTACCAGCCTATGAGTTTCTGATATGACTGTTTCAAGTTGTCAGTTGTTAGAGGATTAGTGTTATTTGTTAAAGAGTTAAGTTTTCATTGATAGTATATAAGCTCTATGATTTTTCAGTTTATTTTGTCATAAGCTCGAAACAACTTATGGGAGTTACACTCAGTCTTTTCGATACATTTCTCTACATAGTTCTTAGTAAAAGTACTTACTGCCATCAATAGCTGAAGTAGTAGTTGGTTAACAGTCTGTTACAATTTCAGTTAGCTTTAATAACTGATTTCTCCATTAATGGAAGATTTAGATTCTTGATTTCATACTTACACACTTTTCATTATCTCTGTTTTCTTAACAAGTGATTCTACTAGTTTTATAGGTCCACAGGTAGTTAGACTTTACAAATTCAGTTTACGATTTCTGTTTAAAGTTTGTTATAGGTTTGATAGCATTTTAACTAATCTCCATTAATAAAAGTTCTAAGTTTTTTTTTTCAATTCTCATTCTTTTTTTTAAAAGCATACTGTTAATTTGTTCATAAGTTCATAACGAGCTTATGAAGTATAATCCTTCTCTCTATTTCGCTTCTAAACAAGTTTCTGTAGGTTTAGTTTACTCAGCTTATCACTTGTGAACGTAATAAGTGTGAAAACACTTATACTTTTACCACTTATTTCCAATAATAACAAGACCAAAACGTGTATTTTATGTCGTGAAAGTCAGAATTATGCGTGGTTTGTGTTTTTATTGTGTTTTAGGACCAAAAGATGCAAAAGGAAGAAAACATGGGCTATCGCGGGCTTTTATCGAAGAAAAAGACTAAAGATGAAGTCGAAAGATCGAGAATGCAAAAAGAACGGAAGTCCAAGGCCAATTCTGAAGATTTATCGAAGAAAAAGTCTAAAGACGGAAGTTTAATGAAGTCGAAGAACTCAAGTCTAATTTTTGAAGAAAATTACAAGACAAGTTCAACTTATATCGACAAATCCCGAGACGACATCGAGAAAGACAAAGAAATTAAGTCGAGTCGAGACGAGAAGAAAGAAGTTAGATAGCTTAAGCATGTAATCTCCCCACCTCCTATAAATACCCTCCTAATATGTCATTAGGAGGGTGTTAGGTGTTTTAGTTTTTAATAGTTGTAATTTTTTTAAGTGCTTTTTATTTTTTCTCTCTAGTTTCCTTCCAAACTTATTAATCTTTACATTAATCTTGTAATCTTTTTACATTCATCTTTAATCAATCAAGCTTATTTTATTAATTCTCATTCTACCTTTCTTAATCTTTATCTTAATCTTGATAATCATGTAGTTAATCTCATCTCTTTGATTTAGTGATTGTTTTATTCATATGATTGATCTTGTAGTTTTGATGTGGTGGATGTTTTGAGCTTATTGTGGTATTTGATCTTTTAGTGTTTGGCTTATGCTTGATTAAGTTGTTTTGATAGATTAATAGGATTGCTTATTAGTTGATTTTGAATGTTTTGATTATTTAAAGTTTTTATAGTTTTTAATTTGTGGCTTATTTAGTTCTTCTTAAAATTTATTTGGTTAAAGTTTTGGTTAACTGCTTGTTTGGTTTGTGCTTATTAGTAGCTTATCTCTTAAGTTTCGATTTAACTGTTCTATGTATCTGTGTTTCAACAATTTTGGAAAAGGGTTTTAAATCTCTGAATTCGTCTCTTTCTCTGAAATTGCAAGTATTCCGAAATTACCTTTTCTCTGAATTCATCATTTTCATGAAATCATCATTTTCCTGAAAAGTCAATTTTTCCGAAGAAACACATTTTCCTGAAAACCTTGCTATTCCGAAATTATCATTTTTTCTGAAAATCCTTCTTTTTCCGAAAACCCTAATTTCTCTGAAAAGTCCATTTATTCTGAAAACCCATTTTTCCGAAAACCTTCCTATTCCGAAGATTTTGTTATTCCGAAAAACCTGTTATTCCGAAAATACCATTTCTCTGAAAAGTTGTTTATTCCGAAGAAGTTACTTTTTCTGAAAAGACAAGTATTCCGAAAATGCCAATTTTTCTGAAAACACCGTTTTTCCGAAGATCCTATTATTCCGAAGATTCAATTTCTTTGAAATTCTCAGACTTAGTTAATTAGGAATTTTCTGAATTGTTTCTATTTTCTAAACTTTATTTTTTCCTGCCTTTTTATTTAGCATTTGTTTTAACTTGTTTTATCTTAGATTAAATCTTCAAGCTTTCAACGACATTTTTATTTTTAGTAGAATAGATAACCAAACCTTTTTATTTTCCACCAAGAACAATTGAGTCGCACTTTCTTCCGGTAATCAATTCGAAAAGATCGATTTAACGAACTTTCATACGAGCTTAAAAACCAGTTATTAAATGGCGCCGCTGTCGGGTCTTTTCGTTAAGATTAACGGTTTTTAGTGAGAGACGCGTTGGATTTTGGGATCCGTTCATCTTTGAACGTTATTTTCCTTGCTTTAAAATTTTCAAAAATCCTAAAAAATATAATTTAAAAAAAAATAAAAAAAAATAAAAAAACATAAAAAACCAAAAATATTTCTGCTTTGTTATTTCTTTTGCAGGTGTATGCGCACTCGATCAACGTCTTATCACGAGCCCGAGACTCTCGATAACTTAGACATGGCCGGTGTACACAACAATAATAATAATCCACCTCAACCCAACATGTATAATAACAACAATGAACCTCTACCGGACAATCGTCCAATGATCGAACTTTTGCAAGCACATGTAGAGGGCAACAACGATGCTATTGTCATACCCGCGATTGGAGCCAACAACTTTGAGCTCAAATCCGGCTTCATTCAAATGGTCTCTGCTCAACCATTCTTGGGGCGTTCAATTGATGATCCTCATGACCATATTAAGAGGTTTCTTCAACTCACTAATACGGTTAAGTATAATGGGGTTTCACAAGAGGTAATTCTCTTGCAACTTTTTCCTTTCTCCTTAGAGGGACAAGCCCGACATTGGCTTGATAAGGAAACGCCACAAAGTATTCTTACGTGGACGGATTTAGAGACCAAATTTATCAACTACTTTTTCCCACCCTCACGTACTACCGCTTTGCGGAATGAAATCATTACTTTTGAACAAAAGTACGGTGAGACATTTAGTGAATCTTGGGACCGTTTTAAGGAACTTTTACGAAAGTGTCCACAACATGGTTTAACAAAAGTACATCAAATTAATACTTTTTACAATGGTTTAAGCATGAATGACCAAGATTCACTAAATAGTGCCTCGGGGGGTAAACTGTTGGTTAAGTCTGATAATGCCGCTTGGGATATTATTGAGAACAAGTCTAGAGTGCAAACCAAGAGTGTTCAGACCAATGTGGCTAGTGCTAGCACTAATGAGAGCGACAAGAGAATTGATAAGCTTACTTCGCTTGTTGAATCACTTGCTCTCCAAGCTGCCAACAATACCAAAGCTATCACTGCCCAAGCTAGTGCTTTGACTCAATCATGTGATATATGCGGGGGATCTCACTCATACACCAATTTTCCTTCGACTCATGACAATCCGGAAAATGTGTATGCCGCCAACGGTAACTATTCCACAGGAAGCTATCAAGCACGTCCTCAAGGTGACCGCAATCTGCTCAGCTATCACTCAAACAAATATCTTTCACCACCCGGTTTTCCCCCACAAAACCTAAGTAACCTTAATCGCAACAATCAAAACCAACCACGTGCTCCAACTCTATATCAAAACCAAAGAAACCCATATCCACCTCAAAGAAACAACCAAGTTTACCAACAACCTGCTTATCAACCACCCGCCTACCATGCTCCTCCTCCCAACCAACCCACCGCATTACACCAAGATGTTGAAACCTACATGAGGACTAATGATGTGATCGTGCAAAATCTTCAGCGGGAAATGGCCAACATGAAAGCAGATATGGTGAAGTAAGGGAATGATCTTCGAGCTGATATGCGAAACACTTTGGCAAGTCAAACGAATGACTTAAGGAACATGATGGCTAGTTTCTTCCCAAGTAATCAAGCCTCTGGATCGGGTTCTCTTCCGAGTAACACCGTTGCTAATCCAAGAGGAGATGAAAGCAATCACGACTCGCAGTGGAAAAGGTTTAAAGGAACCCGAGCTTCCTACACCTACACCGGTGATTGTGACAAAGGAAAACAAGTCTCCTTCTCCAAATCCTCCATCTTCTATTCCTCAAACTTCTACGTCTCCAATTTCACCACCTTCTACTTCTACTCCTCCACCACCCAACGATGTGAGTGAGAATTCCATTCCAAAGCCTTCATCTCAACCCAATATACCTTATCCTTCAAGGTTGAGGAAAGAGAAATTGAAGAACAAGGATGATATTCAGGTTTCTAACTTTCTCAAAATGTTTAAACAACTGAATTTCAATATCTCCTTTGCTGAGGCTCTCGCTCACTAAAGATCTTCTTAGTGATAAAGAGAAACTTCTCGATATTGCTCAGACCCAACTTAATGAGAATTGCTCCGCAGTGCTCTTAAGGAAATTACCAACCAAACTTGGTGATCCGGGTCGTTTCTTGATTCCTTGCAACTTCCCTGGGGTAGAGAATTGTATGGCCCTAGCCGATCTAGGTGCTAGTATAAACTTAATGCCTCTAAGCGTTTGGAAACAATTGTCTCTACCCGAGCTAGTCCCCACCCGAATGACTTTGGAATTAGCTAACCGTACGGTTGCTTATCCAGTGGGGATAGCCAAAGATGTCTTCGTCGGTGTCGACAAATTCACCTTTTCGGCGGATTTTGTTGTCGTTGACTACGAGATGGACCCCCGTGTTCCATTAATCGTTGGACGTCCATTCTTGAGGATCGGTCGCACTCTCATTGATGTAGCCGCGGGCGAATTAATCATGAGAGTTGGTGACGATAAAATCGTCTTCAACATAGGTAAACTTTCTAAGCAGCCTTCGGAAAACGAGAGTGTTAATTTTATTGACGTTCTTGATGAGGCTTGTGAAGAACATTTCAAAGACGCTTGTAAAAGTGGTTCTTCTTCTCTACCCATTGTTGAGACCGTTGCCTCTATTGCTCCATCACTAACTCCATTTAGAGAAAGTGATTTCATCTTGAAAGAATTTGAAGCAACTTTGGGAGATGTGGACTTAAAATTTGACGATTCTCCCTCCAATTGGGATGAAGACATTCGTACCATTGAAAAACTTCTCAATGAGGACCATATTTCTCCACCATCTCCTAAGGATATCTCTATCGATGAACCGAATTTGACTACGCCTTCCATCGAAAATCCTTCGGATTTAGAACTTAAGGACTTATCGTCTCATCTCGAGTACGTTTTCCTAGAAGACAACAAGAAGTCACCCGTCATCATCGCTAAGGACTTGAAAGAAGAAGAAAAATCCCGACTTATCGCCGTGCTGAAGAATCACAAAAAAGCGATTGCTTGGAAAATCTCCGATATTCGTGGAATTGATCCTCACTTTTGCACACATAAAATTCTCATGGAGGACGACTTTAAACCCACTATTCAAAGCCAAAGCAGGGTGAATCCTAAGATCCATGACGTAATCAAAAAATAGGTTATAAAACTTCTTGATGCGGGAATGATCTATCCTATCTCGGATTCACCATGGGTTAGTCCCGTCCATTGTGTGCCTAAGAAAGGCGGAATCACCGTTGTGCCCAATGAACACAACGAGTTGATTCCTACTCGTCTCGTTACAGGGTGGAGAGTTTGTATAGACTATCGCAAACTCAACGATGCTACGAGAAAGGATCATTTTCCCCTTCCTTTCATGGACCAAATGCTTGAACGTCTAGCGGGTAATGACTATTACTGCTTTTTAGACGGTTTCTCTGGGTATTTTCAAATTCCCATAGATCCCAAAGACCAAGAGAAAACCACATTCACTTGTCCTTACAGAACATTTGCTTATAAAAGAATGCCTTTCGGCTTATGCAATGCACCTGGGACATTTCAAAGGTGTATTATGGATATCTTCCATGACATGGTTGAAGAAACTATGGAATTCTTCATGGATGATTTCTCGGTTTATGGCGATTCTTTTTCTGCTTTCCTTGCCAATTTAGAACGTATGCTTAAGCGGTGTGAAGACACTCGACTTGTTCTAAATTGGGAAAAATGCCATTTCATGGTAAAAGAAGGTATCGTGCTAGGACATAAAATCTCAAAAGCCGGTGTTGAAGTGGACCGTGCTAAAGTGGATGTCATAGCCAAATTACCTCCACCTTCAACCGTGAAGGGTGTGAGAAGTTTCCTTGGTCATGCGGGCTTCTATCGTCGATTCATTCAAGATTTTTCTAAAATCGCTCGCCCGCTGACCCACCTCTTGGAAAAAGATACTCCTTTCATCTTTTCCAAAGAGTGTCTTGAATCCTTCAATCTTCTTAAGGATAAGCTAACTAAGGCACCGGTCTTGGTTACCCCTAATTGGGAGCTACCTTTTGAGTTGATGTGTGATGCTAGCGACTTTGCTATTGGAGCGGTTTTGGGCCAAAGAGTGAACAAACACTTCCAACCAATCCATTACGCTAGCAAGACAATGACGGGGGCTCAATTGCATTATACCACTACCGAAAAAGAGCTTTTAGCTGTAGTGTATGCTTTTGAAAAGTTCTGCCCCTATCTTGTCCTTTCTACCACCATCGTGTATACCGATCATTCCGCGTTGAAGTACTTGTTGACAAAGCAAGATTCTAAGCCAAGACTTCTTCGTTGGGTTTTGCTCCTTCAAGAATTTAAAATCGAAATTCGTGACAAGAAGGGTGCCGAAAAACCTAGCCGCGGATCATCTAAGTAGACTTGAGGATCCTTATCAAGGGGATCATCCGAATCAAGAGATCAATGACTCTTTTCCCCTTGAGGCCTTAATGTCTATCAATCCAAATCTTGATGACACCCCGTGGTTTGCGGACATTGCAAACTACTTAGCGGGTGGAATTCTCAAGGAAAGGGTTAACGTCCCAACAAAAGAAAAAGTTCTTTAAAGACATTGAACATTATTTCTGGGATAACCCTTACCTCTTCAAACAATGTGCGGATCTTGTCATTCGTCGATGTGTTGATGTGCCGGCAACAGTACAAATCCTTGACGCTTGCCATAAAGGACCCACCGGTGGTCACTTTGGTCCCAATTACACCGCGAAGAAAGTATTCGACTCTGGATTTTATTGGCCCACCATTTATCGTGACGCTCACGACATGGTTAAACATTGTGATGCTTGCCAAAGACAAGGCAAGATCACACATAAAGATGAGATGCCTCAAAATTTCATACAAGAATGTGAAATCTTTGATGTATGGGGCATCGACTTTATGGGGCCATTTTCATCATCTAAAGGGAACAAGTACATCCTCGTAGCCGTTGACTACGTTTCTAAATGGGTTGAAGCTAAGGCTCTCCCAATGAACGATGCGAGGGTGGTTGTGAACTTTTTGAAGCAACTTTTTGCTCGATTCGGTGTTCCTCGTGCTATAATCAGTGACCGCGGGACTCATTTTTGCAATGATCAATTCGCAAGAGTCATGGCTAAGTACGGTGTCAATCACCGTCTTTCCACCGCTTATCATCCCCAAACTAATGGGCAAGCCGAGATTTCTAACCGCGGATTGAAGCGAATTATGGAGCGTACTGTGGGAGAGCATCGTGCCTCGTGGGCCGATAAGTTAGATGATGCTTTGTGGGCTTTCAGTACTGCTTATAAGACCCCGATTGGTTTTACACCTTATCATCTTGTGTACGGGAAAGCATGCCACCTCCCTATTGAGCTGGAACAAAAGGCATACTGGGCTTTGAAGTGGGCTAACTTCGACATCAACAAAGCCGGTGATCTTTGCAAGATTCAACTCAACGAGTTAAATGAACTGAGGAATGAAGCTTACGAGAACTCACTGATCTACAAGGAGAAGACCAAGATCATCCATGATGCAAGGATTAAGAACCGAGAGTTCCACATTGGTGATCAAGTCTTACTATTTAACTCTCGGTTGAAGATCTTCTCGGGCAAGTTGAAGAGCCGCTGGTCTGGTCCATTCACCGTCGCCAAAGTCTTTCCCTATGGCACCATTGAGCTTTCTCAGCCAAATGGGCCTAATTTTAAGGTGAATGGCCAGCGCTTGAAGTTGTACTTTGGTGAGGACATCTCTCACGAGATTATTCCATCCCTCACCACGTTTCCCATGAACTAGTTTTGGGTCGAGTCAGGCTCGTGACTCGGTTAACAAAAACAAGCGCTTCTCGGGAGGCAACCAGTGATCTATCCTTTACCGTTTTCATAATAAGTGTAGGGGGAGCCCTGTATGTGTTTGTTGTCTTGTTTCTTCTTTTGTGCAGGGATTAAAAGCTTCAAACATCCTTTCTCGATGACTTTTGACGAACCGTGATCCCGTGTTCCCGTCTTACCGGTTCTATCCTAAACTATCGTGATTCAATATTTCATATCTTATATGTTCACATTGAGATCACTATAGTTGTACTTTCCTTAGCAAGATTTAAACAAAGTGCACAATGTCATAAGTGTAGGGGAGTTTACTCCCATATGCTTAAACATTGAGGACAATGTTTATATCAAGTGTAGGGGGACTTCTATCGAAGTAAGTGGTCTTTTCATGAATTTGTTCTCATTTTAACCGGAAAATTTGATTTTTCGACATTTTTCAAAACTTTTAATCTATTTTGGCCTAGTTGTATAGTTGTATTTTCCTTTGTTATGATTATTTTCTTTCCTTGCTAGAATAAATTTTCAATAAAGTGGTTTTAAATTTTTCAAAGTCGTGAATATTTTGACTCAACCCGAGTTTACTTATCTAAGTTTACTCTAGCTAGTATCCTTAACGTGTTTAAGTCAAGTTTTGCTAGGCTTTTATATAGGGAACTTTAAAACGCGAAAGTCTTAACTCTCACAGGTTAAGAACAAGAACTTTTCGCAAGTTCCTATAATTGATCCTAGAGAGTCGTTTATCAAGGGAACTTTAAAATGCAATTTCTAAACTTGAAAAAGTCTAAGAGTTTGCAAGATCCTATAGATGACTCGAAAACCCAAAACTTTGATTTAATTGGCTAAGCATCCACGAGTCTCATTCCTTGAGATTTTAAATTATGGAGAACGAGAGATGATAGAGTCAATTATAAGTTTGGTATTCTTTCATGAATTTATGTGAGTTGATTATAAGCCTATTCTCCCATCGCTTGCTAATAAATTTATCTACAATAAATAAGGTTGTACGATTTGAAAAGTTACTTAGCTTCTAGCACAAGATCGTTTAAAAGTTGCTCGGTATTAATTAGAGTTCATAGCCAAGGCATAACTTATTGAAGCGGGATGCGAAGATTGGCGAGTCCGAAAAGGCCCTAACAAGGCATGAGGGCTACATTTTGTTGCTAAAGATCCAAAAGTGATGTGAAGAATCATTTATCGAAAATCAATATGAAGGATCGAGACACACGGCGAAAAGCAAATACTCCCCTAAAGATCATGGAGAAGTCTATCCGAAAAGACCCTAACAAGGTATGAGGATAAATAGATCCAAGTCCTAAAAGGAGGCAGATCGTTGTATATCAAAGTCCAAAATAAAGATTGGAGAAAAATGAAGAAGTCGTGGTCCAAATATGAAGAATCTCTCAAAACTTCAAGTGAAGAAATTCCTATTATGAAGAGAAGACCATAATTTCAAGAACGTCTCTCAAAGATTTGAAGTATGAAGTCGCTGCCAAATATCGGTCCGAGAAAGGTCTCAAATCGTGAAACGAGTTATGCCAAGATATGAACTTTGAAAGGTCCCGAGAAGCAGTTTTAAAAGATTTTGTCCTTTAGCTAACTATTGATTAAATCGTCCCACTTCATTTTCAGTCTAAATAACTATCGAAATAAGTCAAACAATGCATCCTCGTGATCATTTAAGACAATATTAAAATATAAGAGATACACCTAGGAATAAGGGAGTCTAAGTGAATAATTGGGCCACATGAGTTCGTGTTAGTTTGCTAACTTATAATAACAATGATTTCGTTTTTAAGCTTGGTATGGGGAACGTGAAACTTGAGAATGAGGAACATTCATGACAACCTAAAACCCCAATGCAAGTCTTTGATTTCTTACTTAATTTGTTCCTTTAGTTTTCTTAGTGTTTAGTATTTAATAAAGGCCAAGGTGGGTTATCTATGATGAAAAATGTAAACCGTGCTTTGAAATTAGTGCATTGCATTTTATGTCAAGTGTAGGGGATTTAATAAGTGTGAAAACACTTATCCTTTTACCACTTATTTCCAATAATAACAAGACCAAAACGTGTATTTTATGTCGTGAAAGTCGGAATTATGCGTGGTTTGTGTTTTTATTGTGTTTTAGGACCAAAAGATGCAAAAGGAAGAAAACATGGGCTATCACGGGCTTTTATCGAAGAAAAAGACTAAAGACGAAGTCGAAAGATCGAGAATGCAAAAAGAACGGAAGTCCAAGGCCAATTCTGAAGATTTATCGAAGAAAAAGTCTAAAGACGGAAGTTTAATGAAGTCGAAGAACTCAAGTCTAATTTTAGAAGAAAATTACAAGACAAGTTCAACTTATATCGACAAATCCCGAGACGACATCGAGAAAAACAAAGAAATTAAGTCGAGTCGAGACGAGAAGAAAGAAGTTAGATAGCTTAAGCATGTAATCTCCCCACCTCCTATAAATACCCTCCTAATATGTCATTAGGAGGGTGTTAGGTGTTTTAGTTTTTAATAGTTGTAATTTTTTTAAGTGCTTTTTATTTTTTCTCTCAAGTTTCCTTCCAAACTTATTAATCTTTACATTAATCTTGTAATCTTTTCACATTCATCTTTAATCAATCAAGCTTATTTTCTTAATTCTCATTCTACCTTTCTTAATCTTTATCTTAATCTTGATAATCATGTAGTTAATCTCATCTCTTTGATTTAGTGATTGTTTTATTCATGTGATTGATCTTGTAGTTTTGATGTGGTGGATGTTTTGAGCTTATTGTGGTATTTGATCTTTTAGTGTTTGGCTTATGCTTGATTAAGTTGTTTTGATAGATTAATAGGATTGCTTAATAGTTGATTTTGAATGTTTTGATTATTTAAAGTTTTTATAGTTTTAATTTGTGGTTTATTTAGTTCTTCTTAAAATTTATTTGGTTAAAGTTTTGGTTAACTGCTTGTTTGGTTTGTGCTTATTAGTAGCTTATCTCTTAAGTTTTGATTTAACTGTTCTATGTATCTGTGTTTCAACAATTTCGGAAAAGGGTTTTAAATCTCTGAATTCGTCCCTTTCTCTGAAATTGCAAGTATTCCGAAATTACCTTTTCTCTGAATTCATCATTTTCATGAAATCATCATTTTCCTGAAAAGTCAATTTTTCCAAAGAAATACATTTTCTTGAAAACCTTGCTATTCCGAAATTATCATTTTTTCTGAAAATCCTTCTTTTTCCGAAAACCCTAATTTCTCTGAAAAGTCCATTTATTCTGAAAACCCATTTTTCCGAAAACCTTCCTATTCCGAAGATTCTGTTATTCCGAAAAACCTGTTATTCCGAAAATACCATTTTTCTTAAAAGTTCTTTATTCCGAAGAAGTTACTTTTTCTGAAAAGACAAGTATTCCGAAAATGCCAATTTTTTCTGAAAACACCGTTTTTCCGAAGATCCTATTATTCCAAAGATTCAATTTCTTTGAAATTCTCAGACTTAGTTAATTAGGAATTTTCTGAATTGTTTCTATTTTCTAAACTTTAATTTTTCCTGCCTTTTTATTTAGCATTTGTTTTAACTTGTTTTATCTTAGATTAAATCTTCAAGCTTTCAACGACATTTTTATTTTTAGTAGAATAAATAACCAAACCTTTTTATTTTCCACCAAGAACAATTGAGTCGCACTTTCTTCCGGTAATCAATTCGAAAAGATCGGTTTAACGAACTTTCATACGAGCTTAAAAACCAGTTATTAGAACGAGATTTTATTTAAGAGTTTGTTTTGAACAAGTTACTTAATTGCATTGATCGAGTTACTGATTTGAGCCTTTGCTATTTGATTTACGTTTGTAGTTCATAACGTTTGTTTAAACGATTACTTCGATTCAGCAGTACTATTCTGCAACCTTGCAGTTCTATAGTTCGCATTTTCTTCTAATGTCGTGTATGCAGGTGATGTGTGCAGATCAGATCAGCAAATAGTAAACGCCATCAACATACTAGGTGTTGTGTGTGAGGTGACGAGTAGCAGCATAGTGTTAGTCTAAGCGAGCTCAGCGCTCCGCTTCTCCTCAACGGACGCCTTGATATTTTGGTTAAGCACACTTTACGATTTCCTGCATAAATAGTGTAATATGTTACTATAGTGTAATGATTAAGTCGGTTTGTTTGCCAATTAACGGAAGTAATCTGATCTGTTTACTCTTCCTTGCAATATGTCAGTATCTGCTTTAGTATGACTATCTTTACGTCTAATATTTGATCTAAAAATCTTTGGTGTAATCTGATAGTGAGTAATCATAGTGTAATTTTAGTGTAAATTTGTTTGATCCGTGTAAGTGCACGGTTTTTTGTTCAAGTTTGTAGTGAATATATTTTTTTCATGTGTTATAGCTTTCTTAGCTTTTGCGTTATCTGCTTACTGGTGTTTGGAATAAGGTGGACTCAATTGCTGTTATTTTGTTTAGGATCTTAGATCAGTTATAAGAGGTTTAGAAGGATAGAAAAATTAAGTTGCAATTTAAGAATAGGTACTGAGTTTAGAAATAGGATTTTAATTTCTTTGTTTAAACTGAATGTTGAGTTCTAGCTGTAGGAATATAGATTGCAGATAGTTGAGGTTTAGTTAGTGAGATTAGGACTTGTTTGTATTAAAAATCAAATAGAGATAAAATATGTTCAACAGGATTCGAGCTAGAGACCTTTAGGACAATAATCAGTAGACTTACCACTAGGACATTTCCAATTTCTTGTTATAGTTTTAGACCAGTTTTCTTTTAACTCGTTTTGCTTAGATAAGTTGTAGTAGCTTATATTGTCGAAAAAGTTGTTTTTCTGTTAGCTTATTTCCAAATTTCTTTCATCAAAATTATTTGCTTGGGTTTTTAAACATTTCGTATAAGTTTGGTTTAAAGTGGCTAAGGATAATGCTCGTTTTCATTTTTTTAGTCACATTCTTAATTTGAATAAACATTTCTAGTTAGAAAAGAAGAATTACAAGTTAGTTGATCATTTGTGGAGATCATTTTAGTCACGTTCTTTTAGTCCAGTTAGTTGATGGATTACATGTTGGGCTTGTAAACTTAGTTTGGTTTTGTTTATACGAAATCTGTTTCGTATTTTGTTTGCTTATATACTCATTTGATATTTGTAATTGCATTTGATGGTAAGAGATCACTTTTCCATTTTAATTTCATTTTAGTTTTATTAAAATAGATTAGTTTTATAAATTTGTATTTTACATTTTTTACATTTTGTGCATTTAATTTTTGTATTTGCAACGTGTTTGTAGTCTAGTACGTATATGTAGATAGTAAAGTATTTTAATTTTTTTTACATGCTTTGTGCAAATTAGACATAGTAACCAAACAAGATTTTATAACCAAAAACAATAAAGTCAAGCTTAAAATTGTTATATCAATTCGATTAGATCCCGAGACAATACGATACTAAAAACGAAATATTATAGCCTCTTCGTGACTTCATGTACCACATACCTATCCTTTGTTGAATTCTTGAAAGTTTCAGAGTTGATACAGCGGAGACTTTAGATCAGACTTTCTTGAATTTGCTGAAATATTTGATGCAAAAGGAATAAGTATGTGAGGACGACTTCACCTGGTAAACTGCAACGCCACCGTCTTCAAATGCAACAACATAATGAGACACGAATAAAATGGCTTTGACATTTTATTCTGATTCGGTAGCATTTTACCTCTGGTCGGTGAAGACCGTTGGACGATAATAAATATCGTACTTGTGACAGGTAGCTCTAATTAAAGATCTCCTTGACAAGATTTCGCGGGTAAACTCGTTCTCTTTATTCGACCGTCCAAAGCTGACTGCGAACATAAAGAGTGAATCATTTGGATAAGAAATATCCTTATGATTGAACCCGTCAATTCATGAATCCTGGAACAATTCAATTAAGATTTTCACCATCGTTGCTTTCTAGTTGTCACGAGCTTGATTCTGATAGAATCTTGCTTGTCACCTACCGCAGTGCTGTTTGATGTTGACACTGGAAGGATTTCCACTCTTCACTGTGAACACTAAAGAGTGTCACTCTGAGGTGTTGTTTGTTTTATTAAGATGTTTTAGGTCTGAATCTGATTACCGCCTCTTACTGGTACGAGGTGGTCATAATGTCTGAATCTGAATGAAAAAATGTTGTTTGTTTTTTACAATTGTCTGAATGGTGTATTTTTAGGGTATATATTTAACAATAATAATAAAATGTATAAAGATGAAAAACAAAATATTTTTATCACATATTTAGCATAATACAATGAACAAATAGTTTGAATTCGGTCCGGTTTTTAAATCGACCCTAATAACCCGAAAAATTTATATATATATTTCAAGTACGAAAGTTTTTTTTTAGATTGCCAAATCAAATAAACGAACTGAGCTCAAACCGAACCCGAACTTCTTTAACATATCACGAGCCGGGATCGAGCTTAAACTATAAGGCTCGAAACGAAACGAGCTCGAGTTTAATTTGGTTTATTTTTTTAGTTTTTATAGGTTAAACTCAAAATTAAAAACACTCCTAATTTGATCGATTCCTAGATGAAAAAGAAAAGCTTCTCAAAGTGAATATTCATGTAGAGCCCATTACTAATACTATTAATATTGACCCATTAAATTATGTTTACCCTAAGCATATAATATTTGTATACCTCCTACTTTATCTCGATTTTTTGGTAACTGTGTTTCTATCGTCATCCCCATTCCCCACAACCTACCTCTTTCTTCTTCCTTTCTTTCAACTGATTAACACAAACACACTCTTCAAAATAAACAAAACCAATCTACAGTTTTATTACAGTAATATATTAAATCACAAAAGGCCATGAAATACATAAAATCATTCATCTCGACACAAGAAAACAGGGTGCCTGGAGGCAGTCAGACAAAAACACGGCATCTGACTGAGTCAGATGATTACCCTCTTACTGCATCTGACTAGACCAAAAAAAACAAACAACCCAAACGTCTGACCGCGTCTGACTGGTCAGACGTCAGAGGCAGTCAGATCGTTTTTTTCAAAAACAAACACCACCTAAGTGTTCTGGCAAGATCACTTAGATTTTGCGTAGAGGCCCTGGAACAAGTTTAATCTCAATTAAGAGTCAAACCATC
The DNA here is from genome assembly GCA_025667525.1 of Glebionis coronaria. Classification (NCBI taxonomy): domain Eukaryota; kingdom Viridiplantae; phylum Streptophyta; class Magnoliopsida; order Asterales; family Asteraceae; genus Glebionis; species Glebionis coronaria. The sequence goes on from CM046876.1 coordinate 536,097,605, forward strand.
ATTTCTTTCCAGTTATCACAAGATTAGTTCTTAAAAGAACCGCACGTGTCACCTACCATGAGCTTGTTTGATGTTGGCTCAAGCAGGATTTCCATCTTCATTGTGATACTTTCGTATCACTCGGATGTTCTGGCAATATTGCAAGAATATTGCGTAGGACTCATAAAATTCTTTCTTGTTTTAAAAATTGGGTTCTAATGAGACTTTTGATGATCTCGTGGCTCTAGACTCAATAGTGCATTTTGTTTTGGTGATCGGAGGCTGGATAGGATTGTCACCTTTTCAATATCAATTTATTCGGAGTGAATAAACCAATAGATTACGTGTTGAGCTCCGTGACATTAAAACAAATTTCTTTTGAGAGATATTTGAGTTGGCTGGGAGGGGTTGTGCATCGCATCACTGGGTCCATGATACTTTCGTCTTCAAGATGAGTTGACCCGGTTTCTACCTAAGTTGTAAGGAGGGCTTCTTTCTTTACACCCTTTATCTTTACATTTCTTTTTCATTCTTCAACCCCTTCAACACTTACCAATACATCATCACTAGCACATCGTTGTGATTGTTCCAGTGCTAGCATCAGTACTTGGTCAGCATTCAGCTACGTTCACAATCCTTTCCTAATCTTTCCTAAGGACTTCTATTTTCTAACTATGGAATTGTCCTTGGGAAGATTCCTCCGGTTCTAGAAGAATCATCTGATTAGTACCTAATCCTACCACCCTTTTGTCACCACAACCGTCGTGAGTTAAGTGTGTTTTGGGTAAGTATTTGTCTTCATGAAAAATCCTTAAAATCACTGAGGTACCTGTGATATAAATATCAAGATATTTTTTACCTTCAGTATTTTTGACACCAAAATGTTCCCCCTTAACATATGCATAGCACATATCAAGTTGGATTTTCTATTCAGCCTTTTTCATTTTTTAGCCATGTATAATTATAAGTCTCTTTAATCCCATTTTCTCCCTTTATACAAAATGTTAGTCACCAATATTTTGGATATTAATGGATTAACCGGTCTTTGGGTATCAAAATGAAATTGGTTGATGGCCATAGAACATATTAATGCTCCCCCTCAAATCAATGAGGGTTAGTTGTAGTGCTTAAGTATGATATGTTTGAAAGATTTGGAATCTCGTGAGAAATTCTTGAAAAATTTCATATTCTTGCACTACACTATGCCACAAAAGCCTATTATAAATATATTAACATATTCACAATAAAATACATATGGAGTTGACCTGAGATAAGACGATCCATATTAAATAGATCGTTCCGTTTTCCTGTGGTGAGCTCCATATAATCTTCCATCTACGAATCGTTCCAAACTTCTTATCAACCGGCGCTTCCGTAACATTTCCTCGATCTTCTTAATCGCGTACTTAGCATTTATCTTGCATTGGCCTGTCCATGTGTACGTTACTGCTGGAAGCCGTTGTCCAGCATTGAGAACAAGCAGATCATCACGAACGTGTTTGAGTGTGCCATCACTGAATTTATGCGGTTCAGAGAATCTCATGAATTGCATGACACCTGTTTCGTTTTGATAAAATATTCCTGCTTCCGGTTGTTTAGTCCCCATGTAAGGCAATTTGTTTTTATGGTATTGACTGAGCGGAGTTGTGTGAGGACGTTGCAGGTTTAGCTTCTGTTGGTAACTCTCCACACCAAGTTGGAAGTCTTCAACTCGACCTTTGATGACGATCTTTCGAGTAAATTTACGGATGTTTGAACTCAATGCAATGACGATGTCAGGAGTTAAATGAGCGACCTTTTCTTGAGCCAATATCAGTAGAAGATCTTCAATGTCTTCAAGACTAAGGTACTGGAGGTCACTTTCATCGATTCGGTATTCTTTTTCATCGGTGCGTTTGATCAGGATTAAGTTCAAGTAATCATAACCGAATACCGTTAAAGTGGTAGCTCCTTGTATGCTTTTAATACGACGATCAAAGATAATAAGAGAGCCGGATTTTTTACGATTGAAGTGGCTGCAAGCTAATCTCTTCTTTGGATTCCAATGAGAAATTCCAAGCTCTGCGAAGGGTTCGTATAATTTGAGCAACTTTCTTTGCCATAAAGCATCAGGTACTTTGTCTTTAATCCAAGGTACATTCTCCAGATCTATTGCCTTGACCATGGTGAGTGATGTAGCATATTTTTTCGCGCCTTGTTCTAGATACTCGAGATCATGAGAGACAAAATATTCCATTTGAATAGTTGTAGAACCGGCAATGACTGTAATACTGAAGTCTGAATTTCAGAAGTCGTCGCTTTCATGGCCTTCGCAAGCTCATAGATGTGATATTCAGCCTCATTATTGCTGATCTTCATGGTGTCAAAGAAATCCACATCTGCGAATGACATTGTGTGAAGATCTAGAGTCATGGTGGGTTTCCCGTGAGTATAAATAAGGAAAGCCGAAAAGTTGATTGGATTGTTGAGGAATTGAGTAAGCTCGATATCTGTTACCGTAGAGAAAAGATGTTGTGGTGCTGCATTGGTAATCCATTGTTGCTCCTGTACACTCTTGTCTATGACAAGAGATTCAACAAAAGTCGGTTCTGGTATATTTAGGTCTTCAACTTCCATGTTAGAGTAATGCTGATTCGTTGTAGGAGGTAGAGAGTGATGTATAGTAGAATCATCTTCATGCATAGACACTGTGGGTTCGTCTTCATGCATAGACACTAGAGGTTCGTCTTCATGCATAGGTTCTACATTTTATATATGAGAAACATTAATAGTAACCGGTTCAGTGGACATACCTGTGTCTTTAGTCTGAGATTCTCTGGAGATGAAGGTACCATGGAGGTTCTTTTGACGATTTTCTCTATTGCCATCATCACTGGTTAGTGATATGCATGGTGAATCCTCCCTTGTTGTTGTCAGTGGTTTCATCATCTCTGTCGTCTTCTTCTTGTTCACTCTCCGTTGGTTCTGCATCCACATCCTTTGCTCTGATACCAATTGTAGAATGATGGTAATCTATGATCTATCAAGAGGGTTGTTGTTTCTAGAGAGAGAAAGTAGAGAGAGAGATGAGAGAAAATGTGAAATGTATTATGTGTAAAATAAAACAACCAACATTCCTTTCTACGGTAGAAAGGGGTTTATATACCCAAGTCCCTTAGTGGACTTGGGCCTCCGGCCCATGAACATGCTCATGGGTCGCGCTAACATAAACTATAATTAAACTATACTACAAGCCCTTAACTATATTGTTGGAGTGACCGAGACATTCTAAATACGAAAAACGTATTTCCAACAATACTGACACAATAACTTTTTGTGGGTCATATCAATTTTTTTCTCTTTCTCTTCTCCTTTTATATTATAAAATATTTCTTTTTTAATTTTATAATAATATATTTAATATTAATATTTATTTTTATAAAAATTAATATAATATTCAAAACCCAAATTTAAATCTAAACCTAAACCATCCACTTTATAAATATACATAAAACCTGGTTTTAAACCAAACCAGCCCTTACTATTAGGCATAGATACTAATTATGTGATAGAGGGTTTTGTACCAAACATTTGACAACTGTCTTTTTATCTAAAAACCCAGCCTAAAGAGGATACCAAACTGACCATTAGTACTCCGTAAATCTTTAGAACTTAGCCTAATATTTATTTGACCAGTGACCACACACATAAAGTAGAACAAATAATACAATTTCATTTATCTAGTTTTTCATATTTAATTAATCATTATTACAAGTATGTAAATAATGTTTTTATTGTGTTTTTATAATTTTAAATAAAATATTTAATTTTGAATAATTAATTAAATTAAATATAAATATAATAATATTATATGATAAGTTGGGTTGGGTTGTTGATAAATAGTAAAATGGTTGAGATTGATTGTATGTATAAGTTGTATAAGTGAAAAAGTAAAAAATAGTATTTTTAATAAAAGATTGGGTTGGAGCAGGTTGTGAGGCTACCTTTATCAGCAATTTGCTCCAACCGGTTGGAGTGCTAACGGACAAAAAAAATAATATAATATTCAAATTACATGGATGAAAGAAGCAATCGGTCACGATCCGTTCGCTTGGTGATCTCCAAATCCACTGTCCAATCTAGCCACATGTCGCGTTTAGATCGGTCATCCAATTCATCAGTAACTCCAAAGCATTATTCATATTAAATTTGAATTTGTTCACAGTTTATGGGTGCCTAACTGCATGCCTTCAAAAAGAAACGAAAAGAGAAAAAAAAAAGAAAAAAGTACTGCTGATTCTTGAAGAAGATGGAGAGGACTGGACTCTAGAAGAGTAAGCGGCTGTTTATTTTGTGGCTAAAAATGGAGATATGTGGTAGCTGTGGATCAAAGAAAAAATGGAGGCGAAATAGGATATATATGTTTGAGTGGATGAGGGTAAATGTCTAGAAATTAGGGGATTAGGTGGATTTTTTTGGGCTTTCTTATTTATCAGATAAGTTTCATTATGATTTATTGGGCCTAATGGTATTCTAATAATGAAAATATACATTTTTATTTGATATATATAATTTTATATAAACTTTTAAGTAGTTAAATATATATAAAATAATTGTATTATAGGTTGGGTTAGGTTGTTGATAAATGATAAAATAGTTGAGATTTATTATACGTAGAGGTTGGATAGATGGATGGATAAAATAATAATATTTTAATAAGAGATCGGGTTGGTTGAGGTTGTGAATAAATGTAATCTGAATAAAGATAGTCTTAGACTCTTAGGTGACAGATACTGGAAAAAAAAGCAAAAACAAAATCACTTTTAGCCGGTTTACTGGTCATCCATGTATGACGGAGGTAAAATACGAAAATTAGCATATCAGACGAGTGTGATAACAGGTGCTTTGAGTGAGCATCTGCTTACTGTATGACTTACAGTTACACCATTACCCGTTTATTCATATTGAGATTTTATGATTAGCGCATTGTCTATAAAATGCTTATCAGAAGTTCAAGTTTATGTCTTTTCATAACAAGTCTGATACATGAACATGTCTCGCAAAACATACATCTGCTAAACTCTAAATTAAAGAGGATATACAAGCTCCTAGTCAAGACAACACACAAGTTCATACAGTTCAATTTATACAAAGAAGAAGTCCTCACAAGATGCTGCTATTACATAGTGCTAGTTTAGCTTACTGCAATAAAATGTAACTGATGTATGTGTACTTATTTCAGTCTAGATTCATAGTAGCTATATAGTTGATAGCACTAGTATAAATAGTTTACTTATTTTCCTTTGTATGTAACAATTCATTATTGAGTTCAATATACTGTGTGTTTTTCCCTCCTTCACTTCTTGAAATGGTATCAGAGCCATGTATCCGTCTCGACCATCACCACCACTTCAGCCATCATAACTAACTTCAACCACCGTAACAAACCACCACAACAACCCTCAACCACCGCAACAAACCACCGCAACAACCTCAAACCACCATTAATCACCATTTTTACTGATCATTCCCTCAAATTCAATCAAAATCCTCATTCCTTTCACATAACAAATACAATTACAACAACAATTTCATCCCAACTAATCCCAATTAAAACCCCCCAATTTTAACCATGGTCACATCAACTGAAACAAGCAGTAGTCAAAACAACTCACCATATGATATTAGTTCTGTCAATCATCCTTTATGCTTCCATTCACAAGATCATCCTGGAATGATCTTAATCTCCAAGAAGCTTACGGGATCAGAAAACTACAGTTCTTGGAAGAGGTCTATGATGATAGCACTAAGTGCTAGAAACAAACTCAAGTTGGTTAATGGGGAGTTTGAAGAGCCAGAGGCTACATCCTCTATTCGATGTTACTGGGAAAAAGCTAATGATATGGTAATTTCTTGGATCTTGAACATAGTTTCATAGCAAATAAGCAACAATCTCAATTTTGTTCATTCTGCTTATTCATTGTGGAACCAATTGCATGATCACCACTCTTAGTTTGATGGCCATAGGATAGATCAGTTACACAATGAAATAGTTCATCTTAAGCAATTGAATGGCTTCATTAAGGTTTATTATCACAAATTGAAGGGTCTATGTGATGAGTTAGATGTCTTAGAAGCCCCTTATAATTGTACTTGTAAATGCATTTGTGAAAATGGCAAAGAGAATGGGGAAAGGGATCAGAGGAAGAGACTTATTCAGTTCCTCATGGGTCTAGATGAAAGTTAAACCAATATTAGAGGTCAAATCCTTCTCCTTCAACCTTTACCCATAGTTGCTAAGTGATAGGTGTGTAAACACCCATCCTTTTACCACTTAATTCGGGCTAAAACGAGACCAAAACACGTATTTAATATCATTTGTTTGGAATTATGCGTGGTTTTCGTGTTTATTGTGTTTTCAGAGCTAACCGGATGAATATTAAAGAAAACATGGGATTGCACGGGTTTTATCAAGGAAAAAGACTGAAGACGAAGTCTATTGTCCAAGAGATGCAAAAGATTTGAAGTCACTGGGCCTATTCGAAGATTTATCGAAGAAAAGGACCAAAGACGGAAGATTTACATAAGTCGAAGAAACTCAAGTCTATTTAACGAAGAAATTAAAAGACGAGTTGGATTTAATCGACAACAAATCCCGAATCAGAATTGAAAACGTCAACTTTTCTGAAAAGACGAGAAGACAAGAAGAAAGGGAGAAAGCCCACTCACCAACCAACCACTAGGACTATAAATAGATCTCTCCCTTCACATTTTAGTGAGAGCTTCATTTTTTCTTTTCCCAGTTATCTTAGGAACGGTTCATCACAAACACCATTAGGGTGTTTGGTGATTTTTAATTTTTTCCTTCAATCTTGTAAGTTTTAATCATTACATCTTGTTACTTTTACATTAATCATTCAATTCCATCTTTTCATTCATCTTGTTCTTTATCATCTTTTGATTGCAAGTTCTTAAGTTTTTACTTGATTCTAGTTTGATCTTAAAAAGTTGTTGATTTAGTGTTTTTATTGGTGGGATTTGTTACTTAAGGTATTTAAATGATTTGTGTTTAATTTGGTAAAACCTTTTTGAGTATTTTGGTGTTTAGATTGAAAAATCGTTTTGGTATCTGCTGTTACTGTTCTTCGCTGCCCAGATCTTTCCGATCAGAACGTTTTATTCCGAATAGACTATTTCTCATTTCCCTTATTCGGAATTTTGAATATTCCGAATAGGGCTTTTAATTCTCTCTTACTCGGAATATCTCATATATTCCGAACAGACATCTTTTTCCGAATAGAGGCTTCTTTTCCGCATAAGGCAAGTTTTTCCGCATAGACTTGATTTTTCCGCATAAGGGTGTTTTTCCGAATAGGGTTTATTTTTCCGCATAGAGATATTTTTCCGAATAGACCATATTTTCCGCATAAGATTAATTTTTCCGCATAAGCCAATTTTCCGAATAGCACTTGTTTTCCGCATAGACCCTATTTTTCCGCATAGAGCAATTTTCCGCATAAACCATACTTTCCGCATAGGATGTTTTTTTTTCGCATAGCATTATTTTCCGAATAGCACTTACTTGATTAGGGTATTTTTCATTTACTGTTTGTTTTAAATTCTTAAGTCCAGCTTTACTTTTTAATAGAATAGAAAACCAAACTCCTTTTTGTCACCAAGAACAATCATTCCTTTTTAAACTGAGATCAATTCGAGAGGATATCGAGAGAAATATTTTGAACCCGCACTAAAAAGCTTGTATCAAATGGCGCCGTTGCCGGCTCTTCTCGTTAAGATCAAAAGTTTTTTGTGAGAATTTGGATTTTGGGATCCGTTCCCCGTGAACGTTACTTTTTCACAAAAATTTTCAAAAATCCTAAAAAATATAAAATTCTCAAAAATCCTAAAAAATAAAAAACATAAAAACCAAAAATATTTTTGCTTTGTTTTTCTCTGTTCGTTCTTTTGCAGGTGTATGCGCACTCGATCCACGTCTTATCAAGAGCCCGAGCCTCTCGATCACTTAGACATGGCCGGTGTCCCACCTCCAAACAATAATAACAACAACAACCCGCCTTTCAACAACATGAACAATAACAACAACAATGAGCCCCTTCCGGATAATCGCCCAATGATTGAATTGCTGCAAGCTCATGTCGATGGCAACACGGATCCAATTGTTATACTTCCAATTGCCGCCAACAACTTCGAGCTCAAATCAGGCTTTATCCAGATGGTCTCCGCTCAGCCATTCTTGGGACGAACCATTGATGATCCACACGACCACATCAAGAGATTTCTACAACTCACCAACACGGTCAAGTTCAATGGGGTTCCACAAGAAGTTATAAGGTTACAACTTTTTCCCTTTTCTTTAGAGGGACAAGCCCGGCATTGGCTTGCTAAGGAACCGCCACAGAGTATTCTCTCGTGGACGGATTTGGAAACCAAATTCATCAATTACTTTTTCCCACTCTCTCGTACTACCGCTTTGCGGAATGAAATTATAAATTTTGAACAAAAGTACGATGAGTCGTTCAGTGAATCTTGGGATCGTTTCAAAGATCTTTTAAGAAAATGCCCACAACATGGTTTTACCAAAGTACATCAAATTAATACTTTTTACAATGGTTTAAGCATGAGTGACCAAGATTCACTGAACAGTGCCTCAGGGGGTAATCTATTGGCTAAGACTTCCAATGCTGCTTGGGACATCATTGAGAATAAATCTCGTGTGCAAACCAAGAGTGTTAGGACCAATGTTGCTAGTGCTAGCACTAGTGACAGCGACAAGCGATTAGACAAAATCACTACGCTTCTTGAATCGCTTGTCACCCACACCGTCAGCAACAACAACAGCAACAACGCCAAACACGCTCAAGTGAACGCTGTCAGCCAACCTTGTGAGATATGCGGTGGTCCTCACTCTTACACAACTTGTACCGCCACTCAAGATTACCCTGCCGAGAATGTGAATGCGGCATATGGCACCTATCCACAACCTGCTTATCAAGCTAGACCTCAAGGTGACCGTAACTTGCTTAGCTATCGATCAAACAACTATCTTTCACCACCTGGCTTTCCTCCTACCAACCCAAACCAACAACAAAACCTTAACCGCCCTCCTCAACAACAACAACAACCTCGCCAACCTTACATCCCTCCTCACAAGCAACAACAACCACCTCAAAGAAACAATCAAGTCTACCAACAACCTGCTTACCAACCACCTGCATACAATGCTCCTCCCAACCAACCCACCGCTCTTCACCAAGAAGTGGAAACTTATATGAGGACTAACGATGCGATAGTGGGAAATCTTCAGAGAGAGGTGCTCAACCTGAAAGCAGATTTGGTCAAGCAAGGAAACGATTTGAGAGCAGATATGAGAAATACGTTGGATAGCCAAACTAATGATTTGAGGAACATGATGGCTAGTTTCTTCCAAAGTAGTCAACCCTCTTCTTCGGGTACTCTTCCGAGTAACACCGTTGCGAACCCAAGAGGGGAGATGAAAGCAATCACCACTCGAAGTGGTAAAGGTACCAAGGAACCCGAGCTTCCTATACCTCCACCGGTGGTTGTGACTAAGGAAAATGAGTCACTTGCTCCTATTCCTCCTCCTTCTCCTTCCCCAATTTCTCCACCTCTTCCTTCTACCCCTCCTCCACCCGTGCTTGTGAGTGATCCTATTCCCCTAAAGCCTTCCTCTTCTTCCAATATACCTTATCCATCTAGGTTGAGGAAAGAGAAGCAAAAGAGCAAGGATGATATTCAAGTTTCGAACTTCCTAAAAATGTTCAAAAAACTGAATTTCAATATCTCCTTCGCTGAGGCTCTCGCTCACATGCCCAAGTATGCAAAAATGTTTAAAGATCTTCTGAGCGACAAGGAAAAGCTCCTCGATATTGCCAACACCCAACTAATGAGAACTGCTCTGCAGTGCTCTTAAGGAAATTGCCAACCAAGCTTGGTGATCCGGGTCGTTTTCTTATCCCTTGCAATTTCCCGGGAGTAGAGAATTGCATGGCCCTAGCCGATCTAGGTGCCAGTATTAATCTCATGCCTCTAAGTGTTTGGAAGCAATTATCTCTCCCCGAGCTTGTCCCCACTAAAATGACCTTGGAATTGGCCAACCGTACGGTTGCTTATCCAGTGGGGATAGCTGAAGACGTCATTGTAGGAGTCGACAAATTCACCTTCCCTGCCGATTTTGTTGTCGTCGACTACGAGATGGACCCCCGTGTGCCACTCATTGTTGGTCGTCCATTCTTGAGGACCGGTCGCACTCTCATCGATGTTGAAGCCGGTGAGCTTATCATGAGAGTGGGTGACGATAAAGTAGTCTTCAACATGGGAAAGCTTTCTAAACAGCCTTATTCCTACGAGAGTGTTAATTGTATTGACGTTCTTGATGAGGCTTGTGAAGAACACTTCAAGGATGCTTGTAAAAACATTCCTACCTCTCTTCCCAATGTTGAGACCGTTTCCTCTATCGACTCATCACTATCTCTCTTTGGAGAAAGTGATTTCCTTTGGCAAGATTTGGAAGCCACCTTGGAAGATGTGAAGCAAGACAATGACGATTCTACTGCCAATTGGGATGACGATCTTAGTTTCATTGCAAACCTCCTCAGAGAAGACAATCCTTCCCCTCCATCTCCCACTGTTATTGCTATCGAGACTCCGACTTCGAATACGCCTCCCGTCGAAAATCCTCCGGATTTGGAACTTAAGGAGTTGCCGCCCCATCTTGAGTATGTATTCCTCGAAGAAGAAAAGAAGTCGCCAGTCATCATTGCTAAGGATTTGAAGGATAAAGAGAAAGCTCGACTTGTCGCTGTGTTGAAGGATCATAAGAAGGCTATCGCTTGGAAGATTTCGGATATTCGTGGAATTGATCCTCACTTCTGCACACACAAAATTCTCATGGAGGACGACTTCAAGCCCACGATTCAAAGCCAACGAAGGGTGAATCCAAAAATCCATGAAGTCATCAAAACAGAGGTTCTCAAACTTCTTGATGCGGGTATGATATACCCTATTTCGGATTCACCATGGGTTAGTCCAATCCATTGTGTGCCCAAGAAGGGCGGAATAACCGTTGTTCCCAATGAACACAACGAGTTGATTCCCACCCGTCTCGTTACTGGGTGGAGAGTTTGTATAGACTACCGCAAACTCAATGATGCCACGAGAAAGGATCATTTCCCTCTACCTTTCATGGACCAAATGCTTGAACGTTTAGCTGGTAATGAATATTACTGCTTTCTTGATGGTTTCTCGGGTTATTTCCAAATACCCATCGATCCCCAAGATCAAGAGAAGACTACATTCACTTGTCCCTATGGCACATTTGCTTACAAAAGAATGCCTTTTGGCCTATGTAATGCGCCCGGGACTTTTCAAAGGTGTATGTTAGCTATCTTCCATGACATGGTTGAACAAACCATGGAAGTGTTCATGGATGATTTCTCGGTCTTCGGGGATTCATTCTCTTCTTGCCTTGCCAATTTGGAACGTATGCTCAAGCGGTGCGAAGACACTCGCCTAGTTCTGAATTGGGAAAAATGCCATTTTATGGTAAAAGAAGGCGTCGTGCTTGGACATAAGATCTCGAAAGCCGGTCTTGAAGTAGACCGTGCTAAAGTCAATGTTATCGCAAAGTTGCCTCCACCTTCAACCGTGAAGGGTGTGAGAAGTTTTCTGGGTCATGCGGGCTTCTACCGTCGATTCATCAAAGATTTTTCTCAAATCGCTCGCCCGATGACCCACCTCTTGGAAAAAGATACTCCTTTTCTCTTTTCCAACGAGTGCCTTGAAGCCTTTAACTCGCTTAAGGATAAGCTAACTAAGGCACCCGTCTTGGTTACCCCTAATTGGGAGCTTCCCTTTGAGTTGATGTGCGATGCTAGTGATTTTGCTATTGGAGCGGTTCTTGGACAAAGAGTGAACAAACACTTCCAACCGATCCATTACGCTAGCAAGACAATGACGAGGGCACAATTGCATTATACGACAACCGAAAAAGAGCTTTTAGCTGTTGTCTATGCTTTTGAAAAGTTTCGCCCCTATCTTGTCCTTTCCACCACCATTGTGTATAACGATCATTCCGCGCTGAAGTACTTGTTGACAAAGCAAGATTCCAAACCAAGACTTCTTCGCTGGGTTTTGCTGCTCCAGGAATTTAAAATCGAAATTCGCGATAAAAAAGGAGCAGAAAACCTAGCCGCGGACCATCTCAGCAGACTTGAGGATCCTTACCAAGGGGATCATCCGAACAAAGAAATCAATGATTCTTTCCCCTTGGAGACCTTAATGTCTATAAACTCGAAGCCGAATGAAACCCCGTGGTTTGCGGACTTTGCAAACTACTTGGCGGGTGGAATTCTCAAGGAAGGGTTGACGTCTCAACAAAAGAAGAAGTTCTTCACCGACATCAAGACTTAATTTTGGGACGACCCTTACCTATTCAAACAATGTGCCGACCTGATTATTCGCCGATGTGTTGATGGACCGGCAGCGTCTGAAATCCTTAATGCTTGCCACAAAGGACCCACCGGTGGTCACTTTGGTCCCAACTACACCGCTAAAAAAGTGTTTGATTCGGGATTTTATTGGCCCTCCATATATCGTGATGCTCACGATATGGTTAAAAAATGTGATGTTTGCCAAAAGCAAGGCAAAATCACACATAAAGACGAGATGCCTCAGAATTTCATTCAAGAGTGTGAAATTTTTGATGTTTGGGGTATCGACTTTATGGGGCCATTCCCTTCATCTAAAGGAAACAAATACATCCTTGTAGCCGTTGACTACGTTTCAAAGTGGGTTGAAGCCAAAGCTTTACCTACTAATGACGCAAGGGTGGTTTGTAACTTTTTGAAAGTTTTATTCGCTAGATTCGGTGTGCCTCGCGCCATTATTAGTGATCGTGGGACTCATTTCTGCAATGACCAATTTGCTAGAGTCATGGCTAAGTACGGTGTAAACCATCGTCTTTCCACAGCCTACCACCCACAAACTAATGGCCAGGCTGAAATATCCAACCGAGGACTAAAGCAAATTCTGGAAAGAACCGTGGGAGAGCATCGTGCCGCATGGGCTGATAAACTCGATGATGCTTTGTGGGCTTTTCGTACCGCTTACAAGACCCCGATCGGCTGTACGCCTTATCATCTTGTGTACGGGAAAGCGTGCCACCTCCCCATTGAGTTGGAGCACAAGGCTTATTGGGCCTTGAAGTGGGCTAATTTCGATATAAACAAAGCCGGTGACCTACGCAAGATCCAACTCAATGAGCTGAATGAACTTCGGAATGAGGCTTATGAAAATTCTTTGATCTATAAGGAAAAGACTAAGCTCATTCACGATTCTAAGATTAAGAACCGAGAGTTCCATGTTGGAGACAAAGTCTTACTTTTTAACTCTCGGTTGAAAATCTTTTCGGGCAAGCTCAAATCTCGTTGGTCCGGCCCATTCACCATCGCCCAAATTTTTCCATATAGTACTCTCGAGCTCGCTCAACCTAATGGACCAAATTTTAAGGTGAATGGCCAACGAGTGAAGTTGTACTTTGGTGAGGACACCTCTCAGGAGGTGATTCCATCCCTCACCACGTTCCCCATGAACTGAATTTGGGTCGAGTCAGGCTCGTGACTCGGTTATCAAAAACAAGCGCTCCTCGGGAGGCAGCCCGAGTATCTATCCCTTTAACCCCCTAAGTGTAGGGGAGGACCTATTTTGGTCGTTTGTGTTTGTGTGGTGATGTGCTTACAGGGATATCTGCAATCTTGGAAATCTTTGAAAGAACCGTGCTCCCGTGTTATCCGAAATCCGGTTCTATCTCTCAACTATCGTGATTCAATTTTCTTCATACTCACATTTGAAATTGATCACTTTAGTCGTCTCTTCCTTAACTCGAGTTAACCAACGTGCACAATGTCATAAGTGTAGGGGAGATTTTTCCCACATGCTTAAACATTGAGGACAATGTTTATCTTAAGTGTAGGGGGGACTTCTATCGAAGTTTTAAGTGGACTTTTCCATAAAAATGCCTTCATTTAACCGGAAAATCGTCTTTTTCAACATTTTTCAAATTTTTTATTAACTTTGGCCATTTAGTCGTAAATTTTAAATTTTTATCGTTGCTTTCATATGTATATATCCCGCAATAAAGTCAAAATTTTAATAAAGTGTTGTAGCTAGTTTAGAAGTCTTTGATCTATTAGGCCCGTTGCGTTTATTTTGACTCAACCCGAATAGACTTATCCAAGTTTATTCTAGCTAGTATCTTTAACCATGTAAACCTCAATTGGTTTATTAGGCTAAGTGTCCACGAGTCTCATTACTTGAGATTTTAAATTGTGGAGGACGAGAAATGATAGAGTCAATTATAAGTCGGTATTCTTGCGCAAGCTCACTTACTGTAATTATTTGCCTATTCTCCCATCACTTGCTAATAATTTATCTGCAATAAGTAAGGTCGTATGATTTGAAAAGTTACTTAGCTTCTAGCCCAAGATCGTTTAAAAGTTGCTCGATAATGATAAGAGTTCATAGCCAAGGCATAACTTATGAAGCGGGGCGCGAAGATTGGCTAGTCCGAAAAGGCCCTAACAAGGCATGAGGATTCAAATTTTATTGCTGAAGATCCAAAGTGATGTGAAAAGCATTATTCCTAAAGTCAATATGAAGGATCAAGACTCACGACGAAAAGCAATCAACTCCCATAAAGATCATGGAGAAGTCTATCCGAAAAGACCCTAACAAGGTATGAGGATAAATAGATCCAAGTCCGAAAAGGAGGCGGATCGTTGTATCTCAAAATCCCAATTAGAGATTGAAGAAATAATCATGAAGTCGTGGTCAACAAAGTTGGAGTACCCCTCAAAAGTCTCCAAGTGAAGAAACTCTATTATGATGAGAAGACCATTATCTCAAGAACGTCTCTCGAACATATGAAGTATGAAGTACATGCCAAATATCGGCCCGAGAAAGGTCTCAAATCGTGAACCAAGTTATGCCAAGATATGAACTTTTTGATATCCCGAGAAGCAGTTTTAAGAGATTTTGTCCTTTAGCTAACTATTGATCAAATCGTCCTACTTTGCTTTCAGCCTTAATAAACTATCGAAATAAGTCCAAAAATGCATCTTCATGATCATTCTAAGACAAAATAAAATATAAGAGATACAACTAGGAATAAGGGAGTTTAAGCATTTAATTAAGCCATGTGTGTAAGTGTTTGATTTACTAACTTATAATAACAATGATCTCGTTTTTAAACTTAGTTTGGGGAACGTGAAACTTGAGGGTGATAAATCTTCGCAACACCAAAGCCCTAATGTAAGTCCTTGATTTCTTTACAAGTTATTTCCATCCTTTTGTTTATTTTAAAGTTTTAAGTTCTCTTAGTATTTTAATTATTGTTTAGTAGAATTTAAATAAGGCCAAGGTTGATTGATTATGAGAAAAATGTAAAATTGCTTTATCACTAAGCATTGCATGAGGGCATGGCAATGGTTAAGTGTAGGGGATTTGATAGGTGTGTAAACACCCATCCTTTTACCACTTAATTCGGGCTAAAACGAGACCAAAACACGTATTTAATATCATTTGTTTGGAATTATGCGTGGTTTTCGTGTTTATTGTGTTTTCAGAGCTAACCGGATGAATATTAAAGAAAACATGGGATTGCACGGGTTTTATCAAGGAAAAAGACTGAAGACGAAGTCTATTGTCCAAGAGATGCAAAAGATTTGAAGTCACTGGGCCTATTCGAAGATTTATCGAAGAAAAGGACCAAAGACGGAAGATTTACATAAGTCGAAGAAACTCAAGTCTATTTATCGAAGAAATTAAAAGACGAGTTGGATTTAATCGACAACAAATCCCGAATCAGAATTGAAAACGTCAACTTTTCTGAAAAGACGAGAAGACAAGAAGAAAGGGAGAAAGCCCACTCACCAACCAACCACTAGGACTATAAATAGATCTCTCCCTTCACATTTTAGTGAGAGCTTCATTTTTTCTTTTCCCAGTTATCTTAGGAACGGTTCATCACAAACACCATTAGGGTGTTTGGTGATTTTTAATTTTTTCCTTCAATCTTGTAAGTTTTAATCATTACATCTTGTTACTTTTACATTAATCATTCAATTCCATCTTTTCATTCATCTTGTTCTTTATCATCTTTTGATTGCAAGTTCTTAAGTTTTTACTTGATTCTAGTTTGATCTTAAAAAGTTGTTGATTTAGTGTTTTTATTGGTGGGATTTGTTACTTAAGGTATTTAAATGATTTGTGTTTAATTTGGTAAAACCTTTTTGAGTATTTTGGTGTTCAGATTGAAAAATCGTTTTGGTATCTGCTGTTACTGTTCTTCGCTGCCCAGATCTTTCCGATCAGAACGTTTTATTCCGAATAGACTATTTCTCATTTCCCTTATTCGGAATTCTGAATATTCCGAATAGGGCTTTTAATTCTCTCTTACTCGGAATATCTCATATATTCCGAACAGACATCTTTTTCCGAATAGAGGCTTCTTTTCCGCATAAGGCAAGTTTTTCCGCATAGACTTGATTTTTCCGCATAAGGGTGTTTTTCCGAATAGGGTTTATTTTTCCGCATAGAGATATTTTTCCGAATAGACCATATTTTCCGCATAAGATTAATTTTTCCGCATAAGCCAATTTTCCGAATAGCACTTGTTTTCCGCATAGACCCTATTTTTCCGCATAGAGCAATTTTCCGCATAAACCATACTTTCCGCATAGGATGTTTTTTTTTCGCATAGCATTATTTTCCGAATAGCACTTACTTGATTAGGGTATTTTTTATTTACTGTTTGTTTTAAAATCTTAAGTCCAGCTTTACTTTTTAATAGAATAGAAAACCAAACTCCTTTTTGTCACCAAGAACAATCATTCCACTTTAAACTGAGATCAATTCGAGAGGATATCGAGAGAAATATTTTGAACCCGCACTAAAAAGCTTGTATCACTAAGGCCTAAAACATGCTTAGACAAGAGGAAAAACAAACGGAAGTGCCTAAACAGACGACTCCATCTGTCCTATTTGCCTTGAACACCTATAGGTCAAACACCTCTTATGATACCACTAGACATAACAGACCTTCAACAAGCCTAAGTCAACCTAGAAGAAGCAACTTCAAAACAGGAGTGATTTGTGGTAATTGTTCAAAAGAATGCCATACTCAAGAAGAGTGCTACAAACTAGTTGATTATCCTATAGGACACCCTCTTCACAGCAAATTTCCTGCTCAAAAGAAGTTTTATACCCAAACAAACAACACTCAAACAAGGAACACTCAACCAACGAACAGAACTGTTAATATGACAGTCACCAATGATACACCAGTTGAAGCATCTTCTCCAAGCCTTCTCCCCTTACCAACAGACTGCTCTGTCACAGCCGGGATGGACCAGCTGCAAAACCAATTGAACCAAGTTCTTTTGATGATGCAGAACAACTCTGACAACTCATCATCCTTCACAACTGGTTCCTACAACTTCATGGCAGGTAAAAGACTTATAGCTCATTTCATCACTAGATCTAAGGAAATCTGGATTATAGATAGTGGTGCAACTGATCACATATGCATTTCTATTCATCTTATGCATAACATTATTACCAATATTACACCTATCATCATTCATTTCCCTAATGGTCAAACTACAACCTGCACTACAATTGGTTCTGTTACTTTGTAATACAACATCACCATACACAATGTTTTGTACATTCCCACATTTACATATAACCTCATTTCCATAAGAAAAATACTTCAACACACACTTCAATCTATCACTTTTACACATACCACATGTACTTTTCAGGCCTATGATGGAACTACTTCTGAAGGAACTCTTTGTGGTGATCTGTACATACTCCCAATTTCCACTACATCCTCTAATATCTCTTCTACAGCACTCAATAGCACAACATCTTCATCAATGTGGCATGCAAGACTAGGACACCCCTCAACTCAAGTTCTCAAACACATACAACACCTCCCAAGCTCAGCAACAAAAGACTTAGTTACTCCATGTACTATATGTCCTTTTGCTAAACATCATGCTCTGCCTTTTGTTCCTAGTTTTTCACATGTTAGTTCTCTGTTTGAACTTGTACATATGGATGTATGGGGTCATTGGCATCATCCTACTCTTAATAAATGCAAGCTGTTTTTAACCATTGTTGATGATTTTTCCAGAGACACCTGAACATATTTACTTACTAGCAAACATCATTTTACTACCACCATAAAACACTTTCATGCTTATGTTCAAACTCAATTTAAAACAACCATTCAAAAGATAAGAAGTGACAATGGCTCTGAATTTGTAAATTCCTCACTCACTGAATTTTTCAATAACAATGGTATACTTCATCAAACTTCCTGCCCTTATACACCTCAACAAAATGCTAGGGTGGAAAGAAAACACAGGCACTTATTAGAAGTGGCGAGAGCTTTACAATTTCAAGGAAATTTTCCAAAACGCCTTTGGGGCTACTGTATTCTCACCTCTACCTATTTAATAAACAGGCTTCCCACACCTCTACTTAAGCATAAAAGCCCATATGAACTCCTTTACAATCAAGCTCCCACACTTCATCACCTCAAAATCATAGGATGTAGGGCTTATGTTAATCAACACACCCATGACAAGTTCAAAGCTAGAGCCATTCCCACTGTTTTACTAGGCTACCCACAAAATCGAAAAGGTTATTTACTGTGTTAATTAGTGCAAACATTACGATGTTTAATCGAGATGATCTCTTTATGTTTTGGTGATGACAAACGTATAACTCGCAATACATTATGTAAAATGTGTAAGGTACTCGTAATCACTCAAGCATACTTATGTATACTTCTCTCGACATCTTGAAGATTGCACATAGTGCACACCACACAACAAGATCATGTAAATGTTATAAACTTTCTAAAAGTTTAACCATTTAATCCATAACAAATTTATAAAATGTAACAACTTAATATTATTGCATGCGGATCTATTTATATTTAGTAATAGCGTGTTAACCCTTTTAGGGATAATTTTATATTTACGAACCTCACCATATTTTAGCATCTAATCAGAGTCTAGATTGTTTGTTAAAACGAACAAATATTTGCCAAATATTGATAAATATTTGATTAGCATTATACCATGCATATTATGGTAAACTGGTAAAGGTGTACTAAGCTATTTTTAGATGACATTCTAGTGTTCAGAAAACATTTGTGTATATATACTCCTGGTTTTCATAATGCATTTCAATACACTGCAAAATGGGAAGATTTCAACTTAGTTTCATTGTCTTCCTTGTTGCATCCATGGCAATCACTGATCAGTGCATTGTAAGTTTCTATATTGATTCTAATGGCTATGGTTAATTTCTTCGCGAAAACTTAACTTATTTTTCGTTAATGTTTTCAGGCGGGTGGAGAAGGTTCAGTACCAGTTGCACGTAAATATTTTTAAACTTTTTCATTTAGTATAATATTCATGATTTATTTTTCTTCGTAATTAGTTTAATGTAATTAACATGTTTGGTTTTCGTTTGTTTGTAGGATGCCATGATGCGTGTACTGTCCGTTGTTCAGCAACACATCATCGTGGTAATTGCATGGATGTATGCCAAAGTTGTTGCGGAAAATGTTTATGCGTTCCTTCTGGTACTCTAGGAAACAAAGATGAGTGTCCTTGCTACAGAGATAGGAGAACACAGGAGGGAAAGCCCAAATGTCCTTAGAAATCGACAAGATTGGATAATAGTTAATTTTTGATTAGCTATATGCATTTTCGATTTCTAATAGAATAAAAAGTACCGACTACTGGGTAATGATTTCAAAGACAGTTTGTTAAGAATGTGTCTGTCAGTTTGTTAAGAATGTGTCTGTTTTCCGTTTGCTTATTGATATGTTTCTGCTTTTGGATATCACGTGGTTAGTAATCGTAACAAATCGAGTTTTGAATATCAGCAACCTTAAGACTCAGATCTTTATGTCATAAATCTATAAATATTCATGCATAATTCAAATATCATAATGAAACAGATACAGATATCAATAGTTCTCTCTATTCGGGTTAGTTATGACGGGAAATTATTCCTTATGAAACGATCAACGTCTGTAGTAGCTGATCCACCTTCATTGACACTTTTTCTGCAAGCACCTTGGAGTTTCTCCACACATTCCATCATTTCTTTCCTTTCAACGCTATCCAGGTCCATAAACTGCCTAACAACCGCCGCAATCTCCTCCTGCTTAGCCAAACTTCCACTCTTCAATTTTGACCCGTTCTTCCAGGCGCACCTGAAAACATACTCTCTTTAACCGAGTTCCAGCCGCAATGGCTCAAAAACCCTCCAATGGAATTATGTAACAGTACCATCAGTTGATTACACCATTCAACCACCAAACCGTTGCTTCCACATTCTGTGTTCAACTGAGATGTATCTCTTGCGACCCACAAGAAGTTCACACCACTTTTCTTCAAACCAAGTAACATTTCATTCATTTGAGTACTTGAAACCGAAAGATAGCTCCCTAATGAAATGTAGAGTACAGATTTAGGAGGCTTGGAGTTTAGCCATGAGAAGTAACTGTGTTCATTTCTCGGAAGAGTCGGTTTGGGCTGGATGTTGGGTATGTTTGGGCCAGTAGTGTAAATGGGAATTTGGAATTTTTGTTTGATTGCATCAATGGCTTCCGTTTCTAGCTCATAGACTGGCTAATAGTAAAGATTGTGCTTTTTTGCTCACGGCGACAAGATCGGGTAAGATGCTGTGGAGTGCCCGGTCAACCACTGGAAAGTCTTTCACTTTCATTGGCGATAAGCCAGGAATATAATCGATCCATTCTTCTCCTCTTTCTGTTGTTTACATGACATGAAAGTTGACTAACAAAATACGAAAGACAGTACTATATATGCTTAATCTATGGGAGTGTGCTTAATCTATGGGGGTGTTTGAATAAACTTAAACTTATTGTGTTTTGATAACACGCGCCAACAATAACCTAAATAAGCCTAGCCAAACACCACCTATGTTATTTTAAACTAATTAGCAATGTGAAGAGTATAACGGCACCTGATAAATCAACATAGATGTGCTGGTGTTTCTGAAGCAGTTCCGCATGATACCACATAGTAAACATTGACGCAGACATGGGCCAATAAGCAGCAACCGAAATGTTCCTCCTATTAGCAACATCCAATATCCATTTCAACGTTACATCAGCAATAATAAAATCCACAGACTGCTCCATTCTGTCAAGCACCTCCTCAAACGGAGCTTCCATATTATTCTGAGCAGCAACAAAGAATCCTATAGCATCCATCCCACGGTTTATCTCAGATGGAACGACATTGGGGATAGTTGCAAACCGGACGTTATCTGGCTTTGGGTCGGATCCAATCATTGTGAGCCATTCCTCGGTCACGACAACAGTGAGGTTGAGATGGCTGGATTGACTTGCGAGAAGGTGGCATAGGTTTAAGAGAGGGTTTATGTGGCCTCTTCCGGGATATGGCATAACCACCACATGTTTCATTTTCAGTTATAAGTTTGTTAGATTGTGATAATATGGTTGGATTTGAATTTTATGGTGGCTGTTAATAAAGCATAGAGGAGAAGACTACTTTGAACACTTACTTTGGAATCCTGTTTTTTGGTTCTTTTTTAACTTAAGAAACATTTGAAACCAATATCTTAACCACCAAACACTTTGTTGTTTGTAGTCAGTCCAAATAATAGGACAAGGTATATCAACAGGGACACATGCAACAAAATGCTGATATAGTATATGTCCCTTTTGCATATTCGAATTTTTCGATTAAAGCATTGATATGTGGCTTCTTCTATAGCTAATATCTTTGGTCACATGTGTTCAAGGTTTGAACCAAACCGATTAAACAGAAATTTCCAAGTTTGATTGATCGTTTTAATGCCGGCTTGTTTCGTGAAGAATCTAACGGATGTATGGAATTTGGTCTAAGATTTGGACAGTCACAGCGGTTATTTTAGCCGTTTTAGAGTTTCATGCTTAGTGACTTGGTGTACGACCGATAATTTCATGTATACATGCATAGCGTAATGAGTATCATGTTATGCAGAAAAAAAACATAGGTTAGAAACTACACGCGTGGTTTTAAACCATTGTTAATACTGTTATACTCAGGAAGTAACAACCTCGCCCAAAACCACCCATTGTTGGAAAAGAAATGTGAATACCTACATAACATCAAGAATTATACAGAAAAAAAATCGTGTACATGAATCTTTCAAGAATGAAAAACACCCTCGATCTATTGCAAGTAGTTTGCTGGTTTAGAAGTTATTAGCTATTCCTGAAGCCAATTTTTCTCCGACTCTCTAATGAAGCAATCAATCTCTTTATCAGCCCGCCCTCCTTCCTCAGCATTTTCACGACAAATGCCCTCAAGACGCTTCACATTTATCATCACATTATTCATATATTCACTCTCCAGATCCATAAACCGCCTTACAACCCTCGCTATGACCTCCCTCCTCACAAAACTTCCAGTCTTCAAATTCCGCCCGTTTTCCCAATCTTCACAAATCAACTTCCCATTAAGTAGCTGGTCACTTATTATAGGAAAAGTCAGCATTGGCACACCTAAAAATAAACTCTGTTTAGTCGAGTTCCACGCACAATGGCTCAAAAACCATCCGACTGAAGAATGTGACAAAACATTCCATTGATCAAACCATTCTTCCACCACTAAATCATTACTCCCAAAATCACCAAATAGAGGCTTCAGTGTAGTATCCCACAAGAAGTTCATGATGGTTTATGGTCATCATAACAATTATAAAAACCCTAACATAGATCAAAGAGCATACAGCGGAAGCAGATTAACAAGATCTTTATATAACACAATTATAATTAATCAAGGCTAGGGTTACATACCTTTATCCTAGCAGAACGATCACCGGTAAAGATAGATCACAAACACCACCAGGATGTAATCTAAAATAAGATCACACCACGATCTTGTACACACGTGATACGATGAGCTAACCGTGAGTCTAGCACGAACAAAACCGAGCCTTCCAAGCCTATGGAAGATCTACCCAACAACCCTAGAGAGGGGCTAGGACTAGATCTAAAATAGCTTTTAGAAAATCAAAGATGAACCCTAAAAAGGGTGTATATGGCCGGCGGTATAAGGCAAAGAAAGAAGAATATGGAGTGAAAAATTATGAGGCCTTAAGGTTTGTTTATATACACCTTGGAAACTTATCTTCCAAGGTTTAAACAAGATAAAGCCAAAAAAATTTCCTCCTTATCCCCTCTCTTTAAAAATCCGGTTATACACATGCTAAAAGGGGGTTTCCGGAACTTTCCGACACCTTCTTTTAGCTTCTTTAATATTCTATAACGATCGTTTAATACTTAACTTTTAATTACTTAACGATCGTTAGCTACAGTTTGATTTAATAAATATAATAAATATATTTAATAAATAAATTAACTTTTCACGTAATGTGTGCAATCCCGTGATCTCGAGTTCGATCCTATCACACGACTATCGATTTTAACGTCCATAAACTTTCAGCTCCCACTTGGACAAAATTCGAATGTCGTGATCACATTGATTAGCGTCTAGTTACACTAACAATGTCACTAGTACAACTCGAGTAAGGCTTCCTGGACAAAACCTTTTAATGATATATAATCATTATTATTATCCTCTCATTTCAAATACATTGTTAATAAGGATATGGATCTTAGTCATTCCTTCATTAGCTATTTTGTTTCTCGTTTACGGATATAGCAAGATTACCAAAACACATTTGGGTGTGGCCACACAAACATCTTACTATTCCCCCGAGGGGCCCAGTTGTATTTATACTTCAAATAATAAGCTGAAGGAAACGAATCCCATTTCGACTACAAGCAAAACACATGAACTTCGCAACACTTTTGAAAATAACCCTTATGACTACCAGTTACGTTTAGCGTTAGGTTACCTTACAGAAATGCACTATATTCAATGCAGTTTTCTGGCATCTCAGGTCTAAGGATAACTATTTATGATTTACTTAATGACAAAGATCTATAAAGTAAAATCACATAGTTGGGATAAGTCCAATATTTGATCCATCAAATATCATCCAAAATTGACCAATATACTTTCAAGTATACTCTGTCACTATTTTGAATTGTCTTAATTTAATAATACTCCCATATTATTAATCGACAACGGACATTTAGAAACATCATAATGCTCACGGATTAAAACATGTAAAATAGGATACAAAATCAAATAACAGAAAAATAAACGAAATCCAATCTTTATTTCATCAATTCAATAATGTCTTACATCCTTTATCCAAATACTAATCAACAGATTTATTGCATGAATTCGCTAGCTAGTTGCAGCCCAATTGCCTTGGCATGCTTAACTACCTTTGGCCTAGACAAAGCCTTAGTAAAAGGATCAGCTACGTTATCATCTGTGTGAACTTTTATTAATTTTATTTCTCAAGCTTCCACTTGTTCTCGAACGTAGTGATATCTACGCTTAAAGTGTCTGGCGCCCTTCATGACTACAGGGTCATTGGCGAATATTATTGCCGCAGAGTTGTCGCAATATATATCAATAGGTTCTTTAATTGAAGGCATCACCCCAAGATCTCCAATAAACTTCCTAATCCAAACAGCTTCCATTGCAGCTTCTGAAGCGGCCATGTACTCAGATTGAGTCGCATGCATAGCAATGGTTTTCTGCTTACTGCTCTTCCAGTCAACTGCTCCTCCATTGATGACAAACACGTAACCCGTCTGAGACTTCATATCGTATTTATCACATTGCCAGGACGCATCACAGAATCCTGTTACATTCAATTCTGTGTCTGGTTTACCCCCGAATACCAAAAACATATCTTTCGTACTTCTTAAATACTTTAGAATATGCTTAACAGCAGTCCAGTGGGACTTTCCTGGATTCTGTTGGTATCTACTGACCAAGTTCTGAGCAAACGCCACATCGGGCCTTGTGCATCTTACAGCATACATAATAGATCCTACAGCCGAAGCATAAGGCACCTTCTTCATGGAAGCCACCTATTCAGGTGATGATGCATCTTTCTCATGACTTAACTCATGCTTAACCTCCATCGGTAAGAAACCTTTCTTAGAGTTATGCATGTTATATTTCTTCAATATCTTATCAATATAAGCATCTTGGCTAAGACCAATTAACCGTCTACTCCTATCTCGATAGATCTTAATTCCCAAATATGCAGCATCTCCCAAATCTTTCATAGAAAAACATTTACCAAGATAATCCTTAACTTCCTTAAGTCTTGGAATGTTACTTCCCATGATCAATATGTCATCGACATATAGAATTAGGAACACTACATTACTCCCACTAGCTTTGCGGTATACACATGGCTCATCACGATTTTGAATAAATCCAAACTTTTTGATTTCTTCATCAAATCGCTTATTCCATTGACGTGATGCTTGCTTCAAGCCATAAATAGACCTTTGAACTTTGCACACGCGTTTTGGATATTTAGGATCAACATACCCTTCCGGTTGTTGCATATAGATGTCTTCATCTAAGCGACCGTTCAAGAAGGCAGTTTTAACATCCATTTGCCATATCTCATAGTCATAGTATGCTGCTATAGCTATGAGAATCCTAATAGCTCGTAAGTCTGCTACAGGAGAGAATGTCTCCTCGTAGTCTATGCCAAAAGTTTGAGTAAAACCTTTAGCCACTAAACGTGCTTTATAGGATTGTACATCACCATCCATGTCAGTTTTCTTCTTATAGATCCACCTATTTTTCACTACTTTAGCATTTTTAGGTGCGTCTACAAGACTCCAAACATCATTGATTTCCATGGATTTCATTTCCTCATTCATTGTAACTATCCATTTTGACTTTTCTGGATCAGACATTGCGGATCGATAGTTAGCAGGTTCACCAAGATCCCCTACTTCCTCCTCATCATCCTCTATGTATAGACATAGTTTGTCCGGCGGACGTATAGCCCTTTGAGACCTACGTGGAGGAATTAATTCCGGTGGAACACTCAGACTTTCTGGTTCTACAGGAATTTCATCGCTAGTATTTTCAGAAGGCAATGTATCTTCTTGAATTTCTTCAAGATCATAATTTCTCCCACGGAATTCTTGATTTACAAGATCATTTTCAAGGAAGTCTCCATACCGAGCCACAACTATCTTGTTCTCAGCCGGATAATAAAAGTAGTAACCCATAGTTTCCTTAGGGTAACCTACAAAGATACATTTTACTGACCGTTGTTGGAGTTTATCTCCAGAGTCACGTTTCACATAAGCCTCACAACCCCAGACTTTCAAATAAGACAAATATGGCTTCTTGCCATGCCATAGTTCATATGGTGTCTTATCAACCTTCTTTGTGGGAACCATATTCAGAATACGAACAGCAGTTTCAAGAGCATAATCCCAAAAAGATAATGGTAAAGTTGTAAGATTAAACATAGATCGTACCATATCCAATAATGTACGATTTCTCCTTTCAGATACACCATTTTGTTGT
The DNA here is from genome assembly GCA_025667525.1 of Glebionis coronaria. Classification (NCBI taxonomy): domain Eukaryota; kingdom Viridiplantae; phylum Streptophyta; class Magnoliopsida; order Asterales; family Asteraceae; genus Glebionis; species Glebionis coronaria. The sequence continues at coordinate 536,124,157 of CM046876.1, forward strand.
GGAGTATATGGAGAATTAAGGTTCTGAACAAGTCCATTCTTACTTAAATAATCTTTAAACTCTTGACTTAAATATTCACCACCACGATCAGAACGAAGAGCTTTAATCTTCTTTCCTAGTTGTAACTCTACTTCGGCTTTAAACGTTTTGAATGTTTCAAATACCTCATGTTTATGTTTAAGTAAATAAACATAACCATAACGGCTATAATCATCCGTAAACGTCAAGAAGTAGCTAGCACCTTTCCTTGACACATGTCTAAGTGGTCCACACACATCAGTGTGTATTAAACCAAGTAGTTCAGTAGCCCTTTCAATATTGCTATTAAAAGGTTTCTTGGTCATCTTCCCAGAGATACAAGATTAACATTTATCAAATGATTCATCATTGATACTTTCCAAAAGCCCATCACGTTGAAGCTTTTGTATGCGAGTCTTCCCAATGTGGGCAAGCCTACAATGCCAAAGATAAGAAGAGTTCTTGTCTAACTTACTCTTCTTATTCATGCTAAAAACAGAATTATTTTTCCTCTTGGGATTTTTATCATGCATGTTAATTTCAAAAACACCATTCACAGAAATTGCAATAGAATAAAACATCTTTGAAAACAGAAATTCTATTATTATCAATCGTGTGAGTAAATCCAAGATCCAACATACTAGAAAAGGAAATAACACCCCTAACAATTGTAGGTGCATAATGACAATTATTTAAAGACAGTACTAAACCCGAAGGTAAAACTAATTTAAATATTCCTATAGCTTCAACTGCTGCTTGTGCGCCATTGCCCACTTGCAGAAATTGTTCCCCATAGGTAAGTCTCATCTTCAACTCAAATTCCTGCAGGGTATTACAAATATTAATACCACATCCCGTATCATATACCCAGGAGTTTGATTTGTATGAAAGATTAAATAACTCTATCATAAATAAGTTACCTGAAGATGGTGCTGCAGCAACTTGCTCAGCCTTCTTCTTATGTTCTGCCATTTCATGGAGATAGAGAGAGCAATTCCTCTTCCAGTGTCCAGTCATCTTGCATTAGTGACAAGTCTCATCTTTCAGAGATTTCTTAGCAAAGTTTTGCTTTGCTTTTGATGTAGTCGCAACTTGCTTGCTCTTATCAACCTTTCCTTTGCCTTTCTGCTTCTTATTCACTTGCGGTTTTGGTTTCGACACTCTACCCTTTTGTACATAAAGTACTTGAGGAGTAGCAGTGGGTGCCTTATCTTTCAAACCCTTTTCAAAGTCAATGAGCATTGCATGCAAATCATTAATTGTCTTCCCCGTGCAATGCATATTATAGTTACGAACGAAATCATTGAAGTCCTTATTAAGGGACCTATTGATCAAGTTAATAGCCATATTATTATCAAAGGGTTGTCCTAGTGCGATGAGTTGTTCCATATAACCCCTCATCTCCATATAATGGTCACTTACGGACTTTCCAGGAGCTTGCTTGCAACTATGTAGAGCATCAACCAGATCATAGATCTCTACAGCTTGCGGCGTTTCATACACAGCTTTGAGTTCATCAAGCATTTGCTGAGGAGAAGCTAGCTCATACTTCCTTTGAAGTGATGGAGCCATTCTCCCTAACATTACAGCAGCCACCTCATGGTGCTTCTTAACGTTAGCAGCGTGTTGAAGTCTTTCCGCATCAGTTGCTCCTTCAGCAAGATCCTCCGGAAAAGGAGTTTCCAAGATATTGATGGTACCCGCTGCTCTCAGAACAATTCTTAGTGAGCGGTACCAATCATTGAACTTAGGGCCAGTAAGTTCAGGTCGTTCAAAAAATGCTTTGAACGCCGAGCTTATTGTTAGATTGTTTTCGGGTTGAGCCATTTCTACAGAAATAAGTTCAAACATTAGTATTTTCGATAATAAAAATTCAAGAAAATAAAATTACCCCGGTAATAAAACCATAGTATTTCCTTGAAAAAACTAGAATCCATATTGACACAGATTTATCACATCAGTTGATCTGCTAGTGACAAATGTATTCAACACAGTAACTTGTCGAACAATAATTGCCAAATCATATTGCAATTTTCAGATATGTCAGGGATTTACATTGCCAATAACTTTTGCATTGTAAACATGTTTTATCCCTTCTTTATGCCTTAAGTTTCCAGTTCTCACTAAGTAACTCAATTAAGTCGACTAATCTAAAGAACATAAAACCTTCATGTGCAATCTTATTCAGTCATGAAGTTTTCTCTCCATTACAACATCGTCTGATATCTTATATGACGACAATTGTAACTTCAAGTGTTCGTCAATTAGAGGGCATATGACTTAAATTTTAGGGTATAGATTTTGGTGTCAAAATCATGTATGGAGAAGCATGCATACATCTCCATAGCATAAGTTTAATAAAACGTTTAGTAAACCTTTTGGTGAGACTAAAAGTTCATCATATATTTGCAAGTTGAGGTATTTGTTAAACCAAACAACCTTAAAGAATTATACCAATAACAACCGTAGGTAATTCCAATTTTGACGCACAGGCGAGCCGGGAATTTGGTCAGCGCTGAAGCATAACACCTCCTTCCTTAACCGGGTACATGACCAGCGGTGTGTTATACCCACTTTATAGTTTGTCAAAATTGAGTAGGCCGTTAAGTTGTTATTGCAATTCTAATCAACACAAATCATATGTAATTTAGATCTCAAAACAATTCATTAATTTTGATAAGATCTAGTCCATATTATTTTTCTTAAAAAATTACCCTTGTTTACAACATACAATTAAAAAAAACGCATGAAAACAAGTAGTAAAAAAAACTAAATCAAATAGCCACATGCAAAACAATTTATTCAAAGAACATCAAATCTAGGGTTTTTATGAACATAAAAAGTCTTCCCTAATTTTAAAACTTTGAATCAAATAAAGCAAATAGCAATCAAAATTATATGATCCGTAAAAAAACATGCATGTTTATTACGGATCTTCCATATTCTCTTAACAATTAAAAAACTACTACGGATCGTAACCACACATGACATAACAATTAATTCATGCATACATCTAAAGTTAATTACCATGTAATTTTAGGGTTTACAAAAAAAAAAAAATTTTTTTTTTATAAAAATCGGCAAAGCCGTTTTTAAAACAATAAAAAAAACAAAACCCTAATTTTTATAAAACCTAAAAAACAACATGTAATTTTTAACACAAATCAATATTAGTAAAAAAACTTTAGATCTTGATAATTATAATCATGTTAAAACGGCTCTCGATGCCACTGAAGATTTATGATCATCATAACAATTATAAAAACCCTAACATAGATCAAAGAGCATACAGCGGAAGCAGATTAACAAGATCTTTATATAACACAATTATAATTAATCAAGGCTAGGGTTACATACCTTTATCCTAGCAGAACGATCACCGGTAAAGATAGATCACAAACACCACCAGGATGTAATCTAAAATAAGATCACACCACGATCTTGTACACACGTGATACGATGAGCTAACCGTGAGTCTAGCACGAACAAAACCGAGCCTTCCAAGCCTATGGAAGATCTACCCAACAACCCTAGAGAGGGGCTAGGACTAGATCTAAAATAGCTTTTAGAAAATCAAAGATGAACCCTAAAAAGGGTGTATATGGCCGGCGGTATAAGGCAAAGAAGAATATGGAGTGAAAAAATATGAGGCCTTTAGGTTTGTTTATATACACCTTGGAAACTTATCTTCCAAGGTTTAAACAAGATAAAGCAAAAAAAATTTCCTCCTTATCCCCTCTCTTTAAAAATCCGGTTATACACATGCTAAAAGGGGGTTTCCGGAACTTTCCGACACCTTCTTTTAGCTTCTTTAATATTCTATAACGATCGTTTAATACTTAACTTTTAATTACTTAACGATCGTTAGCTACAGTTTGATTTAATAAATATAATAAATATATTTAATAAATAAATTAACTCTTCACGTAATGTGTGCAATCCCGTGATCTCGAGTTCGATCCTATCACACGACTATCGATTTTAACGTCCATAAACTTTTAGTTCACACCACTCAGCTTCAAACCAGCCAACATTTCATCGATTTGAGCCTTGGAAACCTCAGGAAGACAGCCGAATGAAACATAGAGAACAGATTTTCTAGGCTTCGAGTCTAGCCATGACAAGTACTTGCAACTGGGTTCATTTGATGGTAAATTGGGTCTGAGTTGGATATCAGGTATGTTTAGGCCAACGAGGTAGATAGGTATTGGAAGGTTGTACAAAATTTCATCAATGGCGTCGGTTTCAAGCTCGTAAATGGTGGTTAATAAAAGACAGTTGGAACCACTCAAGGGTGGCCTAGTGGCAAAAAGATTTGTGGCTATCACTCCAAAGTGTGTGAGGTCTCAAGTTCAATTCCCACTAGGTGCAAACAACCTTGAAGTGGCCACGCCAACCTCCTGAAAAGGGAGGGCTTTACCTGGTTTGAGTCTGTGTAGCGGTGGGCTCAAACCCCGTGGATTAGTCGGCCAATGAGTCGGAAATCACGGTTAAAAAAAAAAAAAAAAAAAAAAAAACAAAAGACAGTTGGATATATTTATCCAGATGTGAAAATTTTTTAGAACGTTATAGAATATATGGTGTGGCGGCCATGGAAGGTCTGCCAAGCTGATTGGAGATAAACCAGGTATATAATCGACTTTGCCGGATCCTGAAACCATGCAATGTATTCAAAGAAAAAGATTGTATATTACTGTTTACACCTAATATATGATTTAAGAACAATTTTAAGAGAAATATACTTTGAAAGGTAACATAAATTCCGATTATAGGCGGAAATTTATATCACACACCTGATGCATAAGTTTGATAGTCGGCATGTCTTTCCAGTTTCCTCCATCCGATCGGAATTATAGAGCAAGTTAAGCATTGACGCTGTCATTGGCCAGTAAGCCGCCACAGGAATCTTCCTCTTGTGAGCTACAACGAACGCAGGTAACATCATAACATCAGCGATGATGAACTTCACCGGTAGATCTGTGCTATCAAGAAGTCCACCAAATGATATTTCCGTTGACTTATATAGGGGAACGTAGCCATGGTGGTTGGGATGGAATGGAGGGGCACGATTGGGGTCGGGGATGGCGACGAATCGGACGTTATATCTTGTTGGACAGGCGCTGAGGAATTTGAGCAACTTCTCGGTTACGACGACGGTGTAAACTGTGGTGAGATCTTTTTGGTGTGAACGAGTTGAAAGTTTATAGCATAGGTGTAAGAGTGGGACGATATGGTCTATGGTGAGGTACGGCATTAACATCACTTGATTCATTTTGATTGTGTATCTTGATTGTGTTCTAAAAATGTCTGATTTTATGCTTAACAAAGAGATTTAGATGTTTATATAATGGATTAAAGTCATGTCAAGCTTTGTGCAACTGATTCTGTTAGTTAGTTAGTTGTTACTTTTAGAGGGAAAATTAGTTACTTTTGTATAAAGGACCAGATGCGCTCATCTGTAATGTCTGTCAAATTTTGTACGAAATCAATATATTTTTCAATTGCGTTTTTCTTCCTTTGTGTTCAATTTGCTTCATTTCCAAGCATTGTTCGGTATTCATTCTTGATTACTCGTGATTCGTGGAGTTTGAAATATCCTGCTCTTTAATCTGATTTACATTATGAAATAACACGTATAAGGGCCAAGTAAGTGGTCTTCAGGAAAGCATAAAAAAGACAATGCAAGGAGCGCCAAAGGAGGGAACACTGCACCGATCACTATAAGTTGGCAAACATTCAAACCTGCTGCCATTTGGGCCGAGTCAAACTGTTTACCATATTGCATGTCTAATCAGTTGGCTATAGATAATGCTTTCAGATTTGTAACTCCGTATTAGTTTGTTTGCAAATAATTTTCACTCAGAAACATCAGTTATATGTTTTTATTTGACAGAGAATATCCCAAGCTATTGCAAACAAAATGATGCTTATACACTAGTGCATGTTTGTTATACCAACAAATTTTGAGTACAGAGATGAATCTTTCGAGACTAACACAACAACACCCTCAATCTATTGCAAGTCTATGTTGGGTTAATAGTTAGCTATCTGAACCCAAATTATGTCCGACTCTCTGATAAAGCAATCAATCTCTTTATTAGCTCGTCCTCCTATCTCAACACTTTCACGACAAATACCCCCAAGACGCTTCGCATTTCCTGTCATCTTTTTCACTAATTCACTATCTAAACCCATAAACCACCTTACAAGTGTCGCTATTGCCTCCCTCTTCACAATACTACTTCCATTCTTCAACTTCCACCCGCTTTCCCAATCTTCAAAAATCAGCTTGTTGTTAAGTAGCTGGTCACCTGTTATAGGAAAAGTCAGCATTGGAACACCTAATAACAAACTCTCTATAGTCGAGTTCCACCCACAATGACTCAAAAACCCTCGGACTGAGGAATGTGACAGTACCCTCCATTGATCACACCAATCCACCTCCAAACCGTTACTCCCACAACCCCCACTTAACCGTGAGTTTTTTCCACCTCTAGCCGCCCACAAGAAATTCACACCACTCTGCTTCAAACCTTCCAACAGTTCATCAATTTGAACACTAGAAAGCAATAATTGACTTCCCAAAGAAACATAGAGTACAGATCTTTGAGGCTTGGAGTCTAGCCATGAAATGTAACTGGATTCATTTGATGGCATATTGCGGTGAACATGGAAATCAGGTACGTTTGGGCCTACGACATAGACAGGCATTGTAACTTTAGCTAGGATTACGTCAATGGCATCGGGTTCAAGCTCATAGATGGTGGACAATAGAAGTGATTCTGCTATTTTACTCAATGATTTAATATGAGGCGCAACTTCATGGAATATCTGGTTTGTCATTGGAAGGTCTGCCAAGCTGATTAGGGATATGACAGGTATGTAATCAACAATTTATTCGCTTCCTGAGAGCATACATACAAATCATGCATCACATTTTGTTAGTTTATACTCTTATTAATTAACATTACTCGATGTCTTTAAATACTAATTCTATTCTAATGAGGTTGCTAAGTGTTGAAAAATGGAATGTATGACAGCACAGAAAATCTGCAGTTCAGATGTTATATGAACGCAGCTACAAGCCTACAATGGCAGAAATTTTTCTGCACAATTTTCTCCCCTCGTAATAACTAACTCTATTTCCAGCTACCAATACATATTAAACAAGTCTAGATTATTTCCCAAGCTAATTAAGTGTTAGCGAACATGATTTCCAAACGTGTTATTGTCATTCTGGATCTTGTATTATTTCCGGAATCAATTCAAATTCTGTTTTGAAGGCAAAACAGGCAAACTAATCAATATACTTTGAAAAACCGATTCTATTTTGAAGAGGTTGCTAAGTTTTGGTAACACTGTCATCTGTATGGTGTATAATTATATCGTTGCATAGAATGCGTTACTGCTGTCTTTATCTAGTTTTTGAAGGCAAAATAAACAAACTAATCAATATACTTCGGAACTATGATTTCATATTAACGAACATATAAAATCAAATTTAACAAAGTTAAACAGAAAGTATCAGATAATGTCATCATAATTCATACGATATCATCAAAATATAAAATCTCTTACATCATGTAAGATCGATGATCATAAATCATCATTCAACACAGTGAACATTATATATCAATAACACTAGCATTTTTAATCACACCTTCAAAAATACAAAATAAATTAGCTTTATCAAACGGTAATCATGTAAACTAAGAATCACACACCTGGCCTGTACGTTTTATCATGCTCGGAATGATGAAGAGAATCAGCACAATACAATAACATTAACATGGAAGCAGACATAGACCAGAACGCCGCAACCGGAATCATCCTCTCCTTCGTGACACCAAACGCCGATCTCACCATAACATCCGCAATCACGTATTCCACCGGTAGCTGATCATCCACGCGATCAAGAAGCTGAATTAACTGATCATGCATTGCGTTTTGTGCATCCATGTAGAATGCTACGGTGTCGGGGAGATGAGGTGAAGTGATGTTGGGGATAGTGACGAATCGGACATTGTCATGCTTTGGAGCCGAGGCGAGGAGTGTGTGGCAGTGGTCGGTGATGATGACAGTGTAGACGGTGTTATTTTGGCGGGAAAAAGATGCGAGTTTGTTACAGAGGTTTAAAAGAGGGATTGTATGGCCTATTGTGGGGTATGGTACTACAACTACTTGATTCATTTTTAACATTTTGTGATAAGTTTTGGAAATGTTTAGTTGTTTATATACTGATGATTGAAGTCATGTCCAGCTTTATGTAACTGATTCTGTTAGTTGTTATTTTTGGAGGGAAAATTAGTTAGTCTTTGGTTGTTTTGTTGTAATCTCTGTCAATGTTTGTGTTAGTTGTTTTGACTCCTAATGGTATTTTAGTAATTTTGATAGTAAGGTAGTTTAGTCATTTTGTATATATCTTTGGTATTAGGAAACTATGTATGTCGGTTTGTAACTCTTATAAAGAGTATCTCTGTATTTTTATTTGTTTTTTTTAACGGTTCAACTTTATTAAACTAGATCAAATTAGCAAAAGCAAAACAACTAAAATTACATGCGCGGATTTTGTAGCCACACGTTCCAATTGATTCTATTCTTACCGTTCCTATTACAAAACAATTAAAAAAATACAGAACTAAAAAATCGAAAAGCTAATTCTTTTTTATATTAGAGCCATCAAACACCACTGAGTTCCGGTACAACCAAAGGATCCAAATAAGAGTAACACAAAATGTGTTTAAAATCCTTCGTTGTTTGGGACCTCCATTGTGCCCATCGATCCACTGAAACATTGTGGCCATACTAACGAGCTCTGGGATATGAAGATCCAACCACAACGACATTCTCTTCCACAAATCTAGAGCAACGTTACACGAAAAAAAGACATGATTACTATCTTCAATATTGTTGTTGCAACACGGGCATAGAAGTGAATCGATATCGATTCCTCGACGATCTAAACTTGTACGAGTAGGAAGCCGATTTAGCATAGCTCTCCACACAAACACATTAACCTTGATCGGAAGAATTTTGCACCACCGAGTCGCCATACTAGCAATCAGAAGACGAATTACGTCTACAATGTTCCTAATAGTCCTCACCGTGAAGGATTCATCGTCTTCAAACTTCCACTGCCATGCGTCTTAATCCGAGCTCATACGAATTTCCTGAATACAACTCATTAATTGACACTGTTGATATGACTCAACCCCTCCCCGAATCTCTCTTCGCCAGATTATATTCCACCCATGTGAGGACCAGTAGTCATTAACAAAAGCATTCCTATCATAAGCTAAATAAGCCATCCTAGGGAATCTGACTTCAAAAGTTAACTCACCAGTCACCACACCACACATCCTTCCAAAATTTGGTATTCAAACTATTCCTTACTTTTCTCCTGATGGCCGAATAAGGAATAAAATCACGCATGTGGAGATCCATCGGCGCCTTTACAATACCAGCCCACACTCTACTTTTTGGAGTTGTCGTTCCTTCATTTAAGATCCACCCACATTAAACCATTCCCGTTTAAAAAATCTCCAACGCCATTTAAATATCAATGCTTGATTAAAAGCCCGAAAACTACCAACATCAAGCCGTCCTTTCTCTTTGGAATTAAAAATTACGTCCCACTTAACCCAATGGATTTTCTTCTCATTATCATCGATACCCCAAAAAAATCTAGCTCTAATCGATTCAAGTTGTTTATTGACTAGAGCTGGTATAGGAAACATTGGAAGATAATATGTTCCGAGACTTCCTAGAACGTACTTAGCAAGAGTAAGTCTCCCACCAATCGACGTCAATTTAGATTTACAATTCGCCAAACATTTCTGAAATTTAATCACCAAAGTCCTCCAAGAACTAACCTGATACATTTTTCTCCAAAGGGAAGACCAAGGTATGCAAATGGGAGTGAATCAGCCCCACAACCCTACATGTAGCTAACTCTTGAACATTTACGTTTGCAACTCCAATCCCGTATAATTTCGATTTTTGAAGATAGTTGGAGACTAGACGCCAAGTAGAATATGTTGAGTATTCTAATCAAACTCTCAACATTGTTCGATCCCATTCGCCCTTGAATATTGCATCATCTGCATAAAACAAGTGTGACATGTGAATTAGTGGGCTTCTGATACAAGAGATTTGCTATGGTTCAGATTTAGTTCTCGGTATCTCCTCGAATTGATCTCGGTTCAAAGTGGAATAGCTTGTTCTTGGTTAATAAAAAGGTGGTGGTTTGTTTATCTATTTTAAACTAATAGCAATTAAATGTAAATGTCGTTGAGGGAAAAGAGTTTTAAAGATTAACTAAGAATAACGAATTAAAAATAAATGTTTGAAAACTTTAAGACAAGATTTAGAAAAATGCTAGAACACTTAATAAAACTAACACTTCGAAAGTTTATAAAAAACAAGAACTAAAACCATCGGAATATTTGAAACCTACACTGATCGGAATAAGCAAAACACCAAATCGGAATATATTCCGATCTGTTTGATCGGAATGTAAACAAGAAGACTAATCGGAATATAGATAAAATGAGTCAAATCGGAATACCAAAACACCTCCTGTCGGAATATCTTGAAACCCACAATCGGAATATCTAAAAATAGCTCAAATCGGAATGAATGGAAAACTCCCTAATCGGAATACTTACTAAAAACACTCCAATCGGAATGTTATAAACTCCACCGTCGGAATACTCAAAACCCTTTTTCGATCAATTGATCGGAATGAAAGGGGGGAAGCTGGTCGGAATAAACCAATCGGAAAAGGGTTTAACCCTTTCCGATTACATATTTGATCCGAAATAAGCCAAGAAATTAAGCTATAATGATAAGCTAATCTCCAAAACTAGCACGAATCTAAAATGAAACGGAACAAATAAGCACTAATAACAACTTATCCAACTCAAATTAAGCAAACTTTTGAATCAAACCATAAAAAGATTAACTTTTTAAGCACGAAAACATTGATGAACAACACGGATCATAAGTAATTCGTACCAAAAGTGAATCAAAATCAAAGAAAGGTAGAAAGAGATTAAAGATTAAAAGCTTAAATTTAAACTTGATTAATGAAACAATACAAAGGTTTAATCTTGAAAGATTAAAAAAAAAAGATGAAAACTTAGTGAGAGAAAGTTGAGAACTTTCTCTCTCTAAGACTAGAGAAAAAATGAAAAACTAAAACTAACTAAAAAACTAACTACTCAAAATTGTGAAGTGGAATCCTATATATAGGCGTCTCTTGTGGGCTTTGTGAATGGGCTTTGGTTTTGGGCTTCTTTTCTTCTTTCTTCTTTAGTCTTTACGTTTTTTTAAATAAACGTTTCCGACTTTGGATTTTGAGAAGTGTCGGTGAATAATTCTAACTCGTCTTATAATCTTTTGTTTAATAGACTCGAGTTCTTCGACATATATGAATCTTCCATCTTTGGCCCTTTTCTTCGATAAATCTACAAATAGGCACAATGACTTCAAATCTTTTGCATCTCTTGGACAATAGACTTCGTCTTGAGTCTTTTTCTTCGATAAAACCCGTGCAATCCCATGTTTTCTTCAATATTCATCCGGTTGACTCTGAAAACACAATAAACACAAAAACCACGCATAATTCCAAACAAATGATATTAAACAAGCGTTTTGGTCTTGTTTTAGTAAGAAATAAGTGGTAAAATGATGGGTGTTTTCACACCTATCAAATCCCCTACACTTAACCATTGCCATGCCCTCATGCAATGCTTAGTGATAAAGCAATTTTACACTCTTCTCATAATCAACCAACCTTGGCCTTATTAAAATACTACTAAACAAAAATTAAAGTACTAAGATAAATTAGAACTTAAAAGCAAACAAAAGGATAGAAAACCATTTTCTCTTGAAAATAGCTATATGGAAATAACTTGCAAAGAGATCAAGGACTTACATTTGATACAAGAGATTTGATATGGTTCAGATTTAGTTCTCGGTATCTCCTCGAATTGATCTCGGTTCAAAGTGGAATAGCTTGATCTTGGTTAATAAAAAGGTGTTGGTTTGTTTATCTATTTTAAACTAATAGCAATTAAATGTAAATGTCGTTGAGTGAAAAGAGTTTTAAAGATTAACTAAGAATAACGAATTAAAAATAAATGTTTGAAAACTTTAAGACAAGATTTAGAAAAATGCTAGAACACTTAATAAAACTAACACTTGGAAAGTTTATAAAAAACAAGAACTAAAACCATCAGAATATTTGAAACCTACACTGATCGGAATAAGCAAAACACCAAATCGGAATATATTCCGATCTGTTTGATCGGAATGTAAACAAGAAGACTAATCGGAATATAGATAAAATGAGTCAAATCGGAATACCAAAACACCTCCTGTCGGAATATCTTGAAACCCACAATCGAAATATCTAAAAATAGCTCAAATCGGAATGAATGGAAAACTCCCTAATCGGAATACTTACTAAAAACACTCCAATCGGAATGTTATAAACTCCACCGTCGGAATACTCAAAACCCTTTTCCGATCAATTGATCGGAATGAAAGGGGGGAAGCTGGTCGGAATAAACCAATCGGAAAAGGGTTTAACCCTTTCCGATTACCTATTTGATCTGAAATAAGCCAAGAAATTAAGCTATAATGATAAGCTAATCTCCAAAACTAGCACGAATCTAAAATGAAACGGAACAAATAAGCACTAATAACAACTTATCCAACTCAAATTAAGCAAACTTTTGAATCAAACCATAAAAAGATTAACTTTTTAAGCACGAAAACATTGATGAACAACACGGATCATAAGTAATTTGTACCAAAAGTGAATCAAAATCAAAGAAAGGTAGAAAGAGATTAAAGATTAAAAGCTTAAATTTAAACTTGATTAATGAAAGAAACAATACAAAGGTTTAATCTTGAAAGATTAAAAAAAAGAAAGATGAAAACTTAGTGAGAGAAAGTTGAGAACTTTCTCTCTCTAAGACTAGAGAAAAAATGAAAAACTAAAACTAACTAAAAAACTAACTACTCAAAATTGTGAAGTGGAATCCTATATATAGGCGTCTCTTGTGGGCTTTGTGAATGGGCTTTGGTTTTGGGCTTATTTTCTTCTTTCTTCTTTAGTCTTTACGTTTCTTTAAATAAACGTTTCCGACTTTGGATTTTGAGAAGTGTCAGTGAATAATTCCAACTCGTCTTATAATCTTTTGTTTAATAGACTCGATTTCTTCGACATATATGAATCTTCCATCATTGGCCCTTTTCTTCGATAAATCTTCAAATAGGCACAATGACTTCAAATCTTTTGCATCTCTTGGACAATAGACTTCGTCTTGAGTCTTTTTCTTCGATAAAACCCGTGCAATCCCATGTTTTCTTCAATATTCATCCGGTTGACTCTGAAAACACAATAAACACAAAAACCACGCATAATTCCAAACAAATGATATTAAACACGCGTTTGGTCTTGTTTTAGTAAGAAATAAGTGGTAAAAGGATGGGTGTTTTCACACCTATCAAATCCGCTACACTTAACCATTGCCATGCCCTCATGCAATGCTTAGTGATAAAGCAATTTTACACTCTTCTCATAATCAACCAACCTTGGCCTTATTAAAATACTACTAAACAAAAATTAAAGTACTAAGATAAATTAGAACTTAAAAGCAAACAAAAGGATAGAAAACCATTTTCTCTTGAAAATAGCTATATGGAAATAACTTGCAAAGAGATCAAGGACTTATATTTGATACAAGAGATTTGCTATGGTTCAGATTTAGTTCTCGGTATCTCCTCGAATTGATCTTGGTTCAAAGTGGAATAGCTTGTTCTTGGTTAATAAAAAGGTGTTGGTTTGTTTATCTATTTTAAACTAATAGCAATTAAATGTAAATGTCGTTGAGTGAAAAGAGTTTTAAAGATTAACTAAGAATAACGAATTAAAAATAAATGTTTGAAAACTTTAAGACAAGATTTAGAAAAATACTAGAACACTTAATAAAACTAACACTTGGAAAGTTTATAAAAAACAAGAACTAAAACCATCGGAATATTTGAAACCTACACTGATCGGAATAAGCAAAACACCAAATCGGAATATATTCCGATCTGTTTGATCAGAATGTAAACAAGAAAACTAATCGGAATATAGATAAAATGAGTCAAATCGGAATACCAAAACACCTCCTGTCGGAATATCTTGAAACCCACAATCGGAATATCTAAAAATAGCTCAAATCGGAATGAATGGAAAACTCCCTAATCGGAATACTTACTAAAAACACTCCAATCGGAATGTTATAAACTCCACCGTTGGAATACTCAAAACCCTTTTCCGATCAATTGATCGGAATGAAAGGGGGGAAGCTGGTCGGAATAAACCAATCGGAAAAGGGTTTAACCCTTTCCGATTACCTATTTGATCCGAAATAAGCCAAGAAATTAAGCTATAATGATAAGCTAATCTCCAAAACTAGCACGAATCTAAAATGAAACGGAACAAATAAGCACTAATAACAACTTATCCAACTCAAATTAAGCAAACTTTTGAATCAAACCATAAAAAGATTAACTTTTTAAGCACGAAAACATTGATGAACAGCACGGATCATAAGTAATTTGTACCAAAAGTGAATCAAAATCAAAGAAAGGTAGAAAGAGATTAAAGATTAAAAGCTTATATTTAAACTTGATTAATGAAAGAAACAATACAAAGGTTTAATCTTGAAAGATTAAAAAAAAAGAAAGATGAAAACTTAGTGAGAGAAAGTTGAGAACTTTCTCTCTCTAAGACTAGAGAAAAATGAAAAACTAAAACTAACTCAAAAACTAACTACTCAAAATTGTGAAGTGGAACCCTATATATAGGCGTCTCTTGTGGGCTTTGTGAATGGGCTTTGGTTTTGGGCTTCTTTTCTTCTTTCTTCTTTAGTCTTTACGTTTCTTTAAATAAACGTTTCCGACTTTGGATTTTGAGAAGTGTCGGTGAATAATTCCAACTCGTCTTATAATCTTTTGTTTAATAGACTCGAGTTCTTCGACATATATGAATCTTCCATCTTTGGCCCTTTTCTTCGATAAATCTTCAAATAGGCACAATGACTTCAAATCTTTTGCATCTCTTGGACAATAGACTTTGTCTTGAGTCTTTTTCTTCGATAAAACCCGTGCAATCCCATGTTTTCTTCAATATTCATCCGGTTGACTCTGAAAACACAATAAACACAAAAACCACGCATAATTCCAAACAAATGATATTAAACACGCGTTTGATCTTGTTTTAGTAAGAAATAAGTGGTAAAAGGATGGGTGTTTTCACACCTATCAAATCCCCTACACTTAACCATTGTCATGCCCTCATGCAATGCTTAGTGATAAAGCAATTTTACACTCTTCTCATAATCAACCAACCTTGGCCTTATTAAAATACTACTAAACAAAAATTAAAGTACTAAGATAAATTAGAACTTAAAAGCAAACAAAAGGATAGAAAACCATTTTCTCTTGAAAATAGCTATATGGAAATAACTTGCAAAGAGATCAAGGACTTACATTTGATACAAGAGATTTGCTATGGTTCAGATTTAGTTCTCGGTATCTCCTCGAATTGATCTCGGTTCAAAGTGGAATAGCTTGTTCTTGGTTAATAAAAAGGTGTTGGTTTGTTTATCTATTTTAAACTAATAGCAATTAAATGTAAATGTCGTTGAGTGAAAAGAGTTTTAAAGATTAACTAAGAATAACGAATTAAAAATAAATGTTTGAAAACTTTAAGACAAGATTTAGAAAAATGCTAGAACACTTAATAAAACTAACACTTGGAAAGTTTATAAAAAACAAGAACTAAAACCATCGGAATATTTGAAACCTACACTGATCGGAATAAGCAAAACACCAAATCGGAATATATTCCGATCTGTTTGATCGGAATGTAAACAAGAAGACTAATCGGAATATAGATAAAATGAGTCAAATCGGAATACCAAAACACCTCCTGTCAGAATATCTTGAAACCCACAATCGGAATATCTAAAAATAGCTCAAATCGGAATGAATGGAAAACTCCCTAATCGGAATACTTACTAAAAACACTCCAATCGGAATGTTATAAACTCCACCGTCGGAATACTCAAAACCCTTTTCTGATCAATTGATCGGAATGAAAGGGGGGAAGCTGGTCGGAATAAACCAATCGGAAAAGGGTTTAACCCTTTCCGATTACCTATTTGATCCGAAATAAGCCAAGAAATTAAGCTATAATGATAAGCTAATCTCCAAAACTAGCACAAATCTAAAATGAAACGGAACAAATAAGCACTAATAACAACTTATCCAACTCAAATTAAGCAAACTTTTGAATCAAACCATAAAAAGATTAACTTTTTAAGCACGAAAACATTGATGAACAACACGGATCATAAGTAATTCGTACCAAAAGTGAATCAAAATCAAAGAAAGGTAGAAAGAGATTAAAGATTAAAAGCTTAAATTTAAACTTGATTAATGAAAGAAACAATACAAAGGTTTAATCTTGAAAGATTAAAAAAAAAAGATGAAAACTTAGTGAGAGAAAGTTGAGAACTTTCTCTCTCTAAGACTAGAGAAAAAATGAAAAACTAAAACTAACTAAAAAACTTACTACTCAAAATTGTGAAGTGGAATCCTATATATAGGCGTCTCTTGTGGGCTTTGTGAATGGGCTTTGGTTTTGGGCTTCTTTTCTTCTTTCTTCTTTAGTCTTTACGTTTCTTTAAATAAACGTTTCCGAATTTGGATTTTGAGAAGTGTCGATGAATAATTCCAACTCGTCTTATAATCTTTTGTTTAATAGACTCGAGTTCTTCGACATATATGAATCTTCCATCTTTGGCCCTTTTCTTCGATAAATCTTCAAATAGGCACAATGACTTCAAATCTTTTGCATCTCTTGGACAATAGACTTCGTCTTGAGTCTTTTTCTTCGATAAAACCCGTGCAATCCCATGTTTTCTTCAATATTCATCCGGTTGACTCTGAAAACACAATAAACACAAAAACCACGCATAATTCCAAACAAATGATATTAAACACGCGTTTTGGTCTTGTTTTAGTAAGAAATAAGTGGTAAAAGGATGGGTGTTTTCACACCTATCAAATCCCCTACACTTAACCATTGCCATGCCCTCATGCAATGCTTAGTGATAAAGCAATTTTACACTCTTCTCATAATCAACCAACCTTGGCCTTATTAAAATACTACTAAACAAAAATTAAAGTACTAAGATAAATTAGAACTTAAAAGCAAACAAAAGGATAGAAAACCATTTTCTCTTGAAAATAGCTATATGGAAATAACTTGCAAAGAGATCAAGGACTTACATTAGGGCTTTGGTGCTGCGAAGATTTATCACCCTCAAGTTTCACGTTCCCCAAACTAAGCTTAAAAACAAGATCATTGTTATTATAAGTTAGCAAATCAAACACTTACACACATGGCTTAATTAAATGCTTAAACTCCCTTATTCCTAGTTGTGTCTCTTATATTTTATTTTTGTCTTAGAATCATCATGAAGATGCATTTTTGGACTTATTTCGATAGTTTATTTAGGCTGAAAGCAAAGTAGGACGATTTGATCAATAGTTAGCTAAAGGACAAAATCTCTTAAAACTGCTTCTCGGGATATCAAAAAGTTCATATCTTGGCATAACTCGCTTCACGATTTGAGACCTTTCTCGGGCCGATATTTGGCATGTACTTCATACTTCATATCTTGAGAGACGTTCTTGAGATAATGGTCTTCTCTTCGTAATAGAGTTTCTTCACTTGGAGACTTTTGAGGGGTACTCCAACTTTGTTGACCACGACTTCATGATTATTTCTTCGATCTCTAATTGGGATTTTGAGATACAACGATCCGCCTCCTTTTCGGACTTGGATCTATTTATCCTCATACCTTGTTAGGGTATTTTCGGATAGACTTCTCCATGATCTTTACGGGAGTTGATTGCTTTTCGTCGTGAGTCTTGATCCTTCATATTGATTTTGGGAATAATGCTTTTCACATCACTTTGGATCTTCAGCAATAAGATTGAATCCTCATGCCTTGTTAGTGCCTTTTCGGACTCGCCAATCTTCGCGCCCCGCTTCATAAGTTATGCCTTGGCTATGAACTCTTATCATTACCGAGCAACTTTTAAACGATCTTGGGCTAGAAGCTAAGTAACTTTTCAAATCGTACGACCTTACTTATTGCAGATAATTTATTAGCAAGTGATGGGAGAATAGGCAAATAATTACACCAAGTGAGCTAGTGCAAGAATACCGACTTATAATTGACTCTATCATTTCTCGTTCTCCACAATTTAAAATCTCAAGTAATGAGACTCGTGGATGCTTAGCCTAATAAACCACTTAATGTCTACATGGTTAAGGATACTAGCTAGAATAAACTTGGATAAGTCTATTCGGGTTGAGTCAAAATAATCGCAACGGGCCTAATATGTCAAAGATTTCAAAACTAGCTACATCACTTTATTAATATTTTTGACTTTATTGCGGGATATATACATATGAAAGCAACGATAAAAATTTAAAAATTACGACTAAATGGCCAAAGTTAATTAAAATTTTGAAAAATGTTGAAAAAGATGATTTTCTGGTTAAATGAAGGCATTTTCATGGAAAAGTCCACTTAAAACTTCGATAGAAGTCCCCCTTACACTTAATATAAGCATTGTCCTCAATGTTTAAGCATGTGGGAAAAGTCTCCCTACACTTATGACATTGTGCACGTTGGTTAAATCAAGTTAAGGAAGAGACGACTAACGTGATCAATTTCAAATGTGAGTAGGAAGAAAATTGAATCACGATAGTTGAGAGATAGAACCGGATTTCGGATAACACGGGAGCACGGTTCTTCAAAGTTTCCAAAAGTGCATTCATCCCTGTAATCACATCACCACACAAAAACAAACAACCTATAGAGGTCCCCCTACACTTAGGAGGTTAAAACAGAAAAGGATAGATACTCGGGCTGCCTCCCGAGGAGCGCTTGTTTTTGATAACCGAGTCACGAGCCTGACTCGACCCAAAATTAGTTCATGGGGAACGTGGTGAGGGATGGAATCATCTCCTGAGAGATGTCCTCACCAAATTACAACTTCACTCGTTGGCCATTCACCTTAAAATTAGGTCCATTAGGTTGAGCGAGCTCGATAGTACCATATGGAAAAATTTGGGCAATGGTGAATGGGCCGGACCAACGAGATTTGAGCTTGCCCGAAAAGATTTTCAACCGAGAGTTGAAGAGTAAAACTTTGTCTCCAACTTGGAACTCTCGGTTTTTAATCTTGGAGTCGTGAATGAGCTTAGTCTTTTCCTTATAGATCAAAGAATTTTCATAAGCCTCATTACGGAGTTCATTGAGTTCATTGAGTTCATTGAGTTCATTGAGTTGGATCTTGCGTAGGTCACCGGCTTTGTTGATATCAAAATTAGCCCACTTCAAGGCCCAGTAAGCCTTGTGCTCCAACTCAATGGGGAGGTGGCATGCTTTCCGTACACGAGACGATATGGTGTACAACCAATCGGAGTCTTGTATGCGGTACGAAAAGCCCACAAAGCATCATCAAGTTTATCAGCCCATGAGGCACGATGCTCTCCCACGGTTCTTTCAAGAATTCGCTTTAATCCTCGGTTAGATATTTCAGCCTGGCCATTAGTTTGTGGGTGGTATGCGGTGGAAAGACGATGATTTACACCATACTTAGCCATGACTCTTGCAAATTGATCATTGCAAAAATGAGTCCCGCGATCACTAATAATGGCACGAGGCACACCGAATCTAGCGAATAGCGATTTCAAAAAGTTACAAACCACCCTTGCGTCATTAGCAGGTAAAGCTTTGGCTTCAACCCACTTTGAAACGTAGTCAACGACTACAAGGATGTATTTGTTTCCTTTAGAGGAAGGAAATGGCCCCATAAAGTCGATACCCCAAACATCAAAGATTTCACATTCTTGAATGAAATTCTGAGGCATCTCGTCTTTATGTGTGATCTTGCCTTGTTTTTGGCAAGCATCACAACGTTTAACCATCTCGTGAGCATCACGATAAATGGTGGGCCAATAAAATCCCGAGTCAAACACTTTTTTGGCTGTGTAGTTGGGACCAAAGTGACCACCGGTGGGTCCTTTGTGGCAAGCGTCAAGGATTTCTAAAGCTGTCGGTCCATCGACACATCGGCGAATAATCAAATCAGCACATTGTTTGAATAGATACGGGTCATCCCAAAAGTAAGTCTTAATGTCTTTGAAGAACTTCTTCTTTTGTTGGGATGTTAGCCCGTCAATGAGAATTCCACCCGCCAAGTAGTTTGCAATGTCCGCAAACCACGGGGTTTCATCAGAAGTCGAGTTGATAGACATTAAGGTCTCCAGGGGAAAAGAGTCATTGATCTCTTTGTTCGGATGATCCCCTTGGTAAAGATCCTCAAGTCTACTGAGATGATCCGCGGCTAGGTTTTCAGCTCCTTTTTTATCGCGAATTTCGATTTTAAATACTTGGAGTAGCAAAACCCAACGAAGAAGTCTAGGTTTGGAATCTTGTTTCGTTAACAAGTACTTCAACGCGAAATGATCGGTATAAACGATTGTGGTGGAAAGGACAAGATAGGGGCGGAACTTTTCAAAGGCATAGACAACAGCTAAAAGCTCTTTTTCGGTTGTCGTGTAATGCAATTGAGCCCCCGTCATTGTCTTGCTAGCGTAATGGATTGGTTGGAAGTGTTTGTTCACTCTTTGTCCCAAAACCGCTCCAATAGCATAGTCGCTAGCATCGCACATCAACTAGAAAGGCAGCTCCCAATTAGGGGTAACCAAGACCAGTGCCTTAGTTAGCTTATCCTTAAGCAAGTTGAAGGCTTCAATACACTCGTTGGAAAAGATAAAAGGAGTATATTTTTCCAAGAGGTGGGTCATCGGGCGAGGGATTTTAGAAAAATCTTTGATGAATCGACGGTAGAAGCCCGCATGACCGAGGAAACTTCTCACACCCTTCACGGTTGAAGGTGGAGGCAACTTAGCAATAACATCGACTTTAGCACGGTCCACTTCAAGACCGGCTTTGGAGATCTTGTGTCCTAGCACGATGCCCTCTTTTACCATGAAATGGCATTTTTCCCAATTAAGAACAAGGCGAGTGTCTTCACACCGCTTAAGCATACGTTCTAAATTGGCAAGGCAAGCAGAGAATGAATCGCCATAAACCGAGAAATCATCCATGAATACTTCCATAGTGTCTTCCACCATGTCATGGAAGATAGCCATCATACACCTTTGGAACGTCCCAGGAGCATTGCATAAACCAAAAGGCATACGTTTGTAAGCAAATGTTCCGTAGGGACAAGTGAATGTGGTCTTTTCTTGGTCCTTGGGATCGATGGGAATTTGAAAATACCCGGAGAAGCCGTCTAAAAAGCAGTAATAGTCATTACCCGCAAGACGCTCGAGCATTTGATCCATGAAAGGAAGATGAAAATGATCTTTTCTCGTGGCATCATTGAGCTTGCGATAGTCGATACAAACTCTCCACCCAGTAACGAGACGAGTGGGAATCAACTCGTTGTGTTCATTGGAAACAACGGTTATTCCGCCATTCTTGGGCATACAATGGACGGGACTTACCCATGGCGAATCCGAAATAGGGTAAATCAAGCCGGCATCAAGAAGTTTGATAACCTCTTGTTTGATGACGTCATGAATGCGAGGATTAACCCTTCTTTGGCTCTGGATTGTGGGTTTAAAGTCATCTTCCATGAGAATCTTGTGAGTACAAAAGTTCGGATCAATTCCGCGGATATCAAAAATTTTCCAAGCAATTGCCTTCTTATGATCTTTAAGCACGTCGATAAGGCGAGATTTTTCGTCTTCTTTCAAGTCCTTCGCAATGATGACGGGCGACTTCTTGTTATCTTCAAGGAACACGTACTCGAGATGGGGCGGCAACTCCTTAAGTTCTAAATCCAGAGGATTTTCGATGGGAGGCGTTTTCAAAGTCGGAGCATCGATAGCAATAACTGTGGGAGATGGTGGAGAAAGATTGTCTTCTTTGAGAAGGTTCTCAATGAGGCGAAGATCTTCATCCCAATCGGTGGGAGAATCGTCATTAGCTAAGTTCACATCTCCCATGGTGGCTTCCAAATCTTTCCAAAGGAAATCACTTTCTCCAAATAGAGACAGTGATGAATCAATAGAGGAAACGGTCTCAACATTGGGAAGAGAGGTAGGAATACTTTTACAAGCATCTTTGAAGTGTTCTTCATAAGCCTCATCAAGAACGTCAATACAATTAACGCTCTCGTTAGAATAAGGCTGTTTAGAAATCTTTCCCATGTTGAAGACAATTTTATCGTCACCCACTCTCATGATAAGCTCGCCGGCTTCAACATCGATGAGAGTGCGACCGGTCCTCAAGAATGGACGACCAACGATCAATGGCACACGAGGGTCCATGTCGTAGTCAACGACGATGAAATCGGCAGGAAAAGTGAATTTGTCGACTCCTACAAAGACGTCTTCGGCTATCCCCACTGGATAAGCAACCGTACGGTTAGCTAATTCCAAAGTCATTCTGGTGGGGACTAGCTCAGGGAGAGATAATTGCTTCCAAATGCTTAGAGGCATTAAGTTAATACTGGCACCTAGATCGGCTAGGGCCATGCAATTCTCTACTCCCGGGAAGTTACAAGGGATTAAGAAACGACCCGGATCACCAAGCTTGGTTAGCAATTTCCTTAAGAGCACTATAGAGCAATTCTCATTAAGTTGGGTGTTAGAAATATCAAGAAGCTTCTCCTTGTCGCTAAGAAGGTCTTTGAACATTTTTGCGTACTTAGGCATGTGAGCGAGAGCCTCAGCGAAGGAGATGTTAAAATTCAATTGTTTAAACATTTTAAGAAAGTTCGAAACCTGAATATCATCCTTTCTTTTGAGCTTCTCTTTCCTCAACCTAGATGGATAAGGTATATCGGAAGAGGAGAAAGGCTTTGGGATCGAAGGATCACTCACATCCTTGGGTGGAGGAGGGGTAGAAGTAAGAGGTGGAGAAATTGGGGAAGTAGAAGGATGAGGAATAGGATCAGGTGACTCGTTCTCCTTAGTCACAATCACCGGTGGAGGTATAGGAAGCTCGGGTTCCTTGGTACCTTTGCCACTGCGAGTGGTGATTGCTTTCATCTCCCCTCTTGGATTTGCAACGGTGTTACTCGGAAGAGTACCCGAAGAAGAGGATTGATTACCCTGGAAGAAACCAGCCATCATGTTCTTTAAGTCATTCGTTTGACTTGCCAAAGTGTTTCTTATATCAGCTCTCAGATCGTTTCCTTGTTTCACCATGTCTGCTTTCAAGTTGAGCACTTCCCGCTGGAGATTTTCCACAATCACATCATTGGTCCTCATATAGGTTTCAACATCTTGGTGTAATGCGGTGGGTTGGTTGGGAGGGGGAGCATGGTAAGCGGGTTGTTGATAAGTAGGTTGTTGGTAAACTTGGTTGTTTCTTTGAGGTGGATATGGTTGTTTGTGAGGTGGTATGTATGGTGCACGAGGTTGTTGTTGTTGTTGAGGAGGGCGATTGATGTTTTGTTGTTGGTTTGGGTTGTTAGGAGGAAAACCGGGTGGGGAAAGAAAGTTGTTAGAGCGGTAGCTAAGCAAGTTGCGGTCTCCTTGAGGTCGAGCTTGATAAGCGGCCGGAGGATAGGTACCGTATGCTGCATTCACATTCTCAGATGGATAGTCTTGGGTGGCGGTACAAGTGGTGTAAGAATGAGGACCCCCGCATATCTCACATGGTTAGCTAACAGCATTGACTTGAGCGTTTTTAGCATTGATGCTGTTGGTGTTGTTGGCGGTTTGAGTAGCAAGCGATTCAAGAAGCGCAGTGATTTTGTCAAGTCGCTTGTCGTTTTCACTAGTGCTAGCACTAGCGACATTGGTCCGAACACTCTTGGTTTGCACACGAGACTTATTCTCAATAATATCCCAAGCGGCATCGGAAGTCTTAACCAAAATATTACCCCCCGAGGCACTGTTTAGTGAATCTTGGTCATTCATGCTTAAACCATTATAAAAAGTATTAATTTGGTGCACTTTGGTAAAACCATGTTGTGGGCACTTTCTTAAAAGATCTTTGAAACGGTCCCAAGATTCACTAAAAGATTCATCGTACTTTTGTTCAAAATTGATAATTTCATTCCGCAAAGCGGTAGTACGAGAGGGTGGGAAAAAGTAGTTGATAAACTTGGTCTCCAAATCCGTCCACGTAAGAATACTTTGTGGCGGTTCCTTAGAAAGCCAATGCCGGGTTTGTCCCTCTAAAGAAAAGGGAAAAAGTTGTAAACGGATTACCTCTTGTGGAACACCATTGAATTTGACCATATTCGTGAGTTGTAGGAATCTCTTGATGTGGTCATGTGGATCATCAATGGTACGCCCCAAGAATGGTTGAGCGGAGACCATCTGGATAAAGCCAGATTTGAGCTCAAAATTGTTGGCTGCAAACGCGGGTATGACAATTGGATCATTGTTGCCCTCCACATGTGCTTGCAGAAGTTCAATCATCGAGCGATTATCCGGTAGAGGTTCATTGTTGTTGTTATTATTGTTGTTGAGAGGTGTGTTGTTATTGTTGTTGTTATTATTGTTGTTGAGAGGTGGGTTATTGTTGTTGTTTTGTACACCGGCCATGTCTAAGTCTTCGAGAGGCTCGGGCACTTGATAAGACGTTGATCGTGTACGCATGCACCTGAAAAAGAACTAAAAAGGCAAACAAGAAATATTTTTGGTTTTTTTGGTTTTTTAATTTTTTTTTTTTTTGTATTTTGAAAATTTTAATTTTTTTAGGGTTTTTGAAATTTTTTGTGAAAAAGTAACGTTCACGGTGAACGGATCCCAAAATCCAAGTTCTCACAAAAAACTGTTGATCTTAACGAGAAGAGCCGGCAGCGGCGCCATTTGATACAAGAGATTTGCTATGGTTCAGATTTAGTTCTCGGTATCTCCTCGAATTGATCTCGGTTCAAAGTGGAATAGCTTGTTCTTGGTTAATAAAAAGGTGTTGGTTTGTTTATCTATTTTAAACTAATAGCAATTAAATGTAAATGTCGTTGAGTGAAAAGAGTTTTAAAGATTAACTAAGAATAACGAATTAAAAATAAATGTTTGAAAACTTTAAGACAAGATTTAGAAAAATGCTAGAACACTTAATAAAACTAACACTTGGAAAGTTTATAAAAAACAAGAACTAAAACCATCAGAATATTTGAAACCTACACTGATCGGAATAAGAAAAACACCAAATCGGAATATATTCTGATCTGTTTGATCGGAATGTAAACAAGAAGACTAATCGGAATATAGATAAAATGAGTCAAATCGGAATACCAAAACACCTCCTGTCGGAATATCTTGAAACCCACAATCGGAATATCTAAAAATAGCTCAAATCGGAATGAATGGAAAACTCCCTAATTGGAATACTTACTAAAAACACTCCAATCGGAATGTTATAAACTCCACCGTCGGAATACTCAAAACCCTTTTCCGATCAATTGATCGGAATGAAAGGGGGGAAGCTGGTCGGAATAAACCAATCGGAAAAGGGTTTAACCCTTTCTGATTACCTATTTGATCCGAAATAAGCCAAGAAATTAAGCTATAATGATAAGCTAATCTCCAAAACTAGCACGAATCTAAAATGAAACGGAACAGATAAGCACTAATAACAACTTATCCAACTCAAATTAAGCAAACTTTTGAATCAAACCATAAAAAGATTAACTTTTTAAGCACGAAAACATTGATGAACAACACGGATCATAAGTAATTCGTACCAAATATCAAAATCAAAGAAAGGTAGAAAGAGATTAAAGATTAAAAGCTTAAATTTAAACTTGATTAATGAAAGAAACAATACAAAGGTTTAATCTTGAAAGATTAAAAAAAAAGATGAAAACTTAGTGAGAGAAAGTTGAGAACTTTCTCTCTCTAAGACTAGAGAAAAATGAAAAACTAAAACTAACTAAAAAACTAACTACTCAAAATTGTGAAGTGGAATCCTATATATAGGCGTCTCTTGTGGGCTTTGTGAATGGGCATTGGTTTTGGGCTTCTTTTCTTCTTTCTTCTTTAGTCTTTACGTTTCTTTAAATATAAGTTTCCGACTTTGGATTTTGAGAAGTGTCGGTGAATAATTCCAACTCGTCTTATAATCTTTTGTTTAATAGACTCGAGTTCTTCGACATATATGAATCTTCCATCTTTGGCCCTTTTCTTCGATAAATCTTCAAATAGGCACAATGACTTCAAATCTTTTGCATCTCTTGGACAATAGACTTCGTCTTGAGTCTTTTTCTTCGATAAAACCCGTGCAATCCCATGTTTTCTTCAATATTCATCTGGTTGACTCTGAAAACATAATAAACACAGAAACCACGCATAATTCCAAACAAATGATATTAAACACGCGTTTTGGTCTTGTTTTAGTAAGAAATAAGTGGTAAAAGGATGGGTGTTTTCACACCTATCAGCTTCCCACACTTACTCCTCTAAACCGATTACTCCTCTAAACCGAGAATTATGAACAACGTCTTCTATCATAATGTGTAATCCCTCCATGGCAAGAATGAACAAGAATGGAGATAGTGGGTCTCCCTGTCGAAGGCCCCTATGAATATGAAACTCCTTAGTCGGACTACCGTTCTGATCTTTTGCTCATTGGGTCTCCCTGTCGAAGGCCCCTGTATTTGTATTTGTTGGACTTGTTTGATAAATTAATATACTTCTTGTCCCAAACACCCACTTCTGATCTTTTGCTCATGTTATGATATGTTGTTGTGATTTGTTGAAAATTTGCACCTAATAATGAGCCACTAATCCTAACTAATTGGTATCAAGAGTCATTCGATCGATTTGAATCAAGCTGAATTTTTTTATGGTTTTTGGAATTCGTTTTTGGTTTCTTGATTGGTGAATTGGCTTTAGCTTTTGGTTGATTTCATGAATCAGTTTCTTGATTTGGTGATTTGATGATTTGGTGATTTGATTAGAAATAACATCAAGTTTGATTGTGGTTTTGGGTTTTCTTTTGCTTAATTGTTTGTTGCTTCCGCTTATAGGTAGATCAAAGGGGTTTGTTTAGAGGGGTTTGTTGATTAGGATCAAGAATTAGTTTTTGTGAATGTGCTTGTTGGTTTTACTCCTCTTTGTTACATAGGAGTTGATATGAAAATTGTTTGTTACATAGTAAACCCCGTTTGTTGCCTACATATAGCATATAGGGTTTGGTATTTCTTTTGGTATGATGGAGGAATCGTTGTTTGATATGTTCTCCAAGTTACACTTATGATTTTGTTTGAACTAGGAAGAACTAGAGTTTGGGATTAGTGTTTGAAGTTGGAATTTAGCTATTTGTAACGCCATAGGAATATGAGATCATCGATTGGTGGTATCGGTTACTTAGAATCGGTTTGCTTGGTATTCTAATTTGGATTTTATTTGTTTGAATTTGAGCCATAATTCGTATCATATACGTGGGCTATTAGTTTGGAATTTGAAGTTTGGATTGTAATCCTAATTGAATAAGTGGGTCGTTTAAATTATTATCCGGATCATATTTGGGGCGTTTGAATTTGAGCCCGTTTGTCAAATTATTTATTAATTTGAATTTGTTTGCTACGGATAAGAAGTTTGAATTTAGGTCGTAATTCTTATTATATAAGTGGACCGTTAGAATTTGAATTTGGTATTTTGAATTTGAAGATCGATTTGGTGTTTTAAGACTTGATTATCATCATGTCGTTTGAAGTTTGTTCGATCATTTGAAAATTTGGAAATTTGGATCTTCGTTTGTCGAGCATTTGATGTTGGTTGCCCGAATTTGGTTGTTGAAGATCGTTTGAGCCGATTTGGTTGTTTAGTTAACCGAGTTTGAATTTGTCGGTTAATATTTGGTTGTATTTGAAGACATCGACGTTTGATTTGGTTTAGTTTGCTTTGGATCGTTTTTAGGTTCGATCATTTGCATTTGCTTTGGATCGTTTTTAGATTCGGTCATTTGGATTAGCTTTGGATCGTTTTCAGGTTCGATCATTTGGATCGTTTGCGGAATCGATCTTTTGTCTGAATTGGGCTATCTAGTTTTTTGTAGCGTTTGGAACTTTGAATTTGATATGGAACTTCGGTGTCATTTAGGAGCTAAAGTCAAAGTGGAAATTGTTAGTTGTTTTGACTTTGACCTGCTAATGGTATTTTAGTCATTTTGATAGTAAGGGTAGTTTAGTCATTTTGTATGTATCTTCAGTATTAGGAAACTATGTATGTCGGTTTGTAACTCTTATAAGGAGTATCTTATTTGTATTTGTTGGACTTGTTTGATAAATTGATTTTGTCCCAAACACCCACTTCTGATCTTTTCCTCATGTTCTGATATGCTGTGATTGGCTGAATATATGCACCTGATAATCAGCCCCCTAATCCTAACAGTTTGTAAAATCCATTGTTCAATTTTCATTTTGATCACATGTGAATTGTGGAGCCAGAATCCGTTTTCTTTAAGCTGATTTAGATTATGAAAGATGACATATACGGGCCAAGGGTACCGCGTGGTCTTTTGGAAAGCATCAAGAAGACAAGGCAAATGAGGAACCCTCCCTCCAACCCCGTTTCCATAGCCGTAAAAATAGGCTATCTGTTGGCATGCCCTCCCAGTAAAACGCAACTTATTTTCAAACTTCCTTAGCATTGAAATATGATATCTTGTAGCTTATATTATATTCGCTGGTCACTAAGTTCAACATTTGGTCATAAGCAATTGATCAAACTGATGCGTATAATTTGGTACCTAAACTTTCCATTTTGATGCAATCAGCTTGTTAGAAAACAACTTCATTTTGACCAACCTCTCGATATATCAAAAAACATCAGTTACATGTTTATATTGATATAAACCAAGAATCATGCATATATTCGACATTGACTACCCCTAGCTATTGCAGACAAAATGGTGCTTATACATCTAGTGTTTGTTATACCAACAAATTTTGAGAAGTACGAGATGAAATATTTGAGAATGACACAGCATGCTTGATCTGTTGCAAATCTTTTGTTGGGTTAGAAGTTAGCAACCTAAACCCAAATATGTCCCTGACTCCTGAATGAAGCAATCAATCTCTATATTAGTTTGTCCTCCTTTCTCAACACTTGCACGACATATACCCTCAAGACGCTTCACCTTTTCCTTCAAATTTGTCATCATTTCACTCTCCAAATCCATAAACTCCCTTACAGCCACTTCTATCACCTCCCTCTTTACGAAACTTTCAGCCTTCAACTGCAACCCATTTTTCCACACATCACAACTCAGCTTTTCGTTAAGCAGTTGGTCACCTATTATAGGAAAAGTCAGAACTGGCACACCTAAAAACAAACTCTCTTTGGTCGAGTTCCACCCACAATGACTCAAAAACCCTCCAACTGAAGAATGTGACAGTACCCTCAATTGATCACACCAATCCACCACCAATCCGTTACTCCCACAATCGCCACTTAAACGTGTGTTTCTTTCCCCTCTAGTAGCCCACAAGAAATTTACACCACTCTGCTTCAAACCATTAAACAACTCAGCAATTTGATCATCAGAAACCGGTATAAGACTTCCCAAAGAAACATAAAGTACAGATCTTCGAGGCTTGGAGTCTAGCCATGGAACGTAACTGGATTCATTTGATGGCATATTGCGCTGGACATGGAAATCAGGTATGTTTGGGCCAACCGCGTAGACAGGTATTGTAACTTTGGTGCGGATTTCATCAATGACATCCGGTTCAAGCTCATATATGGTGGATAACAGAAGTGATTTTGCTATTTTGCTCAAGGATTTAAGATGAGGCTCAACTTCACGGAATATCTAGTTTGGCCATGGAAGGTCTGCCAAGCTGATTGGAGGTATGGCATGTATGTGATCAACAAAGTCTTCTTCGCTTCCTGAGAACATACATACATAAAAGAACATGCATCAGTTACGAAAGTTAAACTTCTATTAGTTTTATAGTCTTATCCGCCGCATCCTTCAATGTATTCAAATACTAATTATATTTAAAACAGAAAATCTGCAGTGCTGAATTGTACGAACGCAAACAGTTATTTTCACTTCCAGAAACCACAATATTTCTTACATAGTTTTCGGTACATGATTCCCGAATTGCGCTAACTCTTTCAAAAAATTTTATCATCAAAAGACTGTGTTACTCTCGATGATCTTGATCTAGTAATATATTCAGAATCTATTTAAATTCTGTTTTGAAGTGAAAATTGGAAAACTAATCAATATTCACCAAATACTTGCAATTTTTTTTTTGGTAACCGTGATTTCCGACTCATTGGCCGACTAATCCACGGGGTTTGAGCCCACCGCCACACAGACTCAAACCAGGTAAAACCAAATTATTTATCAAACACCGCGTAAACTAATCAACATACACCAAGTACTTTCAAATTATTATCAAATTCACTTAAAACTAATCAACATACACCAAATGCTTTCAAACTATTCATCAAACACGCAAACTAATCAATATACGCCAAATACTTTCAAATATTCATTGTGCTTTTAAAACCTAAACCTAAATCATCTTTTCTCTCTAACCCTAAACCTAAATCATCTTTTAGCCGCCGCCTCCGGCCGCCGGCTACACGTCGGAGGTTCGGAGGGCCACCAATAAACTTAAACCTCCTTCAATTATCATGTTCAATTCTAAAAACAAATCTAATTTATTTCCCAGATCTAGTTTTCTTTTCCACAATGATGGATATTCCTACAAAGTGACTCGCACATACATGGTCGTTTCCATCTCCGTACCTATATCTATGGATCTATGTTACTGCCCCCCAATCAACCACGACAATGGCAAGCATATTTTCTTGGGTTCGGGAGTTCGGTTTTGGGAGGTTGTGTCTGTTGATTTCTTTTGTGGGTATCACCGTTTTCATCTATGGATCTATGTTACTGCCCCCCAATCAATCACGACAATGGCAAGCATATTTTCTTCGGATGAGAAAGATTCAAGGTCTTCGGTGATGTTTTTGATTTTGTTTTAAATTGGATATGTAATAGTTTGGTTTGGAATAAGCTTTATTGATGTAATTTCTATTTAATAACACTGTAATGCGATTGCACTTTATAAAAAAAAATATTCATCAAACACGTAAACTAATCCATAATTAAACCAAATGCTTTCAAATTATTCATCAAACACGAAATCTAATCAATATACTTTCAGATTCTTCATTAAACACGTAAACTAATCAATGTACAAACTAGGTTTATAATTTCATCTGGTTAGATCATATTTAAACAAAAGTATCATTATTCGTAATAATTTATAACACGATCAAAACATAAAATCATTAAACTTAGTAAACATAAACGACCACAAGTATAATGATACTGACATAAACGAAGAGTCACACACCTGGTCCGTAGGACACGAAATGATGAAGAGAATCATTATGATAGACGAACGTAAACGTTGTCGCAGACATAGACCAGAACGCCGCAACCGGAATCTTCCTCTTATTCGCCACTTCAAACGCCGATCTCATCATAACATCCGCAATCACGTATTTCACCGGTAGCTGATCATCCACGGTACTGTCAAGAAGCTGAACTATCTGATCATACATTGCGTTCTGTGCATCAATGGAGAATGCTACGGTATTGCGAGAATGCTCTGAATCGATGTTCGGGATAGTGACGAATCAGACGTTATCGGGAGGTGGATGGGATGGGGCGATAAGCGCGTGGCAGTCATCAGTGATGACGACGGTGTAAACGGTGTTGATTTGGCGGGAAAAAGATGAGAGGTTGTTACAGAGGTTTAAAAGAGGGATTGTGTGGCCAATGGTTGGGTATGGGATTACGATTACTTGATTATTCATTTTGAGTTTAGTTTTGGAAATGTGAAAAGGAAAATGGGGATTTAGGTGTTTATATATAAAGTGATCCAAGTCATGTTATGATTTGTGTAACTGATTCTGTTAGTTAGTTAGTTGTTAGCTTTGGAGGGAATATTTATTAAGTTTGTTTGTTTGTTAATTTTTGAAACTTAAATGTATTTTTAATTTTATTTTTTTCCTTTTTATATTGTTGTAAGTTTTTATTTGGTGTTTTACTACTTTACTAGTAATAATTTAGAAAGTTACTTATATACAGCTAAAATTAATTGGGAGCCGATGAGAAATGAAAAAAAAAATTATTAAGTGAAATCTTAAAGAACAAAAACTAGAGGCATTTTTCCTTTTCTTTTTATCTTTTTTATTTTTTTAGAATTCAGAAAACACAAGTTTGAAACTACTAGAGGTGAAAAATATTAAAAACATGTTAAATGTTTCTTAATGAAACTAAAAAGTGCATGAGAACATAAACACACAAAAAATATATAAATAGTAAGTAATAGTTTTCAATGAACAACGAACTTTGTATTAATTTTTAAAATAAGGTTAAAAGTTATAAAATACCATCTTACTTATTGATTTGTGCCGACTTTAAACACTTACTATTTTATCTCGTGACTTTACTATTATACTCTCAAAGTTGTTTCGACTATACCAATATTTGCCTGAAATGACTATACTACCCTTATAAATGACTAATATACCATTTGTCATCTTCACTTTAACCACCAGACAAGAACACAACAGTGACATCAACACACTTTTTCTTGGCAGAGATCATTCTTCTGGTTCGAGCCTTCAACACAGGATATAGATAAAGACACCTTAACACTTGTTTTTTATGTATGGACCACTTATCAAAAACTTCACTTGCTAAAAACTACTCACAGTAAACATAATATACAGTACATAATACTGGAGTGGTAACCATTTCCATTTTTTTTCATTCTTTCTTCACCGTCTGCACAAAACACACAATGAAAACCATATATAGTATTATTTAAACCACCATTGTCACATGACTACCATTGCGACGGGTGGATCTGAACATCCCAAGTGATGACGGTGGGCACATCTAGCAGCAGTAGATTGTTAGATGGCCAAGCACACTCCGGATTAACTTAAAGATTCCGGTCAGTTTGGTTGTGGTGGTGTTTTCTGGTCTGGTCACAAAATCCTCGATCACATGAACAAACACTTAAGATCTCATGAACAAACTTTTAGATCTGTCGTCATCAGCGAGTCATATGGTAGAAGAAAATGGTGGGTTTCAGAGGGTGACCAGTAGTGGTGTTGAACAGAGGTGTCATGGCGGTGATCGGAGTTAGTGTTAACAACTGTTGTTGACGCAGGTACGATGGTGGTTATAGGTGTGGTGTTTGACCGGAGAGATCTGGAAAGATGGTGTAATATGTGTGTGTGAAAGAAAATAAAATAATGTGTGAAAGAGAAATTTATAAGTAATATCCTTACTGAGTTACTGGGTATGAGCCCATGAGTTACATACAAAATTACAAATCTTATTGAGGTACATAGTTAACTAATCTAAATGATGTCGGTAAACATCTAGTCACGTACATAGCACAAAAAAATGACATTCATTATTTAATCATCAAATTAGATCCTACAGGGTAATATAGTTGGCCCACAAAGAGAGAAACTACATTGGAGGAGAGTGAGTGACAATAAACGTAATTATGTTGAAGAAGACATAGGTAATATAGTCATTTCACGCTAATATTGGTATAGTCAAAACAAATTTAAAAGTAAAATGGTAAAGACACGAGATAAAATAGTAAGTGTTTAAAGTCGACATAAATCAATAAGTAAGATGGTATTTTATAGCTTTTACCCTTAAAATAATTATGTATTTGGTTGGGAAAAATATAGTATTTTTCAGAAAACTTTTTATATGAAAATAGAAAATCCAAAAACTTGTTTAATTGTATTTTTTTATATTTTTCAAAAAATGATAGGGTGTGTATAGTTGTGGAAAAATTTTCATATTTTTCTGTTTTTAAATTTTAAGAAAAGAGAAGAGTTTTCTTTATCTAGAAAAGAGTTGAAAATTCAGAAAAGGGTAATATGGGGTTTTCTAATTTTCTATATAAATTTGGAAAAATGGAAATTTGAAATTTTAAAAAATTTTCTGAAAATGATGCTACTAAACAGCTTTTCTGTTTTTTAGTTTTCAAATAAAAAAATTTCTGAAAAAATGGGAAATTTTCACCAACTAAACAGGGCCATAGCTTCTCGTTTTCTATTTTTATATAAAAAGTAAAAAAACACAATTTTATCATTTTTTTTTATTTTCCATCTAAACATATTTTTATTTTTTAAAAAACAAACATCTAAACAAGTTCTCAAAAAATTTAGAAGTTGCTTAGTTGTGGCAAAAATTTTATGTTTTTTGTTATAAATTTTTAAAGAAAAGAATGGTTTTTTTTATAAGAAATAGTTGAACTTGTTTAAACAGAGTTTTATTTTTTATTTTTAAAAAATAAGAAAGTATGCAAATGAAAGGGGAAAATATATAAAATAGTAAAATAGTGTTTTATATTTTTCTATACAAAAAGTGAGAATGAAATTTTTTATTTTTTTTAATTATTGAAAATAGTGTGACTAAACAGGTTTTCTGTTTTTCTATTCTTATTTAAAAAATTAATTAAAAAAAAATATTTTTAATCAAATAAACATATCATTAACTCTTCTCTAAAAAAGAAATTACTCCTTTAAAAATTTAAAATATAAAAACTAAGTAATTTTTTCTACAACTAAATAGGCTCTAAGAGCATCTCCAATGTATTGTATATTATACAGTTTAATAAATTGACACATCAACATTGAACTTTCTCTAAAAATACATTACAAACCATTGAACCTTACCAAAGTTTATTTGATTTCCACATCATTTTCTCATGTTTTGTTTTATATAGAATAGCACATATTATGCTTGTATTGTTGTTATAGATAATGAAGATCTCCACATTCATTGTATAATAGAGGTGTACAAAATTGAATATCTATTCAATGAACTTGCCATGTGGATCATTTACAATGCATTGACGACTTAGGCCATCCATAATAGGCTTAGTCGGCACACGCATAGAAAAATAACGATCAATGTAAAGTGGTCATGCCACCGTACGTATAAAACTCGTGTGTTTCTGAAAGATCGAGTAATAGATGTCCTTTTATCACTTTTATTAATAAAAAATTAGATGAGTCTTTGAAATAGTATTAAAATAGTACAACTAGTTGTGAGTCACTTTTAAGTTTGCAAGTTCAATCGGTTGTAGGAATTTTATAAATGGAAGTGCAATGCCTAGGTGGCAATCTATTGCACTTATAATAGCTATATACGTTGAGGATGCCCTTAATAGCTTGTATTACATCATGCGCCATGTAGGAGCATTGTGGATGCCCTAAGTAACTAAACAACCTTTCCCTATTTTTTAAGATTCAAGTTCATTTGGATACCAAAGTTATCTATGATATGAGGAGACGCATCTCCACCCTCCATCTCCCTACCATCCAATGACTGAGATTAAATCCCCATTTTTCACTGCAAGGGTATTTTGGTCATTTCACTCGTCCACTATATAAGCATTTTTTTCTATTTTCCTTTTCATAAAACACACATACGTCTATCTCTTTCTCTCTTTACCTTCGATATACTTTCTCTTTCTACAAATCTTAAAAATCATAAATCAATCATCGCCAATCCATCACGAAGCGATCAGCATGAATCCACCATCACGAATTGATTACTTAGATTACTTAAGCGTCAAGAATTTATCATCACGTTAGATTAATCATCACGAATTTATAATTAGGTTAGATTAATTAGATCTATTCTTATTTAGCTTATATGATTTGAATAAGCTTATTAATTATCATCATTCGAATTTATAAGCTTTTAATTAGCTTATTTTGATTGAATTGTCTGCATTTATTGTTTTTAATTATAATCTAGCTTATTGATTTATGTAAATAAGCTTATTTGTTTGAGTAAGCTTATTTGTTTGAATAAGCTTCTAAATTACATGAGAGTTATGGATAAGCTTTTGAATTCGAGGAGAGTTATGAATAAGCTGGTGGATTAGATGATTTAGATTTATTGTGTTGAATTATAAGCTAGCTTATTAGCTTATTTTAATGAATTATGAGGTTTTATGAATAAGAAAATTATGAATAAGCTTATGTTCGTGTGAATAAGTTGTATATTTAGGAATTTTTATGGAGCTGATGTAAGCTGAATTAAGTTTGATGTTTCATATGTGATACCTTATTTTTCATATATGATAGATCTATGATAGATATGATATATCATAGATATATCATATATGATACATGAGGTATCATATATGGTGTTTCTGATAAACCACAAGAAAAAATTAGACTTTATGACTAATTTACACAAATATATTTAAGCTCTTCAAACATGAATTCTATAATATATAATACTGTATATACGATATTATATATAGATTGGCTATAAAACTCATAAGTGACTATGGATGGCTACGGTAAGTGGCATGTGGCTCAGAGTTGAGAATAAAATATGTTTGATAAGGCTGAATATCATAATTAATATTCTTGTGGCTTATTATCAGGTTTTATATATGCAAGTTATGAATAAGCTTATGTTAGTGTGAATAAGTTGTAGTATTAGGCATTTTAATTAAGCTGTTTATGTAAGTTGAATTAAGCTTAATGTATCATATATGATACATCATTTATCATATATGTTAGATATATGACATGATATATGATAGGTATATCATACATGATACATGAGGTATCATATATGATGTTTCTGACAAACTATAAGAAAAAATCATACTTTGATAATGTACATGACTTATACACTTTTTACTTATTATGCATTTTTATATTGTCTGCTACATAATTTAGTTGTTGATAAAATGGTGCATTATATGTTTTTGCTCTCTTCTATAAATACAGTTTGTGCAAACACAACAACAATCAGATATGGATGATGCAACTGTCCGGTTCGAGCAAAGTATGAGGACCTGCACAGGTATGTACAAGGATAAGATGAAGTCATTGTCGTGGCCAATGAAGAAGTCTTACAAGATAAAAGTAGATTTTGTTGAAAATGATGACGAAGTGATTGAAGAAAAAGAATAGTTGTTTCAATAATATGAATGTTTTGACTTTAATTAAGAATTCGGTAGACAGTTTAGTTTTTTGTATCTTTTGATTATGAATAAGTGCTTTAATCATGATTGGTTACATCCTATTTGAACATGTGTTTAATCATCAATTGTATGCTTGAAAAGGCACTCTTTTTTATTTTTTGAACAAATGTTTAATCATTGATTCAATAGGCTCTTTGTTTTAATCATGAAGCCATCAGACCTTCTGTTTAATTTGTCAATTCTTTTTTTAGTATCATATATGATAATGCATTGTCATATATGATACTCATAAAAAGCACTTTTTTATTTTCTAAACAAGTGTTTAATCATGAATCCAACAGACTCCTTGTTTTAATCATAAATTCAGTAGACTTTTTGTTTAATCTGACAAACTTTTTTTTAGTATCCTATATGATACTGCATTATCATATATGATAATGGAGTATCATATATGGCAGATTTTAAGAGTTACAGGTATTATCATATATGATATTTCATTATCGTATATGATACTAAAAAGGGTAAAACTTAATTAAGGAATATGATAAAAAACTTTAACAAAATAACCATATTATCCAAAACATACATCCGCATATGTTTCGTCATTTTTATATTCAAAAAAAAATATAATGATTTAGTAGCATTTAAAAGTTAAAGAATTACATTACCATACAAAAAATACTAAAAGATAAAGTAGTCAAATGCTTAAAACAATGGATGTTGATCTCAGTCATCAACAATTTGGTTGCAAACTTGGCGCTCGTCTTTGTCATTTTCATGCACATGTTCTTGTTATTTTAGTCAAGAATCCAATGTTACAGTTCTTGGCCTTGAGATGACTGAGTTCTTTAAAATGCATGGAAAACATCTTTCACTACACAAATAAAAAAATTTGGTTTTAGTTTCATCCAGATTATCATATATGATAAATTAAAGAAGTTGAATTTCAACCAGATTATCATATATGATCATATACACACAACTTACTTTTAATTACTCACAAGGAGATCACAGACTTGCTTGTACTTGTTTTCAAGCACATTATCATATTATCATATATGATACATTCATATATCATATATCATATATTTATCTCTTCAGTGTAGCCTAAAATTTCAACACAACTGCTAATAAGCTTATTCACATAACTTACCTTATGCTTATCCTACAGCTTCAAGAAACTTTATGTATAAGGTTATTCACATAGCTCTATTCTAATTCATATTCTTATTCATATAACTCTCCTAATAAGCTTATTCACATTAAGCTTAATTATAACAAATTAAATAAGCTTAACTATAACGAACTGTGGAAGTGGATGTCGTGACAAACGACGAGGAGCTGCGGATAAATCTAGATGTACTCGAAAAAAGGAGAGAGATGGCAGCAATTCGTGAAGCTAAGGCTAAGTCTGAAATGAAGGGTTACAATGATGCTAGAATACGAGGAGTCTCCTTCAAACCGGGCTATTTTGTTTACCGTGCTAACGAAGCAAGTCGCGCAGAGAACACGGGCAAACTCAGACCAAAGTGGGAAAGACCTTATGAAGTGACTGAAGCTTTAGGACACGACGCGTATAAATTACGTGACATGGACGGACATGACTTGGGTCGTACATAGAACATCCACACTCTAAAGAAATGTTATCTTTAAGGCTACGGTCTGCGCATGGACACTTTTGAGCTGTAGTCAGCTCCTAATAAACGTCCATCCAACTTTTGTATCAACATATATATACTTAGGCATACTACATAATAACAATTCTATTCTAGTACAAATTAGTATATATCTAGTTCGGTATCTAACCAGTAGTGCAAAATTTAATTCCAGCTCAAAATACATCCACTAACCTGTCCGGTTCTTCGCTACTCTAATTCTAAAATTTTCTGCACTGATATACTCAGACACACTACTCAATAACATTTACATCAAAAGAAACATATTCTCGTTTCATTTTACGCCTATTATACCTAAATCACTAACGGGAAAGCTAACTTCTACTTCACATCTCATGATACAGTTACGATTTACGGTAATCGTGTATAATCATGTGATACTTACTGCTTACAGCTGATACAACTTTCAGTATCTGATGTTCTTTCTTTAATTTGTTGCGGAACTCCTAGTTGCAACAATAAAATGACAACAATAAGAAGGTAACCACATTAAAAGTATATGGTACATGACTCAGAATAACATTTTTATAACTAAAAATAAAAGAAAACAAAGAAAGCGATCGAAGATCTCTTTGGGCTGTTAGGATCTCGCTACTTTTTCTTAGCAGCCTTTATTTTGCCAACTGCCTCAACCGGAGCTTTTCTTTTGCCTACCTTTCTGAAAGATTATAAAAATTTACTTTAATCATTTAAGTAAAAAGATATCAAAACTCGGATATAATTGCTTATATTATGCAAGTACAATACTTTTTTACCTAGCTACTCCTTTGTATGTGACAATCTTGATATTTTTGGTCGTTATTCTAATCTCGATTATTAAATATTTTGTATTTACTTTATTGAGGAATTTAAATTATAGGCTAACCGAGAAGGTTAGGCTTAAAACATAGCGTAAGAATGTCGTTTAGGTTATATAACCGGCAAGGAATACGTTAGGTATCGATATTTATATTCTCGTTATGACACAACAATTCTATTATCGTCGTTTAATTTTTGGTTGTACGAGTATTTTTCGTAATTCACGTTAAACCATTAAATGTCGTCCGTTCATTCGACACATTAACGTATTTTAAGTCATTTAATTATCAAAATATAAATGTCCTCCGAATGTCAACGTTTTTATTTTATATTGGGCGTTTATTTTTCGTGTTTTACGTGTATCTTTTAAAATCGCGTAACTTTTAAAATATCAAACTTCGATAATACCCGCTTTAGCAAATTGTGGGGCAAGATTTCATATCAATCTCATCCCCCCTAATATTACACGTCCAAATTAAGGAATTGTGACTCAATTGCTTCTATTCTCCTTGTACATCCACGTGTTTTCTTAGTAAATTATACAATATCACAACTTAAGATAATCATCTTTAGTTAGCTTATCTTATACAACTTCAAAAGAGAAGTAAGATACGCACCTACTATCCTACATCCTTCACTCCTATATACAGCAACAACTTCTTAGTGTATCATATTTTAAGAATTCATAAGGAGGATTGGCTTTAATATAAGTTAGCTATGGTTTTATAAGGATTTTGGGTCAATTTTGTGGCTTATTCTTGCTCGCCTCGTCTTCGAACTTTTGTAAGAATTAATATATATCATCCTTTGTAAATCTATCTTAATCCTCTCAATGTTTTCTGTATTTTTATGATATACATACATGTGTTATGTATTGATCAAGATTAGACAATATTTGGATAAAAATCACCCAAGAGAATCAAGCTATTAGAAGCCTTAAATTGTTAATTAAAAACATTGATTTTGGGCAGTAGAAAATGTGAGTTTTATGAAAATACGGTAGGTTGGGGATATGAGGCGACCAAATAGGAGTGTAGATGAGTTTATTATAGTGAGTTGGCCGGGTAGAACACATCATAACGATGTCCGATGAGTGATTTATGGCCAAATTAGTAAAAATGGTCAATTCTGAACATGCTACCTAATAAGACTGATAAGTTAATGATGCGTGCAGAACCAACCAAAAACCCAAAACTATGAGACGTAGGTAACATCATGTAGATTCTGAATCAATTGGATAGTCTACCAACTCATTACCATTTGGAAATAGCGTCCAAATTGGTGATCCTTAAATCTGCAGACCTAAAATCAGATCTGACCGCTAGTGAGAACTTGGAACAAATGGACTAGTTTTGGTAAAATGAGGTTTAAGGGAGGCTTATATCAGTAAACTAGACTCAAATATGAATTCGGACATGTAAAAACCATAGGCATAGCCTTTACGGATTGTGAGTTACGATACCATTTGTAATATAAAAAGTTTGAATTTTTAAAATTGCGCAGAAAACTTTTTTTTATTGAAACGGTTTTTTAGGTAAAACCCCGAGGAGGTGGGACTCGCTTATAGGGAGTTTTAAAAGACATATAATGTAAATTTTTATAACCTCGACCCTGAGAACGCACATGAGATAGTGATTTTAGGATTAACTAATGGGCTTTGTTAATGAGCTTGATGGACTATATTTGACACTTAGCCATCTTACTAGTAAAAATTGGTATTTTTGACTTATGAAATTTTTATAAGTAAATAAATTAATGTCTAAGGTCTTGATCGATATATGTACTGTGTTATATATATTTTGGAAATATTATTTGGACCAACTAGAAGTTAATACGCGCTCATATTTTAGGTCCTGTTGGAAGTATTTGAGGTTTGCGGATTTTCTTTGTGCCTCTTCATTACGGATATCAAACGTGAGTTCATAGCCTCGCTTTTATTTGTTTACTTTTTTTATAAAACCCGCGAGGGGATAACATGCTTATTTTTAAAATTGAACACAAGGCACCCATTGTATGCTTAGATGAAAGTTATTACATAAGTTAGCTTTAGCCTTAAAAGACCCATGGAATCGTGAATTGTTAATCGAAAGAACACTAATACTATGGATAGATCTATCGGGGTGACGCCCAGTCCGGTCGCGACTAGCTATCGCGTGGTGTAGTGAAGCACTAGTAATGAAACATCGGATGCATACGTATAAGAGAAATATACGCACTTGGCTAGGTGTGTTGGGCTGAAATAATATATGTTAACGTTCAATGTCATGAGGCTTATGTAATAACACCGATAATTATGTCCGTACAACATAATTATCTTTCGATGAATTATTAACCATGGAAGGTTATTCAGAATACTTGTGTTCTATTTACATATTTTAAACTCTATAGATTCACTCAACAATTTTTGTTGATTTTATAGCATGTTTTATCTCAGGTCCATAAAGAAGGTACTCAAGGAAGGTGGTTTCATGAAGCTTGCTAAATTTTGGTGACTTTGGCCCGCTTTTATAAAATATATCCATTCAAAACAACTTTTATCTTTTGATGTGTGTTGTAAATATTTTAAAAATTATCTGGGACCATGTATGGATTATTATCTTTTGAATGAATGAATGGATGTTTTTTATCAAAACGACTCGTTTTGTGCCGTTTTCTATAATTGTGTGATTGTATCATGTATGTAACACTCAAGGACCCTTCCGCTCATGTGACCCGATTTGAGAGTGTTACAGATTGGTATCATGAGCTCAAGTTATAGTGAACGGAAATATTTTCCAAAAATGAATTTTTGAAATCTTTTGGCTATAAAAGTTGCAAGCGAAACCTCCGAG
Source organism: Glebionis coronaria (assembly GCA_025667525.1). NCBI lineage: Eukaryota > Viridiplantae > Streptophyta > Magnoliopsida > Asterales > Asteraceae > Glebionis > Glebionis coronaria. The sequence continues at coordinate 536,166,632 of CM046876.1, forward strand.
TTACCAATGGACGAGAATGAGAAAATTATATATATATATATTGGATAATATATATATATATATATATATGTTGTAATAATTATTGATTAATTGTACTTGTGGATTACAAGTCATGTTTTCGTTTATTTAATTATAAATGTTAATTTTATACTAATACGAGATATTTATATGACGTAGATTGTCACGAAGCAACCCTATTCACTTTAATGCCGACGCCAAAGCTATTCACGAAGTGAAATCACGTTATTCTCGAGCCTAACTAAGTTATGTATACTCATGATCCCAACGAAATGGTTAATATTCCCGATGATATTTATTCAGTTACAAGGATTTTAATTCCTTGCTTCTTATTCTTGATTTATCAATCCATTCATCTCGTTTAGTAAATTTAATCTCCATTTTCATTGATCTTCGACTTTCTACTATTTTTATAAGCATGTTTTTTCGAGATTGTACTTGTTTCTTGTGAGAAATTCATGTTGATTGGCAAGTTATTCACATGCCTAATAGGATTCCGTACCATATCGCTGATCTTTTTCGCTATATCGATTTTTGTCTGATTCGATCTTGATCTTCTGCGTTGAGCTAGCGATGCTTAAATAAGGTAATTTATAATCGTCTTGTGGAAATAAATTGGCCATTTATTTGAACAAGGAAATTATAAATTGTTGAACCATTACTTTCTAAATCTTATTTGGATGGATTTGATCAGTCCATGGAAATAATGATTTATAAATGTGAGGGCTTAAGCATATAGCATCCGCGCAATTAAACTCTTATTGACTCGTAATTTGTTTGCTTGACTCATTCTTTGATCTTGTTCCTTTAATTCCTTCATCGTGTAATTGTTGTATTAGGTCTGTTCTAAAACCGCCAATTAAGGAGGACATCAAGCGTCCCATAAAGACATTGAAGAAATCTTCTTCTAGTGGGAACAAGGAGCCTTCTTAGCCACAAGAATCACCTAGTAATTCAAAGTGATTTAGCTTATCATCTATTGTATCCTTTGTAAATCACTAACTAAACTTTAACATCAGTTAGTAGAAAGAGTCTTTTTGAGTTGTATAGCATTAGACGATGATAATCCATAATGCATGGCAATACAAGTTGTACTCGTTCCTGATTAATGAAATGGCTATCTTTTGATTCATAATTCTACAGCGTTCTATTATTATCTTTCCTTGCTAGTTTCTTTTAATCCTTCGTCCCTTTTAATTATTCCTTTTGTAATAAAATCATTGAATGATTACTCATTATGATTCGCGGTGTACTAGAATCATGTTGCCAAAAATATTAACCGGCACGCATGCGCCAAGTTATTAGTGAACAATTTGCTGCATCCTTAACTGAATTCATGGCCAACATGAATGCTGGACCTGACGGCTCTAATGGGCCGGTAGTTCGGGTGGAGCAAGTGGTTCCGTGGTGCAAATGATTTTGGAGGAGGAGCGTGTGGAAAAAAAAGAGAATGAATTAGATGTGCAGTTGCAAGAGCTATCTGTTAAAGGTTTATTCAACCAAGCTTGTCGCCGTGGAGAGCTCCGATATTATTCGTAAGAAGAAAGATGGATCGTTTCGCATGTGAATCGACTATCAAGAGCTGAATAATTTGCTGGTCAGGAACCGATATCCTTTGCCGAGGATTGATGACTTATTCGATCAGCTACAATTTCTAGTGTCAATTCGAAGGTTGATCTATGGTCTCGTATCATCAACTTCGCATCCGTGAGGAAGATATTTCAATTACTGCATTTAAAAATTTTTAGGGACATTATGAATCCTAAGTAATACCGTATGGATTGACCAATGCATCGGCAGTATACATGGATTTCATGAATCGTGCGTGCAAGTCATATCTTGAAAAATTTGTCATCATGTTCATTAATAATGTTCTAATTTATTGTAAAAATAGAGAAGAGCATGGTGAACATTTGGAGACTATCTTGAATTTGCTAAGGATTAAAAAGTTATATGCAAAATTTTCGAAATGTGATTTTTGGCTTGAATGCATGAAATTTCTTAGCTGTGTGATTAATAGCAGTGGAGTTCTCGTCGATTCCGCAAAAAAAAATCAAATTGATCTTCAGTGGCGAAGATCCCTGTTAGGTGGTGATGGTGTGACAATCTTGATATTTTTTATCGTCATTCTAATCTCGATTATTACATATTTTGTATTTACTTTATTGGGAAATTTAAATTATCCACTAACCGAGAAGGTTAGGCTTAAAACATAGCGTAAGAATGCCGTTTAGGTTATATAACCGGCAAGGAATACGTTAGGTATCGATATTTATATTCACGTTATGAGACAACAATTCTATTATCGTCGTTTAATTTTTGGTTGTACGAGTATTTTTCGTAATTCACGTTAAACCATTAAATGTCGTCCGTTCATTCGACACATTAACGTATTTTAAGTCATTTAATTATCAAAATATAAATGTCCTCCGAATGTTGACGTTTTTATTTTATACTGGCCGTTTATTTTTCGTGTTGTACGTGTATCTTTTAAAATCGCGTAACTTTAAAAATATCGAACTTCGATAATACCCGCTTTAGCAAATTGTGGGACAAGATTTCATATCAATCCCATCCCACCCTAATATTACACGTCCAAATTAAGGAATTGTGACTCAATTGCTTCTATTCTCCTTGTACATCCACGTGTTTTCTTAGTAAATTATACAATATCACAACTAAAGATAATCATCTTTAGTTAGCTTATCTTATACAACTTCAAAAGAGAAGTAAGATACGCACCTACTATCCTACATCCTTCACTCCTATATACAGCAACAACTTCTTAGTGTATCATATTTTAAGAATTCATAAGAAGGATTGGCTTTAATATAAGTTAGCTACGGTTTTACAAGGATTTTGGGTCAATTTTGTGTCTTATTCTTGCTCGCCTCGTCTTCGAACTTTTGTAAGAATTAATATATACCATCCTTTGTAAATCTATCTTTCTCCTATCAATGTTTTCTGTATTTTTATGATATAGATAAATGTGTTATGTATTGATCAAGATTAGACAATATTTGGATAAAAGCACCCAAGAGAATCAAGCTATTAGAAGCCCTAAATTGTTAATTAAAAACCTTGATTTTGGGCAGTAGAAAATGTGAGTTTTATGAAAATACGGAAGGTTGGGGATATGAGGTGACCAAATAGGAGTGTAGATGAGTTTCTTATAGTGAGTTGGCCGGGTAGAACACATCATAACGATGTCCGATGAGTGATTTATGGCCAAATTAGTAAAAATGGTCAATTCTGAACATGCTACCTAATAAGACTGATAAGTTAATGATGCGTGCAGAACCAACCAAAAACCCAAACCTATGAGACGTAGGTAACATCATGTAGATTCTGAATCAATTGGATAGTCTACCAATTCATTACCATTTGGAAATAGCGCCAAATTGGTGATCCTTAAATCTACAGACCTAAAATCAGATCTGACCACTAGTGAGAACTTGGAACAAATGGACTAGTTTTGGTAAAATGAGGTTTAAGGGAGGCTTATATCAGTAAACTAGACTCAAATACGAATGCGGACATGTAAAAACCATAGGCATAGCCTTTACGGATTGTGAGTTACGATACCATTTGTAATATAAAAAGTTTGAATTTTTAAAATTGCACAGAAAACTTTTTTTTATTGAAACGGTTTTTTTAGGTAAAACCCCGAGGAGGTGGGACTCGCTTATAGGGAGTTTTAAAAGACATATAATGTAAATTTTTATAACCTCGACCCCGAGCACCTGAGAACGCACATGAGAAAGTGATTTTAGGATTAACTAATGGGCTTTGTTAATGAGCTTGATGGACTATATTTGACACTTAGCCATCTTACTAGTAAAAATTGGTATTTTTGACTTATGAAATTTTTATAAGTAAATAAATTAATGTCTAAGGTCTTGATCGAGATATGTACTGTGTTATATATATTTTGGAAATAATATTTGGACCAACTAGAAGTTAATACGCGCTCATATTTTAGGTCCTGTTGGAAGTATTTGAGGTTTGCGGATTTTCTTTGTGTCTCTTCATTACCGATATCAAACGTGAGTTCCTAGCCTCGCTTTTATTTATTTACCTTTTTTATAAAACCCGCGAGGGGAATAACATGCTTATTTTTAAAATTGAACACAAGGGACCCGATTGTATGCTTAGATGAAAGTTATTACATAAGTTAGCTTTAGCCTTAAAAGACCCATGGAATCGTGAATTGTTAATCGAAAGAACGCTAATTCATGTTGATTGGCAAGTTATTCACATGCCTAATAGGATTCCGTACCATATCGCTGATCTTTCTCGCTATATCGATTTTTGTCTGATTCGATCTTGATCTTCTGCGTTGAGCTAGCGATGCTTAAATAAGGTAATTTATAATCGTCATGTGGAAATAAATTGGCCATTTATTTGAACAAGGAAATTATAAATTGTTGAACCATTACTTTCTAAATCTTATTTGGATGGATTTGATCAGTCCATGGAAATAATGATTTATAAATGTGTGGGCTTAAGCATATAGCATCCGCGCAATTAAACTCTAATTGACTCGTAATTTGTTTGCTTGACTCATTCTTTGATCTTGTTCCTTTAATTCCTTCATCGTGTAATTGTTGTATTAGGGCTGTTCTAAAACCCCCAATTAAGGAGGACATCAAGCGTCCCATAAAGACATTAAAGAAATCTTCTTCTAGTGGGAACAAGGAGCCTTCTTAGCCACAAGAATCACCTAGTAATTCAAAGTGATTTAGCTTATCATCTATTGTATCCTTTGTAAATCACTAACTAAACTTTAACATCAGTTAGTAGAAAGAGTCTTTTTGAGTTGTATAGCATTAGACGATGATAATCCATAATGCATGGCAATACAAGTTGTACTCGTTCCTGATTAATGAAATGGCTATCTTTTGATTCATAATTCTACAGCGTTCTATTATTATCTTTCCTTGCTAGTTTCTTTTAATCCTTCGTCCCTTTTAACTATTCCTTTTGTAATAAAATCATTGAATGATTACTCATTATGATTCGCGGTGTACTAGAATCATGTTGCCAAAATATTAATCGGCACGTATGCGCCAAGTTATTAGTGAACAATTTGCTGCATCCTTAACTGAATTCATGGCCAACATGAATGATGGAGCTGGCGGCTCTAATGGGCCGGTAGTTCGGGTGGAGCAAGTGGTTCCGTGGTGCAAATGATTTTGGAGGAGGAGCGTGTGGAAAAAAAGTGAATGAATTAGATGTGCAGTTGCAAGAGCTATCTGTTAAAGGTTTATTCAACCAAGCTTGTCGCCGTGGAGAGCTCCGATATTATTCGTAAGAAGAAAGATGGATCGTTTCGCATGTGAATCGACTATCAAGAGCTGAATAAATAGCTGGTCAGGAACCGATATCCTTTGCCGAGGATTGATGACTTATTCGATCAGCTACAATTTCTAGTGTCAATTCGAAGGTTGATCTATGGTCTCATATCATCAACTTCGCATCCGTGAGGAAGATATTTCAATTACTGCATTTAATAATCGTTATGGACATTATGAATCCTAAGTAATACCGTATGGATTGACCAATGCATCGGCAGTATACATGGATTTCATGAATAGTGCGTGCAAGTCATATCTTGAAAAATTTGTCATCATGTTCATTAATAATGTTCTAATTTATTGTAAAAATAGAGAAGAGCATGGTGAACATTTGGAGACTATCTTGAATTTGCTAAGGATTAAAAAGTTATATGCAAAATTTTCGAAATGTGATTTTTGGCTTGAATGCATGAAATTTCTTAGCTATGTGATTAATAGCAGTGGAGTTCTCGTCGATTCCGCAAAAAAAATCAAATTGATCTTCAGTGGCGAAGATCCCTGTTAGGTGGTGATGGTGTGACAATCTTGATATTTTTTATCGTCATTCTAATCTCGATTATTACATATTTTGTATTTACTTTATTGAGAAATTTAAATTATCGGCTAACCGAGAAGGTTAGGCTTAAAACATAGCGTAAGAATTCCGTTTAGGTTATATAACCGGCAAGGAATACGTTAGGTATCGATATTTATATTCTCGTTATGAGACAGCAATTCTATTATCGTCGTTTAATTTTTGGTTGTACGAGTATTTTTCGTAATTCACGTTAAACCATTAAATGTCGTCCGTTCATTCGACACATTAACGTATTTTAAGTCATTTAATTATCAAAATATAAATGTCCTCCGAATGTCGACGTTTTTATTTTATACTGGCCGTATATTTTTCGTGTTGTACGTGTATCTTTTAAAATCGCGTAACTTTTAAAATATCGAACTTCGATAATACCCGCTTTAGCAAATTGTGGGACAAGATTTCATATCAATCCCATCCCACCCTAATATTACACGTCCAAATTAAGGAATTGTGACTCAATTGCTTCTATTTTCCTTGTACATCCACGTGTTTTCTTAGTAAATTATACAATATCACAACTAAAGATAATCATTTTAGTTAGTTTATCTTATACAACTTCAAAAGAGAAGTAAGATACGCACCTACTATCCTACATCCTTCACTCCTATATACAGCAACAACTTCTTAGTGTATCATATTTTAAGAATTCATAAGAAGGATTGGCTTTAATATAAGTTAGCTACAGTTTTACAAGGATTTTGGGTCAATTTTGTGTCTTATTCTTGCTCGCCTCGTCTTCGAACTTTTGTAAGAATTAATATATATCATCCTTTGTAAATCTATCTTTCTCCTCTCAATGTTTTCTGTATTTTTATGATATAGATACATGTGTTATGTATTGATCAAGATTAGACAATATTTGGATAAAAGCACCCAAGAGAATCAAGCTATTAGAAGCCCTAAATTGTTAATTAAAAACCTTGATTTTGGGCAGTAGAAAATGTGAGTTTTATGAAAATACGGTAGGTTGGGGATATGAGGTGACCAAATAGGAGTGTAGATGAGTTTCTTATAGTGAGTTTCCCGGGTAGAACACATCATAACGATGTCCGATGAGTGATTTATGGCCAAATTAGTAAAAATGGTCAATTCTGAACATGCTACCTAATAAGACTGATAAGTTAATGATGCGTGCAGAACCAACCAAAAACCCAAACCTATGAGACGTAGGTAACATCATGTAGATTCTGAATCAATTAGATAGTCTACCAATTCATTAACATTTGGAAATAGCGTCCAAATTGGTGATCCTTAAATCTGCAGACCTAAAATCAGATCTGACCACTAGTGAGAACTTGGAACAAATGGACTAGTTTTGGTAAAATGAGGTTTAAGGGAGGCTTATATCAGTAAACTAGACTCAAATACGAATGCGGACATGTAAAAACCATAGGCATAGCCTTTACGGATTGTGAGTTACGATACCATTTGTAATATAAAAAGTTTGAATTTTTAAAATTGCGCAGAAAACTTTTTTTTATTGAAACGGTTTTATTAGGTAAAACCCCAAGGAGGTGGGACTCGCTTATATGGGAGTTTTAAAAGACATATAATGTGGATTTTTATAACCTCGGCCCCGAGCACCTGAAAACGCACATGAGAAAGTGATTTTAGGATTAACTAATAGGCTTTGTTAATGAGCTTGATGGACTATATTTGACACTTAGCCATCTTACTAGTAAAAATTGGTATTTTTGACTTATGAAATTTTTATAAGTAAATAAATTAATGTCTAAGGTCTTGATCGATATATGTACTGTGTTATATATATTTTGGAAATATTATTTGGACCAACTAGAAGTTAATACACGCTCATATTTTAGGTCCTGTTGGAAGTATTTGAGGTTTGCGGATTTTCTTTGTGCCTCTTCATTACCGATATCAAACGTGAGTTCCTAGCCTCGCTTTTATTTATTTACTTTTTTTATAAAACCCGCGAGGGGGATAACATGCTTATTTTTAAAATTGAACACAAGGGACCCGATTGTATGCTTAGATGAAAGTTATTTCATAAGTTAGCTTTAGCCTTAAAAGACCCATGGAATCGTGAATTGTTAATCGAAAGAACGCTAATACTATGGATAGATCTATCAGGGTGACGCCCAGTCCGGTCGCGACTAGCTATTGCGTGGTGTAGTGAAGAACTAGTAATGAAACATCGGATGCATACGTATAAGAGAAATATACGCACTTGGCTAGGTGTGTTGGGCTGAAATAATATATGTTAACGTTCAATGTCATGAGGCTTATGTAATAACACCGATAATTATGTCCGTACAACATAATTATCTTTCGATGAATTATTAACCATTGAAGGTTATTCAGAATACTTGTGTTCTATTTACATATTTTAAACTCTATGGATTCACTCAACAATTTTTATTGATTTTATAACATGTTTTATCTCAGGTCCATAAAGAAGGTACTCAAGGAAGGTGGTTTCATGAAGCTTGCTTAATTTTGGTGGCTTTGGCCCGCTTTTATAAAATATATCCATTCAAAACAACTTTTATCTTTTGATGTGTGCTGTAAATATTTTAAAAATTATCTGGGACCGTGTATGGATTATTATCTTTTGAATGAATGAATAAATGTTTTTTTATCAAAAACGACTCGTTTTGAGCCGTTTTCTATAATTATGTGATTGTATCATGTATGTAACACTCAAGGACCCTTCCGCTCATGTGACCCGATTTGAGAGTGTTACAGATTGGTATCAAGAGCTCAAGTTATAGTGAACGAAAAGATTTTCCAAAAATGAATGTTTGAAATCTTTTGGCTATAAAAGTTGCAAGCGAAACCTCCGAGTTACCAATGGACGAGAATGAGAAAATTATATATATATTGGATAATATATATATATATATATATATATATATATATATATATATATATATATATATATATATATATATATATATATATATATATATATATATATATATATATATATATATATATATATATATATATATATATATATATATATATATATATATATATATATATATATATATATATATATATATATATATATATGTTGTAATGATTATTGATTAATTGTACTTGTGGATTACAAGTCATGTTTTCGTTTATTTAATTATAAATGTTAATTTTATACTAATACGAGATATTTATACGACGTAGATTGTCACGAAGCAACCCTATTCATTTTAATGCCGACGCCAAAGCTATTCACGAAGTGAAATCCCGTTATTCTCGAGCCTAACTAAGTAATGGATACTCATGATCCCAACGAAATGGTTTTTATTCAGTTACAAGGATTTTAATTCCTTGGTTCTTATTCTTGATTTATCAATCCATTCATCTCGTTTAGTAAATTTAATCTCCATTTTCATTGATCTTCGACTTTCTACTATTTTTATAAGCATGTTTTTTCGAGATTGTACTTGTTTCTTGTGAGAAATTCATGTTGATTGGCAAGTTATTCACATGCCTAATAGGATTCCGTACCATATCGCTGATCTTTTTCGTTGTATCGGTTTTTGTCTGATTCGATCTTGATCTTCTGCGTTGAGCTAGCGATGCTTAAATAAGGTGATTTATAATCGTCTTGTGGAAATAAATTGGCCATTTATTTGAACAAGGAAATTATAAATTGTTGAACCATTACTTTCTAAATCTTATTTGGATGGATTTGATTAGTCCATGGAAATAATGATTTATAAATGTATGGGCTTAAGCATATAGCATCCGCGCAATTAAACTCTTATTGACTCGTAATTTGTTTGCTTGACTCATTCTTTGATCTTGTTCCTTTAATTCCTTCATCGTGTAATGGTTGTATTAGGGCTGTTCTAAAACCGTCAATTAAGGAGGACATCAAGCGTCCCATAAAGACATTGAAGAAATCTTCTTCTAGTGGGAACAAGGAGCCTTCTTAGCCACAAGAATCACCTAGTAATTCAAAGTGATTTAGCTTATCATCTATTGTATCCTTTGTAAATCACTAACTAAACTTTAACATCAGTTAGTAGAAAGAGTCTTTTTAAGTTGTATAGCATTAGACGATGATAATCCATAATACATGGCAATACAAGTTGTACTCGTTCCTGATTAATGAAATGGCTATCTTTTGATTCATAATTCTACAGCGTTCTATTATTATCTTTCCTTGCTAGTTTCTTTTAATCCATCGTCCCTTTTAATTATTCCTTTTGTAATAAAATCATTGGATGATTACTCATTATGATTCGTGGTGTACTAGAATCATGTTGCCAAAATATTAACCGGCACGTATGCGCCAAGTTATTAGTGAACAATTTGCTGCATCCTTAACTGAATTCACGGCCAACATGAATGATGGAGCTGGCGGCTCTAATGGGCCGGTAGTTCGGGTGGAGCAAGTGGTTCCGTGGTGCAAATGATTTTGGAGGAGGAGCGTGTGGAAAAAAAAAGTGAATGCATTAGATGTGCAGTTGCAAGAGCTATCTGTTAAAGGTTTATTCAACCAAGCTTGTTACCGTGGAGAGCTCCGATATTATTTGTAAGAAGAAAGATGGATCGTTTCGCATGTGCATCGACTATCAAGAGCTGAATAAATTGCTGGTCAAGAACCGATATCCTTTGCCGAGGATTGATGACTTATTCGATCAGCTACAATTTCTAGTGTCAATTCGAAGGTTGATCTATGGTCTCGTATCATCAACTTCGCATCCGTGAGGAAGATATTTCAATTAGTGCATGTAAAAATTGTTATGGACATTATGAATCCTAAATATACTGTATGGATTGACCAATGCATCGGCAGTATACATGGATTTCATGAATCGTGCGTGCAAGTCATATTTTGAAAATTTTGTCATCATGTTCATTAATAATGTTCTAATTTATTGTAAAAATAGAGAAGAGCATGGTGAACATTTAGAGACTATCTTGAATTTGCTAAGGATTAAAAAGTTGTATGCAAAATTTTCGAAATGTGATTTTTGGCTTGAATGCATGAAATTTCTTAGCTATGTGATTAATAGTAGTGGAGTTCTCGTCGATTCCGCAAAAAAAAATCAAATTGATCTTCAGTGGCGAAGATCCCTGTTAGGTGGTGATGATGTGACAATCTTGATATTTTTGGTCGTTATTCTAATCTCGATTATTACATATTTTGTATTTAATTTATTGAGAAATTTAAATTATCGCCTAACCGAGAAGGTTAGGCTTAAAACATAGCGTAAGAATGCCGTTTAGGTTATATAACCGGCAAGGAATACGTTAGGTATCGATATTTATATTCTCGTTATGACACAGCAATTCTATTATCGTCGTTTAATTTTTGGTTGTACGAGTATTTTTCGTAATTCACGTTAAACCACTAAATGTCGTCCGTTCATTCGACACATTAACGTATTTTAAGTCATTTAATTATCAAAATATAAATGTCCTCCGAATGTCGACGTTTTTATTTTATATTGGGCGTTTATTTTTCGTGTTTTACGTGTATCTTTTAAAATCGCATAACTTTTAAAATATCGAACTTCGATAATACCCGCTTTAGCAAATTGTGGGACAAGATTTCATATCAATCTCATCCCACCCTAATATTACACGTCCAAATTAAGGAATTGTGACTCAATTGCTTCTATTCTCCTTGTACATCCACGTGTTTTCTTAGTAAATTATACAATATCACAACTAAAGATAATCATCTTTAGTTAGCTTATCTTATACAACTTCAAAAGAGAAGTGAGATACGCACCTACTATCCTACATCCTTCACTCCTATATACAGCAACAACTTCTTAGTGTATCATATTTTAAGAATTCATAAGAAGGCTTGGCTTTAATATAAGTTAGCTATGATTTTATAAGGATTTTGGGTCAATTTTGTGGCTTATTCTTGCTCGCCTCGTCTTCGAACTTTTGTAAGAATTAATGTATATCATCCTTTGTAAATATATCTTACTCCTCTCAATGTTTTCTGTATTTTTATGATATACTTACATGTGTGATCAAGATTAGACAATATTTGGATAAAAGCACCCAAGAGAATCAAGCTATTAGAAGCCCCAAATTATTAATTAAAAACCTTGATTTTAGGCAGTAGAAAATGTGAGTTTTATGAAAATACGGTAGGTTGGGGATATGAGGTGACCAAATAGGAGTGTAGATGAGTTTCTTATAGTGAGTTGGCCGGGTAGAACACATCATAACGATGTCCGATGAGTGATTTATGGCCAAATTAGTAAAAATGGTCAATTCTGAACATGCTACCTAATAAGACTGATAAGTTAATGATGCGTGCAGAACCAACCAAAAACCCAAAACTATAAGACGTAGGTAAAATCATGTAGATTCTGAATCAATTGGATAGTCTACCAATTCATTACCATTTGGAAATAGCGTCCAAATTGGTGATCCTTAAATCTGCAGACCTAAAATCAGATCTGACCACTTGTGAGAACTTGGAACAAATGGACTAATTTTGGTAAAATGAGGTTTAAGGGAGGCTTATATCAGTAAACTAGACTCAAATACGAATTCGGACACGTGAAAACCATAGGCATAGCCTTTACGGATTATGAGTTACGATACCATTTGTAATATAAAAAGTTTGAATTTTTAAATTGCGCAAAAAACTTTTTTTTATTGAAACTATTTTTTTAGGTAAAACCCCGAGGAGGTGGGACTCGCTTATAGGGAGTTTTAAAAGAGATATAATGTAAATTTTTATAACCTCGACCCCGAGCACCTGAGAACGCACATGAGAAAGTGATTTTAGGATTAACTAATGGGCTTTGTTAATGAGCTTGATGGACTATATTTGACACTTAGCCATCTTACTAGTAAAAATTGGTATTTTTGACTTATGAAATTTTTATAAGTAAATAAATTAATGTCTAAGGTCTTGATCGATATATGTACTGTGTTATATATATTTTGGAAATATTATTTGGACCAACTAGAAGTTAATACGCGCTCATATTTTAGGTCATGTTGGAAGTATTTGAGGTTTGCGGATTTTCTTTGTGCCTCTTCATTACTGATATCAAACGTGAGTTCATAGCCTCGCTTTTATTTATTTACTTATTTTATAAAACCCGCGAGGGGATAACATGCTTATTTTTAAAATTGAACACAAGGGACCCGATTGTATGCTCAGATGAAAGTTATTACATAAGTTAGCTTTAGCCTTAAAAGACCCATGGAATCGTGAATTGTTAATCGAAAGAATGCTAATACTATGGATAGATCTATCGGGGTGACGCCCAGTCCGGTCGCGACTAGCTATAGCGTGGTGTAGTGGAGCACTAGTAATGAAACATCAGATGCATACGTATAAGAGAAATATACGCACTTGGCTAGGTGTGTTGGGCTGAAATAATATATGTTAACGTTCAATGTCATGAGGCTTATGTAATAACACCGATAATTATGTCCGTACAACATAATTATCTTTCGATGAATTATTAACCATGGAAGGTTATTCAGAATACTTGTGTTCTATTTACATATTTTAAACTCTATGGATTCACTCAACAATTTTTGTTGATTTTATAGCATGTTTTATCTCAGGTCCATAAAGAAGGTACTCAAGGAAGGTGGTTTCATGAAGCTTGCTTAATTTTGGTGACTTTGGCCCGCTTTTATAAAATATATCCATTCAAAACAACTTTCATCTTATGATGTGTGCTGTAAATATTTTAAAAATTATCTGGGACCGTGTATGGATTATTATCTTTTGAATGAATGAATGGATGTTTTTTTATCAAAAACGACTCGTTTTGAGCCGTTTTCTATAATTGTGTGATTGTATCATGTAAGTAACACTCAAGGACCCTTCCGTTCATGTGACCCGATTTGAGAGTGTTACATTGTATCTCGAGGTTCCTTCGCGAATCCACTACTTTTGTGCCTTAACAAAGCTAAATACTCATCTTTGGGCAATTTTTCCATTTCTTCGATATATTTTTTGGTTAAGACATAAAAAGGATAAATATATACAAAGTCAACAAGAGATATAACACACTGTATCAGTTATGCTTTGATACAACGCATTGTATCAACAACGTCTACCTTTTGTCGATCTAAATAGGACATGCCTATTGGCTTCCCCAATTAGGCTCAGATCTATATAAGGTTTTCAAGTCATAGAAGTTCCTATATTGCATTCGGGATGCAATACAATCCAGTTGCATAAAATCCATGTATGTTATGTCATCCGACCATCCCCCATAAACTTGGGGCATGGACTTCTCGCTGATATCAGAAACATCATCATAGTCATAAAAAGATTTAAAACTTATGAATCCAGAGGCTCAAACTAACGCCTATATGCAATAACCCAAAGTTAATTTACAATAAGATAGCCTTCTTCCCATACCCCTCGACACTTTAACAATGAGTGACAACACTTATAGCCAAAACAGTATTGCAAGAACCAGGTACCTCACTTGATAGTATGACTTCTGACATAAGAATTGGTGGTGTGATTCTACAGGAGGCTCAGATAGACCAATAATCAAAAAAGGATGCACCCGCTATAGGTATAAAAGGAGGCTCAGATAAAAAGTACTTGAATAAAAAGGATGCATCCGCTATGGCTTCAACCGTAAGGCTACCATGCCAAAATACGGGTAATCTTAGCTTTACCACCCATTTAGAATCATCACACCCTCGAATAGCGTCAGATACCACAAAAACAACTATAACAAAGGCAGTTGCCAATAAATCATGTAAAAAGCCAATATAAGTATCAAATTATTCTTTCATTTAGTTGTATTGAAAGGCCAGAAAAATGTAGACCACAAATCAGTTCAAGTAAACCGCAAAACCATCCAAGCAAGCCAAAAGCAAAATTTATCTTCATAACATGGACTACTTTTGTTCCATAACTGGTACGAAACACAGTATCAAATCCTCACTGACTCTAATCACCCGATGTTTTTGGATGAATACTTGAATCGCCCCGATCCACCCACAATACATATAATCTAATCTTAGACACCTCTAAATAAAACTAACGCCGTCATATAGTGGCTCAAATGTGCGAGTGATGACATGGATTAAAGAGGAGCTGACCCACCATGGCTGCAAACACCATGTTCGTGGAGCTGCCCCATCAAGATACGCGTTAGTTTCACTCACCACGATCAATAGTAATTGTACCAATGCAATATCATCAGCGCTTGTGATTCACTAACATCACAAATTACCATGAGATTAGAAAAAGCAATGGTAAGCGAACGCATGCCAACATTAGGAATTATGACCAACGTCACACACCCGTCCCGATCATCGCACACCGCGGGCAACGACAGCGAAAAGAACGGGGGACAACACATTGACATCTGAGGCTATTTCCTTAGTAAACATAAGGCAACCATGTATGTTTGTGAACAACAAACAACGCCTCACGGGGACACACCCGCCACAAATCGCGTTTGTGAATAACAAATAGTGCCTCACAGGGACACACCCACCACAATTGTGGCACGTTGTTGCAAGCGAAATGATAGACCTTGGGCAATGATGGACCATAGGACGAAACTAGAGCAAGCCCGAACCATAAACGATAAAACACTTGAGCTTATTACTTTTCCAAAAATAAGGTAACCATAGTTGTTGCTCAACAACCAAAAGGAGCCTAAAACCAGAAGCCCTTTATGAATCAAGACTTCTTTACCCATCAACATGGCTTGTTTAAATGATAAGAACCGGATAAAAGGGTGTGTGACCCTCCATGGCTGCAAACACGTACCCGTGATGCCCTGCCAAGATACCGACCACTTTCGCCATCATCATCCGAAAACACACAATTCGGGGCATAATTTTGTATAGAAACATAAGATAGATAGGTTTAGCATATCATTAGTTTAGCATATCATAAAATTAACCAAGCCGCTTTCGGTATTGATGAAAACACGGCGTGAATCTAAGGTTCCATATAGCTATTATGATTTAATGTAAACTCATAACATAAACTATAAACAACTGAAGATAAACCTACCAAAAAAGAAGTGTCTTCATCTTGTATAATCAAAACCAACCGGTAATGATGCAAACCCTAATAAATCATGTCACCCGCCCAACCTCACTGACGCCACCTACCGACCATCAACGTCGCACACTATGAATGGAGGCAACAAGTAAGCTTGTGGCAGAACATCTCATGCTGAACATCATAAACCAACCAAGCTCAAATTCATCACAATCGATATGTGACAATCGATATGTGTGATCGAAACTTGTAGAAGGGAATCCGATTGAAACCAACTGGATCAGTTTTTGGGAAGTGGGTGTGTAAACTATTTCCATCTATTGAGAAGATCTATAAAGTGGTGATAGATATGTGTTTCATGGTTCCAGTTATTCAATCGTAATCAATGGTTGAGGAAGATACAACAAACTGTTGGGCGAGATTGATAAACCGTAGGATCATTTGCAATTTTACTCACATCACACACAATGAATCAATGGCTCTAATGACATGAAGCGAAGGAAATCAACGGTGAGGGCTGTCTATGAGGGTATAGAAATCGACTGATGGAAAAAAAACACTATTTGCCATCAACGATGGCCTCCAAGAAGAGGTATGAGAGACGAATGAGTTTTATATAAATAATTGGGTATTGCAAGGGGAACATTGTTTCTTACAACAATGATTCCCTTGTTATAATATAATTAGAGTTACTTTTGCACTTTAAGAACTTTTAGGAGATTAAAACATTGCTTATATTACAAGATCTAGAGGTAAACTTTGAATTCTAAAATATTAAATTTGATCATCGTTCTTCCATTACACTTGAGGAGTATTTATTTTATTATGCTTCCATTCATTCTACATACATGACACACTAGAGTATAGCTTACTGATTTGGGTAAAATAGTATACATATAAGATTTGGCAAAATTGGTCATCCACCTAAGACATGTGTATGACACCTTAGCATAAAGTTAAAATACATACCATGTGTTAGGGACACATGTATTTTGTTGATCCCAAACTTAGATCGATTTAGCTTTGTATTATCGAGATAAATCAAGAGTAATACTTAGAGAAACTTTGTTTGATTTGCAAACCAAGTGTTATGCGGAATATTAAAATTGGAATAAAGAACACAAACACAAAGATATACCAAACTTTCAATTCTATTAATAATAATATTGAGAACAGTGTATGAAAGCGTTATTCGACTTCTAGACCTATGGTCTCCTTTTATAACATAAGGAGCCTTGTACAATAAGAAATACGATCAACTAAATTAGGAAGATATACAAAGATAATAATAACATATTGCATGTATCTTCCTCAAAATAAACTTCATGCTTATCTATGCAATTCCATCCGTAGATGGAAATCTTCTTATCAGTGGCTCTCTATCAGCGGCTATACACAACTCTGACAGTGGCTATACACAACTCTGACAGTGGCTAGAAAACCTTTGTCAATGGCTAAGTCTTGACATTTTATTCCCAACAATCCTCCCCTAAACTTGATACTACTCCTACTATCAAGTTTCTATATAAAAAAGATTGTTGAGATAGGATTGTTACAAACATTCTTAGCCTTGGTTTTGAGAGTGAATGTACTTCAAGAACTGGACTCCCAAATCACTAGTGTAGTCAACTTTTAACTTAGACTTCACCATCTTCTTCAAACTGTCTTATGACATTGGATAAGTTTTTTCCACCAACAAGTACTCTGAAAACCTTGTTGTAGTGAGATGCTAAACTCCAATTGATGAAAATAATCTCTATTCAAAAACATCTACATCAACCAAGTCCATTCAAACAGGATCTTCTTGGTCTGGGTTAAACATTTTCCTAAATGTGACATGTAACATCTTTTCCCTAAAACTTGTTGGAATGACAACACTAAACTCCTCCAACAATAAAGCCCATATATTATCCAAATCTTCTCTGTCCATGCTACTAAATAAAGAACCGAGAGAAGTAAATACCTGAATTTTCCTCCATGTATGTAGAACCTCCAAAAACATGTATCTTGGTCCTGCTCATGCTTGATAATAGGATTTATGGACTCTAGTGGCTCAGCAAGAATGTCACCTAACACTATAAGCTCCATATTGACCCTTAACACATCATTGTTAGGAAAACTCTAATCAAACTCCAATTTAGGGAATGCAAGCTTGAATCCCTTCTTTTTAGGCCTGGAAACCTGTACATGCTCTTCCTTCAATCTTCTTTCTATCTCCTCTTGCCTTTCCACTGAAGACTTGATTTTAATGTTGTGTATACATATCTCATCCCAGATAGGATATACCTTTGCTTCCAATTCTTGAAAACTATAACCTCTGAACTTATCCCATGTCCATCCTGCTTGATTATTCCTTAATAGTGATTTGTACAGCCTTCTTGATAACGACCTAAATATACATATTCACTCTGTTACTATTATGCCACTTTGTATTATAAATAAGAACTTTCGATACTTAATACATTGCGTTTTGTATGCAGGTACAAAGTTTGAAGGATCAAAGTGAAGAAACAAAAAGAAGAGTCCATGAAGTGAAAATAATAAAGACTTATATGAGAAGATTCTGAAACGCACGAAAGTGCGGCGCACAAACTCAAATGTGCGGCGCACAATTCCTACCTCCAAAGTGCGGCGTACTTTTGGAGAAGTGCGGCGCACATTTACCCCTAGTTCGCACTACAAATAGGGACCCTCTCTTCTCATTTTACATACACCTCTCAACTGCTACTCTATAAATCTGAGTATTCTTAGCTTCCTTAGTTATATTTCAGTATATTCTACTTTTGGGAAATACTTGTAGCGAGCGTATCTTACTCTTGGTTCTTGGAAAGACGATACAATCGTGACACTTGTGTACTCGTTCATTCGATCAATCTAAGTATGATGTTCTCTTACTCTTTTCCACTTGTTACTTTGATTACTATGATAGGCTAAGCTATTTGTGACTATATGGGTATGTGACTATAACTAGTGATGATGCTATGATATGATCCTTTATCATTGATTTCAAGATAATGTTGTAGAACCATGTTGCCACTTAGTATTATCACCATATTTTATCTAAAGTTGATTTGTTACGATAGTTTGACGCCGAGAGACTTAAGTTGTTATAATAAGTTTTTAAGAACTTGTCTATGCTTTTAAATATTTGTTTGGAGAGATCCTCTTAGATACTTTGATAAAATATTGAACTTATTGGAAATTTGTTTTAAGCTTAGTAGCTTAATCAAACATAAGTCTTGAATTGGTGTAAATGCTATTTTGACGAAAAAGGATTATCACTCTTTACCTAAATAAACATATCTCGATCATTATTATCATCATCACGAACTTATACAAATTATCCCATATTAGCCATACATGTTATTATTATTACTTATTAAATCATTTCTTTCTTCAACTATTATATTGATTACCAAAACCAAACTAAGTCCTTGCGAACGATCTTGGCTTACCACTACAAAACTATATTACGAACAAAAGAGTATACTTGCCCGTGTTTGTATTCTAGTCCCTTGTTTTGTCAAACCTTGTTATAAATTTAAGACTTGCGAAACGAACATCACTTCTCCTGTATGATCTTGGCTTATCTAAGATATTAGAAGCTTTGTTTGCCTCCAATATCTTTACATCATTCTGGCAGCCTCAACAATCCTTCAAGCCCCTATATTTGTTGAGAAAGAGACACATCATGATCTTGGGCTGCTCTTTCATATGTGAAGTACAAGGGTGAACTATGTTCATTTTCATAATCAACTTGCAAAGCTAGCTTCCTAAGTTGTTCCCTAGCTTCTGCATCCTCATCATACTCCACCTGAACCTCATCATCTTCTTCATCTTCTTTAGAACCTAACCAACTAACATTCAGGTCTGAGCTCTCTTCATGCTCCTCTACCAATTGTTGCTCTCCCAACTGCTGCTCATGTAGCTGTTGTGCAAGTTGTAAATCATATTGAGTCCTAGCAGCATCCTTGTTTGCTTTCTTTGAGATACCTTTTCTTCTACAAGTATGGCTTTGCCCTTATCAGTAAGATCAATATTGGGAAAAGTAGTACCTCAATCTGTGGCTCTCTAACCGTGAAGGTTGGTTGACTCAAAGTGCCAACAGTGGATACATTTGCACTGACAGTGGTTAAACTGAGATTGTTAGTGGCTACAACTATCTTCCCACCACTTACTTCTTCCATAAGCTGAGTAAATGACATAATGGGTTTCATGAGAGAAGCATCAAACAATCTTGTAGCCTTCAATCATGTAAGCACATTAGCAACTATATATGTACCTGTGCTAGAATCTTTAGAGCCTTCTTTAGATCCTTTGTCACTCAAATCCAAGCCTTCCTCTCCTTTGGAAGAATCATCTCCAAGACTTAGATTAGAGGACTGTACCAAAAATCTTCTTCTTCCTTGTGACTTTAAAGAATCAATCATGTGCCTCAAAGAATTGAGTTCCAGGCCTTGATTAGTGACCATTTGTACAAGCTCTGCATTTTGTTAGAAAGAGAATGCAGAGAGCCGTCAATTGCATATTGGTCATTGGTTCCAGACAGTCCTCATCCACATTCGGAGAACTAACCTTCAATGAAGAATCATAGGGCATGGGAATGAACTTAATGACAGTGACATAGACATGAATTAATACTAAGTTAGGTGCAGTAGTGTCAGCCACTCCCATCACACTTTCCACCCTTGTGGAAGTGGCCTCCTTTGCTAAATGGCTAGGACCACCAAGGGAAGGCACCGTGGTGAGCATTTGGCGTTTAGAATACCTATGGGTGAAAGGTGAGGAACTAAAAGGGTTGTTTGGGTTAATATGTTGTACAACAGTGGGTGTGGTTGAGTAACAGTGGGTAAGGGTTGGATGTCACTGGGTAGGGATTGAGTAACAGCGGGTAGGGGTTGTATGTCAAGGGCTACAACATTAGTTTCAGGTTTATCAATTTCCATGTCAACTATAGTATCAAGGGATGGAGGTGCTAGTTGGTTAACTGTTGGGTTTGCAGCAACTTCACCTCTTTGAATTTGATCAAGCATAGGTTGGGTGAGGGGAAAATTCCTATTATGAGTGTTAAGGGTTGTAAACAAGCGTTTTTGTTGTACAGGAGGGTAAAAATGGTTATTATGCTCAACATTGAAAACTCCTTGAAGATTTAAAATCAGTTCCAAAAATCTAAGGTAAAGTAAAAACATTTTGCTACCCTTGTTTTTCAACATTCCTTCAAAAATCATTCTTGAAAAATTGTATTGGCATCCAGAAGCTAAGATAACAATAGCATTAGCCATACTATGTCTAATTTCATTGAAAACAGAGGATTTAGGACTAATACACTGCATAAGGACATGTATCATGAACTTCCTGGCTGGGGGAAATTGATTTTTGTCAAATTTTAAAATTTGACCTTATGGAAGGACATATCTCAAGCATGTAAATCCAGCATGTAGGTCTTGAGAGGGAGAATATCCACACCACCCAAATCATCAAGCTGTAAAGCTTGATGAATAAGGGCTTCTGTGACTACCTTTTGCTCCCCATGAACATAGCCCTCTATTATTCTCACACCATCAACTGTTTTGGAAGTAGCAGTCTTCCAAAACCCTTTGATATGTGAGTTAGGAATGATAGGCTTATGAGAAAGATCAAACCGTAGTTTAGACGTCCTCAAGAAGTCAATCATATCATGGTACTATGGATGTCTGTTATCCTTCTCCAAAAGAGCAATCATATTATGTTGAGGTTTGTAGACAAGTTCAAGATCAACATGTTTGAATTTGGGCACAATTGTTAAAATATACAAGATTAAGGTGAAATAAAGGTAAGTAAAAAGTTTATGAGATAAGAAAAAATATGAGAAAGCAAGTGGCACTGTTAGGAGAAGAAATTGAGGTAATATAGCAAACAAGTAAGGATGCGCTTGTTAGAAAAAGAGGCAAGTCTATAAAAATATCAAAAATATACTCAAGTAAATCTTTGAAAAATATACACTTATCTCATTATTTATGTAAAACATACCTACTCATTTGAAATTACGACCAATATCTCTTAAAAATTACAACTGGGTGGGACCGAGTCTTTTTCAACGGTCAAAATTTCTATCAGTGCCAACAGTCATATTTTACCAGTGTGTACAAAAATGATCTAACAATGGATAGATTATACACGACAGTGGCTAAATAACCACTATTAGTGGGTCAAAATTGTAATTTAAAAACAAAAAGAACACAAACAAAGGAATTAATCCTAAGGGAACTATCTCTTCTCTAATAGGCATAGGTGACAATCACTGTCCATGCATGCAGACATGCAAAAGCATGATAGACATGCAAGAACTCTAGAGTCCATTGCTCACAAATTCCCCATAGATAAAAATATTTCATATAAAAATTCTGTAACTCCCATGGTATCCCATAAACATACAATCCAAGTCTCCCATCTGACCAAGCCCAAATCTAGGTAAAAAAATAGGTCTTGGCAACATGCAAATCTTGTTCGGGATATGCATGATACAGTGCCTCAAGGACTAGGAATTCCTATAAACCTTAAAGAATGTATTCATTATTCCTAACCCTCACTCACCAGTGGATACAATCTAGAACTATATTTGAACACTCTAAGAGTCCCCTAAACATCCTAAAGGTATCCTAATACCTCCATTTAAGTTAGGAATACATTTTGCAAAATATTACAACTTAATGAACAAATTTGTATTTCAAGATAGGAATGTGAATATTTCAACCATCATAAATAAATATTTGTTACTTACAAATCCAGCTACGAGCAACTTCTTATCCATCATCAGTCAATGTTGCTCCAATATCCTGCATTGTTAGACAAAAACCACAAGAAAAACACTAACATAGGTGATAAGTGTGAAAACACTCATCAATAATGATCCAAATACCACTCAAAACACTGTCAAATACATCATATTTAACTGTTAATTATCAGAATTACGCATGTATTTTGTGTTTGTGTATTTTCAGGTATATAGGTACATTTGAGACAAAACACGAGCTTTCAAGGATTAATTTGATAAAAAGATGAAGAAAAGGACGAAAGAGCTTCTAAGGACTTTATTTCCCAATATTATCAAAGATCGAGGGCTTAGCTTGCAACTTTCTACGAGACGAAGGATTAAAAGAAACTTGGTTTCAAAGTTATAAACATTTGATGAAAAGAAATTGAAAGAAAAGGACCAAATAGCAAATTTTGGAAAGATTAGTATTTACTTATCTTGGTCCATTGACCAAGACCCGGTCAAACATCACACAAAAAAAACACAAACGTGTTTTCTTCTTCTTCTCCAAGTCTAGAGAGAGAATCGGTTAACTTATCTCTTTTCTCTTTCCACCACCAAACCTGCAAATCCATATCAAGCACGATCCATGAAGAATCACGCAAAGATTACAACTAGAAAAAGACTCCTCTTGTTCTCCTCTACAAGACAGTATCAATGAATTAGATCAAGACGCGAAGATGAAGAAACGCCCAATTTGGATTGAAGATGAAGAACGATTAAACCTCGTATTTTCCACGTGTCCATTTTTCATTGGCGAGAACACGTCACTCCACCACCACACGGCGGCTATAAAAGGAAGATGAAGGCTTCATTTTTCGTGGTTAGCATAGGAGTAGTTTCACCTAGTTAGTTAGGAGTAGAAATAGTTAGTTAGATTTTCTCTCATCTTTTCTTGTTAAGCTTTCTGTTAATCAGTTAGATAAAGCTGTTAATCAGTTGAGCTTTGTAACCGTTTACTCATTTTTCTCCATTAATGGAAGTTTCAAGCTTTTGTTAAATCTCTTTTAAATTTCTGTTGATTTCTAGTTGATAGTTACAAACGTGTAAACATTACTTTTAATCTCAATACGATTTTATTCTGTTTTCATTCAATTCTGTTCATCTTTATTACGATTCTTGGAATTGAGTGATAGAGTAAAATGGTGATGATTCTGATACTAAATGTTCATTTTTCTAAAAGCTTATAGTTGTTATGAATTTAGTTACATTTCTGTTCACGTTATAAATTGAGTTCAGTTTTTACAAGTTTTTCATATTCTGAATTTTCAGTTATCTTTTCTTCTCTACTGATATTGCTATATATAGAGTTTAAGCATAGTTTTTGGATTCATCATAGCTTTCAAATTAGTAGAAGAAATTAGTTAAGAAATCAGTTGAGTAGAAGATCAGTTCCTAAAACATTTTCAGTCAATATGTTTGGTTTTGCTTATGCAAGAAGCGAATATTAGTGGCGTTAAAGCAGCAGATCAGATAGTATTCGTTTAGGAGATTTGTGTAGATCGAATTCAGTTTATGCAGGTTTCAGTTTCGAAGGTTCTGCTTGGTTTCTCGTTTTTGTATCAGTTTTGCAGGCTATCAGATTTACAGGTTTTGGATTCGCTGGTGATTAGATAGCAGTTAATCAGTCAAGTTCGATTGTAGTGTTTGATTTTTAAAGGAGTTATTTGTTTTAAGCCGGTTCAGCGCCGCGCTACTCTTCCACAACGGACTTGGCCTGGATGAAATTGGTTAAGCTCGTTTAGTTTCTACGTTCATTAGAGTAATCTGCTATTTCGCCATCATAGTGTAAACTTAGTGTAAACATATTGATTTGCTAGTTGTTAAATGTTATTAATATCTGATGTTGAGAATTTCTTTAGATAAAGGTGATTTTGATTTCTTATTTTTACTAAAGTTCTTCTAGTACGTTTGGATCAGTAGTGTTCTTATTGATTTTGATAAAGTTTGTTATAGATTTTAGTTCAGTATTGTTAGTGTAACGAAATTTGTTAGTCTGAGATTAACTTGCAGCATTTTTGTTCACAGTTAATAAACAAGTAGGAAAGTGGTAAAAAGGAGTTGGACTTTAGTCTGTACATTTTTCACTTTGAAGCAAAATTGGCAAAAAGTCATATACCTATAGCAAACTTGGATTCTAGTTCCAAAAATTCTGATTTTATTAAACTTTAGATCGAATTTACACGTTTGGCCCTTTACTTTGTTACTCTTCGTAATACTTACAATCTATAGTTGGTAAGAGTTAAGATACATGCTCATTCGTTAAAATTGTAGTTACACTGTTAGTCTTGTTAGCTAGATTGATGGGCTGATTAGTCTTGGGCCATAGGATTTAATATGGACTATTGGAATTAGAAACTAGTATCAGTTTTATTTGATTTAGTTTTCATAAGAATTGAATTTAGCTTTTATCAAGTTTTGTAGATTTTATGAACTTGCATTTTTCGATTTTCAAAATGTACTTTTAGTTTAATATTTTGTATTTTGTAAGTGTAGTATTAAATTGAATTTTACATTTTACTTTTTGTGCATTTAATTGTGATAAGTGCAAAATGTTTTAGCGTAGTACGTATACGTAGGTATTAAAGAGTATTTTTACCTTTTTAAATGCTTTGTGCCAATTAGACATAAATTCCAAACAAATTTGTATAACCAAAAACAATTAAGTCTTTGCTAGAAAACGTTATATCAATTCGAATCGAGCTGAGAAGACAACTACACTAAAAACGAAATATTAAATGGCGCCGCTGCCGGTTCTTTGACTACACGAGAGACTATCAATTGACGGTTTTCATTGGCTTTTGGGATCCGTTCATTTGGTGAACGTTATTTTTACGTATCATAAATCAAAAACAAATAAAAAAATCAAAAATATAAAAATATATAAAAACTAAAAAATTAACAAAACAATTCTTTTCCTAAAAAATTGACCAAAAAAATTAAAAAATCCAAAAAGCAATCTTTTTCCTAAGAGATTGCACCCAAAAATATATATTATTGGATTCTCTCGGTTTTTATGTACATATAGTATTTTCCTTTAAAAAAAAAACTCATAAATACAAAAATATTTTCCATATATTATTATAAGTAAATACGTATACGTATAAGAACAATCAATCTACATATCTTCCATAAGTATTGCCGAGGCAATACACCGTGTTGAGGGGCGTTCCGGTCCTTGACACGCGTATCGATCAAACAAAATAAAGCAAGAATAGATAAATACTCTCAATAAGCAACAATTCGAAGAATACGAACATTTAAGTGAATAGAAAGGCGATGTGCTATAAAATGCCATCTAAGGGTCAATAGGTACTTAAGTGCTTCGCGCCACCTAACCCCCCGTTCACTTGGGAGTATTCTAAGAAGGAAGGCTTCATTGAGGGTCTTGCACCCAAAGTAGTAATACATATATTGTTATTTTCTTGTGGATATTTAATATTGAAACTCGAAGAGGATAATCCATTTCTCTTCAAAGTCACACGAGAGCTTCTCTCTCATTCCTCGTATTGAGTTGCATGCTCACTCGCGGGCGTGCACAAATACCGATTGGTGTACAACCTCTTCCTCCGAAAAGGAAGAAAAAGAGAAAGAGTAAGACCACCACCGTCCACCAAGCCGATCACGAGAATCGTGCTTTGTCATCACCACAAGAAGCCATGGCTATTGATAATCGTACTTTGTATGAACGTATGCAATCCAACATTCATGGATATGTTAGTGCCATTAAGATTCCCGACTTTCCCGCTAACACATTTGAGCTACATACATCTATGATCAATATGGTTTCTTCATCACCTTTCTTTGGAAAACAAAATGAGGATCCCCATGCTCACCTTAAGAGATTCCTTTCACTTTGCAATACCATTAAGCATAATGGGGTTCCACCTGAGGTCATTAGATTGATGTTAGTGTCATTTTCATTAGATGGGAGTGCTAAGCATTGGTTAGACACCCAACCACCCGATAGTATCACCACATGGGATGATTTTACCACTAAGTTCTTGAACAAATTCTTTCCTCCACAAAAGACTATGGTTTTGAGGAATTTGATTATGGGCTTTACACAAAAACCTAGTCAATCCTTTGGTGATGCTTGGGAAGAGTATAGTGAGTTGTTGAGGCGATGCCCTAACCATGGAATGGATGATTTAAGCCAAATCAATACCTTCTACAATGGCCTTAAACCTCACCACCAAGATTCACTAAATGCTTCTGCGGGAGGGAGTATTCTTTTCAAGACATACCACGAGGCTTTGAACATTATTGAGACTAAGGCAATGGTTCAAACAAACAATCCATTTGAAGAAAAGGTTCATGTTATCCAAAACACTTCTCAAACACCTTGTGATAACCAATTCCTTAAATATCACCAAGAGATCCTTCAACAAGTCAAACAAGGACAACAAGAAATGACTCAAGAGATAGTTCAAGCCTTTAAGAGCATGACATTGAACAATTCCTCAAATAATGTGAATGCCATCACCATTTCTTGTGTTACTTGTGGAGGCCCCCATTCTTATGAACAATGTGATAAGGTGCAAGGGTATCAAGGGGAATGCTATGCTTATCAAGAGGAACACCATGAACATTTCAAGCCTAACATCAATCCAAATAACCTTTCTTACAAATCCCAAAATTACCTTACTCCACCCGGCTTCCCACCCCAACCACCCACCCAAATTCCACAAAATCCTCCTCAAATTTTAGCAAGGAATCAAGGGCAAAGACAACCATACCAAGGAAATAACTACAAGGCACCCAATCAATTTCAACCTCAAGCAAGTACCTTTTATCCACCAAATCAAGGATTTAACTCCCAACCTTTACCTTTCCAACCTCAAGGTTTTCAAGGTTATGTGCCACAAGAGTTTAACACAATGGATCTTTTGCAAAAGATGAATCAAGAGAATGAAAGGAAATTCCAAGCTATAGACAAGAAAATGAATGACCAATTCAATAAGCTTTTAATGGCGGTAAATCAAAGACCACAAGGGGCTTTACCTTCCAACACACAAACAAACCCTAGGGCTAATGTCAATGCTATTACAACAAGGAGTGGTACAACAACAAAGGATCCTTCACCTCCTAAACCCACTATTGTTCAACCCACTTGTGCTCCTACTTGTGATAAGCCTTCTATTTCTACTCCACCTCCTCAAAGTGCTCCCATTCACTCAAACACACCTTCTCAACCACCTCATACTTCTCCTTTACCTTCAACACTTCCCAATGAAGAGGCTAACAAAGACAAATCTTCCACCACAACACCTATTCCACCTACACCAAAACCTACTCTTCCATACCCTTCAAGGTTGAAAAAGGACAAGTTAAAGAACAAAGATGACATACAAGTTTCCAATTTCTTAAGGATGTTCAAGCAACTCAATATCAACATATCCTTTGCGGAAGCTCTTGCTTATATGCCAAAGTTTGCTAAGATGTTCAAGGATTTGCTCTCAAACAAAGAAAAATTGGTTGATTTGCCCAACACATCACTTAATGAAAATTGTTCCGCGGTGTTACTTAAAACCTTACCAACAAAACTTGGAGATCCGGGGCGCTTCTTGATACCTTGTAATTTTCCCGGTGTTGAAAATTGCATGGCTTTGGCGGATTTAGGGGCAAGCATAAATCTCATGCCTTTATCGGTTTGGAAACAACTATCTCTTCCCGAGCTCACTCCCACTAGGATGACTCTTGAATTAGCCAACCGAACCATAGCTCACCCCGTAGGTATAGCGGAAGATGTGTTTGTAGGTGTGGATAAGTTTACCTTTTCGACCGACTTTGTAGTGGTCGATTATGACATGGATCCTAGAGTACCTTTGATTGTTGGTAGACCGTTTTTGAGAACGGGTCGTACTTTGATAGATGTGGCGGAAGGGGAATTAATTATGAGAGTAGAGGATGAGAAAGTGGTGTTTAAGTTAGGGAAAGTTTGTGATTGAAGAGAGATTAAGGAGTCTAGACCTTGTGAGACTATTAACATTGTGGATGTGCTAGATGAAGTGTGTAATGAACATTTTCATGATGCTTGTAAGAATGCTAGTGATGAGATTCCACATGTTGAAACCGTGGCCTCAATTGCTCCCTCTTTAACACCTTTTGGAGAGAGTGATTTCCTCTTGGAGGAATTTGAGTCCAACTTTCTTGGTGATGATGATTCTCCCATTAATTGGGAAGAAGATATTCTTACAATCCAAAAGTTGCTCAATGAGGACCCTATTCCTTCTCCTATTCCACAAGAGATTACCATTGAGGAACCTTCTATAGTAAAACCTTCCATAGAGAGTCCACCTCCCATTGAACTTAAGGAACTTCCATCCCACTTAGAATATGCTTTCTTAGAAGGAAAAGACCAATTACCGGTGATTATTGCTAAGGAATTGAAAGAGGATGAGAAGGAGCAACTTATTGAAGTCCTTAAGAAACATAAGAAAGCCTTAGCATGGAAAATATCCGACATAAGGGGAATTGATCCACATTTTTGTACTCACAAAATCCTTATGGAGGATGATTATAAACCCGCCATTCAAAACCAAAGGAGAGTTAACCCAAAAATTCATGAGGTTATTAAGAAGGAAGTGATTAAACTCTTAGATGCGGGTATGATTTACCCCATTTCCGACTCTCCATGGGTTAGCCCGGTTCATTGTGTTCCAAAGAAGGGTGGAATCACCGTGGTGCCTAATGAGAACAATGAGCTTATTCCCACGAGACTTGTAACCGGTTGGAGAGTTTGCATTGATTATAGAAAACTCAATGAGGCAACTAGGAAAGACCATTTCCCGCTTCCCTTTATGGATCAAATGCTTGAACGCTTAGCGGGAAATGAGTACTATTGTTTTCTTGATGGCTTTTCGGGTTATTTCCAAATACCCATTGACCCTAAGGATCAAGAAAAGACCACATTCACTTGTCCATACGGTACATTTGCTTACAAGAGGATGCCTTTTGGCCTATGTAATGCACCGGGGACGTTTCAAAGGTGCATGATGGCGATTTTCCATGACATGATAGAGCAAACCATGGAGGTTTTTATGGATGACTTTTCCGTATTTGGGAACTCCTTTAGCTCTTGTCTCACCAATCTTGAGAGAATGCTTAAGCGTTGTGAGGAAACACGTTTGGTGCTTAATTGGGAGAAATGTCACTTTATGGTGAAAGAGGGGATTGTTTTAGGACACAAGATATCCAATAAGGGATTAGAAGTTGATCGAGCTAAAATTGATGTGATTGCTAAGCTTCCCCCACCCACCTCGGTTAAAGGTGTGAGGAGTTTCTTAGGTCATGCGGGTTTTTATAGGCGCTTTATACAAGATTTCTCTAAGATAGCTAGACCGATGACTCATCTCTTGGAGAAAGAGGCTCCTTTCGTTTTTGATCAAGCTTGTTTAGACTCTTTTGAGACACTTAAGGAAAAATTGACAAAGGCTCCCGTTTTGGTTTCTCCAAATTGGGAATTACCTTTTGAGCTTATGTGTGACGCTAGTGATTATGCGGTGGGGGCCGTCTTAGGACAAAGAGTTAATAAGCATTTCCAACCTATACACTATGCGAGTAAAACCATGACCGGTGCACAACTTCATTACACTACCACGGAAAAAGAGTTGCTTGCTATAGTATATGCTTTTGAGAAGTTTAGACCATACCTTGTGCTTTCCAAGACCATAGTGTATACGGATCATTCCGCTCTCAAGTATCTTATGACAAAACAAGATGCTAAGCCTAGGCTTTTGAGATGGGTTTTGTTGCTTCAAGAGTTTAAGATAGAGATTCGTGATAAAAAAGGGGCCGAGAATTTAGCGGCGGATCATTTGAGTAGACTTGAGCATCCTTTTCAAGGAGATTTCCCACATCAAGAAATCAATGAATCCTTTCCACTAGAGGAGCTCATGTCTATCTCTTCCCAAGAGGATGCCACACCTTGGTTTGCGGATATTGCAAACTATCTTGTGGGCAATGTGCTTATTGAGGGTCTTACTTACCAACAAAAGAAAAAGTTTCTTAAGGAAGTTAAGTATTACTTTTGGGATGATCCATATCTTTTTAGGCAATGTGCGGACCAAATCATTAGACGGTGTGTAGATGGGCCCGAGGCATTTAAAATCTTAGAGGCATGTCATAAAGGACCTACGGGTGGACATTTTGGGCCTAACTACACCGCTAAGAAAGTCTTTGATTCGGGTTACTATTGGCCTTCCATTTACAAGGATGCCCAAGAGATGGTGAAATTTTGTGATGTTTGTCAAAGACAAGGAAAAATTACACAACGTGATGAGATGCCACAAAATTTTATCCAAGAGTGTGAGATATTTGATGTATGGGGAATAGATTTCATGGGACCTTTTCCATCCTCTAAGGGAAACAAGTATATACTTGTGGCGATGGATTATGTGTCCAAGTGGGTGGAGGCTAAAGCCTTACCTACTAATGATGCTAGAGTGGTTGTAAAGTTCTTGAAACAATTGTTTGCTAGATTTGGTGTACCTCGGGCCATCATAAGTGATCGTGGTACGCACTTTTGTAATGATCAATTCACGAGAGTTATGAAGAAATATGGAGTGAATCATAGACTTTCTACCGCGTATCACCCTCAAACAAATGGTCAAACCGAGGTCACAAATCGTGGTTTAAAGAGAATTTTAGAAAGAACGGTGGGAGAGCATAGAGCTTCTTGGTCGGATAAGCTTGATGATGCTTTGTGGGCGTTTAGGACGGCCTTTAAGACACCAATTGGTTGTACTCCTTATAGGCTTGTCTATGGAAAAGCGTGCCACCTTCCATTTGAGTTAGAACATAAGGCATCTTGGGCTCTCAAGTGGGCTAACTTTGATTTAAACCAAGCCGGTTCACATAGGAAAGATCAAATCAATGAGATGGATGAGTTGAGAGCCAATGCCTATGAGAATTCTTTGGTATACACGGAAAAGACTAAGAAATTGCATGATGCTAAGATCAAGAATCGTGAGTTCAAAGTTGGAGAGCCGGTTCTCCTCTTTAACTCAAGATTGAAGCTTTTTGCGGGCAAGCTTAAGTCGAGATGGTCCGGTCCATTCACTATTGCTCAAGTGTTTCCCTATGGAACTCTTGAGTTGTCCCAACCCGATGGTCCAAATTTTAAAGTGAATGGTCACCGTGTTAAACATTACTTTGGGGAGGACATTTCCGTTGAAATGGTCCAAGAGGTCCCCATTTTCCCCATGAATTAATTCATTGAGGGACGAGTCGAGCTAGAGACTCATTAACTCAAGCATCGTATAACTAGGTTTAGAGTGTTGTAGGTTAGCAATAAAGGCATAGATTTGGAGATAAGTGTAGGGGAGACCTTCTTTTGTCTTCATGCTTGTTTGTAGGGTTGCTCACTCATCTTGTGCTTTGGAGCTTATGGAGGAGGCCCTTGTATCCGGTTCACTTCTTTACTTTAGTGCTTTTTCATTGACACCTTGTGCTTAAACATGATTTCACTAATAGTAGTCCTTTCCTTAACTTGGGTTAAGCAAAGTCTATTCATTGTCATAAGTGTAGGGGAAGTTTTTATACTTCCATGCTCTTAAACATTGAGGACAATGTTTAGCTTAAGTGTAGGGGGGTCTTCTATCGAAGTGACCTTACCTAGAACTTGTCATTGTCTTGCATGATAACATGGAAAATTGATTTTTCAACATTTTTCGAATTTTTGATCTACTTTGGCCACCAAAAATATGCATTCATAATTTTTGCATCAATCATTTTTCATTTGCATAACACATTTGCATTGTATATATTTCTTCTTTTATTTTTCATCAAAAATATATAAAAAAATATATAAATAAAACATGGTTTTAACAAGTTTAGATTTCTTTGACATATTAGGCCCGCCATGGATATTTTGACTCGACCCGAGTTTGCTTATCTTAGCACTCTCTAGCTAGTATCCTTAACCATGTAGTCCTTCATTGGTCTATTAGGCTAAGCTTCCACCAATTTCATTCTTTGAAATTTTAAATTTGTGGAGAATGGGAAATGATAGAGTTGAAGCAAGTGTAAAAGGGCTAGATAGACTTCATGGCAATTACTTGTGGCTAAACCCTTCTCTTCTTTGCCTCTATTTTCTTCGCATGTATATAATTGTTAATAAATAATCAAGTACGGTTTTAATTGGTTCGTAATCTCTTATGCATTTTTGGCTAATCATTCATGGTTGATATGAGTACGTCTTAAGATTCTAAGTTAGCACGTTTTATGTGTACTAGACTTATGTTATGCTCCATATTTAGCGGGTGTTTTTCCTTTTCTTCTTTGCAAATTTCTTGGTGAGGAATAAAGAAAAATAAGAGCGGCTTATGAAAAAAAAATGAGTGGCTAGAAGAAAAAAAAAAGAAAAAGAAAAAAAAAATAATGCAAGACTCCCAAGAGGGGCAGTGTGGTGTTAATTATAGTGACTATTGAGTTCCAATATTACCTTGACGGGTTGCGGGGATTCAATAGATTGCTCCAATCCAATATTACCTTGACGGGTTGCGGGGTTGAAGATCCAAAATCTCAAAAAGATGCGGATGTAAATTATTGCGTGAGTTTTATTTTTCTTTCCTTAGCGAGTGTGTAGTTACTTATGAAAGCATGACATGAGGATTTTACACATAAGGCGAATGACTTATTACTCTTAATACGGACTTGTATTAATTGTGAGCGGTTTTTCAAGTAATGGATGAGAAGATTACTTAGGATTAAAACCGTGCTTCCTTATTTTTGGATTTTACATTTCTTATATTTCACACTTGAATAATGACAAATTTGCCCACAAGCAATTTGCTCAAATAATAACCGGTTCCACATTTAATTGTCATGAATAAGTTGATGCACTTTTTACTTGTGAATGCAATGATCCCATTTATTAGCTTGGTATGGGGAAAGTGAAACTTGAGGGTGATAAGTGTCCATGGTATCCAAGCCCTAATCTAAGTCATTGAATTCTTTATGAGTTATTTCCATCAAAACCATTTATGAAAAATCAAAAAGATATAGATAGAATTGTATTTTGATTCATTGCATTGTAAAAAGTCAAAACCATGCATCATCTAGTTTAGAGTAGTGTAGATGCATCTCATATGGCCAAGGTGGATTAATTATGAGGGAAATGTAAATTTTTAAGCCTTGAAATATAATATTGCATGAGGACATGGCAATGCTCAAGTGTAGGGGAATTTGATATGAGCTTAAACTCATATCCTTTTATCAACAAATAACCCTAAAACATGAAGCAAAATACCCAATTATTTGGCAAAAACAGTGTTATGTGGTATGTTTGTGTTTGTGTGATCTTATGTAGGTAAAAGGATACAATTTCAAGCAAACAAGGAAAAACCAAGCTCAAATGGATGAAAAAGACAAAAGAGGATCAAAAGTGACAAGACTTTGAAGTTCAAGGACCTATCTTGACAAGTTATGAAAGTTGAAGGACTTAAAGTGCAAATTATGAAAAGTCAAGATTCAAGTCAAACCTGGTCAACTATCAAGTCAACTCAGTCAAAGGGCCATTTTGTACAAATTATGGAAGTTAAAGGACCAAAAATGTCAAAGGAATGAAGATCCTAGCTTGAAACAAGAATCTGCCAAGTATAGGGACCAAATCTGCCAACTTTGGAAAGAAATGCAAGTTTAATCCATGTGAAAAGAAAAGCAACCAATCAGAAGCCAGCATTTGAGATACATGGATTGCCACATTAGCTTAATAAATACCCACTAACTGCCGCCACATTTATTACAAGATCCAAACAGTGTAATCCGTGTGCAACATTTTAAACCAACCAGAAGGCGCCACGTGTCATCTTCTTTAACAAGAAATATTTCCAGGATCGGGTTTGAGATTGAAGCCGTTTCATGAGAAGATCAAAACACCAAACTTGCTCGTTTTGAAGAGAGGAATTCAATGGTGCAATCCAATTAACAAATCATTGAGTGGATCAAAAACCCCCAAATCATTGTTCATACCTTCAAGTGCCAAATGCAGAATTTTTCCACGTGGCAAGATATTACTGGTTCTGACACGTCACCAATCCCAACTAATTCTCCTCTCATGCCTATAAATAGATAGCTTGTACTTCATTTTTCATTGTAGCTTAAAATTGTAAAAACACATAGTTAACTTTTCCTTTCCCTTTTTCCCTCACTTTTCCCCTAACTACTCAAGAGTCTGACAAACTCTTGAGTCAGTTAGTTAGTTAGTAGCTTGTAACCAACTTTGTAACTGAATTCATTCAATAAATTTCAAATTCAATTTTCCCGCCAATTCTGTTCTTCAAGTTACTGCTCATTACCTGCTATTGTGTGATCTTATTGTTACTGTTGAGTGTTTGTTATGATCAACCATTGATCATAGCTTACATTGGTGAAGTTTTGTAGCTGTTTGATCAGAATTTAAGAGTTTCCATTGTTCTTGAAGATTTGTAGCAGAAATGATGATTCCAGATGAATTGTAGCTGTTTGATGGTTGATTGTTGTTGAATACTAGTGATAGGTGGTGGTTATCACTAGGGCAAGAGAGCTCAGCGCTCCTCTTCTTCCCAAAGGATTTCTACATTAGGTTCTAAAGTTCTTGTTTCTAAATGTGTAGGATTTCTACATTAGGTTCAAATTGCTACGTGTCATCTTCTTCATAGTGTCCCGTTTTTAGTTAAAAATTTAGATTAATTGCACTTTAGTCCTTCCTTTTCTATAAGTGTTTATCTTTGGCTAATCTTTCCAAGTAATTAGGGTTTGCTATAGTTTAGTCCCTGGATTTTTAGATTTGTTACATTTCAGTTGTTAAGTTTGTTGGTTTGTTACTATTTGGTTAGTTAGTTATCAATTTTACAAGTTTGGTCCTTATAGTTAACAGTTTTGCATTTTTAGTCCCTAAAGTTGTTAGAATTTAATTTTCAAGCATTTAATTTTCCTAGAAATTACATTTTCAGTCCTCTTAGTTTTATATTTTGCAATTTTAATTTTGTTTGAATAAAAACTTGGAATTTGCAACTTGTTTTACGTATAAGTAGGTTTATATTTTTCATTTTTTTAAATAGTGTTGTTTGAATTAGCAATAGATTACCAAGCAAGCTTGAACAACCAAGAACAATAATAAATCTGATATTGATTGGACTTTCTATTGGTTAAGAACTGAGAAAACGAACTTGCATTATACACATTTCAAATGGCGCCGCTGCCGGTTCTTTGACTACACGAGAGACTATCGATTGACGGTTTTCATTGGCTTTTGGGATCCGTTCATTTTGTGAACGTTATTTTTACGTATCATAAATAAAAAACAAATAAAAAATCAAAAATATAAAAATATATAAAAACTAAAAAATTGACAAAACAATTCTTTTCCTAAAGAATTGACCAAAAAAATTAAAAAACCCAAAAAGCAATCTTTTTCCTAAGAGATTGCACCCAAAAATATATATTATTGGATTCTCTCGGTTTTTATGTACATATAGTATTTTCCTTTAAAAAACTCATAAATACAAAAATATTTTCCATATATTATTATAAGTAAATACGTATACGTATAAGAACAATCAGTCTACATATCTTCCATAAGTATTGCCGAGGCAATACACCGTGTTGAGGGGCGTTCCGGTCCTTGACACGCGTATCGATCAAACAAAATAAAGCAAGAATAGATAAATACTCTCAATAAGCAACAATTCGAAGAATACGAACATTTAAGTGAATAGAAAGGCGATGTGCTATAAAATGCCATCTAAGGGTCAATAGGTACTTAAGTGCTTCGCGCCACCTAACCCCCCGTTCACTTGGGAGTATTCTAAGAAGGAAGGCTTCATTGAGGGTCTTGCACCCAAAGTAGTAATACATATATTGTTATTTTCTTGTGGATATTTAATATTGAAACTCGAAGAGGATAATCCATTTCTCTTCAAAGTCACACGAGAGCTTCTCTCTCATTCCTCGTATTGAGTTGCATGCTCACTCGCGGGCGTGCACAAATACCGATTGGTGTACAACCTCTTCCTCCGAAAAGGAAGAAAAAGAGAAAGAGTAAGACCACCACCGTCCACCAAGCCGATCACGAGAATCGTGCTTTGTCATCACCACAAGAAGCCATGGCTATTGATAATCGTACCTTGTATGAACGTATGCAATCCAACATTCATGGATATGTTAGTGCCATTAAGATTCCCGACTTTCCCGCTAACACATTTGAGCTACATACATCTATGATCAATATGGTTTCTTCATCACCTTTCTTTGGAAAACAAAATGAGGATCCCCATGCTCACCTTAAGAGATTCCTTTCACTTTGCAATACCATTAAGCATAATGGGGTTCCACCTGAGGTCATTAGATTGATGTTAGTGTCATTTTCATTAGATGGGAGTGCTAAGCATTGGTTAGACACCCAACCACCCGATAGTATCACCACATGGGATGATTTTACCACTAAGTTCTTGAACAAATTCTTTCCTCCACAAAAGACTATGGTTTTGAGGAATTTGATTATGGGCTTTACACAAAAACCTAGTCAATCCTTTGGTGATGCTTGGGAAGAGTATAGTGAGTTGTTGAGGCGATGCCCTAACCATGGAATGGATGATTTAAGCCAAATCAATACCTTCTACAATGGCCTTAAACCTCACCACCAAGATTCACTAAATGCTTCCGCGGGAGGGAGTATTCTTTTCAAGACATACCACGAGGCTTTGAACATTATTGAGACTAAGGCAATGGTTCAAACAAACAATCCATTTGAAGAAAAGGTTCATGTTATCCAAAACACTTCTCAAACACCTTGTGATAACCAATTCCTTAAATATCACCAAGAGATCCTTCAACAAGTCAAACAAGGACAACAAGAAATGACTCAAGAGATAGTTCAAGCCTTTAAGAGCATGACATTGAACAATTCCTCAAATAATGTGAATGCCATCACCATTTCTTGTGTTACTTGTGGAGGCCCCCATTCTTATGAACAATGTGATAAGGTGCAAGGGTATCAAGGGGAATGCTATGCTTATCAAGAGGAAAACCGTGAACATTTCAAGCCTAACATCAATCCAAATAACCTTTCTTACAAATCCCAAAATTACCTTACTCCACCCGGCTTCCCACCCCAACCACCCACCCAAATTCCACAAAATCCTCCTCAAATTTTAGCAAGGAATCAAGGGCAAAGACAACCATACCAAGGAAATAACTACAAGGCACCCAATCAATTTCAACCTCAAGCAAGTACCTTTTATCCACCAAATCAAGGATTTAACTCCCAACCTTTACCTTTCCAACCTCAAGGTTTTCAAGGTTATGTGCCACAAGAGTTTAACACAATGGATCTTTTGCAAAAGATGAATCAAGAGAATGAAAGGAAATTCCAAGCTATAGACAAGAAAATGAATGACCAATTCAATAAGCTTTTAATGGCGGTAAATCAAAGACCACAAGGGGCTTTACCTTCCAACACACAAACAAACCCTAGGGCTAATGTCAATGCTATTACAACAAGGAGTGGTACAACAACAAAGGATCCTTCACCTCCTAAACCCACTATTGTTCAACCCACTTGTGCTCCTACTTGTGATAAGCCTTCTATTTCTACTCCACCTCCTCAAAGTGCTCCCATTCACTCAAACACACCTTCTCAACCACCTCATACTTCTCCTTTACCTTCAACATTTCCCAATGAAGAGGCTAACAAAGACAAATCTTCCACCACAACACCTATTCCACCTACACCAAAACCTACTCTTCCATACCCTTCAAGGTTGAAAAAGGACAAGTTAAAGAACAAAGATGACATACAAGTTTCCAATTTCTTAAGGATGTTCAAGCAACTCAATATCAACATATCCTTTGCGAAAGCTCTTGCTTATATGCCAAAGTTTGCTAAGATGTTCAAGGATTTGCTCTCAAACAAAGAAAAATTGGTTGATTTTCCCAACACATCACTTAATGAAAATTGTTCCGCGGTGTTACTTAAAACCTTACCAACAAAACTTGGAGATCCGGGGCGCTTCTTGATACCTTGTAATTTTCCCGGTGTTGAAAATTGCATGGCTTTAGCGGATTTAGGGGCAAGCATAAATCTCATGCCTTTATCGGTTTGGAAACAACTATCTCTTCCCGAGCTCACTCCCACTAGGATGACTCTTGAATTAGCCAACCGAACCATAGCTCACCCCGTAGGTATAGCGGAAGATGTGTTTGTAGGTGTGGATAAGTTTACCTTTCCGGCCGACTTTGTAGTGGTCGATTATGACATGGATCCTAGAGTACCTTTGATTGTTGGTAGACCGTTTTTGAGAACGGGTCGTACTTTGATAGATGTGGCGGAAGGGGAATTAATTATGAGAGTAGAGGATGAGAAAGTGGTGTTTAAGTTAGGGAAAGTTTGTGATAGAAGAGAGATTAAGGAGTCTAGACCTTGTGAGACTATTAACATTGTGGATGTGCTAGATGAAGTGTGTAATGAACATTTTCATGATGCTTGTAAGAATGCTAGTGATGAGATTCCACATGTTGAAACCGTGGCCTCAATTTCTCCCTCTTTAACACCTTTTGGAGAGAGTGATTTCCTCTTGGAGGAATTTGAGTCCAACTTTCTTGGTGATGATGATTCTCCCATTAATTGGGAAGAAGATATTCTTACAATCCAAAAGTTGCTCAATGAGGACCCTATTCCTTCTCCTATTCCACAAGAGATTACCATTGAGGAACCTTCCATAGTAAAACCTTCCATAGAGAGTCCACCTCCCATTGAACTTAAGGAACTTCCATCCCACTTAGAATATGCTTTCTTAGAAGGAAAAGACCAATTACCGGTGATTATTGCTAAGGAATTGAAAGAGGATGAGAAGGAGCAACTTATTGAAGTCCTTAAGAAACATAAGAAAGCCTTAGCATGGAAAATATCCGACATAAGGGGAATTGATCCACATTTTTGTACTCACAAAATCCTTATGGAGGATGATTATAAACCCGCCATTCAAAACCAAAGGAGAGTTAACCCAAAAATTCATGAGGTTATTAAGAAGGAAGTGATTAAACTCTTAGATGCGGGTATGATTTACCCTATTTCCGACTCTCCATGGGTTAGCCCGGTTCATTGTGTTCCAAAGAAGGGTGGAATCACCGTGGTGCCTAATGAGAACAATGAGCTTATTCCCACGAGACTTGTAACCGGTTGGAGAGTTTGCATTGATTATAGAAAACTCAATGAGGCAACTAGGAAAGACCATTTCCCGCTTCCCTTTATGGATCAAATGCTTGAACGCTTAGCGGGAAATGAGTACTATTGTTTTCTTGATGGCTTTTCGGGTTATTTCCAAATACCCATTGACCCTAAGGATCAAGAAAAGACCACATTCACTTGTCCATACGGTACATTTGCTTACAAGAGGATGCCTTTTGGCCTATGTAATGCACCGGGGACGTTTCAAAGGTGCATGATGGCGATTTTCCATGACATGATAGAGCAAACCATGGAGGTTTTTATGGATGACTTTTCCGTATTTGGGAACTCCTTTAGCTCTTGTCTCACCAATCTTGAGAGAATGCTTAAGCGTTGTGAGGAAACACGTTTGGTGCTTAATTGGGAGAAATGTCACTTTATGGTGAAAGAGGGGATTGTTTTAGGACACAAGATATCCAATAAGGGATTAGAAGTTGATCGAGCTAAAATTGATGTGATTGCTAAGCTTCCCCCACCCACCTCGGTTAAAGGTGTGAGGAGTTTCTTAGGTCATGCGGGTTTTTATAGGCGCTTTATACAAGATTTCTCTAAGATAGCTAGACCGATGACTCATCTCTTGGAGAAAGAGGCTCCTTTCGTTTTTGATCAAGCTTGTTTAGACTCTTTTGAGACACTTAAGGAAAAATTGACAAAGGCTCCCGTTTTGGTTTCTCCAAATTGGGAATTACCTTTTGAGCTTATGTGTGACGCTAGTGATTATGCGGTGGGGGCCGTCTTAGGACAAAGAGTTAATAAGCATTTCCAACCTATACACTATGCGAGTAAAACCATGACCGGTGCACAACTTCATTACACTACCACGGAAAAAGAGTTGCTTGCTATAGTATATGCTTTTGAGAAGTTTAGACCATACCTTGTGCTTTCCAAGACCATAGTGTATACGGATCATTCCGCTCTCAAGTATCTTATGACAAAACAAGATGCTAAGCCTAGGCTTTTGAGATGGGTTTTGTTGCTTCAAGAGTTTAAGATAGAGATTCGTGATAAAAAAGGGGCCGAGAATTTAGCGGCGGATCATTTGAGTAGACTTGAGCATCCTTTTCAAGGAGATTTCCCACATCAAGAAATCAATGAATCCTTTCCACTAGAGGAGCTCATGTCTATCTCTTCCCAAGAGGATGCCACACCTTGGTTTGCGGATATTGCAAACTATCTTGTGGGCAATGTGCTTATTGAGGGTCTTACTTACCAACAAAAGAAAAAGTTTCTTAAGGAAGTTAAGTATTACTTTTGGGATGATCCATATCTTTTTAGGCAATGTGCGGACCAAATCATTAGACGGTGTGTAGATGGGCCCGAGGCATTTAAAATCTTAGAGGCATGTCATAAAGGACCTACGGGTGGACATTTTGGGCCTAACTACACCGCCAAGAAAGTCTTTGATTCGGGTTACTATTGGCCTTC
Organism: Glebionis coronaria; assembly: GCA_025667525.1. Classification (NCBI taxonomy): domain Eukaryota; kingdom Viridiplantae; phylum Streptophyta; class Magnoliopsida; order Asterales; family Asteraceae; genus Glebionis; species Glebionis coronaria. Next base: position 536,207,969 of record CM046876.1, read on the forward strand.
CATTTACAAGGATGCCCAAGAGATGGTGAAATTTTGTGATGTTTGTCAAAGACAAGGAAAAATTACACAACGTGATGAGATGCCACAAAATTTTATCCAAGAGTGTGAGATATTTGATGTATGGGGAATAGATTTCATGGGACCTTTTCCATCCTCTAAGGGAAACAAGTATATACTTGTGGCGGTGGATTATGTGTCCAAGTGGGTGGAGGCTAAAGCCTTACCTACTAATGATGCTAGAGTGGTTGTAAAGTTCTTGAAACAATTGTTTGCTAGATTTGGTGTACCTCGGGCCATCATAAGTGATCGTGGTACGCACTTTTGTAATGATCAATTCACGAGAGTTATGAAGAAATATGGAGTGAATCATAGACTTTCTACCGCGTATCACCCTCAAACAAATGGTCAAACCGAGGTCACAAATCGTGGTTTAAAGAGAATTTTAGAAAGAACGGTGGGAGAGCATAGAGCTTCTTGGTCGGATAAGCTTGATGATGCTTTGTGGGCGTTTAGGACGGCCTTTAAGACACCAATTGGTTGTACTCCTTATAGGCTTGTCTATGGAAAAGCGTGCCACCTTCCATTTGAGTTAGAACATAAGGCATCTTGGGCTCTCAAGTGGGCTAACTTTGATTTAAACCAAGCCGGTTCACATAGGAAAGATCAAATCAATGAGATGGATGAGTTGAGAGCCAATGCCTATGAGAATTCTTTGGTATACACGGAAAAGACTAAGAAATTGCATGATGCTAAGATCAAGAATCGTGAGTTCAAAGTTGGAGAGCCGGTTCTCCTCTTTAACTCAAGATTGAAGCTTTTTGCGGGCAAGCTTAAGTCGAGATGGTCCGGTCCATTCACTATTGCTCAAGTGTTTCCCTATGGAACTCTTGAGTTGTCCCAACCCGATGGTCCAAATTTTAAAGTGAATGGTCACCGTGTTAAACATTACTTTGGGGAGGACATTTCCGTTGAAATGGTCCAAGAGGTCCCCATTTTCCCCATGAATTAATTCATTGAGGGACGAGTCGAGCTAGAGACTCATTAACTCAAGCATCGTATAACTAGGTTTAGAGTGTTGTAGGTTAGCAATAAAGGCATAGATTTGGAGATAAGTGTAGGGGAGACCTTCTTTTGTCTTCATGCTTGTTTGTAGGGTTGCTCACTCATCTTGTGCTTTGGAGCTTATGGAGGAGGCCCTTGTATCCGGTTCACTTCTTTACTTTAGTGCTTTTTCATTGACACCTTGTGCTTAAACATGATTTCACTAATAGTAGTCCTTTCCTTAACTTGGGTTAAGCAAAGTCTATTCATTGTCATAAGTGTAGGGGAAGTTTTTATACTTCCATGCTCTTAAACATTGAGGACAATGTTTAGCTTAAGTGTAGGGGGGTCTTCTATCGAAGTGACCTTACCTAGAACTTGTCATTGTCTTGCATGATAACATGGAAAATTGATTTTTCAACATTTTTCGAATTTTTGATCTACTTTGGCCACCAAAAATATGCATTCATAATTTTTGCATCAATCATTTTTCATTTGCATAACACATTTGCATTGTATATATTTCTTCTTTTATTTTTCATCAAAAATATATAAAAAAATATATAAATAAAACATGGTTTTAACAAGTTTAGATTTCTTTGACATATTAGGCCCGCCATGGATATTTTGACTCGACCCGAGTTTGCTTATCTTAGCACTCTCTAGCTAGTATCCTTAACCATGTAGTCCTTCATTGGTCTATTAGGCTAAGCTTCCACCAATTTCATTCTTTGAAATTTTAAATTTGTGGAGAATGGGAAATGATAGAGTTGAAGCAAGTGTAAAAGGGCTAGATAGACTTCATGGCAATTACTTGTGGCTAAACCCTTCTCTTCTTTATCTCTACTTTCTTCGCATGTATATAATTGTTAATAAATAATCAAGTACGGTTTTAATTGGTTTGTAATCTCTTATGCATTTTTGGCTAATCATTCATGGTTGGTATGAGTACGTCTTAAGATTCTAAGTTAGCACGTTTTATGTGTACTAGACTTATGTCATGCTCCATATTTAGCGGGTGTTTTTCCTTTTCTTCTTTTCAAATTTCTTTGTGAGGAATAAAGAAAAATAAGAGCGGCTTATGAAAAAAAATGAGTGGCTAGAAAAAAAAAGAAAAAGAAAAAAAAATAATAATGCAAGACTCCCAAGAGGGGCAGTGTGGTGTTAATTATAGTGACTATTGAGTTCCAATATTACCTTGACGGGTTGCGGGGATTCAATAGATTGCTCCAATCCAATATTACCTTGACGGGTTGCGGGGTTGAAGATCCAAAATCTCAAAAAGATGCGGATGTAAATTATTGCGTGAGTTTTATTTTTCTTTCCTTAGCGAGTGTGTAGTTACTTATGAAAGCATGACATGAGGATTTTACACATAAGGCGAATGACTTATTACTCTTAATACGGACTTGTATTAATTATGAGCGGTTTTTCAAGTAATGGATGAGAAGATTACTTAGGATTAAAACCGTTCTTCCTTATTTTTGGATTTTACACTTCTTATATTTCACGCTTGAATAATGAAAAATTTGCCCACAAGCAATTTGCTCAAATAATAACCGGTTCCACATTTAATTGTCATGAATAAGTTGATGCACTTTTTACTTGTGAATGCAATGATCCCATTTATTAGCTTGGTATGGGGAAAGTGAAACTTGAGGGTGATAAATGTTCATGGTATCCAAGCCCTAACCCAAGTCATTGATTTCTTTATGAGTTATTTCCATCATAACCATTTCAAGAAAAATCAAAAAGAAATAGAAAGAATTGTATTTTGATTCATTGCATTATTAAAAGTCAAAATCATGCATCATCTAGTTTAGAGTAGTGTAGATGCATCTCATATGGCCAAGGGGGATTAATTATGAGGAAAATGTAAATTTTTAAGCCTTGAAATATAATATTGCATGAGGACATGGCAATGCTCAAGTGTAGGGGAATTTGATATGAGCTTAAACTCATATCCTTTTATCAACAAATAACCCTAAAACATGAAGCAAAATACCCAATTATTTGGCAAAAACAGTGTTATGTGGTATGTTTGTGTTTGTGTGATCTTATGTAGGTAAAAGGATACAATTTCAAGCAAACAAGGAAAAACCAAGCTCAAATGGATGAAAAAGACAAAAGAGGATCAAAAGTGACAAGACTTTAAAGTTCAAGGACCTATCTTGACAAGTTATGAAAGTTGAAGGACTTAAAGTGCAAATTATGAAAAGTCAAGATTCAAGTCAAACCTGGTCAACTATCAAGTCAACTCAGTCAAAGGACCATTTTGTACAAATTATGGAAGTTAAAGGACCAAAAATGTCAAAGAAATGAAGATCCTAGCTTGAAACAAGAATCTGCCAAGTCAAGGGGCTTGTTTTGCCAAGTTTGGAAAATACCAAATAATTCCCCGGCAGCGGCGCCATTTGAAATGTGTATAATGCAAGTTCGTTTTCTCAGTTCTTAACCAATAGAAAGTCCAATCAATATCAGATTTATTATTGTTCTTGGTTGTTCAAGCTTGCTTGGTAATCTATTGCTAATTCAAACAACACTATTTAAAAAAATGAAAAATATAAACCTACTTATACGTAAAACAAGTTGCAAATTCCAAGTTTTTATTCAAACAAAATTAAAATTGCAAAATATAAAACTAAGAGGACTGAAAATGTAATTTCTAGGAAAATTAAATGCTTGAAAATTAAATTCTAACAACTTTAGGGACTAAAAATGCAAAACTGTTAACTATAAGGACCAAACTTGTAAAATTGATAACTAACTAACCAAATAGTAACAAACCAACAAACTTAACAACTGAAATGTAACAAATCTAAAAATCCAGGGACTAAACTATAGCAAACCCTAATTACTTGGAAAGATTAGCCAAAGATAAACACTTATAGAAAAGGAAGGACTAAAGTGCAATTAATCTAAATTTTTAACTAAAAACGGGACACTATGAAGAATAAGCTCGTTTGAGCTTATTACTCAACCAAATCAGCTGAAACAACTTGCAAAACTCTTAAAATCCAAATAAGACCACGTGTGTTCAAGGAGATAAGCTAAAAGTAAAAAATAAGCAAATGAGTGCTTATTAATAAGCACAAAATAAGCTACAGTTTATTCCAATCAGTCACAACTTGATTTTTGTGATGAAACTGATTAACCACTTGATTACAAGAACGGGAAATCAAACTAGAACCATTTTCATCAAGAAATGAATGAGAAATCTGAAATAAGCTCTTTTGAGCTTATGTTGACCAAGTTTGACCAACTTTTTGCAAAAAGCTCAAACTTTCAAAACTTAATATTCAACACTTATTAACTGGATTGGTAAAAGAAAATAACAACTTTTGTGAAGTGGATTAAGAGATCTAGGAAAACAGTAAGCACTTTGTCTCAGAGAATGACAAATGCTCAGACTTGAGCTAAAAAGCTTATTACCAGCTTAATTCCTAATACTGTAGATTTTCCTTATAGAAACTGAAACTTTATGATGTAAGCTAGAACTAGAAACAAATTTGAAGAAATTTCATCAAAGATTGAAAGAGAACTAGGCAAATGAAAATGACAAGTTTTCAAACCAAAGATGATAAAAAGGATGACCCAAACTATTTTAGTACCAATTGCCTGTTTGACTATTTATTTGACTTGTAAAAAGCTGAAAACTACTTGTTACCACTTAATGACTAGAAACAAACTCTGAAACTCCAATTATCAACACTTGAAAACCACTTAAAAGTTATTCCCAAACACTCCTTTATCTGTTATGCACAAGATTTTACAAAGACTTATTGAGTATTGGTTCAAGCTGATTCAAAAGCTAAAGCAGACTAGTTTTAATTGACAAAATGAAAAGTTTAAAAGCTGTAAACAAACAACAACCAAGGCTAGAACTGAAAGTGAGCTATAAGGCTAACAAGTAACTGAATTAATGCAGAAACTACAACTCAGAACACAAGTATGCAAGAACTGAACTACAAACACTCTAAGATCAATCAAACTTCAACTATAAGCAATTAAATCATGCAGCCATCAAGATTAACTAAGAAAATGAGCATGCAATTGACTGTTTAGAGGAACCAAAAACAAGAACTTTAGAACCTAATGTAGAAATCCTTTGGGAAGAAGAGGAGCGCTGAGCTCTCTTGCCCTAGTGATAACCACCACCTATCACTAGTATTCAACAACAATCAACCATCAAACAGCTACAATTCATCTGGAATCATCATTTCTGCTACAAATCTTCAAGAACAATGGAAACTCTTGAATTCTGATCAAACAGCTACAAAACTTCACCAATGTAAGCTATGATCAATGGTTGATCATAACAAACACTCAACAGTAACAATAAGATCACACAATAGCAGGTAATGAGCAGTAACTTGAAGAACAGAATTGGCGGGAAAATTGAATTTGAAATTTATTGAATGAATTCAGTTACAAAGTTGGTTACAAGCTACTAACTAACTAACTGACTCAAGAGTTTGTCAGACTCTTGAGTAGTTAGGGGAAAAGTGAGGGAAAAAGGGAAAGGAAAAGTTAACTATGTGTTTTTACAATTTTAAACTACAATGAGAAATGAAGTACAAGCTATCTATTTATAGGCATGAGAGGAGAATTAGTTGGGATTGGTGACGTGTCAGAACCAGTAATATCTTGCCACGTGGAAAAATTCTGCATTTGGCACTTGAAGGTATGAACAATGATTTGGGGGTTTTTGATCCACTCAATGATTTGTTAATTGGATTGCACCATTGAATTCCTCTCTTCAAAACGAGCAAGTTTGGTGTTTTGATCTTCTCATGAAACGGCTTCAATCTCAAACCCGATCCTGGAAATATTTCTTGTTAAAGAAGATGACACGTGTCATCTTTTTATTGGTTGAGGAAGAGAGTTGCGGATTGAACTGTTGAGATTTGGTGTATTAAATGAAAGGCGGCAGTAGTGGGTGACGTGGTGATCCATGTTTATTTTTTTCTTGCTTCTGATTGGTTTAGAGCTAAAACACTTGGATCATGTCTTGTATATTTTCCAAACTTGGCAAAACAAGCCCCTTGACTTGGCAGATTCTTGTTTCAAGCTAGGATCTTCATTTCTTTGACATTTTTGGTCCTTTAACTTCCATAATTTGTACAAAATGGTCCTTTGACTGAGTTGACTTGATAGTTGACCAGGTTTGACTTGAATCTTGACTTTTCATAATTTGCACTTTAAGTCCTTCAACTTTCATAACTTGTCAAGATAGGTCCTTGAACTTCAAAACAATTTGAACCTAAGTTCTTGTTTAAGTTCTTGTTTTCTTTTATAGGCTACTTTTCTCCCAACAGTGGATAGAGTAAGCCCGTTAGTGGATAAAATGACAGTGGAAAAGACTAACAGTGGATATCTTGTACATACTCTTACAACATTTAAACAAACATTTTCAAGGATTAACCATTCCAATACTTGCAAGCAAGTACTGAAACCTCTCAACATCAAAAGGTTTTGTTAAAAGATCTGACACATTGTTTTCATTGTCAATTATATCTGGATGAATTAAACCTTTTTCATAGCAATCCCTAATAAAATGATGTCTAATCTCTATGTGTTTAGTTTTAGAATGATGTACATGATTTTTAATTATACACCAAGCACTTTTATGGTCTATATATATCTTAGTATGCATAAAATTATACCTATACTCCATAAGTTATTCTAAATCCACAACACTTGACCAGAACATGCAGCAGCTTCTATATACTCTTCAGTTGTTGAATTGGCTATAATAGTCTGTTTCTTGCATTGCTAAGATATTAACCCGCTTCTCAAAAATTGGCATCCACATGTGGTTGACTTTCTATCTCCATGGTCACCACCATAATCACTATATGAATATGCAACCAAATCCAATGGGGAGTCTTTATGATACCAAAGGCCAAAGTGGGATAACATCTAAGGTATCTAAAGATCCTATTCGCAACATGAAAGTGACACTCTTTAGGAGTCACTTGATGTCTTGCACATGTACACACAATAAACATGATGTCAGGTATAGAGGCTGTGAGATACATCAATGAGCCAATCATTACCTATAATGCCTAACATCCACTTCTTTTCATTCTTCAAGTTGTCCCCATGGATTCTCTCTGTCCATAGGAGTGCTAGCCCATTTTTCATTGGTTGTGAAACCAAATTTCTTCAAAATTTCAGCTACATACTTGTCTTGGGAGATGAAGATTCCATCCTTTCTTTGTTGAACTTGAAGACCAAGGAAGAAATTCATCTCTACCATTGCACTCATTAGAAATGTATCAATCATGAGCTTGGAGAACTCTATGCTCATCTCTAGGTTGGAAGAATAAAAGATGATGTCATCAACATAGATCTGAATTAGAATAAAATCTACTCCTTTCTTCTTAGTAAACGATGTTTGATCTATGGTCCCTCTTTTAAAACCGTTATGCAAAAGGTATTTGAAAAATGTACCATACCATGCTCTAGGGCTTGATGAAGGTCATACATAGCCTTTTCACTCTATACACCTTGTCTAGATACTCTGAATCTTCAAAACCAAGTTGTTGCATGACATACACCTCCTCATCAATAGTTCCATATAAGAAAGCACTCTTCATATCCATTTGGTACACAATGAATCCCATGCATGAAGCATAGGCAAGGAAAATACTTATTGCTTATATTTTGGAAACAAGTGCAAAAACCTCTTCATAGTCAATACCTTCTTCTTGTGTGTACCCCTGAGCAACTAATCTAGCCTTGTTCCTGATCACAATGCCCTTTTCATCCTTCTTGTTTCTAAGAACCCAACGTGTTCCAACAAGCCTAACATGTCTGGGATTATCAACTAGCTCCCTAACATCTTGAATTGCAAACTGATGAAGCTCATTGCATTGCTTTAACCCAACTTTCATCTTTAAGTGCATAAAAAATCTTCTTAGCTCTACTTGTGATAATAAATAGGCAAACAAACATTCTTGAATCAAGGCATGATCTTGCTTCTTGTGAGTATTGGCAATAAAACAACCCTTGTTGTAGACCCTTTAACCATTGTTGTTCAATAATTATATGCCACAAAGTAACCCTCATCACCCTTAGAATTAAACTTACCTAGATTGTCCATAGTATTTAGAATTAAAATATGAAAACCAAAGGATTTAAAGAAATCTATCAAGGGTTTCTTTCCCCAAAATAGCTCATATGGGGTTTTGTTGTGAGACTTGTTGATTGATGCCCTATTCTGCACATAGCAAGTTGTGCTAACAACCTCAACCCAAAATGCAATGGACAGTTTAGAATCTGCCAACATGGTCCTAGCTGCTTCAATTAGGGTTCTATTTCTCTTTTCAGGTACACCATGCTACTATGAGGTTCTAGCTGAGCTAAGTTCTCTAGTAATCCATTTCTTGACATATAAGGCATCTAAGAATTTGTTTCTAAACTCACTACCATTATCACTCCTAACAATCTTAACCTTATAGCCTGATTTCTTTTCTATTTATATCAATGTCTCAGCTATTTCATTGTTTGCGCCAAAAAAGAAAGTCCAAGTAAACCTGGAATGATCATTAGTGACTACTAGGTAATACAATTTATGACTAATGGTAGCCACTGATGTAGGTCCAAACAAGTCCATATGAAGCAAGTGTATTGGTTTAGAACTAGAGTGAATGGCCTTAGTTTTGCAAGATGTCTTATGCTGCTTACCTTTTAAGTATGCAACACAAGTATGGTCATTTTAAAAGATTTAGAGTGTAAACCTCTAACTAGATTATGCCTAACCAACTTATTCATGGTTTTGAAATTCAAATGACCTAGCCATCTATGTCACTTATTACTCTCATCCACTGATGGCTTAGCCATTAAACATGTTTCATTATTTTGAGATTAAATTCCATTAAGATTAATAACATACAGTCCTTTTGTCTAGGCATCCTAAACTCAACATGTTTATCACTAGGTATCTAAAATTCCTTACTCAAAACAAGGCGTTCACTGTCAGTAAAAAGAACTCTATTCTTGTTGTCACATACTTGTGACACACTAAACAAGTTATACTTAAGTTCTTTTACCAGAATAACATCATCAAAATGAAAATTATTAGTAACAATGGTACCTTTACTCGTTATTGTACCCTTGCTACCTCCAAAGAACACAGTGTCACCATCATGAATTGAAGCAAAATCGGATAAGTACATTTCATGTCATGTCATCTACCTTGAGCATCCACTATCCCAATATCCTTTATCATTAATCTCATGTTGTGGGATACCCTGCACATAAAGAAAAAAATTAGTTTCCTTTTGAGATCCAAGCCTTTCAGACTTGGATCTGCCTAGTGTGTCAACTAGACTAGCTTTGTTTCTCAACATAAAGCCATTCTTTGAGCCCTAAACACCCAATTTGATCCAACATGTTTAGTGGAAATATCCTCTTTTGAGAGCTAATTCTTTTTAGACTTGGATATATTAAGTGTATCAAGATATTTGAATATGTTGCATGTCATAGATACACCATTGGAAGAAGAGTCATGGTATTGTTTAGGTCTTTAAGTTAACTTGAGGTCTTAACACCTTGTCCCATACTGCCCATATTTGTTTTGGCATTAAAATTACTAACAGAGGCAAACTTTGGCCTGACAGCAGCTAGTTTAGGCATGACAGTGCCAAACCTAGGTCTGTCAGTGGGTAGATTTTCCCTGATAGTGGGTAGCCTAGGGTTAACAGAGGGAACCCATTGTCTGTTAGGAGAGGAGATGTCATGGTCTTTCGAAACGGTCTTTGACCATAAGAATTAGCTGCTTTGATAAAGAAAGGTGAAGGTCTAACAACATATAGCCTTGGGTGGACAAGAGGTCTATGGTCAACAATTAGAGAGGTCTTGATAGTGGCAAAGGTTTGGCCACTATTACAATTATAAGTTACTTGATTAAAGCTCTCACGTGTATAACAAGCTTTCTTGCTTGACACAAAGCTAGGTCTAGACTGATTAGACCCCATCTCATTCCAATTACCTTGGTCTCCTCTAGGTGATCTAGGTTTTCTATACATCTTAGCATATTTAACACTATATTTTCTTTTGGTAGGAGAACTAAGGTCAACAAGCTTCCCATAAGTATGGTTGGTTATCACAATAGGTTTAGAATCAGTGGTTTCATCATACAAAAGTCCTCTTTTAACAAAAAGGAATGGATTGACACCTTTCCATTGTTCTAGGTCTATCATTTTCTTCTTAAATTCCTTAATTTCCATGAGGTCGACCAAAGATGATCCAGAAGAGTCATATTTTTCTTGGAACTCAGGAAGACCATTCCATGACAAGTCTTAGCCCTTGGAAACCCCATAAAAATCACCAGGAGGGGGTGGGACAACAACATATTCCTTTTCATCCATACCCAACCCCGACTTATCTCTAGGGTTTCTTCCCTCGCTTATGCATTGTTCTAGGGTTTGACTAGCCTTTTCAAACTTTTCAATTTTAAAGTATATGTCTTCCTTAGATTTAGTGACCTCGTTATCTTAGTTCTTAGAATAGAATTAGACTCATTACTATGTCTTAAGTCTCTTTCCAAGATTTTGATTTTATCCTTAAGGTCAAGTTCCATTTGCTTATACTCAGATAACCTATCATTAGATTGTGAAAGCCCTCTTAAGTAATTACGTAGGCCAGCTTCTATTTGTTTAAGATTTTCATTTAAAGTTTGAACATTAGTTTGAAGAGCCTTAGTGTTTTGCCTACAACCTTTACTACAAAAATAGAATCATTGTATACCTTATTATTTGATGACAATGATGAAGAAGATTTGGCCATGAGAGCAAATTGAACAGATCCTTCTTCAGCTTCCTCCTTTGTTATCAAGGCTTGATTCACCTCAGCTTCTTCTCCCATGAAGCTTCAATCCCACCCTACTCCATCAATGTCTTGCATGGCAACCATAACATTTGAATCGGTTTCCTCAACTTTGACAATGCTTCTAGAGCCTTTTCCTCCATCATCTCTTTTTGGAGACTTGCACTGCCTTGCAAAGTGTCCCATTCTTCAACAGTTATAGCACTCAACTTTGGATTTGTCAAATCCAACAGACTCTGAGTTCCTAAAAGTAATCTTTCTACCATATCTTTTATGAAACCTACTGGCTCTTATGCTGCTAAGTGCAATGTTTCACTTAATGTCCATCTCTTAAGATCCAAATCAGAAATTTGTTTAAGGTCCTCATACATCACTGGAGAACAATGTGGTAATGCAACAATTTATGCACAAACAATATATAGATTAATTCCATCAGGCTTATCACTTGAAAGATGATGGGTGTGAGAGGACACAATAGAATATTTCCCACTGTCATGGGATACGTATCCACTATCATGAGATACATACCCATTGTCAGAAGGTGAGCCACTATTGGAAACAAAATCCATGTTTCCAGAGTTTGATCTTGATGTAGCTCCACTCCTTTTCAAGTCATCAGACTCCATGACCATCAAATGATTGTAGATATCATCAAGGCTTCTATCAGCAAGATCATATTTTGTCAGCTAAGCATGTGCTTGAACATACCAAGCTTCTAAAAGACTACTCAGAAACACGATATTTATCTCTTCATCATCTAAATCCACTTCCATGAACTCCAACTTACTAGTGAGATTATGTAAATGACTTCTGAGGTCACTAAGCTTCTCACTAGGAAAATCTTTGAAGTTAGAGAACTCCTTAGTCAACTTCTTCCTTCTTTTCTTTAATGTGGCTTCATTACCAGCAAAAGTCTTTTTAATAGCTTCATATAACTATTTGGTTGATTCATACTTCCTGAACTGGTACTGTTCCTTTTAACTAAGAGCCAATTGAAGACAAAATCTATTCGGTAGATGTAGCCCTTGATTCTTCTGATCAACCAGCCTCATCTTCATCTTCCTTACTATCAACCACAGTCTTCTTACCCTTTTTCTCTAGTTTGAAGGTATCTCCAAACTGAATGATCTCCTATAGGATGTAGTGATCCACTTTGAGATATTGCTTGATTATGAACTCCCATAGTTTGAAGTTGTCAGGGTCAAGGATAGGGAGTTTGATGTTGCTAGTGGGGTGAGTAGGGTTTGGCGAGTTTTCAATGACAATGGTCGTAGACATTGTTTTAGGGTTGGGAATGTGCGATTAGGGTTTTGTTCTTTAAGATCAAAGTCCCTCAATAAGCTCTGATACCAGTTGTTGATCCAAAAATTAGATCGATTTAGCTTGTATTATTGAGGTAAATCAAGAGTAATACTTAGAGAAACTTTGTTTGATTTGTAAACCAAGTCTTATGCGAAATTTAACAATTGGAATAAAGAACACAAACACAAAGATATACCAAACTTTCAATTCGATTAATAATAATATTAAGAACAGTATATGAAAGCGTTATTCGAATTCTAGACCTAAGGCCTCCTTTTATAACGTAATGAGCCTTTTACAATAAGAAACGATCAACTAAATTAGGGAGATATACAAAGATAAATAAAGTAAATAACATATTACGTGTATCTTCCCTTAAAATAAACTTTATGATGATTCATGCAATTCCATAAGTGGATGGAAGTCTTCTTATTAGTGGATCTCTATTAGCAGCTATACACAACTCTGACAGTAGCTATACACAACTCTGATAGTGGCTAGAGAAATCTTCATCAATGGCTAGAAAACCTATGTCAATGTCTAAGTCTTGAAATTTTATTCCCAACATATTTGACTACATTTTCATAACACTCCCATTTGGATGCCAATTTTTCAAATCTGAGTACAACTACAGGGTATTGCCTCGTTAGAAACCTTGTTAAAGAAAACCCAGTGGGAAAAAACTGTAACTAAGGAAAAAAGAGTGCAGTATATAGTTTACTCCCCCTGATGTTGCCATGTGTAAATCATCACATTCTTTGAACATGTCGTATTCCAATATTATGAACGTGTTTTCTGAAAATTGTCGTTGGAAGTGCCTTGATGGAAAGATCTGCCGAGTTGGTGCTAGATTGAACATATCTCATTTCGACTTGTTTCTCTTTTATGAGATCTTGTGTATATGAAAAGAACCTTGGCGGTATATGTTTTGTTTTGTCACTTTTGATATAACCTTATTTCATTTGAGAGACACAAGTTAAATTATCTTCGTAGCTAAAGTTGGATTTCCATCTTTCTCTAGTCCGCATTAAGTCAAAATGAGTTGTGTCATAGACATCAACCATACACATTCTCTAAAAGATTCGTGTAGTGCAATAACTTTAACATGGTTTGATGACGTTGCAACAAGTGTTTGTTTCTAGGAACGCCATGAGATTACGGTACCTCCATTCAAAAACACGTATCCCGTTTGGGATCTTAACTTATGAGGATCTGATAAATAACATGTATCTGCATAACCAACTAATCCTTCTTTTGGATTATTAGGATAAAATAAACCTAAATCAACAGTTCCTCGAAGATATGTGTTTGGCCATAATTGATTGACAATTCTTTATTAATATCATTCATTTCTTCCTCGGTTGAGGTTTCGACTTCTTGTGTTTTATTAAGAACATTTTCCTCACGGCCAAAGTTCTTTTCAATTCCTTTTCTTTACGAGGATTTTTTTTCTTTTGAACCAACTGGTCTTTCACGTTTCAAACGCTTTTTAGACTCTTGAGCGATATTATCATCATCTTGATTATTTGTTATTTCAACTCGAGATGGGCATTAGCAGCTAGTAAATGTGATTTGGTCACTCGTTTTGTATTTGTAAATGCATCTGGTAACTGATTTGCAATTTCTTGCAAATGTACCATCTTTTGAACTTTAGTCTCACATTGTTTTGTTCGAGGATCCAAATATAACAATAAAGGTTCACTCCAAGTGACATCTTTTTCTTGATTTTTCTATACTCCCCCTAATGCATAGAAAATTACTTCATCAAAGTGGCAATTAACAAAATGTGATGTAAATACGTCGCATGTTAAAGGCTCAATATATCTTATGATAGAAGATGTTTCATATCCAACAAAAATTCTCAATCTTCTTTGAGGACCCATTTTTGTGTGTTGCGGTGGTGCAATAGGAACATAAACTACACAACCAAAAATTCTAAGATGGGATATGTCTGGTTCTTGACCAGAAGCAAGTTATATAGGAGAGTTTTATGATTTGCACTTGGCCTCGTTCGAATTAATGATGCAGCATGTAAAATTACATGTCCCCATATAGATATAGGGAGTTTAGTTTTCATTATTAATAGTATAGCTATTAGTTGGAGGCGCTTGATCAATGATTCTGCTAAACTATTTTATGTGTGAACATGAGAAACTGGGTGTTCAACAACAATTCCAACTAACATCCAATAATCATTCAAAGCATGTGATGTGAATTCTCCTTCATTATCAAGTCTCACTCTTTTAATAGTATAATCAGGAAAGTGTGCCCTTAATTTAATAATTTGAGCAAGAAACTTTGCAAAGGCTACATTACGAGAAGATAACAAGCAGACGTGAGACCATCTGTTGGATGCATCTATTAGAACCATGAAGTATCTAAATGGTTCACAAGGTGGATGAATTGGGCCACATATATCACCTTGAATTCAAATAAGAAACATAGGTGATTCATTTTCAACTTTAAGTGGTGAAGGTCTTGCAATCAGTTTTCCAAGAGAGAAAGATGTACATAGAGGTACTTTATTTGTTTTAGGGAACTTTTGATCTCTCAGTGGATGTCCATGTATGCTTTTAACTATCATTTTCATCATTGCTAATCCTGGGTGACCTAATCTGTCATGCCATAAACCAAATATACCAGGATCACAATAATTTTCTTTTACTGCCATATGTGCTCGAGGCACATTAATATGTGTATAATGCAAACCACAATGGAGCATTGGCAGTTTTTCAAATACTTGATTCTCATTTATGATATGTAAATATTTATTGTTTCTAATAGTCCTTAACTGAGTATCATATCCGTTATGATATATATTTCTAAAACTTAGTAAGTTTCTTTTGGATTTAGGGTAATATAAAGCATTATCGATGAAGAGTTGTGTACCGTTTTGTAACACTAAATTAGCTTTTCCCACTCAGTCTATGAAGTATGTAGGGTCTGAAAACTGTATCAATGGTTTCCTTTATTCGTCTTAATTCAAACATATATTTCTTGTATTTAAGAATAGTGTGTGCAACACCACTATCTGCTATGTATAAATCTTCATCCTTTGATTGATATAGTGCTCCATTGAGACTCATTTTGAATTTCTAATTTGAACATAAAGAAAAGAATAATGATTGCACATGATGGATGTTATTTATTTATTTTACATGAAAAGAAGACTAATAATACATAGTTAAACAAAGTTACATAAAGGAAATTCATAATTATTTATTATACATAGTAGTTAAGATCTAAATAACTTTTATTATAAAAGTTCCAAGTCATCAAAAAATTCTAAGGCAACGAGCTCAGTGTTTGAGTTATCAAACTGATCCACATAGTTCACTTCATTCTCTTTTCCCGTACGAGATACTTGGTTGAGTTCACATAGATGTGAAGGTGTGCGACAAGCTTTTGACCAATGATTGCACTTCCACACCTAAAACATGATTCTTCATGGTTCTAAGAGGTACCAATTTCATTATTTTGTTGATTGAGATTGGTAACTTGTGGGGCATGGTAAGTGTAATTTCGTTTACCACGACCACGACCATTATAAACACCTCGATGGTAAGTATTGTTTCAGTTGAGAAAATAGTTTTGACCATAATGGGCACGAGCACGACCACACCCTCATGTTACCTCTTCCTCTTTTGCTTACAAAGTTTTTGTTATCATTATTGTTAATAGCTTTTGCTTCTGGAAGTTCTAATGTTCATGTGGGACGAGTTTGATGGTTTTTCATTAACAACTAGAAGAAGTACATTTAGATCAGAGTATCTTTTAAATTTTTGCCGTCGATACTGTTGCTGCAAGTTTATGTTTGAAGCATGGAATGTGGAGAAAGTTAATCTCCAACATTTCTCCTTCAGTAACAGTTTGCCCACAAAATCTTAGTGTTGAGCATATTCTGAATAAAGCAGAGGTGTATTCATTAACCCTTTTAAAATTTTGAAACCTTAAATTGTTCCATTCATCTCTAGCCATAGGGAGTAAAAATTCCATTTGATGATCAAATCTGCTTTGTAAATCTTTCCATAAAATGCTTGGATCATCACGATTTAAATATTTAAATTCTAGTGTTTCATCAATGTGTTGATGGAGGAAAACATCAGCTTTCACTTTGATTTCCTCTGTACATTCGTTACCCTCTTGTAAAGCCGCTAAAGCACCCATTGATTTGAGATGCCTTTTTAACATTTGCTGTTCATTGTATATAATTTTCTCCAGTTATGTCAAGAGCTGGAAATTTGGTTTTTTCAAAGTCCGACATATTGTTGCTAAACACAAATTGAATAAATAACAAAGTTAATGCTAAAATCTATATATATTAATACAATAAAGTGGGAGAGCTATAAATAAATACATGAATAAGGATAATTCAAACACATTAGGTGGAAGTTGAAAAAGTGGAATAAGGAGTAGGATGAGCATAATGGCGATGACAATGAAGCGGGTGAATCATCTTTGAAAATTATTTTAGAAAATGCTCCGGTGATGTATAATTGTCTAACTGTTGTCAATGTTTGCAAATTTGAACCATCAATTATGTAGAAATAAGACGTGTCTAAAATTCTAAATTTTTGTTTACCGTATCAAATTTGGTTTCCGAATTCTATGTAATAAATTATAAAGTTGGAGTATACCTTCAATAATTACCTTGGCAATCTTCTTGATTAGCGTATCATGCTGATAAGGTGTTATAATATAATCAAAGTTATTTTTGAACTTTAAGTAGGCGATTAAAACATTGCTAATATTACAAGATCTAGAGGTAAACCTTGAATTGTAAAACATCGAATCTGATCATCATTTTTCCATTACACTTGAGGAGTTTTTATTTTATTATGCTCCTATTCATTCTACATACATGGCACACCAAAACATAGCTTACTCATTTGGGTAAATAGTATACACATAAGAGCGGAGGGTCTGGTGGAGTGGATGGGCTCGTCGGCTTGCGCCGGTGCTCACCACCACACCCACCCCTTCTTCTCTATGACCTCGTTGCTCCGCCGACGAAGGAGCAAAGAGAAGAGAGACAAAAAATTTTCTTTTTTTCTAGGTTCATACGTAGTATGTGTGCGTGTTTGTCTTGAAGAAGAAGGAGGCCAGGCGAGATCCATCAATATGAATTTTTTTATTTAATATTTTATTTACAAATTTTACTCTTAATGTTTGGGTGTTTATCATTTATTGATTTAAATTTTCAAATTTTACTCTTAGGATTGTATTTTTTTGTAGTGTATTTTTATTTAAATATTTGTAATTTTTATTTGTTTGAAATGAATTAAAATTTGTGTGAAAATAAAAAAAAATTAAATATAATGGTGGAGCCAAAATGGAGAAAGGTTGACTCTCCACTACAAAGTGTTTTGATTAATTAGTTCGTGATAATGTGACGAACTATGGAGATAAAATGAAGAAAGTTTACCTCTCCATAAAATTTGGCAAAATTAATCATCACCTAAAACATGTGTGTGACACTTTCACATGAACTTAAAATACATATCATATGCTAAAGACACTTGTATTTGAATACATTTTCAAAACATCCTTTCTATTTTTAAAGTTATAATGATATACCCTTCTACTTTTAAAGTTTCTTAAAACAAAATTGGTAAAATAAAAAAATAAAAAATAAAAAAAGCAACTCTACAAAAAATAAAAGGGCAAATGACTTAAAAATGCATCTAACTTGACATTTTTTTGCGTTTTGTGTAGCCATCTTTTTTCTTTCCCATTATGGTCATCAAACTTTCAAAAATCGATCATCCTGTGTATTTTGTGACCATTTTACCCTTAGTTTTTCAAAATTTTGAAGGGTAAAATGATCATTTTACATGGTAAAATAGTGACAAAATACACACAATGACCGACTTTTAAAAGTTTGATAACTATAATGGTAAAGAAAAAAGATGTGTACACAGAACGCAAAAAAGTGTCAAGTTAAATACATTTTTAAGTCATTAGCCCAAAATAAAAATAACAAAGAAATAAAAAAAAAAACAATCCTAAAAATAAAAATATCCCTAAATTCATAAACCCCAACACATTCACTTGACCATTCCATTTCCAACCCAGAAAATATCTATCAAACCTCATCCCAAGCCAACAATGGTAACACTCCCAGGACCAGGAGCATCAGTAAACCCATTCCCACCAGACTTCAACAACCCCCGGACACCAGACACCAAAACCCCGACACCAAATTTCACTCACTTTAGGGACGAAGATGAGAGTGTCAGGAATGAAAGAAAAGAAGCCGTGAATAAGAAGATAGCGTCACAAAAAGCAATATCAGTGGTATTGAGACGCGAAGCGACTATGGCTGTAATTGAGAAGAAGAAAGGGATGAGCAGATTGTTTCCTGGAACTGTTCTTGAGGCTTTGCATGAACGGATTACTGCTTTGCGTTGGGAGTCTGCTTTAAAGGTGCTTTACTTTTTTTTATTACTATTATTTAGGCGCGCAAGCTTATCGTCTTTTTATTGGTCTTAAATAAATAAGCTACTATTAAAAAAAAATAAGTCTCACATAGTTTGAAGGAGCATGTTTAAAGAATAAGCTCCTAAATGAAATGCTAGTTTAACTAGCATGTAAAAGTAAGCTCAAGGTACATGCTACAGCATCCCGCTCTGTCTCCTAAGAATGCCAAACATACCCTTATTCTACTCCCTATGTCCCAAATTAATGGGTCCACATTTCGTGTTTGGATGTCCCCGTTTAATTGTGCACTACGGAGTATTAGATATAGATAGACAAGTTTTGTAGAGTTTACCATATTATTACAAACTTTTAGAAGACATTAATTAGTTAAAAGTTAAACTCTCATTCCACAAAAAGCAAAATAGAGATAAAGCGGTAATAGTTATGTTTTTCTTAAATTGTTAGTATTTAATTGGTTTCGGGCGGGGGTGTTGAGTAGAAGCACAAGATAAAAGTGATTATGTGCCAGTGGTGGACGCAGAAATTGATTACGCACTTAGTGTTAAACTAGCAAAAATCTATAAGAAAAAACAAAATATTAGGATGCTTTTCGGAGTGCATACCGTATGCCTTCGGTATATGATAACGAGAATTGGATAATTGGGTGTAATTATTGAAATGGGATGTAGCAGATGGTGTTTGGGTGTGCTTTTGCATTTTGAACTTCTGATAATGTTTCAGTGTTCTGATTATTTAAGGGTTTGTTGAAAATGAGCCTTAACTAATTATCCCAAACTGCTTATTTGACACTTAATAACAAAATCAGTTTCAAAGCACAATGCCAAACGCACCATTTTACTTTCTAATTCAGGTCAATTTGCAAGACTAAAAGTTGATGCTAAATGGATAAAAGACTAATTTGTGAATACCGATGAATGATGATAGCAGGAATGTATGTCTCTCTAGCTGTTTGATATACGAGTATATTAAGAAACAAAGCATTTAGTAGTACTTTAATTGTTGAAAAGCTAACAAAGTGTCACTGGTTTGGTATTCTATGCGTTTATTAAACATTGAAGTCTTACTAAGGTTGGCCTGATATTTAGATGACAAACTTAAGATTTCAAAGCTGGAGTCATTTTGAAAATGGTAAAAAACTTACACTGTTGATATGCGATTGTTGAAATTGTAAAATGCAATACTAAAAAGTAGTGTCCATATGTAGTTAATCAAAGGTGTTGTTAAATAGACTTAAAGAGCGATGAATGTAGCAACCTGGGAAAAGTATGTGTCTGTATGTTGATTGGGAATTTAATGTCAAACAAGTAACATATAAAAAATGTTCTAGGTACTTCACTGAATTTGGCATGGCAGTTCAACCTCCAGAAGTTAGAGTTCGCTTATTATAAGTGCATACTGTATACACCATAGCCTTTAAGATCCGAATCTTGATCCATGATCTTATGATTATACGGTCCAGCTCATTGAAAATGTGTCGATTCTCCATAGGGTCTTTGTAGATACAGGATCTTACATACATAAATTTAATCTCTTAATTTAAGTAGTGTACGGTGTACTTGTTTTCTTTCAGGTTTTCGAACTACTCCGTGAGCAGCTTTGGTACAGGCCTAACGCTGCTATATATGTGAAGCTAATTGTGATGCTTGGAAAATGTAAACAACCTGAGAAAGCACATTCTTTGTTTGAAGCCATGATCGATGAAGGTTGTATAGCTAACCAAGAATCATACACTGCTCTTCTATCTGCCTACAGTCGAAGTGGCCTATTCCGAAAAGCATTTTCAATACTAGATGAGATGAAGAACACTCCTGACTGCCAACCTGATGTGTACACATATTCAATCCTCATAAAATCATGCCTGCATTATCATGAGTTTGACAAGGTGCAGTCTTTGCTTTCTGAGATGGTCTCACGAGGAGTTAAGCCGAATACCGTAACTTATAATACCCTTATTGATGCCTATGGGAGAGCAAAAAGGTAACCTTCTACAAATAGATAATCCTTTTTGGCAGGGTGTTTGGATATACATTTTAGCTTTCCTATGTAAAATTTCATAATGAGAGTGATATATAGACTTGTAATGATATGGGGTTTAAAATAAAGTGTCGAATATGCTTGTGCTGTTTGAAATTGAAACAGTATAAGTAATTACTGTGAATTAAAGTGACAAAAATAAGATAACAAGTTCTAAAATGTGAATCCAAACACCTTGGCTGAACTTAAACAAGATTCTTTTTTTCCGTATCTTTGCCAACAGATTTGTAGATATGGAGTCAACACTTGTAGAAATGCTCCGCCAAAGAGAATGCAAGCCTGATGTATGGACCATGAATTCAACCTTAAGAGCATTTGGTGGCAGTGGGCAAATAGAAACAATGGAAAAATGCTATGAGAAATTTCTTAGTGCAGGAATTCAACCCAACATCAAAACTTTCAATATACTTTTGGATTCCTATGGAAAAACCGGAAACTATAAAAAAATGAGTGCTGTCATGGAATATATGCAGAAGTACTATTTTAAATGGACACTTGTGACTTATAACATCGTCATAGATGCATTTGGACGGGCTGGAGATGTGAACCAGATGGAGTTTCTGTTTAGATTAATGCAATCTGAAAGCATAAAACCAAACTGTGTGACACTTTGTTCGCTTGTAAGGGGTTACGCACAAGCTGGAAAAGCTGAAAAAATTGGGGGTCTTATGCGTTATATTGAGAGTTCAGATGTGACGGTTGATACGGTGTTTTTCAATTGCTTAGTGGATGCTTATGGTATGATGGGATGTTTGGCTGAGATGAAGGGGGTGCTTCCATTGATGGAAAGTAAAGGATGCCAACCTGATAAGATCACGTATAGAACTATGATTAAGGCTTATAACATGAATGGAATGAGTAACCATGTGAAGGAGCTTCGGCTGGCACTTTCATCTGTTGGAAAGCCAGATTCTAGACGATAAGCTTTTGAGGTAACGATACTTCTGTTGTCGCATATCTATTTTTCGGAAAGTTCCATGTTAAATATAACTACTACTAGTACTAATTAGCTGGGAAGGTAATGGGTCAAATGCGTCGAAAGTTGCTATCAGGGCATACAACCTACTAATTTACATGATTAAAAAAGTTAGATTATTATTGTATATTCTTCGTATAATCCTACTAGTTACACACAATTATAATAATGTTCAAAATGAACAAAAATTGTTTTAAGGTCAACCCAACCCGGCGATACCTTAATTGACCCGATACTGAACGCACCAATTTTGCCACGTGACCTGTCTGATCTCTGTAATTTATTCTGAGTTTCAAGGAAGGCTATAGGATTTCTATGTGGTACTGAAGCTTTTTTACTTTGTATAGGAAGAGAGATTTGTTGATTCGGCACTTAAATTCTTTGTAGAGCAAGAAGCGGCTTGAAGTCCCAGATAGTTCTCAACCAAACAAAGCTTACTAAGATTTATAGTTGTAGCTTTAGAAAACTTCATAGCATCGATGCTGTTGTAATCCTATGTTGTGCAAAGCTTCATCAATGATGTATTAAAAACATTATGTATATGATCGGTTATATATTCACTCTGCAATCTGTTTCAAAGATGTAGAACACTCGACTCTTCTCCTTTGCCATTTTTTCAATCATACGCCGTCTTAGCAATGTGGTATGTTTAAGTCCATTAATCATGCATGATGTATATTAGTCTACCACAATATTGATTACACATCTTTTTATGCGTTGGTTTATTCAAAGTACTGTTTCAAATAAAGCGGGCATATTTTTTTTATGAGGCACGGGCTAGCTTCAAATAAATGCTTTTGCGTATCCTGTGGAGACCATGATGGCACAGTAAACTCTCCAGGCCACCATGTGTCCATGGCGTTATAAATGTTGTCATATCAAACCCACGAAACAATCTTAGAGGTGGCCTGCGCTAGATGCCTAGATCTGTCAGATGTTTATTGCTTTGGTCCAACATAGGGTCCCGATGAATTTTCATGTGTTGAATTCAACAAGTTGTCTCGTGGTACAATGAGTTGAATCTAAATTATGCAAACTGCTGATATATTAATCCATACCAAGACATTTGAAAGCACTTGCAGTACAAACGAGAATCGTATGTCAAATGAAACAACACCTTTGAACTTGACTACAACTGTGCTAGTTATCTTATATTATATGGTTATGCTATGATTGGATCCAAAAGGGGAAGTAATAAAAAGATGAAAGAAATCTAATACGGGACTTAAGAAGAATGTTATTAAAGTGTACTTATGTGATAACTAGTGTTTGGTTTCCAGTTTAGAGCATCACGTGTCATATCGTAACATTAAAAAAGGTGCAATTATGTGAGTGTCACATCAAGATAACTAGTGTTTGGTTTCCAGTTTAGAGCATCACGTGTCATATCGTAACAACTCTTTATTTTTCAACGCTCCATGAAGTAGCATTTAGAAGTAGTAGGCATTTAGGAACTGTTTTACAAATTATGATTAAACCTATAACCACATTACCAAACGTTTTTACGAAAAAAAACTAATACTATAACCACTCAGGAGTGACATAATGGTAAAAAGGCTTGCAATATCACATTGACATGTGTGAGGTCCCAACTTCGATTCCTGCTAGGTATAAATAACTCTACAATTACAACCTCAACCTCCTAAAGATGAAAGACTTTACCTGATTTGATTATATGTGGTGGAAAATTCAAAACTCGTGGACTAGTCAGCCTAAAGATCGAAAACTATAATAATCAAGAAAAATAACTAATATTGCTCATAGCTAGCACATACTTACTACTACTTTTGTCAAACAGACTGCTTCAAAACATCTCATACTCGTCGCAGGTGAACAAAAGTTCACCTGCAACGATTCCAGCTATCAAAAAAATAGTCGTACTGAGATTAATCGGCTCGTAATGTCAAGTCCAACACACATGTATTAAAAAAAAAACAAAAAGCCCAACAGAATTAAAAGAAGGCCCATTATGGGACGTGTGCATGTGAAGCCCAGCCCAGAAACAATCACCACTCACTCACAGACAAATCCTAGAGAGAGAAACAAACCTTTAAGAGAGAGAGAGAGAAAAAAAAAACAAAATCGAAGAGAGAGCTTAATATTGAAGACGAACATCATTACACACACAAAAACACACTCAAAAACACACACACAAAAACACACACTCATTTATTTCACCATCATTTCGACTTATTTATTCTCACACCTTCAATTTCTCCCGATTTTGTAAACAATTTTTCTAGGGCACAGTTTTTTTAATTATTTTGAAATTAGGTTAAATTAGTGTAATTAGGGTTAGGGTTAAGGTGTGTGAGGGTGTGATTGAGGCGTCTGGTGTTTGGAATTCAGGTAATTTCTTTTCCACCTTTCGAATTGTGTGATTTTTGTAAACCCTAGAAATGAAATTTTTGTCAATTGTTGTGATTATGTGATTAGAGTGATGTGTGATTGAATGCATGCTTGTAATGTGAGTTGGCGATGGTTAGATAGTGCGTTTTGTTACGGTTTGCGTTGGTTGAGTGACGTTAGTGAGGTAATGAAATGTGCGGGTAATTATGTATGGGTGACTAGCTAAGGGGAGTTGAAATGCGAGTAACGGTCGGATAGTGTTGCTCGGATTTAGTAATTTTTACGTGGATGTTAATTATTTCTATATTGGTTTAGGTTTAAGATCGTCTTTTGCAATCAGTGTGCGTAAATGTTATCCTCTAGGAATGGAAATATGTTGTGTTATTAATGTTTCTAATATATACGAATGCTCAGACTTAGTAACTCACGAGGCACATATAATCAGGTTTAAACTTATATTTCTGAAAAGCACATAGGTTACTCAAATCTTCATATTGTCAGGCTGTTCCTGACTTCCTGCACTACATAGGTGCGAGTCGTAAATGTTTGTTGGATGTGGGATGTGTGTTTGGTTCTGGTTCTAAAATAGTAATAGTCTTCCACGTCATTGTACATTGTCGTATGAGTGTTTGATTAGATGATAGTGATGATAATAAATATACCCTTTAAGAGATTAGTTTGCAAACTTGCGGAAGATTCCTAGGTTAAGTTTAGCACGACTAGTTAAGCACATGTGGGAATATGGCATCCAAGATATTTTCCGACTAGTTGAAACTTGAAATGACAACTGATTCTAGAAAACCCGAACACCTTTGTGAACATGTTTATGTTACATATGTCCTATATCCATGAGTTTTTGTAAATTAACAGTCTAAGATTAGTTTTAGATGATCACCCGATGGCACCGCTTTAGTAGGATGTGTAGTGTATGAATAACTATGTGCTTTAGTTATATTCTAAAGGGAATAGATTCCGTACGTTTAGGGGTTCCTAAATAGTTATATAAGTGGATCAGAATTCTGTTTCACATACTGGGTAAACGATTCATGTTTTTTTAGTGTCTACTGCATCTCAACTTAGTTGTGGCTAATCATTTACACTTAATCATATTTTCTCATCATCACGACTTATTTATTCAGCCTGTAACTCGTGCAATCTCCCTTTTAATTAATCGGTTGAATTTCGTCCCAATGTTTTAGTATCCTCCCCATAGATGTTATCTGATCTTTTTGCTCGAAAGAAGTTATTGAAACATAGATTTTTAGGAAGCCCCAGTGCAACTGATTGAGCATGAACAGCTTTATCTAGATCAATTTATGGCATATGTTCTTTTGTACATCTAAAGATATTTCTGCATGTGTTATAAGAAATTTATTTTGTGTATTTGCTGGTATTTTTTCTCACATACACACAGTAGGTGCTTTAAGTGGGTATGCATGGATGTACTTCAGGAATTGCGCTTGTAGTCAATGCTGAACTTGATTCCATGGGAGGAGTTGGGATTTCTTCAACACCATCTCTGCAGCAATCTTCAGATCTTGAGAAAACTCAAGCAGAACTTAGGTAACAGCGGTTTGCTTCTCTGTACTGCAAACTTATTATTCTTATTAATCCAAGGACGTCATCAAAGTATTGTTATCTGTCGCAGGCAAACATTCAACGCTGCTGAAAAGTTTAGAAGAGAACTAGAATTTCTGCAGAATGTATGCTGATTGACTTATAACTTATCTTCATGTTACAAATCATTTCAGTACAGACATGTGATTAATTTCTTGTATTTTTGTAGGGTGGAGACCCATTAGACTTGAAGCCTGCAAATGCAGCGTCAATTAGCTTTCAGTCCACATCACCGATCGAGCGACATCCTGAGCAGTTTGTGACTAGGTCTGTATCAAGTGTAAAACAATCAATTGAATGTATAGTTTCCAGCAAAAATTCTTAAAATGATTATTGATAGTTTATTTTATGTTACTGCAGTGAAGCAAAAGGTAGCTCTGCAGAAAGTAGCGGCAGATTAGGGGCTCCTTCAGTCTGTGAACCAAACAGTGCTGATAATCTTATGCTATTTGATGGCGACAGCAAGTCAAATGATCTCGAAAAGAGATCTACTATCTTAGAATTGCCTAAAAAGTCATATAGGCGTAGGGTTAGATCTCGGCCAAGTCGTGATGGAGCCCGTTCAAGTTCTACTGATGCTTTTCGACATGTGTCCAATGATTCAAGCTCAAAGCCTAAAAGTCCAAACGCTAATGTGGATCTTAAAAATTCTATTAGTCATTTAGAAAATGACTTAGATGGTATGCCAGCTGTACAATCATCGCTTGGTCCTGCACATGGTCCATATGCTGGTGTTTTAGATGCTAATGATGTACAAAACACTCGAGAGAATCACCATGATCCGCTATCAAAATCCGATGGTCGAGAAGTTCCACTCACAATGGCTTCTACAGAACCTGAATCTGTTTTGGGTATGGAGCAGGTACATTTGAGAGATTCCAAACGCCCTCGTAATGCAGATATAGAGGTTTCTGAAAACCTTCCTTTTGCGGGACCAGCCAATGGTTTTGGAAATACAGAAGAGATAAAAAGAAGACCCGATGATAGCAAGTCATCATGCATCCAAAACAGTCAACGCGTTGATGATTATAATGGGCCACCGGAACAAAATTTGGAAGGCAATGATGTAGGTGCCGAAAAGAATGATAAGTCATTGAATGTTGACAAAGACAATTCTGATATGTGTCATTCGACTCAAAGTAAAGACGGGTCTACTATAAAAGAAGGAGGTGTGGAAGGATCTGAATCTGCATTGCACGCTGATTCTAATAATTCCGTCCGTTTCAAAGAAACAGAAAGAAAAAACAGCGTTCTTGTTGGCCCCAGTTCCTTATCTCAAGATGAAAATGCTTGCAGTAGCAGACCTCAGGGTTCAAATGGTACCCATTTTCAGGAGTCTACTGATGGTGCAGAGCAAAACGCATGCTCCCAGGACAACTTGAAATTGGCAACCAAAGAGCGTGAAGACTCTATTTTGGAAGAGGCTCGACTTATAGAGGTATTTTCATGGATTCCAAGCCTTGGAAATTTGATCATAACCCTATAAGAGTGTTCTGTATAGCTTATTTGAGATGTATTTTATATAGGCAAAACGTAAGAGGATAGCTGAATTATCTGCTAGACCTTTGCAACTGGAGGGACGTCTAAAGTCTCGTTGGGATTTTGTTCTTGAGGAAATGTCATGGTTGGCTAATGATTTCGCCCAGGTCTGTTTTTAAGGGATTCATGTATGATTTTTCTTTGCTTTATTACTAGTAATTGATTAGTAAAAGCTAGTTCTCTTAGTTTGATTTTGCAGTTCAGAAACATATTAGGCCATTTAGTGTAGCCTTTTGTGATTCTTAGTTTTTTTATTTATAAACAGGAGCGCCTTTGGAAGGTAACCGCGGCTGCCCAAATTTCTCGCAGAGCTGCTTTTGCTTCGCGCCTAAGATTGCAAAGACAAGTTTCAGTGCAACAACAAAAGGAAGTGTCCCACATATTGGCAGAAGCTGTCATGCAGTTCTGGCACATGATACAGGTCTTTAAATATTTTTTCAACTGCTAATACAAAAAAATGATGTGAAATGATCAATCACAGCGATAGATTTATTCTGCGTTATACATACTTTTGCCACTGAACTCCTATTGCTGAATGACTAGTGTTTATTCTAAAATAATTTCTAAAGCTAGATCTTTATACACCTAAAAACTTTCCGCATAAGTAACTCCCAAGCTTTAGAAATGGTCCTTAGATTATTATGTTATTCTATATAACGGCTCTATAATTGATAAACACCGTGCTATCTTTGGTCAGATAGACTAAATTTGGTTGATATTAGGAAAAGCAAACCTGATATTGTTACATTTTTACAGATGAAATGCAAAGGACAGGAGTCACATAACCATATAAAAGGCTATGAAGTTGGGATTCAGAGATATGCAGTGAAGTTCGTGAAACATAATAGTTCTGAAGCTCAGTACAATGCAACTAAAGCACCTGTTACTCATGATATTACTTCTGATCTAGGCATCATGGACCATTCATGGGAAGATAACCTGACAGAGGTATGGACTACACTTACTATCTTTACACATCAGTTGCCTTTTTTTGCAAAAGTTTGCACACCTTTTTTAGTGTTCTGAAATAGTTGCCTGGTTTTATTAAAAATTCTATATTACCCCTAAGTGAAGACATTTTCACATACTTATAGAAAGTATTAATAAGTGGTCTAATAAACAATCATTTTGAGATGGTGGGAGTATATGTGATTGGTACACGAACACAATGATACAAATCATGGAGATGCTTGCGTAGATTTGTACATCTGTATTTCTGCTTTTAACTGGCTTGATATAAACTTTGGTTTTGTGGAATGCAGGAAAACCTCTTTTATCAAGTACCACCTGGTGCAATTGAGGCTTACAGAAAGGCTATTGATTCTCATTTGCTACAGTTCGAGGTAAAACACACCAGAGAATTATAGCATGTTATGTTTGCAACCATTGTAAAACTGGCTTCCCTTATTTTCGCGCTCTCACCTTCATAATTGTTTCTACATATGTTGAGGAGTTATTATTAATTAATATTAGGAATGAATTCCCATCGAACTAGAATTTAGTCCTCTAGTATCGAAACTGTTGTTTGGAGTTCTTTTGTAGAAGAAGAAAGAAGTAGGATAATTATGAACTTGAAAAATAAATCACACTCGCATTTATAATACATTTGTGCAACTGGACTGAACATGTGAGATGGCGTAAATAGAAATTAGACCATTAGATTGGTACAGTTGCTAGTTAACAGAAAATATATGAAAAAAGAGAATTCATAGATTAGTTAACATTCAAAAAAGAAAAAGAATTTATAGACTCTATCACTAATTCTTCTGTTTCTATAGTTTGTCATAGAGGGAAGTACGAGAGTCAAGAGTTATTTAGTTAAATTGCTAATGCTTTTACGAGTTTCTTAGCAAGTTGTTAGGGTTTACATGTAAAGATTTTGATTAACATCCAATATAGGCGGGTAATTAGAGCCCAGTTAAGTTTATGGCAACATTGGTAATATATCGTATCTTATGCATTTAAGCGGTTTAGTAAACATGTCCGATAAATTGTGCAAATCTTCCTGAAATGCAGAATTTATCACTGAAATGGTAAATAAGCTATCTTACAATTGTAACGAAGTTTCACACCATAAATTGAATCTGCAAGATCTTGTCTATAGAATTCACAAGCAATATATATTGTAAATTTTTGGGATTCGTTTATAAATTATGAAAAGTTGATTACTGATTATGGTCTTTTACTCTCTTTAGAAAACCGGCAGTAGCATGCAAGAGGAAGTGGACACATCTTGCCATGATGCTGTTGCAGGTTTTATATTCTTGCCTTTAGACCTTTTGATAGTAGTTTTACGGTTTTACCAATTCAGACTAACTATATGTGGACTTTGGATTTTGAAGATAATGCATTTGAAGAGGAAGAGGGCGAAACAAACACATATTATTTGTCGGGTGTGCATGAAGGCAGCAAATCCACACAACCCACTCAAAAGAGAAGGAAAAATTATCAGTTTTATGGCGGAAGAGCGTATGAAATGGGAGGTGATTTGACATTCGGTAGTCAGCCCTCTGTGTTGAGTGGGAAACGATCAGGCAGCAATCTTAATGTTGCAATTCCAACAAAACGCGTGCGTACTGCATCGAGACCGAGGACTATAAGTCCATTTAATGCCGGAACTTCTGGGAACATACAAGCTCCAAATAGGACGGATGCTTCAAGTGGTGATACTAATTCCTTTCAGGATGAACAAAGTACTCTACAGGGTGGTTCTCAAATACCGAACAACAATATGGAAGCGGAATCGGTTGGAGATTATGAAAAGCAGCTACAGTTTGACTCCATGGAAGTTTCAAATAGACCTAAAAAGAAAAAGAAGATAAAACATTCAGTATGTACATATTCACTGTAGTTCTTAATGTTTTTTTAATTGCTGTGACTAAGTTCTGTCTTATGGTGTTGCAGGGATCCACATTTGAGCACAGATGGCAACTTGATTCTAATTTTCAGAATGACCAGGTATAATTTTGGCAAACGAAATTATAATCTAGTTGTTGAAGAACATTTAGTAGTATATGTCATATGTTTTACATAACGAAGACTTAAAAAACTGGACCGAGTTGCAACTAAACTTGGTCTATTTTTAAACGCTGTAACTGATAAATAATAACTTATCCAATCAAAGTCATATTTTCTTGATTAATGTAATGGTCTAAAGGTCTACGATATAATAAAATAGATATATAGTAAACTCTTGCCCTCATTAAATGGTTTTGTGTTGCTTCAGCTGAAGCATTGTATCCCATTTACTTAGATACTTGAACAACATGGTTCGTACAGTTCTTCAACAATTCTTTGGCGTTTGTTGGGACAGAATTGCAATATATTTCATTCATATCCAAGCATGATGCCAGTGTTCAAATTCAGATTGATATTTCATTTACGAGATATTTATTTTCTTTATTTTTTTTCTATTAATGAAGAAGGATCACTCAAGGAGGAGACTGGATACACATCATTTTGACTCTAACGGAAGCAGTGGTATGGCTCTTCCCTTCTTTTTTATGTGTCTTTCACAATTTGGAACTTAATTAAATTCGTTGTGTAAATTTCTGACAAGCTTATTATATTGGTTTTTCAATTTCTTCTCCAGTGGCTTCTCAAATGAGTAATATGTCCAACCCAAATAAAATCATGAAATTACTTGCGCGTGACCGCGGTAGGAAAGTCAAAGCACTCAAGGTATTATGAAGTAACAAGTTCCATTATTATATATCACAATCTAAATTCCTCTTATGTGGTGTATTGATATATGAGTATCTCTGCAGACACCTACTGGGCAGCCAGGTTCAGGAAGTCCATGGTCATTATTTGAAGATCAGGTTAAACATTTTAGTTTCTTTTTCTGCTTTCACCAGTTACATTTATTTCTTTTTTGCTAAAGTTATGTGTTGTTTGTGAGATATCTTATGGAATTTTCTTTTCTTTGTCAGGCACTTGTCGTGCTTGTACATGATATGGGTCCAAACTGGGAACTTATAAGTGATGCAATTAACAGTACTTTGCAATTCAAGGTACTGTGTGCCATCTTTTTTATTATTTTTTTTGAGCTTGATTAATTACTCTTTGTAATTTCAACATTTACTCTTTTAATTGAGATTTTATCTTGTTACGTAT
This sequence comes from Glebionis coronaria, assembly GCA_025667525.1. Classification (NCBI taxonomy): domain Eukaryota; kingdom Viridiplantae; phylum Streptophyta; class Magnoliopsida; order Asterales; family Asteraceae; genus Glebionis; species Glebionis coronaria. The sequence goes on from CM046876.1 coordinate 536,239,218, forward strand.
GTTTCATTTAATATCTTTGACCATCCTCTTACACCAGTCATGTTTAGCACTTTTTACTGCTAGTCTGGTCATGTACGATAATGTGAATACTTTACTCTTTGCAACTTGTGCAGTGCATCTTCCGGAAGTCAAAAGAATGCAAAGAACGCCACAAAATATTAATGGATAGGAATACTGGTGATGGAGCTGATAGTGCGGAGGATTCTGGCTCGTCTCAACCTTATCCATCTACTTTACCTGGCATTCCCGAGGCAATTTCTATTTAATTTTTTGTATTTTGGAAGATGCTATCTTATTTGAAATTGCATCCGTTAAGACCCCTAATTTTTATGTCTCATGCAGGGCAGTGCAAGACAATTATTTCAGCGGTTGCAGGGACCAATGGAAGAGGATACACTCAAAACTCATTTCGAGAAAATTATTGTAATTGGACAAAAACAACATTATAGAAGGACACAGGTGATTATTCTTCAGTCTTTTTTTCTATTTTAGTTTAAACTTTTAGCATAATGACAAACTTCAAATTCTGTAGTCACATATTCTGATTCATTTTTATTGCGAAGAATGATAATCAGGATCCAAAACAGTTACAACAGCCTCATAGTTCACATGCATTAGCTCTTTCCCAAGTCTTCCCAAATAACCTTAATAATGGTGGGCCAGTCCTTACGTGAGTTATTTCTTATTTCTCAAAGTTTTTCTTTATGTTCTTTGCGTTATTCATAAATCTAGAATGCTAATTTCTGTCTCATTTTGCATCTAAGGCCTCTGGAACTATGTGAAGCAATGCCACCAACCCCAGATACTCTCCCAGCTGGTTTTCAAGGTCCTCATAGTGGCGGCTTACCGCCAATGCTTCCGGGTTCTGGTTCTGGTTCCACTTCAGCACCCGCTTCTTCTGGTTCTGTTCATGGCAGTAACCTTCCGTCTGGATCTTCTTCACTGAATCCATCTGCTAGGTAATTCTGTAACTAGAGTGGGAGCAGTTGTTTCATCATACAAACTAAGAACATGGGGCATCTATAAAGAAAATCCATTTAAATAGTCAAATTAGAGATGTTTTATTACAAAAATATAAAAAAAATAATGTGTATATGATGAATTGACCGACGTTCCGCCAAGAGTTTTTGTGGACTGAACTTTTTTTCAGAACCTAACGAATAACCGCCTTCTAAATCTAGAGGAATGTCAGAAAAGTAAAGATTTGTAGTTACGAAAAAGTAGTCAATCCCGCAGATAAGAGTCGAATATCACCAAAAAAGTAGTTTGCAATATGTTTTGCAAAACTAATGGCTATTTTGGTATAAACTCAAATGTATACTGCATATTCTATATTTTTGATGAATTGTTTCTTTTATATATTACGAAAACTATAGATATATAAAAGGTTGAAGGTTGAGTTTAAACATTAGTGAAGAAACCGAGAATCAGTTTTTTGGTAGAAAATCAACCCCGAAATGAGCCAAATATAACTAATGGTCCATTGGTGGGGTTTTTGTTCGGACCAAACCGATTTGTGGTATCTGTAATCTGATTTTCAATTGTTTTCTACTTAGGGACGGAAGATATGGGAACCCTAGAACAGGATCATTATCAGTAGATGACCAGCAAAGAATACAACAGTACAATCAAATGATATCTGCTAGAAACGCACAGCAGTCCAGTTTGGCTTCTGGGTCTCATGCAGTAAATGATCGAGGCGTGCGCACGTTGCCAGCTGGCAATGGTGTGGGTGCTATGGGTGGAATGAATAGAAACATTAAGATGGCTAGACCAGGCTTCCAAGGCATTCCTTCACAATCTGTGTTGGGTTCTTCTGGTACAGCAACACCAACCTCTGCCAGTATGCATGCTGGTCCAGGAAACTCGATGTTGAGGCCGCGTGATGCTATGCATATGACGCGGGTGAGCTCTATAGTATTTTGGTTTATTTTATTGAAGATAATCATAGTAGCCAGAATATATGTAGTTTGGGGACCAATCTATTTTTGCGGAACTTCTTCGGAAAAAATGCATGATTTTTTTTTAATTAAATGGTAACTCAACTTCGCAAAGTTATGTCAAAAAGTTCAAAAGTATATTCCAAAAAGCGTAAGTGTTTATATTCAACTTTTTTCCAAATTAAGGACTATGTTGGTATTACGAGTTTTCTCGATTATTCTTTTAAGCCCATAGTAGAATCGTGATTCAAAGAGTAAAGTGCAAAATCCGTCCATGTGGTTTGTCCATTTTGGCACAAACCATCCGTATACATCATTCCTCCCTGGTATGGTTTCTGCCAAAATGGACAAACCACACGGGCAGCTTTTGCAGTTTATTCTAATTCAAACTATGCATCACATTCACGGGATACCGTCTTTTGCGCTTTCTTTTAGATCTTTCGAGTCCACTGGTATATTGACATTTGATCTTCCTTTGATTATGTTTTGGTTCTTGTAACATGGTCTTCTAATTTATTGCTACAGCCCAACCAGAATGCAGATCAGCAAGTATCACAAAGCGGGACCACTCAAGGAATTCCTGCGTTTGCCAGTGGAAATAATCCATCATTTCCAAATCAATTCTCTCAACCACCTGTCCAGTCATATCCGCGTCCGATTTCTCCCCACCAGTCACCACACGGGTTAAATAGTAATTCCCATCATCCACATCATTTCCAAGGACCCCCAAATCATGCAGCCCATACACAACATCCAGCTTACGCAATGAGATTAGCCAAAGAGAGACAACTTCAGCAACAACGTTTAATACAACAACAGCAACAATTTGCACAACAACAAGATTCTCAACTTCCTGTTTCTTCTCCGCAAAATACTGGACGCTCTTCTTCCCCGCCAGTATCCATGACTCCAAAACATCTTGTACCACCACCTAATGGGCTTGTGCGAAACCCACAAACAAGTGGTAGCCAATTAGTGAAACAACATAGACAACGCCCATCACAGCAGTTCCCGCAACCCCATCAGCAAAGACTACAGGTGCCACCTCAGCAGCAAGCTAAGCTTATGAAAGGTGGAAGGGGAAATATGATTGTACCCAATGATTCCTCACTAGTGAATGGCTTTTCAGGCACCCAATCTACTTCCGGCAAGCAATCTGTACCTCATTCTGTAAGTCAACAGCACCAGCATAAGAAATTTCCTGGTCAAGTACAAACTGCTTCATCAAAGATACCTTCTGATTCATCTGATAGTAATAGCAATAATCAAAATCATGCTCCGTCAGTGGTTGCCTCAAGTATAAACCACCAACAGCATCAGTCTCTGCTTAACCTGAAGTTGGTGAATCAAAAGCAAGCATTAAGTCCGCACAAATTGCTGCTTAATCGAAAAGTCAATACATCTGACCAGCCTGCTAGCAAGCTGCAAGCTCAAACCGAGTCACCAACTACAACTGTCCCAATGCCTCATGTACCTTGTACTGATGCAAATAGCAGTGAAGCCCCTGTTGTTTCTTCGCCTGCGGCTCCAGATAATGCAGAAACACAAATGTCTCCCCCTCAAACAAGTGGTGCGAGGACCGAGAGTGAACATTCCGTACCAACAGTTAATCAAGTTACGGTTCATAACCAGTCTTCATCAGACGGCTTGCCTGATACTGTTGGGCATGAATCCGGTGTACAGAGGCAGCAGCAGCAGCTTCCATCATAACTTACTACCTCTTACCTGCTAATTTTAGATGGGAATAGTGCACCCTCTAACAATTTCTTTTGAGTGGTTCTGACCCCTAATGTTTGGGTTCGGCTCTCATTCCCATGTTAGAGCAATTTCAGGTTTGTTTTTCTTTATGTTCTTATTTTTGCTTTCTCTAATGTTATCTGCATCTGTATAGCGTAATTAACACCATAGACAATTAGACATTACCCTAATGGAGTAAATCATAAAAGACTTGCAATTCAATTCAGCTTGAAAATGCAAATAATGACAATGATGACTAAGAGATAAACTTTATGAGATACTATATGCTACAGTACTACATTAGAAACCGGGGATTTAGACGATTTATGGCCGTAGGGCCAACTTGCATAGTTGCACCTTCCACCATACATGTAAAATTGCCAATATATTATTTCAAAATAAAAGTTGTGGCTTTGTTACGTGATATGAAATCGGGATTACCTCATTATGTAAGAACTGGTGTTTGTGAACTTAAAATTTAGTTGTGCAGACTGCTCATTGGTGTTTTTGATATATCTTGCAGATAAAGCTCGGTTCCATCAGGCAAACGATGGAAGAGGCGGTAGTTCGTGTTTCTTAATGTTACAATAGGTTAACTGAACTGAAGTAATCTTGACAGGGCTAATTCTTGGGTGTGTGTATAAAATCATGAGGAGATGGAGGAAGATAAAGAGTTATGTGTACAGGACTTCCATCCCTTGTCTTTTGAACACTTTTTAATTATTATTTTTTTCTTCTTGAACCCCTAGATTAGCCCTATGTATTAGTACCCTTTTTGTAATAGGCGGGTAATTATCATTGTTATTGGCTGAAGCCTGGGGGAAATTTTGTGAATACTAGTGTATACTTAGATCAATGTTGTTAAAATGATCTCCAGCGCGTCTCTTCAATGGGCAGATCTTCAGTTCCTGCAACTTGTTAGTCTCTCTTTTCAGCTTTAAATGGTTGATCCCGAGTATTCTAAATGGCCCGGGATAGGATCCATCTGATTGGTAAATGACTGGTTTACTCACGAGTGTATTTCTTGTTTTGATGATAAAGCGGCATGTGATACATTTCGCACAACTGCACAAGTAAAATGGGTTTTTTTTATCACATGTTTCCAAAGTTGATTTTTATTGCAAACATCATAGTTTTTACTTCTTTCCAAACATCATAGTTGATTTGCAGTTACGTTTAACGTTGCATATATCTGTCAACTGGGGCCGTGACCCAATACTTAACCTGTTTTGAAAGGGGAGTTCATCTGTTCGTTTTATTCGGGTTGAATTTTGTCGATCAAAACCATAAACCAAACCGAGCCGAATTCAAATTCTGTTTGGTGACGCGAGCAACTCAAATTTCAAAATATAGTTACCTGAAAACCAATTTACAAATTCGGTTGGCATTATTTTGGGTCGTCTTGGTTCATGTGGATATCCCCCGGATAATGAAAAAATCCCTATGTTGCCTTTTTATTTTACCCACCTCTGCCAGAGCCAAGACATTGCTGATTTGGTTGGTTTTGGTGTTAGGTGTTGCGGTTGTGCCATGACTTTGGCTGTTGTTTACGAATACACGACAGATATAAAATGACAAAACTTCGGTTCTTATACAATGCAATTTACATGTTTTTATCACAGGATTGTCACCGGCAGACCAAGTTACATCCCTTGTCTAAATTCATTAGAAATATTTTAAGACCCTCAAGACCACACGGCAGGTTTAGAAACAAGTACCACTACCAACTGTAAATCGCATCTCATAAGCAAAAAGATGCAAAACAAACACAATTTTCAGACCAAGATTTTGTTTGGTTCCTTAAAATCCCCATAAACGTGTTTACAGATATGCACAAGTACTTAAATGATCTCAACCTACTCAATTTGTTCGATACAAATGTATATATTTAACCTATAAGAAAGTAAATCCACAAGCATCAAGCAATACATATGTTCATGTCAAATCCTTTTATACCGTCTTAGTCTAAACCAAATACACGAAAGTTCAACTCTTGGCTACATCTCTGATTCTTCCCATGTTAAAAAAATCTACTGATACACGACACGAAAGTTGTTCTAAACCTACAAATTTGCAACAATTTAGTTATTAAATAAGAGCGAATACAGCTTATTGACTACACAATACAAGACAACCTGAAATCTTGAACCTTGAAATCTTGGGTTGTCGTCATTTTGCAGACAGCCTGTGTGTTTTATTTGAGCAACCGAAAGCCCTGTTAACTGTCTCTACAAGCATCTGTTGTGATTCACGAATCATTTCCATCCTCTTATTCTCCATTTCCATTCTATACCGTTCCACGTCCCTTATCATCTCAATCTTATTTTTCTCCATTCTCACAAACTTTTCAGCAAAGCCCTTTATTTCCGCAGCCAATTGTGTCACAGTGTCTTCATCTCCGTCATTATTATCACTACCATCGTCATCTTCTTCAACTTCTTCTTCTTCCACCTTCTTCCGAACACCATAACTCGGCTGATAATACTCTCTAGGCTTATGAACAACCGGAGTCCTCAACCCTTTCACAATCCTACTCACACCATCCGAAAACGGAAGATTACCAACAAAACCACCACCATTCACATTACCACCACGATCATTACTATAACTACTCCTAACCCTCGCACTTCTCTTACTAACAACAAACTCACCACCAACAACATCACTTTTCCGCTTATTACCATTCACATGATCACTCGATTTCACCACTTGCATAGGCGACGACGAAATAGGCAAAGGTCCTTTCTCCAAATTATCCATCATCTTAAAAAAATCCCACGCATTCGCCCTAGACTTCGGCTTCCCCCTCTCTTGACGATACCGTTTACGCAGCTTCTCCATCTTATGACGACACTGCTTAGAAGTCTTGGTAGGCTCGTCATACCCACATCGCGCAGCCACGGTCACCGCTACCTCCTCCCACTGCCCCGCCTTCAACGGTCCTTTCTTTATCGAATACCACTTCTCCTGATAAGCCTGAATCAAATTCGACGTCTCGTCATAAGTCCAAGGCGATATAACAGGTTTAGCAGGTATAAAAGTAGTAATCGAATTATAAAGCGGCACGCCTAGTGGCGGTAAAGGAATTTCTTTAGGCGAATTAGGACTCGGACTCCTAGTTTTCGAGTTGGCGTTATTTTTCAATTCTATCAAAGACAAAGATTCATTATTTTCTTCTTCAGGCTCTGTAACTGGTGATTCAGCTTTAGGGTTTGTATCAAAATTAGGGCTTTTTTCCGGTGGACCTTCCGCCGTTGACGGTGACGGCGGTTGTTGAGAAATTGGTTGAGGGTTAGGGTCTGGGGTAAAATTAGGGTTTTCCGGTGGATCCACTTGTACAGACTGTAGCGGTGACGGCGGTTGTTCCAAAGGTGGTTGCTTTATGTCATGGTCTTCCGGTGGTGGTTCGGTGGCTGACGGCGGCGGTGAAGGCGGTGCTAAAAGCGGTTGATGGTCAAGAATTGGTTCTTCCGGTGGCGGAGGCGGCGAAAGTGGTGGTTGGTCAACGGGGTAATGATTTAATTGACAGTCAACGGAATTAAGTGAAGGTGAATAAGGCATATTGGAGTCTATAAACTCCTGCTGCTCATCAGCTTCTGAAGTGATAGGCTCCAGTTCGGGTGAACCGGTGACCGGTTCATCTGGTGGTGGTGGTGATGCCATAAGGTGGCGATTTATGATGGTGGTGGTAGGTGGTGGTTGAGATAATGGAAGTGGTTGGTTCTAAAGTGTAGGTACTGTATGTGTCTTTCTTGTACTTGCAGCTCAATCTATATACCACTTTTTTTGTTTTTTTTCCTTCTAAATTGGTTAACTCTATGTCTTTAAATATTGAACGTCCCGACCCGATCTCGACTCATCCCGAAACTAACAACATAGAAAACTCAAATTGAATACTGAACCGAGTTGGACCCGAGTTAATATCGATTTGTGTGGTTTTCTTTGTGCGATTTCGATTTAATCTCGAGTCCCGAATCGAACTAAGTCTCGACATCGTGGAAAACCGATCCCGATCACGACCCGATTAAGGTAGGTTTGTGTCATTCGATGTCAGTTTCGATCAGTTTGTGTCGGTTTTCGGTCGTCGATCGGGTTTGCACACTCCTACGCTGATCGTTCGACAAAAAATTTGTTTATTTTTATTTATTTATATGAATAAAACGAATAAAATTGTTAGTCCGTTTAATTATATAAAAAAATATAAACAAAGGATTCATTCGTTCTTTTGCGTTCGTGAACGATCGGTAGTATTCGTTCGATTACGTTCGATCTGTTCTCGATTATTATCGTTCGATTAACATCCCAAACATTAAAAAAAAGTTAATAAATTATACATTAAGTATTTAAAAGATTTCTAACAATAACATAAATTGCATAGTATGGATCGTTTAAAGCAACAACTTAGTTTCACGCTCGTTTGTGTTCGTTTACATTTATATACGAATGTTTACATACATTTATGTGTGTTTACGCTCGTTAAACTTTTAATAAACGAACATAAGCGAAATGAACAAGTTCATATCTAAGTAAATAATGAACATGAACAACAATTTTGATTCGATTGGGCATTCGCGTTCGTTTATATGTTCGATTAAAGTTAAATAACCAAAAACAAAAATACATGTTTTCACTTTTGTCTGATTTACAGCCCTAGTTAACACTTTTGTCTCCAGATACAAAGGTCAAGGGTTTGATCTTTATCCTTTGCGAGGCTAGAGATAATTTTTTTATTTTTGATAGAACCAGATATATCAACCTCCTTCATACATCAAAGAAGACAATCACCCATAATCCGTGGAAGACGATATTGTGAGTTACTTTAAATAGGCGACATGTAATGATGGCCACAAGTGACCACTGTTATCCTCTTACTTCAGCAACAACTCAATTTTTTTCTAAGACCAGTTGCAAAATCAAATGACTATAATATAGCGATCTTTGTCATCATAAATATCGTACCCCCATATCGTACCCCCGCTTGAACATAAATTTATGCTACAAAGACATACAATCACACATAAGCAAATTAGGAGGATTTGGTCAAGTATACAACTGAGTTATGCAGAGTGGGGGATAGACGGGCACCATAACGATCACATGAAATTTGAGGACGCGCCTTTTTTGGGCGGCCATGAAAATGAATATTCATTGCGGATGGTCTTAGACTAACGACAATGAGTGATTCAATGACGCGTCTTCCTGACCAAGATGTGTCTCACCTTACTATACTCATTTTTCAAGACGTGTACTAGATGAGAAAAAGGGAGAAATAAATTGTTTAGGCGGCCTAGTCGTAGGTTGTTGTTTTGTGTGATGTTTGGATTATATGAGGAATATTTGTACTTAAGTGGTATATGTTTTGATGATGATGTTTTTTAGGTAAATACACTATATTGGTGGTGAAAAGAGAAGATGACGTGGCGTTGAGACAACGACAGTAACGTTGTTTCTGGTAATATCTTATTTACCAACCTTGGGTTAGGTTTGGTGTAATAAGGATCAAATAATATCATTGTTAACTTATAATCACATCGATTTTCTATTTCATCATCATCATCATCATAGAAGTTTTCAATACTAAAATATAATACTCTTAAAATATAATACTCTTAAACACTAATGTAATTTAAAATTATTGATCGGGACAATGCGTCATCCAACCATTTTTACGCTTAACGTTATTGGTTAAGAATAATGATTAAGAAACATAATAAAACACGATATAATATTTTTGATGCATATCATTAACATATGCGTTTTAACATCTTTTTTGCAGTAGTTTTGTAAATATGATGTTTTTATTAATGTTATATTAATGTTAATTTTTTTCATGTACAATCTCTTAACATACATTCACATTAATAAGCAAAAAATACAAAGAAATGATATAACCATACAAAAAAACTTTCACAAGTACTTTGTTAATGCAACCGATACCTAAAAACATTAATTGTAATAACTGATATTTCTTAGTATTCATCACGACAAAGTGTAAAAACATTTATTGTCAAAGATAACCGTAAGATGAATTATTCAACGATACTATCATTTAGGTAATAATTATTTAAGTCTTACACAAACATATCTTAAACATGTTTAGTGATCATTAAAAGTAATTAACTTTAAAACTCACATTTAATCAAACGTGATAAAACATTTTTTATATACTTTCTTTTTAAGAAAATGTTTTATGAGAATGGAAGATGGAAAGTTTGAATTTAGGATATTCCAAAATGAAATTGGTTATTACTTATGAGGTATAAACCTCACCAGATGGACTTTCCCCACTACAGAACAAAAATGAGTGTAGTCTATAGCGTGCGGTGCTTTATAGGTGTCCACGGTTCCTTATATATAAGGAACCGCAGGAACAATAATGAACCGCGGGCAGACTAGCCGTTGGCTCCTTGTCCCTATAAATAGTGGATCATTTTTCCATTTTCCTTAAACCTTTTTGGACTTCATCTCTGCTTTTAAATCTCGTTTCTATCTTTCAATCATTATTAAATGATCACTTAATTTGTTAAATATGTTTACTTATGATTATCTCCTTAATTCCCTTCTTCATATGTCCAAAGAGAAGATCACAAATCGCACACTTGTGATGTGTTAAAAGATGAAGCCTTGATGAAGATTATCTTCCTATAGATCTAGTCATGTTCATCATATTTGTTCATTTGAGTTTTGTGTGGATCCAATGTATATGTGTATACTTGGATGAGTCTTGTGTGTTAGTTTTCACTTATCTCTAAAGTGATGTGAGTATGAGTGTTGTATGTGTTAGTTCTCACTTAACTCTAAAGTGATGTAAGTGTTAGTGAGTTGTGTGTAAGTTCTCACATAGCTCAAAAGTGATGTAAGTGTGAGTACGAGTGTGTTAGTTCTCACTTAACTTGAAAGTGATGTGAGTGTGAGAAATGAGGGTATTGGTTCTAGCTAAGATTAGAACTAGACATCTAGCCTTGTGTCGGTAACGAAAATAGGCGACGGGTATAGATTGGTTCTAGATAAGATTAGAACTCGCCATCTAGCCTTGCGTGGGTAAAGGAAATGGGCGACGAGAGTAGATTGGTTCTAGCTAGGATTAAAACTAGATATTTAGCTTAGTGTCGGTAATTATTGTAAGCGACGATGTAAGGTTTTCTCGGCCAAGAATGGTGCTTGTGGATATAGTGAAAATCTCGATTAGGTGTACTCGAGTAGTGGAGTAGGAACGAAGAGAGATCTTCGTTGTCGAACCACTATAAATATTTGGTGTTTTCATTTAGGTTGTTTCTTTCTTTACTCTTTATTTATCACTGTCATTATCTTTAGTCATTCATTATCATGATCTCTTGATATAGTAAGTGCTTTTGAAACAATGTTAATTAGCCTAACTATTATGAAACAAGTTTTCAAATAATAGTCACATCTAATGACCAACATAATTTTTACTAGGGAAACTATTCAACCCCCCCCCTTCTAGTTTCTACAATTGGTATTAGAGCCTAGGTCATTCAAGATCTTTAAAGTATATTATGCTCTAAAGTTTTGATCTATCTATGGTCTCTACAACATAGAAGGGCCAGTTTCACTAAAGTTTCTTTTTTGGTCAAAACTTCTATTCTTAAAAATTGACCTTGAAATTGATGTTATATCAACCTATCTTGATTATGATCTCTTTAGTATTCTTTATACATTTTAGATATACTTTTGAAATGTATCTACTAGTTTGCATCTTTCTTTGGAGTAGGTACTCATGAAGACTAATCATTGATTTGATTATGGATTACAGGTCATAAGTCACTTACACTTGTTGAAGACTCATCTCCTTTTGATCTCCAATATCATGAGATGATGATATCAAGATTGAAAGATGTGTTATTACTCCATAAAAGACTAGGAATGCATCTTTCGATCAAGCTTGGATGATATGTTATCAGTCCGTAGAAGACTAGGGATGCACTTTGCGGCCAAGGTAAACTTTCGTCCTTCCACATGTCCTTTGATCATTCTTTTGATCTTTGCTTGACTATGTGCTTGTTTTGTTTTGGCATCCTTGCCTTGATTATTTATTGTCCTATGTGCTTCTCCTTTTTACCTTCTCAAACTTTCATGGTCTCGGATACTTGGCTCACAAAGGTGAGTTAGTCGAAGTATAAAGTATCGAGCATCATATACATGGTTTGCAACCTTATACGGCAAGTAGGCCATGTATCATGTGTAGTTTGTGCAATTAAGCTCGTTTCCAAGATGATTACTAAATCCTTTGAAACACTAAATTACATCATATGATGTAGCTAGGACAATACACATTTGGAATTGAAATATTCCAAGGATATTACAATTGTATCTCATAACAATGCTTTAAATCTGATCATCAGGGAGAGAAAACGAATCTATATCTTTGCTCATCTTTTGTAAGAGTTTAATACACTTATTTAAGTGTTCTTATTCTAAGAAACAAAAAGAGCTTGGTATTGTTCATTACCAAAGCCGTTTCCTCTTACGCTGGAAAGGCGCGTCATGAATCACTATAAATGACATAAGCTCTTCGTTTCGACATCTTAAAGATCTCCATTCATCTCTTGAGCATTGATCGTTGTCTTAAATTAATCCTATTTTATCCGCTCACCTCCCTTCTTTCACGAGTCTTTGTTTCGTCCTTTTTCGGTCTCGATTTCACTCGTAATCCATCATTAAGGCATTATAATCTAGTGCTCAAGTGGTCTAATGAATTTCGAACCCTTAAAATATATTTGAAGTATTTTAGAAAAAAATCGTTTGAAAATATTCCTTCATTTTCATGGGTTTACAGTGGACTCAGTTCGCGGTTCTCTAATTGTCGCGTTTCACTACTCGGTTCAATATATATAATGAGCCGCGGGTTCACCACATATAAAAAATCATTGTTTATTATTTTACACTGTTTCAAACATACCCTATTCTCCTTACCTGCTGGTGTGCGACGAGAAACACCTCAAACCTTCAATAAAGTTTTTTCTAAAACTCCCAAATCACTCAAATTAATTGATTCCAAGTCAAGGGTTCCATCAAACCTTCATCCATCGTTAATTAATTGTAAGTATTTCCATTCAATTCCATCTAATTTATTCTAGGGTTCTTAATTTCATAATTGAGGATTTTTTAAATTAAAATGAATTAAAATCAAATTAGGAATGTGGGTATCCATAGTTTAATTGCTATGATTCCTATAGGTTCATATTCCTTGAAATTACATGAACATCAATTATTGAACAAATCCAAGTAATTTGTTTTAATTTTGAAATTGATATGAACCATTGAATGGATTGGTAATTGCATTATGAATGCTTACCTAAAAACAATTTTGAAAACTAATGTTCAAATTCGTAAGTGATGTGTATAGTTCATATGCATTTGTCAGTGGTGAATTTGTTACATTATGAACATAGGAATGCTAAGAAATTATCATTTAATTGATTGATTAACCACATTCCTATGATTTTGAAAAATATTAACACTAATGTATCACATAGTGATTTGTGAATATTTTTTGTTTATTGTAGGTACTAAAAATGCCTTCGGAATACTAAAATGACCACCAAAACACTAGTAATTATATGCCTAAACTTTTCGAGTCTTGTGCCTCCCCTCACCTCGCAAATACTTTTTGTTCTCTTAAAAATATTTCTTTCATGAGGGTCGTGTCGTATTTTCGGATATTGAAGAATATACATATATTCATTCGATGTTCAAACATATTGATTTCGATTGCTTGCTTGAAATAAATGAGGATATATACCCTCAATTCCTTCTTGAGTTTTTTAGCTCCTATTCCATTTTTACAACGATGATGGGATGTTCATTAGTTTTTATATTCGGGGTCAACCCATCTTCTACTCTCTCGCCAATTTTAGGAGAATTCTTGGGTGTGACTTATGATGGCCAATGTCGGTTCAACGATTTTTGGAGTCTCGACTCTTTGAACTCGGCTGACGATGATGGTCCTTATGAAACTCCTATTCCCGACCTCGCGAAAATCATCTCCACCATCACCAAACCCCGCGAGGCTTCAATCCATCATAGTATCCATGAAGAATATCATGAGCTATCTCCATTTGAACTACTAAAGGCGAACTTCATGGTTGTATGGTCCCTTGGGCCGACCTCATTAGGGAGTACTCATTTTGGTAGGAGAAGAAGCACTCATCAGGAAGCCGCCTACGATGTTGGGAAGAGTCATCTTCCTCTCATCATGATGATCAAGGTGGAACTAGTTCCGATGTAGGTTCCCCGAGTGGCTCCTCAACATCTTTGTACACTTACATTAATGGTTAACCTCAAATAACTCGCCCATATATTCTTCCTATTGTGAGATTCCTCAAGGCTTAAACCTTGAATATCTCTATCATCAAAACCTTCAAGTCTGGGAGGACATTCATGATCATCGAGAGGAATCAAGAAGTGCCTTCAAGACTATTGGGAAAATGTTTAGGAGCTTGGTTAAGAAGAAGAAATAAATCTTCTTGGAAGATTTGTAGTGGGAGTTGTAGTTTTTGTTTCTTTAAACTTCAACTTTATTTTAGTTTATGCTTTATAATTGTATGAACTAATTTCTTGGATTGCTTTCTTTTTTAATCCTAATGTGTTCATGTATTTTCTTTTCCAAATTACATGATTTATGTGCATTGTTGCTTAGCCATTTAGATTTTGGTTGATGATCTATTATGGCTTAATATTAAAAACTTTAAATTTTGCGCTTTTGAAAAACTTTGGAAAAATGTTTTTGCAACCCTTCTGTCTGCGGTTCCTTAAATTCTGGCGGTGCTTTAGTGATACTGAACCGTAGGAATATTTAATAAATCGCGGGTGATTTTCGAACAAAATCTTCCCTTTACACTGTTCTTTCTAAATCTTTGTAAACATAGATAAAGCTTTTGCTAAACATCTGATTTTTCCAAAACAAGCTTGATAAGATTTATCGTTTACCAAAAACATGTTAATCCCATTACCATTTTGGGTCACTCCCTCCTCTTTTAAACCTTCATCTTCTTCATCCTCTTTGTCATCCTTAAACAATCTAAACCTAAACACTTACAACCATGGTGTCCACTATATCTTCCTCCTCTACTAAAAACTCTTCAACTAAGAAAATCATTAAGATCAAGATCAAGATACCCAAATTAGGTTCTTCATCTTTTGCCACCACCTCCAAAAATGAGATGACTCCTTCTCACATTCTCATTTCTTCATCACCTTCACCACCTCTTGCATCATGCAAGACATCCTCCACCTTTGTTACTAACCGATCTTATGGTTCTACCTCCTCGTTATTCCAATTTAGAATGAATGAGGTCACCTCACCCTTCTCTCTAAGTCTCTTCTTGAATGAGAACCCTCAACCACTTCAAAGCATCCCCTTTGAGGATGACTTTGTTAAGCCTTCTCCAATCTCACCTTTGGACACCATACCATCTCCTCCTCCTCCTAACACTCCTCTAATGGGTGTTCCTATCTACCATTCCTTGGGTGACCCATACCTATTTTATTTTCTTGAGGCACATGGAACAAATTGTCCATGTTGTCTATACAACAACTATCTCATCCAATCTCTTAGGATGGAAATACATGGGTTAAATGGAAGGTTGGAGAACCTTGTATTGTCCTTATTTACTCCTCCTACTCCTCCACCTATGGGATGAGATGTAGATTTTTTAAAATATCAAGCCATAAAGATCAACCAACCAGATTAGAATAGCTAGCTAGATTTGTTAGTTTGTTTTAATTTTTATGTATCTTTGCTTCCTTCAAGTATTTTCCATGATATAGCTTGATGGATTTAGTTTTATTATTATATGTTATCTCCTTCTTGTCTACACATTTTAATCAACATCAATTTAATCTTAAAATTGAACCTAAATCTGTTGTCACTTCGAAACTTGACTAAAGTTGGTTCAAAATGTTATATTAATATTTTGTCACCCTTTGTCAAGATACTCTTCTCATGAGTATGTTGCTTTTCATGCAACCTTAGCTTAACATAATGCTAATAGAGGTAGAAATTCAAGATTTTCTAAAATTTGAAAAACTCCTTATCTTCTTTCAAAATTTACAAAAATCGTATTTGGACACTCATTGTCTATGGTTCCATAAATGAACCAGCCGATCATTATTGATAATGAACCTCGACCCTATTTAATGAACCGCGGACAGTGAGTTCGTTTGTTCGTTTTGGTCTTTCTCTCTTTTTGTACAGTTTTCTTCAAGATTCTTTGGTTTCCTCTTTAAGCCATTCATTTCTTGAAATCTCTTGTTTGTCTTTCTATCTCTTGCATCATCTACTTTCTTTAAAATCACCTCTCTTGGGTCTTTTCTTCTCATCTCACCATGTCTTCCTCTTCTAACCATAACCTAGACAACTCTTTGTCTCAAACCTCTGAACCTCAAGCTTCTTCTTCTAAGCTTTTTAAGAAACCGAAAATTTTGGTTAAACTATTTGGGTTAAAAAGAACAAGGATCTCAATGAGCCTTATTTTCCCATACTCTTCAAGACTTCCGGTTTCTCCCCTATTGAGTATTGGGATGAGTCTTAGGTGGTGTTTGTTTCGTTCAGGTGTTTTGGGTCTGAATCTGACTACCACATCTTACTAGCAAGAGGTGGTCATAAAGTCTGAATCTGAATGAAAATATGCTGTTTGTTTTTTAATTGTCTGAATAATTTTTAATTATTTGTTTATTAAGTGTATATAATCAAACACACGGTTTTGATTCACCCTTATCGTTTCAATTCCCCGATTTCACAAAAACTACCTCAAAACAAACCGGAAATTTTATTCAAATAATATTTGTAGGCGATATTATAGTACCACAACAAAATAAATCTATACCGTAACACATAGAAACCGGAGTGGGTTGAGACATGGTCCAACAAAATACCCAAAATGACCAGCCCAATAAATAGTTATTATTAATTGTGCCCTACATCTATCTCACAACTATGAACTAACACACCCGCCACACACTTCTTTGTTTCACTTTATCATTATGCATCGAAAACACAACAAACAAACAAAACTGTTATGGTCATTTGTCCTTTTTAAATCTTGAATCACAAAGCGAACAAATTTGAATCTGGTATGTTATGTAAACAAAGATCAATGACAGGTGAAGTTGTGGTTGGTTTAAAGGGTTTTGAGGTGGGAAGCACTCAACATGTTGCCAAGGTTCAGACGGAGTAAGACTTGCTCACCAAGTCTGACTCACTCAGATGTTTGAACGTTACCTCGCATCTGACTCTCGGGAAAAACAAACAATCAATACCTCTGACCGCGTCTGACTGGTCAGACGTCAGAGGCGGTCAGACCTTTTTTACCAAAAACAAACACCACCTTACTCTATCAATCCTACTACCGGAGAAAAGGAAGCTCTTCCGCCACCACCTAAAACTTTCAACACCCCTCAACTAAATGACCTCTCTTCTTACCCTAACCTCACAAAATATTGTGATGGTAACCTTCCATTTTCTTCTCCATACTCACTTTTTGCTCCACCACCTTCTCATTCTAATGATGCACCTCCTCCCTCTAATGAATTTGTCATGCATCATGCAATCTATTGATCTTGTTGTAGGTTTCAAAAAATTGAACTTGTTCGTCTATTTGAAAAGCAGAACTTTGAGTTTCTTCTTACTCGACCCCTTATTCGAGTATTTATTCCCTTGAGCAAATCTCCAGAATACATTCTCTCTTATTCTTCTTCTACCAATTAAAACACATTGTATGTTCTAATCTTTTGGGTCAAAAATTAAACTAAGCAAATCTTGGAGGACTAATTCTACTAGAATAGTTGTTATGTTTATGTTTATTTTTTTATGTTTTAATATTAGTATTTCTATATATGAATATCTATATGTATGTTTTATCATCTTATTTATAATATGATCTTTATGTGTGATTGTTGCTTGTTTTATTTCTTCTATTATCACACACATTGTTGAGAGTTGATTATGATTAAAATTGAATTCATTTGGGTGATTCCAAAAAATTCAATATGTTGACCTTTTGACATAATATATTCAAATTATTTGGATGTTTATTTTCTACCTCAAATCCAACACATTTGAATTTATCATGTCAAACAACTCTCTTTGGACATACTTGGCAATTATTTACTTCCTAATTTGAGATTTCCTTTCTTTTTCCCTCTCAAATTATCTAGTAAATATTTGTGACTATTGCTTTTACATGGGCATTTCTTTCTCTCTACTAACCTTTGTATGTAGCTTGTCACTATAGCTTGATCACTTGGTGCCCCAATCTAGCCGGAGTAGGCACAATGAGGGAGCTTTTTGCAAAGTCGATTCTTCTCATCTTCAAAAACTTGTGCTACCTTTTTGCTTCGACAAAAGGGGAGAAATGATAGTGGATAAACTCGTTAATAATTCAAAAACTTTTGTTTTTACATGAAGGAGTTTATAGTTTGTGTAGAAACTAGAAGGGGGGGGGGG
The DNA here is from genome assembly GCA_025667525.1 of Glebionis coronaria. Taxonomy (NCBI): domain Eukaryota; kingdom Viridiplantae; phylum Streptophyta; class Magnoliopsida; order Asterales; family Asteraceae; genus Glebionis; species Glebionis coronaria. The sequence goes on from CM046876.1 coordinate 536,257,362, forward strand.
GGGGGGGTGAATAGTTTTTCTAATTAAGGTCCTAATTAAAATTATGTTGGTCCCACAATTTCCTTTTACTTGAAAAATAGTTTCATAGTTATTAAGTCAATTTCCAAAACATTTACTATATCGTGTGATTATGGAAATGCAATGCATGAATGTAAAGATGAATAAGTAAAGAGTAAGGGAAGAAGCAACCGAAGGAAAGACACCAAGATTTTTAGCGGTTCGGCAACGAATCTCTCTCTTCGTTCCCACTCTAATCCTCGAGTACACCTTACTCGAGATTTCCACTATATCCACAAACTCCCTTATTGGTGGAGAAAACCTTACAACCTCTCTTACAATGTTTTCCGACAGTAAGCTAAATGTCGAGTTCTAATCCTAAGCTAGAACTAATCTTCGTCGCCCATCTTATTTTCTGACACAAGGCTAGATGTCGAGTCGTAATCCAAAGGTAGAACCAATCGTCGTTGCCCATCTTCTTTTCTGACACAAGGATAGATGTCGAGTCCTAATCTAAATCTACAACCAATCTTCACATCCATCACTTTCTAGTTAAGTGAGAACTCACAAGACACCAACACACAATTACATCACTTTGTAGTTTAGTGAGAACTTACACACAAGACATATTACAACACAAGACACATCCAAGTATACACATATAACTTGGATCTACACAAGACTCATCCAAGTATACACAAATACCTTGGATCTACACAAGAATAATCCAAGTATACACAAATACGTTAGATCTACACAAGACTCAAATAAACAAAATGATGAACATGACTAGATCTAAGGAAGGATGATTTTTATCAAGGCTTCATCTTTTATCACATCACAAATGTGTGAGTGATCTTCTCTTTGGACAAGTAAAGAAGGGGATCAAGAGATAATCACAAGTAAACATAATTAACAAATTAAGTGATCATTTACTAATGATTAAAACATAGAAAGAAGATAAGAAGCAGAAAACTGTCCAAAAAGGTTCATTGGAAAATGAAGAAATGATACATAATTTATAAGAGACAAGTTGTAACGGTTCTCTGGGTGCGGCTCATAAAATGGGTTGGCGGCTCAATATTAATATTGAGCTGCATGCACCTACACTAAGCCGCGGGCTCTAGAGTCCGCTTCTTTTTGTCCTTTAGTGGGGAAATCCCATCTGATAAATTTTATACCTCAAGAGGATATTCCTAGACAATTTGGAATATGCCAAATTCAAATCCATTTTCCATTTTAATAAAACATTTTCTTAAAAAGAAAGTTTATTAAAATATTTTGTCACATATGTATAAATGTGAGTTTTGAGGTTAATTACTTTCTATGATCACTAAACATGTATAAGATATGTTTGTGTAAGACTTAAATGATTATTACCTTGATAATAGTGTTTGTTGAATAATTAGTCTTTCGATTATCGTTGACAATAAATGTTTTTACACTTTTTTGTGACCAAAACTAAGAAAGATTAGTTATTACAAATAATTTTTTTAGGCATTGGTTGCATTAACAATCTCTCCCTTTTTGATTACGACAAACCATAAACTCATTTACGTAAAAACAAAAGTTTTTGAATTATTAACTAGTTTATCACTATCATTTCTCCCGCTTTTGTCGAAGCAAAAAGGTAGCACAAGTCTTTGAAGAAGAGAAGAATCGACTTTGCTAGTAGCCCCCCCTTGGTCCCCTAGCTTGGGGCACAAAGTGACCGAGCTATGGTGACAAGCTACATACAAAGTTTAGTAGAAAGAAAAGAAAACACCAATGTAAATGCAATAGTCACTACTCACTAAATAACTTGATAGGGAATAAAAAAAAGAAGTCCCAAATTATAAAGTGAGTATTTGCTAAGTATGTCCAAGGAGAGTAATTTGACAAGCTCAATTCACAATTGTTGGAATAAAGGTAGAAAAGAAACATCCAATAATTTAAAGGTATAATGTCAAAGGGTTAAATGCATAGAATTTTTAGAATTACCTAAGAAAATTCAAGGTTTAACAAATATTAACTCTCAACAATACGTGTGATAAAAGAATTAGTAAAACAAGTAATAACACACATACCAATCATATTAGAATAAATATAAGAGCACCTACAACAAGAGATTCATATATAAAAATATGAATACAAATGCAAGAAATAAGAAAATAAACAACATAAGCATAACTAGTATTCTAGTAGAAGTAGTCCTCCAAGATTGCATAGGTTTTTATTTTAGACCCAAGCGATTAGAACACAACATGTGTTTTAACCGGTAAAATAAGACGAAGGTGAATCTTCCAGAGATTCTCAAGGGAACAAATACTCGAAGAGGAGGTCGAGTGAGGATAAATTCAAGAAAAGTTAACTTCTCATACACATGAGAAAGTTCAATTTGTTGAAATCTATAAAAAGCACACGAACTTCCATGATGAAAAACAAAAATATTTGATGGGGGAGGTCCATCATAAAAAGAAGGTGGTGGAGGAGAAGGAGAATGTGGATAAAAGAAGTTACCATCACAATACTTAGTGAGGTTAGGGAAAGAAGAGAGGTCATTTAGTTGAGGTGTGTTGAAAGGTTTAGGTGGGGGCGGAAGAGCTTCCCTTTCTTTGTAATGGAATTGATTGAGTAAGACTCATTCTAATACTCAATTGGAGAGAAAGTAGAAGTCTTGCATGGTTTGGGAGAAGAAGGTTCATAGTGATCCTTTTTCTTCTTGATCTAAACGGGTTTCACCGAAATTTTCGGTTTCTTGGAAAGCTTAGAAGAAGAAGCTTTGGGTTTAGAAGGTTGTGACAAAGAGATGTCAAGGTTAAGTTTAGAAAAAGAAGACATTGTGAGAGATGAGAAGAGAACTCCCAAAACAAGAAGATTTAAGAAAGTAGACAAGACAAAGAGTAGAAAGAAAAGCAAATAGGTTTCAAGGAATGTTTAGCTCAGATAGGCAAACAAAGAATCTTGAAAAATAATGGTCAAAGGAGAAAGACCACAAACGAACCAAAATGTGGCTCCCTGCCTGCGGTTCAATAAACGAGGTTACAACTCATTATTGATAATGATCAGTGGCTATTTATTGAGCCTCCCACAGAGGACGCCAAAATCCAATCTTTGTTTAAAGTTTGACAAAAGACAAGACTTTTTCAAATTTGAGCAAATCTTGGATATTTACCTCTATTAGCATTAGGTTAGGCTATGGTTGCATAAGGAGCAACATACTCACATGAGTATCTTGAAAAAGGGTGACAAAATATTTAGATAACATTTTGATCAAGTTTTAGTCAAATTTTTGAGGTGACAATAGATTTAGGTTCAATTTTAATTTAAAAATAAAGTTGATTAATGTGTACACGAGCAAGTTATAACACATAAAAGCTAAATCCATAGATCAACTTCATGTAAAATCTTGAAGGAAAAAAAGATACAAGAAATAAAGAAAACAACTAATTAAACATAAGCTAGCTATTTTTAATCTTGATTAAGTAGTCTTCTTGACTTGAGTTCTTGAAAAGATAATTTAAAAATATCATCATCTCATCCTCTAGGAGGAGGAGGATTGGTAAACATAATTAGCAAGAACTCTTGCAACCTTGTTAAGTGTGTAAACACTTACCCTTTTACCACTAAAAATATCTTAAACCAAACCTAAAACATGAATAAATAATGTAAAATGTCAAAATTACGCGGTTTTTGTGTTTTCTTGTGAAAATAGGTAAAATTGTGCAAAACAAAGAAAACACGGGATTTCAGGGGCATTTATTGAAGAAAAAGACAGAAAGTGCTGAAAACGACCAAAGATGTAATTGGAATGAAGTTTGAGGGACTGAAGATGCTCATTTTACAAGCTCATGGATTAAAGTTGGAAAAGATTCAAGTTTTAAAGAAGCCAGGGACTGAAATTGCCAAAGCTGGAAAGTATTCTACTAGATCTCCATTTGGACCAATAAAAATTCAGCAAAGGCAGTCACACGGATTGAGAATTTAATCAATAAATACCAGCCATTAATATCATAATCCCAACAATGGTTCCAGTTATTAGTCCCAACAACACCACTGTGCACAATGAGAAAATGCCACGTGTCCATCTTTTTCTCAACCATTTTGAAGACGATCTAGGACATTTCAGAGAAAGATTTCAACATGAAGATTGATCTACGAGTCAAGATAAACACACTAGTATCAACCAATTACAATGTTTGCTTAAAACAAAAAACCCCCAATCTCACTTACACTTTAAGAACCCTAATCCAGCTGGCAATTTTCTGTTGGACGAATTACTGACTTTCACTGAAATCACTGTCACTCTACATTTCCCCAAACCTCAACCCCGCTCCTTTCCTCTCCTATAAATACACAACCCCGCTCCTCCACACACACACTTTACCTTTAACCGTTTCCCTAGACAGCAGGACTTGTAACTGAATTCAGTTACGAGCTATGTGTAGTTTGTATCTAGCATAGTTTTTGTATCAATCCACTTCAAATTGTACCTCAATTCTATCTATATTCAATAAACGTCCTTCATTTACTTCGATTCATTTCAGCTGCTTCAAGTTTTTTATTTCGGTTATAAATTTGTGTTTCTGTTGTTATTTTGGAGTCATGATGTTGTTTAGATAGAATTGGTTTCATCTATGGATGAATTGTGGCGGAAATTTGGATTTGAAAAAAGTTGTCGTTTGTTTTGAATTATAGAATCAAAGCTCTGTTGATTTCTAGCTTTGATCAATGGACGTGATGAAGACTAGTTGTTTGTAGATCAGTTTTTAGCTTACTTCATCAAAGGTCTTTACCTGGAAGTGCAGGTTACACACATTTACTATTTTCTGCATAATCGTAGCGTAAACTGTTGTAGTTATTGTTTAGTGTTAATTTTGCAAATTGTTGAATTCTATCTGATATTGTTTGCTGATAATCTATTTTCATTAATCTTCTATTAGAATATCAAATTTGTTAATCCCATATTAATCCATAACACAAGATTTAGAAGAGATATTTAGAGAGAGAAAGAGAAGAAAAGTAGAGAGAGAAACAAGAGAGATTTTGGAAGGTTTATGTTTACTAGAGAGAGAAAGTAAAATGAACCAACACCCTCTTCCACACATGGAAGAGGGTATATATACCCTTGGCATATGGGCCGTAGGTTTAGTATCCTTGGGCTGGGCTTGGCTTTGTTTTGGGCTTACGCCCCTAACTTATACAATATTATCTTAAAGTCCAAGCCCGATTTTCCCGACTAACCTATTACAATACAAGACCATTAACGACTAAGATGACCTATTACATTCTTGTTCGACTATATAAAATATAGGGCTAACTATCTCCCCCAATGTATCGGTCATCTTAAAAAACTTAAAAAGCATAAGATGGTTGAGTGAATACATTCTTGTAGAGGAGATCTTCCTGCTTTGGTCTTGTATCTTGGTCTTGATCTTGTTTGTAATAGCTTTGTTCCTTCATGCTTTCAAGATCATTATCTTGAGCCTTTGTCTTTTGACTTTGAGTGCTTGAGATCTTCATCTGTACTCCTTGTGACTAAGATGACCTATTACATTCTTACATTCTTACGGTATCTTGAATATCACCGTCTTGTGCTCTTGTGACTTCTGAATCGACTTCGGTTACACAGCTACGCCACCTTCTTGATATGCAGCAACATATATAGACACGGATAAAATGGCTTTGAACATTCATCCTAACTCGGTAGCGTTTTACCTCCGGTCGGTGAAGATCGTTTAGACGGTATTAGATACCGTACCTGTGATCGGGTAGATTCGATTAAGAACCTCCTTGACAGGGTTTCCCGGCGGTAGTAGCCAGTTCTCTTTACTCGACCGTCTCAAAGCAGACTGCGAACGTAAAGAGTGAATAAAAAAGGATACGGTTATCCGTTTGATTAGAGTCGTCAATTCAGAATTCCTGGAACAAGTTTGATTCTATAAGAATCGCACCATTGTTGCTTTCCAGTTTGCCACAAGCTCGATTCATAAGAATCTTGCATGTTACCTACCGCAGTGCTGTTTGATGTTGACACTGGAAGGATTTCCATTCGTCACTGTGAACACTAAAGAGTGTCACTCTGAATGTTCTGGCAAGATCACACGGATTTTACGAAGAAACCTGGAATCAAGTTTGAATCAATTAAGAATCTAAACTTAGTTGCTTTCCAGTTCTCACAAGTTTGATTCGTGTAGAATCGCACAATTTACCTACCATGAGCTTGTTTAATGCTGGCTCAAGCAGGATTTCCATCTTCATTGTGAATCGTATCACTGAGATGTTCTGGCAATATCACAAGGATAATGCGTAGGACTTGATTGTGTCCTAATGAGATGATAGATTGATCTCTTTTGGCTCTAGACTCAATAAGTGCATTTTGGTAATCGGAGGCTGGAGCAGACTGCCACCTTTTCAATATTAACTAACTCGGAGTGAGAAAGTCAATAGATACGTGTTGATCTCCGTGACAATGAGACAAGTTTCTTTTGAGAGAAACTCGAATGGCTGGGAAGGGTTGTGCATTGCATCACTGGGTCCATGATGACTTGTCTTCAATAGATGTATTGACCCGGTTTCTGCCTAAGTTGCATAGAATATTCAACTCCTTCAATGCTTACCAATACGTCATCATTAGCACCTTGTTGTGATTGTTCTAGTGCTAACTTAAGTAATTGGTCCGCATTCAGCTTCATTGAACTCCATATTTACTAAGGACAACTATTTCTAGCTATGAAATGTCCTTGGGTAGATCCCTCCGGTTCTGGTTGGATCATAGGACTTAGTTTCCTATCCTAAACCACCTTTTGACTCCAACATTCCTTCGTGGATAGTAGGTTGTTTTGGGTATAGATCATAACCATTAAACCATTGAAAAACCATTGAAAATGCTTGATAAAAATCAAAACTTTTTAACACTTTGAAAGTTTTACATTTCCGAAAAGCTCCCCCTACACACATGCATAGATATACGAAATAGTTTGGCATGTGAAGGAAAGAGTTTCACTTGAGTCTTTAAGATCACTTGTTGCGATATATTACATTTTAATCACATTTTCTCTCCTATCTCTAATATAAAAATATAATATTAGAGATACCAATTGATTAAAATATGACAATTTTCTAAAAATCGACGGGAGAGAAACATGTGTGCACGCATGAATCATGGAACATTTTCAGTCGGGAAGCTCCCCCTCAACAATATATGTGTGTCTTGAGTCAAAATTTGACAAAATTTTGGAGAAAGGACACCACAAAATATGTTGAGGTACGGAGATGAGATGCCTTTACCAATAATATATATAACAGATTTATTATCATTTTCGAAATGTGTTGGATACATAAAATATGACAATCTTAGAGATGTACCCAACAACATTAAAAGGCTTGATTTTAAAACGCTCCCCCTCAAATATTGACCAAAATAACATATGACATTTTGAGATATAAAAACCTATTATGAGGAAGGGAGTGTTGAACACACAATTTTGAAAGATTTAGAAAAATCTTTTGAGAAAGTCTTGAAAAATTGTGTTCAACGGTTTTAAAATAATCAGCATAGAAGACTTCTCTTCTATTGCTTAGGGAAAGCGCACTGAAACGTACACTCCCCTTTCGGGTCCGTTTTTCATGAGCTCAAGACTTTGATTGTTTTGTGACTAGCTCATGACCGAGAAAGATAAATTTCCCGTTGTGAAGTGATATCTGACATCGATGTGCTTGGTGCGGGAGTGCTGAACCGGATTGCAAGATATGGCTATGGCCGACTTTGAGTAACAATACATAGGTATTTTATCAAAGTGGAAGCCATAATCCGTGAGTTGAGTTCTCATCCAGAGGACTTGAGCACAACACGCGGATAGAGCCACATATTCTGCTTCAGCTAATGAGAGCGAAGTGCAATCCTGCTTCTTTGACGACCAGCTGACAAGCTTGTCTTCCCCTAGAAATTGTATGCTACCAGAAGTGCTTTTTCGACTATTAAGACAACCTGCGTGATCAGAATCTGAAAAAGCTGTTAGATGAAAACCGGTTTCCCTCGGATACCAGAGTCCCATGTGAATGGTATTCTTAACGTACCGAAAGATCCGTTTAACCTCTTTGAGGTGCTTTTGAGTAGGTCTGGCTTGATATCGTGCACAATAGCATGTGGCATGATGAATATCAGGCCTGCTGGCTGTAAGGTACATAAGTGACCCGATCATACTACGATATCGCGTTTGGTCTACGGGATACGAGTACAAGTCAGCGTCTAGGGATGTGGTCGACAATGGTGTACCAACGCGAGCACATGAGGTCATACCATGCTTTTTAAGTATCTCTTGAGCATACTTAGCTTGGTTAATGAAGATACCACGTGGGGATTGATGAATCTGGAGGCCTAAAAAGAATTTTAGCTCCCCCATCATTGACATTTCAAATCTGCTGTGCATTAATTTTTCAAAACGTTTTGAAAGTTTTGGGTTCGTAGAACCGAAAATAATTTCATCAACATAAACTTGCACCAGCATTATGTCATCCCCATATTTATTAGTAAAGAGAGTAGGATCAATAGAACCTTTGGAGAATCCTTTGGACACCAAGAAGTTTGAAAGTTCTTCGTACCATGCCCTTGGAGCTTGTTTAAGTCCATATACAGCCTTCTTGAGACGATAGACTTTGTTAGGATGATGAGGATCGATGAATCCTTCCGGCTGATTCACATACACTTCTTCCTTCAAATGACCGTCGAGAAAAGCAGTCTTAACGTCCATCTGAAAAACCGTGAAGCCCTTATGTGCAGCATAAGCAAGGAATATCATGACTGCTTCCAAACGAGCGACTGGAGCGAATGATTCATCATAGTCTATGCCTTCTTGTTGACGGTATCCCTTAACCACAAGACGAGATTTATTTTTGACGATGGTTTGTTCTTCATCCAATTTGGATCTAAAATTGACATTCCATAGGGTCGGTCAACAAGTTCCCAAACATTTAGGCGTTCAAACTGATGAATTTCGTCTTGCATTGATTCAATCCACGCATGATCAGTCATGGCTTGTTTGATGTTTGTGGGTACAGTTGAACTCACGGTGAGTGCATACATACACACATCGCCATCGGTTTCGAGTTGTCTGCGTGTTCGAACTGGTTGTGAAGGATTTCCAATGACTTGCTCCAATGGATGATCACGTGTCCAATGGTGAGTGGATGGATATGGTTGGTAGAATGTATGCATGTTGGAAGGATCAACATGTTGAGAAGAAGACTCTCCGACTTCGTGTATCGATGTACCGAACGGATTGATAAATTCTTCTTCGTCAGGTTGTGCATCGACTACTTGATTGTTGTTTCCTCCTTCAGCATTGACGGTTGGTGATGTTGGTTGTATGACTGTTTCTTGAGTTTGTTGAGTATCCACTAGAATTGTCTCTTGAGCAACGGTTGCTGAAGTAGATGCGGTTGTGTCTTGTTGACTTTGTTCGGGTGCATCAGCAGTATTGACAGCGGAAGGCTTTGACACAACCTCTTTGTTTCCATAGTAATATTCATCAAACATTGGATCATATAAATCAACCAACTCATTCATTTGTGTCGTATCCGTCGAGTCTGCTGTAGGAGTACTTTGTTGACATTCTTGCACGGGACGTACACTGTTTTGTATAGGTGCCATTGCTGGACAATAAGGTGCGGGACTTGAGCTGTTGTGTTCGAGTACCATGTGTGACAATTCGTCAAAGTTCACATGAATTGTTTCGACAATAATCTTTGTTCCCTTGTTATAGACCCGATATCCTTTCGACAATGTCGCATACCCCACAAAAATACATGCATCACCTTTTTCTTTCATCTTGTCGAGAGTCTCACCGTCTTTAAGAATGTAGCATAAAGATCCAAATACGTGAAAGAATTTGACAGTAGGTTTCCTGCCATTGATAATGTGGTAAGGTGTCTTTTCATGTCTAGGGATAACAAGAGAACGATTCTGAGTATAACAGGCAGTTGCAATTGCTTCAGCCCAGAAGAATGCGGTAATTTTGAAGCAGAAAGCATTGTTCGAGCTGCCTCAACCAAAGTACGATTCCGCCTTTCGACAACGCCTTTTTGTTCAGGAGTTCGAGCAATAGACGTTTGATGTTCGATGCCTTCTTCTTGAAAGTAAGATTGCAAGTTCTTGTTCAAAAATTCAGTACCCCTATCCGTTCTTACGGTTAAGACTTGAGCTTGAAGATTGCGTTGTATCATCTTGAGAAAGTTTTTGAGAACCTCCGGTGTTTCATCTTTGGACCTTAAGAAGAAAGTCCACGTGTATCTAGAGTAATCATCAACAATCACGAGAATATACTTTTTCCCATTAATACTCTCTACACGCATGGGACCACATAAATCCATGTGTATAAGTTCCAATCGTCCTTTTGAGCTTGGGGTAGTCTTTGATTTGAAAGACTTCCGTTTTGCTTTCCCCAACTCACAAGAAGAACAAAGATGGTCTTTGACGAATTTTAACTTTGGGAGACCGGTCACAATATCATTTTTCGAAAGCAAGTTGATGGTGTCAAAGTTGAGATGTGACAATCGTTGATGCCATAACCATGCTTGAGATGATGAAGCTTTAGCCATTAAGCAAATTGGATTTGTTGAAGATGTGTCTTGAAGAGTTACTGTGTAGAGATCAGAACCACGAGAACCTGTAGGAAGGTCATTCCCATAGTAGTCTCTAACATAGTAAGTAGATTTCTGAAAAGCCACTTCCAAATCCGCATCACAAAATTGACCAACCGAAAATAAATTGTGATTCAGTCCCTCGACGTAGTAAACCCGTTTGATAGTGAGATTTCCTTGAACCAAATCGCCATATCCAAGTATCGGTGCAAACTGATCATTTCCAAACCGTACCGTGCCCAGAAACTTCTCCACGAAGTTAATGAGAAGCTTGAGATTTCCCATCATGTGCTTTGTGCACCCGGAGTCCATTATGAATAGGATGATTCCGACGAGCTGCAGAAGAATTAGAAGACAATGTAGCATTTGACAAATGGTAGCCCTTGATAGAAACGGGTTCCAAAATAGTAGTGGACCTAGATTCTAAAGGCAAGCTAACATTCATAGACCCAATTAGAATAGGGGTTGTCTTAGGTACCCATTTGTATCCATGTGGTGTAAATCTTGAATACCCCCGTGTACATGTCCTAATCATGTTCTCATAAAGCTTATTTAACCTGCTTTGTTTACGTAGAGTAGTGGATTCTAACGTACTTAGTTTCTTAAGTGGTTGATCAGTGGATTGGTTCAAAGTTCTTGTGGGTTCTCTAGTACTAGTGGGCACACGAATAGGCTTCCTAGTTCTAGTATTCACGCCATTATGATTAAGAGCACAAACATCATGATTGAAAGTACGAACACATTTTCCACATTCAACACAAACAAATTCAACATTCGAGGTCTTAGCATTTAAACTGTCATTACATGCAGTTACAGACGTTTTATTCTTTGAAAACTTAAAATTCCTACGGTGGTCTTCTACTTCCAACTTCTTTCCTTGACTATTGTTAGGCATGACCTTATCTTGCATTCTATTGCTCTTAAGCTGTGGTCCGCTAACGCTAGTAGTGAGGATTACTCCTATAGAAGAAGACACACGTTGATTAGTTTTCTTAATATTCTGAGGTAACCGCGATGTTCCAGTTTGAGTGGGTTTAGTGTTCATCTTATACATTCCAGGTGCTATCACATTGGTACTCTTATCATTTCCTATCTTAGGCAAAGTCTGTGGAGATTGTCCCAAAATAGATGATTTAGGGCATTTAACCGCATCTGGTTGACGAACGGCGGATGGTTTACCCAAAACAGACTTTCCTTTCATTTTCTCAATGAGTTTCTGTAACTCACTAATGGCTATGTCCCTTTCTTTTAGTTGAGCTTTCAAATCATTTATTTCGAAATCTTTTTCATTTAGTTGACGAAACGAAGAAGCTGACATTTCTTGACACTTTTTATGATTATGAGATTTTTCAACTTTTTGTAAAGCAAGTTCAAGAGAAATGGAGTGTTTCTCAAGTTGAGAAAAACTTTTCGAAAGTTTGTCATATGACTGAATTTGTTTTGAAAGCTCTACTTCAAGATTGCGACATTTCTCGCCCGATTCTGACACTAGACATGCTACATGACAATATTGATCAAGATCGGTATACACACCAAGTATAACATTCATATGGTCAGCATAAAAGTATTCCTTAGAAAGTCGATCAATTTCGTTAGAAAGATGGTGTTCTTATGTCTTTAATTTAATTTGAAGAAAATCAACTTCATCTTCAAGAGATTTGACATAGCTTAAATCAGTTAACATTTCCTTAGTGAGAGCATTATAAAACATTTCCACATTTTTTGAAAGATCATCAATGGTTGGAACAATGCATTGTTGAATGACGACTTCTACTTGTGGGTTAGGTTTAATATTCCAAATGGTATCTCTAGAAACTTTTTCATAATCGGCGACACCTTTGTACAAATTTAAAACCCCTTGTTTTATAAACTCAAATTGCTGAACACTTTTACTTTTCTCATCCCATTTTCTTTTTTTTCCGAAATTTGTTTTTCTAACAAAATTGATTGCTTTTTGAAACTCCTTTTTAAAGAAACTTTCTTTTGGGGTTCATCACTTGGTGGTGGAACTCTATTATACATCTTTTGTTCTTTGGAAAGTTCTTTTTGAGGAACAAACTTAATATAATGATCAGAATCAGAAAGGTTTATTAGGTCACTTAAGTTTGATCGACTTTCTTCTTATTGACGAATGATTTCGTTGCAGTCAGGGGAAAGCATAAGAGCAAGATTATCAACATAGCAACCGATATCATAAAGAGCAGGCTTGGTACTTTGAACTTTCTTGAGATATTCAGGCTTGACAAAACTCGTTTTCATATTTCTATTGAGCATATTCATAGTTTGAATAGACTGACCCGTTTTGTAAACAATGTTGTTTAACGTGTCGACTCTCTTGTCCAAAGCAAGAATTTTTTCAATATCCTTTTCTTTACGAGTTTTATAAAGCTCAGTTTGTTCTTTGTTAACCGACTCTAATTCAGTAATTTGGAGTTTATGTAGCAGCAGTTGTTCTTCAAGGTCCAATATCTTTTGTTTTGACATATGAATTTCGTGTGTTACTTCAGAACAATATTGTTCATTGAGCACCTTACGTTCATATACCAAACCATTAGCTATCGCAACCCGTCGATCAGCTTCTTTTACATAATCACACTCTTTAAGCTTGTCTATCTCCTCGGCTAAGGATGTGTTTGCTTGCTTCAAACGTTTATTAGCCTCTTTGTTTTCCTCAATTTCATGTTTTAAAGAATCAATAATAGACCCAAGCAAATCACAGTCCTCATCCGAGTCAGTATCCTGAACAGCTTTTCCGTCATCATTACACATATGCTGTGAATCCGTAGAGATATTGCTATCCTCCGTGTCCATTACATATGTGTCGTTGATGCTTTCGGGTTGCTCAGGATGCCGTCGTTCATTAGCAAACACATTATAGTTATCATTTGATGGTACCTTTTCAATTGGCTCAGTGTCGAAGATTGGTCCAAAATTTTCAGCAATCTCTGGAATCACTTCTTGAATCTTTGCCATGTACACATAATGTGCCTCTAACTCTTGATCATCGGCTTCATCATCAGTGTCATCACGCCAGTCAATTCATCTGCTGTGAGTGGAATTCCTGCTTTTTCTTTCTTGCACAACAACATCTTTTCCTTGTGATATCCCTAATCCTTAACCCGTTTTGGCTTCTTACATTCCCTATCCATGTGCCCAAATCCCTTGCAGTTGAAGCATTGAATCCCAGTCTTCTGCACCACCGGAGTGCCTACAATATCTCTAGCCCCAACTTGATTCAGCATCCTCTGATTATCATACCTAGCATCACGATCATACCTAGGTGCATGATCAACTTCCTTATATCTAGTATTGGATGATGATCTGAGGTTGTTGTTGGTAGGTTTGTAGATCTTCTTATAAGTTGTGGTGAGTAAAGACATGAGTTCCTCAATCTTCTTGTCCCTTGAAGTTTGTTCATCATCACTGTCTCCATCTGACTCGGTGTCATACTTTGGAGGTGGAGTGGGGACAATTGCTTTTGCTTTGTGTTTAGCAGCAGCTAGATGTTTGGTGGATGAGCTTGATGATTTTGAGGAATGAGTAGGTGGTTGTTGACGGGGAACGGGTTTTGTTGAAGTAGCAGCCACAAAAGCAATAGAATTAGCAGACCGTTCTGCCTTTTCAACCCTTAGTTCATTCACTTCATTCTGATGTTGTTTTAAGATATCATAAAGTTTGTGATAGGAGATGGTCTTGATATCTTCCCTTTGTTTAACCAAGGTCACAAACCTTTGCCATTCCGGTTTGAGTTGAAGTAGAAACTGAACATTGACATGATGATTGGAGATGGTGCACTGATTTCTGACAAGCTCATTCATCATTTTGTAGAATCTCGAGTAATATGAGTCAATGGATTCACCATCTTCAGATGTGAATTTTCCAAACTCCCAAAGTAGATTAGTCTCGAGATCTTGAACACTGATCGACTCCCCTTGCTTCAATCGATGAATTGCATTCCATATTTCCATAGCATTAGGACATGCATCAACTGTGGAATAGATATCGTTATCAATTCCAGTGAGTATGAAGTTTACAACATCAGCTTCAGCTTGGAGGAGTTTCCTTTTCTCAGCAGAACATGTGTCAAAATCCTCCATAGCTCGTATAGTTGATGAAGTACCATCCTATGCCTGTGTGGTAATTGGTCTGAATTCAAAAACTGGAGGTGGATTCTCAAGGCAATGACGAAGAGCAATTCGGTTTTCTTTTCCGTCGAGAAATCTGAGAAAACGAGATCTCCATTGAACGTAACAATCGGCAGTGAGCACAGGTGGATTACCGTTGCCACCTTGTTCCAAACGAATTTGATTAGCAGTTGCAATGTTGATGTTGTTGTTAGACATGGTGAATACTTGTGAATGAATTGCAGATCTTAGTGGATTTGTTGTGATGAGGTGTGGTTGAAATTTCGAAAACTCAAAAAAATTTTCTCAGTCCGACAAAACGATAAGCCAAAAAATTTTGTATCGCCAAATTTTGAAATTGAGTTAGAAATAGTCAAAAACTAGTAGGGAAAAAATTTGAATTTACTTGACCTAAAATTTTTTAACTCTTTTTTTTTTGTTTTTTAATCTTCATGTAAACTATGTTCCGAAACTAGTCTAGATAGTGGCTAAGTCTAAAAATTGCTCAAACAAAATTTATCTGTCCATCGCAATACCCATCGCACTCTCGGATCGTACTCTTAGATCGTAGTCCTTGATCGTATTCTTAGATCGTAACCCTGATCGTACTCTATGATCGTAACGAGTGATCGTATCCAGTGATCGTAGTGAGTGACCGGCCAGTGATCGTAGTGAGTGATCGTAGTGAGTGATCATAGTGAGTGATCGTAGTGAGTGATCGTACTGAGTGATCGTACTAAGTGATCGTACTGAGTGATCATACTGAGTGATCGTACTGAGTGATCGTACTGAGTGATCGTGCTGAGTGATCGTACTGAGTGATCGTGCTGAGTGATCGTACTCTGGATCGTAGTGAGTGATCGCACTCTGGATCGCAGTGAGTGATCGCACTCTAGATCGTAACCAGTGATCGTGATATTGGATCGCAGGTAGAAACCCCAGGTTTATGCGATCGCAATACACAGATCGTACCAAGGAATCAAAAATACCCCTTTTCTCGGATAGTACTAGAACACAACAAATTCGTGATTTTTAGCCTAAAAATGAATCAAGCACCCAAAAATTTGTGTTTTTAACCAAAATAACAATACCAAATCACTACCAATAGTAAGTAGATGATTTGTATCAAGAATAAACCATAAAAACACCAAAAAGATTTTGGTACGTGACTTTTAGAGCAAGATAGGCACGAAAAATCAAGAACACAACACATGAATCTTCAATCACCTATCCATTATAGGCTCTTGATACCAAATGTTAATCCCATATTAATCCATAACACAAGATTTAGAAGAGATATTTAGAGAGAGAAAGAGAAGAAAAGTAGAGAGAGAAACAAGAGAGATTTTGGAAGGTTTATGTTTACTAGAGAGAGAAAGTAAAATGAACCAACACCCTCTTCCACACATGGAAGAGGGTATATATACCCTTGGCATATGGGCCGTGGGTTTAGTATCCTTGGGCCGGGCTTGGCTTTATTTTGGGCTTACGCCCCTAACTTATACAATATTAGCTTAAAGTCCAAGCCCGGTTTTCCCGACTAACCTATTACAATACAAGACCATTAACGACTTAGATGACCTATTACATTCTTGTTCGACTATATAAAATATAGGGCTAACAAATTTGCTTTGTTAATTTTCCATCCTAGCTGTTTGAGTGGTGTTTGGATTAGTGTAGTTTGGATTATCTGTTTGAGTTTATTGCCGGTGTTGTTTACAGCCTTTTTAAGCAGACTTGGAGTCATTGTTATCAGCAATAATGGTCAATCCTTCATAGTCAAACATGAATTAGCATGAAAAAAGTTTGGGTCAAATTTGTAGCTTAAACAACCATTTTCAATTGCATTTTTCTTGGAGCTTATTAAGAGTTAGGTTGTGTAGCTTAGCATTCTAAGTAGCCAGTACTAGTGTTAAGAAGTTTGTAGTTTCAAGTTTCCATCATAGCTTAATAGGTTAGCTTATATTCAGCTTCAAAAGTAGTCTTTCACAACAACTTTTCATCACACTTTTTTTAGCTTATTTCTAGTTTTATAGCTTATTGCCTTTTATAAAAGTTGCTTATAATCATTCTAAAAGTCATTTTCAGTCATTAGATTTAATTTTGAAAAAAAGTCAAAAAGTCAAAGTGCTTATCATATAAGTTTTTTTTGGTTTCTAGCTCAAACTTCCTATTCTCTTGATAATTTTCGTTTCATTTGTGAACGTTATTTTCTTTCAATTAAAAATATAAAAAATTAAAAAAATTAAAAAATTAAAAAAAAATCCCAAAAGCAATTTTTTCCTAAGAATTGCACAAAAAAAGTAACTCTTTTCCAAAAGAGTTACACCAAAAATATTACATAGTATTACTATACATATTATTACTCTCTTTTATCACTCTTGTGAATATTATTTTCTTTAAAAATAAAATACAAAAATATTTTCTTTTATAGTACTATATGTAAATACGTAAACGTAGATACGAACACTTAATACACCTATCTCCATAAGTATTGTTTTGCTATACACCATTATTAGTGGCGTTCCGGTGCTTTTCACGTGTATCGATCAAATAAATAAAGACACAATAGATAAATACTACGAACTATTTGAACTAGAGAGAGAAGTCACTGTGTGGGGGTAGTGAGTTATCATTCGAAAGGATAAGCTCTTAAGTGCTTCACACCGCCTCGTTCCTCCGCTCCCTTGTGATTCTTTGAAAGGTAAGAATAGCTAGTGGCGTGCCATCAAAGTATTATTACGTATATATATATATATATATATATATATATATATATATATATATATATATATATATATATATATATATATATATATATATATATATATATATATATATATATATATATATATATATATATATATATATATATATATATATATATATATATATATATATATATATATATATATATATATATTCTCTTTTTCATTACCTATTGCACCTCGATCGGGTAACAGGGCAATCCCCTTATTCCTCAGTTTTACTTGCATACACATACGCGCGTTTGCAAACATACCACTTGGTGTATCACGTTCTTCTCCGAAGAAGAATAATAATACCGTGACGAGTCAAGCCGATCCCGAGTATCATGCTTTTGACATGGCTATGGATGATCGACCGATAACTGAGCAACTACAGTTTCATGACGAGGGATGTATCGACGGTGAGATCGTGATACCAGATGATGGAGTTGATTATTTTGAGCTTAACCCGTATTAATTACGTTGATATCCAGTTGTCCTTTTTACGGATTTGAGGACGACAATCCTTACGCTCATATTCGTCAATTTCTTTCGTTCGCTGATAACTGGTATTTTACCTAATTAAAAAGATATTAAAGATTAAGTTCGTGTTCTCGGTATCTTAACGAACTGATCTAGGTTCTCTTATGTGACTCTATTGTTTTTGGTGAAAAAGAATATTTTTGGTTGTTTTTAATTAAATGTGCAAAGACTTAAAGTAAAGGTGCTCTTAAAGTAAATCTAAGTCTAATTAAAGTAAAGGTGCAGGTATTTTAAAAGCGTGACTGAAATTAAAGGGCACTAAAGTAAATGACGCAAACTTAAATCTAACTAAGGCAAACTTAAAATGCGACTAAAACTTAAACTAAGGTAAAACTAAAATAAAGCTAAGGCAAATAATCTTAAAGTGCAATTAAATAAAAGGCAGGAAAAATAAAGCTTGAAAATAAAAATCAAAGACAAAAGCTAATAAGAACCTGAATACAGCTCATTCGGAATAAACCTTCGTTTGGAACAATCACTCGTCCGGAATGTCACCTTCGGTTGAAATGATTCTTCTTCGCTTGGAATATTACCAAAATCCTTGATCCGGAACTAATTGATCTGAATATGTCACTTATCCAAAACAATCCTTCGTTCGGAACTTTACTGATTCGGAACTCTAAATTTTGCCCTGATTCGGAACTATTTGGTCACCCTTGATTCGGAAGTTTCCGAATGAAGCCCCTTGATTCGGAAGTTGCCCCTTGATTCGGAACTTTATTCGGAACTTTTAAGAAGTTCCGGATGAAGCTTGATCCGGAAGTTTATGACTTCCGAATGAAAAGCCTTGATTCGGAACTTGGTCCTTGATTCGGAACTTTGAGTTGATTCGGAACTTTGAGAAGTTCCGGATGAAACCCTTGGTTCGGAACTTTGGAGTTCCGAACGAATACTCTTGACTCGGAAGTTTTCACTTCGTCCGGAACTTTGAAAGTTACGGATGAACAAGTTTGGGTCGGAAGTTTTGTTGAATTAAAAATCTTCCGGATGAAACCTTTATTCGGAACTTTGGAAGTTCCGAATGAACACTTTCTCTCCTTCTTGATTCGGAAGTTTTCACCTGGAAAGATCAGTAACAAAAACAACTTCCCCGAAGAACAAGGGATACAGTAACAGCAGATATAAACACAAATTAACCAAAATAAACACAAACGATTAATCTAAACAGTACGAATCAACAAATAAACATCAACAAACAGTTAAAAACAAGAAATCAAACAACTATAACCACAATAATCAAAAACCAATTTGGATCAAAATAAAAGCATGAACATGAACACAAACATAAACACAATAAATCAAAGATAAAGAAAGGTAGATGATAGATTAACAAAATAAAGTAAAGATTTGACAAGAATTAAAATGAAAACTTACTTGGAATTAAATGGTAATTAAGGTACATAACATGAATTTAAATTGACAAGATATGTAAATGACAAGATAAGTAAATGGTGGAAGGTCTAATTGTCACTATTAGCCAACAAGAATGAAATGATAAACATCCTAATCTATTTATAGGGGAGGATTAAGGAAGCTTCCTCCCCTCTTTCCTTTTCTCTTAATTGCGTAGTTAAGTCCCTCCTTCTTTTAATCTTCATTAATTGCATACTTAGTCCTTTTCTTCTAATCTTCTTTAAACTTGGACTTAAGGGACTTTTGGCTTCGGGATTTCTTTTGAACTCGTCTTTAATTTCTTCAATAAAATAGACTTGAATTCTTCGGCTTTTGATAAACTTCCGTCTTTTGACTTTTTCTTCGATAAATCTTCAGAATTGGTCGTGGACTTCCGTTCTTTTTACACTCTTGACTTCTCGACTTCGTCTTTCATATTTTTCTTCAATAAAAGTCCGTAAATGCCCGTGAATGTCCGTGTTTTCTCCACTTTTCACCTTTTCGTCCTAAAGTACAACAAAAACACAAACCACGCATAATTCTGACATAAAAGACATAAAATACACGTTTTGGTCCGGTAATTATTGTAATTAAGTGGTAGAAAAGATGGGTGTTTACACACCTATCAAATCCCCTACACTTGACCATTGCAATGTCCTCATGCAATGCATTAGTTACAAAGCACGTTTACATTTTTCATCATAATAAATCCATGTTGGCCTTTATTAAAGAGATAGAAACTACGAACATTCAAAGTAAAGAAATCAAAAAGCATACCTTGGGTTTTGAAAATGTCATGAATAATCATCATCCTCAACTTTTCACTTTCTCCAAACCAAGCTTAAAAACGAGATCATTGTTATTATAAGTTAGTAGACTAACACGAACTCATGCGGGCCAATTATTCACTTAGACTCCCTTATTCCTAGGGGTATCTCTTATATTTTATTATTTGTCTTTAATGATCACAAGGATGCATTTTTGACTTATTTCGGTAGTTATTAAGTCTGAAAATAAAGTGAACGATTTAATCAATAGTTAGCTAAAGGACCAAATCTTTTAAAACTGCTTCTCGGGACCTCATAAAGTTCATATCTTGGCATAACTCGCTTCGCGATTTGAGACCTTTCTCGGACCGATATTTGGCAGCGACTTCATACTTCAAACCTTGAGAGACGTTCATGAAATAATGGTCTTCTCTTCATATAGGAATTTCTTCACTTGAAGTTTTGAGAGATTCATACTTGGACCACGACTTCTTCATTTTTCTCCAATCTTTATTATGGACTTTGATATACAACGATCCGCCTCCTTTTATGACTTGGATCTATTTATCCTCATACCTTGTTAGGGTCTTTTTGGATACACTTCTCCATGACTTTTGGGGAGTATTTGCTTTTCGTCGTGTGTCTCGATCCTTCATATTGATTTTCGATAAATGGTTCTTCACATCACTTTGGATCTTTAGCAATAAAACATAGCCCTCATGCCTTGTTAGGGCCTTTTCGGACTCGCCAATCTTCGCGTCCCGCTTCAATAAGTTATGCCTTGGCTATAAACTCTAATGCATACCGAGCAACTTTTAAACGATCTGGGGCTAGAAGCTAAGTAACCTTTCAAATCGTACAACCTTATTTATTAGCAGATAAATTTATTAGCAAGCGATGGGAGAATAGGCTCATAATTAACTCACATAAATTCACGAAAGAATACCGGACTTATAATTGGCTCTATCATCTCTCGTTCTCCATAGTTTAAAATCTCAAGTAATGAGGCTCGTGGATACTTAGCCTATTAAATCAAAGTTTTGGGTTTTCGAGTCGCCTATAGGATCTTGCAAATTCTTAGACTTTTTAAGGTTTAGAAATCGCATTTTAAAGTTCCCTTGATAAACGACTCTCTAGGATCAATTATAGGAACTTGCGAAAAGTTCTTGTTCTTAACCCGTGAGAGTTAAGACTTTCGCGTTTTATAGCTCCCTATATAAAAGCCTAGCAAAACTTGACTTAAACACGTTAAGGATACTAGCTAGAGTAAACTCGGATTGAGTCAAAAGATTCACAACGTTTGAAAATTAAAACCACTTATTCTTATAAGGAAAGAAAAGGGAAAAACTAATAGGCCAAAATAGATCAAAAATTTTGAAAAATGTCAAAAAATTGATTTTCCGGTTAAAATGAGGACAAATGCAAGGAAAAGACCACTTAACTTCGATAGAAGTCCCCCCTACACTTAAGATAAACATTGTCCTCAATGTTTAAGCATGTGGGAGTAAACTCCCCTACACTTAGGACATTGTGCACGTTGTTTAAATCTCGCTAAGGAAAAGACAACTAAAGAGATTCCTATTTTAATATTGAGAAAATATAAAATAGTGAATCGAAAAGAGTTTAGGATAGAACCGGGAAGAAGTAGAACACGGAATCACGGGTCGTCAAGAATCATCAAGAGTGGATCATTGAAGCTCGAATCCCTGATTAAGAAGTGAGGAGAGGAAATAGCAAACCAAAGGGTCCCCCCTACACTTATGGTAAAGAAAGCGGAAAGATAGATGCATGGGTTGCCTCCCAAGAAGCGCTTGGTTTTTGTTAACCGAGTCGTGAGCCTGACTCGACCTTGATCATCAACGGAAGAAGCATGAAACATATCCACCAGGATCAAAGATATAGTTTTCATCCATCAAATAGCACAAGCTTAAGGCGAACAAGGCAAGCCAAAGAAGAAGTGGCAGGGTTCCCTTAAGCAGTGATGGAGCATGGTGGAAGCAAGGTTGAAGTGGTGCAAGCATGTCTTCAATGATTCCAAAGATTTTTCCTTTTATTTCATCAGGTGGATACTGAGATGGCTTAAAGACTTCAATACCGGGGTCGAACACCTTTTCCTTCAAGGGAAAATAGCACTCAGGCTCAGCCGAGTGTGAAGAAGATCCGCAAAGAAGCACAACCTCGTCCTCAGAAGGGGGACAAAGAGGTGTCAAATCATATGTGCAACGGATATTGGTGTCAACTGGTTTCTTCTCCTTTGACAGAATGCTCTTCAAATCCAAAGTAGGATCAAGACGATAATCTTCAAAGTCATAAGGAAGAGCATCACTCTCATGAGGGAAGTAAGTGTTGAGAAATTCAGAGAAATCGTCCTCAAATGAGTAATCGTCCACAGTAGGATCGAGTGATGGCGGAGGATCTTCATCATGTGAAGAATCGCTCGAGAGAGTATCAGCCTCATCGAAATCATCGAAAGTGGGCAGCTCGGGATACTCAGAAGTACAATCAAAATCATCCGAATCTGAGCTAGAATCATCATCATCATAAGCATCGAAGACCGGTTGAGAATCATAAATGGGAGAAGCGTCCAAAGTAGAGTGAGAATCATCCACATTATCTTCAAAGAGTGGATTATCAGTGGAAGACTCGAATAGAGGATTGTCATAGACGGTAAAGTCATGGAGCACATTTATCATATTCACTGATTCTCGGCCTCCAAAGGATTTGCCTGTAAGCTTCCCCATTTTAAAAACTTTAGAATCATCCCCGACTCGTAAGATTAACTCACCTTCGGCCACATCCACTGAAGCACGTCCGGTTCTCAAGAATGGCCGACCAAGTATTAAAGGAATACGAGGGTCCATTTCATAATCAACTACGACAAAATCGACCGGGAAAGTAAATGTGCCAACTTTGATAAACACGTCTTCGGCTATACCAACGGGGTAAGCGAGAGTGCGATTTGCAAGTTCGAGAGTCATCTTTGTTGGAATGAGGTCAGGCAATGATAGTGTTTTCCAAACACTCAGTGGCATTAAATTAATACTAGTCCCGAGATCAGCAAGGGCAGTAAATTCTTCAGTTTTGTTGAACACGCAAGGCAACACAAAACGACCGGGATCTCCAAGTTTTTCCGGAAGTTCTCTAAGAAGGACTGCAGAGCAGTTTTCATTTAATCGTGTGTTGGCGAGTTCAATCAGATTCTCCTTCTTGCTAAGCAATTCCTTGAATGCTTTGACAAATTTCGGCATGTGGCAAAGTGCTTCAACAAGGCTAATGTTGATGGTCATTTTAGATAGCTGTTAGCAGTATTTAAAGTGATGGTCATATAATATACCGTTGCGAAGCTCGTGAAAAATACTATTCAACGGTGTCGAGAGTTCTTAGTTATTAATGTTTATGTAACGGGAATTAGTCCCGAACACACAAATGAGGAAGGCCTCCTAAACACTTACTACTTAGTATAAAAGGCCTCCTAAGCCTCATTTGTGTGTGTGTTTTCCATTTCATTGGTTTTGTAGAGAGAGAAACGTATGTGTTTCTCTCACTAGGAATTCACACCTTTGTTTTTTCTCTTTTCCTTCATCTAATCTAATCTTTCTTTTTTGGTTTAATCTTCATCTTTATTTCTTGTTCTTATAAGTAGTGTGCTACAATCCAACAAGTGGTATCATTCGCCAAGGGATTCGTATTGAAGCATTTCGTGTGATTTTGATTGTTTTTCGCCAAAACATCAAAAACATTTTCGTGTTTGTTTGTGTGTCTAAGTCGTATACGTTCTTTAAATCGTGTAGTAGTAATTTAGGCATCTTGGTTTTGGCTAAAACTCAAGTTTTTGGATCAAAAGTTGATAAATTTCTTGTTTGTTCATCTTTCCGAAATTCTTACAAGTTTCTGCATCGGAAAGTACAAAGCACGTGAGGCCAGATCGCAATAACCTTAGGTTCTACTTTGCGATCTAAACATTTCGATACCTTATTCCGATCTGGACATTCCGATCGTTCTTTGCGATCTGGGATTCCGACGGCTCTTAAGGAACTTTGAGTCGTTACTCTGCCTAAATTTTGTCAGCATTCCGATCTGAATTATTCCGATCTGAAGTATTCCGATCTGAACATATTCCGATCTGAACATATTCCGATCTGAAGTCATTCCGATACAAGCAACATTGCGACAGATCAACATTCCGATCAAAGGACATTCCGATCAAAGGACATTCCGATAGAGGGACATTCCGATAGAGAAACATTCCGATCGTTGGACATTCCGATGGAATTTTTTTGTTAGAGTAATTTTTAGTGTTAGCCACCATCTAGACTAGTCTCAGAACATAGTTTACACGAAGATCAAAAAAAAAAAAAAAAAAAAAAAGAGTTAAAATTTTTAGGTCAAGTAGAATCAAATTTTTTCCGTACTAGTTTTTGGCTATCTCGAACTCAATTTCAAAATTTGGCGATACACAATTTTTTCAGCTTACCGTTTTGTTGGACTGAGAAATTTATTGTCGGACTGAGAAAAAAAATCGGAAGTTTCGGAATTTCAACATCACCACACGCTTTCTACGAATTGAGATCCTGTTGTTCACACGACTTCTATGATGACGTCTCAACAAGATATCTATGCTGCGGGTACTGAGAATCGTCCACCCATGCTTACCAAGGAGAACTACACTACATGGGCTAGTCGTCTCCTTCGTTATGCAAAATGTAAACCTCTGGGAAAGTTGATTGTCAACTCGATTCAAAAGGGTCCGTATGTTAGAAGAACAATTATTTTGCCTGGGGACCCTACGAATGCTAACCCAGTTGCTGATTCAAGTCATGAGCAAACAGATGAAGAATTAACTGAAGCTGAATCCAAACAACTCGACGCTGATGATCAAGCAATTCAAGTCATTCTTATGGGACTTCCTGAAGATGTTTATGCTGCTGTCGATAGTTGTGAAACCGCACACGAGATGTGGCTTAGGATTCAGAAAATGATGAAGGGCAGTGAAATCGGTTTACAAGAAAAGGAAACTAAGTTGCTTCGTGAATGGGAAAATTTTACGTCAACTGAAGGGGAACAAATTGAACCTTATTATCATCGGTTTTCAACCCTCATGAACCATCTTAGAAGAAACAAACATGAACCTGCACAAATTGCTGCCAACATCAAATTTCTTGATAATCTTCCTTCTGAATAGTCACGATATGTCACTCTTGTCAATCAAACCAAGGATCTTCATGTCGTGGACTACACTCAAGTTTATGACTATTTGAAGATGAATCAAGATGAAGCTAACGAAGTTAGGGCAGAAAGACGTGCCAAGACACAAGATCCATTGGCTTTTATGGCAAACTCTCCATCATCTATGTCATATCCCATGGTACCCTACCATCAACCCTCATCAAGTAACTTCCTGCCACAACAACAAAAACAACAACTCACCGCTTATGGATATCAACACCCTGTTGCTATGAATTACTTACAACAACCCATTGCCTGTTTTGATGACATTACTGATCCTACTCATGCTATTAATACTGGTCTTGCCCTTCTTGCAAAGGAATTCAAATTCACCATTAACCCCACCAACAACCATTAGAGAATCTCCTCGAACACTAGAAATAGGCAGATTGCTCAACCTTTCATGAATGCGAATCAAGATCGCCAATTGGTAGTTGCTGGAAACACGGGGACTCAGTTTCAACAATATGGTCAGAATGTTGGGCAGACCGTTGGCAATGCAGGAAATCAGTATGGGCAAAACCGTGGTCCAAATACGGGTGTTCCGAATGCGGGTAATCAGAATGGGTTAATAGTTGTGCCAGCGGTTGGTAACCAGATGGGAAACATTATGGCTGCAAGGGCTGAGAATACTGGTACGGGAAATGGAAACAACAATCGTCAGGTTCAGTACTACAACTGCAGGGGATTTGGTCATTATGCTCGAGATTGCACAGCCAAAAAGAAGAGGGATGCTGCTTATCTTCAGACTCAGCTTCTCATAGCACAAAAAGAAGAGGCAGGAATCCCACTTCAAGCTGAGGAATTTGATCTTATGGCTTCTGCTGCAGAATATGACGAGGAACAAGAGGTGAATGCCAACTACATCTTGATGGCAAACTTACAGCAAGCATCAACCTCAGGAATGCATGATGACAGAGCTCCCGTTTATGATGCAGACGGTCCCTCTGAGGTACACCCAAGTTTTGATGATAATGATATATATAATATGTCTAATCAGGAGGAAGAGTATACTGAGATGCTTGAGCCCTACATTGAGACACACGAGGATCAAACGAATACTAGTAATATTATTTCAAATGAGCCTAGT
Organism: Glebionis coronaria; assembly: GCA_025667525.1. NCBI lineage: Eukaryota > Viridiplantae > Streptophyta > Magnoliopsida > Asterales > Asteraceae > Glebionis > Glebionis coronaria. The sequence continues at coordinate 536,283,868 of CM046876.1, forward strand.
GTGGACCTTAGTGTAGATCAAGTTGCCCAGCCTACAACCCTTCCTGATGAGACACATGCGTATTATAAATCTCTATTTGATAAGCTTGCTAAGGATGTAGATCATGCTACGGTGGTTAATAATAAGTTTAGAGAAACTAATGCCAAATTGACCACTGAGCTTGCGGGATATAAGGAACGGGAGAAAAGTTTTGAGATTCATCATGAAAAAATCAAGGAACTTGAACAAGCTCATGCTACATCGGTTTATCAAGAAAAATGCACCACTAAGAAGTTAAATGCCTTACACTTAAGTAGTGCTAAAAAGATAAGCGAATTGAATGATGAAATCACTTCTCTTAATAAACAGCTTTCAACTGAAAAATCTATTGTTTCTGATTTAAAAGAAGAAAGAAAACAGCTAAAACATGATTTCAAAATTCGAGAAGATGGGCTTCTTGAGGATTTTTGCAAAGCGCAGGATAGGATTAGAGAATTAGACAACCTTTTAGTAAAACGTGGCCAAACTATGCAGACGATAAATATGCTCGCACCAAAAGTGAATGAGATAAATTACACTCGATACAAAATGGCTTTAGGTTGTCCTCTTCCCCCTAATCCAGGATACCTTAAGAAAGTTCAGGCCACTAATGAAACTTTATATAATGGTAGTGTGCTATTGTCTGATGAGCATGATCCTCCTAGTCTGCATGATTCCGAGGAAACTACTGAACTTGCTGTAGAGTCTCGTTTAAGAATGCAAAAGCTTGATAAAGAAGTGATACCCGTTTATTATCCGAAAGTTAACCCGCCAACTGTTTTTGTTCGGTCTAAAACGAATACTGAAATGCTTTTGCTACCAAGTGAGGAATTGTCTGATGACCCTCCTAAACCGAGTATCACTCGCTGATTTCTAAACGAGCTTAAAGATAACTTTGTCATCCTTAAACGTGTTGTTAATTCAAAAATAACTGGAGGTAATTTTACATCACCTGTTCAGATTGAGGTTCAGAAAATTCTTCAAAACGATATTAATCCGATTATTAATCAAGTTGATGCTCGGTTAGGAAATTTAGAAAACGCTTTTCTAAAAGAATTAGCCAACTTTGTTGAAGACTTTAAATCATTGACGAAGGAAGCTGATGAATCTCTTGATAAAATTAAAGTTTTGGAAAACGATCTTGAACGCCTCTCTAAAGCTCGTGATTGTATAGATAGTAGTCCTGTTGAGTTAGGTACCTCTATGTCGCATAATGAAAACCTCCAAACTGAGCTTGATCTTGTGAAAGAGAAAATGGAATCTTATGTCATTAAAAAGGATAAAGAATTCACCGATCTTTGGAATAAATTTGTCAAAAAAAGTGATGAATGCAAATATGACAAGATTTCGTATGAAAAAGCTCACAATGAAATGCAACAAACTATCGCACGGTTGCAGGCTCAGTTAGGAGGGGTTTCGGAAACGAATTTGGCCTCGTCAGGGTTAGAGAGTGCTAGTGGTGGTAATGCTCAGAAGCTTAAGGCTAAGATTGCAGATTTAGAATCTGTTGTTGTTTCATATAAGCGGGCTGTTGAACAAAGTAAGTCTGTCTATCAGAAACTTATTGATAAAATCTGTGAGAACTGTAAGTTAAAGGCCTTGTTAAAAGATAAGACTTCTGAACCTAGCTCGATTGTGGATACGATGATCCAAAAACCAGCAACCTCGGGACCCACTCGTATTGCTGTGACACCTTTTCCCAAGGTTGCTGGAACGAAAACTGCGGTGATTGCCCCAGGAATGTTTCGTGTTAGTTCTACCTCTGTGCCTAGCAAACAACGTACAACAAGCGTTAGGACAAAACCGATCACTATCACTCAACCACAAGTTATTGATTTAAAAAGTGCAAATTCTAATAGACGCGTGTCTTCTTCTACAGGAATAAACAACTACACTAAGAGCAGAAGGCCACAGCCTACGAGCAATACAAGGAATGATAGGGTCCCTTTTGCCTCTAGAAGTAGTCGCCCCAAGATCAATAATGTGGAAGTAGAAGAACACCCTAGGAATTTACCGCTTTTTAATCATAATCAGAAACCTAATTCATCTGAATGTAATGACTTTAAGCTTGCTATTCGGAATGAAAAATCTGAAGTTATTTGTGCTAAATGTAATAAATGTTTCTTTACTTTTAGTCATGATGCTTGTGGTTTGACTATGAATGGTTTGAATTATGGTGGTTACACTCGACTTGACAAGCTGTCAGTCAGTGAACAACAACGCACTCCTAAGGCTAAGGTGTATGTTCCAAAAAGTACGCATGTAGGGTCCACAGAAAGTCTTGCTAAGCCTAGTAGCCCTAGACTCACCTCTAAATGGTTGCCTACTGGTAGAAATTTTGACTGTAGTGGCAAAATTATTGACACTAGTAGATCTCATACTGACAGCGAAACGTCGGTATGTGATACGGATTAGTTATCTTCTAACCCTACAGGAACCTATTTCATCGGTTGCCAAAATATTTGTTTCTCTTATCATTGGCAGGCTGTTGAAATTTGTCTCTGGTGTGTGGACTCGGGCTGTTCCAAACATATGACTGGGAATCGAAGCCTTCTCAAGAACTTTGTATGGCGTTTCATGGGAACTGTTCGATTTGGAAATGATCATGTTGCGGCAATTCTAGGCTATGGTGATCTTCATTGGGGAAATATAATCATCACCAGAGTCTCTTTTGTTGATGGCTTGGGACATAACTTGTTCTCGGTTGGGCAATTTTGTGATTTAGACTTGGAGGTCGCTTTCAGAAGTCATACATGTTTTGTAAGAGATCTTGAAGGAATTGATCTGTTGAAAGGAAATCGTACCACCAACCTTTACACCATTGATCTTTTTCAAATGTCTGCTGCTTCTCCAATTTGTCTCATGGCCCGAGCCACATCAACAAAGTCGTGGTTATGGCATCAAAGGTTATCTCATCTCAATTTCGATGCCATCACCCATCTCGCGAAAGATGATCTCGTTACCGGTCTTCCAAAGTTCAAATATACAAAAGACCATCTTTGTCCTTCATGTGAGCAAGGTAAAAGTAAGAAGAAGCCTCACAAACCCAAACCTGTTCCCAACTCAACGAATAGGTTACATCTCCTACATATGGATTTGTGTGGCCCAATGAGAATCAAAAGTATTAATGGAAAGCGGTATGTCCTTGTCATTGTGGATGACTATTCTCGTTACACATGGGTTCATTTTCTTGCTTCGAAAGATGAAACCCCTGATGTAATTATTAACTTCTTGAAGAAAACATCAGTACTACTGCAAGCCCCTGTCATTATTGTGAGAACGGATAACGGTACAGAATTCACAAATCAGAAATTGAAAGCTTATTTTGACGAAGTTGGGATTTCTCATCAAACTTCGGCTGTAAGAACTCCAGAGCAGAATGGAGTTGTGGAACGGAGGAATCGTACGTTAGTTGAAGCTGCTCGAACGATGCTTCTCTCCTCTAGTGCACCGTTATTTCTTTGGGCCGACGCTATAGCAACTGCATGTTATACTCAAAACCGCTCCATTATTCACACCCGTTTCAACAAAACACCTTATGAGATCATTAATGGAAGAAAACCGGATATTTCATTCTTACATGTCTTCGGTGCATTATGTTATCCGAAGAATGATCGTGAAGATATCGGTAAACTTGAACCTAAAGGTGATATTGGCTTTTTCATTGGTTATTCTTCAACTGCTTGTGCTTACAGGGTTTATAATCGAAGGACAAGAAAGGTAATGGAGACTATGAATGTTACCTTTGATGAACTCTCGGGTATGGCCTCTCAGCATAGAAGTTCACATTCCGAGCTTCAAGGTCAGACTTCTGGACACGTAAGTTCAGGACTCGCGCTTCAATTTGCGCCGTCAGCAATCTCATCGTTACAACCTTCGGAACGTGACTTGGAAGTTTTATTTGGGCCTATTTATGATGAATATATGGAGGGTCCTTCGTCATTTGGTGTTCCTCAAAATGCCCCGGCTGCACCTGCTACGGTAGTTCCAGAACCTCTGACTGCATCTACACCATCGGCATCTACTTCTGCACCATCTACGTCAACCTCTACCATAGTGACTCAAAACATTCCAACCACTTCTCCGATTGCTGACGCAACTCAACAACATTCTCAGCAAATTCCTACTCATGTTCATCTTCAGAATGACATAGTTGCTGAAAATGCAAACAATGCGATGCTCAACGAACACGAGTTTGTTAATCCATTTGCGGCTTCCACAAGTACTACTCAGCCTACAACACCATATGTGGATCCGTCGAGCTCGCATCAAGTTTCTCATACACTTCCACATGAACACAAATGGACTAAGAATCATCCTTTGGTTCAAGTGATTGGCAATCTCTCACGACCGGTCTCAACACGAAATCAGCTGCGTACCGATGGTGATATGTGTATCTATGCACTATCAGTCAGCACAATGGGACCAGCAAGTGTGAAAGAAGCAATGACCGATGCATCATGGATTGAGTCTATGCAAGAAGAACTCAATCAGTTCATCCGACTTGATGTATGGGAGTTAGTACCTCGACCAGACAATATCGATCCCCTCACCCTGAAATGGTTATTCAAAAACAAGATGGATGAGGAGCAAACGGTCATTAGGAACAAAACTCGGTTAGTTGTGAGAGGTTATAAACAAAAGGAGGGAATTGACTTCGCAGAATCCTTTGCCCCGGTTGCTCGGATGGAAGCTATTAGGATTTTCTTGGCATACGCTGCACACAAATCATTCACAGTGTATCAAATGGACGTGAAGACGGCTTTCTTGCATGGGCCGCTAAAAGAAGATGTGTATGTATGTCAACCTGAAGGTTTCATCAATACTGAACATCCAAGCCATGTCTACAAGTTGAAAAAGGCAATTTATGGTTTGAAACAAGCACCGAGGGCATGGTACGACGAATTATCATCATTTCTTCTACAAAATCACTTCAGCAAAGGAACCATTGATCCAACGTTGTTTATCAAGCACTACGGCAACGACATCTTGGTGGCTCAGGTCTATGTAGATGATATTATATTTGGTTCTACTAACCCAAAATATTCCATATTATTTGCCGACCTTATGAAAAGTCGATTCGAAATGTCCATGATGGGGGAAATGACGTTCTTTCTTGGTCTCCAAGTTCACCAATCCCCCCGTGGTATTTTCATAAATCAGTCCAAGTATGTGCTTGAGATTCTAACGAAATTTGGCATGGAAAACTGTGATCCTATTGGTACTCCAATGGACACTAAACACAAGCTTGACTTGGATAAGAAAGGGACATCTGTAGATGCTACAAAATACCGAAGTATGATCGGGTCCCTTATGTACTTAACCTCAAGCAGACCGGACATTGTGCATGCTACATGTTTATGTGCTCGGTACCAGGCTAAGCCAACCGAGAAGCACCTCAAGGAGGTTAAAAGGATCTTTCGTTATCTCCGGGGAACCATTAACATGGGTCTCTGGTATACGAAGGATTCTGGTTTTAATCTCACTGGTTTTTCAGATGCCGATCATGCAGGGTGTCAGGATACATTCAAGAGCACTTCCGGTGGAGCACAATTCTTAGGCGAGAAGCTAGTGAGCTGGTCATCAAGGAAACAAGACTGTACGGCGTTGTCAACAGCGGAAGCAGAATATGTGTCTCTATCCGTATGTAGTGCTCAAGTCCTTTGGATGAGAACACAACTCACAGATTATGGCTTTTACTTTAACAAAGTCCCTATTTTTTGTGATTCACAATCAGCCATAGCCATATCCTGCAACCCGGTCCAACACTCCAAGACCAAGCACATAGCTGTCCGATTCCATTTCATAAAGGAGCATGTGGAAAAAGGAACGATCGAACTGTTCTTTGTCAAGACGGACTACCAACTAGCCGACATCTTCACCAAAGCTCTTCCTCAAGACAGATTTGAATTTTTGGTTCGTCGACTTGGTATGCGTAGTTTCACTCCTGATGAACTTGAACGTCTTGCACATTCGTAGTAATCTTGTATATATCTATCAGAAAACCAAAATACAAAAATATAAAACCTATAAAAACAAAATAAAAAATGAGAAAACCTTTCAAAAAATACCAAAAATATTCTTCTCCGACATGTCTCTCAGCATCGATAATATGGACGTGCTTAGAAATGTTGTTCAATAACGACACGGGTACGTACATAAAGTTCGAATGAGAGTTCAAATGTTTTTTAAAACATGTCTTTTTTATTTTCCTTCTCATAATGGCTTATAGTCACATGTCAGACTATAACCCGGTCCCTAAATAAAGGAAAGTCTTCGACTTATCCTCAACAACGAGAAATTCATTTTTCTCGGTCATGAGCTTATATCAAAACATTCAAAGTTTTAAGCTCATGAACACAATTTTTCTCGGACTTTTGAGCACAATTTTTCAAAGTATTTCAAAACAGTGTGCTCATATACTCCCCTATTTAAATTGAATCTCTTTTCGAGGGGGAGTATAATGATTTCATAAACATTTGTTCCAAAGTTTCATGACACATTATTCTCTCCATGTTTCATCACTAGTTTCAAAAAATTTCAATTTCATGCAATTTTTGAGGGGGAGAATAGTGATTAAAATGTGTTATCTTGAATAAGATCTCTGATATAAGTGCTTTCTCTTCCTAATATGTGCAAAAATCTCTCTTTTTATGATGCACATATGTAGGGGGAGCGGTTTTGGTGATATAGAAAACTTTCAAGGTGTAAACATTGATTTCATCAACACCTTGACTGCATTTTCAATTGATTTTTCTGGTTACGATATCTATACCCTTCAACACATAAATTCACGATGGTATTGGTGTCAAAAGGTGGTTAGGTATTCGTCCTATGATCCAACCAGAACCGGAGGGATCTTCCCAGGGACAATCCATTAGAACTTAGAAGTCCTTAGGAAAGATGGAGTAGTTGAGTGTACGGGAATAATGCCGACTAATGACTTAAGCTAGTATTGGAACAATCACAACAAGGTGCTAGTTATGACGTCTTGGTAAGCATTGAAGGGGTTGAAGAATGAAAAAGAAATGTAAGGATAAAGGGTGTAAAGAAAGAAGCCCTCCATACAACTTAGGCAGAAACCGGGTCAATACATCTATTATCAGAATCACTTTGATGATTTCTGATACTGAAGACAAAGCATCATGGACCCAGTGATGCAATGCACAACCCTTCCCAGCCTACTCAAGCTTCTCTCAAAAGAAGTTTGTTTTATTGTCACGGAGTTCAACTCATTTCTATCAACTTTCTCATTCCGAGATAGTAGATATTGAATAGGTGGCAGTCTGCTCCAGCCTCCGATCACCAAATAAACGTGCACTTATAGAGTCTAGAGCCAACGAGATTCATCAAAAAATCTCATTAGGACACTTATTCCATAGATCAATTGTTGTTCATCATTAGAACACAAGCGATGATTTACAGAGTCCTACGCTCTATCCTTGTGGTATTGCTAGAACATTCAGAGTGATACTCTGTAGTATTCATAGTGATGAATGGAAATCCTTCCAGTGTTAACATCAAACAGCACTGCGGTAGGTCATATGTAAGATTCACTTGAATTAAACATATGTTAACTGGAAAGCAACAGTGGTTTGATTCTTAATTGATTCAAACTCGTTCCAGGACTCGACGCAATATCTTTATGATCTTGCCAGAACATTCAGAGTAATACTTTTCAGTATTTATAGTGACGAATGGAAATCCTTCCAGTGTCATCATCAAACAGCACTGCGGTAGGTAACTTGTGCGATTCTATATGAATCAAACTTGTGTCAACTGGAAAGCAACGATGGTTTGATTCTTAATTGATTCAGACTTGTTCCAGGAAAGTGAATTGACGACCTAATCAGCAGAATGGAACTGCATGATTCACTCCTTACTTTGAATTATCTTTCGATATATTCAAGTATTGAGAACGGCTACCACAGCTGGAAATCCTGTCAAGGAAGTTCTTTGAACTTACCTGATCACAGGTACAGTATTCGTACTGTATAACGGGAAACCGGTGGAATGCAAACGGTGGCGTTATCTCAAGAGTCGCAATTCAAGGCCACATATTCAGGATTATTGAAGAAAGCTCAAGAACATCTAAAGACAAAGACTTCCGCTACTCTGATGATCAAGGGAGATTGTTAACAAGCTTTCATGTCAACTCAAAACATGAGTATGTGGGTAAAGACACAAGAACACAAGCTGGAAAAGTTACAAGATCAAGTCAAGGCAAAGATCCAAGATCACAAGTCATGAAAGGAACTATGAAAGAACTCTCAAGACAACGAGCTTCAAAGTCTGCAACACCAACGAAGTGAAGTCACATATTACATGACCACCCCTTAGGGGGAGATTGTTAGCCGTATTTAAAGTGATGGTCATATAATATACCGTTGCGAAGCTCGTGAAAAATACTATTCAACGGTGTCGAGAGTTCTTAGTTATTAATGTTTATGTAACGGGAATTAGTCCCGAACACACAAATGAGGAAGGCCTCCTAAACACTTACTACTTAGTATAAAAGGCCTCCTAAGCCTCATTTGTGTGTGTGTTTTCCATTTCATTGGTTTTGTAGAGAGAGAAACGTATGTGTTTCTCTCACTAGGAATTCACACCTTTGTTTTTTCTCTTTTCCTTCATCTAATCTAATCTTTCTTTTTTGGTTTAATCTTCATCTTTATTTCTTGTTCTTATAAGTCGTGTGCTACAATCCAACAATAGCATATCCACATATTTCGATACTTGACAGTCATTCTTGGTTATCTCGTTGGTCTTGCCTATGCGAGAAGGGTATGGAATTCTGGGTTGATAAGGGTTAGGTGAAGGTGTAGTTGGTGAAGGTTGTGATGTTGAAGGGTCCTTCCGAGATATATCGTCATGACGAGGCGGAGAGGGTAATGGTGTACTAACACTAGGTGTAGGAGGAGTAGGGATATATGGTGGTGGAGGAGGTGTAGATGATGGTGGTGGGTCAGGTGGATTGACAATGGTAATTCCACTACGCGTAGTTATAGCACTCACATTAGCTCGCGGATTGGTGACGGTGTTTGAAGGTAGAGAACCCGAAGAAGAAGAAGGTTGAGCTTCGGGCAAGAAACTAGCCAATAGATTCTTTAATTCAGTTGTTTGAGTGATGAAGGAGGATTGAAGATTATCACGAACCTCGGTTCTGATGTCATTTCCTTGCTTCAAGATATCTCCTTTCAAATTGATTATTTGGCTCTGTAGGTTCTTGATTTGCTCACCTTGAGTTCTCATGATGGCATCAACATCGGTGTTTATGGGTGGGTGTTGTTGGGTGGGTGGTTGATAAGGGTTAGAAGCTATTGGTGGGATTTGGTTGCTTCTATTATAGTTGGTGGCGGGGTTTTGGTTTTGAGGAGAAAAACCGGGTGAAAGGTAATTGTTGGAACGGTAGCTCAGCAGATTTCTATCCCCTTGTTGTCTAGCTTGGTAATTTTCCGGTGAATAATTACCGTAAGCTGCATACACATTTTCCGGATTTCCTTATGTCGAAGGACAATCGGTGTATGAGTGAGGACCGCCACATGTTTCACAAGGATTAGCAACCGCTTTAACTTGTTGTTGTTGTTGGTTTGAAGCGAGAAGCGTAATACTTTTGCTCATTTCAGCTATCATGCGGGTGAGTTCGGTCATCTCAGGGTTTGCTGAGGTAGAAGAAATATTGACTCTCGGGTTGTTCCTAGAAGAAGCAGAGGAATCCCAGTTCTTGTGGTGAGTAGTCATGTTCTCAATAAGCTCTCTACACTCCTCGGGTCTCCTTTTCATGAATGTGCCACCGGCGGCTGCATTGATCGTATCACGATCTCGAAAAGTCAATCCGTTGTAGAAAGTATCAATCAATGTGACGGGAAGCATGTTGTGGTTTGGACATCTATCGATCAAGACATTATATCTCTCCCAAGCGTCAAAAAGAGATTCATCAGGGTCTTGCATGAAACCGCTGATCTGATTGCGAAGGCTTGTGACCATGGATGGTGGAAAGTAGCACGATAAAAATTGTTGAGTCATATCATCCCAAGTGTGAATAGAATTCTTCGGGAGATGATCAAACCATTTCTCGGCATGATGCGATAAAAGTATGTGGGAAGAGTTGTAGGCGAAGTACATCCATTGTGGCCCCAGGCAACTTCATGCTTTGGGTGATTGTAATGAACTTGTCGAGGTGTTTGTTGGCATCATCATCAGGCAATCCTCTAAATGGGTTTGTTTGTACTTGCTGAATCATGTGGTGCTTCAACGAAAACTCAGGAGCGTTGATTTGCATCGGCGCAATCGGTCCTCCTCGTCCAAACATGGTTGGTTGACAAAGTTCCTCCATGGTCCGAAGATCGGGCTGTGGAAGAGCATTGTTGTTATTATTATTATTGAGGTTCGGTGGAATGTTGTTGTTGTTAACACCTGCCATATCTAAATCTTCTTGAGGCTCGGGCTCTTGATAATTAGAAGATCTAGTACGCATACACCTGAAAATGCAAAAGAAAACAAAACCAAACACAAAAACAATATATATACACAATAAAGATAAAATCTTTTTGGATTTTTGAAATTTTTAATTTTTATGGTTTTTTACCAATTTTTAATTTTTATGAGTTTTTGGAATTTTTTATGCAAGAAAAGTAACGTTCACAAGTGAGCGGATCCCAAAAAGCAACGTGTCTCTCACATAAAACCGTCAATCTTAACGAAAAGAGCCGGCAGCGGCGCCATTTGATAACTGGTATTTTACCTAATTAAAAAGATATTAAAGATTAAGTTCGTGTTCTCGGTATCTTAACGAATTGATCTAGGTTCTCTTATGTGACTCTATTGTTTTTGGTGAAAAAGAATATTTTTGGTTGTTTTTAATTAAATGTGCAAAGACTTTAAGTAAAGGTGCTCTTAAAGTAAATCTAAGTCTAATTAAAGTAAAGGTGCAGGTATTTTAAAAGCGTGACTGAAATTAAAGGGCACTAAAGTAAATGACGCAAACTTAAATCTAACTAAGGCAAACTTAAAATGCGACTAAAACTTAAACTAAGGTAAAACTAAAATAAAGCTAAGGCAAATAATCTTAAAGTGCAATTAAATAAAAGGCAGGAAAAATAAAGCTTGAAAATAAAAATCAAAGACAAAAGCTAATAAGAACCTGAATACAGCTCATTCGGAATAAACCTTCGTTTGGAACAATCACTCGTCCGGAATGTCACCTTCGGTTGAAATGATTCTTCTTCGCTTGGAATATTACCAAAATCCTTGATCTGGAACTAATTGATCTGAATATGTTACTTATCCAAAACAATCCTTCGTTCGGAACTTTACTGATTCGGAACTCTAAATTTTGCCCTGATTCGGAACTATTTGGTCACCCTTGATTCGGAAGTTTCCGAATGAATCCCCTTGATTCGGAAGTTGCCCCTTGATCCGGAACTTTATTCGGAACTTTTAAGAAGTTCCGGATGAAGCTTGATCCGGAAGTTTATGACTTCCGAATGAAAATCCTTGATTCGGAACTTGGTCCTTGATTCGGAACTTTGAGTTGATTCGGAACTTTGAGAAGTTCCGGATGAAACCCTTGGTTCGGAACTTTGGAGTTCCGAACGAATACTCTTGACTCGGAAGTTTTCACTTCGTCCGGAACTTTGAAAGTTCCGGATGAACAAGTTTGGGTCAGAAGTTTTGTTGAATTAAAAATCTTCCGGATGAAACCTTTATTCGGAACTTTGGAAGTTCCGAATGAACACTTTCCCTCCTTCTTGATTCGGAAGTTTTCACCTGGAAAGATCAGTAACAAAAACAACTTCCCCGAAGAACAAGGGATACAGTAACAGCAGATATAAACACAAATTAACCAAAATAAACACAAACGATTAATCTAAACAGTACGAATCAACAAATAAACATCAACAAACAGTTAAAAACAAGAAATCAAACAACTTTAACCACAATAATCAAAAACCAATTTGGATCAAAATAAAAGCATGAACATGAACATAAACATAAACACAATAAATCAAAGATAAAGAAAGGTAGATGATAGATTAACAAAATAAAGTAAAGATTTGACAAGAATTTAAATGAAAACTTGGAATTAAATGGTAATTAAGGTGCATAACATGAATTTAAATTGACAAGATATGTAAATGACAAGATAAGTAAATGGTGGAAGGTCTAATTGTCACTATTAGCCAACAAGAATGAAATGATAAACATCCTAATCTATTTATAGGGGAGGATTAAGGAAGCTTCCTCCCCTCTTTCCTTTTCTCTTAATTGCGTAGTTAAGTCCCTCCTTCTTTTAATCTTCATTAATTGCATACTTAGTCCTTTTCTTCTAATCTTCTTTAAAATTGGACTTAAGGGACTTTTGGCTTCGGGATTTCTTTTGAACTCGTCTTTAATTTCTTCAATAAAATAGACTTGAATTCTTCGGCTTTTGATTAACTTCCGTCTTTTGACTTTTTCTTCGATAAATCTTCAGAATTGGTCGTGGACTTCCGTTCTTTTTACACTCTTGACTTCTCGACTTCGTCTTTCATCTTTTTCTTCAATAAAAGTCCGTAAATGCCCGTGAATGTCCGTGTTTTCTCCACTTTTCACCTTTTCGTCCTAAATTACAACAAAAACACAAACCACGCATAATTCCGACATAAAAGACATAAAATACACGTTTTGGTCCGGTAATTATTGTAATTAAGTGGTAGAAAAGATGGGTGTTTACACACCTATCATTCGCCAATACCTACATCAATGTAACACAAGATATTATTTATTTATCTAACACCCCCAAATCGTATGCGCAGCGGAACTACAACATTTGGGTGCTAGACAGTTATCATCACACACAAGTTATTTCGAACGACTCAAAAAGACGTAAAAATTTAAACATAAATTAAACATTGTTAAAAACATCATTGTCTACTGCTTCCCAAAACCCCATAGAAAATACAAAACAGAGTTGCGTTTAGGTCCCCACTGAATCTCAACCCAAAAGTACATTACTTGTTTCACATGACATAATATAAAAGTTTTAAGTTATAAAAGAGAGGAAAGACAAAGTAGACCGCCAAGCCACAACAACTTCCATCCTCGCATGCTCCTTGCTACCATATCATCTATTACCTGAAACACATGCTTAAAGGGGTCAACAAATAATGTTGAGCGAAATTTATAGGTTTTACAATCTCATTTTTGAACATAAGTATATAAAATCAATCACGATCATTTATGGAATTGTCGATCAAACAATCTATCATTCAAGGTTATTATCGTTAGCAATAGCTAATAATTGTGTTTAAGCTCATGACACTAATCCGTTAAATCAATCACCCGCGTACATTTACCGGCATGATTAAGATGAAACCAGTGCCCCTTCTAAAGGCATTAGTTGCAATTATACCTTATTTCTTTATCACAAGTTATCCGTCCGCAGAGGGTACTCAACGTACTAGCTCTCGTCTCGGATAGGGTCGTCAACCTCATAGTACTATCAATTGTATAAGCCGCTATTTTCAATCCACACGAGGATTAAACAATAGTTAATAGTTCATGAATATAGGGTCTTATTCAACTAGGTACTCAACACAATTCAGGCAACTTTCGGGTCCAACAATCATTCATGACTTATGTTCGTTTTATTTAAAATAGCATGCATCCCCCTCGCGGGTAAAACAATTTAAAAGTGTTATAAAGCGAGGCTATAAACTCACCTTGCGTAGTAGTAGTTGTTCTAGCGAAGACGTAACGAAAATATCACCGACGATATGGTTGCCCCGGAAAATCTAACACGTGACCTAAAAATCAAAATACGAAAACCGAATCAATACTCCGTGTACATTATTGTACTAAACACACGTATATAAAAACACTTAATACTTATAAAACTCACGCCAAAACTCATACATGTGATTATTACTCGACTCGTACTATCTATCTATGTAATTAAAAAGGTTTCCCATTTTATAACTTTGCCGGTACTTACCAAAAGTACGGGCTGTTTTCTAACACTTAAGCATCACTATAAATTACAAAAAAATTTGTATAAATCCCTTACAACCTGTAGAAATCCCATTTTAAATTCCATAAAAAGTTTTCACTTTTTAGACCCATTACTCATTACATTACTAGACGTAAACTTTTCGGACAGATTTTGCACTTTTACCATGTAAGACTTCTTTGACTCATTTAAAACATACCATTAGAAAATTTGACTTCTAAGTCTAAAAATAGACTCAAAAATACAGGTTTAGCACCAAAGAAAAACTTTCAATTATTTATAAAACTCTATCTATGGTCCCCGGGATTTGACCTAAAACCAAACATAATTTCGGATTATGTTGATTCTCATCTCCCGGTACACGAACTTTCAAAGTAGCATAACTTTTGACTCGTTTGGAGTCGTAAGATCTTTCTTATACCAAATCGAAGCTAAGATAATGCTATACAACTACATCCTAGCCTCATGACCTGTTTTCAAAGTTAAACCCTCGAAAACCTGCTTAAACAATCCGCCTAATTTTTCCTTCCTCAAAATCAACCCAACACTTGTTTCCAATCCATTCTAACATAACCTAGACCTATACTAACCACTTATAATCAATCACAAACACCCTAATCAGCCTATAATACTAAGAAAATCAAATCTTCATAAAAAACCAAATCCTAAATCACACATGCAATATGTTTAACCTATTTAAAAACATCAAAAACATAACTCTAAACACAAACCCACAACACAAATCATCAAACACCATGAACAGCCAAACACCCCCATTTGGCCGTGGGGTGTTGGTGTTCAAAACACCCCAACCAGATTGATTTTGGTTGGTTTTGTGGATGATTATCCATTACCCAAACATCAATCAAACATGCAAATGATTTAATTACATCAAAACATACTTTTGAAAAATCTTTGATTCTTGAATAATTTATGTTAATGCATGTTGAAATGGATTACACTAAAACACTTACTAAGGATAATTAAGATGTGGTCTAAACTTGGTTTGTTCAAAATCAAAAGAAAGAAAAAAATTGTATGGTGGTCGTGGTGTGGAGGCCGACGGCCAAAGAGAGAGAGGAGAATGAGAGAAAAAAATTTGAAATGATTTTTGTTTGTGTGTTTTTCCATCCTTCCCTTTTGTAAAGTTTTGAGGGGCATCTTTTGCCATCTTTGCTTTCTTTTGGCCTCATTTTTAAACGACAAATTTTAGTAGCGGGAAACGACTTACTAGTCGGTTTTGAAACTTTGCGGGAGTCGGGGGTCGCCCCGAACACTCAAAAATACTTTTAAAGCAATTTAAACGCACCCGGGATAAAATAAAACGCACCCGGCTCGACTTAACACGAACCAAAAATAAGATTCTCGAAAAATTCTAATATCGACAAAGCGACAATAAAACATAAAAAATTGGGCATCCGTCGGGATCGTAGTCGTCGTCAGCTTTCTTAAATCGTCAGTCGTTAAGATTATGACCTCAAACGTTGGTTTCAACTTAAACCGTTAAATATATAATAAACGAAATTTCTTAAAAATTTAAAAAATATTCGAAATTTAGGGTAAAATAAATGACCTCGGGTTCTGGGTATCACAATTTACACGTTTTTCCATTCTCCCTCGATGGAGCAGCCCATATTTGGCTTGAAAACGAACCATTATCTACTTTTACATGGGCTAATCTAGAGTCAAAATTCTTAAATAAGTTTTACCCTTATGCTAAAACGAGAAAAATTCGGTTGGAAATTTCTAACTTTGTAGAGTCGGACAATGAAACGTTGAGGCTTGGGAGCGATTTAAGGATTTTGTACGTTCTTGTCCTCATCGTGGATTTTCCGCTTTGCATTTGATTGATTCATTTTATAACGGGTTTACCCAATACGATCAACAGTCTCTTAACACTACTGCAAGCGGGAATCCATACTCTCGGAGTACTAGTGAGGCTTTAATGACTATTGAGAACAAGTCTCAAGTATGGAGTAAGGCCGAAGTATCCGGTAACACGACTGTTATCATCAGGAGTGGACTTCTTTTCACATCTACCACGAGAGTTAGTGATGAGCCATTTATTGATTCGGATGACCCTATTTTGGATGATTCTTCTACTTCCTTTCCCATGTGACTAGTGACTCTTCTCCTTCGGATTTTGAGGAATAAGTAGTTAT
Source organism: Glebionis coronaria (assembly GCA_025667525.1). NCBI lineage: Eukaryota > Viridiplantae > Streptophyta > Magnoliopsida > Asterales > Asteraceae > Glebionis > Glebionis coronaria. The sequence goes on from CM046876.1 coordinate 536,300,038, forward strand.
TGAGCGACTCCCGATTGAGTTGACCCCGACCCACCACAAATTAATGAAGGGTGTTATGAGGATTTTCAAAATCAAGGTTTTCCAATTCCAAAAGATTTTCAAAATCATAACAATTTTCAAAGTCATAATCAAGGGGATTTTCAAAATCAAAACTTGCAAATGGACTTAATTATTAATATGCTTCTAGAAAATGAAAAGCAACATCAAGAAACTGAGAAGGAGGTTTAAGCACTCAGAGAAGAAAACATAGCTTTTCAAACCCAATTGTTGCAAGCTTTACCCGCTAATTTTAAGGCTAACACTACTACTAGTAGTGATGTTCCCGCTGTGGATCCTTCCATCTCTCCGCCAATAAAGGAGAGACAAGGCCCAAAGATTATCATGAGTTTTACTCCACCTCTGGTGTTAACACCCACAAATATGTAGCTCTTCTCTTTTCTCACCTTTTGTGCAAATTCCCGAGATTGTACTTGAGCCTGCTATACCTAATTATTTTGAGACCATACTTGATAAGACTTATGATGAGACTAGTGCCATAGATGAGCCTACATTACTCATTGATGACCCCATTCCCTTTATGACTCTTTCACCTACTCCTCCAAATGACTTTGTGCTTTCTTCAAATTCTCTTAGTAAGACATGTTTTGATACACCTATTTTTGAGGAGTGTGGAGAACTTAATAATGAGTCCATAGAAGAAGAACCCTTAATTGACCATACACCTAGGGAATTTGTGAAGTTGGTTTTTAGTGAGAAGGATCCTATACTCTTAGATATTGCTACCTTCTTACTTAAGGAACCTTTAGAAGAATCTAATTTGGATGATCATTTAGAAAGTCCACCTCATAAATATTATCCGGATATGGATGAGTTATCTTATGATTCTGACTATTCTTTTAATTCTTCCTCGGGATCGGATGAGGATGACTCTCCTATTTTACAAAACCTGACTTTTGAGAATCATGATAAGGCTACTAGTGATTTCTCGGATTCTTTACTCCTAGTGATGATTTTTGTACCCCGGGTGTTGAGAGATTCCATCACGAGGTTCCTTTTTATGATCTCGTGTTATTGGTTTTCTTAGATGAGCTTAATTACAATCATGGTATTGATGAGAGGGCAAATTGAAATTTTTGATATTGATATTGATTTTGAAAACTCGGTTTTTGACAAATTCACATTTGCCTCTTCACCGATTACTTTTGATTCTACCATCGATTCTATACAACATATTACTTTTAGTGATGATGATGGTTTTCTTATTCCCGAGATCGATGAGTTTCTTGATATTGACACACCCATTGAGTACATTCCCGGGTATATTGATGCGGAGGGAGATATACTTTTTTATAGGATTTACTACATGATGATACTATCCACTCTCTCCCTCCCACCCAACCCTTTCATAATGCTAAAGAGAACACCGGCCCGGGGGTTCCCATTATTAGTGTTTTGACACCTACTTTTTCACCCCCGATGTCTATTGTTGATTTCATATTTGAGGGTGATTCTTTTATGGTTGACACCGAGTTGTCTTTCTATCTTCTCATAAAGGGAACGATTATTTGATCCGGGTATACACAATTTTGAGCTATTTAAGTATCTTACTAATAAAATCAAAGGAAACTTTTTACATACTAAGGATCATTACCTTATGACTATACCCTTCATTGTGCTAGACTTTTGACTAAGGGAAATCCGTACCTCATATAATTGTTTGCTATTGCGACTTTGGGTTGATTTCCTTTAGAGATGGAAATCATGTATTTGATCCCAATGTACTTTATGGGGTTTTCCTTATTTGGGATGTTATTTTATTTTATCATGGAGAGCTTTTCCTTTACGGGTAAGTCTTTTTCTCTCCATGATGGTTTCCCAAGGACAAATTAATTTGGGGAATCGAGTCGAGCTAAAGACTCTGGGAATAAAATCAAGCATTAAATAACTAGGTTTAGTTTCCTTAGACTTTTCCATCTATAAGAGGTATTATAGTTGAGGATAAGTGTAGGGGGAGCCAACTATCTTGTTGTTTTGTGGTGTTTGTTTTAGGGATATTCTTTCATTCCATGGTGCTTACTGAGGCGACCCGTGATCTCATAATACCAGTTTTATTTTAAACTTATTGTGATTCTAAAATTTTCTATTAATAATGACTACATTGATTTCACTTTAGTTGTCTATTCCTTAGCTTGATTTAACCAACATACTCAATGTCCTAAGTGTAGGGGAGTTTATTCTTCCACATGCTTAAATATTGAGGGCAATGTTTATCCTAAGTGCAGGGGATACTTATATCGAAGTAAAGTGAGATTTTCCATGAATTTGTCCTCATTAAAAAAGGGAAAATTAAAATATTTGATCTATTTTGGCCTAATAGTATTTTCTTTTATTTTTCTTTATGTTTGTATATATTTTTATTTCTTTCAAGTTCTTCAAAAATAAATGAAAAAGCAAAAAATATAAAAAAGGATATGGTTTTGATTTGTTTAGATGTCTTTGACATATTAGGCCCATCATGAATATTTTGACTCAACCCGAGTTTGCTTATTCAAGCTTATTCTAGCTAATATCCTTAACCATGTAAATCGTTAACTCGATTTATTAGGCTAAGCATCCACGAGTCTCATTATTTGAGATTTCAAATTGTGAAGAACGAGAGATGATAGAGTTTGAAGTAAGTGTAAAGGGCTAGCTAAAATTCTTATGAATTATTTGTGGCTATTACACTCCCTTTCGTAACTTTTAATTTCTTGTCAACGCCTTATTAATTGTTAATAAATAATCAAGAACGGTTTTTCTGATTTTTTTGTCTCTGATGCATTTTTGACTAATCAACCGTGGTTAATATAAGTACATGTTGGGGACCGCTTTATATGTGTTGATTTTATATCTTGTTTAATAAGTGTCATGAGAGTTATTTTATTATATATATATATATATATATATATATATATATATATATATATATATATATATATATATATATATATATATATATATATATATATATATATATAATATAAATAAAAATAGAAAAAAGAAAAAAATAATATATATAATAAAAGATCCTAAATGGATAGTGATGTGTAAGGTTTCTATGGTGATTCAATATTTCCTTGACGGGTTGCGGGATCATGGTATTAACTTTTCCGGTCCAATATTGCCTTGACGGGCTGCGGGATCGAGAATTCGAAAGTCCTAAAAAGACCAAGGATATAATTTATTGCGTGAGTTAACTTATTGTGTGAGTAACCACTTATTAGGCGGGAATATAAGCTTGGCATATATAAGGTGATCGCTTAAAATTTTGATGTGGACTTATATTAATTGTGGGTGGTTTTTTAAGTATTGGATGAGATGGTTAAATATTGATTAAAACCGTGCTTTCTTATTTTAGAATTCTCTTTTATATTTCACGCCGATAAAGTCAAATTTGCTCTCAAGCAATTTTCTCAATAAAATCGGATTAGATGCAAAATAAGTGAGAGTATGTAGTTAACACAATTAATTCTTATGAATGAGTCGATGCACTTTTACTTATGAATGACAATGATCTCGTTTTTACGCTTGGTATGGGAAACACGAACTTAAGGGTGATTAATATTCATGGTACCAAAAGCCCTAATCAAAGTCACTGATTTCTTTACAAGTTTATTCCATCAAATAATTTCAAAAGTAAATAAATAATTGGGATTGTCTTTCCTTATATTGCTTATCTTTCATTTCTTTGTTCAATAAAATTCCAAAAAGCGTGGAATAGTGTAGTATTGTATATAGAGTCAAATAAAGGCCAAGATGGATTAATTATGAGAAAAATGTAAATTTGTGCTTTAAAATAATGCATTGCATGACGGCATTTCAATGATCAAGTGTAGGGGAATTTGTTAACTGTGTAAACACTTACCCTTTTACCACTAAAAACATTAAAACCCAAACCTAAAACATGAATAAAAACATAAAATGTCGGAATTACGCGGGTTGGAATGAAGTTTGAGGGACTGAAGATGCTCATTTTCCAAGCTCATGGATTAAAGTTGCAAAAGATTCACGTTTTAAAGAAGCCAGAGACTGAAATTGCCAAAGCTGGAAAGTATTCTACTAGATCTCCATTTGGACCAATAAGAATTCAACAAAGGCCGTCACACGGATTGAGAATTTAATCAATAAACACCAGCTATTAGTATCACAATCCCAACAATGGTTCTAATTATTAATCCCGACAACACCAGTTGGCCCAATGAGAAAGCGCCATGTGTCCATATTTTTCTCAACCATTTTGAAGACGATCCAGACCATTTCAGAGAAAGAGTTCAACATGAAGATTGATCTACGAGTCAAGACGAACACGCTGGTATCAACCAGTTACAATGTCGTGGCTTAAAACAAAAACCCCCAATCTCACTTACACTCCAAGAACCCTAATCCAGCTGGCAATTTTCTATTGGACGAATTACTAACTTTCACTGAAATCACTGTCACTCTACATTTCCTCAAACCTCACCCCCGTTCCTCTCCTCTCCAATAAATACACAACCCCGCTCATCCACACACACACTTTACCTTTAACCGTTTCTCTAAAAAGTAGGACTTGTAACTGAATTCAGTTACGAGCTAGGTGTAGTTTGTATCTAGCATAGTTTTTATATCAATACACTTAAAATTGTACCTCAATTCAGTCTATATTCAATAAACTTCCTTCATTTACTTCGAATCATTTCAGCTGCTTCAAGTTTTTGATTTTGGTTATGAATTTGTGTTTCTGCTGTTATTTTAGAGTCATGATGTTGTTTAGATAGATTTGGTTTCATATGTAGATGAATTGTGGTGGAAATTTGGATTTTAGAAAAAGTATTCTTTCGTTTTGAATTATAGAATCAAGCTCTGTTGATTTACAGCTTTGATCAATAGAGGTGATGAAGAATAGTAGTTTGTAGATCAATTTTTAGCTTACTTCATCAAAGGTCTTGGCATGGAAGTGTAGGTTACACACCTTTACTATTTTCTGCATAATCGTAGCATAAACTGTTGTAGTTATTGTTTAGTGTTAATTTCACTAGCAAATTGCTGAATTTTATCTGATATTGTTTGCTGATAATTGATAGGTGTGTAAACACCCATCTTTTCTACCACTTAATTACAATAATAACCGGACCAAAACGTGTATTTTATGTCTTTTATGTCGGAATTATGCGTGGTTTGTGTTTTTGTTGTGATTTAGGACGAAAAGGTGAAAAGTGGAGAAAACACGGACATTCACGGGCATTTACGGACTTTTATTGAAGAAAAGGATGAAAGACGAAGTCAAGAAGTCAAAAGTGCAAAAAGAACGGAAGTCCACGACCAATTCTGAAGATTTATCGAGGAAAAAGTCAAAAAACGGAAGTTTACCAAAAGCCGAAGAATTCAAGTCTATTTTATTGAAGAATTTAAAGACGAGTTCGAAGAAATCCCGAAGCCAAAAGTCCCTTAAGTCCAAGTTTAAAGAAGATTAGAACAAAAGGACTAATAACGTAATTAATGAAGAATTAAGAAGAAAGGGACTTAATCTTGCAATTAACAAGAAATGAAGGAGGGGAGGAAGCTTCCTTAATCCTCCCCTATAAATAGATTAGGATTATTTATTTTTCATTTTGTTGGCTAATCGTGACAATTAGTCCTTCCACCTTTAATTACCTTGTCAATTTAAATACTTGTCCATTTAATTACCTTGTCTTGCACCTTAATTACCACTTAATTCAAGTAAGTTTTTCTTTTTAATTCTTGTTAATCTTTATTTTTATCTTGTTAATCTCATTCTTCCTTTCTTAATCTTTGATTGTTATTGTTTATGTTTATGATCTTGATTTTGGTTGATTTATTTAAGTGGGTTTTGATTATTTTGATTAAGTTTTGTGAGTTTGATTGATTTGGATTGATTGTTTATGCTTAATAGTTGTTTATTTGATTGTTTGATTTAATCTTGTGTTTGATTTAGCTTAGTTTTTGTTAGATCCAAGCTATTTTTACTTTCCTTGTTCTTCGGCCTTTGGTTTCTGATCATTCCCAGACTCGAGCCCAGAATATTCCGAGTAAGGTCTTGGCAGTATTCTCTATTCGGAATATTCGTTATTCTGAATAAGACAGTATTCCGAATAGGCCAAGTCTTTCCGAATAGGGGGATTTTTCCGAATAGGAAGTTTATTCCGAGTAGGACTAAATATTCCGAATAGAGGCTGACATTCCGAATAGGGACTTTTATTCCGAATAGGAATAGTATTCCGAATAGACTGGATTTTCCGAATAGGCCAAATATTCCGAGTAGAACTTTATTCCGAATAGGGACAGATATTCCGGATAGAGGTATTATTCCGAATAGGAGGATTATTCCGAATAGGGTTTTGTTTTCCGAATAGGGAGCTATTCCGAATAAGCACCTTTTTCCGCATAGTGACAGTATTCCGAATAGGGGTTTTATTCCGGATAGGGACTTATTATTTTCAGTTTCTTTCATTTTAGCATTTAATTTCGAGCTTTAATTTTCCTGCCTTTTTACTTAGTCGCACTTTAAGTTTATTGCCTTAGATTTATTTTAGCTTTGCCTTGATTTAGTTTTAGTTGCATTTTAAGTTTGCCTTAGTTAGATTTAAGTTTGCGTTATTTACATTATTGCCCTTTAATTTTAGTCTTGCTTTTAAATACTTGCACTTTACTTTAAGATAGACTTAGATTTACTTTAATTGCCCATTTTCTTTAATTGTTTTGCACATTTTATTTTAAACACTACAACGACACATCTTTGTTCCACCAAAAACAACAGAGTCACACATTAAACTCAAGTTTTTCAATTCGATTAGACCAACACAACGAACTTTAAGTTTTATACGGGGTGTCAAAAGCCTTGTATCAAATGGCGCCGCTGCCGGCTCTTTTCGTAAAGATCAACAGTTTTCTGTGAGAGACACGTTGCTTTTTGGGATCCGTTCACTTGTGAACGTTATTTTTCTTGCTTAAAAAATTCAAAAAATCATAAAAATTAAAAAATTGATAAAAAAAACCATAAAAATTAAAATTTTCAAAAATCCAAAAAGATTTTATTTTTATTGTGTATATATATTGTCTTTGTGTTTGGTTTTGTTTTCTTTTGCATTTTCATGTGTATGCGTACTAGATCTTCCAATTATCAAGAGCCCGAGCCTCAAGAAGATTTAAGTATGGCAGGTGTTAACAACAATAATCAACCACCGCACCTCAATAATAATAATAACAACAATGCTCTTCCACAGCCCGATCTTCGGACCATGGAGGAACTTTGTCAACCAACAATGTTTGGACGAGGAGGACCGATTGCGCCGATGCAAATCAACGCTCCTGAGTTTTCGTTGAAGCACCACATGATTCAGCAAGTGCAAACTAACCCATTCCGTAGATTGCCTGATGATGATGCCAACAAACACCTCGACAAGTTCATTACAATCACCCAAAGCATGAAGTTGGCTGGTGCCACAATGGATGAACTTCGCCTACAACTCTTCCCACACACCTTATTACATCATGCCGAGAAATGGTTTGATCGTCTCCCGAAGAATTCTATTCACACTTGGGATGATATGACTCAACGCTTTTTGTCGCGCTACTTTCCACCATCCATGGTCACGAGCCTTCGTAATCAGATCAGCGGTTTCATGCAAGATCCCGATGAATCTATTTTTGACGCTTGGGAGAGATATAATGTCTTGATCGACCGTTGTCCAAACCACAACATGCTTCCCGTCACATTGATTGATACTTTCTACAACGGATTGACTTTTCGAGATCGTGATACGATTAATGCAGCCGCCGGTGGCACATTCATGAAAAGGAGACCCGAGGAGTGTAGAGAGTTAATTGAGAACATGACTACTCACCACAAGAACTGGGATTCCTCTGCTTCTTCTAGGAACAACCCGAGAGTCAATGTTTCCTCAACCTCAGCAAACCCTGAGATGACCGAACTCACCCGCATGATGGCTGAAATGAGCAAAAGTATTACGCTTCTCGCTTCAAACCAACAACAACAACAAGTTAAAGCGGTTGCTAATCCCTATGAAACATGTGGCGGTCCTCACTCATACACCGATTGTCCTTCGACACAAGGAAATCCGGAAAATGTGTATGCTACTTAAGGTAATTATTCACCGGAAAATTACCAAGCTAGACAACAAGGGGATAGAAATCTGCTGAGTTATCGATCCAACAATTACCTTTCACCCGGTTTTTCTCCTCAAAACCAAAATCCCGCCAACAACTACAATAGAAGCAACCAAATCCCACCTCGTGCTTCTAACCCTTATCAACCACCCACCCAACAACACCCACCCATTAATCCCGATGTTGACACCATCATGAGAACTCAAGGTGAGCAAATCAAGAATTTACAGAGCCAAATAATCAATTTGAAAGGAGATATCTTAAAGCAAGGAAATGAAATCAGAACTGAGGTTCGTGATAATCTTCAATCCTCCTTCATCACTCAAACTACTGAATTAAAGAATCTATTGGCTAGTTTCTTGCCCGAAGCTCAACCTTCTTCGTCTTCGGGTTCTCTACCTTCAAACACCGTCACAAATCCGCAAGCTAATGTGAGTGCTATAACTACGCGTAGTGGAATTACCATTGTCAATCCACCTGACCCACCACCATCATCTACACCTCCTCCACCACCATATATCCCTACTCCTCCTACACCTAGTGTTAGTACACCATTACCGTCTCCGCCTCGTCATGACGATGTATCTCGAAAGGACCCTTCAACATCACAACCTTCACCTAACCCTTATCAACCTAGAATCCCATACCCTTCTCGCATAGGCAAGACCAATGATCTAACCAAGAATGACTGCCAAGTATCGAAATATGTGGATATGCTATCTAAAATGACCATCAACATTAGCCTTGTTGAAGCACTTTGCCACATGCCGAAATTTGTCAAAGCATTCAAGGAATTGCTTAGCAAGAAAGAGAAGCTGATTGAACTCGCCAACACACGCTTAAATGAAAACTGCTCTGCAGTTCTTCTTAGAGAACTTCCGGAAAAGCTTGGAGATCCCGGTCGTTTTGTGTTGCCTTGCGTGTTCAACAAAACTGAAGAATTTACTGCCCTTGCTGATCTCGGGGCTAGTATAAATTTGATGCCACTGAGTGTTTGGAAAACACTATCATTACCCGACCTCATTCCAACAAAGATGACTCTCGAACTTGCAAATCGCACTCTCGCTTACCCCGTTGGTATAGCCGAAGACGTGTTTATCAAAGTTGGCACATTTACTTTCCCGGTCGATTTTGTAGTAGTTGATTATGAAATGGACCCTCGTATTCCTTTAATACTTGGTCGGCCATTCTTGAGAACCGGACGAGCTTTAGTGGATGTGGCCGAAGGTGAGTTAATCTTACGAGTCGGGGATGATTCAAAAGTTTTTAAAATGGGGAAGCTTACAGGCAAATCCTTTGAAGGCCGAGAATCAGTGAATATGATTAATGTGCTTGATGACTTTACCGTCTATGACAATCCTCTATTCGATTTTTCCATCGATAACCTACTCTTTGAAGATAATGTGGATGATTCTCTCCCTACTTTGGACGCTTCTCCCATTTATGATTCTCAACCGGTCTTCGATGCTTATGATGATGATTCTAGCTCAGACTCAGATGATTTTGATTGTACTTCTGAGTATCCCGAGCTGCCCACTTTCGATGATTTTGATGAGGCTGATACTCTATCGAGCGATTCTTCACATGATGAAGATCCTCCGTCATCACTCGATCCTACTTTGGACGAATATTCATTTGAGGAAGATTTCTCTGAATTTCTCAACACATACTTCCCTCATGAGAGTGATGCTCCTCCTTTGGACTTTGAAGATTATCGTCTTGATCCTACTTTGGATTTGACGAGCATTTTGTCCAAGGAGAAGAAACCGGTCGACACCGAAATCCGTTGCACTTATGATTTGACACGTCTTTGTCTTCCTTCTGAGGACGAGGTTGTGCTTCTTTGCGGATCTTCTTCACACTCGGCTGAGCCTGAGTGCTATTTTCCCTTGAAGGAAAAGGTGTTCGACCCCGGTATTGAAGTCTTTAAGCCATCTCAGTATCCACCTGATGAAATAAAAGGAAAAATCTTTGGAAATCTTGAAGACATGCTTGCACCACTTCACCCTTGCTCCCACCGTGCTCCATCACTGCTTAAGGGAACCTTGCCTACTCTTCTTTGGCTTGCCTTGTTCGCCTTAAGCTTGTGTTATTTGCTCGATGAAAACTATGTCTTCGATCCTGGTGGATTTGTTTCATGCTACTTCCGTTGATGATCAAGGTCGAGTCAGGCTCACGACTCGGTTAACAAAACTCAAGCGCTTCTTGGGAGGCAACCCATGCATCTATCTTTTCGCTTTCTTTACCATAAGTGTAGGGGAGACCCTTTGGTTTGTTTTCCTCTCCTCACTTCTTAATCAGGGATTCGAGCTTTAATGATCCACTCTTGATGATTCTTGACGACCCGTGATTCCATGTTCTACTTCTTCCCGGTTCTATCCTAAACTCTTTTCGATTCACTATTTTATATTTTCTCAATATTAAAATAGGAATCTCTTTAGTTGTCTTTTCCTTAGCGGAATTTAAACAATGTGCACAATGTCCTAAGTGTAGGGGAGTTTACTCCAACATGCTTAAACATGTAGGGGGACTTCTATCGAATTTAAGTGGTCTTTTCCTTGTATTTGTCCTCATTTTAACCGGAAAATCAATTTTTCGACATTTTTCAAAATTTTTGATCTATTTTGGCCTATTAGTTTTTCCCTTTGTATAGTTATTTTCTTTCTTTATTAGAATAAATGTTTAATAAGTGGTTTTAATTCTCAAACGTTGTGAATCTTTTGACTCAATCCGAGTTTACTCTAGCTAGTATCCTTAACGTGTTTAAATCAAGTTTTTGCTAGGCTTTTATATAGGGAGCTATAAAACGCGAAAGTCTTAACTCTCACGGGTTAAGAACAAGAACTTTTCGCAAGTTCCTATAATTGATCCTAGAGAGTCGTTTATCAAGGGAACTTTAAAATGTGATTTCTAAAACTTGAAAAAGTCTAAGAATTTGCAAGATCCTATAGGCGACTCGAAAACCCAAAACTTTGATTTAATAGGCTAAGCATCCACGAGTCTCATTACTTGAGATTTTAAACTATGGAGAACGAGAGATGATAGAGCCAATTATAAGTTTGGTATTCTTTCGTGAATTTATGTGAGTTAATTATAAGCCTATTCTCCCATCGCTTGCTAATAAATTTATCTGCTAATAAATAAGGTTGTACGATTTGAAAAGTTACTTAGCTTCTAGCCCCAGATCGTTTAAAAGTTGCTCGGTATGGATTAGAGTTCATAGCCAAGGCATAACTTATTGAAGCGGGACGCGAAGATTGGCGAGTCCGAAAAGGCCCTAACAAGGCATGAGGGCTATATTTTGTTGCTAAAGATCCAAAGTGATGTGAAGAATCATTTATCGAAAATCAATATGAAGGATCGAGACACACGACGTAAAGCAAAACTCCCCAAAAGTCATGGAGAAGTGTATCCGAAAAGACCCTAACAAGGTATGAGGATAAATAGATCCAAGTCATAAAAGGAGGCGGATCGTTGTATATCAAAGTCCAAAATAAAGATTGGAGAAAAATGAAGAAGTCGTGGTCCAAGTATGAATCTCTCAAAACTTCAAGTGAAGAAATTCCTATATGAAGAGAAGACCATTATTTCATGAACGTCTCTCAAGATTTGAAGTATGAAGTCGCTGCCAAATATCGGTCCGAGAAAGGTCTCAAATCGCGAAACGAGTTATGCCAAGATATGAACTTTATGAGGTCCCGAGAAGCAGTTTTAAAAGATTTGGTCCTTTAGCTAACTATTGATTAAATCGTTCACTTTATTTTCAGACTAAATAACTATCGAAATAAGTCAAACAATGCATCCTCGTGATGATTCAAGACAATAATAAAATATAAGAGATACCCCTAGGAATAAGGGAGTCTAAGTGAATAATTGGCCCACATTAGTTCGTGTTAGTCTACTAACTTATAATAACAATGATCTCGTTTTTAAGCTTGGTTTGGAGAAAGTGAAAACTTGAGGATGATGATTATTCATGACAATTTCCAAAACCCAAGGTATGCTTTTGATTTATTTATTTTGTATGTCTTTAATTTTCTATCTCTTTAATAAAGGCCAACGTGGATTAATTATGATGAAAAGTGTAATCTTACTTTGTAACTAATGCATTGCATGAGGACATTGCAATGGTCAAGTGTAGGGGATTTGATAGGTGTGTAAACACCCATCTTTTCTACCACATAATTACAATAATAACCGGACCAAAACGTGTATTTTATGTCTTTTATGTCGGAATTATGCGTGGTTTGTGTTTTTGTTGTGATTTAGGACGAAAAGGTGAAAAGTGGAGAAAACACGGACATTCACGGGCATTTACGGACTTTTATTGAAGAAAAGGATGAAAGACGAAGTCAAGAAGTCAAAAGTGCAAAAAGAACGGAAGTCCACGACCAATTCTAAAGATTTATCGAGGAAAAAGTCAAAAGACGGAAGTTTACCAAAAGCCGAAGAATTCAAGTCTATTTTATTGAAGAATTTAAAGACGAGTTCGAAGAAATCCCGAAGCCAAAAGTCCCTTAAGTCCAAGTTTAAAGAAGATTAGAAGAAAAGGACTAATGACGTAATTAATGAAGAATTAAGAAGAAAAGGACTTAATCTTGCAATTAACAAGAAATGAAGGAGGGGAGGAAGCTTCCTTAATCCTCCCCTATAAATAGATTAGGATTATTTATTTTTCATTTTGTTGGCTAATCGTGACAATTAGTCCTTCCACCTTTAATTACCTTGTCAATTTAAATACTTGTCCATTTAATTACCTTGTCTTGCACCTTAATTACCATTTAATTCAAGTAAGTTTTTCTTTTTAATTCTTGTTAATCTTTATTTTTATCTTGTTAATCTCATTCTTCCTTTCTTAATCTTTGATTGTTATTGTTTATGTTTATGATCTTGATTTTGGTTGATTTATTTAAGTGGGTTTTGATTAAGTTTTGTGAGTTTGATTGATTTGGATTGATTGTTTATGCTTAATAGTTGTTTATTTGATTGTTTGATTTAATCTTGTGTTTGATTTAGCTTAGTTTTTGTTAGATCCGAGCTATTTTTACTTTCCTTGTTCTTCGGCCTTTGGTTTCTGATCATTCCCAGACTCGAGCCCAGAATATTCCGAGTAAGGTCTTGGCAGTATTCTCTATTCGGAATATTCGTTATTCCGAATAAGACAGTATTCCGAATAGGCCAAGTCTTTCCGAATAGGGGGATTTTTCCGAATAGGAAGTTTATTCCGAGTAGGACTAAATATTCTGAATAGAGGCTGACATTCCGAATAGGGACTTTTATTCCGAATAGGAATAGTATTCCGAATAGACTGGATTTTCTGAATAGGCCAAATATTCCGAGTAGAACTTTATTCCGAATAGGGACAGATATTCCGGATAGAGGTATTATTCCGAATAGGAGGATTATTCCGAATAGGGTTTTGTTTTCCGAATAGGGAGCTATTCCGAATAAGCACCTTTTTCCGCATAGTGACAGTATTCCGAATAGGGGTTTTATTCCGGATAGGGACTTATTATTTTCAGTTTCATTCATTTTAGCATTTAATTTCGAGCTTTAATTTTCCTGCCTTTTTACTTAGTCGCACTTTAAGTTTATTGCCTTAGATTTATTTTAGCTTTGCCTTGATTTAGTTTTAGTTGCATTTTAAGTTTTCCTTAGTTAGATTTAAGTTTGCGTTATTTACATTATTGCCCTTTAATTTTAGTCTTGCTTTTAAATACTTGCACTTTACTTTAAGATAGACTTAGATTTACTTTAATTGCCCATTTTCTTTAATTGTTTTGCACATTTTATTTTAAACACTACAACGACACATCTTTGTTCCACCAAAAACAACAGAGTCACACATTAAACTCAAGTTTTTCAATTCGATTAGACCAACACAACGAACTTTAATTTTTATACGGGGTGTCAAAAGCCTTGTATCAATAATCTGTTTTCATTAATCTTCCATTAGAATATCAATTTGCTTTATTAATTTTTCATCCTAGCTGTTTGAGTGGTGTTTGGATTAGTGTAGTTTGGATTATCTGTTTGAGTTTATTGCTGGTGTTGTTTACAGCCTTTTTAAGCAAATTTAGAGTCATTGTTTTGAGCAATAAAAGTCAATCCTTCATAGTAGGGATGAGCACAGTACCAGTCCCATCCTGAATTAGTGGTACCGATTATTTCCCGAGCATAAATTTATGGTACCGGTACCGTACCGAACGAGATTCGGGTATCGGTATCGGTACGAGAATCGATATCGGTACCGGGAAATCAGGATTTTCCCGTTCTTTTACAGGAATTTCCCGATTTGGTACCGGTCCCGCCCCGAATTAGTGGTCCCGAATTTGTTTCACCTTATTTTGTAGTCCTGGTACCGTACCGAACGGGATTCAAGTATCGGGAATCGGTACGGTTTCGGGAACAGTTCGGGTTCAATTCGGGATTCGGGTCGAAATGCTTATCCCTACTTCATAGTCAAACACGCAATTAGCATGAAAACAGTCTGGGTCAAATTTGTAGCTTAAACAACCATTTTCAATTGCATTTTTCTTGTAGCTTATTAAGAGTTAGGTTGTGTAGCTTAGCATTCTAAGTAGCCTATACTAGTGCTAAGAAGTTTATAGTTTCAAGTTTTCATCATATCTTAATAGGTTAGCTTATATTTAGCTTCAAAAGTAGCCTTTCACAACAGCTTTTCATCACACTTTCTATTAGCTTATTTATAGTTTTCTAGCTTATTCCCTTTTATAATAGTTGCTTATAATCATTACAAAATTCATTTTCAGTCATTAGATTTAATTTTGAAAAAAAGTCAAAAAGTCAAAGTGCTTATCAGATAAGCTGTAACATCCCGCCTAATCAGACCACAATATTGTCCGCTTTGCCCGCAAGCTCACTGCTTTGCTTTGTGGCCCTCTTGTAAGTACTTCCCGGCTGGTCACCCAACCTAGTACTACTCTGACATGAGCACGCTTAACTGCCAGTTCCTAAGAACCCCACTTGCAGTAGACCACAAAACGCGTTGTGTCATGAGAAGGCGACTGTTATCTTATGAACCATGGATCTCTCCTGGCCACAGCCGATGTGGGATTTGCCTAGGGTGTCACAATCACCCCCCCCCCCTTCGGGACTCATCGTCCTTGATGAGGTTTGCATTGTGACACCCTAGGCAAATCTCACATCGGCTGTAGCCAGGAGAGATCCATGGTTCATAAGATAATAGTCGCCTTCTCATGACACAACGCGTTTTGTGGTCTATTGCACGAGGGGTTCTTAGGAACTCGCAGTTAAGCGTGCTCATGTTAGAGTATTACTAGTTTGGGTGACCTGGCAGGAAGTACTCACACGAGGGCCATAAAGCAAAGCCGTGAGCCTGCGGGCAAAGCGGACAATATTATGGTCTGAGTAGGCGGGATGTTAAAAATGGCATCAGAGCTACTCCTGAGCCGTTCAGGATGGTGGGGCAAACCTCATCGAGGACGATGAGTCCCGAAGGGGGGGGGGGGGGGGGTAATTGTGACACCCTAGGCAAATCCCACATTGGCTGTGGCCCGGAGAGATCCATGGTTCATAAGATAAGAGTCGTCTTCTCATGACACAACGCGTTTTGTGGTCTACTGCACGTGGGGTTCTTAGGAACTGGCAGTTAAGCGTGCACATGTCAGAGTAGTACTAGCTTGGGTGACCTGGCGGGAAGTACTCACATAAGGGCCATAAAGCAAAGCCGTGAGCCTGCGTGCAAAACGGACTATATTATGGTCTAAGTAGGCGGGATGTTACATAAGTTGTTTTTGGTTTCTAGCTCAAACCGCTTATTCTCTTGATATTTTTCATTGCTTTTGATCATACATCAATATTCCTAGCTTATAAATAGTTTTTGGAAGTTTCAGCTTTTGTTAATAAGCCATAAGCTCAAAATAAACTTTTTGCATAAGCTCAAAATTTGTTTAATAAGCTACAACTTATTTCATTTACCCAAATTAATTTTCCCTAGCTTATTTTCACTTAGGAACATTTTAAAACAAATTAGAGTTTATTTGGTAGAGTAAAACTTCTTATTCAGCTAGATAAAAGCTTTCAACTTGTTTTTAAGTTTTTCTTTGTTTAAATTGCAATATAGTCCCTGGAATTTTAGATTGTTGTACTTTTCTGCATTAGGCTTGAACTTTTTTGGTTTGGCAGTTAGAGTCCCTTATTTTTAGGAGTTTGTTAGAAGTTCGTTATTAGTTTGTTTAATTAGTTTTAAATTTGTTACATTTTATATCTTTGTTATTTTCCTTTTATTAAATTGTCATTTGTTTAGTTCCTTGTTTTTAGCTTGTTAATTGTAATTTGTGATTTACTTGTGGTACTTGCTACGTGCTTTTAGAATAGTACGTATACGTATTCGATATTATTTTTACCTTTTTACGTGCTTTGTTTGCCAACTAGAAATAGATACCAAATTTCCTTTTATTAAGCAAAAACAATTAAGTCTTTGCTTAAAATTGGATATCAATTCGAGTCGAGTCGAGAAAAAACAATATACTATAAAATGGTTATTAAACCTTCTGTGAAGTCTAAACATTTCCATCCTAAGGGATTGGATGATGTAGTTGTTGTGAAGGCAACATGGACAACTAATACCATTTGCTACCAAGAAATCAAGAAAACATGGATCACCCATAAGTTTTGAGATAGGAACACCCAAGATTGGAGTGTTAGCAGGAGGAGGAGGCATGGTGTCTAAGGATGAAATAGGTGAATGCTCAACAAAGTCATCCTCAAAGGGAATTCTTTGGAGGGGTATAGGGTTCTCAACCAAGAGAGGACTTTGAGAGAAGGTGGAAGATAACTCATTCATCCTAGATTGGAATGAAGAAAAGGTAGAACCATGAGAGTGGTTTGTACCATGAATTGAACTTGTCTTGCATGGTGCAAGATGTGATGAAGATGATGAAGAAATGAGAATTGGTATGGTCTCATTTTTGGGTGTAAGAAAGGCTGAAGAACCTTTTTTAGGTATCTTGATCTTAATCTTGATGCTCTTTTTGGTGGAATAGTGTTTGGAAGAGTTTGAGGATCTAGTGGACACCATGGTTGAGTGTTTAAGGCTTAGAGAAGGCTTAGAATATGTGAGGAAGAAGAAGAACCATTAATGGTTTAAGAAGAGAATAGGATGATCCAAAGTGGTAATGGGATACAAATGTTTTTGGTGAATAATGAAAATTTCCAAGCTTAATTGGAAAAAGTTGGTGTTTAGCAAACATTTTATCTATCTTTACAAAGATTTAGAGGAAACATTTTAAAGCAAAGATTCTATCAAAAATCCAACCTGCGGCTCAATAAACATAGACGCGACTCAATATCGATATTGAACCGCCAGAAATATTGATCCGCGGGCAGAACATTCAAAAAGTGTTGCTTCCAACATTTTTCACAAGCCCAAATTTTAAACACTTATTTATCAAGCCAAGATAGACTACCAACCAAAATCTAAATAGCTAACTAACACATAATTACACATAAACACGTAAATTGAAAGTTCAATCACATGTAGCATAGATATGATTAAAATACTAGTCAATCCAAACAATTAAGTATTATTATTAGAAACCAAAGTCTAATAAAAAGAAAATGTCTAATGCAATAGATGTTCAACATAAGAACAAATGAAACCATCCAAGACATCCAATTGGCTTTGAATGTACCTCTTGATTCCACACGATGCTCGTGTAACTCCTATCGAGTCTCAAGGTTGGAACGGTAAACTTGCTCAAGATTAAGATCATGAGGGAGCTCACTTGAATAGGAAGGAGGAAGAGGTATTGGGTCTAAACCTTCCATGAAAGTGTCCAAAGATGGAGAGGAGCCACTCGGGGAACCAACGTTGGTACTAGTTCCTACATCAGTACCATCACTTGATGAAGAGTAATTTTTCTCATCTTCAGATGGTTCCCGTTGATCACCTCTATGCCTACCACAGTCACTCCTAACCTTTCGTGGACGATACCTTTAAATAAGATACATCACACGAATGACGTGCAAGTATTTAGAGAGACGAGGCAAGGGATAGTCATGATCAACCTTTTTGAAAAGGCGAGTGAGGAGCATGGCATAAGGAAGGTTTGTCTTTGGCTTGGTGAGCATGTAATGGATTCGTTGAGCGGTAAAGTATGCCAGACTGTACTTGATGAAATGACACATACAAAATACAACACATCATATGTGCCATACACGCGGGAACATGATCCCGGTTTCCACCATGACAAAACATATTCTCCCTAATTATGTCAGCCCAAGAGACCATACATGGGTTAAGGTCGCTTACGAGTATCTCATAAAAAGACAACACGCGTCGCTTACGAGTAGGGGTGTGATTTGGGTTGACCCGGTCGGGTTCGGGTCAACTCGGGTCGGGTCAAGTCGGGTCAAGGGTAAAAAATATATAACCCGAACCCGAGCCTAATTAGAACTCGGGTCACTCGGGTTCGGGTCAATTCGGGTCGGGTCAATTCGGGTCGGGTCAACTCGGGTTCGGGTCAACCCGAGTTTGAGGAAAAAGTGGCCTAATTTTGTACTAAAACAATGTAAAAAGTCTAATTTTAGTCGGGTCAAGTCGGGTTAATCGGGTTCGGGTCAACTCGGGTCGGGTCAAGTCGGGTCAAGGGTAAAAATATATAACCCGAACCCGAGCCTAATTAAAACTCGGGTCAATTCGGGTCAACCCGAATTGACCCGAATACGCTTTTGGACCCGAGTGACCCGACCCGAATATGATTATTCGGGTTCGGGTTCGGGTCGGGTTCGGGTCGAGTCAACTTTTTTGACACCCCTACTTACGAGTATCTCATAAGAAGAACTTGACCCTCATGAAAGTAACAGTTTTGAAGCAAACGAAGAGTATTTGAGAGGTGTTCGGATTCACAAGATTCTGAAAGGTTAAGCATGTATTGCTCGATCTTTTGGTGGTCATTTTGATATTCCGAAGGCATATTTTTAGTACCTATATTAAACTAAAAAAATGTTTCCACAATCACTCTATGTACATAAAGATTAGTAAAAATCAAAATTACAAGAATGTGTTTAATCAGTTTCTTGACTAACCAAATGATGATTCCCTATAATTATTATGCTCACAATGTAACAAATTCATTTTTGACAAATGCATATGACTTATGCGAATCAACCATAAATTTGAACATTGGTTTTCAAAATTTGTTTTTAGGTAAGAATTAACAATGAAATTACCAATGTGTTCAAGGGTTCATATCAATTCCATCATTAAACCAAATTGCTTTGATTAAAATTCAGATTTGTTTCATAAGTGGGTTTGGTGAAATCACAAGGAATACGAACCTAAAGAATCATAGCACTAAAACTATGGATACCCACATTCCTAATTTGGTTCTAATTTAATTTAATTTCAAAAATCCCTAATTATGAAATTAAGAACCTTAGAACAATTTAGTTGAAATTGAATGAAGAAACTTAAAATTAATCGATGTTAGATGATGGATGGATGAGACTCTTGTCTTGAAATCAATTAATTTGAGTGATTTGGAAGGTTTTGAAGGTTGTTAATGGAGGTTTTATGTATCTCCTCGTCGCACCAGCAAAAAAGAGGAAGGAGATGTTTTTGAAAAAGTGTAAAATAATAAAACAAGCATTATTTTAAGCTCATTGGGCCGTAGCTCATTATCGATAATGAACCACACATTACCACCGCGCTATTTATTGAGCCGCGGGCAAAACACTTAAAAAGTCCACGAAAATGAAAGAAAATTTTTAAACCAAGTTTTTCTAAAATACTTAAAACATGTATTAAGCCTTTTGAAAGTCATTGGACCACTTCAAGACTAGGTTATAATGCCTTAATCATGGATTACGAGTGGAATCGAGACCCAAAAAGACCGAATTAGACCGAAACGAAGAAACGACTACTCGTAAACAAAAAGGGAAAAGAGAGAAACCAAGAGGAGAGAATAAAAGCCAATTATCAATGCTCAAGATATGAATGACAATATTCAAGTTATGAAAACGAAGAGCTTGTGTCATATATAGTGGTTCATGACGTGCCTTTCCGGTGTAAGACGAAACTGCTTTGGTAATGAACCATACCAAGCTATTTTTGTTATATAGATTAAGAACACTTACTAATAAATGTCTCAAACTTTTACAAAACATGAGCAAGAATATAGATTCACTTTCTCTTCCACGTGATCGGACTAATATCATTGTTAAGGGCCACAATGACAATATCTTTGGAATATTTCAATTCAAAATGTGTAGTATCCTAACTACAACATTTGATGTAGTTTGGTATCTCAAAGGATTAATCAATCAACTTAGAGATGAGCTCAATTTCACATACTACACATGATATAGGGCCTACTAACCGTATTAAGTTGCAAACTACATTTATCATGCTTGATACTATAAGCTACTACTAACTCACTCTACACCACTTATGTAAGTCAAGTATCCAAGACCATGCAAGTTTGAGAGGGTGAAAGAATAGAATCACATACCACAAATAAGTTTCAAGGCAAGGATGCCAAGAGAAATCACATAGTCAAATAATGATCAAAATAATGATCAAAGGACGAGTGGAAGAACGAAAACTTACCTTAGCCGTAAAGTGCATCCTTAGTCTTCTATGGACTAATGCACCACCCGAACTTGACCAAAAGCCATACATAGTCTTCAAGGACTGGTATCATGTCCACCATTCTTGATATCATCGTCCCAAGATGTTGGAGATCAAAAGGAGATGAGTCTTCAACAAGTGTAAGTAACTCAATCTACAATCTAGTTAATGATTAGCCTTCATGAGTACCTACACAAAGAAAGATACAAACTAGTAGATACATTTTAGGAGCAAATCTAAAATGCATAAAAGCTACTAATAAGATCATAATCAAAATGAGTTGATATAGCAATAATTTTAAGGTCTATTTTTATAGAAAAACTGGTTTTGTCCGTAAAGAAACATTAGAGCAACCAACCCTAGTAGAGACAATAGATCGATCGAAGCTTTAAAGCACAATATACTTCAAATATCTTATGTGACCATCGCTCTAATACCAATCATAGAAACTAGAAGGGGGGGGGGGGGGTAAATAGTTTCTATAATTAAGGTCCTAATTAAAATTAAGTTGGTCCTAAAATTTCCTTTTATTTGAAAACTAGTTTCATAGTTGTTAAGTCAATTTCTAAAACATTTACTATATCTAGTGATTATGGAAATGAAATGCATGAATGTAAAGATAAATGAGTAAAGAGTAAGGAAATAATCAACCTAAGAAAAGACACCAAGATTTATAGTGGTTCGGCAATGAAGCTCTCTCTTCGTTCCTAATCCACTCCTCGAGTAAAACTTACTCGAGATATCCACTATATCCACAAGCACCCTTCTTGGTGGAGAAAACCTTACAAATTCGCTTACAATTTTTCAAACACTAATCTAAATGTCGAGTTCTAATCCTAATCTAGAACCGATCTTTGTCGCCCATCTTCTTTTCTGGCACAAGGCTAGATGTCGATTCCTAATCCAAAGCTAGAACCAATCTTCTTCGCCCATCTTTTTTTTCTAAAACAAGGCTAGATGTCGAGTCTTAATCCAAAGCTAGAACCAATATTCACACACATCACTTTCTTGTTAAGTGAGAACTCACAAGACACCAACACACATTTACATCACTTTATAGTTTAGTGAGAACTTACACACAAGACATATTACAACACAAGACACATCCAAGTATACACATATAACTTGGATCTACACAAGACTCATATAAACAAAATGATGAACATGACTAGATCTAAGAAAGGATGATTTTCATCAATGCTTCATCTTTTATCACATCACAAATGTGTGACTCATATTCTCTTTGGACAAGTAAAGAAGGGGATCAAGAGGATTCTCATTAGTAAACATACTTAACAAATTACGTGATCATTTACTAATGATTGGAAACATAGAAAAAAAGATACAAAGTAAAAAACTGTCCAAAAATGCTCACTGGAAAATGGAGAAATGATTCACTATTTATAGGAGACAAGTTTTCACGGCTCTCTCAGCGTGACTCATTAAATGGACTGGTGGCTCAATACTGATATTGAGCCGCATGCACCTATATTGAGCCGCATGCACCTATACTGAGCCGCGGGCTCTAGAGTCCGCTCCTTTTTTTTTTATTTAGTGGGGAAATCCCATCTAGTGAAGTTTATACCTCAAGAGGATATTTCTAGACCATTTGGAATATGCCAAATTTAAATTCCCATTTTCTATTTTAATAAAACATATTCTTAAAAAGAAAGTTAACTAAAATATTTTGTCACATTTGTATAAATGTGAGTTTATCACTTTCTATGATAACTAAACATGTATATGGTATGTTTGTGTAAGACTTAAATGATTATTACCTTTATGATAATGTTTGTTGAATAATTCGTCTTTCAATTATCTTTGACGATAAATGTTTTTACACTTTGTCGTGATCAAAACTAAGAAAGATTAGTTATTACAAATAATGTTTTTAAGCATTGGTTGCATTTACAGTTTGTCATAATAAAAAAAAGGGAGATTGTTAATGCAAAAGATGCCTAAAAACATTAATTGTAATAACTAATGTTTCTTGGTTTTGATCACGACAAAGTGTAAAATCGTTTATTGTCAAAGATAACCGTAGGACGAATTATTCAACGAACACTGTCATTTAGATAATAATCATTTAAGTCTTACACAAACATATCTTAAACATGTTTGATGATCATTAAAAGTGATTAAAATTAAAACTCACTTTTAATCAAATGTGACAAAACATTTTTTATATACTTTCTTTTTAAGAAAATATTTTATGAAAATGGAAAATAGAAAGTTTAAATTTAGGATATTTCAAAATAAAACTAGATATTCCTTGTGAGGTATAAACCTTGCCAGATGGAATTTCCACATTACAAGACAAAATGATTGTAAGTCTAGCTGTTGGCTCCTTGTCCCTATAAATAATGAACCCCAGGAACAACAATGAACCACACGCAGACTAGCCGTTGGCTCCTTGTCCCTATAAATAGTGGATCATTTTCCATTTTCCTTAAACCTTTTTGGACTTCCTTTTTGCTTCTAAATCTCCTTTCTATCTTTCGATCATTAGTGAATGATCACTTAATTTGTTAAGTATGTTTACCTATGAATATCTCCTTAATCCCCTTCTTCGTATATCCAGAGAGAAGATAACTCACACACTTGTGATGTATTAAAAGATGAAGCCTAGATGAAGATAATCTTCCTATAACTCTAGTCATGTTCATCATATTTGTTCATTTGAGTCTTGTGAAGATCCAAGGTATATGTGTATACTTGGATGAGTCTTGTGTGTTAGTTCTCACTTATCTCTAAAGTGATGTGAGTATGAGTGTTGTGTGTGTTAGCTCTCACTTAACTCTATAGTGATGTAAGTGTTAGTGTTTTGTGTGTAAGTTCTCACTTATCTCTAAAGTGATGTAAGTGTGAGTCTGAGTGTGTCAGTTCTCACTCAACTTAAAAGTGATGTGAGTGTGAGAAATGAGTATAGATTGGTTCTAGCTTTGTATCGGTAAAGAAAATAGGTGACGAGTGTAGATTGGTTCTAGCTAAGATTAGAACTTGATATCTAGCCTTGTGTCAGTAAAGGAAATGGACGACGAGAGTAGATTGGTTCTAGCTAGGATTAGAACTCGACATTTAACTTAGTGTCAGTATTTGTTGTAAGCGACGATGTAATGTTTTCTCTGCAAGAATGGACCTTGTGGATATAGTGAAAATATCGAGTAGGTGTACTCTAGGAGTGGAGTAGGAACGAAGAGAGAGCTTCGTTGTCGTACCACTATAAATCCTTGGTGTCTTCCTTTAGGTTGTTTCTTTCCTTACTCTTTATCAGTGTTCCAAAACAAGGTCTACAAGGCCGATTAATCGCTACAAGGCCTTCTACCTTGCCGATTAATGAAAAGGCGATTAATGGTGGTCAACTGTTGTAAAACCCACTTTAAAAAACCCTAAGATTCATTAAATGCACGAATTTATGGTTAAATTTAAAATTTTGTAATTAATTAATATACGCCATGCATCATGAATATTTAATACGAATATTATGTATATTAATTAAGGATCATAAGTATTATGTACGTAAACACGAATATTAATACACAATAACTATGTACTTATAATATTAAGAAAACATTCAAGAAATGTAAACACGATAATTAAACACGAACACACACGATAATATGTAAACAAGAAAAAACAAACATGAAACTATAAGGGGTGTTTGTTGGATTTCGGCTAGAAGAAGAGAAGGGGGCAAGATGGGCCAAGCCCGACCCAAGGGATTTTTCTAGACAATTCATAAAACCACATGAGATTTACTCATTATTATTTTTCAAGAAAACAAAAACAAAACCCTACCTCCTCTCCCTTTGGCCGCCGACGATCAAGAACACACGAGGGTGTGTTTGTCGATTTTGATCTTGAATTCATACGCATCGTGTTCTTGTTTCCAATCACCAATTCATTCACGCATTTGGTATCACCAAAACCTTCATCTTTTATTATTCTTTTAATTATAATTACTTTCATGTGTACTAATCTTAAAATCATAATTAAAACATGTTATACTAAAGCTTAGATCAAGAAAAGGTTTTGGGTGGTGGTTGTTTTGGGCCGACGCACGCAAACCGAGAGCACTAGGCTCTCAGTGACTGTTTTTGACCACCAGCCGAGACCCAAGAGGGCTCGGTGTGGTTTTTTCTCGAACGTCAGCAAGCAAGGAACCCCCACAGGGGAACCCTTTTGATTTCAGTGTCAACCGAGACCACATAGGGTCTCACTGGGGACTTTTGGTTAGGCAGTGGGAACCGACTTCTAGCCGGTGGGTGATTTAGGCCATCAGTGGGAACCCGGCTAGGACCGGGGTGTGATTTGTTCGACCAGTGGCAACCGGCAACGGCGGTGTGAGCCACGGCTACAGCCAAAGGCTGCCAACCACTAGCCAGAACCACCAGCCGCCGGCTGGGAGGTGATGGTTTGGCTTGTTTGGTCATGTTTGTTTGTTTCTCGGGTTTCGGGCTCGGGAACTTAACATTTTTCAATAATACATAATTAAACCAATTATGAAAATACTTTACGTTATGAATTAATTAATTAAGTTTATTAATTAATTTTGGTTTAATTAAAATAAAACTTAGGTTATGTTTATTTAAATAAAATCATGATATAACATGTATGTACATTCATCTAAATAAACTTATGATATAATATTTAATAATATAATTATTCATGAACATAGATTTAATTAATTAAAACTTAGGTTAATTAATTAATATCTTTTATGGTAGAGTTTAATAAGATGAAGTATGTGATATTATTAATTAATATTAACTTATAATAACATGACATGTGTTAGGACCATTGTAATAGTTATATGTAATAGGTAGACTAGGAGGTATGTAGTTCCTCCTGGTCCTAGTCGTAGTAGGAGCAAGTCCTGCTCCTGGTCCTAGTCGAAGTCAAACTTTATTATTTACTTAATATTCTGTTAGGATATGCATGAGATATGTTAGGAAAGGATATGCATATCAGTTTTACACGTTTTCATTAATGATGTATTAGGGTTTCCTTGTAGTATAAAAGGAACCTTAGGCAGAAGGGTTATACACACCTTCACAAAACGTAGTTCTAGTCTTTATCAATATTAGAAATCCTTAGAAAGGATCAAGTTTTTATAGTTATTCTGTTTCTCTTGTTTATATTTATATTCTACATTCATATTGTGTATAGAGTCTCTTTGTGATTTGACTTGTGATTACAGAAGTCATTCACCGGTCCTGACAGGCTGCAAGATCTACTTCTGGTAGACCCATCAAGTGGTATCAGAGCCTGGGAGGGTCTCTATACAAGCAGAATCAAGTTCTTTTATTACTAACAATCTGTTTATCATGTCTGCCTCAACTTCTACTCAAACAGGAGAAGAAGGCACTCCTAAAATTGTGCAACCTCAGCAGATCCTGGCTACGGTTTCCAACACGAATGGAAAATTCCCTCTTCTGAAGAAAGGTGAATATGATAACTGGGCAATGAAGATGGAATGGTGGATCACCAACACTGATCAAGATCTTTGGAAGATCATTCTGAATGGAAACAGCAGAAAGCTTACTGGACGAGACAAGAACGGTAATATTACTCTTCTTGACCCTAAAACTCATGAGGAAATCATCGCTATTCAGAAGGAGGTAAAAGCAAAAACAATTTTGCTTCAATCTCTTCCTGAAGATCACATGGGTGACTTCTACCATTTGGATGATGCCAGAGAGATCTGGAATGGCATAAAAGCAAGGTTTGGCGGGAATGAGGAGTCAAAGAAAATGCGAAGGTCCATGCTGAGAGATGAATTCACAGAGTTCAAAATCTCAGAAACTGAAGGTCTGAATCAAGGATATGATAGGTTCCAGAAGATATTGAGCCAGTTGAATCAACTTCGGTCCAAGCCTGATGATGGTGATGTTAATGCAAGGTTTCTTAAAGCCTTACCCTACTCTTGGAACCAGGTGGTAATCTCTCTTAAAGCCAAAGGTGGGCTTGATTATCTCAGTTTTGATGATTTGTTTCATAGGCTCAGAACCTTCGAACCTCATGTGAGAGGATATCCTAGTGACTCTTTTCCCACCCCTGCTAATTCAGCCTTTGTGAGCTCTATGGCATCTAGTCCCATGTCATATGCAAGTAGCCCGAGCAATACTGTTTCTCCCCAGCATACTATTCAGCATACTGGTGCCATGTCATATGCTTCTAGTCCCATGTCTTCTACTCCTGATCCTGCTGCCAAGTCTGGTAGTATGGTAGAAGCTGTTCTTCATTCTTTTGTGGCTGATGTTACTGCTGAACAACAACTTGCGTTTGATGACTTCAAACAGATCGATAAGCTTGATCTGGATGAGATAGATCTTAAATGGCAGATGGCCATGCTTACTCTTAGGGTTCACAAGTTTGAGAAGAAAGCAGGAAGGAAGTTTAATTACAACCCTCGGGAGCCAGCAAGATTCGATAGAAGCAAGGTACGTTGCTATAACTGCCAGCAACAGGGTCACTTTGCAAGAGAGTGCCCTAGCAAGAATGATCAGGAGAAGAGCAGGTACTCCGCTTTCAAGGTTCAGGAGGTTAAAGATGACAAAAAGGCATTGGTATCTGTTGACTCTATGGTCAACTGGAATGATCATCAGGCTTCTACTCTGGAATCAGCGAAATCCACGAATGACGTGTTGGCAATGATTGCTGGGAATCTCTTCGATGCAGAAGAAGCAGAAGAGTTTGCTCTTATGGGCATCTCACCTCAGGTACAACATTGTCCTCTTGGTTGTCATGATAAATACACAGAACTGTTGTCCCAATTTAATGAAGTAAATGATCAAAATGATAAGTATTATTTAGAGGTTCAAGCCTATAAAGCTTCATTAAACACATTGGAACAACAAAAGAAGTGGTTACAAGATACACAACGTGCGTATGAGGATAAAATCAGGATACTAAGCATTGATTTAGAAAACACTACAAATATGCTTAAATATACAGAAATTGAAAGAGATGCTCGTATCAAAGAAAAAGAGGAGATGCAAGCTAAATTAGATGCTACAATGTTAAGATTTGACAAATGGCAAAAGGCACCTAAAAATCTTTCAAAATTAATTGATAGTAGCATGTCTGGCAGAACTAAAAGAGGCTTAGGATTTGAAAAATATATTGATTCTGAAGATGTATTTGATTTATCTTTCTCAAGCGTCTTTGATGCCGACAAAGAGGATGAGGGCAAACCTAGTTACAATAGGTTTAAACCAGCAGCAGAAATGCATGCTGTCCCTCCTCCTCTTACTGGAACTTTCATGCCCACCTCATGGCATAATGACTCGGATGGATCACAGATGCTTGAGTCCCCAACAAGTTCTACTAATACTAACGACTTTGTCTCATGTACTTTCAGTGACAAAGCCGGTGACTCTGCATCTAATGGTTCAAGTGAAGAGTCAAGACCTACGAGTTCCAAGTCGGATGAACATGCTGCTACTGGTGCTAGGAAGTGTGAAGAAAAAGTTGCTGTCAAGTCAAGTGTGTCTGGTCCTTGTTTATTGAGTCCTAGGAAGAATGTTTTTCCTAGAAATCTGTGTAATAAAGTAGGCAGTATGAAACAGTCTCATTCTAATAAAAGGTCTTTCAAAACATGTTTTGTTTGTGGCAGTTCCTTTCATTTAATTAAAGATTGTGATTATTATGACACACATGCATCTGTTAATCATGCTTTACTTGCTCCTGGTTCACCAGGAGCTGCTCCATATGCTACTAGAAGACTTAATCCTAGTGCTCCAATGTTTCATACTTCTAGAGTATCCTCTCCTTTCACGTCTGATTATTGGAGAGAAAATGGATTCCAAACAACTAGCAATTATTTTCCAAATTATAATCCAAACTATGCGCATCAGTTTGACCACTCGTATTTTGGTTTGGGAAATTTGGGAACTGCTGTTAAGCCCTCAGCAGGTTGTTCTTGGTTCAATAACAATACCCATATGATGCATAGACAACCAAGAAACAATAGTGGATCTCATCAATCTTCTCGGCATTCTTCTAATGATCCACAAGGCAGGCTCAAACCTGAAAAGGTTTGGGTCCCCTTAAGACACTAACTTTTGTATTGTTATTATCTTGTTTTTGTAGGTTACTCCATACCAGGATCCTAGTCTAGGCATTGTTGATAGCGGTTGCTCTAGGAGCATGACTGGCAATAAAAGCCTTCTCTCTAACTTTGTACCATTTTATGGGGGCAAGGTCTATTTTGGTGGAGGTGAAGGCAGAATCACTGGCAAAGGAACGATAAAGACTCCAAATCTAAACTTTGAGCAGGTCTACTATGTGGAAGCACTTCAACACTTCAACTTGATATCGGTCTCTCAGATTTGTGACAAGAAGCAGTTTGTACTCTTCACCGATACTGATGCACTTGTGCTCTCCAAAGATTTTAAGCTTCCGGATGACTCACAAGTTTTACTCAGAATCCCTAGAAGACACAATCTATATAGCATCAAGTTGAATGAAGTCAACCCTACTGGTCAACTAGCATGTCTGGTTGCAAAAGCCTCGGAAGATGAAGCCACAAAATGGCACCGAAGGATGGGACATGTGAACTTCAAGACCATTCACAAACTTGCCAATTTGAATCTGGTCTCTGGTTTACCTCCCAAGACGTTTAGAAATGACATAAATTGTGTTGCTTGCAGCAAAGGCAAACAACACAAAGCATCCTTCAAGGCCATTACTGCTTTAAGTCTCATTACTGAACCATTGCAGCTTCTACACATGGACTTATTTGGTCCTACTTCCATCAGAAGCATAGACCACAAGCAATTCTGTTTGGTGGTGACTGATGGTTATAGCAGGTTTGCGTGGGTGTTTTTCATGGCTGCCAAAAGTGAGACCTACTCAATTCTTCGAGATTTTCTTACCTTGATAGAGAATCAGTTGTCCAAGAAAGTTAAAGGTATTCGATGCGACAATGGAACCGAGTTTAAAAATAGAGACCTCATCGCACTTTGCAATGCTAAGGGCATCAAAAGAGATTATAGTGCTGCTAGGACTCCTCAACAGAATGGTGTGGCAGAAAGAAAGAACCGGACACTAATAGAAGCAGCAAGAACTATGCTTGCCGATTCCAAGCTTCCGACCATGTTCTGGACAGAAGCTGTTAATACTGCAAGTTATGTTTTGAATAGGGTGTCTATTACCAATCCACACAAGAAAACACCTTATGAGCTGCTCACGGGCAAAGTTCCAAATATTGCTCATTTGAAGCCTTTTGGGTGTCCAGTCACCATTCTGAATACTAGTGACTATTTGGGGAAGTTTGATGGCAAGGCTGATGAAGGATATATTGTAGGATATTCAGCTCATTCTCGGGCGTATCGTGTCTACAATCTTCAAGACAAACGGATAATTGAAACTATTAATCTCAGGTATTTTGAGGAGAAGACAAACATACAAGGAACAGGTCCAGAATGGTATTTTGATCTTGATTATCTTAGTGATTCGTTAGGATATTTTCGTTTCAAAACTAACCATGATGCAGGACCACAAGTGTTTGCTACTTCAAGTACTGGTGTTCCTTCTAGTCTTTCTGATTCAGATGATGAGGATGACATTTTTGTGGTTCCATCCTATTCCACCACGGTTTCTCCTACTCCTCCTAGTGATGCAACTCCATTGGATGTACAGGACTCCCAAGCAGCTCTTGATACTCTTCTCAAGCAACAACAAGAAGCTACTAAAGCAGCGGCTCAAGGTAGTTTTGAGTTTCCCTTGGTTGCACCTACTGACAAAGTTGCTCCTGGTACTCCAGCTTCTGCTCCTAGTGCTAGTCACTCACCTACTGGTACTCCGGCTAGTGAGTCTGCTTCCAATACACGTTTCTCCAGTCCTTCTGATTTGGGGAATCATGAAAAGAAGTCTTCTACCAAGCTGGATGATATACATAAACAACCGGTAGACGGGATTTTCCAAAACGCTTCATATGATGCTGATTTTGTTGGTGATCTCAATAACTTGGCACCAGAAGTGGAGGTTTCTTCCAATCCAGTCTTGCAACCACATAAAGACCATCCTACCACTCAAATTATTGGCGATCCTGGTTCTACCGTCAAGACACGCAGAATGCAGCAGAAGGCCTCGTCTGATCATCATGCTCTTGTGGGCTATATTGAGGATCAAAAGCGTAATAATCATACGGACTTTCAACACTGTTTGTTTGCTTGTTTTCTTTCACGGGTGGAACCTAGGTCTGTTTCACATGCTCTTGAGGATCAAAGTAGGGTGGAGGCTATGCAGGAGGAAATGCAGCAATTCTTGTTTCAGAATGTTTGGGTTCTGGTTGACTTACCAGATGGGAAGACAGCTATCAATACCAAATGGATTCTCAAAAACAAGAAGGATGCACGGGGAATTGTTGTCAGGAATAAAGCTAGGCTTGTCGCACAAGGACACACTCAAATTGAGGGCATTGATTATACTGAAGTCTTTGCGCCTGTTGCAAGGATTGAGGCCATTCGTCTGTTTTTGGCCTTTGCTTCGTATGTTGGCTTTACGGTGTTCCAGATGGATGTCAAGAGTGCATTTCTCTATGGAAAACTTGACGAGGAAGTGTATGTTACTCAACCTAAGGGGTTTGTTGATCCACTTCATCCCAAGAAAGTCTACAAGGTGGTCAAGGCTCTTTATGGGTTACATCAGGCTCCTAGAGCCTGGTATGAGCGTCTCTCCACTTTCTTGTTAAAGAATGGCTATAGAAGAGGTACTATTGACAAGACACTCTTTCTTCGGCGGAACTCCAAGGATATTATTCTTGTTCAGGTTTATGTGGAGGACATTATCTTTGGTTCTACAAGGAAGGAGTGGTGTGATGAGTTTGAACACTTGATGAAAGGCGAATTTCAGATGAGTGCCATGGGAGAACTGTCATTTTTCCTTGGTCTTCAGGTCAAGCAACAATCGGATGGGATTTTCATCAGTCAAGATAAGTATGTTCATGAGATTCTTCAGAAGTTTGACATGGATCCTCTTAGACCAGCAGCAACCCCTTATGAAGTTGCTAAACTCAAACTTAAGAATGAGCCAGATCCACCGGTAAATGTTCATATGTACAGGTCTATGATTGGCTCTCTCATGTATTTGACTGCATCACGTCCAGACATTATGTTTGCAGTAAGTGCTTGTTCTAGACACCAGGTGACTCCAACGGTTTCGAACTTAAATGCAGTGAAGAAGATTTTCAAGTATATCAAGGCTCAACCTAAATTGGGTCTATGGTATCCTAGAGAATCTCCCTTTGTTCTTGAAGCATACAGTGATAGTGATTATGCTGGTGCTAATAATGATAGGAAGTATACTACTGGTGGTTGTCAATTTTTGGGTCGTCAGCTTATTTCATGGCAATGTAAGAAACAGACAATCGTAGCTACTTCTTCCACAGAAGCTGAATATGTAGCTGCTGCTAGTTGCTGTGGTCAAGTTTTATGGATCAAAAATCAGATGTTGGAGTATGGGTTCAATTTTATGAATACCAAAATTTTTATTGACAATCAAAGCACTATTTGTATTGTGAAGAATCCTGTATTTCATCAGCGGACGAAACATATTGAGATTCGGCATCATTTTATACGCGATGCAAATGAGAAGAAGCTGATACAGGTTCTTAAAGTTCATACGGATGACAATGTTGCTGATTTGCTGACTAAAGCTTTTGATGGTCCTCGGTTTAACCACTTGGTGGTTCATATTGGGATGGTCAATCCGTGACGTCTCGGATTGAGGGGAGGCAAAGCCTAAGGGGAGGCTTTGTGTACATATTAGGTCAGTCTAACGTATTCATAGTATTTAACAACATAATTTCTTGGTTATGGTGGTGTGTGGTACTTCTGATGGAGGATTTTTGCTCTCTTCTGATGGATATGGCCTTATATGACTGGCTTCTGGTCCTCTTTGGTCAGCTTCTAGTTCTGCTTGGTTGCCTTCTGGTGGTTTAAAATCCTTCCATGTCTATTGGTGTTTGACTCTTGGTACTGGTACTGGTCTGGCTACTGTTCATTCTTTTTGTCCTGTGTTAATCACGTTTTGCTCCTGGTCTGACTATTGTGTACTTTGACTTTTGGTCAACGCTCCCAATACTGGGGTTTACAAGTTTGAATTCAGCAAATAAATTGGGGGTAAGTTATTATGTTAAAAAGGGCAAGTGGTTAGTATGCCATTATGGTTTAATTTGAAAGGGCAACCCCCCATTAATAGGGGTCAATGAACAGTTACCATTTTCTTCCTATATGGTCAACATACATCCTTGACTCACTCATTACAATTAAAACACACACAAAAACCGCTTCTACTCCTTTCATCCCAATCCAAATCCCTCTTCCATCCATTCATCAAGATTCATGGCTGCTCTTGCTTATCAACCTGCTCATAATCGTGTTGCTTATCTGGGTGATGGTCCTAATCGTGAACATTTTGCTGATATCTTGGAGTTTATTGAAGCTTCAAACTTAAGGTTTGCATTTACAGTTTGTCCTACAATATATGATAGTGTGGTACGTCAATTTTGGGCGTCGGCTGAGCTTGTGAATGTGGCTGGACGTCCACGAGCACTCCATGCTACCATAGATGGACGTGCTTATGTGGTCACTGAAGCATCTATTCGCTCTTCTCTTCATCTTCAGGACGAGGAGGGTATTGTATCCCTTCCCAATTCGGAAGTATTAGAGGGTATGGCTGCCATAGGTTATGAACATGGGGGGAAGTTTAACTTCCAAAAGAATAGGTTTTCCCCTCAGTGGAAGCTTCTGGTTCACTATTTAATCCATTGTTTGAGTCCTAAGTCGGGGAGTTGGGATGCGTTCCCTACTCCTTTGGCTACTGGTCTTATATGTTTAGCCCAGGGTAGAGTGTTTAACTTTTCATATTATTTATTTGAGGGGATGGCTAGTAATTTGTCAACTGCTGGTTCTAGGAAGAAATTTCTTATGTACCCTAGGTTTATTCAACAAATACTTGTTTGCATTCCACGTGATAGGGCTGAGCATGTACCATCTAAACTAACAGCGAAAGTGTATTACAATATGATGAATGGGTTTACTGGGGATTGGAGGCCACTGACTCAAGCCATGATGGGATTGGCTCAGGGTCCTATAGGTCAGGAGGAGGAGGCTCCTGAGTTGGTTGTGTTAGATGATGACCCCATGGAGGGGGAGGAGGCTCCTACTGGTGGTGACATTCCTGTGGTAGAGGAGGAGCTAGTTGCGGAGGTGGTGGTTGAAAAACCATCCCCTTCCAAGGCTGGTCCTTCCTCCGTTCCACACCAGTCTCCATTTGTGGAGACTCCACCTCCTAGCCCTGCCCCACACTCGACTGATATCCCGTTTACTACTAGTTCTCCATAGGTTGACCCCAATGTTGCTTCGGACTCCCGTGATGCTTTCCCTGAACCAAGTTCTCTTGGTGGGCAGGCGGAGGAGCCTACTACACTGACATCTTTGCTAGATCTTATGCACAGGTACCATGAGAGGATGCTTTGTTTGGAAGCTGACTTGAACCAACATCGGAAGCTCACAAGGGAGTTTGTTCTTCCTCTGGCCGATCGTATTAAGGTATTGGAGAATCAACAGCGTCGTCGCAAGAAGCATGTGGTTCTTTCGGATTCTGAGGATGAGGGCGCGGAGCATGTTGAGGATGGCTTGACGTTGCTGGCAAAGGCTGCCTTTGCTGATAAAGTTTATGATGATCTGCCTGGTCCTCCAATGTCCTCCAATGCTCCTTCTTCTAGTGCTATTCCCCCTTCTATGGGTGGTGATTCTGATGCTGCTGCTGGTTCTCATGCTGGTCCCTCTAATGATCCGAAGGGAAAAGCTCCAATGACTGATTCTCCATCTCCCACCCGCAAGCGCTCTCGTCGACAGCTTGAAGAAGACAGACTTGGTGAAGAGGCTGCTCGTCGGGTTCAGGCTGAGATTGATGAGGAGGATAGAGCTGCTGAGGAAGAGCTTCGTGAGCGAAGGCATGCGCAGATTCAGCATGATGCTATGCACTGGACTGATGGTGAATGGATGCAAGTGTTGACTGTTCTCACTCGGGATTATGCTCAGTTTAAAGATTTGTTGGGTGATGATGTTGATGAACACAATTGTATTCCGCGTGCTATGGTGATGATGCGTAAGCATCAGTTGACTCTTGCTGAAGAACTCAAGAAACAGCGAAGGAACAGACTTCTTTCTCGGACTGAGCAGCGCCAGCAGATGCAACGTTACGTGAAATATCAATCTGCTGCTCATTTCAATGCTCCGTGGTCTTGGAATCGGGTGTGAGCTTTGACATTTGATGAGCTTAAGGTTCTTTATGAGAAGATGGTGAAGCGTCAGAGTCAACCTATACCGGAAAGATTTATTTACCATCCTCGTGGTGTGACTGCTTCTATGCCTACTGCTTCTACTGCTCCTTCGTCTGTGCCCATTCCTGGTTCAGATGGTAGTTCTTCTGGTTCTGGTGCTGTTTCTGTTGGTCCTTCTACTACACCCTTGGTTGCTCCTATTGGTTCTACTGTTGGTCCTGCTACTACCATCTTTGTTACGACCACCACCACTCATGCTTCCACCACCACACCTGTTACTCCTACCACCACCCATGTTCCTGCAAGTGCTTTTGTTGATCCCACCATACCTACTGCTGCTACATCTGATGTGCCATCTTCATCACCACAAGTTCCTGGCACACAACCTAATCCTACTTCTGATGCAGCACCTAGTGGTTCTTTGGGTGGACATGTTCATGAGTCTACTTCTACTGCTGCTCCTGCTGTTGCTGAAGTTCAGGTGAAGGTTGAATCCACTCCTTCGGCCCCAACGCCTCGACGTTCCACTCGCCTGAAACTTACTCGTCGTGTTCGCCGCGGTAAATCAGTTCCTTTTGAGAAACGTGATCCTGAGAACTTAATTGATGCAGCTTCGGATAGCGATTCTGACTTACCCTTGGGCAATGGAAGTATTACGGGTTATACGGTTGAGAGGTCTACAACACTTCCTGGTGGCGTCTCCCATCGGATAACTTTGAGTGATGGGACTGTGCGATTGGTCACGGGCTTGCAGGGTGTGTTATCATGGGCTGACCGTATGGATCTTATGGCGTTGTTTGGGCTTGTTGATTCTAGTATGCCGTTTAACCCCATGGCGGTGTCTTCCTGGCCTGGTATCCGTCTTTGGGCCGATCTCAAGCTTATGTTGGATCCTCCTCCATCTGCTACTCCTTTGGGCGTATGGAAGGATCAAATGCAATGGGAGATTGTTCGCTGGAAGCTTTATGCTGGATGTGGAGTTCATGTGTTGGAGTTAGGTTCTGGTCATGTGGTGTTTATGTTGACGGATGTTGTGTATCCTTTGACTATTTCTTCCATGGAAACAATGCTGGCAAGTCACTTGCAGATTTCTACTGCTCCTTCTGGGAATGAGTCGAGTATGGCTACATCTTTGGTGGAGGGTATTCAAGCACGGTTGCTAGCGGATAAGAAGGCCGCTTCTGGTATGTAAGGTGAATGGGTTGTAAGTGCTTATATATTTGAATTTTTGTTCTTATTATGATTCTTTTCACCAATATGTACAGTGATTGGTGACTTTTATTCTTTATAGTTAAATAAAAAAAAAAAAAAAACAAACAAATCACACAAACTAATAATAAAAAAAAAAAAAAACTTTTTATATAATATCTGCTTATACTTTAACACAGTTTAGCTTTTATACTTGTACATAATATCCCTTGGCTGGTTCAAAATGTGGTTCCTGGTTTGAGATTGTTCTGGTACTTGGTTTCACTTGGTGTTGGACGTGGTCCACACAACAAATGGTTCTCAACTTACCATGTCTCATCGACAAGGAAAAGTTGATTCACCTTGAGGGTACGGCTCATGGTGCGATTATCAAATCCGTTGATGGTTGCCAGGTTACCTAAAACTGGATGGTTTTCACTTGCCATAGTCTTGGACTGAAAAGTGGCTAATCCAAGGGGGTACGGCTCTTGGTAAAGATCTTATAAAATCCGTTGATAGCTGTAATAGCTTGCTTAAAGCTATAGGGTGTTCAACTCACCGATGCTTCATTGCTAAGAGTTGGCGAGTCCAGAGGGGTACGGCTTCTGGTAAAGACGCATCAAATCCGTTGACGGCTGTGATGGTTTGCCTAAAATCATCAGGGTACTCCCACTCACCATTGATTCACGTTCTAAGAGTTGGGCTGGGTTCTAGTCTCCCAGGGTGATGCTTATTCCACCAGAATGACTAGCTAGCCCAAGAGCGAGCAGCTACTTGGTAAAGGCTAATCAAATCTGCTCATGTTGCTGAAAAGATTCAACCTGATGCTGATTTGTTACAAGCTTTGGAGAAGCTTCTAGTGTTTCATGCGGCTGTTCTTCTGATTCTTATCTTGTTGATGCTGCTATTTGTTTTGCTGATTCAATCCTCGGGTTTTCTTTGCACGTTTTCCAGGAAACTTGAACTCAACAGGTCAAATTCAAGTTTAGGGGAGGATTGTTAGGACCATTGTAATAGTTATATGTAATAGGTAGACTAGGAGGTATGTAGTTCCTCCTGGTCCTAGTCGTAGTAGGAGCAAGTCCTGCTCCTGGTCCTAGTCGAAGTCAAACTTTATTATTTACTTAATATTCTGTTAGGATATGCATGAGATATGTTAGGAAAGGATATGCATATCAGTTTTACACGTTTTCATTAATGATGTATTAGGGTTTCCTTGTAGTATAAAAGGAACCTTAGGCAGAAGGGTTATACACACCTTCACAACGTAGTTCTAGTCTTTATCGATATTAGAAATCCTTAGAAAGGATCAAGTTTTTATAGTTATTCTGTTTCTCTTGTTTATATTTATATTCTACATTCATATTGTGTATAGAGTCTCTTTGTGATTTGACTTGTGATTACAGAAGTCATTCACCGGTCCTGACAGGCTGCAAGATCTACTTCTGGTAGACCCAACAACATGAGATTATTAATTAATAATATCTTAAGCTAAGTATTTATTGATTATTAAACTTTATAGTATAATTATACATGATATAAAATGAGCATACGATTAGTTATAGAAACATGTTAATTACAGAATTATACTAATTATGGCAACATGATAAATATGGAAACACATTAAATATGGTAACATGTTATTTATGGAAATACATTAAATATGGTAACATGCTATTTATAGAAACATGCTAAATATGGAAACTTTCTATTTTTGGAAACTTACTAATTATGGAAACTTTCTATTTTTAGAAACTTACTATTTAAGGAAACTTGCTATTTTTGGAAACTTACTATATATGGAAACCTGCTATTTTTGGAAAGTTATTATATATAGAAACATGTTAATTTTAGAAAGTTACCCATTATGTTACAACAAGTACTATAACACTCAAAACATGAAACACATGAATCTAAAACACATGAAACTATAAGAAACACATGATTTAAACATGAAGTAATAAGACAAGACAAGAACAAGTATAATAAGTATGAACACGTCAAGTAAACTAAATGACAAGTATGTACAAGTAAGACCGACTCTTATTCATGTCCCTTCATTATTTAGCTATCGTGAAGCCAAAGTGATATTCCACGTTCGTTTTCGTCTTCAATTACTGGACATAAGATACGGATATTCCATCCTTCAGTAAGGACATTCTCTCCTATACTTAGGATTTCCCCGTTTGCAGCCATATGTTTTCCCCAGTAGTTAAGTGTCTTAAACACATCAGTATATGTATGATTATTTTAGATTGCCTAATCTATATACATGCATGCCAGTTTCACCTAGTTTTGGGGGTTCCATAACCATAGCACTAGAGGCACCAGTGTTATGACTCTTCTGCGGTGAGAGTGATTGCTCGCAGCGTCCCTTTACAGTATTTGACCTTTGTTATTATTATCATGTGGGACGAATGGGTGCATCCTAGGACAAGTTAGTATGATTTCATGGTAACTGCGGTGTGTGCCTTGCATCTGTTACATGAGCTGATCCCTCCACTCATTTTATATATTAATTAGAGGCAGCCCCTCTAATTGCATGACGAGGTCACCCCTCTAAGTATTCATGTACGTTGATATAACATGATCTATATGGGCTCCAGGCATATTTAAAATACAGATTTTCAAGATAAAATATAAGTCTTTTCAGAAATATAAACCAGTCTTATGAACTTAAACAAGGTTTTCCAGGACATACATTTATTCCGTTGCTATTCATTTCATTTCATTACTTGCTTATGTTTATGCTTTACATTCTATGTTATATATCTGCACACTGAGCGTATTGCTCATCTGTATTTCTCTTTCCATGTCCTAATACGGCAGGTACTAAAGGGCAAAGCTAGGATTCAAGAGTACGTGCATGGAATGAGGCGCCAGTCTTCTTTCATTCTTTAATGCATTTACATACTTTTGCTTTGCTAGACATTGTTTAGTCCTTTCCTTTACATTCTTATTTATGCATTTCGTGTGTGGAGCTTATGTTGGATCCGATGTTTGTTTCCGGATTCTTTTATGGGCATTTAATGTTTAGAAATTTACCTTGCATGCTTTGATGACACGCCATAATTATCCTGTGATATTCCATTTATCAATGGGGTGTTACAACTGTGGTCAACGATGGTCAAGAGAGGTCAAACTTGCCGAAACTTGCAATCTTTGCCGAAAATACCGAAAACCCACTGTAAACATATGTTTATCACTTATATTAACTATATGTATGATAAGTTGTATTTTAAAGAAGAATATTGCGAAAAATAGCTAAAAGTCGTTATAAATACCCAAAACTTATCGAAAATACCAAAAATTTGCTAAAAATTCCAATTCGATTAATCACCGATTAATCCCGCCTAGAACGATTACAAGCTACAAGGTGATCGACCGGCCGGCTAACAATTCGCGATTTTTGCAACATTGCTCTTTATTTATCATTGTCATTATCTTTAATCATTCTATCATGATCTCTTGATATAGTAAATGCTTTTGAAACAATACTAATTGGGCTAACTATTATGAAACCATTTTCAAATAATAGTCACATCTAATGACCAACATAATTTTAATTAGGAAAACTATTCACCCCCTCTTTCTAGTTTCTACAAACTTTTATAAAATGACATGTCAGCTTATTTGTGGATGCATGTATGAAGGAGAATTTAAAAATAAATTTAAGTATGCCAATAATTCCACAAAAGATGTAGATTGGCAGGAGCTCAGGTGCCTTTTAGCACCAACCATTGTCCACCCCTTAAGGAATAACTCCGGTAACTCTCTTGGACCAGAGGAGTAACACCTGAAGTGAGACAAGCCAAAACTTGACCCTCGAACTCATATTCCACAAAGTCTCTCTAGTGTGTCAATAGGTATTGCGGATGCGGGTACCTATATGAAGCAAATAACAACGATGAGACTTGAACCTGGGTCAATTGACTCAAGCAAAAGAGCTACACCTATTGGATAAATGCTCTAGTAGTAGTAAGTGTGAAAATAATTACATGACACATCATTTTGTAAAAGTTTCAATAAAAATTTTTGTGAAAGTTTTTTATGGTTCTAGCATTTCTCAAACATGAAAAGTTCATACAACCACAGTCTCTTAAAACGAATTCGGCCATTCCAGCTACTCCTTATGACACTTTCAATCAACACGACATTTGGACATACAACAACAAACCTCTAACATAATTCTGACAAAAAGACTCATACAAATAGTTCTAAAACTAGAACAACATAGTTTATCCAAAAAAAAAAAACCCGTCATCTAAAGCCACATAACACCACTTGTATGAACAAAAATATGAAAATAGTTCAATTTAACATTCAAGATGAAACTAGAAAAAACGTTAGACCATATAACGTTATACTCCGCGAGAAGAAATATACCAGTAACAAAATTACTATAGTACATTATTGTATGATAGAGAAAAGTTTAATTGAAACTGTGTTCTTTCTCACAAGTAAATGGACAAACTCTCACCATCTATTTTAGTTTGATCTAAAGGTGGATATTAACCTAAGATTTTGAAAAAAACGTGGAGGGATCATTTTTGCCAAAAGTCTAAAAGTTTCAAAAATTGGGCGGAGGGACTAAAGTTGTAAACTTTCCGATCTAATTTTTATCAATGGTGATATTTCACTAGTGATAAAAACAATGAAATATCACTAGGATAACGCAATAAAATATCACTGCTGATATTACACTGTAATTATATTTATTAAATATCACTAGTGATATTTCATTGTGTTATCACTAGTGATATTTTATTGTTTTTTTATCACTAGTGAAATATCACCATTAATAAAAATTAGTTCAGAAAATTTATAATTTT
Source organism: Glebionis coronaria (assembly GCA_025667525.1). Classification (NCBI taxonomy): domain Eukaryota; kingdom Viridiplantae; phylum Streptophyta; class Magnoliopsida; order Asterales; family Asteraceae; genus Glebionis; species Glebionis coronaria. The sequence goes on from CM046876.1 coordinate 536,341,136, forward strand.
AGTCCCTTCGCTGATTTTTTATAATTTTTAGACATTTTACCAAAAAAGGTCTCTCTGTGTTTTTTATGTGATTTAATATTAGGTAATGAATAGCTAGGATTAATTTCATTGAATGAAAGTAATAAGAAAGATGCAAAATAACTCAACTCTTGTATGATAACCCTTTTAATAGAAATATAATTATAGTTTTATACTAAGAAGAGCTCATGGTACATTGTAGTTAGACATAGGTCGCATTATGATCATTTTTTAGTTACATAACAAATACAAAAGTTACATTCACAGATTGAATTGATTAATCTTCGTTTATCGTCTTATGAGTTAAGCATGTGTAACCATACAAATCTTCAGTGCGTGTCGTTAGACCAAATCTATGAATGATCTTTAGTTCCCTGTTTTAAAGAAAAAAATAACACAACTTTGAAAAGGAATATTACTCTAATCTCTAATTAATAAATGCTAGTATGATTGTTGTAGACAAAAAATGTCAATCAGTCAATATGCTGTTTTGCTATTACTACACTATCTTCAATGTCATGAGTAAAAAAGTGTTTTTATACAAAAAAAAAAGTTGATATCAAAGTTAAAACCAATTTGAATTTTGATACTCAACTTTATTTTATTACTTTAGATATTCAAATTATATATTGTACAAAATAATGATTTTTTCACTTTTTGACGGATTTATGTATTTTCGTCAAATATTTGACGATCATTCGTTAATCATTTTACATTTCAAGTTCATCACCACTATTATCACCATCAATCATCAATCATCATCATCACCATCACACTGCCCATGACCATCACTAACATGCACCGCCTCAACTACCAACCTTATCCACCACCACCACAAACCATCGACCGCACCGTGATGGGTCGATCATCAGGTATACAAATTATGCCTAATTCGGGTTCGGGTCAACCCGATTGACCCAAATAAAAAATTATTTTATTTTTTATTTCAATTTAATATAATTTATATTAAAAAAGAGAAAAAAAATATTCTATTCTAACTCGGGTGGACTCAAACCCGAATAGAACCGAACCGACTAACCCGAGTTGAAATCGTATCAGATTCGGATAAATTATTTTTAGTCTCGACCCGACTCGAATAACCCATCCCAATTCCCACCCCACAACACAAATCACCAACCTATTGTCCCTGCCAACCATGATGGGTGCACAAGATCTTTTAAATGGTTTTTAAATCTGAAACTAATCCATATATCGTTTATATGAATCAAGGAGCTTTAAACGGGCATATTAGAAAATAATAATCCATCTTCGTAGTGGTTTTTAGAATATCTAATGTCATTAACATCATCGTCTTATGTCGTTGTTATTAATTCGTACAACCTTACAATTTTATATAGATTTCCTCACAAAATTAATATGGTGACAAATTTAGGTGTTGCAAAGAAATTGTTCAATCTATTAAATTGCATTGCTTTTTTCTTAAAGTGATTTTCATTAAACAATTAAACGCGAATAGTTCTAGTTTAAATATGATCGTTTGCATCTTCAGGCAAGTGCTACAATGGTGGTAGTGGATAAGATTAGTGGTAGAGACGGTGTTTGATAGCGATGGTGCTGGGTAGGCTTTGGCGGTAGGTGCGATGATGATGGTACATACCGAATCATTGTTAAATATTTAGTGCAAAATACTCAAATTGGCCAAAATAGGTTAGATGCCTTTTTATGCTAGAAAAAAATATGATACCTTTATTGGAAATAACACTTCAGTTTAGTATCTTTTTACCCTATCATTAACATATGCGTTTTAACATCTTGTTTACAATAGTTTTGTAAATATGGTGTTTTTATTATTGTTATATTAGTGCTTACAATAGGTTATTGTTTACAATAGTTTCAATTTAATATAATTTATTGTTTACAATAGTTTAGAAATGATATAACCACAATGAAACTTTCACAAAAACTTTTGTGAAAGTTTCTTTGTAGTTCTAGGGTTTCTAAAAAATAAGGGTTAATTTAAACGGTTGTTTAATCCTTCTTATTCGAGCTTAAATACTTACAACAACGATCTTTTAAAAAGAATTCGATCATTCCAACTACTCCTAATGACACTTTCAACCAACACGGCATTTGGATATACAACAACAACCTTTAACATACTTTTGACAAAAATGACTCATAAAAATAATTCTAAAACTAAAACGACATAAATTATCCAAAATCAAATAAAAAACCCCGTCATCCAAAACCACATAACACATGTATGAATAAAAATATGAACATAAGTTCGACATTTTAGATGAAACTCGCAAAAACATCCGACCCTATAATGCTATATTTCGCAAGAAGAAGAATACTAGTAACAACATTACTACAGTACATTATTGTATGATAACCCTTTTCATATAAATATAATTATAGTTTTACATTAAAATCTCATGGCACATTATAGTTAGACATAGGTAGCGTTACGAGCATTTTCAGTAACACAACAAATACAAAAGTTACATTCACATATTGAATTATATAATTCTTCTTTTCTCGGCTTCCGAGTTAAGCATGTGTAAGCACACAAATCTTCATTGCATGCCGTTGGACCAAATGCATAAATGTAAGGTCTTTCGTTCCCTGTTTTACAAAAAAAGAACATAACTTTAGATTGAAATATTACTCTAATCCCTAATAAAAAAATGCAAGTACGATTGTTGACGTCGTAGACAAAAAATGTCAATCAGTCAATATGTTGTTTTGCTATTGTTAGAGTTTCTTCAATGTCATGAGTAAAAAGGTGTTTTTACAAACAAAAAAAGTCAAATCGCAAAAATATATCAAAATTAAAATTAATTTGAATTTTAATACTCAACTTTATTTCTTACTTTAGATATTCAAATTATTTTTTGTAAAAAGTAATGGTTTTTTTAACTTTTCAAAATATGTTATCGTTATTTTTTGGATGAATTAATTAATTACGGTAGTATCATATTTTGTTACAATTGCGCGACTAAAATCATTTGATTAAAATTATGCTTGGTAATCGTTTTATGAATACTTAAAAAAAATCTTATTGTGTATAAAAAATACTCCGTAACTTTATTGATAAGACAAAAAAAGTTAAATAACCAAAATTTAAATTGACTTTAAAATTATGTTATTTTTTTTGTACGCTCAAAATAATATTTATGGGGTTATTTTGCCATAGCAACAAAATATTTCTTTTTCTCTCAATGTTATGTGTTTATAAAAGTGACTAAAAAATTACTCCCTCACAAGTCATAACCAGAGGTTTTTCAATAAAATTTTATTAGAAAGTTTTATTACAATAAATATATGATCATTTATGTACAATAGTTTATTTTATGCAAATTCCAAATAAAAAAATAAATTAAATAAAGATGCACTTAGTGTAAAATAATTACTAGTACAATTTAAGAACATGATACTTAAAATAACATTACCACAATATGCATGTAGGGCTCCAACTTCGTTCATAAAATACGTAGATAGAACATACAACAATAAAAAGTACAAAATTTTCTTATTCATTAGAAACATAACTATTGTTAGTATACAGGAAATGCTTTTTAAACATTCATCTCATGTGAAATTTGCTATTTATAATATGCTTTTCTAATAGTTAGCATTAACAACAATTAATAATGCTAATATTTTCATAAGTCAAACAAAACATGCTATTAAGTTTTAGCATTAAATAATCTAAGAATACCATTTAAGAGAAAACAAATTATGTTATCCAAAGTACTTTTATTTATGTGCTTGCTTTAATGTCTACTAAAAGTATATTCACGTATGAATTTGCCATGTACCAAATAGTTAACGATATGTTAATTGATTTGATGGTTGAACTGCTAATTTGATGATTCGGTTGGGTTGAATCGGTTATCGAATCAGTAACTCAATGATTCGATCGGGTTGATCCGATGTTCAAATCCGTGCACCAATGACTCGTCCGGGTTGACATGATGGTCGACCCGTTACCTAGCGCCTCGACCAGGTTAGCCTGATGGTCGACCCCGTGACCCGATGACTTGATCATGTTGACCGATGGTCGATTGCATGAGACGATGACTCGCACGAGTTGACTCGATGGTCGAACCGGTAACCTAATGACTGGACCAAGTTAACTCGGTGGTCAATCTCATGACTCGATGACTCAATCGGGTTGACCCGATGATCGAACTCGTGACCCGATAATATTATGTGAAAAAGAAAATATTGAAATCTATATTAGGAAATGTTAAACAAATTTTAACATTTTCCGTGACCTGATGATTCGACCGGTGTAGCCCAGTAATCAACAATTCCTATACACACTTTATAAAGTATATAAATAAATAGATATAAATACCTTTTTTATTTTAAATGTTTTTTCTAAATAAGACAAAAGTTATCTTTTATTAACTTATTAAACAAATTAATTTTATAAATAGACTGAAAGGTATTATTTTGTTGATAACTTATTATTCTTTACCGAGTATAATTCGTTTATTTTATTTAGATATTGAGCATTTTTACAATATCGACTGTGTCAAAAGTGTGAGTTTGAATCATCTATTTATAGTTTTTGATCCATTTACAACGTAAAATTAAGTATCCTTTATGTCGTAGACTTTAATATCAATGTTTTCTTCAATACAATAACATTACCGACGACGTAGAAGGGGACAAGCGTCGTAGGCGTTCAACCAATGCAGTTTTCATACTGCGTTCCAAAGAGTTACGATGTAGAGGAGACAAAGCTTACGACGCAGACATGATATGCATTTACGCCGTAGGTTGTCTTGATTTCTAAAATTATCTTACGTTTTATCTATGACGTAGGCTATAAATCCACCACGTTGTAAAAGGCTTTGAATGTTTCTTCTTTGGCGTTAATTTGCACAATTTATTTTAGTTTTTCGTCACTTGCTTGTTATTTTTTTGCAAAATAAATAATATGTGACTTTTTCACTCTTGACTTGTTAGTAACATAAACAAATGACCAAAAGAGCATTCAAATATTTGATGTCATCAAATAACCCCCCCCCCCCCCCCCCCCCCACCCACCCTCCCCCACTTGATTTATACTTGCCTTCAAGTTGCCTTGTTAAAATCAATTTCTAAAAGATATTTCTTAAAAAATCAGAAAATATGAATTTAAGATATTCATATGCTAAGTAAATACTTATGCAAACAACCCACCAAATGAGGATAATAATCACTCAACTCTCGTCCTAGTCTAAGTGTTATAACTTAAGGGTGATCATTCAATTGCTCAGTCATGAAAAAATATCTAATCATAGGCTTAGAAAGTACATTGATCTCCACTACTTCGAGATCAATCCAAGACATTTCTTAAAGACACATGTTTACACATGCATGCTTAAATGGGTGAAAGAGTTAGATGAATACTTTTGGATGCACATATAATGGGTGTTAAAACAAAAACACGAAACATGTTGTCAGAATCCGTAATCTTATCATCAATAGTCACCATCCCTCCATAAGCTAAAGTGTCAAAGTGTGAGAATCGATCTTCACTAATAATCAGATTTGATTTATATAACGTACCAACTCAATAGTCATGTTAGAGTTATTAACAATACATTTTTAACAACATACATGTCGCCCGTGTAAGAATAATTTACGAACCATCAACTAAATCTTTAGTGTAAGAATAATTTACGAACCATCAACTAAAGCTTAGGTGTAAAGTTGTCACGAAAACATAATATGAATTTTTATAAAAGATTAGTTTCTACATGTTTTACTAGTGACATGCACTAAAAATAAGTGTGATTCAGTTTAACACGGAAAGGCGACATGTAAATGTAGCAAATCGATAAACGCACCTAACACGTATAGGTTATTTGGTTGAACTTCTAAAAAATGCCTTCTTAAATTATCTCTTCATATACTGGTATTAAAGTTTCCCCACAAAAATTATCCTTGCACTTTCATAACATTTGAGATGAAACATACAACTTGAATAAACTTTACAAAACGATTTATGCAATTGATCTATGTTAGTACAACAATCGGTCGGGGCCGAGTACTAATGCGTACCAGTTGGGATGGATTAAACAAGATTTAAATTTAAAACACGAATTAACGAAATGAACTAAAAACGCACGGGCAAGTATGACCCATTCGTTTGTGTATAGATTTTTATGTGGTAATACTGAGATCGTTCACAGGGATCTAGAAAATCTATGATCATTCAAAAATTGACTATAATCTTTTTGATTGTAGCAATATGATAACAAAAAAATAACAAGTAAATTAAAATGAGAATAACAATAAGTTTAAAACAACACTTGGTAAAGATTAGTTTGGACATCCGTTGTAGTATGATTGTGATGACACATTAACAATTATGATTATGATAATTAGATGGTTAATCCAATCTATTGTTTTTAAAATCTTTAGTCTTTGTCAAGACTTTGGTTAAGAAAAACAAACATTAGACTCAATCACTTAATACAGTACTTATTCCATTTTCAACTCATTTGATTCACGGTCGTTTCACGAATTTGTTAACACTTATAATTATGTTTCTTAGTGATAAAAACTTCTTAAGAAATGGTCAATACAAAAGATAGCCAATCAGAGATAACTCGGCTATGACTTGTTGTTAGAAAAGAACCCTTTCGACCTATGAAATCTTTAACAACAAATTAAGTTTTGATAACCAGTTGTCACATGAAACATATGTACCAATGGTTCAAAAGAAAAGATTGAAATTAAATTAAAATACAAATCATAATCACAACCACAACTTCATACCACAAACATCATCCTACCAAGTGTAGAATAGAATTTAGCCACTCATATTAAACATTGAAACAAACTCGAAAATAATAGCCTTAGAAGTCATAATCAAGAGTCTTATAAAGTAGAAATATAGTGCTAATGGTTAGGGTAATGATCCCTAAGAGTTTGGTTATGTTAACTTTGCTTTTAGGACTCCAAAAGTGACTTTTTTAGCACCTCCTTGCTCAAATCCAGGAATAGTACTTTGGACAAGGGAGAGAGAGTTTATTGATGGTGAAAATGAGTTATTAGAATGGTTATGAGAGCATATGAAATTTTTTATGGTTACATGACCCCAAGGGTCTTATTTATAATGAAATTGAAGGATTCTACATCAATGGATATCTTGGAGCCAAATGTGTTCTAGACTACTCCATAGAAGGTTCTTGTGCCTTCTTTGGATGCTTCAAGAAGGTGTTTATAGTTTGTTGTAGAAATCTGCCCACATGAAAAGAGAGGGTGGCAAATGAACTTTGTTGGACACTTTCTCAAAATGATGGTGGCAAATGAGTGAAAAGGAGCTGGTGAAATGTGAGGATTGCTGGCAACATATTCAAAGCTGACATCTACTTCCATGCTGAGTGATTTGCACAATTGACATTACAAGTAGCTACGTAATTTCTCTTGCATTTCCCAAGTCCGGATTACTTGTAAGGCTTGTACACATCTTGTAAATACTTGTTCTTGCACCCGGAACATATCTTCAAAGGCTTGTAACTTGTACACGGGTTTTGATCTTGACTCGTATTCTTCATACTCGTACTAATCTTCACTTTTGTATCGCTTTCTTATTTATCCCTGCAATTGGCTACACATAGAATTGCAAACACATTTTGGCACAAATATGCACAAAACCATTATAGATATAACCAATATACATGTAAAAAAGTACGGATAACGCTCCCAAAAACATGTTGGATTTGGGCATTATCAAATCCCCTCATACTTAAGTTTTGCTTGCCCTCAAGAAAGAAGAAAAGAAAATGAAATCCAAAGGTACATGTGACTTATAAAGATTCGATGCAAGTCTACCAAGTACGAGTACAATATAAACTCATCGGTTTAAGTTTTCCAGTTGAAAAATCGAGATATAAAGTCAATACCCATAAAAGTCTAGAAAGTCTTTTATTTCTAACTATACTACGCTAGCAACATATGAATTGAAGCAACATGTATCACGACTTAGCACATTGGCTAATCGATACCTTTTATTTCTTTCTCTTCCTTCAACTTCAATATCATAGCTCATTGGCTATTTATTCGTCTTTTTGACTTTTTCTTTTTTTACTTGGCTAAAACTCCTAGCCATGGATTGGCATACTTGCAAAGTTAATGTTGTATTAAAAAACATTGAACATGTAACTTTCTCGGATTTTTGGATTTATCTCACTACTATTATATGAGACTTTGACTTGAGTAAGTTTGACACAAAAATATATCTCAAATTTTAAAAAATTACCGGTTGGATAATTTTTTAATTATTTATATACATTTGCTTGAACTTTTTATTTACGATGGCAAACAAGGTTACAAAAAAATTTTTAAAATGGCCCAAAAATATGGCAATTAAGCAACATTTCTCGTTTTCCCTACAACCCCCTCACACTTAAGTTGAGCATTGTCTCCAATGTGATAAAACTGAACAAAAAGTTAGCGAAATAAGAGAAAAACCATAATCACGGGTATATCTTGCGTCATAAAGAGTACACATGAGTCTTGTCTTCGCCTTCAATTTGTGGTACCTACAAAAAAGATAAAACACACAAAGATACGAAAAACACTCTATTTTTTGTTTTTATAAAACGACACTTGCTACACCCCCTCACACTTAAGCGGAACATTGTTACAAAATTGTAAGGTGTAAGCATGAATTTATTTTAAAATGAAAATCACACCTAAAACACACGGGTTGCCTCCAGAGAAGCGCTTATTTTATTATTAAGTCATCAGTCGGACTTATACTTCTTTTTATTTTTCTTTATTTTTATCGAGTGGAAAGTCCTCACTCGATTCATCATGATATAGTTTAATCCGGTGTCCATTAACAATGAAGCTTCCTCCATTTTTATCATATAATTCAACATAACCGGACGGGTATCCATGATTAACTATAAAAAGGAACGTACCACTTTTGTCTAAGCTTTGGAGCTTTGAATTTATACCTCATGTTAAACAAGAGAACTTTATCTCTTTTCTTGAATTCTTTTCTTATTCGAAGTTTCTTGTCATGATAAGCTTTGGTACGTGCTTTATAGAGTTTGGAATTCTCATAGGCTTGGAGCCTTAATTCATCGAGTTCATGCAATTGCAAGAATCGGTTTTCTCCGACGACCTTGAGATCGAGATTACAGCTTCTCGGTGTCCAATAAGCACGATGCTCTATTTCGAAGAGCAAATGGCACGTTTTACCGTACAACAAACGATAAGGTGTTGTGCCAATTGGCGTTTTGTAAGCTGTTCGGAATGCCCACAGAGCGTCGTCAAGTTTCCTTGACCAAACAGAAGGATTGTCCTTAACCGTTTTCTCGGGTATTCGTTTTAAGGCTCTGTTGGTATTTTCAACTTGTCCACTCGTTCATGGATGATAAGCAGTGGGAAAGCGATGGGTTACTCCATAGCGCTTTAAGATCTTATCCATTCGCTTATTACAAAAATGGGATCCTCGATCGCTAATTAAAGCTTTCGGCATTCCATAACAAGAGAAAAGCTTTTTTAGAAATTCGATTACGTCTCGGGCATCATTTGTGGGTAAAGCCTCGGCTTCTGCCCATTTGGACATGTAATCAATAGCGACTAAGATATATTCGAACTTACGGGATTTGGGAAAGGGTCCAATGAAATCAATTCCCCATATGTCAAATATTTCGCTAACTTGGATGTTGTTTTGAGGCATCTCATCTCTTCGTGAGAGGCTACTGGTATGTTGGCAAGCATCAGAATATTGGACTAAAGTATGAGCCTCCTTAAAGAGTGTTGGCCAATAAAAACCAGTGTAACACCCCACTTTCATAAGTAGACCGTTACATGATAATTATGGCGTGTCATCAAAGCATTCAAGATAATATGTCTTAAAACATACATGACCAAAAAGAAAACCAGAATCAAACATCGGCCCCCAAACATAAGCTCAAAAACATGCATAAAGTAAATTAAGTGGAAGGACAAAATGAGTGTCCAAGCAAGCAAAAATATATGAAGTGCAAAAGGAAGAGAAGTCTAAGGTAGCCCCCATCCTATGCACGTACTCTTAATAGCTTACGGCTGTCCTTGGGTACCTGCCGTATGGGACATTTAAAGGAAAATACGACTGAGCAATACGCTCAGTGAACGTATATAATGACATGATAAGAATAAATGAAACATAAGTAAAAGACATGAAATGAAGTGGAATATATATAAGTCCTGGAAAACCTGGAACATGTTTTATAAACTGGTTTATATCTGAAAAGTCTGATGTTTATGTTTATGTTTATACTGAAAAGTCTTATGATCATGCATGTAAAGTAATTTAAATGCCAATGAGCTCATATAGGTCATGATATATATCAACGTGCATGAATACATAGAGGGGTGATCTCGTCATGCAATTAGAGGGGTGACCTCTAATTATATAAGTCTGGGTGGAGGGATCAGCTCCAATGTGATGGATGTAGAGCACACACCACAGTCACCGTGCAAATCTGTAAAACATGTACTAGGATGCACCCATTCGCCCCACATGATAATAATAATAATAGCTAATAACTGAAAGGGGCGCCGCGAGAAATCACTCTCGTCGCAGAAGAGTCATAACACCGGTGCCTCAAGTGTTATGGTTATGGTACCTCCATAACAAGGTGAACATGACATGCGTGTATATAGCTCAGGAAATTTAGAAATCATAGCATGGTAATTACTGAAAAGTTTAATGACATGTAACTACTGGGGAAAACAGATGGCAGCAAACGGGGAATACTAATCATACATAGAACAGGAATGTCGTTACTAAAGGACGGATTATCCGTACCTTATGTCCAGTAACGAAATGAAGATGAAAGGCAGAAAGTAATCTACTCCGACTTCGTGAGTGCTACATAATAAATGACGTGAATGAGATGTGTATTCATGTATAACTGACTGATTCTTAGTTTACTTTACTCGTTCTTGACTTGTTTTACTTGTTCTTGACTTGTTTTACATGTTCTTGACTTGTTTTACATGTTCTTGATCTGTTTTACTGTTTCATGTTTTATCATGTATTTCTTAGTGTTTCATGTTTTCTTGATTAACGTATTACGTGTTTCATGTGTTACTATGTTTCATAATAAGTAACTTTCTAAAAATAACAGGTTTCCATATATAGCAACTTTTCAAAAATAGCAAGTTTCCATAAATAGTAAGTTTCCAAAAATAGAAGGTTTCCATAATTAGTAAGTTTCCAAAAATAGAAAGTTTCCATAAATAGTATGTTTTCGTAAATAGTATGTTTCCATAATTAGCATATTTCCATAAATAGCATGTTTCCATAATTAGTATGTTTCTATAAATAGCATGTTTCCATAAATAGTAATAAGCTTGTTTAATAAGCATGTGATATAAGCTAAAGCTTAATAAATATATTTTATAAGTCATGGTTTATAAAATATCATAATATAGTAAAGTTTGTTAATAATAAATACTTTAGTTTAACATAAAAATTATTAATTAATAGTATAATACTTGATTTATAAATGATTATTAATTAATAATATAAATTGATCTTATATTAATAATACTTTACCATAACTTGATATTGTATAATTAAATTAAAGTAAGATATTAATTTAATTAAACCATGGTTATCATGTAGTTAAATAATTATACTAAGTCCTTTATTAAATTAATTAAATGTAGCATGTAATTTATCATGAATAATTATATAACATAATTACTAAAAGTCTAAGGTTAATTAATAAAATGGACCATGTTAATCTTCATGAATAATTAGCCAAATAATTATATCCTAAGTTGTAATTGATTTAATTAACAATAACATGATTAATTTAATGTAACTAATTAAATTAATATAATTAATTTAGCAAAACTAATATCCAAACACACCCTTGTGTGTCTCGTGTGTACCTGAGCCCCGAACCGAGCCCTCACCGAGACCCCATGGTCTCGGTTTGATCGAACCACCAAACACCACCACCACAGTCGCTACGGTTGTGGTTGCCGCCGCCTGCCCAAAGCAGCCAACGGCCTAGCCGGGCTCTCACTGCAGCGCCACAACCTCCCACCAAGAGGTTACTGCTCTCGGTAGCCACTGTTTAACCAAACGCACCCCCGTTGGGGTTTTTGGTGTTGCGACCCGCCTGAACAAAGTAGCCACTGCCCCTTTATAGGGTGCGGCTGGCCGATCATAAGCCACACACCGAGACCTTTATGGTCTCAGTTCTCATGACAACCCGAACCAAAACCCGGTTTAGACTTGTTTTTAATACATGTTTTTAATCATTGACTCATGTTTTCTTGTTATTAACTAAATAGATCCATGAATTAATAAAAATAATGAAAGATTAAGGATTTAGAGATACCAAACGTGCAATGATTTGGGATTGATGAACCGAACAATACCCGTGATAATTGAAGATCAAAACTTGGTTTTCTTCCTTCTTTTTCCTTTGTGTATCCAGCGGCCAAAGAGAGACAAAGAGGTCTAGGGTTTTTATTTTTCTTGTTAAAACTTGTAAATGAAATCTCCTGGTATGTTTTGTTTACTAATTAAATTGTTAAACGGACCGGGCCATGTGCCCTTTCTTTCTCTCTTGTAACCGGTCAAAACAAACACCCTTTATATACTTTTCATTTTTCATGTTTTAATAAATCCCGTGTATTATTATTCGTGACGTGTGTTCGTGTTTTATATTCGTGTTTATCCTTGCCATGTATTATTTATCATACGTAAATACTTGTAAATAATAAATAATAATATACGCAATATTGGAGTTACTCATTAAATATTCATGATACGTGTCGTGTATTAATTAATTATAAAGTTTTAATTAATTCGTGTTTTCGTGCATTTAATGCTTCTTGTATTTTATGCGGGTTTTACAACTCTCCCCCCTTTAAAAAGAATAATTCGTCCTTAAATTAGGAACGTGGTATGGCTGAAAGAACATAGACATAACATGGCTAAAGAGAACATGGAACGTGATGTGGCTGAAAAGAACATATCCGGATCATGGAATGGAATGAGGATAAAAAATCCAGATGGACTCCTCCGTTCCTAAGTGGCTTCCCGCTCGGGATGGTTCCTCTCAAAGGATCTTGACGGAAAGCATAAACTTGGTCTTCATGACCCTGTCTTGACGATACAGAAAAGTTTCTGGTCCCTCAACGTAAGATAGATTCTCACAAATCTGATTGAGTGGATTAGAAATAACGTGAAGACGATACACGAAATGATACGATACGCAATAACATGAAAAGAATGATATTAGTAATATCCGAGCAATGATACGAGAGACATATTGTGTACATAGTACGTAAACAATTGTGAACGTGATACGCGAACAATTGTGAACGTGATCTATGGACATATGATGAATGTAATATGAAAAACGTAGGGTGAACGTGATACGTGAAACATATCATGATCGTGATACGTGAAACATATCGTGTATAGGATCTGTGAAACATATCGTGAACGTGATATGTGAACATATGATGAATGACAAATGAACGTGTGATAACGGAGGAGGTAACTCCCAATGATACAATATGAGATGTGAAATCTGACGTGAAACGTCAGTCTGAGGATGGAAAGTTGTGGTAAACTTGAGTCTGGTCTCCCAAGTCTTCCGCAACCCCTTTCCAGAACGAAATGTGAAATGTAAATCATGAGATAGAATACGATCATGAACGTGAACAATGTCATGAACGTGAATGTGAAAAGCAAATCGTGAAATGGAACAAGGATGTGAATGCTTACAAGGTTATGATCGCGAACGTGAGACGTAACTGCGAATGTCAACGTAAACGTGAACGTGAACGTAAATTTTCTATCTGCTATGATTGTTGACGGAACACTGTGAAATCGTACGATCTCTAATTGAAAGATCCTTATCAACTGGTTAACTACATAATAATTACGGATAGGAAGGTACTTTGTAGACTTGGTCAACGATTGACACGACCTAGGTAGCCTCATGCTTCCTCTAAGTCTGTGGTAGTCCTGTAGAAAAAGCCATGGAGATCTTGTTCACTTACATTTAGAAAATTATAATGATTGAAATAAACTACTAACATGTTGGCGTTCTATCTTAACCTGTTGGTATGTCAGGCATTAAGATATGAACGTAACTGCATCTTGTTTCACCGCTCCACCGAAATGTGGTTTTGAGATCATGATACCTCCTCGTAGAACCTAGGTGCATAAACGTTATAAAAACTATGAGTCTCGGTAAATTAGACCTCTCTTAGCGTAGGATCCCCTATAACACATAATTTAGTGTGGGATTCTCTGTTTTACGCGTAAGCTTGGTCATGGTAAACTAACCGTGAGAAACAACATGATTCAGAGTGACACCATAATCAACCAAAATTCATACTTGAAGAATTCAGTGTGGAATTTCTTCTGTCGTAGAACTTGTAACATAATGCGAAGATGGTCTTCGTGCTCTTCTCTAAACTTAGAGAAGATCAGAATGTTAGCAAAGAACATAACGACGAACTTGTCTAAGAATTCATGGAAATTCGATTTATCAAGTCCATAATTACAGCTGGGGCATTCGTGAGACCAAAAGGCATAAACACAAATTCATAATGACCATAACGTGTGCGAAAAGCAGTCTTGGAAATGTCCTGCTCTTTCACTCGAAACTGTTGGTATTCTGATCGTAAATCGATCTTGTAAAAGTGCTTAGCACTCTGAAGTCGATCAAACACGTCATCAATACATGGAGGAGGATAACGGTTACGAATGGTGATTTGTTTAAATTTACGGTAGTCGATACATAATCTCATGCTACCGTCCTCTTTTAATAACAGAATCGGTGCACCCCATGGTGATACACTCGGCGAATAAACCTTGTTCTAACAATTCTTGCAGTTGATCCTCCAACTCTTTTAGCTCAAGGAATCCATGCGATAAATAGCCTTGGAGACTTGTTCTGCTCCCGAAACATGCTCGATGTTAAACACCACCTGGCGAATAAGAAGTATACTCGGAAGTTCTTCTGGGAATACATCCAGAAACTCAAAACAAAGGCTGATCATGGATTTTAGAACTTCAGAAATCGCGTCATAAATAGTAACTAGAAAATTTTCGTAGCCATGGGATAATAAAGCACGTGCTTGTAAAGCGGAAATAATTTGTACAGATCTTCCTTGTAGGGGACCATGATGAATGTATTCAAGGGCTTGTGTATCACCGAATATGACCTGATATGAGTGGTAGTCAATCGAAGCGTGGAGTGCTGCTAACCAGTCCAAAATTAGAATCATATTGAACTCGCACATGTCCATGGAAAGTGCGTTAGTAGAATAGATCTTGTCGTCAAACTAAAAGCAATTACTTTACACACATAGGTGATACGGACGACGCCTTTTATGGACATGGATATATGTAATATGTGATCGAGAGATGAAAGTGCCATGTCAATAATTGAAGTAACGTGGCAGATCTCACTGGATGTGTTTCGCCCGTGTCATACAGAACAGACACTGCGTGTCCCACATGAACAGTACGCCAGTGATGGTACTGAAATTTTTATGGCCTGATTCATATGTGGCAGAATAGGATGGATGTACCCCTTGGAGGGTATCCTGAATTTCTCAGGGCCTGGTACAGAAGATATACGTGAGTTATGTGTATTGACTCGTGTCTTGAGAAAATATACATATGACATGTGTCTTGACTGGTGTCTTGACATGTGTCTTCAGAAAATATACGTGAGACATGTGTCTTGACTGATGTCTTGACATGTGTCTTCAGAAAATATACGTGAGACATGTATCTTGACGGATGTCTTGACATGTGTCTTCAGAAATATACGAATATATTTGAAAGTTTTGGTCATAATGCCAAAATTGGCGGATCGGTTGGACTGCTGATCTTTGTACTTTTGGTCACGTCCATTACCGGAGTTCTTGTTGTCATTGCCATAATAGTTGCTGTCATGGTAGCGGTCACTATCGCCTTGTCTGTCAGTTTCATGACAGTCATTATCATGACCGTGATTCATGTAACTATTCTGTTGAGTGGCCGGCTGGTATCGGTTCCCACTCATATGCCTGAAAAGACAACTGAGTGACATGTGACATTTAACTGAGATGGTAAGGACATGAAATAGGATGGCAGCGTCTGCTGGGTGAAGTATATCTCTCGTCTGGTTGCTTCGATCTAACGCTTCCGTCTTCGTCTTGTAGAATCTCTAAGTTGTGAGCAGCATCAGCACTTGAGTAATATTGGCAAGTGGAATACGCCTGAGATGATTCAGAATCGACTAGCGAATACTCATGAAGAATGGTAAGTGAAATACACATGGATTACGGTAAAGAGAATACACATGGAACACGGTACGTGGGGTACACATGAATGCGGTAAGTGGAGTACATATGAAATGCTATGCATGGAGTACACATGAAATACGGTACATGGAGTACATGTGAAATACACATGAGATGATCGGTACGGTTGTCAACCATCTGACATGATTTAAAGGAGGCAAATGATTTAACGGTTTGAAGACCAATACTGAAAAGAGTAGCATGATAGCCTAGCTATTCCAGCGTAGACATAATTCTAGTTGACTAAGAAGCACAGACACATGATTAAACGAAATCGAATAATAGCTGGCATGAAAGCATGATTAATGAAAACCAACCATGAGTATCATGAAAATAGGATGAAATGAAATTCATCAATGTCTAATCATGCAAACAAAATCAACATAATGAAAACATAACCAACATAAGGAGGCATGAACATAATCAGCATGAGAACGAAATCAACATGAGAGTGTGAAAACATAATTTCTATAAAGGACATAAAAGCATAATCAACAGAGGTTTAACATTGACTGGTGTGGATGACTATCATTCAATCCAAAAATTCGAAGAAAAGAGATGTGACTAAGTATGGACGATTATGGTTCAATCCATATTTATCAAAATTTCAAGAGAAATGTCATGTATAGAAATTAACAACATGGGACTAAGTATGGATGGCTGTGGTCCAATCCACACAATTCAAAACTTTAATGAAAACATCAGAGTAAAGATCAACAATACTAAAAAAATATCATGACATGAAATAAAACAAACGTCGTTTTTGGAAGATCCTGGTGACTACCCACTAGTCACAGGTCGAAACCTTGGGCTCTGATACCATAATTGTAACACCCCACTTTGATAAGTAGACCGTTACATGATAATTATGGCGTGTAATCAAAGCATGCAAGATAATATGTCCTAAAACATACATGACCAAAAAGAAAAACTAGAATCAAACATCGACTCCCAAACATAAGCTCAAAACATGCATAAAGTAAATGAAGTAGAAGGACAAAATGAGTGTCCAAGCAAGCATAAATATATGAAGTGCAAAAGGAAGAGAAGTCTAAGGTAGCTCACATCCTATGCACATACTCTCAATAGCTTATGTCTGTCCTTGGGTACCTGCCGTATGGGACATGGAAAGGAAACCACGGCTGAGCAATACGCTCAGTGAACGGATATAATGACATGATAAGAATAACTTAAGGGTGAAAGCTACAGGTACGCAATATAGTTTTTCAGAAAGATCGAAATACGTAACCAACTTTATTTCGTACTAGTATTCCCAATATACTTTCAAATTTTGTTCAATATACGTAATATGACCGGCTAGGTGACTTGTTTGGAAGGTTTCACTTTCAAATTTTATAATTGTAGTCGCTTGACAAACTGTGGGGACTTCCAAGTTTAGTACTTAAAAATTGAGGGACTTTCACTTTCAAATTATTTTTTTCGAATTTTTTTTGAAATTTTTTTTTAGAAAATTAATTTTAAATAAACAAATTTTTCTAAAAAAAGCAAATTTCTATAAAAAAATTTAAAACATAAACTTTTGAAAAGAAAAAGATTTTTGAAATTTCTTTTTTAAGAAAGACAAAATTTCTAAAAATGTTTTTATTTTTGAAAAGACTTTTTTAGAAATTTTATTTTTTTCGAAATATTTATTTTTTTTTAAAAACAAAGTTTTTAAAAAAGTGTTTTCAAAAATAAAACTTTTCTAGAAATTTTGTTTTCCTTAGAAAATTAATTTTTCGAAAATTTTTTTTTCAAAAAAAATTTCCAAAAATTTATGTTTTAAAATTATTTAATAGACATCTGTTTTTTTTTTCAAAAAAGTTGTTTTTTTAAATTAATTTTTCTAAAAAAAAATTCAAAAATTTTCGGTTTTTTTTCAAATAATGTTTTGTAAATGTAAAATAACAAATATTATAATTTTTTTTTCAAAAAACTTTTCAAAATTTCGGAAAAAATAAATATTATGATTTTTTTTTGAAAAATAGTATTTTTACTTCTACGTTTATAAGTTTACACAAAAAAACATTCAAACTATATGTTGGGAAAGTAAAGGGACTAAAAGTGAAAGTCCTTAAAGGTCAAGGGACCATAATTATAAATTTTGAAAGTGAAACATGTCAAACGAGTCACTTAGGCGGTCATATTACGTATATTGAACAAAATTTGAATGTATACTGGAAATACTAGTACAAAATAAAGTTGATTACGTATTTCGGTCTTCTTGAAAAACTATATTGCGTACTTATAGCTGTTGGGAATAAATTAAGGCCAGATCACTTGACCACTGACAAGAACAACTCAAGCGTTGACAAGAGCAAAGTGAGCGCTGACAGCTTAAGCGTTGACAAGTTAAAGTCAAGCGTTGACAGATTGAAGACAAGCACTGATGGAAGATATGAGCTACACGTTTATTATGTTCTAGAATACTTCTAGTAAGGATAGAAACGACAATGTATTTTCTATGTTTATCTTTACCTAGAATAGTTGATACGTAGCTTATTGTACAAGGCTTCTTAGTCTATAAAAGAAGGCCTTTAGGTTAATGTTTGTAATCAAGTTTTTCATTAAGTTTTCATTCGTAAACATCTTTCATTGTAAGCAAGTTCGACATTGATAATCAAAGTGAAAGTTTTGTTTACATCTTGTGTTCTTGTTTAAGTATTAAATTCCGCATAATACTTAGATTCACAAAGCATACAACAAAGGTTTCTCTACGTGTTATACTTGATCTAATCTCGTATACACAAAGCTAATCGATCTAAGTTTGGGATCAACAAGTGGTATCAGAGCTTGTTGAGGAACTTTTGATCTTTGAAGAACACCAGAACGATATACGAACACCAAAACCCTAATTTTCTCAAAACCCTAAAAACATCATGTCTGAAGCAATAACCTCCTCCTCCTCATCCTTACCAAACATCAAGATTCCCATGCTTGATGCAACCAACTTTGACTTATGGAGGTTCAACTTTGAACAATATCTGGGGATCTTTGACTACACACTCTGGGACATCATTGAATATGGAAACTCATTCAATAAAGCTCAAAAGATTCTGAATGCCATTGCGACAAGAACAGCTGTTGAAGGATGTCCTGATGAAGATAAGAAAGAAAAACCTGGAGATGGTAGAGCTGTAAGTGCTGAAGATATTGCAAAGAAAAGGGCTGACATG
The DNA here is from genome assembly GCA_025667525.1 of Glebionis coronaria. Classification (NCBI taxonomy): domain Eukaryota; kingdom Viridiplantae; phylum Streptophyta; class Magnoliopsida; order Asterales; family Asteraceae; genus Glebionis; species Glebionis coronaria. The sequence continues at coordinate 536,360,635 of CM046876.1, forward strand.
AAAGCCCTAAATATTCTGAAAGTGTCTTTGGGACAAGAAAATCAGCACAAATATAGAAGCTATGAATCTGCTAAGGATCTTTGGGAAGCAATTGAAGTTGCATATGGTGGTAATGCAGAAACTAAGGAAGAAAAGAAAAAGCAACTTCTGCATGATTATGCTGTCTTCAAAGCTCAGCCCAATGAGAAACTGAGCAGTGTAAGAAGCAGATTGCTTGACATCACAAGCAAATTGTCCTTCATGGGGACACAAGTTGGTGATATTGACACCAATGCTACTTTTCTGAAAAGTCTTGGTGAGACATGGAAGATTGAGGCAAGATCTATTCTTGCCAATAATACTCACAAGAGCTCTTCGTTTGATGACATCTACAACAAACTAAGACTGTTGGAAGATGAAACTCTTTCAAGCAAAACTAGCACCATCAACATGGCCTTCTTCTCTCATAGTGAAGGTCAATTCAATCAGAAGGACTCTTTTATGCATCCAGTTACTGGATCATCATTTGTCAGCGCTGGGACAAGTCCTGTCAACGTCTCCTTTTCAGACGCTGACACATTCATAAATGACTCCCCAAGAGTTAAACCTGCTGGTTTGGATTTGGATACTGTTTGTGCTTACATTGCTTCTTTGCCCAATGGTTCAGTGATTACATATGAGGACCTTGAGCAGATAAGTGATGAACACTTGGAAGAGATGGACATCAAGTGGAACATGGCTCTTGCTAGTATAAGAGCAAATAGGTGGAATAGAAGGTTCAAGAAGAAGATGACCTTCAATGCTAAAGATACTGCTGGATTTGATAAATCCAAAGTTGAGTGCTACAACTGTCATCGCATGGGGCACTTCATGAGGGAATGCAGATCTCCTAGAAGATCTGATGCTGGTAAACCCTCAAGTCAGGTTGTTAAAGCTCAAGACTCCAAAGCCATGGTTGCAGTTCAAGGAATTGATGGTACTGGATGGGATTGGAGCTATCTGGCTAAGGATGTTGAAGAGGACAAAGCTTTGATTGCTGATATTGAAGAAGAAGAGCATGTTGAATATGCTCTCATGGCACGCTCCTCCTCTTCATATGATAATGAGGTATATGATGATGCTTTTTGTAGCAAAGGTTGTAGGTTAAACACTGACAGACTTAACAAAGAAGTGTTAAAACTAAAAGAGGATATGAGCACTGAAAGGTGTAAATTATCCAATTACCAACTAGCTCTTACTGAAACTGAGAAAACCGTTTCTGAATACAAGAAAATGGAATTTGATTTAAAAGATAAGATAAATATCTTAAAACATGAGCTAGAGGGTAGTATGGATATTAGAAATATCATGTCAAAGGTCAATAAAGACCTACAGGCTAAGTTAGATGAGGCCATTAAGAATAAAGATAATGTTGACCTCAAGATTCAAAGATTTGATAGAGCCACCCAAGCCCTAGGAGACTGTGTAGCTAAACAAAGAGATCCTAAGGATATGACTGGGCTTAGGATGAATGAGAATGATTACTCTCTGGTTCCACCACCAGCTGGTGACTTCTTGGTGTCCTTAGAAAGGATTTATCTTGGACTGGCATACCAGAATGCCAAGAAGAGGAATTCATTCCTCCACCAAGAGTTGTCACCCCATTAGAAGAGTATCAACAAAAACTGACTGACCTAAATGAGTGGAAGAAAGCTAACCCTACTTTATTTGTTAAGGGAGGTTTGCTGTGTGAAAGTCCCAATGAATCCCCACCCATTAAGGTTACTCACCCAGTTACTGGTGAAGCTGTTGACCTAGGCTCCAACACTGTTAGAAGACCTACTATTAAATATGCAGAGATGTATAGAAATAATAGGTCACCCAAGAGCCAAGTCAACAATCATGGAACAGGTTTCTTTGTTTCTAGATCTAAGAATGTGTCTAAGAAAGCCTGTTATACTTGTGGTAGCTTTTCACATTTGGCATACAAGTGTGTCAACGCTCCCAAAGCCAGCGCTGATAGGAGCAATTTCAGCGCTGATAGGAAGAAAGTCAACGTTGTTAGGAAGTCAAACGTTGTCAGACCCAGACCTTGTGTGCAGCAAAGTCCACAAGTGATTAGACCAGCCCCATTCTTTACTAGACGGTCTAACACTCATGGACAAAGACCTTTTCAAAAGACAGATACCTGGTCAAATAGGCAATGGATTCCTGTAGCAAACCCTAGGTTCAACGCTGACAAGGGTAATTTCAGCGTTGACAGGACAAAATCCAACGCTGACAGAAACGTGACCAGACCTAAGTATTTGCAGTCACAAGGTAAGGGGTCTAAAGCTTCTTCAAGCTTAACATGGAGACCCAAGAAAGATCAAAACCCTAATAATAATGGAATTTCAATGACTTGCAACAGGTTTAATTATATTTCAAAAGTCATTACAAAACCAATTGGGGTTAACTGGGTATTTCATCCTAAAAGGGATGAAAATGGGGTTGTGGTGAGAACTAAGTCTGTTCTTATTGAACAACCAGATGAATCCAAGTCTTCTGAGACTTGGGTTCCCAAAGAAAACTAATTTGTTTTCTTTATGTGCAGGGCATTCAAAAGCAGATCAATGATTATGGATATTGGGATAGTGGATGCTCAAGGCACATGACAGGAAAGGAAGACTATCTGACGAACTTCTCTCCTATTAAAGATGGTGATAAGGTATACTTTGGAGGGGGCTACGGCACCATCACAGGCAAAGGAACTCTTCTCACCAATAATCTACGTTTTCAGAATGTCTTCCTGGTAAAAGAACTGGACTATAATCTGTTTAGTGTGTCACAAGTGTGTGATAACAAAAATAAGGTTCTTTTCACTGATACTGAGTGTTTGGTGTTAAGCAAGGATTTTAAGATCCCTGATGAGAAGTATATTGAGTATAGAACACCTAGGCATAAGGACATATACAATGTGAATTTAAATGGGATTAAAGTGAATACAAATATGTCTTGTTTTTATGCTAAGGCCTCAGTAGATGAAAGTAATTTGTGGCACAGGAGACTAGGGCACATAAACTTTAAAAATATAAATAGACTTGTGAGGCTTGGTTTAGTTGATGGTTTGCCTGAAAAGGCCTTCCACAATGACCACTCTTGTGTTGCATGTCTTAAAGGCAAGCAGCACAAGATCTCATTCAAGTCCAAGCAGGTGCATACTAGTTCCAGACCTCTTCATATGCTTCACATGGACCTCTTTGGTCCAACTAATATAGAAAGTTTGAATGGCAAGTCATATTGCTTTGTTGTCACTGATGACTTTTCTAGGTTTACTTGGATATTCTTTCTAGCTATGAAGAGTGACACAGCTGATGTTCTTATTGAATTTATCACTCAAATTGAGAAAAGGTCTGGCTATGAGGTTAAGATGCTTAGGAGTGATAATGGTGGAGAATTTAGGAACAAGAAGCTAGATGATTTTTGTGCCAGGAAGGGAATTACTAGGCAGTTTAGTATTGCTAGAACCCCACAACAAAATGGGGTTGCTGAAAGGAAGAATAGAACCCTAATTGAAGCAGCCAGAACAATGTTGGCTGATGCTCACTTTCCCATAGCCTTTTGGGCTGAGGCTGTTAATACAGCATGTTATGTGCAGAATAGAGCATTGGTTAACAAAATTCAGAACAAGACACCTTATGAGTTACTTTGGGGAAGAAAACCTAATATTGGTTTTCTCAGACCTTTTGGATGTCATGTAGTAGTCTTAGACACTAGTGATGCCTTAGGGAAATTTAGTGCAAAAGGTGATGAAGGTTACTTCATGGGGTATTCAGTGCAGAGCAAGGGTTATAGGGTTTATCTTAAGGAGGACAAACGTATTGTTGAAAGAGTACATGTTAGGTTCTTAGAGAATAAACCTAGTGATCCTGAAAGTGGTCCTAATTGGTTGTTTGATTTGGAACCCTTATCTAGAACTTTAAATTATTTGCCTGTCACTAATCCAGACATTGTGAAGGTAACTTCAAATGTTGTGGAGGAACAAGTTGTTCATGTTTCAGGTACACAGGTTGATGAAAGGGTTGGATCACAAGCAGAAAAGGCATCTCCTACATTTGAATATGTCACAATTCCCATTTGGACTGATGCTTTTGCTGCTGCTGCTGCTGCTGGACAAGATAATGGTGGTTTCCAAATACCACCAGATACAAACATGCATGGTTCTTCAGGCGCTGACAAAGGAAAATCCAGCGCTGACAAGACCAATTCAGACGTTGACAACAACATTTCAGGCGCTGTCAGCCTTGACGCTGACAACCAAGATTCAAACGTTGACAACACTTTTGGGCATCTTTTCTCTTCCAATTTTGAACAAGGTGGACCTTCCAATGTCCATGAAGAGATTCCTGTTGCTCAAAAAGAGTCTGATGAAGAAGATATTGGCAACATGGAGCGTGAAGTTGAGGACACCAGACTTTTTGAAGGAGGAGTTCTCACTTCCACAATGAAGAATCACCCCTCATCTCAGATCATTGGTGATGTTATGACTCCAGTTCAGACAAGAAGATCCCATCAAAGTCTTGGTGGATTTATTGCCAATATACACAAGAAGGTTGATACCCCTCTTGTGCAAGCATGTTTGTTTGCATGTTTTCTGTCACAAGAAGAACCCAAGAAGATATTTGATGCTCTCAAAGAACCAAGTTGGGTGGAAGCAATGCAGGATGAGCTTCACCAATTTGCTATTCAGGATGTTTGGGAGCTGGTTGATTGTCCTAGATATGTCAGACCAATAGGGACAAGATGGGTTCTCAGGAACAAAAGAGATGAAAGAGGTATTGTGGTCAGAAACAAGGCAAGGTTAGTGGCTCAAGGTTATACACAAGAGGAGGGGATAGACTATGAAGAAGTCTTTGCACCAGTTGCAAGGATTGAAGCTATTAGGATTTTTCTAGCCTATGCATCTTGCATGGGCTTCACAGTCTATCAAATGGATGTAAAGAGTGCATTCTTGTATGGCACCATTGTTGAAGAAGTTTATGTCATGCAACCTCCTGGTTTTGAGGATCCTGAGCATCCAGACAAAGTGTATAGAGTCAAAAAGGCTATGTATGGCCTTCATCAAGCCCCTAGAGCATGGTATGGTACTTCGTCTACCTATTTGGTGGACAATGGATTCAAGAGGGGCACCATAGATCAGACACTATTTACAAAGAAGAAAGGCAAAGATGTGTTGCTTGTGCAGGTCTATGTTGATGATATCATTTTTGGGTCTACTGATCCAAAGATGAGTGAGGATTTCTCCAAGCTCATGACAGACAAATTCAAGATGAGTGCTATGGGGGAGATGAACTTCTTTCTTGGTTTACAAGTTCAGCAGAAAGAAGATGGTATCTTCATCTCCCAAGACAAATATGTTGCTGAAATCTTGAAAAAGTTTGGCTTTTCTCCACATGAAAAGAGGGCTTCTACTCCTATGGATAGAGAACACCCTTGGGGAAAGATTGGAGAAGGGAAAGATGTTGATGTCAGGCATTATAGATCCATGATTGGATCCTTGATGTATCTTACTGCTTCTAGACCTGATATCATGTTTGCTGTGTGTGCATGTGCACGCCATCAAGTGACTCCCAAAGAATGTCACCTTTATGCTGTGAAGAGGATCTTTAGGTACCTAAGATGTTTCCCTACTCTTGGTTTGTGGTACCCAAAGGATTCACCATTGGAGCTGATTGCATATTCAGATAGTGATTATGGTGGTGACAAGTTTGATTGGAAATCCACAACTGGTGGATGTCAATTTCTTGGGAGCAGATTAATATCTTGGCAATGCAAGAAACAAACAGTGGTGGCTAACTCTACAACTGAAGCAGAATATGTGGCTGCAGCAGCATGTTATGGTCAAGTGTTGTGGATTCAGAACCAGCTGTTGGATTATGGGTATAACTTCATGCATACTAAGATATTTGTTGACAATAATAGTACTTTATGCATCATTAAGAATCCTGTGCATCATTCTAAAACTAAACACATAGAAATTAGACACCATTTTATAAGAGATTGCTTTGAGAAAGGTTTAATACAACCAAATAGGGTTGACACTGAGGAAAATGTGTCAGATTTATTAACTAAACCTTTTGATGCTGGAAGATTTCAGTACTTGGTAACAAGTATTGGAATGGTTAATCTCACTTAAGTATGTGTTTTGGATTCTTTTTGTAAAAGTATGTACAGGATGATGCATTATTATTATTGGTCTTATTGATAATTTAGATTTTCCACTATATTTTTCTAACACTGACAAAGGTTGTTTGAACACTGATAAGTGTTTTTGCAACGTTGTCAGCAATATAATTGTCTAACGCTAACAAAGCTTCCTTCAACGCTGTTGTGTGTTATCGGGGCGTTGTCAGCAACAATGTTAGTTTTGTGGTTTTCAATCTAAATGTGCAGATGGTGTTAGCAGTATACCATTGGATACAGAGTTGCTATATGGATCAAAGGAGAAGCATTTGGACATGTTTTTGTTTATGGATGATGGTTGGAATGTTTCATTCCTATCTTGACATAAATTTTTTATGTTCATGCATATTTTTAGCAAACTCTTTGTATCTTTGTTTAAGGGGAGGTTTTAGGAACCTTTAGGATTTTTGGGTATCCATATGATACTCTTATCACAATTCTAGATTGTGTCCACAGGTGAGTATGGGTTAGTTTTACTAAACCATGAGGCACTGTATCATGCATAGTATATCAACTTTGCATGCTGCCAAGACATTTTTGGCCTAGAATTGGTTGTGGTCTGTTGGGAGACTTGGGAATCATTTTGATATGGGATTTACCTGGGAGTAACAAGGATTTTATAAGGTAACTTGGTTGTTAAGGATTTTGGTTAGCAAGGGACACTAGAGGACTGTTATGTCTATCTTGCTTTTGCAAGTGTGCATAACTGGACAGTGCTTGGCGCCCTATAATAATTATCAGCTTTTGGTTATTTTCTCTAGGATAAATTACTTGTTAAGGTCATTTTTCACTTTTTAAAACAATTTTATTTTTGGACGCTGACAAGATTTTTCCAAGCGTTGTTGTGACCAAATTGGACGCTGACATGGCTTTAGGCGAACGTTGACAAGATTATAGCCGTTGGGCGTTGATGGGTTATATTTGACCGTTGACACTCAATGGGACCTACCCAGTTGTTACTTTTTGACATATTTTCAAGCCGTAATTTTAGGAGTTGTTACTTTCATTAAATGCATGAGATAACTTATAACTTTTCAATATTTTCATGATTAGTTTTTGAAAATCTTTGCCAATTTTTGGGCCAATCACATGCATTCATCCACTCCTATAAATTTGGCTCCTATTTTTAAACAGGGTATCTATAATTCTTTTCTAACACTTTTCTCTTATCAACCTTCATCTTTTATACTTCAAATTAACAGCTTTCATCAATGGCACCAAGATTTAACTCAGCAGAATTGGATTTGGGGTTCAAGTCTCAACACAACATGATTGCTTATCTTGTTGCTGATAATAATTTGTTCCCTCAATACACACAAATGGTGGTGTATTTGAACGCATCCCCATTAAGGTATGCTCTTTCTCATGCACCACTCATTCCAGTCACACACATTAAACAGTTTTGGAACACTGTCAGTTCCTCAACAGTTAATGGAGTGACCACATTAACTTCTATTGTTCATGGGAGATCTTGGGTGGTTACTGAGGCCTTGGTACGCCAGGCCTTGCATCTTGATGATGCTGATGGTATAACCATTCTTCCCATAACTGAAATAGAACAAGGGCTTAGGGCTTTGGGATACCCTATTCCTGATGAAGGTACTCTTAATAAGTACCATAAGCAGGAATTTTCCCCAGCCTGGAAGTACCTCATTCACATTCTCCTTCAATGTTTGAGTCCCAAATGTACTGCACACAATGAGATCAATAGATCCATTGCAACTGCTATTGTGTGTATTGCAACAGGGCAAAAATATAACTGGTCTAAAATGATTTTTGAAGGAATGTGTAAAAACAAGGGGACAAAAATGACTTTAGCTTATCCCCGTTTTCTGCAAATGATTTTTGATGATCAAAGATATTGTTCAAGGGATCACAATGACTTTTATAAAATCCCTGAACAAAAGAAAGCTATTTTTACCAAGATGAATTCACCACCTCATAGGGACTTACCTTTAACCCCAGCCATGCTTGCTGTTATTGCAGCAGCACAACCCCAACCAGACCCCCGACCTTATATTGACCCTCACCCACAACTTGAACCTATCCCTGAACCTTTACCCTCACCTGACCAAATGCAAATTGACCAAGAACCCTTTGACGCTGACACATCTAATGTGGGCGTTGATGTGCCTATTTCCAACGCTGACACCCAACCATCACAATCCCAAACACCCCTTAACCAACCCACATCTACCCATTCTTCCACACCATCTTCCACACCACCTGAATATAGGTTGATTAAACGCCAAAGGACTGCTGGAGAGTTCTCCTCTGGTGGTCCTAGCCATGAAGCAGAGAGAACCACCACCACAAGTGTGGCTGGTGACCTGGATGAGGCTAGGACTATTGGTTCTGGCTTAGAAGCTGGCCAAGGCAGTCCCACCATTATTAAGTCCTCATCCATGCCCAATGAACCTGACTTGGGAGGTCAAATCCCCATTTCAGAAGAGGGCAGACTGGAACCAATGACTCTTTTGGAATTGACGGCTGTCTGCATTAGCTTGCAAAAGCAAAATGCAGACTTAGTACAAATTGTCAGCAACCAAGGCCTTGAACTCAAGGAATTGAGGGAGAGGATTGTTGTTTTGGAGAGTGTTCATGCAAAGGGAGGTATGGAGGAGTCTTCCAAAGGGGAGGAAGATCAAAGAAATCTGAGTGATAAGAGCAGTCAAGATGGTCAATCATTGGATGTTGCTGAAGCTCTTACTACTTTGAAGGAACAAACAGGTTTTGATACGTCCTTGATCTCTCCAACCAATTTAAATTTATCATTTACAGATATGTTGAGAGAGGTTACACAAGGCGCTGAGGGAAAATATTTGAGCATTGACAAGACAAGTTTGGACGCTGATAGAAGTATTTTGGGCGCTGATAGAGGAAATTTGGGCGTTGACAGATCTGCATATGGAGGTGATGTATTCCAGTCATCATCTATCATCAAGGATGTTCCTACTCAGGTATTACCATCTACCTTACCAAACATTGCACCATCAGATAAGGGTAAGGGTAAGTTGGTAGAAGAAATTGTTCCAAAGAATGCAGCTCAGGTTGAATTTGATAGAAGATTGGCTGAGCAAATGATGGAACAAGGTGAAAAGGAAAAGTCACCATTTGTTGTGACTTCTGAAGAAGAAAGTGATGGAGCTAGCTCAGATTCAAGTTTGATGATTATTGAACCAGAAAGGCTTGAGTATGGTGATGAGCTTGCTAGGGAAAAGCTGAGAGATTTAAAGTTGCAGATTGATTTTGATATGCCAGAGGTGGTTCAGATGTACAATTCTTGGGAAGAAAGCTGTATGGATAATCCAGACTTGACCATTTCAGATCAGATATGGGGTTTGGAAATTCTTCTTAGAGTTCAGAAGGATTGTAAGGTGATTTTGAAGCACAAGGCAAGCAACATTCTCTCTGAGTTGAAAAGGGATAGAAGGAAGCTCTACTTTATGTTTCTCAAATGTCATGGAGTTGGATGGACACATCAAAAGATGAAGGCTTTGACATTTGATGAGTTGGAACATAGGGCTTATCCTATTTGGGTGAAAGTGCAGGAAGAAAACACTTTCAGACTTCTTTCAGATGAAAGAAAGGAACAACTTGTAGAAGAGATGGAAATCAAGAAAGCTATGATAGTTCCCAGACCAGTGAAGAAGGGATTTACACTTGAGTTTCCAAAAGATATGAATCAACTATATCCAAGTGAAGCAGTTATTAGAAAGAGCCTCAAGCTCTCCCCATTAGAAGCTTCAGATATGATGCATGTGTTACCACTAGATTCCAGGAATCCAATTGTGAGTTATGATGAGGATGAATGTGGAGTCTGGAAAATTGGAAGATATGGCAAGGAGGTACACACTTTTACCACTCTCATATCTTTATTTGCAAGTTGTGATAGAGAAGACTTGGTGGATCTTTGGAGGTTGCTAGAGACCAAGTATGAGGCTGAAGCACCAACTTCAGCTAATGGAATAAAACTTTGGACCACATTCAAAAGAATGTGTGGGACAAATGAGGAAGATCCTGAAATATGGAAGGATCTTGAAGATGATCTCAGTGGTCTTCAATGGAGGTTATATTCAGCTGCTGGTGTATACCATTTGAGTTCTACAAAGTTTGCTGAGTATTTACTTGTAGATGCTCAGTATTTCATATCCAAGGCTGTTTTGGAAAAGATGAAGGACACCCAGTTGGAGATAGATTACACAAGTGACGTGGCAAAGAATTTGATCAGATTTATTTATTACCAATATGATAAGGTTTGTCAGACTCCTCCAAGTTCTTAATGTTTATTCAGAAACTTGATCATAAGAGTGGATATCAAGTTTAGGGGAGGATTGTTGGGAATAAATTAAGGCCAGATCACTTGACCACTGACAAGAACAACTCAAGCGTTTACAAGAGCAAAGTGAGCGCTGACAACTTAAGCGTTGACAAGTTAAAGTCAAGCGTTGACAGATTGAAGACAAGCACTGATGGAAGATATGAGCTACACGTTTATTATGTTCTAGAATACTTCTAGTAAGGATAGAAACGACAATGTATTTTCTATGTTTATCTTTACCTAGAATAGTTGATACGTAGCTTATTGTACAAGGCTTCTTAGTCTATAAAAGAAGGCCTTTAGGTTAATGTTTGTAATCAAGTTTTTCATTAAGTTTTCATTTGTAAACATCTTTCATTGTAAGCAAGTTCGACATTGATAATCAAAGTGAAAGTTTTGTTTACATCTTGTGTTCTTGTTTAAGTATTAAATTCCGCATAATACTTAGATTCACAAAGCATACAACGAAGGTTTCTCTACGTGTTATACTTGATCTAATCTCATATACACAAAGCTAATCGATCTAAGTTTGGGATCAACAATAGCTTTCACCCATAACTTAAACATAAGTAAAAGATATGAAATGCAGCGGAATATATATAAGTCCAGGAAAAACTGGAACATGTTTTATAAACTGGTTTAAATCTGAAAAGTCTGATGTTTATGTTTATACTGAAAAGTCTTATGATCATGCATGTAAAGTAATTTAAATGCCAAAGAGCTCATATAGATCATGATATATATCAACATGCATGAATACATAGAGGGGTGACCTCGTCATGCAATTAGAGGGGTGATCTCTAATTATATAAGTCTGGGTGGAGGGATCAGCTCCAATGTGACGGATGTAGAGCACACACCACAGTCACGGTGTAAATCTGCAAAACATGTACTAAGATGCACCCATTCGCCCCACATTATAATAATAATAACGGACAATAACTGAAAGGGACACCGCGAGAAATCACTCTCGTCGCGGAAGAGTCATAACACTGGTGCCTCAAGTGTTATGGTTATGGTACCTCCATAACTAGGTGAACATGGCATGCGTGTATATAGATCAGGCAATTTAAAAATAATAGCATGGTAATTAATGAAAAGTTAATGACATGTAACTACTGGGGAAAACAGATGGGTGCAACGGGGAATCCTAATCATACATAGAAAAGGAATGTCCTTACTAAAGGACGGAATATATGTACCTTATGTCCAGTAACGAAATGAAGATGAAAGGCGGAAAGTAATCTACTCCGACTTCACAAGTGCTACATAATAAAGGACGTGAATGAGTTGTGTATTCATGTATAACTGACTGATTCTTAGTTTACTTTACTTGTTCTTGACTTTTTTTACTTGTTTTACATGTTCTTGACTTGTTTTACATGTTCTTGATCTGTTTTACTGTTTCATGTTTTATCATGTATTTCTTAGTGTTTCATGCGTTCATGATTAACGTATTACGTGTTTCATGTGTTACTATACATGATGTTTCATAATAAGTAACTTTCTAAAAATAGCAAGTTCCTATATATAGTAACTTACCCAAAAATAGTAGGTTTCCATATATAGAAACTTTCCAATAATAGCAAGTTTCCACAAATAGTAAGTTTTCAAAAAGAGAACGTTTCTATAATTAGTAAGTTTCCAAAAATAGAAAGTTTCCATATATAGTATATTTCCATAAATAGCATGTTTCCATAACTAGTATATTTCCATAAATAGCATGTTTCCATAATTAATATATTTCCATAAATAGCATGTTTCCATAATGAGTATGTTTCCATAAATAACATGTTTCCATAAATTGTAATAAGCTTGTTTAATAAGCATGTGATATAAGCTAAAGCTTAATAAATATATTTTATAAGTCACAGTTTATAAAATATCATAATAAGTAAAGTTTATTAATAATAAATACTTTAGTCTAACATGATAATTATTTATTAATAATTAAATACATGATTTATAAATGATTATTAATTAATACTACGTAATATAACTTGATCTTATATTAATAATAATTTACCATAACTTGATATTGTATAATTCAATTAAAGTAAGATATTAGTTTAATTAAACCATCGTTATCATGTAGTTAAATAATTATGCTAAGTCCTTTATTAAATTAATTAAATGTAGCATGTAATTTATCATGAACAATTATATAACATAATTATTAAAATTCTAAGGTTAATTAATTAAATGGACCATGTTAATCTTCATGAAAAATTAGCCAAATAAATATATCCTAAGATTTAATTAATTTAATTAACTATAACATGATTAATTTAATATGACTAATTAAATTAATATAATTAATTTAGCAAAACTAATATCCAAACACACTCTTGTGTGTCTCGTGTGTACCCGAGCCCCAAACCGAGCCCTCATCGAGACCCCATGGTCTCGATTTGCTCAAAACACCAAACACCACCATCACAGCTGATGTGGCTGTGATTGCCACCGCCTGCCCAAAGCAGCCACCGGCCTAGTCAGGTTCCCACTGTTGCGCCACAGCCTCCCACCGAAATCTTACTGCTCTTGGTAGCCGTTGTTTAACCAAACGCACCCCGTTGGGGGTTTTTGGTGTTGCGGCCGCCTGAAAAAAGTAGCCACCTCCCCTTTATAGGATGGGGCTGGCTGATCATAAACCACACCAAGACCATTGTGGTCTCGGTTCTCGTGACAACCCGAACCAAAACCCGATTTAGACTTGTTTTAAATACATGTTTTTAATCATTGACTCATGTGTTCTTGTTATTAATTAAATAGATCAATGAATGAATAAAAATAATGAAAGATTAAAGATTTAGGGATACCGAACGTGCAATGATTTGGGATTGATGAACCCGAACAATACCCGTGATAATTGAAGATCAAAACTTGGTTTTCTTCCTCCTTTTTCCTTTGTGTATCCGGCGGCCAAAGAGAGACAAAGAGGTCTAGGGTTTTTATTTTTCTTGTTAAAACTTGTAAATGAAATCTCCTAGTATGTTTTGTTTACTAATTAAATTGTTAAACGGGTCGGGCCATGGGCCCTTTCTTTCTCTCTTGTAACCGGCCAAAACAAACACCCTTTATATACTTTTCATTTTTCATGTTTTAATAAATCCTATGTATTATTATTCGTGACATGTGTTTTTTACGTTCGTGTTTATCCTTGTCATGTATTATTTATTATACGTAAATACTTGTAAATAATAAATAATAATATACGTAAAACTTGGAGTTATACATTAAATATTCATGATACGTGTCGTATATTAATTAATTACAAAGTTTTAATTAATCCATGTTTTCGTGTATTTAATGCTTCTTGTATTTTATGCGGGTTTTACAACCAGCGTCAAAGACTTTTTTCGCGGTGGTGGAAGGACCATAATGTCCCCTAGTAGGGCCATGATGACATTCATCAAGGATTTTTCTTTTTTCTGCACCATAAATGTAAAACCCACATGCTTTTACCATGAACAGTACACTTACTAAACGTACGTACATATAAAAACGTTCCTTTTATAGCATGAACACGTGTCACGATTATTAATTACAGAAATTACGTACGTGTTATTACACGATAAGTATTAAGTACGTGATAGTACACGATAATTATTAACGATAATAATTATAATCACGAACATGAAATCATGAACGTAAAATCACGAACACGTAATTACGTACTTATTTAATAGAATACGATTAATATCGTATGTACAAGTATTTATCTATAACACGGACAGTTAATAACACGGAAACACGAACATTCGAACACGTAAAATATTAGACACGGGAAAACTTCGGGTTTTCCCTTGTGGGCCCCATATGCCGCGGACACCAAGAGATAAAAGGCCCAAGCCCATGTTTGGTTTTATTAAAATAACAAAAAGGGAAACATGTTTTTCACTTTACAGAGTTTTTCATAAAAATAAAAAACCATAGCCTTTCTTTTCTCTTTGGCCGCCAGCAATAACAACACGAAAGGTGGTGTTTGTTTGATTTTTGGTTGATTAAATTCAAGTAGAGGGTTCGTGTTATTAACCTCCATTCGTTTCACGCATTCGATAATCCGTTATCCCTTTTCTTTTAATTAATTAAGAACATGTAATCATGGGGTTATAAAAACAACTAATTAGATCATGTTAAATTAATCATGGGGGTAATATTAAAAGGTGTTTCGGGTTGGCTGGTGCGGCCAACACACACAACCGAGAGCCGAAGCTCTCGGTGTCTCACATGTAACCTCAGCCGAGACCTTAAGGTCTCGGTGGTGTCTTTGTGGTTCCGCAGCAGGGTGGAACAAAGGACCCCGACGAGAGCCAGGGTGGCCTTGTGGTTGTTATGGGTCTCGGCGGCAGCAACCACCACCACCGGCTCAAGCCGGTGGCAGTTTTGGTCAAGCAGGGGGAACGTAGGCTGCATCAGGGGGAAACACCGACACACAGTCGGTGGGAAACTTGTTGTGGTCAGCGGCTAGCCGAGAGGGAACCACCGGCTGCAGCCGGTGGTGTGTTCGCACAAACAATGGCAACCGGCCAAGCCGGTTAGCCACTGTTAAGGGTGTGATTGGTTGGTCCGGTTCATGGGGTTTCTGGTCCGGTTCACATGTGTCTAAATTGAAAGTCAAGGGTCCGGTTCTTGACTAAATCTCAAGTATTAATTTTTACAGTTTATATTATTTAACAAGAAATTAAATTAATTAAACATGACTAATAATTGATTTAATTAATCATGAACTTAGGTTAATATTATCTATGAAATAATACATGTTTTAACTTAATTATTTATTTATTTAATTTAGACTATAGTATTAATTAATTATTAAGACATGAAAAAAAATTAATTAATAATCATGACTTAGGTTAAGATTAATATAGTATTAATACATGTTTAACCTAAGTATTTTATACACCTTAATTTAATTAAATCATTCTTATATTTAATTAAATCATATAACCTATAGTTTATTTAATTAACATGATATTATTAATAAACTATACTAATAATCACATGACTTATATTATTTAGCCAGTAAACTTAAGCTTATATTATTAGCTTATTAATCCAGCTTATTTCTAAATATGGAAACTTTCTAATTTAGGAAACTTACTATTTTTGGAAACTTTCTATTTTTAGAAACTGATCTATTTTAAGAAATTAATCTATTTTTGGAAACTTTCTATTTTTGGAAACTTTATATTTTAGGAAACCTGCTATTTTTAGAAAGTTACTTATTATTACAGAAAAAGTATAATAATACAAGAAATACAAGTAATACTTAATTAGAATACATAGAATACATGATAAACACAACATAACTTTAAAATCAGTAAAACAAGACAAGAACATATAAAACAAGCTAAGACATGATATAATCAGTTACGTACTCAGTAAACAAAATACTTATACATGTACCATATTTTATGTATCATTAGTGAGATCGAAGTAGGACTTTCATTCTTTCGTCTTCTTCGTTCACTGGACATAAGGTACGGATTTCCCGTCCCTTCAGTATGGACATTCTTTCCTAATTAGGATTCCCCATTTGCAGCCAACTGTTTTCCCAGTATTTGTTTTATATGTTTGATTACTTATGTTAGTTTAAGAGCCTAAGCCATATACATGCATGACCAGTGTCACCTAGTTATGGAGGTGTCATAACCATAACACTGGAGGCACCAGTGTTATGACTTCCCCACGGCGAAGTGATTGCTCGTGGCGTCCCTTTACAGTTTTGGCCATTATATTATATCACCAAAGGGCGTATGGGTTCATCCTAGTTACATGTTTTACCAGTACTTTCAGAGTGAATGCGATGTGTGCCTTGCATCCTTCACTAAGAGTTGATCCCTCCTACCTAGACTATTTAATTAGAGGCAACCCCTCTAATTGCATGACGAGGTATCCCCTCCAAGTATTCATGCACAGTGGAACCTCATGACCTATATGGGCTATTGGCTAACTAATACAGATTTTGCATAAAAACATAAGTCTTTTCAAACTATAAAACCAGTTTTATGAACATGATTCCAGGTTACTTAGGACTTATACTTTTGCGCTACTATTAGTCTTCTATGCTTATGTTATTCCATGTTATACTTGTATATCCGTGCACTGAGCGTTATGCTCAGCCGTTTTCCTTTCATGTTCCCAAATGGCAGGTACTCAAGGGCGCTCGTAGACTTTAAGCGTACGTGCATATGGATTGGAAGTTATCTAGGCTTCTCTATTTTATGCATTTCATCATACATTTTTCTACTCATTTATTTGGACATTGTTTAGTCCTTTTCCTTTACGGTACTTATGTTTGTGTGTGATGAGCTTATACTTGGGGTACCGATGTTTGTTTCCGGTATTTCCTTTCATGGTCATTTATTGTTTTTAAGACATTTACCTTGTATGATTTGATGACACGCCAAAATCACGCGTGACATTCCATTTACCAAAATGGGGTGTTACAATTATGGTATCAGAGCCAAGGCTTCGACCTATAGGCTCTCAAAACATGACTTGTGATTAGTGGGTAGTCACTATGGTCTTCCTAGAACTGACAGTCGGTTTTCATGCATTCATTCATTTTCATTGTTACTTCATGCATTCATATCATGTCGCAGGTTTATGACTAAGTAATGGTTGGCACAGGACTGGCCCTATTTAGTCGCATGTGCTTTTATTGAAACTTTTAACTGTGGGACCGACCCATTGGCGTCCCCTCGCTATGTCTTTTGTTTTGGGTGAACTGACCATAGGCTTTTACCCTCGCGCATATAAAAGTTTTCATAAACTGCATCATGCATTCATGCACTGTTTTCATGCATAAATTTTTTCTCATGATTTATTGGCATAATTTTTTTATGTATGTATATTATGTTTAATCAGTTTAATCATGCATTTTGTTTTATACTGTCAGATGGTTCTCACATGCGAGCAGGAACAACTCAATGCAGCAATTTAAGTTGCGATGCAGGCCATGCTTCCTCAGCTGAGGAACGAAATCAGGACCGAGGTGCAAGCTGCCAACAATCAGCACCATTACCAGCACCAGCATCCTAATCCTCCTCCTCCTCCTCCAGCAACACTGGTCACATGGCTGGAGAGATTCAACAAGCAACGTCCTCGATCCTTTGAGAGGACTGACAGCCCCAGTGAGGCTGAAAAGCTGGTTAGCTCATATCGATAATATATTTGATGCAATGGGCTGTGACCCTGTCTTCAAGGCAAGGTTGGTGAGTTCGTTTGCAAGTCTTAAATTTATATTACAAGGTTTAGACAAAAGAAGGGACTAAAAGACAAACACAGGCAAGTATACCCTTTCGTTCGTAATATAGCTTTGTAGTGGTAAGCCAGGATCGTTCGCTGAGACTTAGTTTCGTTTTGGTAATCAAGATAACAACTGAAGAAATAAATGGTTGAAGTAATATCAATAATAACAAATATGACTACTATGGGATAGTTCATATAAGTTCGTGATGATGATAATAATGATCGAGATATGTTTATGTAGGTAAAGTGTGATAATCCTTTTTCGTCAAAACGGCGTTTACACAATTTGCTTGGGTTGATCCATGAATTATGTTTATTTAAGTGACTAAGCTCAAAACAAGTTGCCAACAAGTTCAATATTTTATCAAGTTTCTAAGCGGATTTCTTCAACCAAAGATTCATGACCATAGACAAGTTCTAAAAAACTTATTATAACAATTTGCGTTTCTCAACGCCAAACTATCGTAACAAATAAACTTAGATAAAATATGGTTTGTAGAACTAGGAGGTAAAATGGTTCTACAACATTAGCTTGAAATCATTTATAAAGGATCATATCATAGCATCATCACTAATTATAGTCACATACCCATATAGTCACAAATAGCTTAGCCTAACATAATAATCAAAGTAACAATTGGGAAAGAGTAAGAGAACATCATACTTAGATTGGATTGAATAAACGAGTACACAAGTGTCACGATTGTATCGTTACTCCAAGAATCGAAGAGTGGAATACTCTTGTTACAAGGATCTCCCAAAAGTGGATAATACTGAAAATTTACTAAAAGGACTAAAATACTCGAGCTATGGAGTATTGAGAAAGAGAGGTGTGTGTAAAATGAGTCGAAATGGCCTCTATTTATAGTGCTGTCTGGGGTCAAATGTGTGCCGTACTTCTCCTCAAGTGCGCCGCACTTACAACTTTGTGCGCCGCACTTCTGGGCGATTCAGAATCTTCTTTTAATAACTTTGGATTTATTGCATATTGAGGCCCCTTCTTTGTATATCTTCACTTTGCTCCTTCATACTTTACATCTGCATATAAAACACAACATATTAAGTATCGGAAGCTCTTTTTTATACTACAAAGTGGCATTATAATGATAGGTTGAATATGCATAATTAGGTCGTTATCAAATTCCTCCACACTTAGCTATTGCTTGCCCTCAAGCAATCAAAGCGAGAAAATAATTTCAGTTTTAAAAATGCTTTTAAGTGTTGTGAAGTATGATAGGAAAATGATTTAAATTTTATGAATAGCAAAAGCAAATGACAAAATAACTTTAGCACCTCACATGGATAGTGTTTGGATTTTAAGTTCACACAAGTGTCACTCACAAAAGGGTAAATGTAAGGCAACACTCAATTAGCTCGGTCATAAAATAGATAGCTACCATAGGTTTGTACAAGACACATAAACATAACCGTTGCGGCGTGAGCACCAAATAAATTTTCAAAGAAGCAAAACGTGATAAATGATGTGGGTTAGGATCAAAAAGTATATGCCTTTGTCAAAGTTATAGACCAAACTATACTAGAATACTTGACTATTTTTTTCTTTCTTTTTTTCATACATTTCTCCTTTTTTTAAAAGAGAACATCATAACTTTATAACTTGACAATTGGTTAGGCATAACATATAAGGATATTGTCACAATGGGTAACATATGCGTATGAGTGCCACATATTTTAGTAAGCCAGTGTAGCTTACTAAAATGATATAAGGGTGATTTTATTTTGCTTCCTTTCGAAAATATCTATAAATTAACCTCATTGCCGTTTAGTAAATGATGATCAAGCACAAATTCTGAAGCATACTAGATTATCGGCTTTCACACAAAATAGAGAAATATAAGGCTAAGTTTTTCTCACATATTTGGGAAATGGGTTTTGTGCTAAATTATAATGTCAATCAGTGAGATTTTTGCTTTGCTAAAAACTTATTTATTTACAAAACATATATATTTTTATTGTTTTTAAAAAAGATTTTCATGTGGAGAAATTTTATTATATATTTCATTTTTTATATTTGTCACCTCCTCCACACTTAAGTTGAACATCGTTCTCGAGGTAATAACTGATAAAATTAAAAAATAGGAAAAATGCAAAGGGAAACGAGAACTTCCCGGGGCTTAGTATAAAATTGCGGGATTTCAAGCGATGAATCCAGCTAGACCTCCAATTTGCTATTTTCCTGAATGCTATAAAACAAAACAAAACACATGCAATATATACAAGGACGGTTTTATTTATTTACAGGTCCTCCTCCATACTTAAGTTAAAAGGTGGGGATAAAATATGGATTGCCTTCGGAATAGCGCTAAGTTTAGAGTCTTCAACCAGACTCGGCTACTCGGATCTATTTTAAGAAGAAAGGAATTTCTTCTCCTTCAATTTCATTACAGTGTTCTTCTTCATGGTAGAGCTTAAGTTTATTCCCATTGACTATAAAGGTGCTATTGTTTCGCCCGTATAATTCAACATATCAAGATGGATATTGGTGTTTTACTAGATAGGGTCTAGTCCATCTCGAAGTAAGCTTAGGTTGCTTGAATTTATATTTCGAGATAAAGAGAAGTACATTGTCTCCTTTTTTGAATTCTTTTCTTTGTCGTAATTTACGATCATGCCAAACTTTGGTTCGTTCTTTATATAATCGTGAAATTTCATAAGCGTGATGTCGAAATTCATCTAACTCGTGAAGTTGAAAGTTACGTTTTTCTCCGGCTGCAATAAGATCTGGGTTGCATTTTTTAAGTGCCCAATATGCACGATGTTCAATTTCTATTGGTAGATGGCATGTCTTTCCATACAACAGTTTGTACGGTGTGGTTCCAGTTGGTGTTTTGAATGCGGTACGAAAGGCCCATAGAGCATCTTCTAATTTTTTAGACCAACAAGCAGGGTTGTTTTGAACGGTCTTTTCAAGTATACGTTTGAGAGCTCTATTAGTGTTTTCAACTTGGCCACTCGTTTGAGGGTGGTAAGATGTGGAAAATCGGTGGCTCACTACATATCTTTTCCTAACATTTTCCATGAGTTTGTTACATAAATGAGTTCCTCTATCGCTTATTAGTGCTTTTGGCATTCCAAAACGACAAAATAATTTATTTAAGAATGCGGTAACAACTCTAGCATCATTTGTTTGTAAAGCTTGAGATTCGGCCCATTTCGATACATAGTCGACGGCGACTAAAATGTATTCACATTTGTAAGATTTAGGAAATGTTCCCATGAAGTCGATACCCCACACATCAAAGATTTCACAGACTTGGATGTTATTTAGAGGCATTTCATCTCTTTTAGAAATATTTCCAGTCCTTTGACATGCTTTTCATAGTCATACTAAGGTATGAGCTTCACGCATAATAGTTGGCCAATAAAAGCCAGCGTCGAACACTTTTTTAGCGGTGGTGTTCGCGGGGTAATGTCCTCCGG
The DNA here is from genome assembly GCA_025667525.1 of Glebionis coronaria. Classification (NCBI taxonomy): domain Eukaryota; kingdom Viridiplantae; phylum Streptophyta; class Magnoliopsida; order Asterales; family Asteraceae; genus Glebionis; species Glebionis coronaria. The sequence goes on from CM046876.1 coordinate 536,381,834, forward strand.
TCGGTCCGTAGTGACATTCATCGAGAATTTTTCTAGATTCAAATCCGGAAATACAACATCGGATTATTCCATCAGGACAGATTCTAAATAAGTAAGGATCGTCCCAAAAGTATTTTTAGTTCAGAGAAAAAACTTTTCTTTTGTTGGCGCGTCATTCCCTTTCGTAAAATACCTACAGCCAAATAGTTTGCAAAGTATGCGAACCATGGTGTATTGTTAGTACTTACTTGCATTATATGCTCATCAGGAAAATCGTCAATTTCATCATCGCTAGAATCATCATTCACTATGCGAGATAAATGATCGACAACAACATTTTCAGCTCCTTTTTTATCTTTAATTTCCAAATTAAATTCTTGTAAAAGCAATATCCATCGTATTAGACAAGGTTTGGCGTCTTGATTTTTGAACAAGTATTTTAAGGCTAAATGATCGGTGTAAACTATCGTTTTTGACAACACGAGGTAGGAACGAAATTTGTCAAACGCGTGAACTACAACTATGAGTTCTTTTTCCGTAATTGTATAATTTTGTTTTGCTGCGTTAAGAGTTCTACTTGCAAAATAGATGGGATGAAATTGTTTACCATCTTTTTTTCCAAGGACGGCTCCAAGGGCATGTTCACTAGCATCGCACATAAGCACAAATGGAAGGTTCCAATTGGGGCTTGTAATAATTGGTGTGCATGTAAGTTTTTCTTTAAGTATTTTGAATGCTGAATAACATTCGTCGGTAAAATCGAACGTTCTTTCTTTTTCTAGAAGTTGAGTTAAAGGTCTTGCGATTTTCGCAAAGTCTTTGATAAATTGTCGGTAAAAACCAGCATGACCTAAGAAACTCCTAATGCCTCTAACATTAGTAGGTGGTGGGATTTTTGCGATCATGTCTATTTTTGCTTTGTCAACTTCAAGGCCGGCTCCAGACACTTTGTGTCCAAGCACAATTCCTTCTTTAACCATAAAGTGACATTTTTCCCAGTTTAGCACAAGATTTGCTTCTTCGCATCATGCTAACATTTTATCAAGATTGTTTAGACATGTGCCGAAAGAATTTCCAAATACGTAAAAATCGTCCATGAAGACTTCGACTGATTCTTCAATCATATCGTGAAAGATTGCAATCATACACCTCCGAAAAGTAGCAGGTGCCTTGCATAGGCCAAAAGGCATGCGCCTATAAGCGTAAGTTCGAAATGAACAAGTAAACGTAGTTTTCTCTTGATCCATAGTGTCGATTGGGATTTGAAGGTATCCAGAAAAACCATCGAGGAAACAAAAGTATTCATTTCCTGCGAGTCTTTCTAATATTTGATCCATAAAGGGTAAAGGAAAATGATCTTTCGCGGTTGCATCATTTAGTTTTTGATAATCAATACAAACTCGCCATCCGGTGATGGTTCGTGTTGGTACTAATTTTTTGTTTTCGTTAGTTACTACAGTGATACCTCCCTTTTTAGGTACATAATGAATATGACTAACCCATGGGCTATCGGTGATTGGGTAGATTATTCCAGAGTCTAGGAGTTTAAGGATTTCTTTCTTAACAACATCCTTCATGTTAGGATTTAATCTTCGTTGTTTTTCAACAATTGGTTTCTTGTTATCCAAAAGTTAGATTTTGTGTTTGCAGAATGATGGACATATGCCAGGTATGTCACAAGTTTTCCAAGCAAAAGCTTGTTTATGATTCTTGAGAATGTCAATTAGATTGTCTTTGTGTTCTTCCGAAAGTTGGGATGAGATAATTACAGGGAGTAATTTTTCTTCGTGAAGAAACGCATATTCCAGATGTTCAGGAAGAGGTTTAAGTTCTAAATTTGTAGGAGGTTCTTCAACAGATTTCTTAACTTTGAAATCGGTTTCGAAAGTTATGGTTTCAAATGGGGTTTTGATTTCTTCTTCGATTTTTATGATTGGTTCATCATCGGTATGGTCGGCTATGAAGGCATCAAATTCAGCAAAAAGATCTTCTTCCATTATAGTTCCTTCGAGACAATGCAAAATTTCGCATCCTTCGTCAAGAAGATCGTCGAAATCGGCTTCAACGACATCGATACTAAAACAAGTGTCGTCATTAGAGTACGAGTGTTTCATAGCTTCGTCGATAGAGAAAGAAATTCTATCTTCTCCAACCCCAAGGTTGAGTTGTTTTTGCTTTACTTTAATTATAGCATCAGCTGTGTGTAGGAAAGGTCTACCAAGGATAAGGGGTACCTTGATATCTTCTTCCATTTCTAAGATTACAAAGTCAACAAGAAAAACAAATTTTCCGACTTCTATGAGCATTTTCTCAGCTCTCCCCATTAGGTATTGGAAAGAACGGTCCGCGAGTCGAACGCTCATTTTTGTGGGTTTTAAAACGTTTTTAGAGAGTTTAACATACAAAGAGTATGGCATGAAGTTGATACTTGCGCCAAGATCAGCCAAGGCGTTGCAAGAGTATCAGTGAGGAAAAGTACATGGGATTAGGAAACTTCTAGGATCTCCCAGTTTTGGTGATACTTTGTTTTGGATAATGGCAGAACATTCATCGTTTAGAAAATTTGAAGAGACTTCTTCAAACTTATGCTTGCTCTTGGTAAGTTCTTTGATAAATTTGCCATAATTTGGCATTCCAGCCAAAACATCGACTAAAGGCATTCGAACTTCTTGTATTATGTCGAGAAATTTACCATACTTAGCTTACATCTTCTGCTTGCGTAAGCGTTGTGGATATGGTACTTTTGGTTTATATGGTTTAGGTGTTGGGTTTTCAGTTGGTTTGGTATGGGTTGGTTGGGCTTCATCCTCATTGTCACTATCGAAAGGAATGTCGGTTGGAGTATCTTGAGTAGGTTTGGTAGGTGATTCGTAAGATAAACCGCTCCGCGTGAATACGGCACTCACTTGCTCGTTACGAGCTTGTGGGGGTTGATATTTGTTGTTGTTCTTGGGATTTGGGTTGGTATTGCTTGGTAAAGAACTAGAAGCACGATTCGATTATTTATCGGCCAAACGATTAAACTTAGCTTCAAGGTTTTGAATGGAAGCTTGGTGGTTTTTGGTTGTGGTTTCGAACTTGGGTTTGAAGTCAGTGAATGTCTCTCGAACAAAAATGTTGGTTATTCTTTGAGATTCTATAAAGTTTTCGATTTTTCTTTCGAGGTTGTTTTTGTCTTCGGTTTGAGTAGGTTTCTTGTCGTCTCGATCATAACTTGGTTTATCATTTGATCTCCAATTATCGCGGTCGCGATTACGATAATCGTTATAAAATCGAGTTCGACGAAAGGTATTCATAAAGTTGGCTTCTTCTTCCTTTGTCATGGGTGTGTCATCGTCATCACATTCACTAGAAGGATGGTTTCCTCCACAGTGTTTGCAGGTTTTGTGTTTAATCTCTTCAATCTTAAGAGACATGGCATCCGTTCGAGCCATAATTTTCTCGGTGTCGGTTAGGTTGTTTCTTCCTTCGGCAAAAGCTACGGTTTATCGCGAGTTCTTGTTTTTGTGATTTTTGGACCAATCAAGCTTAAGTAGGACTTTGTCATCCAATAATTGGCAAGCTTGGTTAGGGGTTTTGTAAAGGAAAATTCTGCCCGCTACGGCGTTCAATGCATCTTGGGTAACATCGTCAAGACCATGATAGAAAATTTTGATTATTCCTTCTTCCTTAAGTCCATGACCATGGCAATTTTTGAGTAGTTCTTTCATTTTCGATCTTGTACTCGCTTTCTTTGCATCATCCAATTCGCTCCAACAAACAGGCATGGTTCTGTAGTCAACAGAAGCCAAAAATCACACCGCATAGATGAAATGGAACAATAAATATAACCATGCATCAGTGAGAGTTTCTCGTTCTTGTTGAGAAAAGCTTCGGATTTCTCCAAGGAGTTTTTCAAATAGGACAGGAGGAAAGAATCGACTAATGAAAGAAGTTCTAAGACCTTCCCATGTTCGGATGGTTCCTTCGTTAAGTTCATCGAGCCATGACTTGGCTTCTCCAGTCAGGGATGATGGAAACATCATGAGTTGGACGGCTTCGGCTTTTCCTTCTCCATAGTTGAACATTTTACAAATTCCGTTGAATTCGTGGATGTGTTTGCAATTTCAGGTAAAACGATTGCAGAGCCAGGAGTTGGTACGACAACTCTATCGGCTGACCACATAGGTTCATCATCAGTGTCTGACATTGGATCATAACAGTTGATGAGTTTGGTGAGAAATAGGATTTATGAAAGATTGTCAAAAGGTTGGTTAATTATTCGAGGTTGAGTTTGTTCGTGTCTCCTAGATAAAGGTACACGGCGATGAAGTCTACGTAGCCTTCGGTTAAGGGTACGTTCAGGTTCAGGTAACGATGATGTTGGTGGTGTTCCGGATGAACGGGTGTGCATCCAATAAGGTTTTTGGTGTTTTCTGCAGGAATGTGCGGTGCACTTTTTGGTTTGTGCGGCGTACTTGGGTTCGCTACAGGAAGTGCGACGTACTTTTTGGTTTGTGTGGCGTACTTTCTGTACTGCAGATAATTTTGTTTGGTTTAAAATGAGTAGCAATGGTTCAATTTCTTCAATGATTATACTAATTTGGTTACAAAACAGGATTATAAGTCCCCGGCAGCGGTGCCAAAAACTTGATGTTCGTTTGCAAGTCTTAAATTTATATTACAAGGTTTAGACAAAACAAGGGACTAGAAGACAAACACGGGCAAGTATACCCTTTCGTTTGTAATATAGCTTTGTTGTGGTAAGCCAGGATCGTTCGCCGAGACTTAGTTTCGTTTTGGTAATCAAGATAACAATTGAAGAAATAAATGGTTGAAGTAATATCTATATTAACAAATATGACTAATATGGGATAGTTCGTATAAGTTCGTGATGATGATAATAATGATCGAGATATGTTTATGTAGGTAAAGTGTGATAATCCTTTTTCGTCAAAACGACGTTTACACAATTTACTTGGGTTGATTCAAGACTTAGGTTTATTTAAGCAGCTAAGCTCAAAACAAGTTGCCAACAAGTTTAATATTTTATCAAGTTTCTAAGCGGATTTCTTCAACCAAAGATTAATGACCATAGACAAGTTCTAGAAAACTTATTATAACAATTTGCGTTTCTCAATGTCAAACTATCGTAACAAATCAACTTAGATAAAATATGGTTTGTAGAACTAGGAGGTAAAATGGTTCTACAAATAGCTTAGATTGGATTGAATAAACGAGTACACAAGTGTCACGATTGTGTACTTAGATTGGATTGAATCAAAGTAACAATTATAGTCACATACCCATATAGTCACAAATAGCTTAGCCTAACATAGTAATCAAAGTAACAATTGAGAAAGAGTAAGAGAACATCATACTTAGATTGGATTGAATAAACGAGTACACAAGTGTCACGATTGTATTGTTCCTCCAAGAATCAAAGAGTGGAATACTCTCGTTACAAGTATCTCCCAAAAGTGGATAATACAGAAAATTTACTAAAAAACTAAAATACTCGAGCTATGGAGTATTGAGAGAGAGAGAGAGGTGTGTGTAAAATGAGTGGAAATGGCCTCTATTTATAATGTTGTCTGGGGTCAAATGTGCGCCGCACTTCTCCTCAAGTGCGCTGCACTTTGGAGATGCGAATGTGCGCCGCACTTACAACTTTGTGCGCCGCACTTCTGGGCGATTCAGAATCTTCTTTTAATAACTTTGGATTTATTGCATATTGAGGCCCCTTCTTTGTATATCTTCACTTTGCTCCTTCATAATTTACATCTGCATATAAAACACAACATATTAAGTATCGGAAGCTCTTATTTATACTACAAAGTGGCATTATAATGATAGGTTGAATATGTATAATAAGGTCGTTATCAGTTGCTTGTTACAAGTTCGAAGGTGACGTGCTGGGATGGTGGAAGGCATTGAAGCAGTCTGAGGGAGGTGACAACTGGGTGGCTGGCTTGACTTGGGCTCATTTCAGGGAGTTAGTGATGGGACAGTTCTTCCCCAAGGCTGAGCAAGACAAGCTGAAGAGGGAATACCACGGGATCATGCAGAGAGCTGGGGAGAACAGCAACGAGTTCATGCAACGCTTTCTTCGTTTCACTAGTTTTCTTGGCGCAGTAGCAGGTACTGCCGAAGAGAAAGCATACCACTTTCGTTGGGCTCTTCGTACATCGGTCGCCAATAATTTGGTGTGTGCTACCTTCAACATGGTGGCACAAGTAGCCGATGCAGCACGTAAGCTGGAGATGCTGCAGTAGAGAGATGAATTCGATGAAGCAAAGAGACCCGAGAAGAGGTATTTGTTCGTCACTCAGCGATGATAATTTCAATTCATTTAGTATTATCCAAATACTCACCTTTCTTTATAAACTACATCTTTCAGGCAGAAGACGGGGGACCAGTCTCAACCGGATACTCAGCAACAACCTACTCAGCCCAAGTGCAACGGTCAGACCCAAGACCGTTCTGCTACAGATAGGCGTGGCGGTAATGATAATTACCGTAACAACACTGGCAACTCCAACAACATTAGGTCCATAAACTTACTCATTTCTTACGTTACATGTTTATGATTCATAATTCTGACACTTTAGCATCTCTACCAGGAATCATGGTAACGGAAAGGAGCAGGACCGAAGAGGTTCACAACCTAACCGTACAGCTACCACTGGTATTATGTCTTACGATTTTCTGCGTTATCCTATGTGTACCCATAAACCATGTCTCATGTATACTTTTTTGAACAGGCTCCCAGCCAGCAAGGGCACCCGTTGGAGGGTATACTCACCCTCTCTGCACTACCTACAACCGTAGGCACCCAGGGCCATGTCGCCGCGACAACGATGCTTGCTTCAAGTGTGGCCTTACTGGTCATCGCATGAAGGACTGCCGCAAGGGTGAGATAGAGGGCACATCTGGACATGCCGACTCCAAGCCACCTCCTACTACTGGGCGGGTGTACACGACCTCTCGCGATCAGGCCAACAAGTCTATAGGTACCATCACTAGAATCTTGTATATGTATGGTCAAGTTGTATGTGCTTTATTTGACACGGGTGCTACACATTCAGTCATTTCTACTGCTTATGCCAAGAATGTTAGGATATCCCCTATACCATTAGAGAATGTATTAAACATTTCCATGCCTTTAAGAGAATCTGTACGCATAACCCATGGGTACAAGAGCCTTCCCCTAGAGTTTGACGACAAGATTCGTCCAGTTGACGCACTTCCACTGGATATGTGCGACTTTGACATGATATTGGGCATGGACTGGCTATCCAAACATCACACCACCATTGACTGCCATTCATATCAAGTCATCTTTGGTGATGTAAATGCACCAGAGTACGTTCACAACGGTTTCGTACCTGGAATGTCTGTACAAATAATTTCAACCTTACAAGCACGTGCACTACTGTCACATGGTTGTGAGGGCTATCTTGCTACTATTCATGATTTGGAGGCTGAATCTCCACCTATCCAGAATCAGCCGATCGTGTCATAATTTCCGTACGTGTTTCCAAAAGAACTTCCGGGCATACCACCTGCTCGTGAAGTGGAGTTTAATATTGAGCTCATCCCAGGAGCTGAGCCAATTTCCAATGCTCCTAATCGTATGGCTCCCATAGAGCTGAAGGAGTTAAAGGAACAACTCCAGGAACTGTTGGAACGCGGTTCATTCGACCTAGTGCTTCTCCATGGGGCGCACCTGTTATGTTCGTAAAGAAGAAGCATGACAGTATGCGTCTGTGCATAGATTATCGTGGGCTTAACAAGATCACCATCAGGAATAGATATCCATTGCCACGCATTGATGACTTTTTTGACAAACTCCAAGGGGCCAAACGTTTCTCCAAGATTGATCTAAGGTCGGGTTATCATCAGTTACAGGTTAAAGAGCAGGACATCACCAAGACTGCTTTTCGTACACGTTATGGGCACTACGAATTCGTAGTCATGCCATTTGGCCTTACCAATAATACAGCTGTGTTCATGGATTTGATGAACCGTATTTTCCATGAGTTCCTGGAAAAGTTCGTCATTGTCTTCATTGACGACATTCTGATTTTCTCTAAGTCAAAGGAGGAACACGAAGACCATCTTCATATTGTACTACAAATACTTCGCCAGAAGCAGCTGTATGCTAAATTCTCCAAGTGTGAGTTTTGGTTAGACAAGGTGGCGTTCCTAGGCCACATTGTATCAGCAGAAGGAATCACCATGGATCCAACAAAGGTTGAGGCTATTACCAAGTGGCCAAGACCGACATCAACGACTAAAGTTTGCAGTTTCCTAGGCTTAGCTGGTTACTACCGTAGGTTCGTAGAGAACTTTTTCCGTTTAGCATTGCCATTGACCAAACTGATGCGGAAAGGAGAGAAATTCGTCTGGACTGAAGAAAGAGAGAAGAGCTTTGTAGACCTAAAGCAGAAGCTAGTATCTGCACCGATTCTTACTCTCCCATCTGGTACAGGTGTATCTCAAATCTACAGTGATGCTTTAGGGAAGGGACTCGACTGTGTTCTCATGTAAAATGGGAAAGTGATCGCTTACGCATCATGGCAGCTTAAGCCTTATGAGGAGAAGTACCCTAGGCATGACTTGGAACTTGCAGCAGTCGTGTTTGCTTTGAATATATGGAGGTACTACTTGTATGTAGAATCATGTGATATATTCACAGATCACAAGAGCCTGAAGTACATCTTCACTCAACGTGAACTGAACATGAGACAGAGAAGATGGTTAGAGTTGTTGAAGGATTATGACATTAATCTGCAGTATCATCCTAGCAAGGCGAATGTAGTGGCAGATGCTCTTAGTAGGAAGTCGGGTATGATCAACGACATTAAGATTGAGGATGAGATAATAAGAGACTTGGAGCGACTAGACATTTAGATCATGGTACGTGGACAACACGGTTACTGGGCTAATCTTAGGGTGGAACCTGAATTACTCTCTAGGATCAAGGAAGCTCAGAAGGATGATGGTGAAATTTGGGCGATTATTCAGAACTTGGATCAGCAAATGGAGTTTCGGTTGGATGACGACGGTATCTTATGGCAGGGCACCAGACTCTGTGTTCCTGATGATCTTACACTCAGGGAAGCGTTATTACCTGAAGCTCATAGCTCCCCATTCTCCATTCATCTTGGTTCAACCAAGATGTACCACGACATCAAGTAGTACTTTTGGTGGAGTGGTATGAAACAGGATGTTGCTACTTATGTCTCCAAATGTCTTACCTGCCAGCAGGTTAAGATCGAGCATCAGCGGTCTAGTGGTCTACTACAACTGTTAGACATTCCAGAGTGGAAGTGGGACAAGATCACCATGGATTTTGTTACCGGTCTTCTGCAGACAAAGAGGAGGCATGATTCGATTTGGGTTATCGTTGATCGACTTACTAAGTCAGCTCATTTCTTACTGATCCGCATGGATGATCCGGTCAGAATAATCGCTGATACTTACAAGAAGGAGATCATGAGACTTCATGGTGCTCCATATAGTATCGTCTCGGACAGAGATCCTCGGTTTACTTCGCGATTTTGGAAGATTCTGCAGAAAGCTTGGGGTACAAAACTTACGCTTCACACGACTTTTCACCCTCAAACAGATGGACAGTCGGAGCGGACTATTCAGACATTGGAAGACATGCTCCGAGCATGTGCATTGGAGTGGACAGGAGATTGGGATGATTATATCTGTTTGGTAGAGTTTGCATACAACAACAGTTGGCACGCCAGCATTAAGTGTGCACCATTCGAGATGTTACATGGCAGGAAGTGTCGCGCCCCAATCTGCTGGGATCAGGTTGGTGAGCGAACACTTGAAGGACTGGAGATGATATAATTGAACAACGAGAAGGTCGTTGTAGCAAAGCAGAAATTACAAGAAGCTCGTACACGTCAGAAGAGCTATGCCAACAAGCATCGTAGGGACTTACACTTCAACGTAGGAGATCATGTCGTTCTTAAGGTATCACCGGCACGTGGTGTTAGACGTTTTGCAATCAAAGGGAAACTCAGTCCTCGATTCATTGGACCGTTTGATATCATCGAGCGAGTCGGTGAAGTATCTCATCGCTGAGCGTTACCTCCGTAGCTTTCTCACGTTCATGACGTTTTCCATGTGTCCTTACTTAGAGGTTACAATTATCATCCCCTTCACATGGTTCAGTATCCACTAGAACAGATTCGTGAAGATCTTACCTTCATAGAGGAACCCGAGCGAGTTCTTGACAGACAAGAACGAGTCATGAGGAAGAAGACGATTCCTTTCGTCAAAATCCTTCCGAGGGATCATACCGAGCGGGAAGCCACTTGGGAAACAGAGGAGTCTATCCGGGCTTCTAACCCTCACTTTAAGTTTTGAATTCGGGTATGTTCCTCTTCCAATTTACTTTATCTATAATTCAGGGAAGAATTATTCTTTTTAGGGGGGAAGAGTTGTAAAACCCGCATGCTTTTACAATGAACAGTACACTTAGTAAACGTACGTACATATAAAAACTTTCCTTTTATAGCATGAACACGTGTCACGATTATTAATTATAGAAATTACGTACGTGTTATTACACGATAAGTATTAAGTACGTGATAGTACACGATAATTATTAACGATAATAATTATAATCACGAACATGAAATCATGAACGTAAAATCACGAACACGTAATTACGTACTTATTTAATAGAATACGATTAATATCGTATGTACAAGTATTTATCTATAACACGAACATTTAATAACACGGAAACACGAACAATCGAACACACAAAATATTAGACACGGGAAAACTTCGGGTTTTCCCTTGTGGGCCTCATATGTCGCGGACATCAAGAGACAAAAGGGCCAAGCCCATGTTTGGTTTTATTAAAATAACAAAAAGGGAAACATGTTTTTCACTTTACAGAATTTTTCATAAAAATAAAAAACCCTAGCATTTCTTTTCTCTTTGGCCGCCGGCAACAACAACACCAAAGGAGGTGTTTGTTTGATTTTTGGTTGATTAAATTCAAGTAGAGGGTTCGTGTTATTAACCTCCATTCGTTTCACGCATTCGGTAATCCGTTATCCCTTTTCTTTTAATTCTTTTAATTAATTAAGAACATGTAATCATGGGGTTATAAAAACAAGTAATTAGATCATGTTAAATTAATCATAGGGGTAATATTAAAAGGTGTTTCGGGTTGGTTGGTTCGGCCGACACACGCAATCGAGAGCCGAAGCTCTCGGTGTCTCACGTGTGACCTCAGCCGAGACCTTATGGTCTCGATGGTGTCTTTGTGGTTTGGCAGCAGGGTGGAACAAAGGACCCCGATGCGAGTCGGGGTGGCCTTGTGGTTGTTATGGGTCTCAGCGGCAGCAGCCACCACCACCGGCTCAAGCTGGTGGCGGTCTTGGTCAAGTAGGGGGAACGTGGGCTGCAATAGGGGGAAACACCGGCACACAGCCGGTGGGAAACTTGTTGTGGTCAGCGGCTATCCGAAAGGGAACCACCAGCTGCAGCCGGTGGTGTGTTCGCACAAACAGTGGCAACCGGCCAAGCCGGTTAGCCACTGTTAAGGGTGTGTTTGGTTGGTCCAATTCATGGGGTTTCCGGTCCAGTTCACATGTGTCTAAATTAAAAGTCATGGGTCCGGTTCATGACTAAATTTTTAAAAGTATTAATTTTTACAAGTTATATTATTTAACAAGAAATTAAATTAATTAAACATGACTAATAATAATTTAATTAATCATGAACTTAGGTTAATATTATTTATGAAATAATACATGTTTTAACCTAAGTATTTATTTATTTAATTTAAACTATAGTATTAATTAATTATTAAGACATAGAATATAATTAATTAATAATCATGACTTAGGTTATAATTAATATAATATTAATACATGTTTAACCTAAGTATTTTATACACCTTAATTTAATTAAATCATGCTTATATTTAATTAAATTATATAACCTATAGTTTATTTAATTAACATGATATTATTAATAAACTATACTAATAATCACATGACTTATGTTATTTAACCACTAAACTTAAGCTTATATTATTAGCTTATTAATCCAGCTTATTTCTTAATATGGAAACTTTCTAATTTAGGAAACTTACTATTTTTGGAAACTTTCTATTTTTAGAAACTGATCTATTTTAAGAAGTTAATCTATTTTTGGAAGCTTTCTATTTTTGGAAACTTTCTTCTTTTAGAAACCTGCTATTTTTAGAAAGTTACTTATTATTACACAAAAAGTATAATAATACAAGAAATATAAGTAATACTTAATCAGAATACATAGAATACCTGATAAACACAGCATAACCTTAAAATTAGTAAAACAAGACAAGAACATATACAACAAGCTAAGACATGATATAATCAGTTAAGTACTCAGTAAACAGAATACTTATACATGTACCCTATTTTATGTATCATTAGTGAGATCGAAGTAGGACTTTCATTCTTTCGTCTTCTTCGTTCACTGGACATAAGGTACGGATTTCCCGTCCCTTCAATATGGACATTCTTTCCTTATTAGGATTCCCCGTTTGCAGCCAACTGTTTTTCGAGTATTTGTTTTATATGTATGATTACTTATGTTAGTTTAAGATCCTAAGCCATATACATGCATGACCAGTGTCACCTAGTTATGGAGGTACCATAACCATAACACTGGAGGCACCAGTATTATGACTTACCCACGGCAAAGTGATTGCTCGTGGCGTCCCTTTACAGTTTTGGTCATTATATTATATTATCATGTGGGGCGTATGGGTGCATCCTAGTTACATGTTTTACCAGTATTTTCAGAGTGAATGTGATGTGTGCCTTGCATCCTTCACTAGGAGTTGATCCCTCATACCCAAACTATTTAATTAGAGGCAACCCATCTAATTGCATGATGAGTTCTCCCCTCTAAGTATGCATGCACGGTGGAACCTCATGACTTATACGGGCTATTGGCTAAATAATACAGATTTTACATAAAAACATAAGTCTTTTCAAACTATAAAACCAGTTTTATGAACATGATTCCAGGTTACTTAGGACTTATACTTTTCCGTTGCTATTAGTCTTCTATGCTTATGTTATTCCATGCTATACTTGTATATCCGTGTACTGAGCGTTATGCTCAGCCGTTTTCCTTTCATGTTCCCAAATGGCAGATACTCAAGGGCGCTCGTAGACTTTAAGCGTACGTGCATATGGATTGGAAGCTATCTAGCCTTCTCTATTTTATGCATTTCATCATACATTTTGCTACTCATTTCTTTGGACGTTGTTTAGTCCTTTTCCTTTACAGTACTTATGTTTGTGTGTGATGATCTTATACTTGGGGTACCAATGTTTGTTTCCGGTATTTCCTTTCATGGTCATTTAATGTTTTTAATACATTTACCTTGTATGCTTTGATGACACGCCATAATCACGCGTGACATTCCATTTACCAAAATGGGGTGTTACACTAAACACATCTCCTAATCATGCCATCGGGGCATACTTTGAAAAGATAGGGATCTTCCCAGAAATATTGTGTAAGATCGGAAAAGAATTTACATCATTGGTGATAAGTTAAACCTTTTCTTAGAATTCTTCCAACGAGGTAATTTGCAAAAATCTGCAAACCATGGAGATTCGGGTTCATCCTTAGTGATTTTTATAAGAGTTTCATAGGGAAAATAATCATCGGTATCTTCGTCTCTTAACTCTTCCATGTTTGGATTTTTAAGTCGCGACAAATGATCGGCCCGCTCCTTTCTTATTTTGAATTTCAATGTCGAATTCTTGGAGTAGCAAAATCCATCTAATAAGACACAGCTTAGCATCTTTCTTAGAGTATAGATATTTCAACGCAGAATGTTCGGTGAATACAATCGTTTTCGACAACACAAGATGAGATCAGAATTTATCGAAAACAAAAACTACGACAAGTAGTTCTTTCTTAGTGATTGTGTAGTTGATCTGCGCGCTATTATAGTTTTGCTCGCAAAGTATATAGGATGGAAATGCTTTCCTTCGTGTTGTCCTAATACGGCTCCTATAGCAAAATCGCTTGCATCACACATAAGTTCAAACGGCCGCACCAATCCGGTGAAACCATGATCGGTGCATTCGTTAAATTTTCTTTAAGCTTGTCGCATGCCTTTATGCATTCTTCGTTGAATTCAAAGACTATGTCTGTTTCTAGAAGTTTGGTCATCGGTCTAGCGATTTTAAAGTAATGTTTTATTAAACGACGGTAGAATCCCGCATGACCTAGAAAACTTCTAACGGCTTTAACGTTAGTGGGTGGTGGTAATTTGGATATCACTTCGATCTTAGCCTTGTCTACTTCCAATCCGGCTTCAAAGAATTTGTGACCAAGCACAATTCCTTGAGTCACCATGAAGTGACATTTCTCCCAATTAAGCACAAGATGAGCTTGTTTGTGTAACACCCCCAAGTTGGTCAAATGCAGCGGAATAGTAGTTGGGGTGTTACTTGGGTGGATCGATAGCACATAGCATATAGAGCAATGATTATAATATCATTTGAAAACATATTATATGAATTAATCGTACACATTTAGTATCTTGTCCAAAAGTAAATCACATTTATTACAAAACAGAATTAAATATCCCAGCCCATTGGTCAACATGATGCTTTCCTATAATGCTGGAATCCAATGCATGAACCTGCTTACTTTCCTGAGAAAACATAAAAGTAAAATGTGGGGGTCAACACGAGGTTGGTGAATTCATAGGTTTAATTTAATAATGTATTAATATGCAAAGCATCACGAAGGTAGCAGGACATCACAGCCCAATACTACAGTAGTTCCTACTGCCCTGTAATAGAAGCTAGACATGATTCTCAGTACGCCCATTGGGTCTATCCTGATGTGGTTTCCCTTAATCCGACAATGACATAAACCTGCTGCTCGGCCTAAGCATCACGTGACAGCTGATCACGACAGGCCGGGTGTTGTCAATACCCGAATAGATCTATCCATACATTTCGCGCTACACTATTAACTAATACATTCCACGGGAATGGAGCAAACAGTAGGCAAATAAATTGTTGTTGTCTGTGCATGCTTGCATATAAATAGTTTTTGTATGTTTTCTCTCCCAGTTATAAAACAGTAAAGATGGGGCCATGAACTCACCTTAGTGATAATGAGGTAGTGAGGATGATATTACAGTATAGTCACGAACTGGAGAAATTACCTAAGTAATTTGATATCTCAGTAAATGCAATAATAATTATGCATGATGATTGGTACATATGAAAAATGCATGATCACAACTTATGGATTTTGTTACGTTGGCTTAAGTGTTGGTTCTAATAGTGAACTAAAGGTATGTACATATATTTTTTTGTTTAATGGAAAATGTATATATATATACAAGTGTTTAATAATTTGTTTTAAGGTATCGTAATTTAAATAAGTACCTATGCCTTGTTTAATTTCTTATAAAGGAGTACTTATACTTGATTAAGGTTTCAAAAGAGGAGTGGTTAACGAGCTTTGTCAATATTGTACGATGTCTAAATAGCTAAAATGATTCATTTTACAAAAGACAAGTTTTATTATTTCATCTAATTAAAACTATAATATTTCTTTGTAATTATAGTTGTTTAGAAAAGATTATCCTTAAGTTCACATCCGTTAGATTATTTACATCGTTAGTCCTTGTTGTTAAATCCCGTTTTACGAAATATAACCCTAGGGCTTGAAAATCTTTCGAGAGTTGGCAAAACAGCCCCCTCCAATCCCACGGCATAATTATAAGTGGGATTAGGGCTTGATTTAAGTTTCGAAAATGGCAATAAAGGTCCTCGTAGTTTATTTTAGCTCGCGGTTTGATTGTTTTGGTACCCTATAGTTTCAAAAGTGACACAACCGACCCTTGGACTATATAAGGGTCACGAAAATATTTAGGGGTTTCACTTAATTTACAAGTTTGGATACCTCTTTTGGAAATTGACATAACCGGCCCAAAAAGTTCCCCAATTTAGTTAAATGGGCTTAGGTGGTCCATTAGGGTCACGGTTTGTTTTGTTTAGCTTAAAGGGGCTTACTAAATTTTTACCAAGTAGGAATAGTAAGTAAAATAGTTATTAGTTTTTACCATTTTCACATTCGGGCCCAAACTTTCACCATATGACATTTTTGGCACAATTAGTACCTAATTGGTTTCAATATTGGGCTACACGACCCATTAACATTCGGTTAGGGTAAAAAATGATTGGGCTTGGTTAAAGTTAAGGTAATTAGTAAATGTTGATTATTCTTACTATTGGGCCTAAGTTTAGTGGGCTTATATTAAGTTTTGCTTAATAATATGGGTCTAGTTTCTAGCTTATATGTCTCGGCTTATATATGTGGCTTATGTATGCTTATTATTTTCTTTTTAGCTAAGGCTTATATTATTCCCATTTACAATTCATAAGCTTATATTTTTGGAGGCTTTTGGGCTTATATTAAGGCTTAAACACTCGGCTTATTTATCCATAGTTTATATTTTTAGGCTTATATCTCTAAAGGATTATTTAGCTTATCTAAGTCTCGGCTTATATTGGTTTTAAGTATCAAGCTAGCTTATTTTAGTAGTACATTAGTTTAGATGAGTTTTCTTGTTTTAAAGGTCGCAGCTTATATACAATATGGGCTTATAGAGGTTCGGCTTATTTAAAGTTTTAGAGTGCTCCTTTATAACTAGCTCTTTCTTAAGATTTTAAGCAAGGTGTCCAACATGCCATTTCGTGAATAAAGGTTTTAAGGCATGGTATGCTCACCCACTATATAAGCCGTAGCTTATATTTTACTTGAGTGGCATGATCATGAAAGTTTACGTATGCATGGCAACCTAAGTTATTTCTTAAGCTCATATCTGCATGATACAAGATGAAAGGGAATGAAAATAAGGAAATAGGTCTAGTAGAGTTTTCACTTACTTGTTTGGCCAAGGTGTTGACAAATGAGATAGGTATGCGTCGGATTATATTCACACGAGTCCTAGGAGCTTTAAATGTCTAGACTTTAATGCTTGAAGGTCTTTGATTTGGTAGTAAATGTGATGAGGTGAGATTCGGTTAAGTCTAGGTGTTATGTGGGAGAGTCTTTTGATCCAATTTTTGTGGTGATGGTGAAGTAATATGTATCTTGCTTTCTATATAACCAAGAGTGAAGTGAGGGTGTGGCTTGGGGTTGAGACACGGCAAGAGAGAGGGAGAGATAGATTTAGCATTATTTGTTTTGTACTAGGAAGTACATTCCTTAAATGCTCCTTTAGGTACAATGATGCTAGGTTTGGGGTAGTATCCGACGTATGTAGGTTTCCAAGAAGGGAGGGCAAGTTGTGCTAGTAATAATTTGTCAAGTTTGTACAAGAAGTTATGTGTGGTGTTGAGGATACACACGGCTAAAGCACAAGGAAAAGGGAAGTGTCATTTAGCTTCTTAAACCAAGTTCCTAGTACCATTCCTTAATTGCTCATGTTGTACAATTTTCCCATGGTTTTAATGAGTGAAACCGGCGGTTTTGTGGTGTAAGTAAGGAGGAAGATTTTAAATTTTGTGTATTGAGTATATAAGTTAATGTATAGTTAGATAATTTGTGAGGAGTGTAAAGGTTTGGTATAAAAGGGTTGTGGTTAAATATATACGTAGTATGTATAATTTAGTATAGGTTTAGGTTCGACTTGTGTTTAGTTCTTGTGTTTTAGGTAGGTGTTAAATGAGTTAGGGTCATATTATTGTGAGTACGCTTGAGTTTAAATAGTTTTGGTTATGTTTAGAGCCTTTTGGTGAAAGTAGGGTCCTTATGTGGTTTTATTAGAAATATATATAAGGTAATTATAAAGTGTGCTATCGTAGTGTTCACGTGTAAAATCAATGGTCATCGTAGTTTAAAGCCATTTATTGTGTAAAATATATACATTTATATATTTATATAAATACTATTTAATTCAAAAATATATTTATATATATGAGTAGCCAGTTATATATTGTGATCATGACGTTGGATTTCTTAGAAAAATCTGTGAGATGCATGCAAGTGATCTTATGTTTCAGCTGACATAAAGTCCTTCACAATAGATCATTTGTCGTCCAGTATGCTAATTGAGATATAGCCATACAAATGTGGTCATGTTTCTAAAAATACTCATAGTCACAATAAAAATTGTGATATGGTTGTTTTTCCTGTTCAGGTGATTAGAATGATGCATGCTTATGAGATGCATATGATGACTCAAAGGATTCATGCAAAGAAAATGTAATAAAATATTTAGATATCATGAAGTGACGTACACAATGTTCATAAGTCAAAACCTGAAATTTGCAGTTTTTACAGCATAAACCCGTTATTTTAGCTTTGTCCTCAAAGCTTAAGATGACGTCACTGCTTAGGTAAAAAGGTGCGGGTACTTGGCTCTAAACGAGTCTTCGCGTTCCCAAGTAAATTCGGGACCTTTCTTAGAGTTCCATCGTATTTTAACTAACGGGATTCGGCTTCGTTTCAACTTCTTAACTTCTCTCTCCACGACTTCCACTGGTTCTTCTATAAATTGGAGTTTGTCATCAAAATGGACTCCCTCCAATGGCATTGCCAAAGGTTCATCTGCATAGCACTTCTTCAAGTTCGAGACGTGGAAGGTAGGGTGTACTCGGCTCAATTGCTGGGGCAACTCTAAGCGATAAGCGACCTCTCCAATTCTGGCAATCACTTTGAAGGGTCCTACGTAACGTGGGTTTAGCTTTCCCCGTTTCCCAAACCGTACAACACCCTTCCAAGGTGATACCTTTAGCATGACACGATCACCTACAGCAAACTCCGTAGGTTTACGTTTCTTGTCAGCATAACTCTTCTGTCTGTCCTGGGCAGCTTGAATTCGTTGTTTGATGAGGGTGATCTTCTCAGTAGTCTCTTGGATCAGTTCAGGTCCTGTTAGTTGAAATTCTCCCACCTCTGCCCAGCATACAGGCGAACGACATTTGCGACCATAGAGAGCCTCAAATGGTGCTGCCTTAATACTGGCATGGTAGCTGTTATTGTAGGAGAACTCCACTAATGGAATGTGTTCGACCCATCCCTTTCCAAAGTCGATCACACATGCCCTCAGCATGTCTTCTAGTGTTTGGATTGTTCGTTCACTCTGACCGTCTGTCTGTGGGTGGTATGCGGTACTCATATCCAGGTTTGTTCCTAAAGCTCTTTGAAAAGCCTTCTAAAAGTTTGATGTGAATCTGCCATCTCTATCGCAGATGATTGAGACTGGTATCCCATGTCTCGTCACAACTTCCTTTAGGTATGTTTTGGCCAATTTGCTCAGAGAATCATTTTCCTTGATAGGTAGGAAGTGAGCTGATTTTGTGAGGCGGTCTACAATAACCCAAATTGTATCGTAACCGTGGGACGATGTAGGGAGTTTGGTGATGAAATCCATGGTGATATTGTCCCATTTCCATTTTGGTATTTCGGGTTGAACCAACAACCCTGATGGTCGCTGATGTTCTATTTTAACTCTAGCACAAGTCAAACATTTCTTCACGTAGGTGGCAATGTCTGCTTTCATGTTCGGCCACCAGTATAATTTCTTTACGTCTTGATACATCTTTTCGGATCCAGGATGTATGGAGTACTTGGATTTATGGGACTCATGCATGATCACGGTTCTCAAGTCTCCATAACAGGGTAGCCAGCTTCTTCCATGTAGACACAACGTTCCATCCATTCTAGCTTCTAACCTCTCCTTGCTTAGGTCCGTCCTAAGCATTCCTCCTATGTCTTCCTTCCCGATATTCTCAGGCTTCTGTGCTTGTAGTTGGGCCTCTAATATCTGCTTGGGTAGGTCCAAATCAATGGTCATGACTAAGGCTCGAACTCTCATGGGAGGATCAGTTCCCTTTCGACTTAGTGCATCTGCAACTACGTTTGCTTTTACCGGGTGGTATTTGATTTCACAATCGTAGTCGCTGAGTAGTTCTATCCAGCGACGTTGTCTCATGTTTAATTCTTTCTGATCTAGAATGTGTTGCAAGCTCTTGTGATCGGTGTGAACTGTGCATTTAGTCCCGTATAGGTAGTGCCTCCAGATTTTTAAGGCAAAAACTACGGATCCAAGTTCTAGATCATGGGTGGAGTAATTCTGCTCGTGCTTCTTCAGTTGTCTTGAAGCATAAGCAATCACTTTCTGTCTCTGCATCAACACAACTCCCAACCCTTTGTGCGAAGCGTCACAGTAGACAACGAAGTCTTCGTTACCTTCTGGTAAGGCTAAAATGGGTGCGCTGCATAACTTTTGTTTGATGGTCTGGAATGCAGCTTCTTCTTTTTCTTCCCATATGAACTTTATACCTTTTTGGGTGAGCTTAGTCATTGGTTTAGCAATCTTAGAGAAACCTTCGATGAATCGTCGATAGTAACCGGCAAGACCTAAGAATTGACGAATTTCCTTCGACGATGTGGGAGATGTCCAATCCTTCACGGATTCGACTTTTGCAGGGTCAACTTGGATTCCCTTGTCGTCAATCACATGACCGAGAAAGTGTACTTTAGGGATCCAAAAATCACACTTGGAGAATTTTGTGTACAGCTTTTCTTCCTTAAGCAGTTTTAGTACTTGAGCCAGATGTTCTCCGTGTTCCTGCTCATTCTTGGAATAGATGAGAATGTCGTCAATGAACACTATCACGAACTTATCCAGATAGGGTCTGCATACTCGATTCATGAGATCCATGAATATGGCTGGTGCATTAGTCAGTCCAAATGGCATGACTTGGAATTCATAATGACCGTATCGTGTTCTGAAAGCTGTCTTTGGTATATCCTCTTCTCTGACCCTCAACTGGTGGTACCCGGATCGTAAGTCGATCTTGGAGTACACACTTGATCCTTGTAGTTGATCAAATAGGTCGTCGATTCGTGGTAACGGGTAACGGTTTTTCACAGTTAACTTATTCAGTTCTCTGTAATCGATACACATCCGAAATGAGCCGTCTTTCTTTTTGACAAACAGTACTGGGGCTCCCCAAGGCGAGGAGCTGGGCCTGATAAAGCCTTTATCTGACAGTTCTTTGAGTTGTTCCGCGAGTTCTTTCATCTCGGTAGGTGCTAAACGGTAGGGTGCTCTGGCTACAGGTGCCGCTCCTGGCACCAAGTCTATTTGAATTTCAACTTGACGGGTCGGAGGTAATCCTGGCAAGTCGTCTGGAAAGACTTCAGGATAATCACGGATGATGGGTACATCCTTGATTTGTTTCTCCTTGGGTTCTTCTTCTCGATCTGTTTTAGAGATATGTGCTAAAAAGATAGGGTATCCTTTTAGTAGATATTTCTGGGCTTGGGTGCACGAGATCACACTCAATCTAGTGTCTGTTTTATCTGAATTTCCGTCTCCTCGGATAATTAGATCTGTACTTCCCCATGGTATACGGACTAGTTTCTCGTCACACACAATAGTTACATGATACTTGGCTAACCAGTCCATACCAATGATGACATCAAAACTACTTAGTTGTATGGGTATTAATTGAATATCAAATGGGTGATTTTGAAGGTTTAAGGTACAGCCTCTTATGATGGTATTAGTTTCAATGATCTTTCCGTCTGCTAATTCGACTCTGTAACAGTTATCTAACGGGGTTGGTAAAATGTCTAGTAAGCTACCAAATTCAGTTGATACAAAACTCCTATCGGCTCCCGTATCGAATAAAATATTTGCATAGCGATTATTCAGAAGGAACGTACCAGTAACTACGTTGGAGTCGGGGTTGGTCCTGTTCTCTCCTATGACATAAACTCTGGCGGGTGCTCCGCTTTGGCCTTCATTCTTATGCTTTGGACAGTCAGGTCTGATGTGTCCAATCTCTCCACAACCAAAGCAACGGATTTCCTTACGAGCCATGTTTCCACTGCCAGTGAGCTGGCGGCTTCCCTGGTATCCACCTCCACGGGAATTCTGCCTGTTGCCGTTGTGGGGCTTGTTGTTGACATTGAACTTGTTCCTGTTGATCGGAACATATGCACCGCCCTGCTCTGGTCTTCGGCATCCAACAGTGGGGTAGTGATGGAAGTTACACTTTGAACATTTTGGTTTGGTTCCCACGTATGGTGGTGGTCCTGAGGAAACCGCACTACAGACTTGTCCTAAGCCTTGTCTCTTGGACTGTTGGGTCTGGGGATGATGACGGTAGTTATCATCGACTTTCCTCTTGTGTTCTGCTTGTCTAATCATATGATCACGACCACGTTTGTCCACTAGTTCTGTGGCAAACTCAATGGCACTCTCGACGGTAGTAGGTCGAGATGCAAGCACACTGTCATGAACAGAGTCTGGAAGTCCACTAACGTACTTCTCTATCTTGTTTGACACTTTTGGGTACATACGTGTACACATTAAAGTTAATTCTTGGAACTTCTGATTGTAACCCGTGATATTGAAATTGGTGCATTTGAGATTCCATAATTCAATCTCCAGCTTTTTGATCTCACTATGTGGACAGTATTTCATGGTAAGCTTTTCCTTCAACGCAGTCCGTGTCATCCCATAGGCTCCATCGTGTCCGAGGGTAGCAACTTGTGAGTTCCACCACGTGAGTGCATGTTCCAAAAGCGTACAGGTGGCGAACTTCACCTTATTCTCCTCAGTACAGTCACTGATACGAAACACGGTCTCAGTTCTCTCAAACCATTGCATGAGCTCGACTACCCCTTCCTTGACCTTGTAGTAGCTGGGTTTGCATTTTAGGAAGTCAGGGTAAGTACATCCTCGAGCTTCGCGATTTCGGTTATTAGAGTTTTCACTGTCCCCATGGGTTCCGCTGGGGCGGTTTTCCCTGGCAGCTAAGGCGTCAGTGATGCCTTGCTCAATCAGTACTCTGAGTTGTGCATCGGACATAGTCGTTGCAGGTGTTTCTGCGGGGTTTGGGCGTGCGCGCCTTGGTGGCATTTTTCTATAAGAAAGACTGAGATTTGTTAGCTTGATAAAGATGGTTATATTAAACTGCATGGGTAATGTTTATGCATAGAATTCACAACAAATTTGATAATCCGTTAAGAGCTCATAATAATATAAATGTAAACAAACAAGTGAACAGTAGCATGTTATTCCTGGCAAACAACAATATAGTACAAGTACAACCGATCTAAGACAGGGTCATAGTAACCTGTCTGAAATAGTGGTACATATGTTTGTATTACAACCAAAAGATATCCTACCTACTAAGGTTAGGTACTACGAATACAACTGAAAAGAAAATAAGTACAAAAGAGATAAATCATGAGAGCTGAGATGCAACTCAGTGCTTGTCATGATGTACAATTACTAAGAATCTAGCCTACACTAGTATGGCTGCCTGCGGGTGCAGGTGGTCCAGCTGGTGGTGCACGCTCGTCCTGCAAACGGATCACGGCACTCCGGGTCTCTCTGGTGTATCTCAAGGCCTCTAGTAGCTGCTGCTGAAGTGTAGTGTCGGCACTCCGTAACTGCTCTGTCTCTGTAGTGATCCCCTGATGACGGAGATCTGCCAAGTCCACGAAGGTCCTGAAAGTGTCCTCCTGTGTGTAGATGGCTGCTCGGGTCTCGTAGGAATGACTCTCCAGCATAGCTAAACGGCAACGGAGATAAGCTACCTCGTCCAATAGCCAGTGTATGGTCTCTCTGGTGGTATATGACTCCCCGGCCATGGCCCAATAGAGAGAGTCAAGTCTCTCCTGGAGCATGGCGCGACCCTGCTGGTCTGCCTATAGTAGAGAGTGGATAATGGTGGTATCCTGTGCCTGTCGGGCCGTGAGTGCATCAACCTGTGCCTGTAGGGCACTAAGTCTAGCCTGCCCGGCTCCTGATCCCTCTCCAACCTCATAGGTCGAGTCAGGGATAGTGTCATGTCTCCTCTTACGAGGTGGCAAGACACTGGTGGGGTAGGTGCTAGGTACGGAAGGTGGTGGTAAGGATGGAAGAGAAGGTACGACCTGGTCCGCCTCCCTAGGAGGGGATGCAGGTACTACCTGATGTGGTGTAGAAGGAGGTGCAGTGGGTGGTGAAGGAGTAGGCGAATCTGTGAGCACGATGACTCCGTCCTGCTGGTCATCTCTGGACTCTGTATCTGATGTAGGTCCAGCTAGTACTGATGTCGGAGACAAGGGGGTGATGGTAGGAGCCATAAGCTCCTCGAAGGTGGTAACAATAGTGGGCGTCGTCATGATATCTGAAAGTAATATTTTATAGTTTGAGCAAGTTCTCAACTTACACAATATAAAAGGTTTTTCATGATGCATATGCGATGAGGTTTTAAAACTTTTAACTATGATGTCAAAAGTATAAATTGATACTTATGTGATTTATGTGCCACGAGGGAATAAATCAATGTGAAGTTAGTTCACATAATATGCATGCTCTAAAATGCCATATGCCTAACTTATAGGTTCCCCAAAATCAATTTTTCTTTTTAGACTGATTTTTATGTTCAGTTATAGTCCAGTTTAAAATTTTTATTATTTAAAATTTTTTAAGTTTTTGATCTGGTTCTCTATAACTATGCGCTCTGATACCATTTCTGTAACACCCCCAAGTTGGTCAAATGCAGCGGAATAGTAGTTGGGGTGTTACTTGGGTGGATCGATAGCACATAGCATATAGAGCAATGATTATAATATCATTTGAAAACATATTATATGAATTAATCGTACACATTTAGTATCTTGTCCAAAAGTAAATCACATTTATTACAAAACAGAATTAAATATCCCAGCCTATTGGTCAACATGATGCTTTCCTATAATGCTGGAATCCAATGCATGAACCTGCTTACTTTCCTGAGAAAACATAAAAGTAAAATGTGGGGGTCAACACGAGGTTGGTGAATTCACAGGTTTAATTTAATAATGTATTAATATGCAAAGCATCACGAAGGTAGCAGGACATCACAGCCCAATACTCCAGTAGTTCCTACTGCCCTGTAATAGAAGCTAGACATGATTCTCAGTACACCCATTGGGTCTATCCTGATGTGGTTTCCCTTAATCCGACAATGACATAAACCTGCTGCTCGACCTAAGCATCACGTGACAGCTGATCACGACAGGCCGGGTGTTGTCAATACCCGAATAGATCTATCCATACATTTCGCGCTACACTATTAACTAATACAGTCCACGGGAATGGAGCAAACAGTAGGCAAATAAATTGTTGTTGTCTGTGCATGCTTGTATATAAATAGTTTTTGTATGTTTTCTCCCCCAGTTATAAAACAGTAAAGATGGGGCCATGAACTCACCTTAGTGATAATGAGGTAGTGAGGATGATGTTACAGTATAGTCACGAACTGGAGAAATTACCTAAGTAATTTAGATATCTCAGTAAATGCAATAATAATTATGCATGATGATTGGTACATATGAAAAATGCATGATCACAACTTATGGATTTTGTTACGTTGGCTTAAGTGTTGGTTCTAATAGTGAACTAAAGGTATGTACATATATTTTTTTGTTTAATGGAAAATGTATATATATATATATAAGTGTTTAATAATTTGTTTTAAGGTATCGTAATTTAAATAAGTACCTATGCCTTGTTTAATTTCTTATAAAGGAGTACTTATACTTTATTAAGGTTTCAAAAGAGGAGTGGTTAACGAGCTTTGTCAATATTGTACGATGTGTAAATAGCTAAAATGATTCATTTTACAAAAGACAAGTTTTATTATTTCATCTAATTAAAACTATAATATTTCTTTGTAATTATAGTTGTTTAGAAAAGATTATCCTTAAGTTCACATCCGTTAGATTATTTACATCGTTAGTCCTTGTCGTTAAATCCCGTTTTACGAAATATAACCCTAGGGCTTGAAAATCTTTCGAGAGTTGGCAAAACAGCCCCCTCCAATCCCACGGCATAATTATAAGTGGGATTAGGGCTTGATTTAAGTTTCGAAAATGGCAATAAAGGTCCTCGTAGTTTATTTTAGCTCGCGGTATGATTGTTTTGATACCCTATAGTTTCAAAAGTGACACAACCGACCCTTGGACTATATAAGGGTCACGAAAATATTTAGGGGTTTCACTTAATTTACAAGTTTGGATACCTCTTTTGGAAATTGACATAACCGGCCCAAAAAGTTACGCAATTTAGTTAAATGGGCTTAGGTGGTCCATTAGGGCCACGGTTTGTTTTGTTTAGCTTAAAGGGGCTTACTAAATTTTTACCAAGTAGGAATAGTAAGTAAAATAGTTATTACTTTTTACCATTTTCACATTCGGGCCCAAACTTTCACCATATGACATTTTTGGCACAATTAGTACCTAATTGGTTTCAATATTGGGCTACACGGCCCATTAACATTCGGTTAGGGTAAAAAATGATTGGGCTTGGTTAAAGTTAAGGTAATTAGTAAATGTTGATTATTCTTACTATTGGGCCTAAGTTTAGTGGGCTTATATTAAGTTTTGCTTAACAATATGGGTCTAGTTTCTAGCTTATATGTCTCGGCTTATATATGTGGCTTATGTATGCTTATTATTTTCTTTTTAGCTAAGGCTTATATTATTCCCATTTACAATTCATAAGCTTATATTTTTGGAGGCTTTTGGGCTTATATTAAGGCTTAAACACTCGGCTTATTTATCCATAGTTTATATTTTTAGGCTTATATCTCTAAAGGATTATTTAGCTTATCTAAGTCTCGGCTTATATTGGTTTTAAGTATCAAGCTAGCTTATTTTAGTAGTACATTAGTTTAGATGAGTTTTCTTGTTTTAAAGGTCGCGACTTATATACAATATGGGCTTATAGAGGTTCGGCTTATTTAAAGTTTTAGAGTGCTCCTTTATAACTAGCTCTTTCTTAAGATTTTAAGCAAGGTGTCCAACATGCCATTTCGTGAATAAAGGTTTTAAGGCATGGTATGCTCACCCACTATATAAGCCGTAGCTTATATTTTACTTGAGTGGCATGATCATGAAAGTTTACGTATGCATGGCAACCTAAGTTATTTCTTAAGCTCATATGTGCATGATACAAGATGAAAGGGAATGAAAATAAGGAAATAGGTCTAGTAGAGTTTTCACTTACTTGTTTGGCCAAGGTGTTGACAAATGAGATAGGTATGCGTCGGCTTATATTCACACGAGTCCTAGGAGCTTTAAATGTCTAGACTTCAATGCTTGAAGGTCTTTGATTTGGTAGTAAATGTGATGAGGTGAGATTCGGTTAAGTCTAGGTGTTATGTGGGAGAGTCTTTTGATCCGATTTTTGTGGTGATGGTGAAGTAATATGTATCTTGCTTTCTATATAACCAAGAGTGAAGTGAGGGTGTGGCTTGGGGTTGAGACACGGCAAGAGAGAGGGAGAGATAGATTTAGCATTATTTGTTTTGTACTAGGAAGTACATTCCTTAAATGCTCCTTTAGGTACAATGATGCTAGGTTTGGGGTAGTATCCGACATATGTAGGTTTCCAAGAAGGGAGGGCAAGTTGTGCTAGTAATAATTTGTCAAGTTTGTACAAGAAGTTATGTGTGGTGTTGAGGATACACACGGCTAAAGCACAAGGAAAAGGGAAGTGTCATTTAGCTTCTTAAACCAAGTTCCTAGTACCATTCCTTAATTGCTCATGTTGTACAATTTTCCCATGGTTTTAATGAGTGAAACCGGCGGTTTTGTGGTGTAAGTAAGGAGGAAGATTTTAAATTTTGTGTATTGAGTATATAAGTTAATGTATAGTTAGATAATTTGTGAGGAGTGTAAAGGTTTGGTATAAAAGGGTTGTGGTTAAATATATACGTAGTATGTATAATTTAGTATAGGTTTAGGTTCGACTTGTGTTTAGTTCTTGTGTTTTAGGTAGGTGTTAAATGAGTTAGGGGTCATATTATTGTGAGTACGCTTGAGTTTAAATAGTTTTGGTTATGTTTAGATCCTTTTGGTGAAAGTAGGGTCCTTATGTGGTTTTTTTAGAAATATATATAAGGTAATTATAAAGTGTGCTATCGTAGTGTTCACGTGTAAAATCAATGGTCATCGTAGTTTAAAGCCATTTATTGTGTAAAATATATACATTTATATATTTATATAAATACTATTTAATTCAAAAATATATTTATATATATGAGTAGCCAGTTATATATTGTGATCATGACGTTGGATTTCTTAGAAAAATCTGTGAGATGCATGCAAGTGATCTTATGTTTCAGCTGACATAAAGTCCTTCACAATAGATCATTTGTCGTCCAGTATGCTAATTGAGATATAGCCATACAAATGTGGTCATGTTTCTAAAAATACTCATAGTCACAATAAAAATTGTGTTATGGTTGTTTTTCCTGTTCAGGTGATTAGAATGATGCATGCTTATGAGATGCATATGATGACTCAAAGGATTCATGCAAAGAAAATGTAATAAAATATTTAGATATCATGAAGTGACATACACAATGTTCATAAGTCAAAACCTGAAATTTGCAGGTTTTACAGTTTGTATCGGATGAGCATATGTTCTAGATTATAAAGGCAAGACTTGAATGAGTTTCCGAAGACTGAGAAATCATCCATGAAAACTTCCATGGATACTTCAAGCATGTCTTGAAAGATCGCGATCATACACCTTTGAAAAGTCACAAGTGCATTGCAAAGACCAAACGACATACACTTATAAGCAAACGTTCCAAAAGGACACGTAAAGGTGGTCTTGTCTTGATCGTACGGTTCGATAAGTATTTGGAAATATCCGAAAAAGCATCGAGAAAACAAAAGAATTTGTTCCCCGTAAGTCTTTCCAACATTTGGCCCATGAATGGTAGAGGAAAATGATCTTTTCGCGTGGCATCATTCAATTTGCGATAGTCAATACACACACGCCAACCAGTAACGGTTCTTGTCAAAACAAGTTCGCTATGTTCGTTGGTCACGATAGTCATTCCTCCTTTCTTAGGAACGCAATGAATTGGACTAACCCAAGGTCCATCTTCTGTAGCATAGATGATTCCGTCTTCAAGAAGTTTAAGTATTTCTTTCTTGACAACCTCCTTCATGTTTGGGTTAAGTCGACGTTGCCTCTTAGTAACGGGTTTGGCATCGTCTTCAATATTGATTTTGTGTTCGCAAAAATTCGGGCTAATTCTCGGTATATCGGATGTTTTTCAAGTAAACGCTTCTTTGTGAGTTTTGAGCATAGAAACGAGGCGTTTCTTCTCATCTTCCTCGAGTAAAGTGGATATGATCACCGGAAGGAGTGAATCCTTTTCTAGATAAGCGTACTCGAGATGTTCGAGAAGAGGTTTCAATTCAAGATGCGTCAATGGTTCTTGAATAGATTTCGTAACTACAAGTTCGATTTCGAAGGCAAGGCCTCGAATTTTGTGTTTACTTCCTCTTCTTCGGGGATTACTTCGGAATCGATGGTTTTTGAATAGATTTCATAACTACACGATCGGTATCACTAATCATTTCTGAAGTGGTTTTGAACGATGTGTTGTCATCAAGCAATGCGTCTAAATCTTCTTCCGTTACTTCATCGATAACATCCAGGCGGAAGCATGTGTCATCATTAGAATGGGAGTATCGCATAAATTTTTCAACTAAGAATGTGACTCTATCGTCACCAACTCCAAGGTTGAGTTCTTTATTCTTCACACGGATGATAGCATCGGCGGTGTGTAAGAATGGTCTTCTTAAAATGAGAGGGACTTGGCGGTCTTCCTCCATCTCAAGGATCACGAAGTCGGCATGATATATGAATTTTCCAACTGGAACAAGCATGTTCTCGGATATACCAATAGGATATTGGTATGTATGGTTGGCTAACAGTATGCTCATACTTGTGGGCTTCAAATTAGTGTTTGAAAGATTTTTGTACAATGATTACGGCATAAGATTGATACTCGCGCCTAGATCGGCCAAGGCATGACATTCAACATTGTTGGCTAAGGTGCATGGGATAAGAAAGCTTCCTGGATAACTGAGCTTTGGTGGAAGTTTTTTTTGGAAAACCACGGAACATTCTTCGCTTAGAATGGAAGCAGAAATTTGCTCCATCTTGCTATTGTTGCTCACAAGATCTTTAAGGAATTTCCCATAGTTGGGCATGCTGGTTAAGATATCAACAAGAGGATGTTGATCTTAACTTATTTGATCATATTTAAGAATTTTACATTACGAGCCTCCATCTTTTCTTTTCGTAGGCGTTGAGGATATGGAATTTTGGGTGCATATACACCTTTGGTGTTGGGATTGGTGTAGTTTGTTTTGGTTTGGGTTTGGAAGGAGAAACAACTTCATCCTTCTCGGGTTCATCGGCTTCTTCCTCACTTTCATCAGTGTAAGTGGGAGTTTTGGTGTTTGGGTTAGGTGGTGGATCATAACTCTTCCCATTCCTTGTGAATACGGAATTCACATGCTCATTACGGGTAGAGGGTGGGCGATATGGTTTTGGGTTTGTTTGAGTGTTGCTCGGTAGCGAACTACTTGGTCGGTCTGAAAATTTATCTGAAAGTCGACCTAACTTGGTTTCAAGATCATTGATGTAACACCCCCTGATGGTCAAATGCAGCGGAATAGTACATGGGGTGTTACTTGGGTGGATTGATAGCACATAGTATATAGAGCAATGATCATAATAGTCATTTAAAACATATTACATGAATTAATTGTACACACTTAGTATCTTGTTTGTAAAACCACATTTATTATAAAACTGAAGTAAATATCCCAGCCCAATGGTAAACATGATGCTCCCTAAAATGCTGGAATCCAATGCATGAATCTGCTTTATTTTCCTGAGAAAACATATAGAGTAAAATGTGGGGGTCAACACGAAGTTGGTGAATTCATAGGTTTAATTAAATAAATAAATTACTAATATGCCAAGCACCACGATCATAGTAGGACAATCACAGCCCAATACTATAGTAGTTCCTACTGCCCTGTAATAGAAACTAGACAAATGATGCTCAGTACGCCCATTTGGGTCTATCCTGATGTAGTTCCCTCAGTCCGACAATGAAATAAACCTGTTGCTTGGACTAAGCGTTTCGTGATAGCAAGTCACGCAGGCCGGGTGTTGTCAATACCCAAATAGATCTATTCATACATTTCGCGTTACACTATTAACTATTACAGTCCACGGGTATGGGGCAAACAATAGGCAATAAATTATTGTTGTCATCAGTGCGTGTTTGCATATTTAAATATATATAGTTTTTGTATGTTTTCTCCCCCAGTTATACAATAGTAAAGATGGGGCCATGAACTCACCTTAGTGGTAATGATGTGGGGATGATGTCACTGAGTAAACTGGCACAGTATGATCACGAAGTGGAGAAATTATCTAAGTAATTTTAAGTGCCTTAGTAAATGCAAAAATAATAATGCATGATGAATGTACGGATGAAAATGCATGATCACGAATTAGTAAACTATTATGATTGTTTAAGTGTTTTCACTTATAGTGAATTGTAAATATATATATTTTTAGTTTCTAAAAATATATATAAATTGTCTAGTAAAATGGGTAATAAATTAAATAAAGAGATTTTTATATCATTTAATTTATTGTAAGAAAAATAAATCACAATTTACTTTTCTTAAGGCTTCAAAAATATAGTTAACTTGATTTGTCAGTTTATAAGGTTTCGCGAATAAACTTAGTAGTTTAATTATCCAGATGGCCAAGTTAATTTATCAATAGAATAATTTATTAATATTTTTAATTAACTTAAATTTACACTTGAGTCCTTGTTAGTATAACAATTTACTAAAAATAACCTTTAAGGTTTCGTTCGTTAAGTACATTACGTCGCTAGTCCTTGTCCGTTTTATTTATTTTCAAAATCGCCCCTAGGGCTTATAAAACTTTGGGGAAATGACCAAACACCCCCTATGTCTCGGAATTAATTAAATAAGGGTTAGGGTTTGTTTTAAGTTCTCAAAATGACACTATTGGTCCTTGAAGTCTCGAAATATCCGAATATAATAGTTAGGACTTGTAATAAGTTTCTAAAATGACACCTTTGGTCCTTGAGGTCTCGAAGTATTTAAAAATAAGGCTAGGGCTTGTAATAGGTTTCAATAATGGCAATAATGACCCTTGAAGTCTTGAAATATTTAAAAAGGGAAACTAGGGCTTATATTAAGTTTCCATAATGACACAATTAGTCCTTGTGGTTTTTGTTTAGCTCTCGGTTTAAAACAAACGCACCCTAAACTATCACAATTGATAGTTTTAGTCCTCCTACTTTTTAAAGGTTGCGAAGTATATATAAAAGTTTTATTAAGTTACATAATTGACCCTAACTTTCACCAATTTGCTAAAAGTGCACGAAAAGTCTCCAAAACAAGTTTTGGGCTTGACTGGCCCAATAGGGTCTCGGCTTGAATTATATGGGCCTAATGGGCTTGTTTAATTTACTTAATAAATTTACCAAGTGGGCTAGTAACTATGATTTACTTAATGGGCTTATATCTAAATATCACTAGGCTTAAAAATAAGTTATGGGCTTATTTACATTCGGCTTATAAGTGAGCTTATATGACTTGGCTTATTTATTATTCTTAGGGCTTATATGATCTATTTATATATGTTTCTAAGTCTCGGCCTATATAGATTTTAGGGTTTTAATGACTCAACTTATATAAATTTTAGGTCTCGGCTTATATTCGGTTTTAGGGTTTCAATGTCATGGCTTATATAAGTTTCTAGGTCTCGGCTTATATTAGGTTTTAGGGTTTCAATGACTTGGTTTATATAAGTTTTAAGGCTTTAATGACTAACTTAAATAGGTCTATGCATATATGGTTCATGGGCTTATATAAGCTTATATGTTTCGACTTACATTACATTTTATAGGCTTTTAGGACTAGGTTAACTACTTAGGGCTTACACTAAGTTCTTTACGCATGTACTTACTAATCCTTTGTGTTTTGAAGCAAGATTGTCTATGGACATCATATAAGTCGTGGGCTTATATGTTGTTAAGGACTTGTTTAAGAGTTTTATACGTATGCATGTACTCCTAGCTTCACTTTCATAACTTATACATGCATGAAAAGTGAAATCAGTAAGGATAAAATTTAGAAAGGTCTCATACTTACTTGTCTTAACAAAATGTGGTAATGACTAGAGATTAGGGCTTCTAGGTGTCGGCTCTTCTTACACGTGACCTAAGGAGGTCTTGGACTTGACTTGAATGCTAGAAATATCTTGTATACTTGCACTAAATGTTTGAGAAGACCATGAACAAGTAGAAGTAAATGCTTGATCTTTGTCTAGGTGTTTTGGTTGAGAGGATATTCAAATGTGAGATGTGTGAGTGGTATGTGAAGTTCAAATGTTTGCTTAATATCTAAATGTGGGATTGAGAGGTGTGGTTCGGGGTATATACACGTCTAAGAGAGAGTGTATAGCTAGATATGGTGAATTTTGGTGTGTACTAGGTAAGTACAAGGTTTAATGAGCCAAGATGTACACTTGAGCCCAAATACCATATGTCGTCGCATGTTTAACAAACCAATGGGACAAAGTGTGACTTGCATAGTGTTAGTGATAAATGGAAAGGTTGTACAAGCAAAATGGATGTGTGGCTTGTTCTATCATACGTCTAGTGAAAGAGTGGGAGTGCTAGGTGTCTCATTTCTATTATAAGCATATCCTAAGTTTTGATATACCTAGTACATCTTATTAATGCCAAATTTGTACATGGTGTCTTGGTTTTTAACTTGTAACCAGTGGTATTGGCTTAGTCAAGGGAAAAGGGAGTGTTTAAATAGTGTATGGTTTAATGAGATGTGTTGTATAAAGTCTAGAAAGTCAAAAGTGTAATTGGTAAAGGTTTTTGATATGTAATGTTATGTTTAATGTATACATTCGGCTAAAAAGTGAGTCTAAGGTATTTATATGTTTATATCTTAGGTCTAAGTATTGTTACGAGGAGTGTAGGTATAGTATAGTGAGTAGGTTTAAGTCTAGGTTGATTTTGGTTAAGTTTGGGATCCTTGGTGAAAGTATGGTCATATTTAAATGAGAAAATAATTTACTTTATTAAAAGTAAAACAACTTTGTTCAAATAAGTTAGGATGGTTCTATGTAATGTTTAATAATAAAAACAGTTGATGTCGTAATGTAATGTCATTCACAATGTGAGGAATATATATATATAATATATATTTTAAAGCTTAAAAATAGTTCTTAAGTAAATGTTATTAATTGTGATCATGAGTTTGGATTTTTATAAATCAATATGATGAATGCTTATGATTATAAGTTCAGGTGACTTAAATGCCCCAAAAGAAGCGATTGTTTACTGTCCCGCATGATCATATAATGTAGTCATACAAATGAGGTTGTGTCCTTATGATTAAATATTCAAAATCATAACGTATACTATGTGATTAAATGTTTCCATGTTCTGATGATAATCATAATGTATGCTCATGTATGATGCATATGATTGCTCAAAAGATTTCATGCAAAGGTGGTAATATATATATACATATATCATGATGTGACGTGTACAATGATGACATAGTCAAAACCTGAAATTTACAGGTTTTACAGCATTAACCCGTTATTTTAGCTTTGTCCTCAAAGCTTAAGATGACGTTACTGCTCAGGTGAACATGTGTGGTTACTTAGCTCTAAAAGAGTCTTCGCGTTCCCAAGTGAACTCAGGACCTTTCCTGGAGTTCCATCGTATCTTAACTAACGGGATTTGGCTTTGCTTTAGCTTCTTGACTATTCTCTCCATGACTTCTACCGGTTCTTCTATGAATTGAAGTTTGTCATCAAAGTGGACTCCCTCCAATGGCATGGCTAGCGGCTCATCCGCGTAACATTTCTTCAGGTTTGAGACATGGAATGTAGAGTGTACCTGGCTCAACTGCTGGGGCAAATCTAGACGATAAGCGACTTCACCGATTCTGGCAATCACTTTGAAAGGTCCTACATAACGTGGATTTAGTTTCCCACATTTTCCAAATCGTACATCGCCCTTCCAAGGTGATACCTTTAGCATAACATGGTCACCTACTGCAAATTCCATAGGTTTCCGTTTCCTGTCTGCATAGCTCTTCTGTCTATCCTGGGCAGCCTGAATTCGCTGTTTGATGAGAGTGATCTTCACAGTCGTCTCTTGGATTAGTTCGGGTCCAATCAGTTGAAATTCTCCCACCTCTGCCCAACATACGGGTGATCTAGACTTGTGGCCATAGAGAGCCTCAAATGGTGCTGCTTTGATACTGGCATGGTAGCTGTTGTTGTAGGAGAATTCAACTAATGGTATATGTTCGACCCATCCTTTCCCAAAGTCGATCACGCATGCTCTTAGCATGTCTTCTAGGGTTTAGATTGTTCGTTCACTCTGCCTGTCAGTCTACGGATGATAGGTGGTGCTCATGTCCAAGTTTTTTCCTAATCTTCTTTGGAAGACTTTCCAAAAGTTTGACGTAAATCTGCCATCTCGATCACAAATGATTGAGACTAGTATACCATGTCTAGTCACTATTTCCTTCAGGTACAACTTGGCTAACTTGTTCAGAGAGTCATTTTCTCTGATGGGCAGGAAATGAGCTGATTTTGTGAGTCGATCAATGATTACCCAAATTGTATCATAACCGTGAGATGAAGTAGGAAGTTTGGTAATGAAGTCCATGGTGATGTTGTCCCATTTTCATTTTGGTATTTCAGGTTGGACTAACAAACCGGATGGCCTCTGATGTTCTGTCTTTACTCTGGCACAAGTCAGACATTTCTTCACGTATATGGCAATGTCCGCTTTCATGTTCGACCACCAATACAATTTCTTCACGTCTTGATACATCTTTTCAGATCCGGGATGTATGGAGTACTTGGACTTATGAGATTCATGCATGATCACGTTTCTCAAGTCTCCGTAACATGGTAACCAAGTTCTTCCATGTAAACATAACGTTCTGTCTGCTCTGGCTTCCAACTTTTCCTTGCTTAGGTCAGTCCTAAGCATTCCTCTTACGTCTTCCTTTCCGATGTTTTCTGGCTTCTGTGCTTGGATTTGAGCCTCTAAAATCTGCTTGGGTAGATCCAAGCTAATGGTCATAACTAGGGCTCGAACTCTCATGGGAGGATAAGTTCCTTTTCGTCTTAGTGCATCTACAACTACGTTGGCTTTACCTGGGTGGTATTTGATGTCGCAGTCTTAGTCACTGAGCAATTCTATCCAACGACGTTGCCTCATGTTCAGCTCCTTCTGGTCTAGGATGTGTTGCAAACTCTTGTGATCAGTATGTAATACTTGAATTTTTACTCGTTGAAAGTTCGTTATTCTCGGTGTCTCCTCGAATTGATTTCCGGTTAATTGTGTGAGATTAGTTGTTCTTGGTGAAGCAAATATTTTTGGTTTTGGTAAAATAAATGTGCAAGACTTAAAAATAAATGACGGGAAATTAAAATTACAACTAGTTGAAACGTAAACGGTGCAATATTTAAAACGTTAAAAGTAAATGACGAGAATTTAAATGACGAGAATTTAAATGACGTGAAATTAAAACTAAACAAAAAGTAAATTGACAATTAAATAAAAATGCAAACGAATTTAAAAGGAACTAAAAATAAAATGAGAAAAATTGACACTTTAACCTAAGCAAAATATTAAAACAAAACAAAACATTCCATCGGAATACACCCGATCGGAATCCATAAGGATCCGATCGGAATGTACCCGATCGGAATGAGTAAAAAGGTGGCATGGTCGGAATGTTAAAAAGAAGACTTAGATCGGAATATAAAAGAAACATGGTAATCGGAATAATGGAAAAGTACCAATCGGAATATTAGAAATAAAGGTTCAAATCGGAATGCCAAAAAATTAAGCTAATCGGAATATTTAAAACTAATCGGAATGTTTCAAAAGGTGGTGCAATCGGAATGTTAAGCAAATGAGCAAATCGGAATATAGTAAAAAAATGCAATCGGAATACACAAACGAGATTCACCATCGGAATGTCAAGGTCACAATCGGAATCTTCCAAAACCCTTTTCCGATCATATGATCGGAAAGAGGGCGCTGTGCTCGGAATACCCCAATCGGAAAAGGGTTTACACCCTTTCCGATTTGCTCCTATGATCCGAAAAATAAGCTAAGGCTTTAAGCTATTTGATTAAGCTAAAACCAAAGCTAACACGAATCAATAATGGAAATGGACTAAATAAACACGAACATCAACTTATCAAACTTAAAATAAACACTTTTTAAATCTAACTTTTAAGATGAATGCTTTTAAGAAAACTTGAAATCAAATAAGCATTAGGACGAAATAAGATCAAAGATGAACATGAATCAAAGATAAACAAAGTAAGAAAGGTAGAAGAAGATGATTAAAAATAAGAGCTTGATTAAAAGAAAAGATTTCAAGATTAAAAGACTTACTAGAATTGAAAATTAAAAGTGCTTAACAAGAAATTGAAATACAAGAAATGAAAATGGTGGAAAGGGTGGTTTGTCAAACCACCCAACAACTTGAAAAATGAAGACTAATGGTCTATTTATAGTGGTGATTAGGGAGGGGCTTAGGAAGCTTCCTCCCTCTTTCCTCTTTTCTTTAATTGCGTCATTAGGTCCCTCATTTCTTTAATCTTCATAAATCTTGGACTTAAATGATTTTGTCTTCGGGATTTCTTTGAACTCGTCTTGTATTTTCTTCATAAATAAGACTCGAGTTCTTCGGCTCTTTAGTGAACTTCCGTCCTTTGACTTTTTCTTCGATAAATCTTTAGAATTGGTCTTGGACTTCCGTTCTTTTTGCACTCTTGATCTCTTGACTTCGTCTTTTGTCTTTTTCTTCGATAAAAGCCCGTGAATGCCGTGTTTTCTCCACTTTTTACCTTTTCGTCCTAAATCACAACAAAAACACAAACCACGCATAATTCCGACATAAATGGCATAAAATACACGTTTTGGCTAGGTTATTATTGTAATTAAGTGGTAAAAAGGATGGGTGTTTTCACACCTATCAAATCCCCTACACTTAACCATTGCAATGTCCTCATGCAATGCATTAGTTACAAAGCACTTTTACATTTTTCATCACAATCAATCCACGTTGGCCTTTATTAAAGAGATAGAAAATTATAAACATACAGAGTAAAGAAATCAAAAACATACCTTGGGTTTTGAAAATGTCTTGAATGATCATCATCCTCAAGTTTTCACTTTCTCCAAACCAAGCTTAGAAACGAGATCATTGTTATTATAAGTTAGCAAACTAACACGAACTCATGTGGGCCAATTATTCACTTAGACTCCCTTATTCCTAGGTGTATCTCTTATATTTTATTGTTGTCTTGAATGATCACGAGGATGCATTGTTTGACTTATTTCGATAGTTATTTAGGCTGAAAATAAAGTGAACGATTTAATCAATAGTTAGCTAAAGGACCAAATCTTTTAAAACTGCTTATCGGGACCTCATAAAGTTCATATCTTGGCATAACTCGCTTCGCGATTTGAGACCTTTCTCGGACCGATATTTGGCAGCGACTTCATACTTCGAATCTTCGAGAGACGTTCTTGAAATTATGGTCTTCTCTTCATAATAGGAATTTCTTCACTTGAAGTTTTGAGAGATTCTTCACATTTGGACCACGACTTCGTCATTTTTCTCCAATCTTTATTTTGGACTTTGATATACAACGATCCGCCTCCTTTTAGGACTTGGATCTATTTATCCTCATACCTTGTTAGGGTCTTTTCGGATAGACTTCTCCATGACTTTTGGGGAGTTCTTGCTTTTCGTCGTGTGTCTTGATCCTTCATATAGATTTTCGATAAATGATTCTTCACATCACTTTTGGATCTTTAGCAACAAAATATAGCCCTCATGCCTTGTTAGGGCCTTTTCGGACTCGCCAATCTTCGCATCCCGCTTCAATAAGTTATGCGTTGGCTATGAACTCTAATCCGTACCGAGCAACTTTTAAACGATCTGGGGCTAGAAGCTAAGTAACCTTTTAAATCGTACAACCTTATTTATTGCAGATAAATTTATTAACAAGCGGAGGGAGAATAGGCTTATAATTAACTCACATAAATTCACGAAAGAATACCGAACTTATAATTGGCTCTATCATCTCTCGTTCTCCACAGTTTAAAATCTCAAGGAATGAGACTCGTGGATGCTTAGCCTATTAAATCAAAGTTTTGGGTTTTCGAGTCGCCTATAGGATCTTGCAAATTCTTAGACTTTTTCTAGTTTAGAAATCGCATTTTAAAGTTCCCTTGATAAACGACTCTCTAGGATCAATTATAGGAACTTGCGAAAAGTTCTTGTTCTTAACCCGTGAGAGTTAAGACTTTCCCGTTTTATAGCTCCCTATATAAAAGCCTAGCAAAACTTGACTTAAACACGTTAAGGATACTAGCTAGAGTAAACTTAGGCAAGTAAACTCGGGTTGAGTCAAAAGATTCACAACGTTTGAAAATTAAAACCACTTATTTAAACATTTATTCTAGCAAGGAAAGAAATTAACTATACAAAGGGATAAACTAATAGGCCAAAATAGATCAAAAATTTTGAAAAATGTCGAAAAATTGATTTTCCGGTTAAAATGAGGACAAATACAAGGAAAAGACCACTTAACTTTGATAGAAGTCCCCCTACACTTAATATAAACATTGTCCTCAATGTTTAAGCATGTGGGAGTAAACTCCCCTACACTTAGGACATTGTGCACGTTGTTTAAATCTCGCTAAGGAAAAGACAACTAAAGAGATTCCTATTTTCATATTGAGAAATATAAAATTGTGAATCGAAAAGCGTTTAGGATAGAACTGGGAAGAAGGGAACACGGAATCACGGTTCGTCAAAAGTCATCAAGAGTGTGTCTTTGAAGCTCTAATCCCTGCACATGATAAGAAAGAGAACAAGAAACACCATGGGGCTCCCCCTACACTTATGGTGAAAATAGATAGATAATTGGGTTGCCTCCCAAAAAGCGCTTGTTTTTGTTAACCGAGTCACGAGCCTGACTCGTCCCCGAATTAAATAGTCCATGGGGAAGCCTCGAATGCAATACCGGGATCAAAGACCTTGTCCTCGTTCCCGGTTGACATCAACAAGGGAGAGGCGGGGGGATAAGTTTTGTATGGGAGAAAAGTCCTTTCAACATACGTAAAGTATGTGAAATCAAGATCCACGGGAGGTGGGGTGGGTAAAGTTAGCACATTGTCCTCCCCCAAAGACAATGGATGCTGAGCAAGCGGCAAAGCCGTATTGTTATCAATTATAGCATAATCAATGTCACCTCCCGGGTCAAAGCACTCATCCTCCGAGATAGTCTCTAAAAGGGAGGATGAAAGGTGCTCGAGAGGGGGACTTGGGACAATACCTTCAAGTAGAAAATTATCAAAAATAATATCCCCCTCTATGTCATTATCATCGATACCTGGAGGCATGGAGTGAATGTCGATTTCTTCCAGCAATGGGTCATTATCTTCAACGGTAGGAGGAGATGGAGGTAAAGGCTTGGAAATAGGAGAAGTCAACTCTTCGATTTGAGCAATAAGAAGGTGCACTTTCCGTAATCTATCGCGAAGAAGCACGTCTTCCACCTCATTCACAAGATCATGATGATCGGTGAACTTTTCGTAAACCGGAGAGAATAAATCGTCATCACCCGCATCTCCCGGTGGAGATTGAGAAATTTCAAAAGTGAAATTCTCATAGCTTGGAGAAAAATCGTCATCACTAGGATCGACCTCTTCCGTAAGAGCAACGTCGTCCTTAGGCTCCATAGCAGGTAAGTCACGAACCTCATCATCCAATACCTTGTCGAGACCAACATCACTAAGCTCATTCAACGAATCTAGATCCTTAGATGCAGTAGGAACATCGAGGGTAGGAGCAGCAACTTCAGAAGATTGGTTAAAAGTGTAGACATCATCGTCGTCGTCATCATCATAATAGATGGGACGAGTCCAGTTAGGAGTGACGTAGTCGGCTAACTCTTCCTTGATAACCTCCACATCTTTAAGAAGCTCATGCAGCAACTTTTGTTGTTCATCGCCCCGAGTATGTTCAATTTCACCAATTCTATCCCACGCTGTAATTAAACATTTTGGTGTAGAAAAGAAGGGAAAACGACTAAATTGGCTCAAAAATGTGTCGGTGGTTTTCAAGGTTTCGTCCACATCAAGCAACGGTTGTCTTTCCTGATGTAAGTCAGCTCGGAGTTGAGCTAGACTTTCTAGAATGCCATTCAAAGAAGTGAGTTGTTGATCAAGACTAGTTTGCTGAGAGGATTGATGATTGAGGGTGTGATGTGGGGGCTCAAAATGTTGAAAACCTGAATTATAGCATGGTTGTGGCTCATAGTAGTTCATCGGTTGGGAAGAATTAGAAACCGGGTTTAGTTCATAATAATCCATAGGTGAAGAAAACTGAGGACACGGATTTTGCTCATAATAATTCATTGGTTGACAATAGGAAGTATCGTGAGGACCCCCACAATTGTTGCAGAACGGTTGAGGAGAAAGACTGGGTGCGCCTTATGGATAGCTATTATCATAGTCATAATTGTACCCCGGTTCTTGCCCGTGGTCATACGGATATGGAACCGGGCACAAAATATGCCAATGAGAATCACTTCCACAATAGGTGCACGTGGAAACAGGAGGTGGGTTCAAAAAGGACGAATTAGTCGAGTTGCACAAAGGACAAAATCCGAATTGTGTGTTGTCGATATCGTTACCGCACCGCTCACATGTACACCATTGACAAGAGTCGTTCCCGTACAATTGTCTCCCACACCCGACGCAATGGACATAAAAATCCATAAAGAAAGATAGATAAGCAAGAAGAATATTTTTGGTGCAAAACTTTGAAAAAGAAATGCTTTTTAAGATTTTTCAAATGTTTTTGGATTTTTGAAAATGTCTGACACGAAAAATAACGTTCACAAGTGAACGGGTCCCAAAAGCCAACGCTTCTCTCACAAAAAACTTTCGATCCTTACGAAAAGAGCCGGCAGCGGCGCCATTTTAATACTTGAATTTTTACTCGTTGAAAGTTCGTTATTCTCGGTGTCTCCTCGAATTGATTTCCGGTTAATTGTGTGAGATTAGTTGTTCTTGGTGAAGCAAATATTTTTGGTTTTGGTAAAATAAATGTGCAAGACTTAAAAATAAATGACGGGAAATTAAAATTACAACTAGTTGAAACGTAAACGGTGCAATATTTAAAACGTTAAAAGTAAATGACGAGAATTTAAATGACGTGAAATTAAAACTAAACAAAAAGTAAATTGACAATTAAATAAAAATGCAAACGAATTTAAAAGGAACTAAAAATAAAATGAGAAAAATTGACACTTTTACCTAAGCAAAATATTAAAACAAAACAAAACATTCCATCGGAATACACCCTATCGGAATCCATAAGGATCCGATCGGAATGTACCCGATCGGAATGAGTAAAAAGGTGGCATCGTCGGAATGTTAAAAAGAAGACTTAGATCGGAATATAAAAGAAACATGGTAATCGAAATAATGGAAAACTACCAATCGGAATATTAGAAATAAAGGTTCAAATTGGAATGCCAAAAAATTAAGCTAATCGGAATATTTAAAACTAATCGAAATGTTTCAAAAGGTGGTGCAATCGGAATGTTAAGTAAATGAGAAAATCAGAATATAGTAAAAAAATGCAATCGGAATACACAAACGAGATTCACCATCGGAATGTCAAGGTCACAATC
Source organism: Glebionis coronaria (assembly GCA_025667525.1). NCBI lineage: Eukaryota > Viridiplantae > Streptophyta > Magnoliopsida > Asterales > Asteraceae > Glebionis > Glebionis coronaria. The sequence continues at coordinate 536,424,522 of CM046876.1, forward strand.
GGAATCTTCCAAAACCCTTTTCCGATCATATGATCGGAAAGAGGGCGCTGTGCTCGGAATACCCCAATCGGAAAAGGGTTTACACCCTTTCCGATTTGCTCCTATGATCCGAAAAATAAGCTAAGGCTTTAAGCTATTTGATTAAGCTAAAACCAAAGCTAACACGAATCAATAATGGAAATGGACTAAATAAAAACGAACATCAACTTATCAAACTTAAAATAAACACTTTTTAAATCAAACTTTTAAGATGAATGCTTTTAAGAAAACTTGAAATCAAATAAGCATTAGGACGAAATAAGATCAAAGATGAACATGAATCAAAGATAAGCAAAGTAAGAAAGGTAGAAGAAGATGATTAAAAATAAGAGCTTGATTAAAAGAAAAGATTTCAAGATTAAAAGACTTACTAGAATTGAAAATTAAAAGTGCTTAACAAGAAATTAAAATACAAGAAATGAAAATGGTGGAAAGGGTGGTTTGTCAAACCACCCAACAACTTGAAAAATGAAGACTAATGGTCTATTTATAGTGGTGATTAGGGAGGGGCTTAGGAAGCTTCCTCCCTCTTTCCTCTTTTCTTTAATTGCGTCATTAGGTCCCTCATTTCTTTAATCTTCATAAATCTTGGACTTAAATGATTTTGTCTTCGGGATTTCTTTGAACTCGTCTTGTATTTTCTTCATAAATAAGACTCGAGTTCTTCGGCTCTTTAGTGAACTTCCGTCCTTTGACTTTTTCTTCGATAAATCTTTAGAATTGGTCTTGGACTTCCGTTCTTTTTGCACTCTTGATCTCTTGACTTCGTCTTTTGTCTTTTTCTTCGATAAAAGCCCGTGAATGCCGTGTTTTCTCCACTTTTTACCTTTTCGTCCTAAATCACAACAAAAACACAAACCACGCATAATTCCGACATAAATGGCATAAAATACACGTTTTGGCTCGGTTATTATTGTAATTAAGTGGTAAAAAGGATGGGTGTTTTCACACCTATCAGTATGCACTGTGCACTTTGTTCCATATAGGTAGTGTCTCCAAATTTTCAAAGCAAAAACTACATATCCAAGCTCTAGATCATGAGTAGAGTAATTCTGCTCGTGCTTCTTCAATTATCTTGAAGCATAGGCAATAACTTTCTGTCTCTGCATCAATACAGCTCCTAAGCATTTGTGTGAGGCGTCACAGTAGACAACAAAGTCTTTGTTGCCTTCTGGTAGGGCTAAAATGGGTGCAATGCACAATTTCTGCTTAATGGTTTGGAATGCAGCCTCTTCTTTTTCTCCCCAATCGAATTTTATGCCTTTTGGAGTAAGCTTTGTCATAGATTGAGCTATCTTAGAAATTCCTTCTATAAATCTCCGGTAGTAACCAGCAAGACCTAAGAATTGGCGAATCTCCTTTGGTGAAGTGGGTGATGCCCAATACTTCACAGATTCGACTTTCGCGGGGTCCACTTGAATTCCCTTGTCATCGATCACATGACCGAGGAAATGCACTTTAGGAATCCAAAAATCACACTTCGAGAATTTTGCGTACAACTTCTCTTCCTTAAGTAATTTTAACACTTGAGCAAGATGTTCTCCGTGCTCTTGCTCATTCTTGGAATAGATGAATATGTCGTCGATAAACATGATCACAAACTTATCCAGATAGGGTCTGCACACTCGATTCATGAGGTCCATGAATATGGCTGGAGCGTTGGTCAGTCCAAATGGCATGAGTTAAAATTCATAATGACCGTAACGAGTTCTGAAAGCTGTTTTCGGTATGTCTTCTTCTCTGACCCTCAACTGGTGATACCCCGATCATAGGTCGATCTTGGAGTATACACTTGATCCTTGTAGCTGATCAAATAGGTCGTCGATTCGTGGTAGTGGGTAACGATTTTTCACAATTAACTTATTCAGTTCTCTGTAATCGATACACATTCTGAAAGATCTGTCTTTATTTTTGACAAAAAGTACTGGAGCTCCCCAAGGTGAGGAACTGGGTCTGATAAAACCTTTGTCTGACAGTTCTTGAAGTTGTTCAGCAAGTTCTTTCATCTCGGTTGGTTCTAACCGGTATGGTGCTTTAGCTATAGGTGCAGCTCCTGGTATCAAGTCGATTTGAAATTCCACTTGACGAGTCGAAGGTAAACTAGGTAAGTCGTCTGGGAAAACTTCAGGATAATCACGGACAATTGGTACGTCCTTGATTTGTTTCCTCTCTGGTTCCTCTTGTTTGTCGGTTTTTGAAATATGTGCTAAAAAGATAGGGCATCCTTTTAGTATATACTTCTGGACTTTAGTGCATGAGATAACACTCAGTCTGGTGTCACTTCTATATGAATTTCCTTATCCTCGGACAATTAGATTTTCTTTTCCCCATGGTATACGGACTAGCTTTTTGTCGCACACAATGGTTGCGTGATATTTGGCTAACCATTCCATACCAATGATGACGTCGAAACTACCCAAAACTACAGGTATCAAATGAATGTCGAATGGATGATTTAGAAGATTTAAGGTACAACCTCGTAAAATAGTGTTAGTTTCAATGATTTTACCGTCTGCTAACTCGACTATGTAACAGTCATCTAACGGTGTAGGTGTGATGTCTAGTAAGCTACTAAATTATGTGGATATGAAACTCCTATCGGCTCTCGTATCAAATAAAATTGTTGCATAGCGATTGTTTAGAAGGAACGTACCGGTAACCACATTGGAGTCAGGGTTGGTCTTGGTGTCTCCTATCACATAGACTCTAGACGGTGCTCCTCCTCTGTTCTCATTCCTAACTGCTCGCTTTGGGCAATCAGGCTTGATGTGCCCAATTTCCCCGCAACCATAGCAACGAACTTCCCTACGAGCTATGTTACTGCTTCCAGTGTGCTGGCGGTTTCCCTGCTATCCATTTCCGCGGAAGTTCTGACTGTTGCCATTGTGAGGCCTGTAGTTGGTACTGGAGTTGTTCCTAATGGCTGGAGCATGGGAGTTGTCCTGTCCGGGTCTTCGACATTCAGCAGTAGAGAAATGATAGAAATTGCACTTGGAGCACTTTGGCTTGTTGCCTGCATATGGTGGTGGTGCTGAGGAAACAACACTACAGATCTGGCCCAAGTTTTGCTTCTTTTGTGGCTGGGCCTGATGATGACTGTGGTAGTTCTCCTCAACTTTTATCTTGTACTCAGACTGCCTAAGCACATGATCACGTCCCCGTTTGTTCATCAACTCAGTGGCAAATTCTATGGCACCCTCGACCGTAGTGGGTCAGGATGCGAACAGAATCAGGAAGTCCACTGACGTACTTTTCTATCTTGTCCTTCACGCTAGGGAACATTCGTGTACACATCAAAGTCAGCTCTTGAAACCTCTGATTGTCAGCAGTGATGTCATGATTTGAGCATTTGAGGTTCCACAAGTCAATCTCTAGTTTCTTGATTTCACCCCGAGGACAGTATTTCGTGGTAAGTCTTTCCTTAAATGCATTCTAGGTCATCCCATAGGCTTCATCATGCCCGAGGGTAGCAATTAGAGAGTTCCACCAGGTGAGAGCATGTTCCAAGAGAGTACAGGTGGCAAATTTCACCTTGTTTTCTCCGGTGCAATCACTAATGTGGAACACTGTCTTGGTCCTTTCGAATCATTTCATAAGTCCTACTACCCCTTCCTTGCCCTTGAAGTAACTGGGCTTGCATTTTCAGGAAGTCGGGATAGGTACATCCTCTAGCAGTTCGATCTCTGGCTTTCGAATTTTGACTGTCGCCCTGGTTTCCGCTGGGGTGTGTTTCCCTGGCGGCTAGGGCATCAGCAATGCCTTGACCGATAAGCACTCTAAGTTGTGCTTCTGAAATTGTCGTTGAAGGAGTAGCGTCAGGATTCTGTCGAGTGACTCTTTGTGCCATTGTTTCATCATACACAAAGATGATATTTATTAGTTGGTCAGTATGATTATTATATTAAGCTGCATGAAAATGGGTATGCATAGAATTCACAACAAATTGGATAACCTGACAAGATTTCATAATAATATAAATTCAAACAAACAAGTAAGTGATAATATGTCAGTACTGGTGAACATCAATATGATACAAATACAACCAACCTAAGACAGAGATACAACAATTATGTCTGAGGTAGTGGTACATATGTTTGTAGTACAACAAAAGATAACCTACCTACTAAGGTTAGGTGCTACGATACGGATACAACTGAAATGAAAATACAAGTACAAAAGACCTAAATCATGCGAGCTGAGATGCAACTCAATGCTTTCCATGATGTACAAAGGAATCTAGCCTACACTAGTATGGTTGTCTGCAGGTGCGGGTGGTCCAGTTGCTGGTGTGGGTGCATGATCATCCTGCATGAGAATCATCGCTCTCCTGGTCTCTCGGGAGAATCTCATGGTCTCGAGCAACTGGTGATGACGTGCAGTATCGGTACTCCGTAGATGATCCGTCTCTGTAATGACTCCCTGATGGCGAAGATCTGCCACGTCTATGAAAGTCCGAAAAGTCTCCTCCTGCGTGAGGATGACAGCCTGGGTCTCGTACGAATGACCCTCTAGTGAAGCTAGCCGGTAACAGAGGTAAGCAACCTCATCCAACAACCAATGTATGGTCCCCTGGGTCATACCCAAAGAAATCTGAGTGGTGTGTGACTCACCAGCCACGACCCAGTAGAGAGAACTATATCTCTCCTGGAGTACGGCGCGGCCCTGCTGGTCCGCCTGTAGTAAGGCATGAATAAGTGCGGTATCCTGCGCCTGTCGGGCTACAAGTGCGTCGACCTGTGCCTGTAAGGCGCCAAGACTGGGCTGTTGATAGTTGTAAGAATACGCCTTTTAGGAAAAAGAGCGTAAATAGGGCAAATATTAACAAGTGACTTAGGAAAATCACAAGTTATGACCCAAAGTGGGGATCGTTCTCAAGGAGGCTTAGTGTGTGTGTTAAGAAATGATTAATTATGTGATTATATGATTATGAGAAAAGAAAATAGAAATGGGATAAGAAGAGAATGACGGTTATGATGACGATTTAAACTGAGACGAAAAGGTCGTACACGTAAACCGTAAAAGCACCAAAATTAAAGTTTACTCTAAAAATTCTTAAAAAATTGCAATAAATCGTAAATAATGTAATAAGAGTTTACAAAAATCAAAAATCACCCAAACCTTTTATTTAATTAAATAATGATTTTTTAATGCTAATTAAAGCCCTAAAATCAATTTAATTAACAAAAAGCCCAAAATGAGATTTATCACTTTGTAAACCTCTAAAATAACCTAACTTGATTTAAAACTATTTTTGAAAATTTTAAAATTAATTAAAACTATTTAAAAACAATTAAAAACTATTAAAACTTAAAATAATTATAAACATTAATCTAAGAACAATAAAAATATTCTAAAAGTTGTAAAATTCCTAACTTTATGTATTTAGCCTAAGAAAAATATAAAAACTTGAAAAATCTAAATTTTAATTTTTAAAAATAAAATAATAATAAAATAATATTAAAAATCCAAAATTTATAAAAAAAATTTAAAAACTTGCAAACTAGCTTAATTTAACCTAAATAAGCAGAAAACGAACTTGAAATTACAAAAATACCCCTAATGGGCCTTCAAATGGGCCAAAAGTCCAAACAGTCACCTTAATGGGCCAAAATAAGCCCAATAAGAAAATTGTTGTCCAATTAAGCCCAAAAGCTCCTATCTGACTCAAAATTTGATTTTAAACACAACTTTTCAAAGGCCCAAAAGCTGAAAATGTGAAATAAGGTGACTTATACCAAACAGCTTATTCTTAATGGGATTTTTGGCCCATTAAGCTATAAGCTGATGCCATAAGCTCAAATTAGACACATAAGCTTCTTTTGAGTTGCTTAAGACTTATTTAAAAAGAAATTTGAAATAAGCCAAAGGAATAAGCCTGAAAATGCAAAAAGCAATCTACAGAAAACGATAAAATAGTCATTTTTGAGTTCTAGGCTATCCCAAGAGCTGATTCAAATTGCAAAAGCTTTTAAATGACTTAACTAAGCTTAATCAACAAAAAGTTTTCAAATAAGTTCACTCAATAAGCTGGAATAAGCAAATAAGCACTTATGAAAAAGTCAAATAAGTTGGTTTTCTAGCAAAAAGTCAAAGTCAAAGTCTAATTACCTCCAATTCAATCAAATGGGTCAAATGAGTAAGATCTATCACAAAAACAAGTTGTTGCAGGTCTGGATAAGCCAAAATGGCTTATTGATAAGCAAACTGAAAAATTACACTAGCAGGGGCTAGTTTTGGGTGTTGAGCAGTGGAAACTTTTTCCACTGCTTGACTTGTTGACTTTTTTGTCTTTAGTGACTTTTTTGGAGATTCAAGTTACACAAAGGCACCCAAATGATCAGTGGATCAAGAGGAGTCAAATACAACAAAGAAATCACAATCACAATCACCCAATTAGTACAGTTTAATCAATCAATCACCAGATCACTCATAGACATGAACAAATAAGCAGATTAGGTTCAATAAGCACTTATAGCACAATTCAGCCAGCCAAACTTAACCAAATGCATACACAAGCAATATTAAACTTAAATAAGCAAGTCTAAATAGGTTTCATGCACTGATTCAAAGTATTAGGCAAGATTCAAGTACCTAAAGTTACTGATGAACACAAAAACATGCAGTTTTTACTTTTGCTGATACAATTGACCAACAAGCCAAATTCAAACCTCCAAATCTATCACATATGTTATATAAATGATGTTTAAACAACTTTTAACCCTAAGCATGCATAAATTCTAGATTTTACCAAAATCTTAGGTCAAAAACAGTTAAAATCAACAAGATATAGCACAATGTATGATTTGAGGTTTCAAACCCAAAAACTTGCAGCAATATGCACTCAACCAAGTATATATCAGATACAAAGAAAATACACAAACTTCCAACCACACAATAACAAGTTATGATTCAAGACAGGTAATCCCAAACACCCTTTTAACTTTTCAAATCAATATTTTCAAATAAAAAATGCATTCCAAGGTTACCCAAGCCCAAATCAACACAATAACAGATAAGATAAGCAGAATAGAACAAGATTAAGCCACAAAATCAGCAAGAACACAAGTAGCACACAAGCTCACCAAAAATCAAGATTTTATCAGATTTTGGGTAGAAAGGTATGTACCTCATGGATGTACATCCACACCCACGAAATTTTGAGCTTATGTACTAGCAAGAACAAGTACAAGCTTCCTCAAACAACCCTGCTAAGAATCAACAAGGTTAAGAGCACAAATATCAAAACAGAAAGATGAAAACTTCTTGATTAATGCAACTCTTGTACTCCACACTTGATTATCCCCAAGTTATAGGCTTCACCACACCTTGATAACTCAATATCATGATGCTAGGATCAGCTTTATAGCCCAAGAATTCCAAGATAGACCAAGAACTTAGCAAAATATCAAGAAAAGTGGAAAATGTGCAAACTTTTACACACTCCTTTTTGAAAACAGGTTTTTGATTCAAGAACAATGAACAAAGAACAATAACAAACAGATTATAAGAGTGGCACTTGAGCCTTCTTCAACAAATTCAAACACATTTCATTGATATGAATATGAGATTTACAGATTTGTGAACAACTGAAAATTCAAGAGCAAAGATTAAAGTACTCAGTCCTATGCCTTATATAGGCTACAAACTACTTGCTAAGAAGCTAAAAAATGTAAACCCTAAAGCTGTGAAGTCCTCATTATGCCCTTGTCTTGTTTTGAGTCTTTGAAGATCATGTGACATTTTCTTGGATTGTTGTGGAGCTGGCAAGTGAAAAGTTGATCAAAGGGCTTGTAACAAGCTTAAAAAGTAAGCTTCAATCTCAAACGTTGGATGGATGTCACAATTTTGGCAGTTTCTCCTTTGTTGTAGCAGGGGAATCTCTTGTGGGACAAGGGAGTGACGTGGCAAGTATTTTCAAATTTGGGTTATGATAAAGGCATGCTTAATCATAAATCTGGAAGGTTTGGTGGGATAATTGCTACACAATTAAGAAAACCCAGTTTTCGTATGAACACTAAGAACAGCTCATTTGATCTTTGTTTTGGGTTTAGTGGGTGTTTAGCGCCAGTTTATAATATTAATTAACTTTTGAAAAGTTAGTTAATATTAAACGGTGAGTGGAGGGTGATGTGGAGGAAGGGGGAAATCTGATTGGTTGATGTGGGTGAGTGGGGCACGTGGCGTGCAAGGGTTGGTCTAGGTATCTTAGGTTGTCTGCCAAGTTTAGTCGCCTATCTTCCAAATTTCTTTCACTTTGTAAATAAACACCTAAAATCCGGATTCCTTTGTTATCAAACTTTTCATGTTCACACTTTTGCCCCAAATACTTTTCCAAAGTATTTTCAGGGGTATTTCTTGCCATTTTGTGATTCTTGAAGGACTGATTTGGCATTTTCTTGATTGATAATGGTCTTGACTTGTTTGTTTGACTTCTTGGAGGACTGAAATTGCCAAGTCATGATTAATGAGGGACCATTTTTGCCATTTTTTCAAAGTCAAGGGTCCTTTTGGTAATTTTGATATTTTCAAAGGACCAAACTTGTAATTCTTGTAGCTTGGAGTCCTTCTTGGTATATTTTACTTTAAGGAGGATAAATATTGACATTTTAGTTTTGTTGAGGGACTAAAATTACTAATTCTTCTAAGTGGAGGGCCCTTTTTGCAATATTGACAAACTTTAGGGACCAATCTTGTAATTATGAAGATACAAGGGTATAAAGTGTCAATTCTTCCATATTGGAGGACCCTTCTTCATAAATCTTCAAATCTTCAAGGGTTTTCTTGGAAAATTCTTCATTAGGGCTTGGTTCATTGTGCGACTTCGTTTCCCGTGTTCGTTTTTGCATGATTCTTGTGATCTTTTATCATTTTCTCAATATACGTACCTAAAATACACAAGCACCAAACACAAGCATATATTTGGGTATTTTCATGATAATTAATGCATTTAAAGCGCTTTTTGGACGATGAGACTATGTATAAAAGCAGTCTCATCAACTGTCCAGCTCTTGATCCCTCTCCTATCTCGAAGGTCGAGTCATGAATAGAATCACGCCTCATCTTGCGAGGTGGCAGAGCACTGGTGGGGTAAGAGCGATGCGAAGAAGGTGGTGGCAAAGGTGGTAAGGAAGGTACAACCTGATCCATCTCCCTAGGAGGAGATGTAGGTACTACTAGCAGTGGTGAAGTAGGGGATACAGTAGGTGGTGATGGGGTAGGTAAATCTGAAAGTATAATGACTCCGTCTGGCTGGTCACCTCTGGACTCGGTGTCAGATGCGGGTCCAGCAAATACTGATGTCGGCGATAATGGTGTGATGGTAGGATCCATGAGCTCCTCGAAGCTAGTCACAATAGTAGGAGTCGTCATGATATCTGAAAATAGCATTTCAAAGTTGAGTAAGTTTTTAGCTTACACAATTCAAAAAGTTTTAAGATGCATATGCGATGTGGTTTATGTCTTTTAACTATGCTTGTTAAAAGTATGAGTAGATACTTAGGTGATTTATTAACTCAAAGGTTATAAATCAGTGTGAGGTTAGTTCACATAATATGCATGCTCTATATGCTATATGCCTAACTTATAAAGGTTCCCCAAAAATCAACTTTCTTTTTATTTCATTTATTTTAAAATTTAAGTTATAGTCCAGTTTAAAATTTTTATTATATTTTAAAATTTTTATATCGATCTGGTTCTCTATAACTATGCGCTCTGATACCATTTCTGTAACACCCCCAGATGGTCAAATGCAGTGGAATAGTACATGGGGTGTTACTTGGGTGGATTGATAGCACACAGTATATAGAGCAATGATCATAATAGTCATTTAAAACATATTACATGAATTAATTATTGTACACACTTAGTATCTTGTTTGTAAAACCACATTTATTATAAAACTGAAGTAAATATCCCAGCCCGATGGTAGACATGATGCTCCCTAAAATGCTGGAATCCAATGCATGAATCTACTTTATTTTCCTGAGAAAACATATATTGTAAAATGTGGGGGTCAACACGAAGTTGGTGAATTCATAGGTTTAATTAAATAAATAAATTACTAATATGCCAAACAGCACGATCATAGTAGGACAATCACAGCCCAATACTATAGTAGTTCCTACTGCCCTGTAATAGAAGCTAGACAAATGATGCTCAGTACGCCCATTTAGGTCTATCCTGATGTTGTTCCCTCAGTCCGACAATGAAATAAACCTGTTTCTTGGCCTAAGCGTTTCATGATAGCAAGTCACGCAGGCCGGGTGTTGTCAATACCCGAATAGATCTATTCATATATTTGGCGCTAAACTATTAACTATTACGGTCCACGGGTATGGGGCAAACAATAGGCAATAAATTGTTGTCATAAGTGAGTGTTTGCATATTTAAATATATATAGTTTTTGTATGTTTTCTCCCCCAGTTATAAAATAGTAAAGATGGGGCCATGAACTTACCTTAGTGGTAATGATGTGGGGATGATGTCACTGAATAAACTGGCACAGTATGATCACGAACTGGAGAAATTACCTAAGTAATTTTAAGTGCCTTAGTAAATGCAAAAATAACAATGCATGATGAATGTACGGATGAAAATGCATGATCACGAATTAGTAAACTATTACGATTGTTTAAGTGTTTTCACTTATAGTGAATTGTAAATATATATATTTTTAGTTTCTAAAAATATATATAAATTGTCTAGTAAAATGGGTAATAAATTAAATAAATAGATTTTTATATCATTTAATTTATTGTAAGAAAAATAAAATACAATTTACTTTTCTTAAGGCTTCAAAAATATAGTTAACGTGATTTGTCAGTTTATAAGGTTTCGCGAATAAACTTAGTAGTTTAATTATCCAGATGGCTAAGTTAATATATTAATAAAATAATTTATTAATATTTTTAATTAACTTAAATTTACACTTGAGTCCTTGTTAGTAAAAAATTTACTAAAAATAACCTTTAAGGTTTCGTTCGTTAAGTACATTGCGTCGTCAGTCCTTGTCCGTTTTATTTATTTTCAAAAACGCCCCTAGGGCTTATAAAACTTTGGATAAATGACCAAACACCCCCCCTATGTCTCGGAATTAATTAATAAGGGTTAGGGTTTGTTTTAAGTTCTCAAAATGACACTATTGGTCCTCGAAGTCTCGAAATATCTGAATATAATAGTTAGGGCTTGTAATAAGTTTCTAAAATGACACCTTTGGTCCTTGAGGTCTCGAAGTATTTAAAAATATGGCTAGGGCTTGTAATAGGTTTCAGTAATGGAAATAATGACCCTTGAAGTCTCGAAATATTTAAAAAGGGAAACTAGGGCTTATATTAAGTTTCCATAATGACACAATTAGTCCTTGTGGTTTTTGTTTAGCTCTCGGTTTAAAACAAACGCACCCTAAACTATCACAATTGATAGTTTTTGTCCTCCTAATTTTTAAAGGTTGAGAAGTATATATAAAAGTTTTATTAAGTTACATAATTGACCCTAAGCTTCACTAATTTGCTAAAAGTGCACGAAAAGTCTCCAAAACAAGTTTTGGGCTTGACTGGCCCAATAGGGTCTCGGCTTGAATTATATGGGCCTAATGGGCTTGTTTAATTTACTTAGTAAATTTACCAAGTGGGCTAGTAACTATGATTTACTTAATGGGCTTATATCTAAATATTACTAGGCTTACAAATAAGTTATGGGCTTATTTACATTCGGCTTATTTATGGCTTATAAGTGAGCTTATATGACCTGGCTTATTTATTATTCTTAGGGCTTATATGAGCTAGTTTATATATGTTTCTAAGTCTCGGCTTATATAGATTTTAGGGTTTTAATGACTTAGCTTATATAAGTTTTAGGTCTCAACTTATATTAGGTTTTAGGGTTTCAGTGTCATGGCTTATATAAGTTTCTAGGTCTCGGCTTATATTATGTTTTAGGGTTTCAATGGCTTGGTTTATATAAGTTTTAGGGCTTTAATGACTAACTTAAATAGGTCTATGCTTATATGGTTCATGGGCTTATATAAGCTTATATGTTTCGGCTTACATTACATTTTATAGGCTTTTAGGACTAGGTTAACTTCTTGGGGCTTACACTAAGTTCTTTACGCATGTACTTACTAATCCTTAGTGTTTTGAAGCAAGATTGTCCATGGACATCATATAAGCCGTGAGCTTATATGTTGTTAAGGACTTGTTTAAGAGTTTTATACGTATGCATGTACTCCTAGCTTCACTTTCATAACTTATACATGCATGACAAGTGAAATGAGGAAGGAAAAAATTTAGAAAGGCCTCATACTTACTTGTCTTAACAAAACGTCATAATGACTAGAGATTAGGGCTTCTAGGTGTCGGCTCTTCTTACACGTGACCTAAGGAGGTATTGGACTTGACTTGAATGCTAGAAATATCTTGTATACTTGCACTAAATGTTTGAGAATACGATGAACAAGTAGAAGTAAATGCTTGATCTTTGTCTAGGTGTTTTGGTTGAGAGGATATTCGAATGTGAGATGTGTGAGTGGTATGTGAAGTTCAAATGTTTGCTTAATATCTAAATGTGAGATTGAGGGGTGTGGTTTGAGGTATATACACGTCTAAGAGAGAGTGTATAGCTAGATATGGTGAACTTTGGTGTGTACTAGGTAAGTACAAGGTTTAATGAGCCAAGATGTACACTTGACCCCAAATGCCTTATGACGTCGCATGATTAACAAACCAAGGGGACAAAGTGTGACTTGCATAGTGTTAGTGATAAATGGAAAGGTTGTACAAGAAAAATGGATGTGTGGCTTGTTCTATCACACGTCTAGTGCAAGAGTGGGAGTGCTAGGTGTCTCATTTCTATTATAAGCATATCCTAAGTTTTGATATACCTAGTACATCTTATTAATGCCAAATTTGTACATGGTGTCTTGGTTTTGAACTTGTAACCGGTGGTATTGGCTTATTCAAGGGGAAAGGGAGTGTTTAAACACTGTATGGTTTAATGAGATGTGTTGTATAAAGACTAGAAAGTCAAAAGTGTAATTGGTAAAGGTTTTTGGTATGTAATGTTATGTTTAATGTATACATTCGGCTAAAAAGTGAGTCTAAGGTATTTTTATGTTTAAATCATAGGTCTAAGTATATTTACTAGGAGTGTAGGTATAGTATTGTGTGAGTAGGTTTGAGTCTAGGTTGATTTTGGTTAAGTTTGGGATCCTTGGTGAAAGTATGGTCATATTTAAATGAGAAAATAATTTACTTTATTAAAAGTAAAACAACTTTGTTCAAATAAGTTAGGATGGTTCTATGTAATGTTTAATAATAAAAACAGTTGATGTCATAACGTAATGTCATTCATAATGTGAGGAAAATATATATATATATATATATATATATATATATATATATATATATATATATATATATATATATATATATATATATATATATATATATATATATATATATATATATATATATATATATATATATAATATTTTAAAGCTTAAAAATAGTTCTTAAGTAAATGTTATTAATTGTGATCATGAGTTTGGATTTTTATAAATCAATATGATGAATGCTTATGATTATAAGTTCAGGTGACTTAAATGTCCCAAAAGAAGTGATTGTTTACTGTCCCGCATGATCATATAATGTAGTCATACAAATGAGGCTGTGTACTTATGATTAAATATTCAAAATCATAATGTATGCTATGTGATTAAATGTTTTCATGTTCTGATGATAATCATAATGTATGCTCATGTATGATGCATATGATTTCTCAAAAGATTTCATGCAAAGGTGGTAATATATATATACAGATATCATGAGGTGACGTGCACAATGATGACATAGTCAAAACCTGAAATTTACAGGTTTTACAATTGATAGAGGCAGTGTGGTGTTTTTGTCCTCTTTCAACGTTGGTTTTGAGATCGAAGAATTGGTTCTTGATGAACGTGTTTGTTGCTTTTTGAGATGCGATGAACGTTAGCAAAGTATTTTCTAAGCTCGATTCTTCGTGTTTCTTTTCGTCAGATGGAACGGGATCTTCATTCTCACGAGGTTGTGAGGCCCGATTTTTGTTTTTGGGGTACTCACAAAAAAGGTCGGAGTTTCTACCGTAGTAGTTACCACGATAACCACCTCCTCGGTATCCTCCTTGGGTGTAGTTTGCTTCTTGTGGTGGTTTCTTTATCAATGTGTCATCACAATCCAAACATGGGTGTGGTCCTCTACAAACGGTGCATTCGCCTCGCATTTCTCTCATCTCGTCTTTGATAGTTTTGAATTGCGAGTCAAATTTAGATGTGAGAGCGTCCATCTTTTCCATGAGTTTGTAATTTTTGCTACTTTCAACGAAAGCAACGTTTTTCTTGAGAGGCTTGGAACGGTTATCTTTAGACCAATCGAGTTTCAAGAGAACTTGGTCCTCGAGCAATTGATATGCTTCGTTGGGAGTCTTATAAAGAAAGAGTCCACCGGCGTCAAGGATTTCTTACGTCGGTTCATTGAGACCATGATAAAAGATTTGGATGATGGTTCCTTTTAAAAAACCATGTCCATGACAACTACGAAGTAGGTCTTTCATTTGATTACATGCGTCAATGAGCGACTCATTGGGATTTTGGGCAAAACTACCGATTTCTCCCATGAGTCTTTCGTACATGGCAGGTGAAAAGAAACGGCTAACTAAAGCAGTTCTTATTTGTTCCCATGTTTTGATGGTACCGGTCGTCAACTCATTATACCAAACTCTTGCATCTCCGGATAGAGGTGATAGAAAGAGTTTGAGTTTAATAGCGTCTAAATCAACTTCGGCTCCATGTCGAAACATGCCACATATCTCTACGAATTAGGCAATGTGCTTATGCGGATCGGCTCGCGTACGACCATCAAATTGGCGGTATTTGATCATTGAAAGGTGATGACCTTTCACGATGAAGTTATCTCCAGGTTCAACTTGAACAATAGCAACACCGGGAGTGCGTGCTACTACTCGTTTGGTGGCCCATATAGATTGATCGTAGTTCATTGGGAATGGTAGATCGTTAAATGGGTTGTTGACAACAAATGCGTCTAAGAGATTATCAAACGGTGGGTTTTTGAATCTAGGAACTCGGTTTTATAAAGAAACAATGTTGCTTCTTTCGGTTTTTCTTTCGAGATTGATGAATAAAACGTTCGGGATCGGTGTATGGACTAACTGGTTCTTGACTGGAAGAACGGGTGTTCATTCAAGTCTTAAAACACTTTCGAAAAAGATTTCGAGTAACAAAAACAAAAAAAAAACAATTGCTAATAGGAAAATAAGAAGATAGGAAATTAAATAAGCTAAACAAAATAAAAACATAAAATAAATATTTTTTAATAGTGTTGAAGTAGCCGACGGCTCCTTTGGAGTGTCGGTCGGCTGCTTCAGGACTGTGAACGAAAGTCCGACGGCTGGTCGCGAATACGGACGGCTGCTTTCGGGCGAAAAGGAGTTGGTCGGCTCTATTCGGATGCCGGTCGGCTTCTTAGAAGCTTTGAAAAAGAGGCGACCGGCTCCTTGATGGTGCCGGTCGGAGTCTTTGATTTTGAGAAATGAATGCGGGTGGCTGCTCGCTTTTGCGGGCGGCTGCATTGCTGCTGATAAATTTTTTTTACTCTTTTTTGGAATTTAGCAACAAGAAACGCTACAATGGGTTTGATTATAGGATGATTTTGGAACTAAGAACACAATCAAATCCCCAGCAGCGGCGCCAAAAACGTGATGCATACCAGTTGGGATGGACTAAACAAGTTTTATTTTTATAACACGAATTATCGGAATGAACTAAAAATGCACGGGCAAGTATGATCCTTTCATTTGTGTATATCTTTTTATGTGGTAATACTGAGATCGTTCACGGGGATTTGGAAAACCTATGATCATCAAAATCGACTATAATCTTTTTTATTATAGAAATATGATGACAAAAAAATAACAAGTAAATTATGATGAGAATAACAATAAGAATTAAAACAACACTTGGTAAAGATTAGTTTCGGCATTCGTTGTAGTATGATTGTGATGAAACATTAACAATTATGATTATGATAACTAGATGGTTAATCTAATATATTGTTTTCAAAAGCTTTAGTCTTCGTCAAGACTTTGTTTAGAGAAAACAAGCATTAGACTCAATCACTCAATACAAGAATTATTCCATTTTCAACTCATTCGATTCACAATCGTTTCACGAATTTGTTAACACTTATAATTATGTTTCTTAGTGATCAAAACTTCTTAAGAAATGGTCAATACAAAAGATAGCCAATCATAGACAAACCGGCTATGACTTGTTGTTAGAAAATATCCCTTTCGACCTATGAAATCTTTAATAACAAATTAAGTTTTGATAACCAATTGTCACATGAAACATAAGTACCAATGGTTCAAAGGAAAAGCTTGAAATTAAATTAAAATATAAATCACAATCACAAACCACGAACATCATGCTACCAAGTGTAGAATGAAATTTATCCACTCATATTAAACATTGAAACAAACTCATAAATAATAGCCTTAGGAGTCACAATCAAGAGTCTTAGAAAGTAGAAATATAGTGCTAATGGTTAGGTTGATGATCCCTAAGAGTTTGGTGATGTTAACTTTGCTTTAAGGACTCCAAAAGTGACTTTTCTAGCACCTCCTTGCTCAAATTCGGGAATAGTACTTTGGACAAGGGAGAGAGAGTTTATTGATGGTGAAAATGAGTTATTAGAATGGTTATGAGAGCATATGAAATTTTTTATGGTTACATGACCCCAAGGGTCTTATTTATAATGAAATTGAAGGCTTCTTCATCAATGCATAGCTTTGAGCCAAAGGCTTTTTCTTGGAGCCAAATGTGTTCTAGACTACTCCATAGAAGGTTCTTGTGCCTTCTTTAGATGCTTTAAGAAGGTGTTTGTATCTTGTTGTAGAAATATTCCCACATGAAAGGAGAGGGTGGCAAATGAACTTTGTTGGCCACTTTCTCAAAATGTTGGTGGTAAATGAGTGAAAAGGAGCTGGTGGAATGTGAGGATTGATGTCAACATATTCAAAATGCTAGCATCTACTTCCATGCTGAGTGATTTGTAAGTAGCTACTTAATTTCTCTTGCATTTCCCAAGTTGGGGTTACTTGTAAGGCTTGTACACTTCTTGAAAATACTTGTTCTTGCACCTGAAATAGATCTTTAAAGGCTTGTAACTTGTACACGGGTCTTGAACTTGACTATGATTCTTTGTACTCATACTAATCTTTACTTTTGGATCGCTTTCTTCTTTATCCCTACAATTGGCTACACATAGACTTGCAAACATATTTTGGCACAAATATGCACAAAAGCATTATGATATAACAAATATACATGTACAAAAGTACGGATAACACTCCCAAAAACATGTTGGTTTTCGGCATTATCAAGTACGAATCCAAGTTCCTAGCCGTAGGTACTTAGATGTCTTGGGTTGTGATGGATCTTGTACTATCAAGACATGTAGTTGACGATTTTCTACACAAGTAAAGTATAACGTTAGTCGTTACCGTGGGGACAAACCCAATGATTAGACTCCAGCATGAGAGTAAGTATTCATATCGTCAGAGATATATGTGTGTGTAAAGATGAGTGAGAAAATCACACCTCATTTGGAGTGCAAAAAGTACTATTTATAGAGGAAAGTACTGGGTCTTTCCTCGTATCTTGGATAGTACTTTGGGGATGGGCCTTTGTGGTCCAAAAGCCCATTTTTCCTTTGTTGTCTAACCGTGACCTACAGACTTGTTCCTAGGAACTTATCTACAAGAGTCCCAGACGTGTTTCACGGAAAATGTGTCCGGTGTTTGTGTTGCGGATCCGTTCGCTGGGAACTTATCCGCTTAGAGTTTTGCCATCGTGATGGGCTTTCATATACTTGGGTCTGGGCCCAAGGTTGGTGTATGGTTTTATACCCAATGGGTCGTATCCATGCTATACACCATCAAGTCCCCCACTCTAGTGGTTCTTGTGTAGTGCGGATGGACTGCTGGACTTTTTACTACTCTCTTCGTCTGTAAGCTTTATTCAGCCCTTATCATTTCGGTAGTTGAGGCACGTGGCATGTCTATCATTTTTACTTCTGTTTTATAGTTGTGTACTATTTTTCAGGTACATTGTACCACTTGTTTTGTCACGTCTTTTGGTTATCCTAATCTTGGTCGTCCATTACGTTACTGGGTTACCCGTGTCACAATCACGTGGAATAATCGTTTTCTTCTTTCGATCATATAAATAGGGTTTTCACCCTTTCTTACTATTCTTCTTTACACTTTTCACCCGCTTTTCTTCCATCACAGTTTCTCGAGCTTTTCTTCCCTTGATCCTCAAGTTTTCATCTATCTTATCTTTTTTCTATTTTTTGTAAGATGGCGAGTCCGAATAGCAGTATTCGTGACGCTCCTCCTGGGAAAATTGGGGTTTATACTCGCTTTTTTGATTGGGCATGTTATCGTCTTCCCTTTTCTACCTTCTTTGTTGATGTTCTTGGTTATTTTGGTATACACCTTTCCCAACTTCATTCTATAGCCGCCATTAAGATTGCTCATGTTAAGGTTTATTTTTGTATTGGTGGTATTGTGTCTTTAGTTGGGTTGTTTCGCGTATTTTATGTGAATCCTTATAACAAGGGGTGGATGTCTTTTAGCAAACTTTCTCCTTCCGGCCCTGTTTTTTATACAAAGGAGTTGGACTCCGTAAAAAATTGGATGAATTATTTCTTCTTTATGGATTCTTTTGCGTTTAACCTTCCGATTTCGTGGTCCGCTGAGAGATTGCCAGGGGATCCTGCTCTCATTGATCATGAGAATAACTCGCGGGAAGCAAGTTATCTTATGAATCATCCCACCCCTTTCCGGAAGTACCCGAAGATTTTTCTGTGTGTAGTTGGCATTAGCCGCCACTACATTCTTGGGAGGGATTACTATCCCGTTTTTTCAATTCTTCCGGAGAGGGTGGGTTCTTTTTAGTTTTTTGATTATGTGTGTCTTTTTGCTTATACTTTTATATTTATTGCTAATTTCCTTTTTCTTTTTTGCAGAGATGTCTTTTTTCAAATTTATTTCTTGATTTAATCCTGGAAAGGTGAAGACTGTTGGCCAACCCCTACAGCCAGATCAACTGCTTGTTCTTCTGGAGACCGTTGGTCAAGTTGAGCACTAGGAAGGTTTTGTTGATCTAATTGAAGAGGTTGTTAGTTTGTCCCGAGATGTTTCTGTTACTAGTGCGGTTGTTTCTTTGGTTGATGTGCGGGTTGTTGACTCTAGTATTTAGGGATCCGGGCCTATTTCTTTCGCATCAATTCCTCATGTATCTCTGATTGCCTTTGGTGGGTCCACTAGTAAGGCCTCTTAGAGGGGGAGGTGTTCGGAGAAGGAGAATAGTTCGATGTCCCGTTGCTGCTACCCACCCTCCTATGAGTTAAGGGGGATTATGGTTTGACTTCTGTTCCAACTACCGGTGGTAAGTCTATAGAAGCTATTTCTTCATTGCTTATTGTGGGATTGGTGGTTCTTCTTCTGGTCACATTCCATTTCTTTCATATTCCTTTACTCCTTCCCCAGTTTCGGATGATGGTGAGGATCTTGGTTCTGCTCTTGTTGATGTCCGTACCTAGCATCCTGCTACGAGGTTTGTTGTTTCCTCTGATACTTCTGATGGGTTAGACTGTGGAGAACAAAATGTTGATGATTTAAGTTTTGACTCTTCTAGGTTGGTCTCCTCACTGTGGTTACGGATTCAGTGGTTGTTTTTGTCCCCTCTTCTAGCTTGCCTACTGCTCCGGTGACTATTGTCGTGGTGTCTAATGTTTCTCCCCCAGTTCTCATGCTGTTCTTTCTCTTGTTTTGAACACGGGTACTAAATTTTTTGTGGGAGGTTCTTCTTAGTCCGCCGAGGGACAGATTGAAGATGACAACTTTTTCCATAGCGAGTTTATGACAGAGGAGCGTCTATCCGAGGTTTATGTGCCTCGTTGGTGTGTTAAGAATGGTTCCAACCTTAATGATCCTGAAGTCTGTCGCAGTTTGTTTGATCATGTTCCTCCGCCAGGTTTATTTAGTCAGCTTTGTGGTATGCATTTGGATCAGTTACTGGCCGAGTTTAACGTTGCATATGCCCGTCAGGTGGGCTTGGATTCTGAATTGAGGGTGCATTTTGAACGATATTTGGAGGAGGTTTGTAAACTACGCTTAGAGCGTGCTGAGAGTTCTCAACCATTGTTGGAGAAGGATGTTGAGATTTAGTCTCTAAAAGCAAGGGTAGCTGAACTTGAGAAAACGAATGTCGTGATCCCAAGGCTCCGTAGCCGGGTTGCTTCTTTGGAGGGTGCGGAGACTTTGTTGTCTTTGGATTTGTCAGCTAAGGTAGCTGAAAATAAGGTGTTATAGAATCAGGTTAAGGCTCTTACTAATCTTGTTGAAAGTTCTAAGTCTCGGCTATTGGAGTTGGAAAGTTTGAAGAATGATTTGAGTGATCAGTTGTCTGCTACAGAGTCTACCTGCTCCAAGCTGAATGATCTTCTTTCTTTCTTAGATGAGGAAGTTTTAGCTCGGTTCTTGAAAACTGTGGTGGGGCAACGGTGGGTCGTCAGTTGCGGTCTTCGTTTGTCTATGGAATTGTGTCGTAAATCTCGTACATACAGGGCATCTTTTGGTGGGACTATGACCCGTACTCCGAACCTGGTATGCAAAAGGGTTTAGAGAGTGGAATAGTGCATGGGAAAGAAGACAGAACTATGGTTGATGTTGTTTGATGATGCTGTCAACGCTTTTGCCTTCGTGGAATTGCCCTTCCTTGATTTGTTGGAGTCCCGAAAGGATGCTAGCATTGATGTTTTGATGGTTGATATGATGGCTGAGAACATAGCGTGGGGTCTCTACCTTCTTCTGCTTTTCAACTTACCATTCCTGTCTGTGATGGTCCTTCCGCTAGTTCTCGGGGTTATATTAGCAAGGTGGCTCCTACTATTCTTTTGGAGGATGTTCGTGCCAAGTTTCGGAATCATAGGTCCATTGTCTGTCGAGATGGTGTTACAAAGGTTTTCATTGTTGACTTTTTCGTTTTTATTTTAGCACAGGCGCCACATCCCCCGATGATGGTGTTTCTGGAGTTCGAGTGTCCGTGGCTAACACTTCCCCATTGGATATTTTAGATTATAACCTTAAGCCTACCTTCGATGGTGGTGCTTCAGGTGTTAGTGTTTTGGAGTGTGCTACTCCTTCTAGTCGGGCTTTGAAAACTGCCCACTCGAGGGTACTGTGAATGTTGACCTAGAGGTTCCTGATGCTAATATAGGGAGCTCGTAGGTTATGTCTGAATGTGATCTTTTGCTTCTTTCCGTATATGTATGATTGTAATGTGTCCTTAAGATAATTTTTTTTGTAATCCACGACAGTATGTTATCTGTTATTGTGAATTTTGGTGAAAGACTTTGTTGTCTTTCTTTTGTGCATTTCTTGATGGGTGCGGCTTTGTAGAAAGATTTTTGATATCTTTTGTTTTGCGCACTTCTTGATGAGCACGACTTTATGTGAAATACTTTGCTATCTTTTTTGTTGCGCTGCTTGATGGGCGCAGCTTTATGTATGAAAGACTTTTGTTGTCTTTCCTATTTACACACTGCTTAGCGGGTGTGGCTTTTATGCTATCCGTCATTTTACGTTTTTTGGTGATAGGCTTGTTATGGGGAAAGCTCCCGGTATTGGGCTTGCAATGCCTCTTACATACTTATTTTGAGTTTTTCGCTGAGAATTCTCAATTTTATTTTCTATCTAGGAGATAACGTTATGTGCACGCGTCTTATCATTTGTGAATTTAACAAGTAGTTTATAGACAATATGTGTTAAAAAAGGAAAACATGTGTGGAGGTAGCTAGTCTCCACATTTTTCATTAAATTTTCAAAGTGC
This sequence comes from Glebionis coronaria, assembly GCA_025667525.1. Classification (NCBI taxonomy): domain Eukaryota; kingdom Viridiplantae; phylum Streptophyta; class Magnoliopsida; order Asterales; family Asteraceae; genus Glebionis; species Glebionis coronaria. The sequence goes on from CM046876.1 coordinate 536,446,507, forward strand.
ATGAACTTAAATACATGATATTAAAGATAAGTGTTGCCTCCACCAACGATCGAAGGTCGCTCGTGGCTTACATATGAGGTCTTATACTTACTTAAGATTGAAAAAAGGAAAGAACTAGATGTAGAATATCTTTAGGTCGCGGATGTTGCATGTTCCAAGCAATATGTTACCTTTTTAGCTCTGAGCATGTATGCTCCGTTTCCCAAAGCTTCCGTGACCTCGTATGGTCCGTCCTAGTTTGCACCTAGTTTGTTTCTATTGTTGATCTTGTCATCTTCGCTTCTCTTGTAGATGAAGTCTCCGGGTCTGAAGATTCTGCCATGGTTCTCAAGTTATAATATTTTATTACTTTATTTTTGTTCTTTGATTTTTTCAGCAATGTCTGTTTTCTTTTCTCCTCTAGTGGGTCAGTAGTGGGCTGGAGTTCCACTTCATTGTTAGCGTTAGCTGTTTGATCAATAGGCATGTTCGTGTCTATTGGTATAACGAATTCCTTTCCGTATGTCATAGAAAATGGTGTTTCTCTGTTTCCGTTTTTGGCGTTGTTTTGTATGACCATAGGATGTTCAGAACTTCCTCTAACCAGTCGTTATTTCCCTCTAACTTTTCTTTGATTTGTTCCCTTAAGCTGATGCTCGATCTTTCTCTCATTCCACTTACTTGGGAGTGTATGGTTGGAGTGAAGTTTTGCTTTATGCTTAGCATTTGACACCAGTCCTTGAAGGGATTGTCTCTGAAATGTCTTTCATCTTTGGATATGATTTCTCCTGGTAATATGAATCTACACACGATATTTTTTGACACGAAGTTCTTTATCTGATTTGTTGTTTCTATTGCTACTGCTTTTGCCTCCATCTATTTGGTGAAATGGTCAATATCAATAATTAGGAATTTGCTTTTTCGTATCCCTCCTGGAAGGGACCGGCTATGTCGATACTCCATTTGTGGAATGGCCATGGTTATGTTATGGGCGTAAAGTCCTGCTGGAAGTATTTGTCGACTGGTTTGTGCATCTGACATTTTTGGCATTCTTTTATAACTTCTCTTGTGTCTTTGTACGTTGTCGGCCAATAGTGCCATGTCTATATTGTTTTTGCAACTACAGATCTTGTTCTAGAATGCTTGCTGCATAATCCTTTATGGATTTCTCTTATTACCTTTTTGGCTTGTGTTGGATCAATACAGCGTAGCCATGGTTCGAGGAACGACTTTCTATATAGGGTTCCGTTCAGAATGGCGTATTGTCGTGCTTTGATTTTCACCTGTTCTGATGTTTCTTCATCTGTTAGGAGTGTATTCGTGGATATGAAGTTGTATATTGGAGTCATCAAGTTGTTCCCTTTTTCTATGGCTACCGATAGGATTTCTAATTCTTCTGTGGATCTCCTCATTACTAATTCTATCAACACTTTCTTGGCGAGGTGCGGAAAACTTGTTGAGGCGATTTTGTTGAGTGCGTCTACCTTTTTGTTCTCGGCCCTTGGCACTTGCTTTACTAAAAAGTTTTGGAAGTCTTTTGCTATTTCCCTTACTTTTTGTAAGTAATGTTTCATGTTTTCTCCTTTGGTTGTGTAGCATTCATTGATTTGGTTCGCTACTATTCTTGAGTCTACACTTGCTTGTAAGTTTTGGACTCCTATTTATTTTGCTATCCTCAGTCCGAAAATTAGTGCCTCATACTTTGCTTCGTTATTTGATGTTTGGAACTCAAATCTTAAGGCGTAGGTGAATTCCATCCCTTCTGAGCTTGTGAGTATGAGGCGTGGTCTTGAACCTTCGATACATGATGATCCGTCTGTGAAGAGCATCCATGGTTCCGTTTGTTTGTCTTATCCTTCTTTCATGGGGATGTCTTCTTCTGGCTTTTTGTTAAAAAATCTGCTAGGAAGTATCCTTTAACGACTGCTCGGGGTCTATAGCAGATACCGTACGCGCCGAGGGTAACTAACCATTTTTGCATTCGTCCTCCGGCCTCTGGGTTTGACAATTTTGTTCAATTGGTGTATTTGTAATCACCGCGACGGGCGTGCCTAGAAGTATCTTTCCAGTCTCCTGGTCGCATCGATTAAGGATAGCAACAATTTTTCCGTTGGTGTGTAGTTCACTTCTGGCCCTCTGAGTTCCCGGCTGATAAAGTAGATTGGTACTTGCTTTGATTCTCTTTCAGCTAGTAGCACCGCACTTATTGCTTATGTAGAGGCTGATAGGTACATAGTAAGTTCTTCCTTTGGGATTGGAGCTTTAAGCATTGGTTGTTTTGCCACTTGCTCCTTAATCTCTTGGAATGCTTTGTCTGCAGCCTTTGTCCATACGAAATCACTTTTCTTTAAGCACCCTTTGAGTGTTTTGAAGAGCGGTAGAGATCTTTATGATGACTTTTACATGAACCTGCTTAGGCTTGCTAGCTTTCCGTTTAGTCTTTAGACGTCTTTGAGGCTATGTGGCGGAGGTGAGTTTAGAATGACGACTGTTTTTTTGCACGCTTTTATACCCTTTGTATTTATTGTGTGGCCTAGAAGTTTGCCTTCTTCCACACCAAATGTGCATTTTTTGGATTGAGTTTCATGTTTATCTCTCTCAGTGCTTCGAATGTTTCTTTAATATCTCTAAGGATTTATTTTTCAGTGTGGCTTTTTATCCCCAGGTCGTGTACGTAGACTTCCAGGTTGCGGCCTACTTTCATCTCAAAGGCTTTTTCAACCAATCGTTGGTATGTTGCTCCGACGTTCTTCAGTCTGAATGGCATGTTTTTATAGCAAAAAGTGCATTGGTTTGTGACGAATGCCGTCTTTTCCTCGTCCTCTTCGGCCATCTGTATTTGATGATATCCTTTGTAAGCGTCTTGGAAACATTTGAACAGATATCCGCATAAAGATTTTATTTTCCAGTCAATTACAGGGAGCGGATAGTAGTCTTGGGGGCATGCTTTGTTGAGGTCTGTGAAGTCCATGCAGATTCTCTAGCTTTCTTCGTGTTTTCTTACCATCACGGGGTTGGACAACTAGATGTGGCAGTGTATTTCTCTTATTATCCCGGATTTTACTAGCTTTTTTACCTCCTCAAGTATTGCCTTGCTTTTTTCTAGGGCTTGCCCTCTTCTTTTTTGCCTTACTGGGGGGGGGGGGGGTAACCTTCTCTAGTGTTTAAGCTATGTTTCGCTATCTGTCTTGGGACACCTGTTATGTCTTTTGGGTTCCCATACAAATAGATCAAGGTTTTCTTGCAGTAATTTCACAGGTCTTCTTATTCTTGGTTTGATAACGTTCCCCTTATTGCCACTGTTTGTTCTCGGTATTAGGGATGGATTGTTATTTTCAACCTTTCTTCTGCAACTGTGGTTTCCTTTAGGATTACGGATTGTTCATTTATCATTGTACACTCAAGTGGTATGGCTATTCCGCTGTTGAGTGTGAGTACTCCTCCCCTCATCGGAAATTTGATCATTCCATGTGTGGTAGATGGTACTGCTTTTGATTGGCGGATATTGGGCCTTCCAATGATAATGTAATATAGCGAGTCAGACCGTACCACTATGAAGTTCATTTTTGTTTCCGCCCAATGCTCTTCGTCTCCTATGATTACCTGGAGTTATATATGCACTATGGCCACATTTCTTCTCCATTGAACCCCACTAAGGAGGTTGTGGCGGAATTTATCATTCTCTTGATTTCGGGTTGGAGACGGTAGAAGCAATGTTCGTACATAATTTTGAAGGTCGACCCTCCATCCACATATACTCTGTGGACGTGGTGTCCATCTACCCCCGCTTCTATCACTATGGGTGCTTCTTCGTCTTCCACTCCATCAAGTGGCAGGAAGGATATTTCGAGTCTTGGGGAAAAGTTTTTTGTCACCTTTCTTTTTACGGTTCTTTTCTAGGAGTGTACCATCAGGATTGCCGGAGCTTTATCCTTTGCTGGTGCCTCAAACCTTTTTTTAGCGTTTTTTGCTGGTCTCTTCCGCTACTATTTTTACTTCTTTTATCTATTGTGATAGTTTTCCATTTCTGATCAGTTCTTCGATCTCTCTTTTTAGGTGTTGACATTCGTCTGTGCTTTTCCCAATATCTCCGTGGTGTTCGCAATATTTGCTCCCATCTCTTTTTTCCACTGGAGTGGTCATGGGGGCTGGGGGTGTTCTTAATTTTCCTCTTTCTAGGGCCAAGATTTCCTTCGGGGGTTTTAGGAGTGTAAATATGTCGTTCCTCCTATATGGTGTTTGATTGTTACGGAAATCCGTCCTGCTATCAAAGTGTGGTTTCCTGTTTCTATAAGACCCGCATAAAATACCCATGAACAGTACACTACATGAAAACACGATTAAATTAAAACTTTCTATTGATAGTATACGACACGTGTCACGAACATTTAATTACAAGTATTAAGTATATTATTAATGCACGATAAAACATTTACGTGTAATATTAAATTCACGACATTTAAAACATGAACACATACGAATATTATTTAACACGAAAAACGAATGAATTGGTGTTGGGCTTTGTGTTGGGTCGCGGCAAACAGAGAAGAAAAGGAGGGCCTTATGGCCCGGTCCATTTAAAATCCAAGTGTACCAAATAATTATCCTAGGAAAATTCATATTGCATCTTTTAGCAAAAATCAACAAACCCTAGCCCCCTTTCTCTCCTTAGCCGCGGCATAGCAAGAACCAAGAAGGAAGAATTGTTTGTCTTTTATCTTGAATCCTTACGTGTTTGTGTTCATGATTAAACCTTTATTCATCCACACATTTGGTAAATTAACCAAACCTTAATCTCTTTATTTTATTTTTTATTATATGAACATGGATCTTTAAAATATAAACTAAAACATGTTATGTTAAGGGATTAACCAAGTTATGGGTGCGTTTGGTTTGTTTTGTGTTCGGTGACACACCAACCGAGACCTCTAAGGTCTCGGTGGCCTTTTTCCACCAACAGCTGAGACCCTCCAAGGGGTTCGGTGTTGATTGTGATTGGGCAGCAACAAACAAGGCCCACGGAGGGACCTTGGTGCTAGTAGTGGGGACCGGCTTATGCCGGTGGGTACACGGGTCACGACGGGGGGATCATCGGCTAGGCCGGTGTGAACCTTTAGCCTAGCAGTGGCAACTGACGGCTAGGCCAAGGCCACGGCCACCGGTCACAACCACCAGCCACCGGCTGAGTGGTGGTGTTTGTTGCTCGGTTTGGTTTGTCTCGGGTTTAGGGCTCGGGTACATTTTGTTAGCCAATGTTTAATTAAATAATTAATTAAATTAATTTACATGCACTATTAATTAATTAAATAAAATCATGACTTAGGTTATTTTATTTAATTAAATAAATTATGTTATAACCTAAGTATTTTATTTGAGTTAATTAAATTAAAAACCATGCTTAATTTAATTAACTGATATAAGGTAAAGTTTTATTAAATTAACCATGACATTTATTAAATAATAAATGTTGATGCAAAAGTTGGGTGATCCTTGCTAGACCCGGATTAGGCTTAATTCAGGTTGGCTGGGCTCCGGCTCCTGCACCAAGTGAACTATTTGGTTGGGATCCTGCACACTAAACAACACGCGTTAGGCTGACCGTGGGAGTGTTTCCCACGATTAGACTCCGGCGTGAGAGTAAGTAATCGGCTAGGGTTTTTTATGAGTTGGGAGTATAGAACGTAATACCTTAGTGGAACCCTTGGGGGTTCCTTTTATAGGCAGTGGAACCCTAGTGGGCTGCCACTGATACTTCGGCCCCAAGGAAAGGATAACTATCAAAATTAGAATGATTGTTATCTTCTAATTATGGTAGTGAATATCCTCCTCTTTTGGGGTAAACCTATTCCTAGACAGAATATGATTCTGTCTAACCCTATGTCGGTCGCGCCGGGCCGTGGGCCGCACACATGTGTGCGGTCACTGTTCATCCAAGCCCATAAGCCTGAATGACATTATTCCCACCCATCTGTGATGGGCCGGATATGGGTAGTACCCATGGGTCGGGTTCCTGACCCGACTGGGGACTATACGTCATCAATAAACCATGCATTTTCATTATTAATTAATAATCACTTTAGCCTAAGTATTTAATTTAATAGACTTTACTAATAAATTATCATGACTTATAACTTATGACTAATAAGCACTAGCTTATATTTTATACTTATTCACCCAGTTTAATTCTATTTTTGGAAACTTCTATTTCAGGAAACTTTCTATTTTTGGAAACTTTCTATTTCAGGGAACCTACTATTTTCTATTTTTGAAAATTTTCTGTTTTTGGAAACTTTCTATTTTTGGAAACCTGCTATTTTTAGAAAGTTTCTTATTTTGACACAACAACTATAGTTATACAAGAATACATGAGATACATAATCAGAATACATGTAAAACATGAATAAATACAAGGTAACACTTAAAACAGTAAAACATGACAAGAACATATAAAAAAGCTAAGAACACACAGAATCAGTGAATTACACGGTAATCAGACAACTCATACACGTCCCTTATTTATGTAGTATCCGCGAAGTCGGAGTAGATCGTTCAGCTTCCATTCTAGCTTCACTACTGGACATAAGGTACGAATATTCCGTCCTTCAGTATGGACATCCTTTCGTATGTTTGATTAGGATTCCTCAGCCATCTGTTTTCTCCAATTACTTTATATGTTTTGAATGCTTATGTTATATTTTAAATGCCTGAGCTATATACATGCATGCCAGTCATCTAGTTACGGAGGTACCATAACCATAACACTAGAGGCACCAGTGTTATAACTTCCCCACGATGGAGTGATTGCTCGTAGCGTCCCTTTCAGTTTGGCCATTTATTTATATTATCATGTGGGGCGTATGGGTGTAGCCTAGTTACATGTTTCAGTCATGATTTTCATGGTGAATGTGGTGTGTGCCTTGCATCCTTCACAAGGAGTTGATCCCTCCTACCCAGACCAGTATAATTAGAGGCAACCCCTCTAATTGCATGACGAGGTCACCCCTCTAAGTATTCATGCACGTTGTTACCTCATAACCTATATGGGCTCTTGGCTAAATTTAAAATACAGTTTTCATAAGTTAATCATAAGTTTTTCAAAATATAAAAACAGTTTTATAAACATGTTCTAGGTTTTCCAGGACGTATACTTTTCTGCTGCTAATCAGTTTTTATCTTGTTATGTCATTCATACTATGCTATATATGCGTTATTGGGCATCTTGCTCAGCCCTTTCCTTTCCATGTTCCCAAACGACAGGTACTTAGGGACGCACATAGGATCTTGAGAGTATGTGCATTTGGATGGAAGCTATCCAGTCTTCTTTACCTTATGCATTTCCATACATTACTTTATTTTCTTTTGGACATTGTTTAGTCCTTTCCTTTCAGTACTTATATTTCATGTGTGTGAGCTTATGTTGGACTACCGATGTTTGATTCCGGTATTTGTCTTTATGGTCATTTAATGTTTTAAAACATTTACCTTGCATGCTTTGATGACATGCCATAATTATCCTGTGATATACCATTTATCAAAATAGGGTTTTATTATGGTATCAGAGTCTGGTTTCGACCTGTAGGCTCTAAAAACTTGACTTGTGACTAGTGGGTAGTCACCAGTATCTTCCTAAACTGACAGTTTATTTTCATGCATTTGTTTCTTGTATCATTGTTGCAAGTATTTTGACAAAGTAATGGTTGGTACAGGACTGGCCATATTTAGTCGCATATGCTTTTATTCGAATTTTGTTTTGGTGAACCGACCCATAGGCGTTCACCCTCGTCATGTCAATTTTGTTTTGGTGAAACGACCCATTGGCGTTCACCCTCGTCATGTCAATTTTGTTTTGGTGAACCGATCCATAGGCGTTCACCCATACTCATGTCATTTTCGTTGGTTATGCCTTCATAAACTACTATATGCATCATTTTCTTATGTTTATCTTATGTTCTGATCAGATTAATCATTTCATTTTTTCTTTTAAAATTGTCAGATAGTTAACACACGTGAGCAAGAACTGTAGGCAGCTGTCCAAGATGCTCTGCAAGCTTTACTTCCCCAACTCAGAAATGAGATTCGTGTTGGGTTCAAGCCAATCAAAATCAGCACCAGAATCAGAACAACCCTCATCCTCCTCCACCAGCTACTCTTATCACATGGCTGGAAAGGTTTAACAAACAGCGACCTAGATCATTTAACAGACTGACAGTCTATCTGAGGCTGAGAGTTGGATTGCACACATAAAGAGGATTTTCGACGCCATGGGGTGTGATGATGTCTTTAAGGCGAGGCTGGCTTGTTACCAATTTGAGGGAGATGTGCTGGCAAAAGCACTCAAGCAATTGAATGGAGGTGATAACTGGGTTGCTGGTTTGACTTGGGCGCAGTTTAAAGAGTTGGTTCTGGATCAATTCTTTCTGAAAGCTGAGCAGGATCGACTCAAGAGGGAATACCATGGCTCTCGACAGAGAGCTGGGAGAATAATACGGAATTTATGCAGAGATTCCTTAGACTTGATGGATTCCTGGGCGCAGCAGCCGGGACAGCAGAAGAGAAGGCATATCATTTTTGCTGGGCTCTTCGCACTTCTGTCGCCAACAATCTGGTGTGTGCTACATTTACTAATGTGGCGCAGGTGGCAGATGCAGCTCGCAAGCTAGAGATTCTGCAAGAGAGAGACGAGTTTGGTGAAGCAGGCAGATCTGAGAAGAGGTATATCTCAGTCATCAAACGTAAATCATTTCATTCAATTCAGTACCTTCCATTTTATATAATTCTTTATACAATTGCATCTTTCAGGCAAAAGACTGGGGATCGGTCCCAACCGGCCACTCAGCAGTACCAATCCAAGGGAAACGGTCAGACTCAGGACCGTTTTGCATCTGTAAGGCGTGGCGGTAGTGACAACTACCGTAACAACACCAATAACTCCAGCAACAATAGGTCCCTAAAAATTATTCATTTCTATGTTATGCTGCTATATGATTCATAAATTCTAACACTTCAGCATTTATTACCAGGAACACTAGAAATGGATGGGATCAGGATCACAGAGGTTCACAGCCCAACCGTGCAGCTTCATCTGGTATTACAATCTAAACTTTCTGTGTGGTCGTGTTGTGCCCCAATCATCATGTCTCATGCATACTTTCTGAATCAGGCTCCCAACCAGCTAGAGCACCCGTTGGACGGTACACTCACCCTATTTGCACCACTTACAGTCGAAGACACCTAGGTAAGTGCCGTCGGGCTACCAGTGGTTGCTTCAAATATGGTCAGCAGGGCCACCAGATGAAAGATTGCAAGAAGGGTGAGATTGAGGGTACTTCAGGGCATGTTGATACCAAGCCACCGCCGACTACTGGACGTGTTTATACCACCACTAGGGAATAAGAAAACAAGTCGTTAGGTACCATCACTGGAATCCTATTTATGTATGGTTAAGCTGCTTGCGTTTTGTTTGATACGGGTGCGACTCGTTCAATCATATCCACTGCTTCTGCTACTCGTGTTAGGATATCCCCTATGCCACTTGATAATGTCTTAAACATATCCACGACCCTGAGAGACTCTGTGCGCATCACATATGGGTACAGAGATCTTCCCCTAGAGTTTGATGACAGGACTCATAAAGTTGGCGCACTTCCGTTAGACATGTGCGAGTTTGATATGATATTAGGCATGGATTGGTTATCCAAACACCACGCCACTATAGATTGCCATTCATATCAAGTTATTTTCGGTGATGTCAACGCACCAGAGTACATTCATAATTGTTTCATACCACAAAAGTCTGTACAAATCATTTCAGCCTTACAGGCACGTGCCTTACTGTCACATGGTTACGAGGGTTTCATAGTTGTTGTTCATGATATTGAGGTTGAGACCCCATCCATTCAAGATCAGCCTATCATATCAAAATTTCCTGATGTCTTTCCTGAAGAACTTTCGGGCATACCACCTGCTCGTGAAGTAGAGTTTGGTATTGAGCTCATCCCAAGAGCTGAACCAATCTCCAAGGCTCCTTACCGCATGACTCCCATTGAGCTCAAAGAGTTAAAAGAGCAGCTGCATGAACTTTTGCAGTGAGGTTTCATCCGCCCTATTGTATCTTAATGGGGTGCACCGGTGTTGTTCATGAAGAAGAAGGATGGCAGCATGCATTTATGCATTGATTACCGTGAGCTGAATAATTTCACCATCAGATCCCGATATCCTTTGTCACGTATAGATGATTGTTTGACCAATTGCAAGGCGCCAAACATTTCTCTAAGATCGATCTGAGTTCTGGCTACCATCAGCTACGGGTGAAAGAGCATGATATCTCTAAAAATGCCTTTCGTACACATTATGGTCACTACGAATTCATATTCATGCCTTTTGAACTTACCAATGCTCCAGTAGTCTTCATGGATCTTATGAACCGTGTCTTCCATGAGTTTCTGGACAAGTTTGTTATCGTCTTCATTGATGATATTCTGATTTTCTCAAAACCCAAGGAGGAACACGAAGAGCATCTTCGTACAGTACTACAGATACTTCGCCAAAAGTAGTTGTATGCCAAGTTCTCTAAGTGCGAATTCTGGTTGAGCAAAGTGGCGTTTCTGGGCCACATCGTATCCGCAGAAAGAATAACCATGGATACTGCGAAGGTTGAGGCTATCACAAAATGGCCAAGACCAACGTCAGCGACAGAGGTTCGTAGTTTTCTGGGCTTAGTTGGTTATTACCGCAGGTTCGTAGAGAATTTTTCATGTTTGGCCTTGCCTTTGACTAAGCTGATGTGAAAAGGGGAGAAATTCTTATAGAGGGATGAACGAGAGAAGAGCTTTGAAGAACTCAAGCTGAAATTGGTATATGCACCTATTCTTACTCTCTCATCAGGCACAAGTAGATTTCAGATCTATAGTGATGCTTAAGGGAAAGGTCTTGGTTGCGTTCTCATGCAACATGGGAAAGTGATTGCTTACGCATCACGACAACTTAAGCCTTATAAAGAGAACTATCCTACCCATGACTTGGAGCTTGCAGCAGTTGTTATTGCACTGAATATTTGGAGGCATTACTTGTATGGAGAATCATGTGATATCTTCACAGATCACAAGACTTAAATATATCTTCACCCAACGGGAACTGGACATGAGGAAAAAAAGGTGGTTAGAGCTACTGAAGGACTATACATCAATCTTCAGTACCATCCCGGCAAGGCGAATGTAGTGGCAGATGCTCTCAGCAAGAAGTCGGGCATGATTAACGACATTAAGATAGAAAAGGAAATCATACGTGACTTAGAACGACTGGACATCGAGTTTATGATACGCGGACAACACGGCTACTGGGATAATCTTAGAGTTGAGTCAGATTTACTCTCTAGGATCAAGGAAGCTCAGAAGATGATGGTGAAATCTGGGTGATTATTCAGAACATCGACCAGCAGACGGAGTTTCGTGTAGATGATTGTGACAATCCGTCAATTTATGGTTGATATTTTATTCTCAAGTGTTATTTAAAAACATTATTTTAATGTTATATTATGAACTCACTTATTTTGGGAAGAAATTTGGGTTTACGTCTTGAAGTAGCATCGACTACGTCTAAACCGGAGGATTCAACGTTACGTGCTTACGTTACATACACCGTTTTGGTGACAGTCCGACATTTCAGAAAATAAATTTATCCGTGAATATTATTTTGAGATTTTAAATTTGTGTTGGTTCATAAACTCACAAATTTACGAGAAGAGATTAGGAATTATGATTATAATTTAACATCCTTTACGACTAAACCGGAAACCTTAGGATTACGTATTTACGTTTTCGAACTCCGTTTTTTATGAGACAATTTTTATTAGGTTCGTTTTGTGCCGTTGACTCATAATTTATAAAAATGTTTTTCGTAAAACGACCCGAGGGTACGCAAATCGAGGAAACTAGAATCGAGGAGTACCCGTAATTAAATGGGGATGAGACAAGATAAATCTTGCCCCACCCCCACTCATAACCGGCCAAAACTATGACCCAACACCCATAGGTGTCAACACTTAACAAATAAGTGTTACACATGTTGCTAAAGCTTACAAAGTAAGCAACTACACCTCAAAACCATTTAATTGCAACTCAAAACCATTTTCACACATTTAGATACATGCAAACCACCAAAAACACAAACTCTCTCTCTCTAGCCATTTTTGGCCGTCCCATCCTCACCTTAAACCACCCATTTTGATCAAATTTAACCACAAATCCTATGTTATCTCTACATATGATGAAGCCCTTTTCAAGCTCTATTGATTGGTGTTGATTTTAACATCCAAGGAGAAGATTTGGTGATGTTCAATGGCTGATTTCTACATGAAGTTTACAAGTATTGGTGGTCTTGAAGATTGGTGTTGATCTATCAAAAGTTTCTCCATAAAAAATCCAAGCCTTGATGAATACCTACATAATCTTGGTGGTATAGAGATTGTTCTTCTCATCCTCTTGTTATTTTGATTATGTAATCTTGTATTTTCTTTTACTTATGTATATGTATATGATGATGAATGATGATTAAAAATATTGTGTGGGGATTTGGTGTTGATAAACATGGGTAAAAAGATGAAAAACTATATGTAAAAGTGGTTAATCTTGCTTAATTTAGTAGGCTGTATAAAAACAGTAAATAACCATATGATGAAATGATAAAATGGTATAGATGAATTGATATACAGTGAGTATTGAGACTTGTACACATGTGAGAGTTGGTCATGCAATGGAATCATAAAAATGAGTGAGATATGATCAAAACAAGTTTAGAGTGCAAATCTGATTACACTGTTTTGGACGAATTTTATAAAATACTTAGAGGTTGATTCATCAGTAGCTATAAAGGAATAAAATGAAGCACATATCATTTAGTTTCTGTGATAAAAATTTAGGGTTCTATCTCCATGTAGAACTCTAGATATGATCATTTTAGTAAACTAGATTTTTAGGACTGGTTTTGTGAAATTAAAGTTTAATATTATTATATAAGCACTCAAATAAATATAGTATAAAATGTGAATTAAAACCCACTAACTTATATATTTCATTTATATAAAAATGCATAAGGATAAATAAATGGACATTATATAAAAATGGTAGTTTGGTAAGTTTTATAAGTTATAAAAACTATATACTAAGTTTTACGTCTTTTCGGCTAAAACCGAAAGATTAACGTTTTTGTTAAATAAAACTTAGACGGTTGGAACCGTCTAATGTAAAATTTTATAAACTCACATACTGATATATAAGCATATATAACAAGTAAAAATCGATAAAACCCGAGCTTTACAACATATAGACATCAACGGGCCAAAGTAGCCTTAATGGACAATAAACCTGAATAATTTGGTAAAACACTTATAAAATTATTTCTTGGGCTTAACCCATTTAGGCCCAACATATAAAGTATAATACTGATAATAAAAGTATAATTGGGCTAATGAATAGTATTGGGCTTGTAATAGGCCCATTGGGCTTTAAAATGTAAACAGTTTGAACTAGTGTAACTAGTCTTAAAAATTACCAACACATAAACACTATAATGAATGAGTAAAGATGTATAAAACCACTTGATCATCATCATATATATAAAATCATCATATGTATACATAATTGTTATTTTTATAAATTCATTGGACAAGAGTCTAAGACAAGTGTTATTCGTCTAGGTTTCCGTGATTGAAGCACGCACTGTACATCCAAATTGCCGATAACCGCCTTCCCACATCAACGTGAGTTCATAGCCTCGCACTCTTTTAAATGTTTTTATGAAATGTTTTATAAACCCGCGAGGGAGATAACATGTTAGTTTTTATGAAATAGGACACTAGTTGTCCCAATTGTTTGTTTATTGATTTGGACCCGAATGATTGTATGACCCGATGAATGATTAAATGACCCGATAGATGAAATGAAATGGATTATTAAAGTTAGGTTATGTCACTAAAAGTCCCATTAGCATGAATTGTGAACTACCGAGATTTGGTAGACGCTTATGCATATAATAGTACTATTTGGGGACGATCACCCCAGTTCGCGCCTTGACGGTTGATCCCCGTCGTGCCACATTGATTGGTAAGCGAATTTATGTATGAGAAGATTTACACAAGCGTGATTATTGTGACGAGACGCTAATTTAGATGGGCAAATTGAGTTTCGGGCTAGCTACCCGTTGTTTGTTGTAGTAAGGTAACAATGTCATGCGGCTTATAATAATCCAAATAACAAAAATACTGCTTTATGCATTGAATTATGATATATTGCCTGACTAGCGATACAGGGTCTTATTATTGATATTATGTTCGTGTTTTGGTTTTACATAACCATATTCATATAACGATTTGTATTCAACTCCATACAACGTTATAAAACGTATTGTATGATGTTTTTAACGACAATGGTTCGTATAATGATTTTGAAGGCGAAAGCCTATATTATGATTTTTGATAAAGATTTGTATAAAATGACTTTGGATATTTTATGGCCTATTACAAAGATTTGTACAAAAATAATTTTCGGTAATAATTTTATACCGATGTTATATTGATGGATTTCATTAAACCCTATGAATTCACTCGGCGTTTTCCCTGACCTTTTCTTTTAACATGTTTTATCTTAGGTACTTGAAGGTAATTCTCGGGAAGACAACAAGAATTCATGACCCCCACTTAAATAACAAATTTCCATTCAAATGCTTTGTAAAAATTGTATGAAATACTATGACTTGGGACCTATGTAAACTTGATATTTATGAATGGAAATGCTTTATTATTAAAAGACGCGATTTTTAAGCGTTGTCTATGATGTAAGTAATGTGCTATCCCATAACACCAACGAGTCTTCCGTTGTATTGAATTGTATAAATTTGGGGGTGTTACAGTTTGGTACCAGAGCTCTCGTTATAGAGAACGAAAGATTTTTAAAACCAATGTTTTGAATAAAACATTTCAAAATCTTTTAACTAGAAACATTTTTCTAAAAATCTTTTGACCATAACGGTGCCGAAGAATTCCCGAGTTACCGACAAGGCCAGACTGAGAAGTGTTATTTTAATATATATATAACTTGGATTATATATATATATATATATATATATATATATATATATATATATATATATATATATATATATATATATATATATATATATATATATATATATATATATATATATATATATATATATATATGATGTAATTTTATTACATGATTGTTTGATGATTATTTCTATATTTATACGACGTAGATTGTCACAAGGAACCTTAAATCCCCTAGTAAATCAATCGAAGCTATTCCTGTAGGAAATCTAGCTATTCCAGATTTAAACCAATTTGTGGATATTTATGATCCTAACAAAATGGTTGATATTCGTAGAAATGTAGATATTAGTTGATTGTGATATTGAAGAAGAATTGGCGAGATTAAAACTGATATCGATGTCATGACGATCTTTTCTTACAAGAGTGGAGTTTGACAAAACGTTACCACCTAGAAAGATGTCATCTGATTCGTTGTCATCCAATTCTTAAATTGAAATCGAAAGGGTGAATGTTGCATTTGAGGCTGTCATTGGAACCATTACCCAAAAGCCTCATGCCACTAGTACCTCTCCAAGAAGTCTAGTTGAATGATCAAGTCATTTCATACTAGTGACTCATTTGATAACTATTAATGAAAGAGCTATAGGATTGGAAATTAAGTGTTGATCATATCGAGCTTTTATTGCCCTTTTAAGGTCTAAGAATAAGGTTGAAAGTATTGGAGAATGAAGTAGGATATCGAATTGAGTATAAGATTGATTGAAACTTGAATAAAGTAAAATTTAACCAGTATGAAATATGATATTGATAAGAAGAAGTCGTTAAGTTCTGTGATCGAATTATAAGGTTTTAATTGATTGTTGATTCGTTTTAAGGGTTGTTCCTAAGCCATTGTCCACTAACAAGGATGCCCAGTGTCCAATAAATAAATTGAAGAAATCTTCTTCTAAATTGGGACCGATGGATCCTCCGGGACAGGTGGGACACCTAATGACTCTTGTAGATTAGTATTCATTGTGGTATCTTTTAAAAATCCCTAACTTAACTGAGACATCAGTTGGTAGGATGAGTTCTTGGAATTGTATGACATAGTGACACGTAATGTGTTACGGTACAATTTTGACTTGTTTGTGATTAACGAAAAGACTACCTTTGATTGCTAAATTCTACATGTGTCAATACTATCTATCTTTTCTTGCTTCTTCCTAATGTTCGCATTAGTGATGCAACCATTGAACAAGTACTCATCTCGAATTGAGTTACGTTGTGGATTAATCTCTTTGTATTCCTGAGTGCCATCGAGGTCATGAACCTCATGATTATTTGGCTAAATCTCATTTCCTAGCATATTGTAGTTAGTTCTTGGTGAACACGTTTTCATCACTCCTTTGCAGATCACTAATTGTTTTTATAAGTTAAAACAGTATCCCTTGAGAATAATTGGATTTTCATCACTATACGGATTATTTAAAGTGAGATTTATAAATAATCATTATCGAAGTAAAGTTGTTTATGAAACTCTTTGGAAACTTAATTGTTTTCATAACAAAGAAAATCTTTGTAAATTTATTCTTGATTCTTATATAAGAATTAAGCATGAAAATGTTTTTATTATAAACATGATGATAAAATTTTGACGAACTGAGTATTGCATCGTTAATCTTGAAATTGTATATAGTTGCGCGCCTACTTACAATTTGGAATGGACCATGCAAGGCTGATTAGTAGTCACCATAAAACTAATGAATAAACACTACATTTTCTTTGAAGATTGTGAAAGATTAAATTTTATGAGATCTGCAAGAAGTGAAAAAAAAACTAGGGACATAGTGTTAGGGACACCTACATACGTGCCTGTAGCATCTATTCTTCTGAGTCGAATTTACTCATCTATGGAAATTGTCTTATTTGAAAATTGACAATTCTTTCTTGTCCAATTCTCCCGTAGTGAGATTCTTAGGAAAAGTATCTGATTACCGAGTGTTGATACCCGACTGGATGTATCGACATTCCTATCCTTTCTTTTGATTTTATTTCATTTGAATGACCTGGGTAACGATCCGAGGAGCTTTCGAATGCGTACTCAAATTATGAAAACATGGGATATATTCATATTCGTTAAATGTTTTCGTTTGTATCTGATTTGAAATTCTCTCGCGTAGATTATGCGTTGACCTTACTCTTTTAATGGTAGTTGTGTCTCCATATATCCTTGAATTTGTGAAGGATTATGAGTATTTATTAGTCTTTTAAGAAGTTCACATCTTATCAATGGTAATGAAACTAGAAAGTTAGTAGTGCCAGTAGAATGGATTGATTGATTATGACATGACGACATTGTCTTAATTGATGGGAACTCGAGTAGAATTCCCCTAAAAGATAAGATGTTGATTATCAAAAGTGATCTAAATAATTCTTGATTGATGTCCATATCCTGCATTTAGACTTGAGATTGTGGACACCTTGGTTTCCGGATCTTTGAAGCTACTAGGAATGCACCATGTTCATATGATTAGATAATCAAAGCGGAATTAGAACATGATACATTAACAAGGTGTTTAGACACATTGAACATGAATTAAAACAAAATTGGATTGTTCATTATAGTAATAACAAACAAGCACTAGACGTGTATACATTGAATCCCACGTCTAGTCGACACACGCTTTAGGTTTACATTGTGAATGAATTGATGAATAAAACCTAAGACCCTTGGTTCCTTTTATAGTGTAAGGATTAGGGTTTACAAGAGATAATAACAAATAAACAAGTAAATCTTCTATTTAAATAAACTTATGCAGAATATATCTTGCATGTTTATCTAAATAGAAGCTTCCATAAGCTTATTGTCTACGTTTCTATCAACTCTTAAATTGCATGTAACAATGCTTAGATTGTACATGACAACTCTTGAGCCAACAACGCTGGATTTGCTCTTGTCAACGCTTGGATTGCTCTTGACAACGCTTAGACAATATCTTCATGTTTTCTTCGTTTTTGAGTTTCTGCCACATCAACTTTTTGACCCAACAATCTTCCCCTAGTTGATGTTGGCAAAACTCTATGTGTATCTCTTGTAAGTTGTACATGATCTTCAAATTGCTTCCCCTAAAGTGTAGCATGTATTTCTTCCCCTTTTTGTCACATCAACAAGGAAGTAAACAATGTATGCAATCTTTGAAGATTCTCCAAATGTAGCTCTATGTAATGATCTTGAAGAAAAATAACTATAATATTTTTGATGTAGAAGTAGAGTAACCCAAACCTATGTTCCATATCTTGTACGATGATGTGATGAAGTATGTGGCTGATACAAAAATCCTTTGTGAGACACTGAGCACGATAATGTAACTCCTTCAAGTGATAGAAAATATGTGCATAGAGAACCATAAGAAAAATCACATATTCCTAGACCTTGTATCACTTCATCAGTAACCATGTAAACATAAACAAGTTACCTTTAAAGTCAGTGGCTGGAAGTGCATGACTTTAAGATATGATAGAACACAAACTCGCGAAAATCTTCTTCAATCACCAAACTTACCATAAGAATTCTTCCCCTTAAGCTAACACCTCTTCATGAAGACTTTCATTACCTCACGAATTGTAGCTAACTCGCTTTAAGATCATTAATTCCGTTTAAAAATATCCGAGCCATAAATATCAACATGATATTCTAAATTAAAACGGAGATTCCATGTACCTTCATGTGTATATACCACCTTTTTGTGTGCTAAAAACGTACCAATTTTCTCAAACAGCAGCAATCCTTGTGTTATCTGAGGTCCTCCTTTATCCAATAAATCTGGAATATGTATTGTCACATATCAGACAACACCTAACAGCGTTTTGAAAACCATATCTCGGACAACATTGTCAACGCTGTCAGCGTTTGACTTATTCTGTCAGCGTCTACAATACAAACATCAGCGTTCAACTTACTTTCTTGTCAGCGGCTTGGCTTAACTGATGACATCATCTGCAGCTATGATCTTTACCAGCGGCTAGGAAGACTTAAACAGTAACACTATAATTAGCGTGATATCACCAGTCCAACCCGCAGCCCATTAACTTCATTAATTGAAGAATACTGTGTAGCAGCAAATAGAAAACAATCTAAATCCTTTCCATATTTTACACCTCAAATTACGTACCATCTATTCAGGCATAAAGTCAAAGTGTAACGTAACTTTCATTGGTTTGCTTATTGCTGCTACAAAACAAATACGTGAAGTATCACCATCCCATGCAAATCTTTTCCTCTTTTGGTCATGTGAACAGAAATCGTGTGAACACAAAATATTTGCATAGACCATATTCATGTGAACACATGATTTTCCTCCAATAAGAATCGAATGGCTCACGTCTTTATCGACTTTCCTTTTGTGGCTTCCTTAATTCCCGTAGCAATAAATATAAAAGATACGCATATGTCTTGACAAATATATCGTCCAACGAATAAAAGATATGCATGCATACCAGGATCTTTGATTGCGTGATGTCCTTGTGAGAACAGTCTTTTATGACTTCTTCAAATCAGCAATGACCATAAATCAAAAGTCACGTAGCATAAACCACGAATCTCAAACATATATACTGAAAATACAGGATGTTTTCACTGAAAGAATTGCTATAAATCAGAGATTTTTATACCAAAAATTCATTCCCATATTCTTCGTATATATCCATAACATATTCCTTGATTCACGTAGAGCATAACCAATGAGTGATATGTGGACCATAACATGTAACACTAGCGTTTGAAGTATGCATACAGTACACGTATATGAAATCAAACATTGCATACCTTCATCATGTGACACCAAAACCATCTGTATAAGAATGATATCACACGTGATTTTTTCTTTTGTTACCAAAACTCTACATGAACCATAAAATCTACTTTCTTCTTTATATCGATCTGCTGCTATACCTTCATCATGGATCTAGGGTTTATAAACTTATGCATTGTAACCCTAACTTAGGGTTTGAGAAACAACAAATCACGACCCTTCATATGTTCTTTCAATCACAGACCATATCTTTTTCTGCTTTAAAACAATTTAGGGTTTGAAGAAAACCCTAATTTATTTTTTTAAGTAAAATAGAAAAACCTCGTACCTTCTTTGCAGCCAACTTCGACCTCAAATAACTTTCTGATAAAAGCTCAGATCGAAAATCCCTTCGGTGAGATCCTAGACACAAGTGCCAAGAATCTACAGTTCAAAAATCACGAAGATCCAACGGTTAACGAAGGAGAGATCGTGTTTTGAACATGGCTGTCCACAGAAAACTGCATTCATCCTACTGCTGACTTTGACGCTCAATAACTTTTTCCTAGGGATAAAAGTCAACAATCCCTCCGGTGGATGTTTAGATATATGTCTATATAACACACATAAAAAATTTCGTGACGATCCAACGGTTCAATTAAAAGTTATGACCTTCTGAATACTGCTGCGCACACAAAAACGTCCAGAAAAACCCTAGACGGATTTTTCTTCTTTTCACCATACACGAACACCTTGTTGGTCCTAGCATCACGAGCCGCGAGGCTCTGATACCAATTGTGAAAACCTTGGTTTCCGGATCTTTGAAGCTACTAGGAATGCACCATGTTCATATGATTAGATAATCAAAGCGGAATTAGAACATGATACATTAACAAGGTGTTTAGACACATTGAACATGAATTAAAACAAAATTGGATTGTTCATTATATTAGTAACAAACAATCACTAGACGTGTATACATTGAATCCCACGTCTAGTCGACACACGCTTTAGGTTTACATTGTGAATGAATTGATGAATAAAACCTAAGACCCTTGGTTCCTTTTATAGTGTAAGGATTAGGGTTTACAAGAGATAATAACAAATAAACAAGTAAATCTTCTATTTAAATAAACTTACGCAGAATATATCTTGCATGTTTATCTAAATAGAAGCTTCCATAAGCTTCTTGTCTACGTTTCTAACAACTCTTAAATTGCATGTAACAATGCTTATATTGTACATGACAACTCTTGAGCCAACAACGCTGGATTTGCTCTTGTCAACGCTTGGATTGCTCTTGACAACGCTTAGACAATATCTTCATGTTTTCTTCGTTTTTGAGTTTCTGCCACATCAACTTTTTGACCCAACAGAGATTATACCGTGAATGGTTGTGAATTAGTCATAGATCTTGTAATCTAGAAAGAACTTAAAGTAAATGTATAAAAAGTATTGATCCCAAACTTAGATCGATTTAGCTTTATGTATACGAGATTAGATCAAGTAATACACTTAGAGAAACCTTTGTATATGTATATGACAATCTAAGTGTTACGCGGAATTAACACTTAAACAAGAACACACAAGATGTAAACAAACTTTCACTTTGATTAATGATATCAAACTTGCTTACAATGAAAGTGTTTAACGTATGAAAACTTATATTTGAACATTAACCTAAAGGTCTTCTTTTATAGACATAAGAAGCCTTGTACAATAATCTACGTATCATCTATTCTAGGTAAAGATAAATATATAAAATACATTGTTGTTCCTATCTTTACTAGAAGTAATCTAGAATATAATAAACGTGTAGATCATATCCTTTCATCAGTGCTTATCGTTAATGTGTCAACGCTTGACTTCTTCTTATCAACGCTTGATCTGTCAGCGTTTGTTTTACTCCTGTCAACGCTTGTTTTAATCTTGTCAGCGCTCAAGTAGACGGGCTATAATTTATTCCCAACAATCCTTCCCTAAACTTGATATCTACTCTAGTAATCAAGTTTCTGAATAAACATTAAGGACTAGGAGGAATCTTACAAACCTTCTCATATTGGTAACAAATAAATCTGATCAAATCTTTGGCCACGTCACTTGAATAATCAATTTCCAGCTGTGTGTCCTTCATCTTCTCCAAGACTTCCTTGGACATGAAATACTGTCCATCTACAAGTAGATACTCAGCAAACTTTGTAGAACTCAAATAATAAACACCAGCAGCTGAATACAATCTCCATTGAAGACCACTGAGATCATCTTCAAGATCCTTCCAAATAGCAGGATCTTCATCTCTTGGTCCACACATTCTCTTGAATGTTGACCACAGTTTTATTCCATTGACTGAAGTTGGTGCTTCAGTCTCATACTTGGCCTCTAACAACCTCCATAGGTCTACCAATTCTTCTCTATCAAAACTTGCAAACAAAGATATAAGGGTGGTAAAAGTGTGAACCTCTTTTCCATACCTGACAATCTTCCAAAACCCACATTCATCTTCTTCATAGCTTACAATAGGGTTTCTGGAATCAAGTGGTAACACTTGCACCATATCTGAAGCTTCTAAAGGTGAGAGCTTGAGGCTCTTTCTTATAATAGCTTCACTTGGATGTAATGGATCCATATCTTTGGGAAACTCAAGAGGGACTCCCTTTTTCACTGGTCTGGGAACAAACATTGCCTTCTTAAGTTCCATTTCCTCTACAAGTTCTTCTTTTCTTTCATCAGAAAGAAGTCTTAGAGTGTTTTATTCCTGCACTCTAACCCAAATGGGATAAGCTCTGCACTCCATCTCTTCAAATGTCAAACCAATCAATTTCTTATGAGTCCAACCTGTTCCATGACATCTGAGTAGCGTGTAGTACAACTCCCTTCTATCCCGTTTCAAATTTGAGAGAACATTGCTTGCTTTGTGTTTCAGAATGACCTTGCAATCCTTTTGTACTCTGAGAAGAATCTCGAAACCCCATATCTGATCTGAAATGGTCAAATGTGGATTCTCCATACACCTATCTTCCCAAGCATGGTACATCTGAACAACTTCTAGCATATCAAAATCAACCTGCAATTTCAGCTCATTCAACTTCTCTTTTGCTAGCTCATCACCATACTCAAGTCTTTCTGGTTGTTCTATGATTATTACACTTGAGTCTGAACTGTCTTCATCACTTCCTTCTTGCTCTTCTGAAGTGACAACAAAAGGTGATTCACCCACCTCCTTTCTTTCTTGTTCCACAATTTGTGCAGCCAACCTTCTATCAAACTCAATTTGTGCTGCATTATTTGGAACAACTTCTTCTACCATAATACCCTTACCCTTATTTAATGGATCAACTGTTGGTAAAGTAGATGGTAATACCTGTAAAGAAACCTCTTTGATGATGGATGATGACTGGAATACATCAACCTCATTTGCAGGTCTGTCAACGCTTACTTTTGCTTTGTCAGCGCCCAAGATACTCATGTCAGCGTTCAAATCTGTCTTGTCAACGCTCAAAGTACCTGTCTCAGCGTCTCTTGTAATTTCCTCCAACATGGCTGTAAATGACAAATTTAAGTTTGTAGGAGAGACCAGAGACATATCAAAACCTGTCTGTTTCTTCAAACTTGTTAGGGCCTCAGCAACATCCAAAGATTGACCATCATAAGAGCCCTTATCACTCACATTTATTTGTTCATCCTCCCCTTTGGAAGATTCCTCCACCCCTCTCCTTGTGCTAGCATTCTCCAAGATAACAATCCTCTCCCTCAATTGCTTGAGTTCAAGGCCTTGTGTGCTGACAACTTGTACCAAGTCTGCATTTTGCTTTTGTAAGCTAATGCAGACTGCCGTCAATTCCATCAAAGTCATTGGTTCCAATCTGCCCTCTTCTAAAATGGGTATTTGACCTCCCAAGTTAGATTCATTGGGCATGGATGAGGTCTTAATTATGGTAGGACTGACTTGGCCAGCTTCTAAGCCAGAACCAATAGTCCCAGCCTCATCCATAGCACCAACCACACTTGTGGTGGTGGTTCTCTCTGCTACATGGCTAGGACCACTAGAGGAGAACACTCCAGTAGTCCTTTGGCGTTTTTGTAACCTATATTGTGTTGGAGGAGAAGAAGATGTGGATTGGGTGGATGTTGGTTGGTTAAGGGGTGTTTGGGTCTGTGAAGGATTGGTGTCAACGTTTGAAATAGGCACATCAACGCCAACATTTAATGTGTCAGCGTCGAAGGGTTCTTGGTCAATTTGCATATGTTGTGGGGAATGGGATGGTTCAGGTATTGGGTCAATTTGGGGTTGGGGGTCTGGTTGTGGTTGAGCTGCTTCAATGACAGCAATCATAGCTGGGGTTAGGGGTAGGTCACGATGTGGGGGTGAGTTCATCTTCATAAAAATTGCTTTCTTTTGCACAGGGATCTCATAAAAATCATCATGATCCCTTGTGCAGTAACCTTGGACATCAAAAACCATTTGTAAAAATCTGGGATAAGCTAAAGTCATTTTGTTCCCTTTATTTTTACACATGCCCTCAAAAATCATTTTGGAATAATTAAACTTTTGCCCAGTAGCAATACACACAATAGCACTAGCAATAGATCTATTGATCTCATTGTGTGCAGTGCACTTGGGACTCAAACATTGCAAGAGGACATGTATTAGGTACTTCCAGGCTGGGGGAAACTCCTGTTTATGATATTTATTTAAAGTTCCTTCAGCAGGAAAAGGATAACCCAAAGCCCTTAGTCCTTGTTCTATTTCACTAATGGAGAGGGTGGTTATACCATCAGCATCATCAAGATGCAAAGCTTGGCGTACCAAAGCTTCAGTAACCACCCATGTGCGCCCATGAACAATAGAAGATAATGTAGTCACTCTATTAACTGTTGAGGAACTGACATTGTTCGAAAACTGTTTAATATATGTGACAGGAATGAGTGGAGCATGAGAAAGAGCATACCTAAAGGGGGATGCGTTCAAATACGCCACCATTTGTGTGTATTGGGGAAACAGAGTATCATCAACTTCAAGATATGCTACCATGTTGTGTTGACTTCTGAACCCCAATTCTAAATCACTTGCTTTAAACTTTGGTGCCATTGTTGAAAGCTGTTATGAATGATTGATAAAGATGAAGGTATAGGAGAAAAATTGTGTTAGACAAGAATAATAGGTACCCTGTTTAAAATAGGATCCAAATATATAGGAGAAGAAAATGAATGCGATTGGCCCAAAAATAGGCAAGTATTTTCAAAATGCAATCATGAAAATATTGAAAAAGAATAAATTTATCTCATGCATTAAATGAGAGTTATCTGCTCCCAAAATTACGGCCCAAAAATATGTCAAAAAGTAACAACTGGGTAGGTCCCATTGAGTGTCAACAGTCAAAAACAACCCATCAATGCCCAACGGCTATATTCTTGTCAACGTTTGCCAAAGCCATGTCAGCGTCTAAATTGGTCACAACAACGCTTGGTAAAATACTTGTCAGCGTCCAAAAATAAAAATTTATAAAAATGAAAAATAACCTTAACAAAGTAATTTATCCTAGAGAAGATAACAAAAAGTTGATAATTATTATAGGGCGGCAAGCACTGTCCAGTTATCCACACTTGCTTATGCAAGATAGACATAACAGTCCTCTAGTGTCTCTTGCTAGCCAAAACTCTTAACAACTAAGTTACCTTATAAAACTCTTTGTTACTCCCAGGTAAAACCCATGATAAAAGCAATCCCAAGTCTCCCAACAGACCACAACCAATTCTAGGCCAAAAATGTCTTGGCAGCATGCATAGTATATCAACCTTGCATGCTACAGTGCCTCATAATTTAGTAAAACTAACTCATACTCACCTGTGGACACAATCTAGAATTGTGATAAGAGTATCATAAGGATACCCAAAAGTCCTAAAGATTCCTAAAACCTCCCCTTAAACAGTGATACAAAAGTTGCCAAAAATATGCATGAACATAAAAAAATTTATGTCAAGATAGGAATTGAAAATTCCAACCATCATCCATAAACAAAAACATGCTCAAATGCTTCTCCAATGATCCATAAGAAACTCTGTATCCAATGGTATAATGCTAACACCACCTGCACATTTAGATTGAAAACCACAAAACTAACATTGTTGCTGACAACGCCCCGATAACACTTGTCAGCGTTAAAGAAACACTTGTCAGCGTTAGACAAATATATTGCTGACAACGTCACAAAAACACTTATCAGCGTTCAAGCAACCTTTGTCAGTGTTAGAAAAATAGAGTGGAAAATCTAAACAGACCAATAACAATGCATTATCCTGTACATACTTTTACAAAAAGACTCCAAAACACATATTATGTGAGATTGATCATTCCAATACTTGTTACCAAGTATTGAAACCTTCCAGCATCAAAAGGTTTAGTTAGTAATTCTGACACATTTTCTTCAGTGTCAACCCTATCTGGTTGTATTAAACCTTTTTCAAAACAATCTCTTATAAAATGGTGTCTAATTTCTATGTGTTTAGTTTTAGAATGATGTACAGGATACTTAATAATGCATAAGGTGTTGTTATTGTCAACAAATATCTTGGTATGCATGAAATTATACCCATAGTCCAACAGCTGGTTTTGAATCCACAAAACTTGTCCACAACAAGCAGCTGCAGCCACATACTCTGCTTCAGTTGTAGAATTAGCCACCACTGTTTGTTTCTTGCATTGTCAAGATATCAACCTGCTCCCAAGAAACTGACATCCACCAGTTGTGGATTTTCTATCAAACTTATCACCTCTATAGTCACTGTCTGAATATGCAATCAGCTCCAATGGTGAATCCTTTGGGTACCACAAGCCAAGACTAGGATAACATGTTAGGTACCTAAAGATTCTCTTGACAGCATAAAGGTGACATTCTTTGGGAGTTACTTGATGGCGTGCACAAGCACACACAACAAACATGATGTCAGGTCTAGAGGCTGTGAGATACATCAATGAACCAATCATTGATCTATAGTGCCTGACATCAACATCCTTTCCATCTCC
Source organism: Glebionis coronaria (assembly GCA_025667525.1). NCBI lineage: Eukaryota > Viridiplantae > Streptophyta > Magnoliopsida > Asterales > Asteraceae > Glebionis > Glebionis coronaria. The sequence continues at coordinate 536,473,346 of CM046876.1, forward strand.
AATCTTTCCCCAAGGGTGTTCTCTATCCATAGGAGTAGTATCCCTCATTTCATGTGGAGAAAAACCAAACTTCTTCAAGATCTCTGCCACATATTTATCCTGGGAGATGAAGATACCATCTTCTTTCTGCTGAACTTGTAACCCTAGAAAGAAGTTCATCTCCCCCATTGCACTCATCTTGAATTTGTCTGTCATAAGCTTGGAGAAATCCTCACTCATCTTTGGATCAGTAGACCCAAAAATGATATCATCAACATAGACCTGAACAAGCAAAACATCATTACCCTTCTTCTTTGTAAACAATGTCTGATCTATGGTGCCCCTCTTGAATCCATTGTCCATCAAATAAGTAGACAAAGTACCATACCGTGCTCTTAGGGCTTGATGAAGTCCATACATAGCCTTCTTGACTCTATACACCTTGTCTGGATTCTCTGGATCCTCGAAACCAGGAGGCTGCATCACATATACCTCCTCAACAATTGTTCCATAGAGGAAGGAACTCTTGACATCCATTTGATAGACAGTGAAGCCCATGCAGGATGCAGAGGCTAGAAAGATCCTTATAGCTTCAATCCTTGCAACTGGTGCAAAGACCTCCTCATAGTCTATCCCCTCCTCTTGTGTATATCCCTGAGCCACTAAGCTTGCCTTGTTTCTGACCACAATACCTCTTTCATCTCTCTTATTTATTAGAACCCATCTTGTCCCAATAGGTCTGACATACCTAGGACAATCAACCAGCTCCCAAACATCCTGAATTGCAAATTGGTGAAGCTCATCCTGCATTGCTTCCACCCAACTTGGTTCTTTGAGAGCATCAAATATCTTCTTGGGTTCTTGTTGTGACAGAAAACAGGCAAACAAACATGCTTGCACAAGAGGGGTATCAACCTTCTTGTGAATATTGTAAATAAATCCACCAAGACCTTGATGAGATCTTCTAGTCCGAACAGGAGTCATAATATCACCAATGATTTGAGAAGTGGGATGATTCTTCATCGTAGAAGTGAGAACTCCTCCTTCAAAAAGTCTGGTGTCTTCAATCTCATTATCCATGTTGCCAATATCTTCTTTTTCAGACTCTCTTTCATCAACATGAGGATGAACCTCTTCATATAAATTGGAAGGTTCACCCTGTTCAAAAGTAGAAGAGAAAAGATGTGCAAAAGTGTAGTCAACGCCTGAACCTTGGTTGTCAGCGTTTGAGCTAACAACGCTTGAACTGTTGTTGTCAACGTTTGAGCCATCAACGTCTGAATTTGTCTGGTCAGTGTTAGATTTGCCTTTGTCAGCGCCTAAAGGACCATGCATGTTGTTATCTGGTGATACTTGGGGACCACCATTATCTTTTCCAACAGCAGCAGCAGCAAAAGCATATGTCCATATGGGAATTGTGACATACTCTAGTATAGGAGATGACTTATCTGCTTGTAATCCAACCCTTTCATTAACCTGTGTACCTGAAACATCAACAACTTGTTCTTCCAAAACATTTGGAGTTACCTTCACAATGTCTGGATTAGTGACAAGCATATAATTTAAAGTCCTAGATAAAGGTTCCAAGTCAAACAACCAATTTGGACCACTTTCAGGATCACTAGGTTTACTCTATAAAAACCTAACATGTACTCTCTCAAAAATACGTTTTTCCTTCTTAAGGTAAACCCTATATCCCTTGCTCTGCACTGAATACCCCATGAAATAGCCTTCATCACCTTTTGCACTAAATTTACCTAAGGCATCACTAGTGTCAAGAACAACTACATGACAACCAAAAGGTCTAAGAAAACCAATATTAGGTTTTCTTCCCCAAAGTAACTCATAAGGTGTTTTGTTCTGTATCTTGTTGACCAATGCCCTATTTTGAACATAGCAAGCTGTGTTAACAGCCTCAGCCCAAAAAGCTATAGGGAAATGAGCATCAGCCAACATAGTTCTGGCTGCTTCAATTAAGGTTCTATTCTTTCTTTCTGCAACCCCATTTTGCTGAGGGGTTCTGACAACACTAAATTGCCTAGTAATTCCTTTCCTGGCACAAAAATCATCTAACACTTTATTCCTAAATTCACCACCATTATCACTCCTAAGCATTTTAACTTCATTACCAGTCTTCTTCTCAATCTGAGTGATAAAGTCAATTAAAGTGTCAGCTGTATCACTCTTCATAGCTAAAAAGAAAGTCCAAGTTAACCTAGAAAAGTCATATGTGATGACAAAGCAATATGAATTACCATTCAAACTTTCTATATTGGTTGGACCAAATAGGTCCATATGAAGCAAGTGAAGAGGTCTAATACTAGAGTGCACATGTTTAGACTTGAATGAGACCTTGTGTTGCTTGCCTTTAAGGCATGAAACACAAGAGTGGTCATTGTGGAAAGCCTTTTTAGGCAAGCCATCAACCAAGCCAAGTCTCACAAGCCTGTTTATATTCTTGAAGTTTATGTGCCCTAGTCTCCTGTGCCATAGATTACTTTCATCTACTGAAGCTTTAGCATAAAAACATGACATATTGTTATTCATCCTAATCCCATTCAGATACACATTATATATGTCTTTATGTCTAGGTGTTCTATAGTCAATATATTTCTCATCAGGGATCTCACAATCCTTGCTTAACACCAAACATTCAGTATCAGTAAACAGAACTTTATTTTTGTTATCACAAACTTGTGATACACTAAAAAGATTGTAGTCAAGTTCCTTTTACCAAAAATACGTTTTCAAAACGCAAGTTCTTGGTGAGAAATGTTCCTTTGCCTGTGATAGTACCATATCCGCCTCCAAAGTAAACCTTATCACCATCCTTAATGGGAGTGAAGTTAGTCAGATAATCTTCCTTCCCTGTCATGTGCCTTGAGCATCCACTATCCCAATATCCATAATCATTGACCTGTTTTTGAATGCCCTGCACATAAAGAAAACAAGTTAGTTTTCTTTGGGAACCCAAGCCTTAGCAGTCTTGGATTCATCTGGTTGTTCAACAAGAACATACCTAGTTCTCATAACAACCCCTTGTTCATCCTTCTTTGGATGAAATACCCAGTTAACCCCAATAGGTTTTGTAATGACCTTTGAAATGTAATTAAATCTGTTGTAGGTCATTGAAATCCCATTATCATTAGGGTTTGATCTTTCTTTAGTCTCCATGTCAAGCTTGAAGAAGCTTTAGACCCTTTACCCTGTGGTTGCAAATATTTGGGTCTGGTCACGTTTCTGTCAGCGTTGGATTTGGTCTTGTCAACGCTGAAATTACCCTTGTCAGCGTTGAACCTAGGGTTTTCTACAGAAACCCATTGCCTGTTAGACCAAGTATTTGTCTTTTGAAATGGTCTTTGTCCATGAGTGTTAGACCCTCTAGTGAAGAATGGGGCAGGTCTAACAGCTTGTGGATTTTGCTACACACAAGGTTTGGGTCTGACAACGTTTGACTTTCTAACAGCGTTGACATTGGAAGCGTTGACACACTTATATGTTAAATGTGAAAAGCTACCACAAGTGTAACAGGCTTTTCTAGACACAACCCTAGGTCTAGAAGAGAGAGAACCTGTTCCATCATTACTAACTTGGATTTTAGGTGACCTAGTATTCCTATACATTTCTGCATACTTGACACTAGGTTTTCTAACAGTGTTTGAGCCAAGGTCAACAGCCTTACCAGTGATTGGGTTTGTAACCTTAATAGGGTTTGACTCATTAGGACTTTCACATAATAAGCCACCCTTAACAAATAAGGTAGGATTGGCTTTCTTCCATTCATTCAAGTCAGTCAAATTCTGTTGATACTCTTCAACTGGGGTAACAACTCTTGGTGGAGGAATGAATTCCTCCTCTTGGAGTTCTGGCAAACCAGTCCAAGATAGGTCCTTTTGTTGGACACCATAGAAGTCACCAGCTGGTGGTGGAACCACAGAGTAGTCTTTCATTCCAATCCCAGTCATGTCCTTAGGATCCCTTTGTTTATTAACACATTCTCCTAGGGTTTGTGTGGCCCTATCAAATCTCTGAATTTTAAGGCCAACATTATCTTTATTCTTAATGGCCTCATCTAACTTAGCCTGTATTTCACTATTAACCCTTTCCATGATGTTCCTAACATCATTGCTAGCATCTAACTCATGTTTTAAAATATTTATTTTATCCTTTAAATCAAATTCCATTTTATTGTATTCAGAAACTGTTTTCTCAGTTTGAGTGAGAGCTAATTGATAGTTAGACAGTTTGCATCTCTCAGTACTCACATCATCTAACAACTTTACCACCTCTTTGTTGAGTTTCTCAGTATTAAACCTACATCCTTTACTACAAAAAGCATCATTGTATACCTCATTATCTGATGAAGAGGAGGAGTGTGCCATGAGAGCATATTGAACATGCTCTTCTTTTTCAATCTCAGCGACCAAGGCTTTATCCTCTTCTACATCCTTAGCCAAATAGCTCCAATCCCATCCCATACCATTAATCTCTTGAACTGCAACCATGGACTTAGGATCCTGAGCCTTAACCCTTTGGCTTAAGGGTTTGCCACCATCAAATCTTCTAGGAGATCTACATTCCCTCATGAAGTGCCCCATACGATGACTATTGTAGCATTCAACCTTAGATTTATCAAATCCAGCAGTGTCCTTTACATTGAAGGTCATCTTCTTCTTAAACCTTCTGTTCCATCTGTTTGCTCTTATACTAGCAAGAGCCATGTTCCACTTAATATCCATTTCCTCCAAGTGCTCATCACTTATCTACTCAAGGTCCTCATATGTAATCACTGAACCATTGGGCAACGAAGCAATATAAGCACATACAGTATCTAGATCCAAACCAGCAGGTTTAACTCTTGGTGAGTCACTTTTGTATGTGTCAGCGTCTGAATAGGAGGCGTTGACAGGACATGTTCCAGCGTTGACACATGATGATCCAGTAACTGGATGCATGTAAGAGTCCTTCTGATTAAATTTACCTTCACTATGTCAGAAGAAGGCCATATTACTGTTAATAGACTTACTTCCATGCTCCAAAAGGGTTTCATTCACCAACAGCCTTAGTTTGTTGTAGATGTCATCAAAAGTAGAACTTTTGTGAGTGTTGTTGGCAAGTATGGATCTTGTCTCAATCTTCCACGCATCACCAAGACTTTTAAGAAAAGTGGCATTAATGTCAACATCACCAAGTTGTGTCCCCATGAAGGACAATTTGCTTGTAATGTCAAGCAATCTGCTTCTCACACTGCTAAGCTTCTCATTGGGTTGAGCTTTGAAAACAGCATAATCATGCATGAGTTGCTTCTTCTTTTCTTCCCTAGTATCTTCATTGCCACCATATGCAACTTCAAGAGCTGCCTAAGGGTCTTTAGCAGAATCATAACCTCTGTATTTATGCTGGTTCTCTTGTCCCAAAGAGACTTTCAGAATATTTAGGGTTTTTATATCAACCCTTCTCTTTGCTATGTCTGTAGCAGACACAACTCTACCATCACCAGGTTTTTCTTTCTTATCTGCTTCTGGACATCCAGCAACAGCAGTTCTTGTAGCAATAGCAGCAGCAACCTTTTCAGCTCTATTGAATGTGTTTCCATATTCAATGATCTCCCAGAGAGTGTAGTCATAGATCCCCAAATATTGCACAAAGTTGAATTTCCACAATTCAAAGTTGGTTGCATCAAGCATGGGAATCTTGATGTTTGGAAAAGGTGAGGAGGAAGAGGTTATTTCTGGATTTGACATGATGTTGTTTTAGGGCTTTGAGAAAATTAGGGTTTTGATGATTTTAGGGTTCTTGTGTTCTTTAAGATCAAAAGTTCCTCAACAAGCTCTAATACCACTTGTTGATCCCAAACTTAGATCGATTTAGCTTTATGTATACGAGATTAGATCAAGTAATACACTTAGAGAAACCTTTGTATATGTATATGACAATCTAAGTGTTATGCGGAATTAACACTTAAACAAGAACACACAAGATGTAAACAAACTTTCACTTTGATTAATGATATCAAACTTGCTTACAATGAAAGTGTTTAACGTATGAAAACTTATATTTGAACATTAACCTAAAGGTCTTCTTTTATAGACATAAGAAGCCTTGTACAATAATCTACGTATCATCTATTCTAGGTAAAGATAAATATAGAAAATACATTGTTGTTCCAATCTTTACTAGAAGTAATCTAGAATATAATAAACGTGTAGATCATATCCTTCCATCAGTGCTTATCTTCAATGTGTCAACGCTTGACTTCTTCTTGTCAACGCTTGATTTGTCAGCGTTTGTTTTACTCCGGTCAACGCTTGTTTTACTCTTGTCAGCGCTCAAGTAGACTGGCTATAATTTATTCCCAAAAAAAGATGTTTCTGTTATCTAAAACTTTAGGAGGTATTTGCTGGTGAATTACCTAGACTTTCCCCATTAAGGAAAGTTGAAATTGGTATTGATTATATTCCCGATGTTGCACCTGTGGCATGTGCACTTTACGTCAGCACCATCTGAATTAAAGGAAGTACCGTACAACTGAGAGAGTTGTCGGAGATAGATTTTATTCTACCAAGCTCGTCATCATGAAGAGATATGGTGTTATCATTCCTTATGTTTGTTGAATTACCATGAACTAGGTAAATTGATGATAAAAAAAATCTATATCCACTACCCAAGATGATAGATTTGTTCGATCATTTACAAGGTTCTAGCATATGTTTTAAAGATTTGATCCACGGCATGGTTATCATCAACTTTGCGTCCGCGAAAAAGATTATCTATTCCAATCACTACATCCAGAACTTGTAATGAACATTATGAGTTTCATGTTGTGTCGTTTGGATTGACCAATGCACATGTAGCATCCATAAATATGGTGAATCACGTGTGTAGGCTGTAATTTGATAAATTCATGCTGGTGATCATTAAGTAGCATTTGTTTGTTTATAAGAATAAGAATGAGTTAATAATTATTTGTAGAATGCCCTAAGTCGGCCGAGTAGTGAAAACATGTACCTTGAATATTTAACATGTGATTAAAGGCTTAATCCTTTACAGTATTTGACCGTGTGATTAATAAATAATGGAATCTATATTGACTTTTCAAAGATTAGAGCCATTTGAGACTTTGGGTTTTACCAAAAAGAAAGTGCAAATATGTTTTGACAAATATTTTATCAAAAGGACTTTTAAGGAATCATTCCCTTAAACCCAAAACATTTAAGTAAACTCCTGTTTAGGGGTAAATGTTTGTGTATACCTCAAGACAACCTAAGAGGGATTGAGGAAACCGTTAAACCATGACTTAAAAATTGAAACGACAATTTTTGCTTTTCGACTAAGAAAATTTTTACCAAAGAATAAACGAAGGTTTTTTGAACATTCACGGATCTTACTAATTATTTCCGATAAATCAATAAAAATTGTGTTAATTAAATTCAAATTTATTTGAACATTTTTTTATATAATTGTTCGAACTAAGAAATTTAAAATTTTACGTTTACACTTCATAAAAATTTACTATTTATTATTTAATTACTTGTAATAATTATCGACGCTTTAAAACGTCGGATTGAGCAAAACTGATAAAAACAATAGTTGAGATAGAACTAAGACTTAGGAAATGTGAAGAAAGAATTTTCGAATAAATACGGTCATGATATTTATTCCATCTAGGAAAGCGAACGTAATTACTGACACATTATATAGGAAGGATAAAGAATCAATTAGGATGTGTTTCTTAATAATGACTGTGCAAAATAAATTGCCGAACAATATAAAAAAAATAAACGATGTTTAGGGGTTCACGGCTAATGTGAACCATTAGAATTGAGAAGCCGATGGCGTTAAATGTATAAAAGGCCACTTGTGATTGTCTAAACATGGAGGATTTTTAGATTTAGTTATGTTGGAATCTCATAGGTTTAAGTAATCTATTCATATTATTTCTAAATTAATGTATCTCTGTCTGAAGAAGTCGTACTAATGGCAAATTATGAAGGCAGACATCGCCTCATACATTAGTAAACGTCTAACTATTGCAAAGGTCATCATCTAAATTTGATTCGATTTGGGTCATCGTCGACAGACTGACCAAATCTGCTAATATCATTCCTGTTAATGATAGATTCTCGATGAAAAAATTGACTCTTTTTTTATTTAAAGGAGTTATGTAAGCATGGTGTGCCTGTATCGATCATATCTATCAAGATCCTCGCTTCGCATCAAATTTCTAGAGATTTGCTCAGAAGTCATTGGGAACGAACCTTGATGAGAGTACTATTTACCATCCTAATCGAAGGGACGAGGCAAAGTAACGATACAAAACACTAGAAGTCTTGTGTTATGCTTGAATAATTGACCTTTGGTAATAAACCGTATAATCGTTTTCATTTGGAGAGATTATCATTGAAAACTATCGTATTAGGATCGAGATCGAATCTTGTGAGGATATATATGAGAGCATCTGTAAGCAGGAGTTGGGATGAAGACACCCGACATACACCCATTTTGAGTTGGACATGTCTTTTAGGTTTAAGGTTTCCTATGATGGCGAACCTAACCTTACAAAATACTCGACCCGCGAGACCTGAAATGATTGTTGAAATTAGGATCTGATTATTGACTGCCGGTAGTGGGCAGGAGGTTATGTGAATATGAAATGTAGATCTTGAAGTGTCAGATGAGTAGCGAAGTTATGCCAAAAAATTTAACCATGGAAAAATGAAATGATGAGCTGAAAGATCATGGGATATAAGTCCCCGTTGTATGGGACCATTGAGATGATGTAAAAGATTGGTTTGAAAGGCATATAAGCTGGATCTACCCTAGGACTTCAAGAGCTGCGTGAATTATGTTTCGTATATCGAACTTGATAAAATGTATATCAAGTGAAAATCTGATTGTTTCTTAGTAAAGTTTAGATCGGCGAAAAGTGCATTCATCAGAAATCCATGAACATCATGGATAGAGAAAGTAAGTCAACATTTAGCCTGATCTTATTCCCGTAGTTATGTTTGATGAAACTCGCGTATTGTAATGAATTACACTTGTGAGAAAAGACCGAATGTGGAGGAAATACCCACATGGCTTTAACTCTATAAGAAGCGAGTAGTAAGATAAGATGATCTTTGAGGACAAAGATCCTGTTTAGGGGTAAATGTTGTGACAATCCGTCAATTTATGGTTGATATTTTATTCTCAAGTGTTATTTAAAAACATTATTTTAATGTTATATTATGAACTCACTTATTTTGGGAAGAAATTTGGATTTACGTCTTGAAGTAGCATCGACTACGTCTAAACCGGAGGATTCAACGTTACGTGCTTACGTTTACATACACCATTTTGGTGACAGTCCGACATTTCAGAAAATAAATTTATCCGTGAATATTATTTTGAGATTTTAAATTTGTGTTGGTTCATCAACTCACAAATTTACGTGAAGAGATTAGGACTTACGATTATAATTTAACATCCTTTACGACTAAACCGGAAACCTTAGGATTACGTATTTACGTTTTCGAACTCCGTTTTGATGAGATAATTTTTATTAGGTTCGTCTTGTGTCGTTGATTCATAATTTATAAAAACGTTTTTCATAAAACGACCCGAGGGCACGCAAATCGAGGAAACTAGAATCGAGGAGTACCCGTAAATAAATGAGGATGAGACAAGATAAATCTTGCCCCACCCCCACTCATAACCGGCCAAAACTATGACCCAACACCCTTAGGTGTCAACACTTAACAAATAAGTGTTACACATGTTGCTAAAGCTTACAAAGTAAGCAACTACACCTCAAAACCATTTACTTGCAACTCAAAACCATTTTCACACATTTAGATACATGCAAACCACCAAAAACACAAACTCTCTCTCTCTAGCCATTTTTGGTCGTCCCATCCTCACCTTAAACCACCCATTTTGATCAAATTTAACCACAAATCCTATGTTATCTCTACATATGATGAAGCCATTTTCAAGCTCTATTGATTGGTGGTGATTTTAACATCCAAGGAGAATATTTGGTGATGTTCAAGGGCTGATTTCTACATGAAGTTTACAAGTATTGGTGGTCTTGAAGATTGGTGTTGATCTATCACAAGTTTCTCCATCAAAAATCCAAGCCTTGATGAATAGCTACATAATCTTGGTGGTATAGAGATTGTTCTTCCCATCCTCTTGTTATTTTGATTATGTAATCTTGTATTTTCTTTTACTTATGTATATGTATATGATGATGAATGATGATTAAAAATATTGTGTGGGGATTTGGTGTTGATAAACATGGGTAAAAAGATGAAAAACTATATGTAAAAGTGGTTAATCTTGCTTAATTTAGTAGGCTGTATAAAAACAGTAAATATCCATATGATGAACTGATAAAATGGTATAGATGAATTGATATACAGTGAGTATTGAGATTACACATGTGAGAGTTGGCCATGCAATGGAATCATAAAAATGAGTGAGATATGATCAAAACAAGTTTAGAGTGCAAATCTGAGTACACTGTTTTGGACGAATTTTATAAAATACTTAGAGGTTGATTCATCAGTAGCTATACAGGAATAAAATGAATCACATATCATTTAGTTTCTGTGATAAAAATTTGGGGTTCTATATCCATGTAGAACTCTAGATATGATCATTTTAGTAAACTAGATTTTTAGGACTGATTTTGTGAAATTAAAGTTTAATATTATTATATAAGCACTCAAATATATATAGTATAAAATATGAATTAAAACCCACTAACTTATATATTTCATTTATATAAAAATGCATAAGGATAAATAAATGGATATTATATAAAATGGTAGTTTGGTAAGTTTTATAAGTTATAAAAACTATATACTAAGTTTTACGTCTTTTTGGCTAAAACCGAAAGATTAACGTTTTTGTTAAATAAAACTTAGACGGTTGGACCCGTCTAATGTAAACTTTTATAAACTCACATACTGATATATAAGCATATATAACAAGTAAAAATCGATAAAACCCGAGTTTTACAACATATAGACATTAACGGGCCAAAGTAGCCTTAATGGACAATAAACCCGACTAATTTGGTAAAACACTTATAAACTTATTTATTGGGCTTAACCCATTTGGGCCCAACATATAAAGTATAATACTGATAATAAAAGTATAATTGGACTAATGAATAGTATTAGGCTTGTAACAGGCCCATTGGGCTTTAAAATGTAAACTAGTTGAACTAGTGTAACTAGTCTTGAAAATTACCAACACATAAACACTATAATGAATGAGTAAAGATGTATAAACCCACTTGATCATCATCATATATATAAGATCATCATATGTATACATAATTGTTATTTTTATAAAGTCATTGGACAAGAGTCTAAGACAAGTGTTATTCGTCTAGGTTTCCGTGATTGAAGCACGCACCGTACATCCAAATTGCCGATAACCGCCTTCCCACATCAACGTGAGTTCATAGCCTCGCACTCTTTTAAATGTTTTTATGAAATGTTTTATAAACCCGCGAGGAAGATAACATGTTAGTTTTTATGAAATAGGACACTAGTTGTCCCAATTGTTTGTTTATTGATTTGGACCCGAATGATTGTATGACCCGATGAATGATTAAATGACCCGATAGATGAAATGAAATGGATTATTAAAGTTAGGTTATGTCACTAAAAGTCCCATTAACATGAATTGTGAACTACCGGGATTTGGTAGACGCTTATGCATATAATAGTACTATTTGGGGACGATCACCCCAGTTCGCGCCTTGACGGTTGATCCCCGTCGTGCCACATTGATTGGTACGCGAATTTATGTATGAGAAGATTTACACAAGCGTGATTATTGTGACGAAACGCTAATTTAGATGGGCAAATTGAGTTTCGGGCTAGCTACCCGTTGTTTGTTGTAGTAAGGTAACAATGTCATGCGGCTTATAATAATCCAAATAACGAAAATACTGCTTTATGCATTGAATTACGATATATTGCCTGACTAGCGATACAGGGTCTTATTATTGATATTATGTTCGTGTTTTGGTTTTACATAACCATATTCATATAACGATTTTTATTCAACTCCATACAACGTTATAAAACGTATTTTATGATGTTTTTAACGACAATGGTTCGTATAATGATTTTGAAGGCGAAAGCCTATATTATGATTTTTGATAAAGATTTGTATAAAATGACTTTGGCTATTTTATGGCCTATTACAAAGATTTGTACAAAAATGATTTTCAGTAATAATTTTATACCGATGTTATATTGATGGATTTCATTAAACTCTATGAATTCACTCGGCGTTTTCGCTGACCTTTTCTTTTAATATGTTTTATCTCAAGTACTTGAAGGTAATTCTCGGGAAGACAACAAGAATTCATGGCCCGCACTTAAATAACAAATTTCCATTCAAATGCTTTGTAAAAATTGTATGAAATACTATGACTTGGGACCTATGTAAACTTGATATTCATGAATGGAAATGCTTTATTATTAAACGACGCGATTTTTAAGCGTTGTCTATGATGTGAGTAATGTGTTATCCCGTAACACCAACGAGTCTTCCGCTGTATTGAATTGTATAAATTTGGGGGTGTTACAATGATGATGGTATCTTATGGCAAGGCACTAGATTATGTGTTCCTGATGACATTACACTCAGGGAGGCTTTGTTGACTGAAGCTCACAGCTCTCCATTCTCTATTCATACTGGTTCTATCAAGATGTACCATGACATCAAGCAGCATTTCTGGTGGAGTGGTATGAAGCAAGATGTTGCTACCTTTGTCTCCAAATGTCATACCTGGCAGCAGTTTAAGATTGAGCATCAACGAGCTAGTGGTTTACTACAACAATTAGATATTCCAGAGTGGAAGTGGGACAAGATCTCCATGGACTTTGTCACTGGACTTCCACAGACCCAAAAGAAGCATGATGCCATTTGGGTTATTGTTGATCGACGGATCAAATCTACTCATTTTCTACCAATCCGCAAGGATTATCCAGATAGCAGATTGGCAGATATCTATCAAAAGGAGATCATGAGACTACATGGTACTCCATCTAGTATCGTCTCAGACAGAGGTCCTCGTTTTACATCTCGGTTCTAGAGAAGTCTGCAGAAAGCTTGGGGCACCAGACTTAAGCTTAGCACGGCTTTTCATCCTTAGACACACGGATAGTCGGAGCATACCATTTAGACACTAGAGGACATGCTGCGAGCTTGTGCTTTAGAATCACAGGAAGTTGGGACGACTATATCTTCTTAGTAGAGTTTGCATACAACAACAGTTGGAACGCCAATATATCAAGTGTGCACCATTTGAGATGTTGTATGGCAGGAAGTGTCGTGCCCCAATCTACTGGGATCAGGTTGGTGAGCGAATTCTTGAGGGTCCGGAGATGATAGAGGTGACCAATGAGAAGGTTGATGTCACCAATGCGAAACTGCAGGAAGCTCGGACACGTCAAAAGAACTATGCTAACAAGCACCATAGAGATTTGTATTTCAACGTGGGTGATCATGTCTTCCTCAAGGTATCTCCAGCACGTGGAGCCAAGCGTTTTGGAATCAAGGGAAAACTCAGCCCTCGTTTCATCAGACCATTTGATATTCTCGAACGTGTCGGTGAGGTATCGTACCGTCTGGCGTTATCTCTGCAGCTATCTCACGTCCACAACATATTCCGTGTGTCCTTACTCAGAGGGTACAACTATCATCCCTACATATGGTTTAGTATCCACTCGAGCAGATTCGTAAGGATCTTTCTTATGTCGAGGAACCCGAAAGAGTTCTTGATCGTCAAGAGCGAGTCATGAAGAAGAAGACGATTCTATTCGTCAAAATCCTGTGGAGGGACCATCCTGAGCGGGAAACCAGTTGGGAGACGGAGGAGTCTATCCGGAGTTCTTACCCTCATTTCCAGTTTTGATTCGGGAATGTTCTCTTTCAGTTTATGTTATCTATAATTCGGGGACGTATTATTCTTTTTAGAAGGGAAGAGTTGTAAAACCCGCATAAAATACCCATGAACAGTACACTACATGAAAACACGATTAAATTAAAACTTTCTATTGATAATATACGACACGTGTCACGAACATTTAATTACAAGTATAAGTATATTATTAATGCACGATAAAACATTTACGTATATTATTAAATTCACGACATTTAAAACATGAACACATACGAATATTATTTAACACGAAAAACAAATGAATTGGTGTTGGGATTTGTGTTGGGTCGCGGAAAATAGAAAAGAAAAGGGAGGGCCTTTTGGCCCGACCCATTTAAAATCCATGTGTACCAAATAATTATTCCAAGGAAATTCATATTGCATCTTTTAGAAAAAATCAACAAACCCTAGCCCCCTTCTTTCCTTAGCCGCGGCATAGCAAGAACCAAGAGGGAAGAATTGTTTGTTTTTTATCTTGAATCCTTATGTGTTTGTGTTCGTGATTAAACCTTTATTCATCCACACATTCGGTAAATTAACCAAACCTTAATCTCTTTATTTTATTTTCGATTATATGAACATGGATCTTTAAAACATAAATTAAAACATGCTATGTTAAGGGATTAACCAAGTTACGGGTGTTTTTGGTTTGTTTTGTGTTCGGCAACACACCAACCGAGACCTCCAAGGTCTCGGTGGTCTTTTTCCACCAACAGCCGAGACCCCCCAAGGGGTTCGGTGGTGATTGTGTTCGGGCAGCAGCAAATCAAGGCCCACGGTGGGACCTTGGTGCTAGTAGTGGGGACCGGCTTATGCCGATGGGTACACGGGTCACGGCGGGGGAACATCGGCTAGGCCGGTGTGAACCTTTAGCCTAGCAGTGGCAATCGACGGCTAGGCCAAGGCCACAGCCGCCGGTCAAAACCACCAGCCGTTGGCTGAATGGTGGTGTTTGGTGCTCGGTTTGGTTTGTCTCGGGTTTAGGGCTCGGGTACATTTTATTAGCCAACGTTTTATTAATTAATTAAATTAAATTAATTAACATGCACTATTTATTAATTAATTAAAATCATGACTTAGTATATTTAATTTAATTAAATAAATCATGTTATAACCTAAGTATTTTATTTGACTGACAACGACCAAAATATATATATTCAACCCGTTATTATAATGACACTTTGTATTATAAATAAGAGCTTTCGATACTTAATATATTGCGTTTTATATGCAGGTATGAAGTATAAGAACCAAAGTGAAGAAAATACAAAGAAGGGTCCTTGTTGTGCAATTTAGCCAAACTAATGAAAGAAGATTCTGGAACGCACAAAAGTGCGGCGCACATTGCCAGAAGTGCGGCGTACATTCCCGTATCCAAAGTGCGGCGCACTTTTCGGATAAATGCGGCGCACATTTCATCTCAGCCAGCACTATAAATAGGAGCCACTTCTACACTTACAACATATCTCATCTTTCAAATACTACTCTAAACCGAGAATTCTTAGCTTTCTAGTAATATTTTCAGTATTATCCACTTTTGGGAAATACTTGTAACGAGAGAGTATTCCACTCTTCGATTCTTGGAGGAATGATACAATCGTGACACTTGTGTACTTGTTCATTTGATCAAATCTAAGTATGATGTTCTCTTACTCTTTTCCATTTGTTACTTTGATTACTATGTTAGGCTAAGCTATTTGTGACTATATGGGTATGTGACTATGATTAAGTGATGATGCTATGATATGATCCTTTATATTTTATTTCAAGCTAATGTTGTAGAACCATTTTACCACCTCGTTCTAAAACCATATTTTATCTAGAGTTGATTTGTTACGATGGCTTGGCGTTGAGAAACGCAAATTGTTGTAATAAGTTTTTAAAGACTTGTCTATGGTTTTGAGTCTTTGGTTGGAGAGATCCGCTTAGAAACCTTGATAAAATATTGAACTCGTTGGCAACTTGTTTTGAGCTTAGTCGCTTGAATAAACATAAGTCTTCAATCACCCTAAAGTAAATTGTGCAAATGCCATTTTGACGAAAAAGGATTATCACTCTTTACCTACATAAACATATCTCGGTCATTATTATCATCATCACGAATTCATACGAACTATCCCATATTAGTCATATCTGTGACTATTGTTATTCATATCAACCATTTCTTTCTTCAATTATTATATTGACTACGAAAACGAAACTAAGTCTCAGCGAACGATCATGGCTTACCACTACAAGCTATATTACGAACAAAAGGGTATACTTGCCCGTGTTTATATTCTAGTCCCTTGTTTTGTCTAAACCTTGTAACATAAATTTAAGACTTGCGAAACGAACATCAAGTTTTTGGCGCCGCTGCCGGGGACTTATAATCCTGTTTTGTAACCAAAATTTCCGTAATATTTGAAGAATTGAACCGTTTCCCACCCAAAACAAACCAAATTTTTTCCTGCAGTACAGAAAGTACGCCGCACAATCCAAAAGGTGCGTCGCACTTCCTGTAGAGAACCAAGGTACGCCGCACATTTCACAAAGTGTGACACACATTTCTTCTGTAAACCCAAAAACCTTTGTTGGATGCACACCCGTTCATCCAAAACTCCACCATTATCACCATTGTTAGAACCAGAACGTACCCTTAACCGAAGGTTACGTAGACTTCACCTTCGTGTACCTTTCGATAGGAGACACGAGCAACCTCAACCTCGCAAAATCAACCAACCTTTCGACAACCTTTCTCAATTCCTATTTCTCACCAAACTCATCAAACGTTATGATCTAATGTCGGACACCGATGATGAACCAATGTGGTCAGTCGATAGAGTTGTAGCACCAACTCCTGGCTTCACAATCGTTTTACCTAAATTGCGAACGATTTTGCAATCAAAGGAAACCACTTGACACTTGTCAAAAACCACCAATTTGATGGTCGAATAAACACCGATCCTCACAAACACATCCATGAATTTAGCGGAATATGCAAAATGTTTAACTATGGAGAAGGACAGGTCGAAGTCGTTCAACTCATGATGTTTCCATCATCCCTCACTGGAGAAGCCAAGTCGTGGCTCGACAAACTTAATGAAGGAACCATTCGAACATGGGAAGGTCTTAGAACCGCTTTCATTAGCCGATTCTTTCTTCCTGTCCTATTTGAAAAACTCCTCAGAGAAATCCGAAGCTTTTCTCAACAAGATCGAGAAACTCTCATTGACGCATGGTTAAGAATGAAAGAATTACTCAGATGTTGCCATGGTCATGGACTAAAAAAGGAAGGAATAATAAAGATTTTCTATCATGGTCTTGACGATGCTACCCAAGATGCATTGAACGCCGCAGCGGCCAGTATCTTCCTTTATAAAACCCCTAACCAAGCTTACCAATTATTAGACGATAAAGTCTTACTCAAGCTTGATTGGTCCAAAAATCACAAAAACAAAAACCCACGAAAAACTATAGCTTTTGTTGAAGAAAGCAACAACCCACCCGACACTGAAAAAATTATGGCTCGTATGGACACCATGACTCTCAAAATCGACACTCAATATAAAGAGATGAAAAACAAAAGTCATGAAACTTGCAAACACTGTGGAGGAAACCATCCTTCTAGTGAATGTGATGACGATGACACACCTATGACAAAGGAAGAAGAAGCCAATTTCATGAACACCTTTCGTCGAACTCGATTTTATAACGATTATCGTAATCGTGACCGCGATAATTGGAGATCTAACGATAAAACAAGTTATGATCGAGACGAAAAGAAACCTAACCAAACTGAAGACAAACCCAACCTCGAAACCAAGCTCGACAATTTAATTGAATCTCAAAGAAAACCCAACCTTTTCGTACGAGATACATTCACTGACCTCAAAACAAAGTTCGAAACTTCAAACAAAAACCACCAAGCTTCCATTCAAAACCTTGAAGCTAAGTTTGATCGTTTTGCCGATAAACAATCGAATCGTGCTTTTGGTTCTTTACCAAGAGACACCAACCCAAACCCCAAAACCAACAAATATCAACCACCGCAAGCTCGTAATGAACATGTGAATGTTGTATTCACGCGGAGTGGTTATCTTACGAATCACCTACCAAACCTACCCACGACACACCAATCGAAAACCTACTCGATGGTGACGATGAGGATGAAGCTCAACCAACCAAAACCAAACCCACTAAAAACTCAAACCCAACACCCAAACCATATAAACCAAAAGTACCATACCCCTAACGCTTACGCAAGCAAAAGATGCAAGCTAAGTATGGTAAATTCCTCGACTTAATCCAAGAAGTTCGAATCAACATGCCTTTAGTCGATGTTCTGGCTGAATGCCAAACTATGGCAAATTTCTCAAAGAACTTATCAAAAGCAAACATGTGTTTGAAGATGTATCTTCTGATTTTCTAAATGACGAATGTTTTTCCAATATCCAAAACAAAGTACCACCAAAACTTGGACATCCTGGAAGTTTTCTAATTCAATGTACTTTCCATCACTCATACTCTTGTAACGCCTTGGTCAATCTTGGCGCTAGTATCAACCTCATGCCATACTCCGTGTATGCTAAACTCTCAAAAGATGTTCTCAAACCCACAAAGATGAGTGTTCACCTCGCGGGTCGTTCTTTTCAATACCCAATGGGAATAGTCGAAAACATGCTCGTTGGAGTTGTAAAATTTATTTTTCTTGTCGACTTTGTAATCCTAGAGATGGAAGAAGATAGCAAGTTACCACTTATCCTTGGTAGACCTTTCTTGCATACAGCTGACGCTGTGATTCGTGTAAAACAAAAACAACTCAACCTTGGAGTTGGATAAGATAGAATTTCCTTTTCTATCGATGAAGCAATGAAACACTCTTATTCTAATGACGATAATTGCTTTAGTATTGATGTCATTGACGAAGTCGTTGAAGCCGATTTTGACGCTCTTCTTGATGAAGGAAGCAAAACTTTATATTTTATCGAAGGAACCATCCTCGAAGAAGAACTTTTTGCTGAATTTGACGCCTTCATAGCCATAACTTTGAAACCATAACTTTCGACAAACCTATAGAAACACCTGAAGAAGAAAAAGAAACACCATTTGAAACCATAACTTTCGAAACCGATTTCAATGTTAAGAAATTTGTGGAAGAGCCCCCTATAGATTTAGAACTTAAACCTCTTCCTGAACATCTGGTATATGTGTTTCTTCACAAAGAAAAATTACTGCCTGTAATTATTTCCTCCCAACTTTTGGAAGAACACAAAAACGATCTAATTGAAGTTCTCAAGAAGCATAAACAAGCTTTTGCTTGGAAAAATCTGATGTTCCTGGCATATGTTCATCGTTCTGTAAACACAAAATCCAACTTTTGGATAACAAGAAACCGATTGTTGAAAAACAACAAATACTAAATCCTAACATGAAGGACGTTGTTAAAAAAGAGATCCTTAAACTCCTCGATTCTGGAATAATCTACCCAATCGCAGATAGCCCTTGGGTTAGTACTATTCGTTATGTACCTAAAAAAGGAGGTATCACTGTAGTAACTAACGAAAACAATGAGTTAGTTCCAACACGAACCATCACCGGATGGAGAGTTTGTATTGACTATCAAAAATTAAATGACGCAACTTTGAAAGATCATTTTTCTTACCCTTTATGGATCAAATGTTAGAAAGACTCACATGGAATGAATACTTTTGTTTCCTCGATGGTTTTTCTAGATATTTTCAAATCCCAATCAACTCTATGGACCAAGAGAAAACCACGTTTACTTTTCCATTTGGAACTTACGCGTATAGGCGTATGCCTTTTGGCCTATGCAATGCACCTGCTACTTTTCAGAGGTGTATGATTGCAATCTTTCACGATATGATTGAAGAATCAGTCGAAGTCTTCATGGACGATTTTTTCGTCTTTAGAAATTCTTTCGACACATGTCTTAGCAATCTTGATAGAATGTTAGCACGATGTAAAGAAGCAAATCTTGTGCTAAACTGGGAAAATGTCACTTTATGGTCAAAGAAGGAATTGTGTTTGGACACAAAGTGTTTGGCGCAGGCTTAGAAGTTGACAAATAAAAAATAAAAGTAATCCCAAAACTCCCACCACCTACTAATGTGAAAGACATTAGAAGTTTTTTAGGTCATGCCGGATTTTATAGACGACTTATCAAAGACTTTGCGAAGATCGCAAGACCTTTAACTCAACTTCTAGAAAAAGAAAGAACATTTGATTTTAATGATGAATGCCTTTTAGCATTTGAAAATATTAAAGCAAAGCTTACATGCACACCAATTATTACAACCCTAATTGGAATCTTCCATTTGTGCTTATGTGCGATGCAAGTGAACATGCCCTTAGAGCCGTCCTTGGACAAAAAGATGGAAAACAATTTCACCCCATCTACTTTGCTAGTAGAACTCTAAACGCAGCCCAACAAAATTATACCATCGCGGAAAAAGAACTCATGGTTGTAGTTTATGCGTTTGACAAATTTCGATCATACCTAGTATTGTCAAAAACAATAGTTTACACCGATCACTCAGCCTTAAAATACTTGTTTAGAAAGTAAGATGCCAAACCTCGTGTCATACGATAGATATTGCTTTTACAAGAATTTGATTTAGAAATTAAAGATAAAAAAGGAGCTGAGGATGTTGTTGCCTATCATTTATCTCGCATAGTGAATGATGATTCTAGCGATAATGAAATCGATGATTTTCCCGATGAACACATAATGCAAATAAATACTAACATTACACCATGGTTCGCAGAATTTGCAATCTATTTGGCTTTAGGTATTTTACGAAAGGGAAAGACATATCAGCAAAAGAAAAGATTCTTTTCTGAACTTAAAAAATACTTTTAGGACGATCCTCACCTGTTTAGAATATGTTCCGATGGAATGATCCGACGTTGTATTTCCGGATCCGAATCTCGAAAAATTCTCGATGAATGTCACTACGAACCGACCGGAGGACATTATGCAGCGAACACCACCGCTAAAAAAGTGTTCGATGTTGGCTTTTACTGGACAACGATTATTCGTGAAGGTTATACCTTAGTACGATTATGCGAAGCATGTCAAAGGACTGGAAATCTTACAAAAAGAAATGAAATGCCTCTAAATAATATCCAAGTCTGCGAAATCTTTGACGTGTGCGGTATCAACTTCATGGGACCATTTCCTAAATCTTATAAATGTGAATACATTTTAGTCACTGTCGACTATGTATCGAAATAGGCCGAATCTCAAGCCTTGCAAACTAACGATGCAAGAGTTGTTATAGCATTCTTAAAGAACTTATTCTGTCGTTTTGGAATTCCAAAAGCACTAATAAGCGATAGAGAAACTCATTTCTATAATAAACTCATGGAAAAAATCATGAAAAGATATAGAGTAAACCACCGATTTTCCACATCTTACCACCCTCAAACGAGTGGTCAAGTTGAAAACACTAATAGAGCTCTTAAGCGAATCCTTGAAAAGACCGTCCAAAACAACCCTGCTTGTTGGTCTAAAAAATTAGAAGATGCTCTATAGGCCTTTCGTACCGCATTCAAAACACCAACTGGAACCACACCGTACAAGCTCTTGTATGGAAAAACATGCCACTTGCCAATAGAAATTGAACACCGTGCATATTGGGCACTTAAGAACTGCAATCCCGATCTTATTGCAGCTGGAGAAAAACGTATATTTCAACTTCATGAGTTAGATGAATTTCGACATCAAGCTTATGAAAATTCACGTTTATATAAAGAACGAACCAAAGTGTGGCCCGATCGCAAGCTGTGACAAAGAAAAGAATTCAAACATGGAGAGAAAGTACTTATCTTTATCTCGAAATACAAGTTCAAGCAACCTAAGCTTACATCAAGATGGACTGGACCTTATACAGTAAAACACCAATATGCATCTAGATATGTTGAACTCTACAGTAGAGATAATACCACTTTTATTGTCAATGGACATAGACTCAAGCTCTACCACGAAGAAGAAAGTTGTAATGAACTCTATGAAGAAGAAATCCCCTTCTTTTAGAAATGAAACCGAGTAGCTGAGTCTGGCTGAAGACTCTAAACTTAGCGCTATTCGGAAGGCAATCCGTATTTTATCCCCCACTTTTTACCTTAAGTGTGGAGGAGGACCTATAAATAAATAAAACCGTCCTTGTATGTATTTTTCATGTGTTTTGTTTTGTTTTATAGCATGCATGAAAATAGAAAATTTAGAGCTCTAAGCTAGATTCATCTCTTGAAGTCTTGCAATTTTCTACTCAACCCCGGGAAGTTCTTGTTTCCCTTTGCATTTTTCCTATTTTTAGTTTTTATCAGTTATCACCTCGAGGACGATGTTCACCTTAAGTGTGGAGGAGGAGACAAATAGAAAAAATAATAATAAATAAAATTCTCCACATGAAAAATCTTTTTGAAAATAAAATAAAAATAGATATATTTTAAAATAAATAAAGTTTTAGCAAAGTAAAAATCTCACTGATTGACACTATAACTAAGCACAAAAACCATCCACCAAATATGTGAGGAAACCTTGCCTTATATTTCTCTATTTTGTGTGAAAGCCGATAATCTAGTATGCTTCAGAATTTGTGCTTGATCATCATTTACTAAACCAAAGTGAGGTTAATTTATAGATATTTTTGAAAAGAGGCAAAATAAATCACCATTTTATCATTTTAGTTAAGCTACACTGGCTTGCTAAAATATGTTGCACTCGTACCTATGTGCTATATTATCCCTTGTGCTATTATCTGGATATGATGCCTATCCATTTGTCAAGTTGAAAAAAGTATATATGATTTCTCTTAAAAAAGAGAGAAAAAGAAAAATAAAGTATTCTAGTATAGTTGTTCTATGACTTTGACAAGGTATATTTTGTTCTATACCCTCATCATTATCACGTTTTGTCTCTTTGAAAATTTATCTGGTGCTCACGCCGCAACGGTTATGTTTATGTGTCATGTACAAACCTATGGTAGCTATCTATTTTATGACTGTGCTAATTGAGTGTTATCTTACATTTACCCTTTATGAGTGACATTTGTGTGAACTTAAAATCTAAACACTATCCATGTGAGGTGCTGAAATTATTTTGTCATTTGTTTTTGCTACTTATAAAAATTTAATCATTTTCCTATCATACTTCATAACACTTAAAAGCATTTTTAAAATCTAATTTGTTTTCTCGCTTTGATTGCTTGAGGGCAAGCAATAGATAAGTGTGAAGGAATTTGATAACGACCAAAATATACATATTCAACCCGTTATTATAATGCCACTTTGTATTATAAATAAAGCTTTCAATACTTAATATATTGCGTTTTATATGCAGGTATGAAGTATAAGAAGCAAAGTGAAGAAAATACAAAGAAGGTTCCTTGTTGTGCAATTTAGCCAAACTAATGAAAGAAGATTCTGGAACGCTCAAAAGTGCGGCGCACATTGCCAGAAGTGCGGAGCACATTCCCGTATCCAAAGTGCGGCGCACTTTCGGATAAGTGCGGCACACATTTCATCTCAGCTAGAACTATAAATAGGAGCCACTTCTACACATACAACATATCTCATCTTTCAACTACTACTCTAATCCGAGTGTTCTTACCTTTTTTGTAATATTTTCAGTATTATCCACTTTTGGGAAATACTTGTAACGAGAGTATTCCATTCTTCGATTCTTGGAGGAACGATACAATCGTGACACTTGTGTCCTCGTTCATTCGATCAAATCTAAGTATGATGTTCTCTTACTCTTTTTCACATGTTACTTTAATTACTATGTTAGGCTAAGCTATATGTGACTATATGGGTATGTGACTATGATTAAGTGATGATGCTATGATATGATCCTTTATATTTGATTTCAAGCTAATCTTGTAGAACCATTTTACCACCTCGTTCTATAAACCATATTTTATCTAGAGTTGATTTGTTACGATGGCTTGGCGTTGAGAAACGCAAATTGCTGTAATAAGTTTTCAAAGACTTGTCTATGGTTTTGAATCTTTGGTTGGAGAGACTCGCTTAGAAACCTTGATAAAATATTGAACTCGTTGGCAACTTGTTTTGAGCTTAGTCGCTTGAATAAACATAAGTCTTGAATCACCCTAAAGTAAATTGTGTAATTGACATTTTGACGAAAAAGGATTATCACTCTTTACCTACATAAACATATCTCGGTCATTATTATCATCATCACGAACTCATACGAACTATCCCATATTAGTCATATTTGTTACTATTTTTATTCATATCAACCATTTCTTTCTTCAATTATTATATTGATTACCAAAACGAAACTAAGTCTCAGCGAACGATTCTGGCTTACCACTACAAGCTATATTACGAACGAAATGGTATACTTGCCCGTGTCTGTATTCTAGTCCATTGTTTTGTCTGAACCTTGTAATATAAATTTAAGACTTGCGAAACGAACATCATTGACTTAATTAAATTAAAAACCATGCTTAATTTAATTTATTGATATAAGTTAAAGTTTTATAAAATTAACCATGACATTTATTAATTAATAAACCATGTATTTTCATTATTAATTAATGATCACTTTAGCCTAAGTATTTAATTTAATAGATTTTACTAATATATTATCATGACTTATAACTTATGACTAATAAGCACTAGCTTATATTTTAGACTTATTAATCCAGCTTAATTCTGTTTTTGGAAACTTATATTTTAAGAAACTTTCTATTTTTGGAAACTTTCTATTTCAGGAAACTTACTATTTTTGGAAA
Organism: Glebionis coronaria; assembly: GCA_025667525.1. Taxonomy (NCBI): domain Eukaryota; kingdom Viridiplantae; phylum Streptophyta; class Magnoliopsida; order Asterales; family Asteraceae; genus Glebionis; species Glebionis coronaria. Next base: position 536,498,045 of record CM046876.1, read on the forward strand.
CTTTCTATTTTTGAAAACTTTCTAGTTTTGGGAACTTTCTATTTTTAGAAACTCTATATTTTTCGAAACCTGCTATTTATAGAAAGTTTCTTATTTTGACACAACAAGTATAGTAATACAAGAATACATAAGATACATAATCAGAATACATGTAATATATGAATAAATACAAGATAACACTTAAAACAGTAAAACATGACAAGAACATATAAAATAAGCTAAGAACACATAGAATCAGTGAATTACACGGTAATCAGACAACTCATACACGTCCCTTATTTATGTAGTATCCGCGAAGTCGGAGTAGATCGTTCAGCTTCCATTCTAGCTTCACTACTGGACATAAGGTACGGATATTCCGTCCTTCAGTATGGACATTGTTTCGTATGTTTGATTAGGATTCCCCGTTTGCAGCCATCTGTTTTGCCCAGTTATTTTATATGTTTTGAATGCTTATGTTATATTTTAAATGCCTGAGCTATATACATGCCTGCTAGTCATCTAGTTATGGAGGTACCATAACCATAACACTAGAGGCACCAGTGTTATGACTTCCCCACGATGGAGTGATTGCTCGTGGCGTCCCTTTCAGTTTGGTCATTTATTTATATTATCATGTGGGGCGTATGGGTGCATCCTAGTTATATGCTTTCAGTCAGGATTTTCATGGTGAATGTGGTGTGTGACTTGCATCCTTCACAAGGAGTAGATCCCTCCTACCCATACCAGTATAATTAAAGGCAACCCCTCTAATTGCATGAAGAGGTCATCCCTCAAAGTATTCATGCATGTTGTTACCTCATGACCTATATGGGCTCTTGGCTAAATTTAAAATACAGTTTTAATAAGTTAATCATAAGCTTTTCAAACTATAAAACAAGTTTTATAAACATGTTCCAGGTTTTCCAGGACTTATACTTTTCCGCTGCTAATTAGATATTATTATGTCATGTCATTCATACTATGCTATATATCCGTTCACTGGGCGTCTTGCTCAGCCGTTTCCTTTCCATGTTCCCAAATGGCAGGTACTCAGGGACGCACTTAGGATCTTGAGAGTATGTGCATTTGGATGGAAGATATCCAGTCTTCTTTACCTTATGCATTTCCATATATTACTTTATTTTCTTTTAGACATTGTTTAGTCCTTTCCTTTCAGTACTTATATTTCATGTGTGTGAGCTTATGTTGGACTACTGATGTTTGGTTCCGGTATTTGTCTTTATGGTCATTTCATGTTTTAACACATTTACTTTTCATGCTTTGATGACACGCCATAATTATCCTGTGATATTCCATTTATCAAAATAGGGTGTTACAGTTTCCCTCTTGTATCCTTGTGGATGATCATTTCTTCTTGAATTGGTTCGCTACCGCGACCTCTCCTCTAAGGAAAGCTACGGTTTCCCTCATCATTTCATCCACTGTTTTGGGTATGTTGACACGTAGACGCTTGATCAACCCAGGGTGTGTGATCCCGTGCATAAATCTGAAGATTTTAATGTATTCTGGGGCTGCCTTCACGTGTCGGCTCTCAATCTTGAAAGACGTTTCATGAAATCCTCAATAGATCCACCCTCCTTTTGCTTGATATGGTAGAGTTCCACATGATCCTTAATACATTTTTTCTCTTGAAGATAATTGGCCAAGAAAGCTGCCTTTAAATTGTCATAGTTTTTTATCATCTCCGTTGGGAGGTCGTCAAACCGTACCCCGGGTGTTTCCAATAAGTGTGGAGTTAAACATGTGGCACCATATGGGTATGGCCTATTTTTCTACTTTAGATGACGCTTGGAAGAAGTTCACATGATCTTCTGGATCTCCGAATCCGTCATATGTCTTTACTTGGCTCGGCATTCGGATATTCTTAGGAAAATCGAAGCTTCTGATGCCAGGTGTGAATAGCAAAGTCCTCGCACAACCAGGACTGGGACAAGTCGTCATTGTTCCCTTTTGACTTTTGCCTCTTTGATCTCTATTGTCTGCCATTACTATCGTCGGTCTCTGAGTACCGCCTGGAAGTGCCTTCGTTATGCAGGCTCTGATGGGTTGTGGGGTGTCTCCTTTTATGTGCTCGGCGTTGGTCTCCTCTTACTTCGCCTAGTCTATAGAACACTCCCCCATCTTGTGGACCTAGTCTTACAAAAACCGTTTCTTTGTCACGACTTCTTGGGTCGGTGGACTCACATCTAGTTTGTAAAGGTGTGCGATGGCTCTGCCATCGGCTCTAGCATATTTCTGGGGACATTTTCCTCTTGCGCCTTCGTTCCCTAGTTGGACTAGGAGTGGCGGACTCAGAGTAGTCACAGAGTTCAACCACCCGCTTGCTTTTCTTGAGCTTCCCCAGTAAGTTAGACGAGCCTTTACAGATTTCAGCTTCTTTTTATGCAATTATTCTTCACGGAATTTTTCGGCTATTAGGGGTAATAGCTGGTCTTGATGGTCATCGTAGAATTCCCTAATAGTGGCGTCGGACGCACGAACTTTAGGGTTTCTCGCAATCTTGTTTGTTTTTCCTACGTCCGTGTTTCGCACAACGAACGTGGCTGGTGTCGGAGAATCTTAGGCTGGTGAGCTCATATTTGGGATGAGATCTTTAGAACGTAGTTACGTACCAGGTCCCACGGATACCACTTCTTGTTAGTACAACAATCGGCTGGGGTCGAGTATGAATCTATGTTCCTAGCTGGAGTTACTTAGATGTCTTATGTTGTGATGGATATTGTACTATCAAGACATGTAGTTGACGATTTCCTGCACATGTAAAGCATACCGTTAGTCCTTACCGCGGAGATGGACCCCACAATTAGACTCCGACGTGGGAGTAAGTATTCATGTCGTCAGTGATATACGTGTGTGTAAAGATGAGTGAGAAAATCGTACCTGGTTTAGAGTGCAAAGGAGTACTATTTACAGAGGAAAGTATCGGGTCTTTCCTCGTATCTCGGATAGTACTTTGGGTGGGCCTTTGTGGTCTAAAATCCCATTTGTCCTTTGTTGTATAATCGTAGCCTACGGACTTGTTCTTAGGAACTTATCCGCAGGGGTCCCGGACGTGTTTCAGGGAAAGCATGTCTAGTGTTTATGTTGCGGATCCGTTCGGTGGGAACTTATCACCTCAGAGTTTTGCCATCATGACGGGCTTTCATATACTTGGGTCTGGGCCTAAGGTTTGGTGTATGGTTTTAGGCCCAATGGGTTGTATCCATGCTATACGCCATCAATCTATATACTACAGACCATCTTACCATTTTGTCTTTTTCTGGCTTTCTGCATGGTCTAACTTTGGGCCTATTTTCTTTGTGCGGTTCTTTCTTGGGCTCCCATTATTAGAGGTGTGATGCGACTCCAACTGAACTTGATAAAGCCTTATAAAGTCAAGTTCATTCGGCTCCAACTCAGTTTATCAGGCCTATGAAAATTCGACCAATAAGTACCTTATAAAGGGGTTGTTTGTTTTAGCTTATATAACGTAAGCCTATTTTGACTTATATAACATAAGCTTCAATCTTGGGCTTATTTGGAGATTTGTGGGCCTATCTAAGTTTGTGTTGATACAATAAACTTATATAAGCCAATAAGCTTAAAATTTAGTGTTCATAAAGTATAAGCCAAAATATGTCTTTTTCGGCTTATATAACGTAAGCCCTAATTTTATGGCATATTTTAAGACTCAGGGGCTTATATAACTTTATCATGATATAATAAACTTATATAAGCCCATAAACTTCCAAATAAAACACAAAATCGAAGCTTATGTTATATAAGCCGAAACGGGCTTACATTATATAAGCCAAATCAGTAACCCCTTAAAGCCGTTTATCTTTTCATATTTTATGGGGTTCAACTCACTAACCCGATAAATTTATAAACCCTCCTTGTGATTTAATTCATTAAAGCTCATTAACAAATGACACTCCATAGTTTACTTGTAATACCTAAATAAAAACCAATTAAGAATTGGAACAACTAACTAGTGAAGAAAGAGCAAGTGTCATGTAGTAAACAAAACAAATGGCCCGCACAACACAACAGCTCACTTGTGTTCTGTTTTGAACCACAACCCCCGAATATCCCGTAGTATATAAACCAGAATAAATAAATAAAATTCCAAATTTCACGGCAACAACCACCACCTTACGTCCGCCACACGCTTCCGTCAATGGCGGTGGTTCTTTCCGTCAGAACTTCTCCTTTGCTCCACCGTCACCGTCAACCTCACTCCACCAAAACCTTCCCTCATCATAAACATTTAAACACTACATGTGGCACATTGAGTAAACGAAATCTAGGGGTTAACAGTGCGGTTAAATTTTTTAACCGTTTGAGTTTCCGGTACATTAATTTTTTTACTGTTATGTGAAATGTTGGTATTAATTATGGGGTGTTTGTTTAACCATATTATTTTAGTATGGCTTATCTTAGCTTATATATTTTCGGCTTATATTTTTAAAATTTTGCGGCATTGTATAAGTTACACAATTCTAAGGAACAAGAGGCCGGCTACTCGACGATACATAAGGGAGTGTTTCTTTGGTATTATGTTTCGTAAGCTCACCTTGTGTGGCTTATTTTGAAACTTTTCGACTTATATCAGCTTACTACGACATACTAAACTAAGTGAGGGTAAGTGATAACTAGCTTTTGCTAGTATAAAAATAAGTTCGTTGAATCGGTCTAATCGAATTGACCACGGTTAATCGTGTGACTCAGTCGTTCTTGGTGAATAAAAGAAAAGGGTGTCGTTGTTTAAAACTAATTAAAACACAAAATTAAAGCTATAGAAGATTAAACTAAAAATAAAGACTCTTAAAAATAAATGACGAGAGATTAAAACTTAATAAAATGCAAAACTTTAACGTAAGTAACAAAATTATAAAACTTAAATGAAAGACTAAACGAAATAGCAAGGAAAATAAACTAATTAAAAGTAAATTTTAAAAATACTTAATTAAAAGCAAACTTTAAGAATTAAAACTTCATAAAAATGGAAACTTTAAAAATATTTAAGACAAAACAAGTAAAAATAAAGCTTAAGAAAAATAAGACAAAACAATTAAAAATAAGACTTAAGAAATTGGCGGGAAAAATTAAATTTGAAAATTAATTTGGAGAAAAAAAGTAATAAATCCGCAATACATAAAAATGACCTAATTCTGCAATAAAGAAAAAGAATTCGAATCCGCAAACCTTAAAGTGAAACAATTTCGCAATTATGCGGAATCAATGATTCCGCAATGCAAAATTGGATTCAATTTCGCAATGTGTAGATGATTCGATTCCGTAAAACGAAAATGAAATGATTCCGCAAAAATTACATAGGTAGAATTCCGCAATCCTCCAAATCACACAATTCCGCAATCGTGAATAGAATCAATTCCGCAATAACACGAGAAGATTCGAATTATTTTGGAGAGTTCAATTCCGCAATATTCAAATATTGCGGAATTAATGCAGCTTTTCCGAAAAAATAGGATCTTGGGAAAGGACGAATTTAAGCACTTTAATCGCAACTTTTAAAAGAGATTCAACCAATAAAAACAACAAGAAGCTAACCACGAATTCTAGAGGAATGATAAAACTAGGATAACTTTTAAACATGAACCAAGAAACGCGAAAAGCTATAATCTTTATGTAAAAAGATGACGAAATGGATGAAGAATAAGAACACGGAATCAACACGAACAAAGATGATGAAAAAGATGAAGACTGAACAAATAAGAAAGGTAGAATGAGATGATTAAAAAGCTTGAAATTAAAATTTAAGATTAAAGATTACAAGATTTAAAGATGAAAGATTTAAGCAAACTTGAAAGAAGATTTAGAGAGAGAAATTAAAACTAGAGAGAGAAAGTAAATACTCCTACTCCTACTTACCTTAAGGAAAACTAAACTACAAACTAGCTAACTCCCTTCCTAATGACATAAGGAAGGTATTTATAGGAGGAAATGATTGTTGCTTCTTTCTTTCTTTCTTTCTGTTTCTCGTCTTTTAATTTATTCGTCTTTCTCGACGTTGTCTCGGGATTTGTCCATATGAAATGAACTCGTCTTCTAATTTTCTTATTTTATAAGACTTGGTTCTTCGACTTTTATTAAACTTCCTTCTTTAGACTTTTTCTTCGATAAATCTTCAGAACAGGCCTTTGACTTCCGTTCTTTTTGCACTCTTGATCTTTTGACTTCGTCTTTTGTCTTTTTCTTCGATAAAAGCCCGTGAAAGCCCGTGTTTTCTTCCCTTTTCACATTTTGGTCCTAGAACACAAAAAAAACACAAACCACGCATAATTACGACTTTTACGACATTAAATATACGTTTTGGCTTGGTTATTATTATAACTAAATGGTAAAAGGATGGGTGTTTTCACACCTATCAAATCCCCTACACTTGACCATTGTAATGCCCTCATGCAATGCATTAACTACAAAGCAAGATTTACATTTCCCATCATAATTAACCTACCTTAGCCTTTATTAAACACAAGACATTAATGAAACTAAAAAGATAGTAAATAACAAATATTTGAAGGGGGAAATGTAAAGAGATCGAAGACTTACATTAGGGCTTCGGATGTCATGAATGTTTATCACCCTCAAGTTTCACGTTCCCATTACCAAGCTTAAAAACGAGATCATTGTTATTATAAGTTTGCAAACTAACACAAACTCATGTGGATTAATTATTCACTTAGACTCCCTTATTCCTAGGTGTATCTCTTATATTTTATTGTTGTCTTGAATGATCACGAGGATGCATTGTTGACTTATTTCGATAGTTTATTTAGGCTGAAAATAAAGTAGGACGATTTAATCAATAGTTAGCTAAAGAACAAAATCTTTTAAAATTGCTTCTCGAAACCTCATAAAGTTCATATCTTGGCATAACTCGCTTCACGATTTGAGACCTTTCTTGGATCGATATTTGGCATTGACTTCATACTTCGAATCTTGAGAGATGATCTTGAACTAATGGTCTTCTCTTCATAATAGGAATTTCTTCACTTGAAGTTTTGAGAGATTCTTCATACTTGGACCACGACTTCTTCATTTTTCTTCAATCTTTATTTGGGATTTTGATATACAACGATCCGCCTCCTTTTAGGACTTGGATCTATTTATCCTCATACCTTGCTAGGGTCTTTTCGGATAGACTTCTCCATGATCTTTAGGGGAGTATTTGCTTTTTGTCGTGTGTCTCGATCCTTCATATTGATTTTTGATAAATGATTATTCACATCACTTTGGATCTTTAGCAACAAAATGTAGCCCTCATGCCTTGTTAGGGCCTTTTCGGACTCACCAATCTTTGCATCCCGCTTTAATAAGTTATGCCTTGGCTATGAACTCTAAGTAATACCGAGCAACTTTTAAACGATCTTATGCTAGAAGCTAAGTAACTTTTCAAATCGTACAACCTTACTTATTGCAGTTATATTTATTAACAAGTGATGGGAGAAGAAGCTCATAATTAACTCACATAAATTCATAAAAGAATACCAAACTTATAATTGACTCTATCATCTCTCGTTCTTCATAATTTAAAATCTTAAGGAATGAGACTCGTGGATGCTTAGCCTATTAAATCAAAGGTTTGGGTTTTCAATTCATCTATAGGATCTTGCATCTTCTTAGACTTTTTCAAGTTTAGAATTTTCATTTTAAAGTTCCCTTGATACACGACTTTCTATGATCAATTATAGGAACTTGCGGAAAGTTCTTGTTCTTAACCCATATGAGTTAAGACTTTCGCGTTTTAAAGTTCCCTATATAAAAGCCTAGCAAAACTTGATTTAAACACGTTAAGGATACTAGCTAGAGTAAACTAAAATAAGTAAACTCGGGTTGAGTCAAAAGATTCATGACGGGCCTAATATATCAAAGATATCTAAACTTATTAAAACCATTTTATTGAAATTTATTCTAATGAAAGAAAATAACGATAACAAAGGAAAATACTACAAGGCCAAAATAGATCAAAAAGTTTTGAAAAAATGTCGAAAAATCAATTTTTCGGTTAAAATAAGGACAAATTCATGGAAAAGCCCACTTAACTTTGATAGAAGTCCCCCCTACACTTAATATAAACATTGTCCTCAATGTTTAAGCATGTGGAAGTAACCTCCCCTACACTTAGGACATTGTGCACGTTGTTTAGATCTTGCTAAGGAAGAGACAACTAAAGTGATTCCTATTTTAATATTGAAGAATATAAAATAGAGAATCAAAAGAGTTTAGGATAGAACCAGGAAGACGGGTACACGGAATCACGGATCGTCAAAAGTCATCAAGAATGGATCTTTGATAGCTTGAATCCCTGCACATGATAAGAAAGAAAACAACAAACACATACTAGGGTCTCGCTCAACACTTATTATAAAAACGGAATAAAAAGGATAGATAATCGGGTTTCCTCCCGATGAGCGCTTGTTTTTGTTCACCGAGTCGTGATCCTGACTCGACCTTGATTAGAATGGTAAGAACCTTGAAGAACATCTACCTGGGTCAAATACATGATTTTCGTCCATCAAATAGCACAAGCTTAAGGTGAAAAAGACAAGCCAAAGAAGAGTGGGCGAGGTTCCCTTAAGAAAAGATGGAGCACGGTGGTAGAAGGTATGGAGAGGTGAAAGCATAGCTCCATATTGTCCAAAAGTCGTTCCTTTTATTTCATCAGATGGATACTGAGATAGCTTAAAAATTGTGATACCGGATCGAACACCTTTTCCTTTAGGGGAAAATAAGACTTAGACTCAGTAGACCTTGAAGATTCGCCCATAAACCGCACAATCTCATCCGACAAAGGTGGAAAGATAGGTGTCAAGACATAGGTACTACGGATATTGGTTTCATCCGGTTTCTTCTCCTTTGAAACGGGTTTCTTTTTATCCGAAGGAGGATAAAGACCATAATCAAAGTCCAAAGGAGGAGAATCATTCTCATTGGGAAAGTATGTATTGAGAAAAGTAGAAAAATCTTCCTCAAATGAGTAATCATCCAAAGTAGGATCAAGCATTGTTGGCGGAGGATCTTCATCAAAAATAGAAGTATAATCATCAGTAGAAGACATAACACTTGAAACATCACTCGAAAGAGTGTCAACATCCTCAAAGTCATCATAAGTTGGCATGTCTTTATACTCTGAAAAAAAATCATCATAATCATCCACATCGGAACTTGAGTCATCATCATATTCATCATAGATCGGTGGAGAATCATAAATTGATGAGGGATCCAAATTGGAGAGATAATCATTAGAATCATCCACATGGTCTTGAAAAAGTGGATTATCATAGCAAGTCTCGAAAAGAGGATTGTCATATACAACAAAATTATCAAGCTTTATACTTTTCAAAGTAGTTGTAAGCTCGTCTTGTAGCACATCAATCATTTTCACTGATTCTTTTCCATTGGATTTACTTGTAATTTTCCCCATCTTAAAAACTTGTTGATCATTCCCGAACCTTAAGATGAGTTCACCTTCGGCAACATCGACTAAAGTTTTTCCGGTTCTCAAGAATGGCCGTCCAAGTATTAAAAGAATATGAGGGTCCATTTCATAATCAACAACAACAAAATCAACCAGAAAAGTGAAGGTACCAACTTTAACGAAAACGTCTTTGGCAATACCAACGGGGTAAGCGAGAGTTCGATTTGCTAGCTCAAGAGTCATTTTTGTTGGTGTAAGGTCGGGTAATGATAGCTTTTTCCAAACACTTAGAGGCATCAAATTAATACTTGCCCCGAGATCGGCTAAGGCAGTAAATTCTTCAACTTTGTTAAAAATGCAAGGTAGCACAAAACGACCGGGATCTCCAAGTTTTTCCGGAAGTTCTTTAAGAAGGACTGCAGAACAATTCTCATTTAAGCATGTGTTGACAAACTCAGCCGTCTTTTCCTTCTTACTAAACAATTCCTTGGATGCTTTGACAAATTTCGGCATTTGGACAAGTGCTTCAACAAGGCTAATGTTGAAATTCATTTGGGAGATCATCTTCCAAAAAGAAGTAACTTGAGCATCCTCTTTAGTGAGTAATTTGCACTTGTCTAACCAAGAAGGATAAAGGATATTGGGTTTAGGTGGTGTAGGTGTAAAAGGTGAAGGTTGAGATGTTGATGGTTGAGAAGTAGAAGGTTTAGAGGTGGAAGGTGGGGATGGTGAAGGTTTTGTCTTTGGTACTTCTTCCGTAAGAGGTGGAGACGGTAATGGAGAACTAGTACTAGGCGTGGAAGTAGGTGGAATAAATGGGGGTAGAGGAGGTGTAGATGGAGTAACTTGGGGAGGAATAGAAGGTCCTACTAAAGTTTCTCCACTGCGTGCAGTAATAGCACTCACATTCGCTCTAGGGTTTATTTCGGTTGTAGAAGGAAGAGCACCTTGGGGACAAAGGGTTTGAAACATTTGAAAGAATTTCCTATCCGTGGACTCTTGCATTTCCTTCATGGTTTTCTCATGATCGGTTAATTTTTGTAGAATCAAGTCCATGTGCGGATGAGGTAAATTGAACCCTTGTTGTTGAAAACCTTGATTTGGGTATTGGTTATAAGGTTGAAAACCTTGAGGATTGAAACCTTGGTTTTGATAGCCTTGGTTTTGCATTTTAAAGTTGCCTTGGTTTGCATTGTAGCCCCTCACATTTGTATTTTATTGAACATTTTCTCTTGGTAGCCCTTGGTTGTTATGGGTGGGTGGGTGTGGTCTTTGTTGAAAACCGGGTGGAGCCAAGTAATTCGTCGAGTTGTAAGACAAGTGATTCACATCGACATTAGGCTTGAAATGAACACTCTCTCCGTGTTGTTTTAAGCATACACTTCCCCGTGAGATAGATCATAAGCTTTATCACAATTAGCATAAGAGTGTGGCCCACCACAAGTTTCACAAGTAATATTGAGAGCATGGGCATGTTGATTAGGAGGGTTATCTCTTAAAACAAGTTGTTTTATTGCTGAAGTAAGTTCCTTAAGTTGATTAGCCGTCTGATTCTCACTGGCACTAGCCATAGTAGCCCTAACACTCTTGGTTTGGACTTTGGCTTTGTTCTCAATAATTGCCCAAGCCTCATTCATAGTTTTGACAAGAATATTACCCCCCGAAGCACTAATTAGTGAATCTTGGTCATTCAAAGTTAATCCATTATAAAAAGTATTAATTTGATGTACCTTTGTAAAACCGTGTTGTGGACACTTTTTTTTAAAAGTTCCTTAAAACGATCCCAAGATTCACTAAATGTCTCACCGTACTTTTGTTCAAAGTTGATAATGTCATTCCGCAAAGCGGTAGTACGTGAGGGTAGAAAGAAATAGTTTATGAACTTTGCCTCAAGGTCCGTCCATGTGACAATACTCTAGGGTGGTTCCTTATCAAGCCAAGTCCGGGCTTGTCTGTGACAACCGTGATTTTGGGTTTGTCACTTGGTCTTACTTTTAGGTTATTTTATGTGTGCTTACTTGAATTGTGTGTTTACGTGTTTATTTTGTGTGAACGAGGTTGGTGTGGTTATCATTTATGAGTATAGAAGTACTCATAAGTAAATCGAGTAACGATTATTTCATGTTCATGAGCTCACAATTGGTGACTATGAAATGAAATGGTGATATTTTGGTGTTTACGTATACGTATAAGTATTATAGTAATAGTATTTTTTTTACGATTTACGGTTTAGCATTTTGAGGTCTCGGAGGAGGTAATTAGTCATATGGATATTTTTCGAGATGGTTTTAAGTCATTTAGGACTTAATTATAAAGTTTATTTCAAAATTTGAGATTTTTTTTAAAAGTGTATATTTTACGTCTTTTACGGTAAAACGCGTAAATTTGACTAGTTTTACGGTTTTGAGGTTTTGGAGGCTTTAGGAGCTGAAATAAATTAAGGAAAATAAAGGTAATATTATTATTACATATATTAATAATAAAAATAAATAAAAAACGAATTTTAGGGGTGTTAGGTCGGTTTAGGAAACAAAAAGAAAAAGAGGAAAAAAAGAAGGAAACAAGTGTTATAATTGGACTAGGATTCTTGTGTACATTATATAATGTTTTACTAAACAAAAAATAAAAACATAAATCCCTGGAGCTAATAAAATTCGTGGGTTTCACTAAAAAAAGTTAGGGTTCTTCATAATTTTGGGGGTTTTTCATCTTTCATTAATCATAAGGTAAAACCTTCAAATCCCTTTTTAATTAAATTGTTTTTATGTTTATTTAATCATTCTTATGATGGATTAAGGGTTAGGGTTTATATAAAATCAGTAAATTAATGATGTGATAATCATAATATGATGATCATATAATCTAGGGCTTGTATTAGATGGGGTTATGGGTAATTAATTAGTTCAATTTGTTTAAACCCGTTTTTAAAAACTGGGCAGGTTTTGAGTCAATTGTTTTGATCATAGCGGGAGTTCTATAAACTCTTATTTTACGATCCAAGTACCCCTGGAAAGGTATTTGAAGTGGCTTTCCAATGCAAGAAACGAGAACTAAATTGGAGGTCGGGAAGTGGGTTAAAAACAGGTTACAACAGTCGGAGGTCAAAACAGTTTTGAATTCAGCCTTTTTTCTTTTTAAGTTTTGGGTTGTTTGGGGTACTTAGGATTGCATTGGGATCTTCTCACGAACATGAGAGATGGTTTATATATTTTAGTAAGTATCTGCACTTGGACTAAGGTTGTGGTTTAGGGTAAGACCCCTTAATGGTAACAAACTTTTAGTACGTTTAAAATCAGGAAATCAGGAATGAAAAAAGTAGATATATGTATATCGGGGCCTTAACTGTAGCTTTAAGGTTAGGGAAAGTGGGAGGTGTTAGCCAACATACATAAGGGTATGAATATTCCTTTTAAAGAAACCATGGGTATGTTTAAGTGGACGTTTGACTTAAAGTTTTGAGACTTAAAAACTGGGACTGTTTTGTGTAAAATATGAACGGGATAGTTATTAAACTTAACCAAGTTAAGGACTTGTTAGGGATGGTTAATGGGGTGATTAGAGCTTATAAATGAGTTATTTATGTGGAAATAGGTTAGATGTCCATCATAGGTTGATGAGCCATCTTAGTGATTGGTTGTGTATTGATTTCGTGTTTTTGGTTTGTTAGCTTGTTGCTAGTGCGAGGACTTGTGAAGAGGCTATCAGGTGAGTTTCATAGTCCCATGTTTAATTTTGATTTTGACTTTCAGATGGGATGGAAGAGACACTGTGTTGAATTATTTTCTAAATTAATGTTGTGAATGTTTTAAGGTTTGAGATGGACTTGTGTGTACATTTATGTGATTAACTGCTATGTGATTCTTATTTGTGTGTGATCTGGATTGGAAAGGTACATAGGTGTATGGGCGCCTATGGGACCTATGGTTAATGATAAGGTGTGATGCCTTGGAAATTGTGATTGTTGGTAAGGCGTGATGCCTTGGAAATTATGATTGTTGGTAAGGCGTGATGCCTTGGAATTGTAATGATTGATTGAACTTGAATGCTAGTTGTTAGTACATAATTGTAGCGCATTGTCCATATGTTTATTGGTTTATGGTATTCCCAGCTTATGACTTGTCTTGTGTTGGAGTCTAAACCTATGACTCTCACAAACTTTATGTTGACGTGTTTTAGTGTCTCTTTCAGGTGATACTATGGTTAAGCATGAGAACTTAAGTGGCTAGGACTTGGAGAGAGTAGGAATGCATATAGAAGGATATCCCCGTTTCCTTCTTAGTTTTATTTGATTGTTCATTTTAAATAAGTGATACTGTGGCACATATGTTTGTTTTGATTATGTTACTTGTTTGTCTTGGGTAAGAGGTAGGACTGTTACCTACTTACCTAGACTCCTGCATTTGATGAGATGTTGTCATGACTTTTGTGTCACCATTTTATGACATTTCTTATTTCATATAGTTATCTCTATAGACACGCCATGTTGTGATGATATCCATACGTCGCGCCCCATGTTCCGCCATGGTGGGGTGTGACAGAATGGTATCAGAGCCAATGGTTATAGAGAATTAGGTTGCCTAGTCATGTAGCCTAGTCTATAGCTTAAGGGTCCCTGCATATAGGCGTCATAGGAGTATATGTGCATTTTATAGTAATTGATGTGTTTGAATATTATTTTCGCAGTATTTGTTAGGTTATGAACTACTATGGTTCATACTTAACTACATGTTATTTCTTTACGATTTTTGATTAGTGCGGGTGGAACCATGGTCGTATACGCTAGTCATTGTTGGATTTCGCTTAATTATGTTTTCGTGTTCTTTATACATTTTGAATTTTGTCTACGCTGGTTCCGCTGGACTACGAGTTTATGTGTTTCGTGCATTGGCTATGTTATTTTAATACATGGGGTTTTGGATCTTATCTTGTGTGGTTATGTGCTTGTGAGTTGTTGGATTATGTGTTATGTGTAGTATTACTTTCTTATAAGTGTCATCATAGGAGGGAGTACATTGGTGAAAGGGAACATGTATATTTATGGAGGCCTGCATAATTATATATGTGCCACAACACCACTGGACTTTCAAGTATGATTGCATGAAAGAGAGTTAATACATGCTTGTATAGTATATGTTGGATTGATTTGAGTGTATGTACGCTTATGCCTATGTATGTAAAATTATTTTCTACTTACCGGTTGTATTCTTGGGATGGTTGCTAGCTCGTTTCTCTTTGAGATGTTCAACTTCTGTAGTAGCGCATTTCTCGGGTCCTCATTTCACGTGTTTGTTTGTACGGTACTTTTGGCATGAAGGATTTTGAGATGGTGGAGATTTCTTTTTGGGGTAATGATGTCTTTTGTTTCGAGTTATACATGGTAAAAAATAGAACTTGCAAATTGAAAAAAAAATTGTTGTTGGAAGTCGATGAAATAAGGAAGTGTCGGGATCATGTTTCAAATAAGGTAGAATATAAATTCTTTAACATATAATCATGACTCGGTTATTTTAAAATATTTTGGTTTTGATCACCTAAAGTTATTGTTCTTAAGTTAAAAATTGTGTTCTTATTTAGTGAAATATGTTAAAATCATGTAATTAATAGAGTTTTAATTTTCTGAAATTAAAATAAATTAGGTTCTAGTTTTGGTAATTAATGGGGGGTTTTAGGGTTTAAAAATCGTTTTTTTTTTTGTATAAATCGGAGTAGGCAGAAACTGTCGCTAAACTGTCAAAATATGTCGCTAACTGTCAGAAACTGTCGCTAATGCGTAGGCAGATTTTGAGAAAAATCGTTTTGGTCATAACTTATTCGTTTTTAAAGGTTTTGGGTGATTCAAAAGCCTAAAATTATGTACTCGGAACATACTTTTCAAATATTCAGAAAGTTTCGTAATTGGAAGTCAGTAGCTTGGTCGAATTAATTGTACAAGTGTTGAGTTCAAGGTTAATTTTCGGACAACATGGTTTAAACTCGTGTTTTGGGTATTTTGCAGTAATGAACACTTGGAGGGTTAACATAGAGATGAGTTGGGAAGGAATTCGAGAGTTCTTTAGACCTTATTATACGTGGTTATATTTTGATGAGTTTTGATTTATGGTATTTATGAGTAAGACTCAAATCGGGGTGACAGTTTTAAACCCGTTGAGTTATGTGACAGCTCCTAACTTGGTTTCAAGACAGTTCTTGTTTGATGAGTTGCGAGATGTAGTTAGGTTGGTTACATAACTTTATGGTTTTCATAAGTTTCCTCGCGGACGGTTAAGGCTCATGTGTTGTTGGTTGAGATTATTTTCGTGTAAACTGAGTTCACGTTTGAACGTGAAGGTTTTATCAGGGATATGCATCCTCGTTTGTTTGCTGAGAATAAGTTTGAGTTTGGGAGTGAATCTCGGGACGAGATTTCTATTAGGAGGGAGTGATGTGACAACTGTGATTTTGGGTTTGTCACTTGGTCTTACTTTTAGGTTATTTTATGTGTGCTTACTTGAATTGTGTGTTTACGTGTTTATTTTGTGTGAATGAGGTTGGTGTGGTTAACATTTATGAGTATAGAAGTACTCATAAGTAAATCGAGGAACGGTTATTTCATGTTCATGAGCTCACAATTGGTTACTATGAAATGAAATGGTGATATTTTGGTGTTTACGTATACGTATAAGTATTATAGTAATAGTATTTTTTTTACGATTTACGGTTTAGCATTTTGAGGTCTCGGAGGAGGTAATTAGTCATATGGATATTTTTCGGGATGGTTTTAAGTCATTTAGGACTTAATTATAAAGTTTATTTCAAAATTTGAGATTTTTTTTAAAAGTGTATATTTTACGTCTTTTATGGTAAAACGCGTAAATTTGACTAGTTTTACGGTTTTGAGGTTTTGGAGGCTTTAGGAGCTGAAATAAATTAAGGAAAATTAAGGTAATATTATTATTACATATATTAATAATAAAAATAAATAAAAAACGAATTTTAGGGGTGTTAGGTCGGTTTGGGAAAAAAAGAAAAAGAGGAAAAAAAAAAGAAGGAAACAAGTGTTATAATTGGACTAGGATTCTTGTGTACACTATATAATATTTTACTAAACAAAAAATAAAAACATAAATCCCTGGAGCTAATAAAATTCGTGGGTTTCACTAAAAAAAAGTTAGGGTTCTTCATAATTTTGGGGGTTTTTCATCTTTCATTAATCATAAGGTAAAACCTTCAAATCCCTTTTTAATTAAATTGTTTTTATGTTTATTTAATCATTCTTATGATGGATTAAGGGTTAGGGTTTATATAAAATCAGTAAATTAATGATGTGATAATCATAATATGATGATCATATAATCTAGGGCTTGTATTAGATGGGGTTATGGGTAATTAATTAGTTCAATTTGTTTAAACCCGTTTTTAAAAACTGGGCAGGTTTTGAGTCAATTGTTTTGATCATAGCGGGAGTTCTATAAACTCTTATTTTACGATCCAAGTACCCCTGGAAAGGTATTTGAAGTGGCTTTCCAATGCAAGAAACGAGAACTAAATTGGAGGTCGGGAAGTGTGTCAAAAACAGGTTACAACAGTCGGAGGTCAAAACAGTTTTGAATTCAACCTGTTTTCTTTTTAAGTTTTGGGTTGTTTGGGGTACTTAGGATTGCATTGGGATCTTCTCACGAACATGAGAGATGGTTTATATATTTTAGTAAGTATCTGCACTTGGACTAAGGTTGTGGTTTAGGGTAAGACCCCTTAATGGTAACAAACTTTTAGTACGTTTAAAATCAGGAAATCAGGAATGAAAAAAGTAGATATATGTATATCGGGGCCTTAACTGTAGCTTTAAGGTTAGGGAAAGTGGGAGGTGTTAGCCAACATACATAAGGGTATGAATATTCCTTTTAAAGAAACCATGGGTATGTTTAAGTGGACGTTTGACTTAAAGTTTTGAGACTTAAAAACTGGGACTGTTTTGTGTAAAATATGAACGGGATAGTTATTAAACTTAACCAAGTTAAGGACTTGTTAGGGATGGTTAATGGGGTGATTAGAGCTTATAAATGAGTTAGTTATGTGGAAATAGGTTAGATCTCCATCATAGGTTGATGAGCCATCTTAGTGATTGGTTGTGTATTGATTTCGTGTTTTTGTTTTGTTAGCTTGTTGCTAGTGCGAGGACTTGTGAAGAGGCTATCAGGTGAGTTTCATAGTCCCATGTTTAATTTTGATTTTGACTTTCAGATGGGATGGAAGAGACACTGTGTTGAATTATTTTCTAAATTAATGTTGTGAATGTTTTAAGGTTTGAGATGGACTTGTGTGTACATTTATGTGATTAACTGCTATGTGATTCTTGTTTGTGTGTGATCTGGATTGGAAAGGTACATAGGTGTATGGGCGCCTATGGGACCTATGGTTAATGATAAGGCGTGATGCCTTGGAAATTATGATTGTTGGTAAGGCGTTATGCCTTGGAAATTATGATTGTTGGTAAGGCGTGATGCCTTGGAATTGTAATGATTGATTGAACTTGAATGCTAGTTGTTAGTACATAATTGTAGCGCATTGTCCATATGTTTATTGGTTTATGGTATTCACAGCTTATGACTTGTCTTGTGTTGGAGTCTAAACCTATGACTTTCACCAACTTTATGTTGACGTGTTTTAGTGTCTCTTTCAGGTGATACTATGGTTAAGCATGAGAACTTAAGTGGCTAGGACTTGGAGAGAGTAGGAATGCATATAGAAGGATATCCCCGTTTCCTTCTTAGTTTTATTTGATTGTTCATTTTAAATAAGTGATACTGTGGCACATATGTTTGTTTTGATTATGTTACTTGTTTGTCTTGGGTAAGAGGTAGGACTGTTACCTACTTACCTAGACTCCTGCATTTGATAAGATATTGTCATGACTTTTGTGTCACCATTTTATGACATTTCTTATTTCATATAGTTATCTCTATAGACACGCCATGTTGTGATGATATCCATACGTCGCGCCCCATGTTCCGCCATGGTGGGGTGTGACATTGTCCCTTGAGGGAGAAAGGAAAGAGGAGCAAACGAATTGCCTCTTGTGAAACCCCATTTTATTTAACAGTATTGGATTAGTGTACGAACCTTTTAATGTGATCGTGTGGATCATCATGAGTGCGACCTAAGAAAGGTATTGTGGAAACCATTTGAATGAAACCGGACTTGAGGTCGAAGTTGTTGGCGTCAATAGCCGGCACCACAATCGCATCATCGTTGCCTTCGACGTGTGATTACAAGAGCTTGATCATTGGACGGTTATCCATTGTGTTGACGACGGGAGGCTTTACAACAGGAGGATCAATAGTAGCGGCTTGAATGGACTTCCTTTTGCGTGAACGAGTACGCATACACCTACAAAAGAAAAACAATAGCAAAGAAATAGAAAAATAAAGGTTAACGTGAAAAGAAAATATTTTTGGTGCAAAATCTTTGAAAAAGAAATGCTTTTTATGCTTTTTTAAATGTTTTTGGATTTCTGGAATTTTTAATTTTTATGGATTTTTGAAAATTTTTGACACGAAAAGTAACGTTCAAGAATGAACGGATCCCAAAATCCAACGCGTCTCTTACAAAAAAACGTTAATCTTCACGAAAAGAGCCGGCAGCGGCGCCCTTTGATAACTAGCTTTTGCTAGTATAAAAATAAGTTCGTTGAATCGGTCTAATCGAATTGACCACGGTTAATCGTGTGACTCAGTCGTTCTTGGTGACTAAAAGAAAAGGGTGTCGTTGTTTAAAACTAATTAAAACACAAATTTAAAGCTATAGAAGATTAAACTAAAAACAAAGACTCTTAAAAATAAATGACGAGAGATTAAAACTTAATAAAATGCAAAACTTTAACGTAAGTAACAAAATTATAAAACTTAAATGAAAGACTAAACGAAATAGCAAGGAAAATAAACTAATTAAAAGTAGATTTAAAAAAAACTTAATTAAAAGCAAACTTTAAGAATTAAAACTTTATAAAAATGGAAACTTTAAAAATATTTAAGACAAAACAAGTAAAAATAAATCTTAAGAAGAATAAGACAAAACATATAAAAATAAGATTTAAGAAATTGGCGGGAAAAATTAAATTTGAAAATTAGTTTGGAGAAAAAAAGTAATAAATCCGCAATACATAAAAAATGACCTAATTCCGCAATAAAGAAAAAGAATTCGAATCCGCAATCCTTAAAGTGAAACAATTTCATAATTATGCGGAATCAATGATTCCGCAATGCAAAATTGGATTCAATTTCGCAATGTGTAGATGATTCGATTCCGCAAAACGAAAATGAAATGATTCCGCAAAGATTACATACGTAGAATTCCGCAATACTCCAAACCACACAATTCCGCAATCGTGAATAGAATCAATTCCGCAATAACACGAGAAGATTCGAATTCGCAATATTTTGGAGAGTTCAATTCCACAATATTCAAATATTGCAGAATTAATGCAGCTTTTACGAAAAAATGGGATCTTGGGAAAGACGAATTTAAGCACTTTAATCGCAACTTTTAAAAGAGATTCAACCAATAAAAACAACAAGAAGCTAACCACGAAATCTAGATGAATGATAAAACTTGTAGAACTTTTAAACACGAACCAAGAAACGCGAATAGCTATAATCTTTATGTAAAAAGATGACGAAATGGAGGAAGAATAATAACACGAAATCAACACGAACAAAGATGATGAAAAAGATGAAGACTGAACAAATAAGAAAGGTAGAATGGGATGATTAAAAAGATTGAAATTAAAATTAAAGATTCAAGATTCAAGATTACAAGATTTAAAGATGAAAATAAAAGCAAACTTGAAAGAAAATTTAGAGAGAGAAATTAAAACTAGAGAGAGAAAGTAAATACTCCTACTCCTACTTATCTTAAGGAAAACTAAACTACAAACTAGCTAACTCCCTTCCTAATGACATAAGGAAGGTATTTATAGGAGGAGGAAATGATTGTTGCTTCTTTCTTTCTTTCTTTCTTTTTCTCGTCTTTTAATTTCTTCGTCTTTCTCGACGTTGTCTCGGGATTTGTCGATATGAAATGAACTCGTCTTCTAATTTTCTTCTTTTATAAGACTTGGTTCTTCGACTTTTATTAAACTTCCGTCTTTAGACTTTTTCTTCGATAAATTTTCAGAACAGGCCTTTGACTTCCGTTCTTTTTGCACTCTTGCTCTTTTGACTTCGTCTTTTGTCTTTTTCTTCGATAAAAGCCCGTGAAATCCCGTGTTTTCTTCCCTTTTCACATTTTGGTCCTAGATCACAACAAAAACACAAACCACGCATAATACTGACTTTTACGAAATTAAATATACGTTTTAGCTTGGTTATTATTATAATTAAGTGGTAAAAGGATGGGTGTTTTCACACCTATCAGTAAGCAACGACAAGTGAGCTTATGAAACATAGGCCAAAACCAAATAATCATACGCCGGCTATATAAGTCGAAACAAACACCCCCAATAAGTTTAATTCCTGAACGTTGTGTGTTTATATTAGTTTGTTGTGCCATAATTAGCCCATAATAATAAGGAACAAGAGCCTAAGAGTGGATACATAAGATAGTTAATGCTAATAAGACTAAAAGAGTACTTCGATGTAATTGATATATGATACACGAGACTTTAGTCTAGTTGTAACACCTCGAGATATAATGATAATGTATCTTTTACAATGTATCCAAGGACTCATAACGATAAGCAGTGTTGCATAAATCGGCCTAGGCAGGGATTAACCCTCCAAGTTTAGCCTAGTTGGCTTTATTAATAGGACAAAATCGGCCTAATCGGTGAACGCATGTCAAATTTTTTCAAAAATTAAAATTAGGTTTTTTTTCAATACGCAGCGTGTATTTCATAAAATCAATCGACATAACCATTCAAACACATCTCGAGAGTGATTTACTCATAAGTGTAGCTTTATAGTAGATATTGGAACGGTAACGTTTCCCACATATAGTGCATTCGATAATTAGAGCGGAATTAGAATATGCCATATTGGAACGTTTTGGATAGCGTTTTTGGTGCCCATATCATTGCAGCGTATTTTGACGACATTCTTCCCTTGATCGTCCTTTTGATGACCCCGAATGTGCTAGACTGATGGTTGTTGGTTGTATCTGTTCTTTTCTTTTCACCATCTTGCTTTGATGCCAAAATATTCTTTCTGGAAGATCTCAATATTCCTCGCGACATATGTGGCATCTACCATATAGAAAAACAGATGTTGTTGCTAAAATCGTTTTACATTAGTGTTTCTACAAAGCATCACCTCTCTTTTTACATAGTCTTGAATTCCAAAATACATGAATAATTTTTTTAGCGTTAAAGTTTACTATTTTGACCCAAAAATTAATTTGTACTAAGTTTAATGCTACATATACTCGATATTCATATCGTTAGTTTTCTCAACAACTCTTTTCAATTTAAATTAAGCAAATTCCCGACAGCTTTCATCACAAGTATTAGTATTAACGAATTAATTTATGAAAACAAGGATTTTAAAGTAATATAAATTACTTATTATGATTTACCAACCAAGGTTGAAGGAAAAATAGTTTCGCTTTGTTCCTTTATTCTCTACACGTATTTTACTTGTTACAAGACGAATCATACGTCATCTTTAGCCAAAAATTTATTCGCCATACGTTTAATATGACTTACGTATAATGTTTAAATCATTCGATCGACAAAATTCAATGTTCATCTACTCGGCGCAAGTGTCGGACCTCATCACATATAATATCAAATTCAAAATAATGAAACAACGAAACAACGAAATGAATGAAATAAACGTTACGAGAATACATAATCAACGCTATAAGTATTGGTTTCGGCTTCCGATGGGTCTCGAAACCGTGGACAATAAAATGAACACAAACCAACCAAACTCCAAGCTATCCCGTTTATCACAACACTGGTCTATTCTTAAACCACATCTTTAATCTGAGTAGGAGGGTAAACACGAGTAGATGGCGATGCGCCTAAAAAACGGTCTATAATATATATACGATTTTGCCGCTACGATGTACGAATCATTGATTATACTTCGAGTATGTTATAACTACGCGATATGATTTATCAAAATCATAAGGATTAACGGAAATAAAATAACACGTAAATCAATTACGTTTCAAAAGGAGATGTCCTAAAATGGCACATCATGGTGGGGTAACGACAATCAAGCTTAATATAGTCGATATACAATATGCTACGAAACAATATATATACGTATCCAAAGTATCAAACGAGGTTCACACTCGTATATGGATAATAAAATAAATTAAAAATACTGGTGGCTGGCGATGAGGCCAATTTAATACAAAACCGTATCATATAATTCATGATAATATTACAAGTACCATTGCTTCGCGCACAATGTCTTTAAATACCGTAGTATATATGTATATACGTATACATCGTATGCACGCATAGGATCACACAATTAAAACCACACATATGTTTCGAGGGAGCATAAGCGCACGTATACTTTGTAAGGCAACCAAAAAATTTTACGAAAGAGCTGTTATAGTCTAGGTTTTGAAAATGACCTAGTTCTCTATAACTAGTGCCCTGATACCAATCTGTAGTACCCCAAATTTCACAACGGAACGGAATATCAACTTTGGGTGTTACTTCATTGCACATCACACACAATCATAGAAAACGACCTCAAAAGAGATGTGTTATAAAAATAAACCATTCAACAATTTCATTAATATCAGAGTTTCAATACAATAGGTCCTAACATTATTACAAACGTTAATAAAAATAAATGTTTGTCAAGTTCTATTGACTGGTAATTGTTTGTTTTTCCTTCACTTTATCCCGTGCGATTCCATGCTCTAGTTGGTCTTTAACCTACACATTTGAGAATACATGCTAAAATGTCAACACAACGGTTGAGTGAATTCATAGGTTTTTATATAAACAATAAAGCTTTTGAACACAAGAATATCATCCCTTAGCGATATTGCAACACATACAATATCTATATTCCACACTATTAAGCTAAGCTTATGACACTGATGCCTTAATAAATAAATTTGCTCGAGTCAGGTATCTTGCCAAATGCCCCTGCCTCACGTACAACACACTCGGATGAGCCTCCAACTTAAAGGAGCGACCGGCCCGGGTGGGGGACATCATTCCCAATGGATCCATTCGTTTGTACAAGCGCCTACCCATTACAAGTAGTTAACGGTTCATGATTTATAGGGACATTTCAATGGAAATACGCAACTTAGCCTTACTAATAGTGGCTCATTACCTATACAATCAACGCTTGTTTTCATTTATCAAAAGCATTTAATTAAACGTCTTACGCTTATTTTCAACAGCTCATATTCGTTTATAGCTTTATATTCAAACATCGCATGTTTATTAATAAACATGTATTCTCTCAAAAGCATGCATTAAACGGCATGTCTTATTTACAAAGAGCATGTATTCCCCCTCGCGGGTTTTATAGAAACATATAAAGCAATAAAAGCGAGGCTATGAACTCAAATGATATAGCAATTACACATAGATCGAGGAGTAAACATCCAATAGTCAACACGACTTTAGAAGATAAGAATCACTCGTTAATAAGAACGAGACGCCTAATGGTCGACATATGACCGAACGAGACCTAAAATAGCGACACGCGTCTTAGGTTCAAAACGATAAATAAATCACATTTATGTAGATAGTATATTTTTAATAAGTTTTGGACATTGTATAAGTTTTATAAAAATCGACTTTTTATAAAGTGTTATCCAACTTTGATAAACAAAGCCCAGTACTAGCCCAATAGTGGCCCATTAAGTGTCTCATTGACATAGGCCCATTATATGATCAATTTTGGTTTCATAATTTAAGTCTAACCTCAGGCCCAAATAGTAACCCAATAGAACTATAGGTGTACATTGGGCTTTTATGACCCAAGTCCACCAAATAAGCATTACAAGTTCTAAAAACGTCACAAGACGATATTAACTTAAAATTTTCCGATGGCCATGTCTTGGGTTTCCTAAATCTCAGTTTATAAACGGGTCTTAACTTCCCGATAAGTAGGTACTACCTCCTCGATTTTATAAAAAAGATCAAGTTACTAGTTTTTATAGTTTGATTTAGCAAAATTTATGATATGTCTCAGTATTTAGTTCGTTTCTCCTAAACCGTAAATTTTCTAATTCAGTTCTCTATATCTACATGTTCGGAAGATCATATAATCTACTAATCTTAAGATTATATGACCTCAAGTTATATTTACAATAGGTTAAATTACAAATTCACCCTCTCGGGCTATATTTATTAATGTTTGGTTTCTAGATTACATCTTACGGAACTAGTTTAATTCCTTAATCGTAATGACACTCGTCTCAGTTTTTATACTTCCATGACCGTAATTAAGTATACTATACAGATCAATAACTATCATACTTATTTTTTAATGACAAAAGGGTCAAAATGATCAAAACATCAACTCGGGTCAAGGCTGTTTTTGGACAGCCATGTTCGGTTTCACGGTTTTGACCGTCATTTCCAAACCGTATGTCCGTAGAAAACTATCCGAATCGAGAAGGTCCAACATAAGTTTATCTAACTCATTTAGTTTTACCTTTTTAGGGCTTATTATACAAAAGTTACGAGTTATCAGCTATGAAACATAGCTAGTTAGATTTTGACTAGTTTCACTATTTTGATCATATCTCATGAACCGAGAATCATCACGCGACAGTTCACCCGGCCAATTCATCACAAAAACTCTATATATCCATGAATAAAAATAAGTAACCCTCAAAATCTATTGATGGTATTCGTTTATACAATTCTTGCTACTGTCCTATAAATCAAAATTCTAAACAATACTAAGGGCTTGTTTAGCTTGCCTTTCTTATTACAAATCACATATACAATGTCCTAAAATCCATAATTACTTATTACATATTTATTTACAGAATTAAAATACAAATATTACATACTTTCAAAATTAGCTTTACAACAACAAGAGTTGAATGAAGCCTTACAAGAAATGATGAACCACGACTATAATTCTTCTGTTTAAAACTCTTGCTCAAGCCAACAATTTAACCAACTCAATATGATTTTACCTAAGCTTAAAACACATGCAAAACATCATGACAACAACTCTTATATCACCAAAACCTTCTTAACCAAGTTTCCATTTGTTGGGAATAAAATGTAGCCAGTCCACTTGAGCGCTGACAAGAGAAAAACAAGCGTTGATAAGAAGAAAACAAACGCTGACAGATCAAGCGTTGACAAGAAGAAGTTAAGCGTTGATAGGTTGAAGACAAGCACTGATAGGAAGATATGGTCTACGCGTATTATGTTTCTAGTTTTTTTCTAGTAAAGATAAGTTCAACATTGTATTTTCTATAATTATCTTTACCTAGAATAGTTGATACGTAGACTCTTGTACAAGGCTTCTTATGTCTATAAAAGAAGACCTTTAGGTTATGTTTCATAATAAGTTTTCATACGTTAAACACTTTCATTGTAAGCAAGTTTGTTATTATCAATCAAGTGAAAGTTTGTTTTACATCTTTGTGTGTTCTTGTTTAAGTGTTAATTCCGCATAACACTTAGATTACTTTATACATAAACAAAGTTTCTCTACGTGTATAACTGGATCTAATCTCGTATACACAAGCTTAATCGATCTAAGTTTGGGATCAACAAGTGGTATCAGAGCTTGTTGAGAAACTTTTGATCTTAAAGAACACAAGAACCCTAAAATCACCAAAACCCTAATTTTCACAAAACCCTAAAAACATCATGTCCACTCCAGAAGCAACCTCCTCCTCCTCAAACCACAACATCAAGATTCCCATGCTTGATGCAAACAACTTTGAGTTGTGGAAGTTCAACTTTGAGCAATATTTGGGGATCTATGACTACACTCTCTGGGAGATTATTGAATATGGAAACACATTCAATAAAGCTGAAAAGATTGCTAATGTCATTGCTACAAGATCAGCTGTTCAAGGATGTTCAGAAGAAGATAAGAAAGAAAAACCTGATGATGGTAGAGCTGTGTCTGCTAAAGACATAGCAAAGAAAAGGGTTAATATGAAAACCCTAAACATTCTGAAACTCTCTTTGGGACAAGAAAATCAGCACAAATACAGAGGTTATGAGTCTGCAAAAGACCTTTGGGCAGCCCTTGAAGTTGCATATGGTGGCAATGCTGATACTAAGGAAGAGAAGAAGAAGCAACTCATGCATGAGTATGCTGTTTTTAAGGCTCAACCTAATGAGAAGCTTAGCAGTGTGAGAAGCAGACTGCTTGACATTACAAGTAAGTTGTCCTTCATGGGGACACAAGTTGGTGATGTTGACATTATTGCCACTTTTCTTAAAAGCCTTGGTGATGCGTGGAAGATTGAGGCAAGATCTGTACTTTCCAATAACACTCACAAAAGTTCTACTTTTGATGATATCTACAACAAACTGAGGCTGTTGGAGAATGAAACTCTTTTGGAGCATGGAAGTAAGTCTACCAATAGTAACATGGCCTTCTTCTCACACAGTGAAGGTCAATTTGATCAGAAGGACTCATACATGCACCCAGTTACTGGATCAACATGTGTCAACGCTGGATCACATCCTGTCAACGCCTCACATTCAGACGCTGACACATACAAAATTGACTCTCCAAGAGTTAAGCCTGCTGGTTTGGATCTGGATACTGTGTGTGCTTACATTGCTTCTTTTCCCAATGGTTCAGTGATTACATATGAGGACCTTGAGAAAATAAGTGATGAGCACTTGGAGGAGATGGATATAAAGTGTAACATGGCTCTTGCAAGTATAAGAGCAAACAGGTGGAATAGAAGGTTCAAGAAGAAGATGATCTTTAATGCAAAGGACACTGCTGGATTTGATAAATCCAAGGTTGAGTGCTACAACTTTCATCGTATGGGGCACTTTATGAGGGAATGCAGATTTCCAAGAAGATCTGATGCTGGAAAACCCTCAAGCCAAATTGTAAAGGCTCAGGATCCTAAAGCCATGGTGGCAGTGCAAGAAATTGATGGTATTGGATGGGACTGGAGCTATTTGGCTAAGGATGAGGAAGAGGATAAAGCCTTGGTTGCTGAAATAAAAGAAGAAGAGCATGTTCAATATGCTCTCATGGCACACTCCTCCTCTTCATCGAACAATGAGGTATACGATGATGCTTTTTGTAGTAAGGGTTGTCGTTTAAATATTGAAAAACTTAACAAAGAGGTTTAAAGATTGTTAAGTGATGTGAGTACTGAGAGATGCAAATTGTCTAACTATCAAATTGCTCTCACTCAAACTGAGAAGACAGTTTCTGAGTATAAGAAAATGGAATTTGACCTAAAAGATCAAATAAATATCTTAAAACATGATTTAAATGCTAGTAATGATGTTAGAAACATCATGGAAAGGGTTAATGTTGAATTACAGGCTAAGTTAGATGAGGCTATCAAGAATAAGGATAATGTTGACCTTAAAATTCAGAGATTTGATAAGTCCTCACAAACCCTAGGAGAATGTGTTAATAAATAGAGGGATCCTAAGGACATGACTGGGATTAGGATGAAAGACTATACTGTTGTTCCACCACCAGCTGGAGACTTCTATGGTGTCCAAAGAAAGGACTTATCTTGAACTGGTTTACCAAAACTCCAAGAAGAGGAATTTATTCCTCCACCAAGAGTCCTTACCCCAGTTGAAGAGTATAGGCAAAAGTTGACTGACTTGAATGAATGGAAGAAAGCCAACCCTACCTTATTTGTCAAGGGTGGCATGCTTTGTGATAGTCCAAATGAGTCAACCCCTATTAAAGTAACAAACCCAGTCACTGGCAAGACTGTTGACCTTGGCTCAAACACTGTTAGAGAACCTAGCATTAAGTATGCAGAAATGTATAGGAATACTAGGTCACCTAAAAGCCAAGTAAGTGATAATGGAACAGGTTTCTTTTCTTCTAGACCTAGAGTTGTGTCTAAAAAGGCCTGTTACACTTGTGGTAGCTTTTCACATTTAGCATATAAGTGTGTCAACACTTCCAAGGTCAATGCTGTTAAAAAGTCAAACACTGTCAGACCCAAAACTTTTGTGGAGCAAAGTCCACAAGTTGTTAGACCAGCCCCATTCTTCACTAAAAGGTCTAACACTCATGGACAAAGACCATTTCAGAAGACCAATACTTGGTCTAATAGGCAATGGGTTTCTGTAGCAAACCCTAGGTTCAACGCTGAAAAGGGTAATTTCAGCGTTGACAAGACCAAATCCAACGCTGACAGAAACGTTGCCAGACCTAAATATTTGCAACCCCAGGGTAAGGGGTCTAAAGCTTCTTCTAGCTTGACATGGAGACCTAAGCAAGATCAAAACCCTAATTCTAATGGGATTTCTATGACCTGCAACAGATTTAATTATATTTCAAAGGTCATTACACAACCAATTGGGGTTAACTGGGAATTTCATCCAAAAAGGAATGAACAAGGGGTTGTTGTGAGAACTAAGTCTGTTCTTGTTGAACAACCAGATGAATCCAAGTTTGCTCAGGCTTGGGTTCCCAAAGAAAACTAATTTGTTTTCTTTATGTGCAGGGCATTCAAAAACAGGTCAATGATTATGGATATTGGGACAGTGGATGCTCTAGGCACATGACTGGGAAGGAAGACTATCTAACAAACTTCACTCCCATTAAGGATGGTGATAAAGTTTACTTTGGAGGCGGATATGGAACTATCACAGGCAAAGGAACTCTTCTCACCAAGAACTTGCGTTTTGAAAACGTGTTTCTGGTAAAAGAACTTGGTTACAATCATTTTAGTGTATCACAAGTTTGTGATAACAAAAATAAAGTTCTGTTTACTGATACTGAATGCTTGGTGTTAAGCAAGGATTCTAAAATTCTAGATGAGAAATATATTGACTATAGAACACCTAGGCATAAAGACATTTATAATGTGAATCTTAATGGGATTAGGATGAATAATAATATGTCATGTTTTTATGCTAAAGCTTCAGTTGATGAGAGTAATCATGGCATAGGAGACTAGGGCACATTAACTTTAAGAATATAAACAGGCTTGTGAGACTTGGCTTGGTTGATGGTTTGCCTGAAAAGGCTTTCCACAATGACCACTCTTGTGTTGCATGCCTTAAAGGCAAGCAACACAAGGTCTCATTTAAGTCTAAACAGGTGCACTCTAGTTCTAAACCACTTCACTTGCTGCATATGGACCTGTTTGGTCCAACTAATATAGAGAGTTTGAATGGTAAATCATACTGTTTTGTCATCACAGATGACTTTTCTAGGTTTACTTGGACTTTCTTTTTAGCTATGAAAAGTGACAATGCTGATACTTTAATTGACTTTATTACTCAGATTGAGAAGAAAACTGGTAATGAGGTTAAAATGCTTAGGAGTGATAATGGTTGTGAGTTTAGAAATAAACTGTTGGATGATTTTTGTGCCAAGAAAGGGATTACTAGGCAGTTTAGTGTTGCCAGAACACCACAGCAAAATAGGGTTGCTGAGAGAAAGAATAGAACCCTAATTGAAGCAGCCAGGACTATGTTGGTTGATGCTCACTTTCCCATAGCTTTTTGGGTTGAGGCTGCGAATACAGCTTGTTATGTTCAGAATAGAGCATTGGTCAACAAGATACAGAACAAAACACCTTATGAATTACTTTGGGGAAGGAAACCTAATATTGGTTTTCTTAAAAATTTTGGTTGTCATGTAGTTGTGTTAGATACTAGTGATGCCTTTGGTAAATTTAGTGCAAAAGGTGATGAAGGCTATTTCATGGGTTATTTAGTGCAGAGCAAGGGATATAGGGTTTACCTTAAGAAGGAAAAACATATACTTGAAAGAGTACATGTTAGGTTTTTAGAAAGTAAACCTAGTGATCCTGAAAGTGGTCCAAATTGGTTTTTTGACTTGGAACCTCTATCTAGGACCTTGAATTATATGCATGTTACTAATCCAGACATTGTGAAGGTAACTTCAAATGTTGTGGAAGAACCAGTTGTTGATGTTTCAGGTACACAGGTTAATGAAGAGGTTGGATCACAAGCAGACAAGTCATCTCCCATACAAGAGTATGTCACAATTCCCATATGGACAGATGCTTTTGCTGCTGTTGCTGCTGCTGGAAAGGATAATGGTGGTCCCCAAGTATCACCAGTTAACAACATGCATGGTCCTTCAAGCGCTGACAAAGGAAAATCTGGCGCTGACAGGACAAATTCAGGCGTTGATGGCTCAAACGTTGACAACACCATTTCAGGCGTTGAAGATCCAAACACTGACAACCTTGGTTCAGGCGTTGACAACACTTTTGAGCATATATTCTCTTCCAATTTTGAACAAGGTGAACCTTCAACAAGACATGAAGAGGTTCATACTAATATTGATGGAAGAGAGTTTGAAGAAGATATTAGCAACTTAGAAGATGAGATTGAAGACAACAGACTTTTTGAGGGAGGAGTACTTACTTCTACTATGAAGAATCACCCCACTTCTCAAATTATTGGGGATGTCATGACTCCTGTTCAGACTAGAAGATCTCATCAGAATCTTGGTGGATTTATTGCCAACATACATAAGAAGGTTGATACCCCTCTTGTTCAAGCATGTTTGTTTGCCTGTTTTCTGTCAAAACAGGAACCTAAGAAGATTTTTGATGCTCTCAAAGAACCAAGTTGGGTGGAAGCAATGCAGGATGAGCTTCACCAATTTGCTATTCAGGATGTTTGGGAGCTGGTTGATTGTCCCAGGTATGTCAGACCTATTGGGACAAGATGGGTTCTAAGAAACAAGAAAGATGAAAGAGGCATTGTTGTCAGAAACAAGGCACGTTTAGTGGCTCAGGGATATACACAAGAGGAAGGGATAGACTATGAGGAAGTCTTTGCACCAGTTGCAAGGATTGAAGCTATAAGGATATTTCTAGCCTATGCTTCCTGCATGGGCTTCACTGTCTATCAAATGGATGTGAAGAGTGCTTTCCTCTATGGCACAATTGTTGAGGAGGTGTATGTTATACAGCCTCCTGGTTTTGAAGATCTAGAGAATCCAGACAATATGTATAGAGTCAAGAAAGCTATGTATGGACTTCATCAAGCCCCAAGAGCATGGTATGGCACATTGTCCACTTATTTGGTGGAAAATGGATTCAAAAGGAACACCATAGACCAGACATTATTTACAAAGAAGGTTGGTAAGGATGTCTTACTTGTTTAGGTTTATGTTGATGATATCATCTTTGGCTCCACCAATCCAAAGATGAGTGAAGATTTTTCCAAGCTTATGACAGAACAATTAAAGATGAGTGCAATGGGGGAGATGAACTTCTTTCTAGGGTTACAAGTTCAGCAGAAAGAAGATGGTATCTTCATCTCTCAGGATAAGTATGTAGCAGAGATCTTGAAGAAGTTTGGCTTTTCTCCACATGAAAAGAGGGCTACTACTCCTATGGATAGAGAACACCCTTGGGGAAAAGTTGGAGATGGTAAAGATGTGGATGTCAGGCACTATAGATCAATGATTGGTTCATTGATGTATCTCACAGCCTCAAGACCTGACATTATGTTTGTTGTGTGTGCATGTGCACGCCATCAAGTGACTCCCAAAGAATGTCACCTTTATGCTGTCAAGAGAATCTTTAGGTACCTTAGATGTTATCCAAATCTTGGCTTATGGTACCCAAAGTATTCACCATTGGAGCTTATTGCATATTCAGACAGTGGCTATGGTGGTGATAAGTTTGATAGAAAATCCACAACTGGTGGATGTCAGTTTCTTGGGAGTAGGTTGATATCTTGGCAATGCAAGAAACAAACAGTGGTGGACAATTCTACAACTGAAGCAGAGTACATTGCTGCAGCTGCTTGTTGTGGACAAGTCTTATGGATTCAGAACCAACTGTTGGATTATGGGTATAATTTCATGCATACCAAGATTTTTGTTGACAATAACAGCACTTTGTGTATTATTAAAAATCCTGTACATCATTCTAAAACAAAACACATAGAAATTAGACATCATTATTTAAGGGATTGTTTTGAAAAGGGTTTAATACAACCAGATAGGGTTGACACAGAAGAAAATGTGTCTGATTTATTAACTAAACCTTTTGATGCTGGAAGGTTTCAATACTTGGTAACTAGTATTGGAATGATCAATCTCACATAATATGTGTTTTGGGGTCTTATTGTAAAAGTATGTACAGGATAATGCATTGTTATTGGTCTTTTTGAAGTTAGATTTTCCACTATATTTTTCTAACGCTGACAAAGGTTACCTTAACGCTGATAAGTATTATCGTGGCGTTGTCAGCAACAATGTTAGTTTTGTGGTTTTTAATCTAAGTGTGCAGGTGGTGTTAGCATTGTACCATTGGATACAGATTTGCTTATGGATCCTTGGAGAATCATTTGAGCATGTTTTTATTTATGGATGATGGTTGGAATATTTATATTCCTATCTTGACATAAATTTTTTATGTTCATGCATATTTTTGGGCAACATATGTATTACAGTTTAAGGGGAGGTTTTAGGAACTTTTGGGTATTCTTATAATACTCTTATCACAATTCTAGATTGTGTCCACGGGTGAGTATGAGTTAGTTTTACTAAATCATGAGGCACTGTAGCATGCAAAGTTGATATACTATGCATGCTGCCAAGACATTTTTGGCCTAGAATTGGTTGTGGTCTGTTGGGAGACTTGGGAATGATTTTATCATGGGTTTACCTGGGAGTTACAAGGAATTTTATGAGATAACTTAGTTATTAAGAGTTTTGGTTAGCAAGGGACACTAGAGGACTTTTATGTCTATCTTGCATAAGCAAGTGTGCATAACTGGACAGTGCGTGCCGCCCTATAATAATTATCAACTCATAGGTTATCTTCACTAGGATAAATTACTTTGTTAGGGTCCTTTTTCATTTTTATTACTTTTATTTTTGGACGCTGACAAGTATTTTTCCAAGCGTTGTTATGACCAATTTAGACGTTGACATGGCTTTGGCAAACGTTGACAAGAATATAGCCGTTGGGCATTGATGGGTTGTTTTTTACCGTTGACACTCATTGGGACCTACCCAGTTGTTATTTTTGACGAATTTTTGGGCCGTAATTTTGGGAGCAGATAACTTTTAATTAATGCATGAGATAAATTATTTTCTTTTCAATATTTTCATCATGATATTTTGAAAATAGTTGCCTCATTTTTGACCAATCACATACATCTATCTCTCCTATATATTTGGCTCCTATTTTTAAACAGGGTATCTTATATTCTTGTCTAACAATTTTCTCCTATAATTCATCTTTCTAAATATTCATAAACAGCTTTCTTCTACAATGGCACCAAAATTCAAACCAAGTGATTTGGTATTGGGATTCAGGAGTCAACACAACATGATTGAATATTTGGACGCTGATGACACTATGTTTCCACAATACACCCAGATGGTGGCGTATTTGAATGCATCCCCAATTAGGTATGCTCTTTCTCATGCTCCTCGCATCTCTGTCACACATATTAAACAGTTTTGGAACACTGTAAGTTCCTCAACAGTTAATAATGTGACTACATTATCATCTATTGTCCATGGGCGTACATGGGTGGTTACTGAAGCCTTGGTTCGCTAGGCTTTGCATCTTGATGATGCAGATGGTATAACCACCCTTCCCATTCATGAAATAGAACAAGGACTAAGGGCTTTGGGTTATCCTTTCTCTGATGAGGGACTTTAAACAAATATCATAAACAGGAGTTTCCCCCAGCCTGGAAGTACCTCATACATGTCATCTTACAATCTTTTAGTCCCAAGTGTACTGCACACAATGAGATTAATAGATCAATTGCTAGTGCTATTGTGTGCATTGCAACTAGGCAAAAGTTTAATTATTCTAAAATGATTTTTGATGGCATGTGTAAAAACAAAGGGAATAAGATGACTTTGGCTTATCCCAGATTTTTACAAATGGTTTTTGATGTGCAAAATTACTGCACAAGGGATCATGATGACTTTTATGAGATCCCTGTGCAAAAGAAAGCTATTTTTACCAAGATGAATTCACCCCCTCACCGTGACTTACCCCTCACCCCAGCTATGCTTGCTGTTATTGCAGCAGCACAACCCTAACCAGACCCACAACCACAACTTGACCCAATACCAGAACCTTTATTTTCACCTCAACACATGGAAATTGACCAAGAACCCTTCAACGCTGACACTTTAAATGTTGGCGTTGACACAAGTAATCCAGACGTTGACACCATTCCTTCACAGACCCAAACAACCCTTAACCTTCCCACATCTATACAATCCACATCATCTTCTACCCCACCACAATATAGGTTGCAAAAACGCCAAAGGACTACTGGAGTGTTCTCCTCTAGTGGTCCTAGCCATGTAGCAGAGAGAACCACCACCACAAGTGTGGTT
This sequence comes from Glebionis coronaria, assembly GCA_025667525.1. NCBI lineage: Eukaryota > Viridiplantae > Streptophyta > Magnoliopsida > Asterales > Asteraceae > Glebionis > Glebionis coronaria. The sequence continues at coordinate 536,532,944 of CM046876.1, forward strand.
GGTGCTATGGATGAGGCTGGGACTATTGGTTCTGGCTTAGATGCAGGCCAAGACAGTCCTAACATCTTTAAGACCTCATCCATGCCCCATGAATCTAACTTGGGAGGTCAAATACCCATTTTAGAGGAGGGCAGATTGGAACCATACACATTAATGGAATTGACGGCTGTCTGCATTAGCTTGCAAAAGCAAAATGCAGACTTGGTACAAATTGTCAGTACACAAGGCCTTGAACTCAAGCAATTGAGGGAGAGGATTGTCATTTTGGAGAATGCTAGCACAAGGCGTGGGATGGAGGAATCTTCCAAAGGGGAGGATGAGCAGATTAATGTGAGTGATAAAGGCTCACATGATGGAGAATCTTTGGGTATTGCTGAGGCCCTAACTGAATTGAAGAAGCAACCAGGTTTTGATAGATCTCTGGTAACTCCTACCAATTTAGACTTGTCTTTTACAGCTATGTTGGAGCAAATTACAAGAGGCGCTGAGACAGGTAATTTGGGCGTTGACAAGCAAAATTTGAACGCTGACACACCAAGCGCTGATATGAGCAAATTGGGCGCTGACACGAGAGTTTTGAGCGTTGACAGACCTGCAGATGAGGTTGATGTATTCTAGTCATCAGCCATCATCAAAGAAGTATCTTCACAGGTATTACCATCATCCTTACCCATCATTGATCCATTAGATAAGGGTAAAGGATTATGGTAGAAGTAGAAGTTCCAAAGGATGCAGCACAGGTAGAGTTTGATAGAAGGTTGGTTGCACAACTTGTGGAACAAGAAATAAAGAAGGTTGGTGAATCACCATTTGTTGTCACTTCAGAGGAACAAGAAGGAAGTGATGAAGCCAGTTCAGATTCAAGTGTGATGATAACTGAGCAACCTGAGAGACTTGAATATGGTGATGATTTGGCAAGAGAGAAGCTTAGAGAGTTGAAATTGCAAGTAGATTTTGATATGCCAGAAGTTGTTCAGATGTACCATGCTTGGGAAGATAGGTGTATGGAGAATCCAGATTTGACTATTTCAGACCAGATTTGGGGTTTGGAGATTCTTCTAAGAGTACAAAAAGACTGCAAGGTAATTCTGAAACACAAAGCTAGCAATGTTCTTTCACTGTTGAAGAGGGATAGAAGGGAGCTGTACTACATGCTACTCAGATGTCATGGAACAGGATGGACCTATAAGAAATTGTTGGGATTATCCTTTGAAGAGTTGGAGTACAAGGCTTATCCCATTTGGGTAAAAGTACAGGAAATGAACATTCTGAGACTTCTTTCAGATGAAAGGAAAGAAGAACTTGCAGAAGAGATGGAGCTTAAGAAGGCAATGATTGTTCCAAGACCTTTGAAAAAGGGAGTTCCTCTTGAGTTTCCTAAAGATATGGATAGATTGAAGCCTAGTGAAGCTGTTATAAGATGGAGCATTAAGCTCTCACCATTGGAAGCTTCATATATGGTACAAGTGTTACCTCTTGATGCTAGAAACCCTATCATAAGCTATGAAGAAGATGAAAGTAGGTTTTGGAAGATTGGCAGGTATGGGAAAGAGGTACACACATTTACCACTCTTATATATCTCTTTGCAAGTATGGATAGAGAAGACTTGGTAGACCTTTGGAGGTTGTTAGAGGCCAAGTATGAGACTGAAGCTCCTACTACAGTCAATGGAATAAAACTTTGGTCAACATTCAAGAGAATGTGTGGAGCAAAAGAAGAAGATCCTGTTGTTTGGAAGGATCTTGAAGATGATCTCAATGGTCTTCAATAGCGTTTGTATTCAGCTGCTAGTATATATAATTTGAGCTCTAAAAAGTTTGTTGAGTATCTTCTTGTAGATGGTCAGTATTCCATGTCCAAAGAAGTTTTGGAGAAGATGAAGACAACACAGCTGGAGATTGACTATTCAAGTGACGTGGCCAAAGATTTGATCAGACATGTTTATTACCAATATGATAAGTGTTGTAAGATTCCTCCTAGTTCTTAATTTTTATTCAGAAACTTGATTACTAGAGTAGATATCAAGTTTAGGGTAGGATTGTTGGGAATAAAATGTAGCCAGTCCACTTGAGCGCTGACAAGAGAAAAACAAGCGTTGATAAGAAGAAATCAAACGCTGACAGATCAAGCATTGACAAGAAGAAGTCAAGCGTTGATAGGTTGAAGACAAGCACTGATAGGAATATATGGTCTACGCGTATTATGTTTCTAGTTTGTTTCTAGTAAAGATAAGTTCAACATTGTATTTTCTATAATTATCTTTACCTAGAATAGTTGATACGTAGACTCTTGTACAAGGCTTCTTATGTCTATAAAAGAAGACCTTTAGGTTATGTTTCATAATAAGTTTTCATACGTTAAACACTTTCATTGTAAGCAAGTTTGTTATTATCAATCAAGTGAAAGTTTGTTTTACATCTTTGTGTGTTCTTGTTTAAGTGTTAATTCCGCATAACACTTAGATTACTTTATACATAAACAAAGTTTCTCTACGTGTATAACTTGATCTAATCTCGTATACACAAGCTTAATCGATCTAAGTTTGAGATCAACACCATTATCAAATCAACACCAACAATAAAACTTGCAACTTAGACCTTCTAACTAGCATCAATACATTTAACTACAAAACATCATGACTACAGACCTTATATCACCAAAACCTTCTTAATCGAGTTTCCATTGATCAAATCAACACCAACAATAAACCTAGAAACTTGGACCTTCATTCTAGCATCAATACATTTAACTAAAGTTTAATGAAAATGATGTTTGTCTTATTGAATTTGGATGGCAGAATTGAGAGAAAAAGAACTGAGATATCATTGTTGATAGACTATAAAGTTGTAGTATGTAAGTTATTGATGAGACTGCAATTATATATGGTCTCATCGTCCAAATCGGACTTAAAACGTATAAATATATCATAAAATACCAGAAAATATGCTTGTATTCATTTGTTGTATGTTTTAGGTATGGATATCGAGAAAAAGATAAAAAGATCACAAGAAACATAGAAAAACAAACACGGGAAACGAAGCCGAATAATGAACCGGACCCGAATCTTGATTTTCCAAGGATAGTCCTTGAAGTTTGAAGAAAATACAAGTTTGGTCCCTCATCTTTGAAGACTTGTCACAAATGAACCTCCAAGAATCATTTGTCTAAGAAAAGTCCTTTATGTTTGAAGATTTGACAAATATAGCCCTTGAAGATCTCATAATTGCATATTAAGTCCTTGATCAAAGTTATGGAAACAATTGTTCAATATTTGACAACCTTGTCAAACTTGTATCAAAGGGAAGTTATAATGTGAGCTGCCAAACTTTATTTGCAAACTTTATGGAAGATTGAGGGGAATGTATGCCAATTTATAAACCCATATCCAACCAGCCCACCCACCAATCAAACCAAACCCGACCCTTTTACCCTACCCAAGCCCAAAACCCACTTGCCACGTCAGTACGCATTAACACAGTTAATATATTTAATATGTTTTTAAACAGTTTAAAATATATTAATTAGTGGCGGTAAACACTAATTTTCCCCCTTTTGGATTAATCGACCCACTGTTCAATCTTTAGAACCCTAATTACCATCTCCCTAATTACTAGAAATTGCAACTTAAACTTTTTCAGATATGTGATTAAGGATGCTCTTAACTAAACCCCACTCTTAACCCCTTCACAAACCACCCCATGTGCTCACCCCACCACTCCCCTGCACCTCTCACTTTCACCCAAATCCTAAAAGAGGGGCAGGACCCATGGTCCCTGTTAATTCCTTAACCCACAACCCCAAATAGATGGTTTGGATGAATTTTGGCAGCTGGCAAGGTCACAAGTATACAGAGATCACGGGGGACCCTTTTTCTTGACCAAGACTCAAATTCAAACGCAAGGGCATTCAAGGGATTTCATGAGATTAGGGTTTACGTTTTGTATTCATTCTAGAATGTTGTAAGCTCATCTATATAAGAGCATTAGGTTTACTTTTATCATTGTTCCAGATTTTTGCTAAATTTCTTGTAATTCCTTTTAATTTAATAAAAGTTGGTCTTTTTTATTTAAACAGTAATTCCTTTTTGTTATTTAAAGTTGGTGTTGATTTTAGCATAATCTGTGTTCCATTATTATTATTGTTTTGATTTTGAGTCCAAGTTTTGTTAAAGTGATCCCTTTTTCATAGGTTAAAAAGCTGGTATTTTTCCAAATTTTGATCCAAATTTAGTTTTGTTTGTTTGTTTGGTCTAAGTTTCTAAGATTCAAAAGATTGTGAATTTTTTTTTTTTTGTAAGGTTTTCAAAGAAGAAAAAAACAAGATTTGTCCCTTTGCTTATTTACTAACAGAATCAAGGTTCATTGATCCTTGATTCTTGCTGTTACTTTTTTGTGTTACACCAGGTTCTTGGAAGCTTGTACACACGCATGCACATAAGCTCAAACACTCAAGGGTGTGGATTTGCACCCTTGAGGTGAGTTCACGTTCTTTCCCTTATTTTCTGCCATAATATTCATTGCTCACATGATTAAGTGATCTGTACTTTGAGTTTGTGATTTAGCTGATTGGATAAGTTATTCAAGAGGTATTGAGTCCAAATCAGTCAAAAGCTTGTTTATTTGTGGGATTCTTAACAAATTTTCTTTGCAAAATTAACTAACCAAAAGTTATAAGGGGTGTTTGGGACAGTGGGTTCTTGGGTAGGGATTGACCACCAAGTCCTTTCTAAGCTATGCACAGCCTCAATAGGTTTAGGTTAAGTGGTTTTTGCAAAATGTTTTAAAGTTGTAGTGTAAAGTATTGATTTTGATAGTATTGATAAAAATTTGCTTAGGATAAGCTGTCATAGGTTTAATTTTGTGTTTTTGGTTTTGAACTGATGAAATCAGTCAGCAATTAGGGTGCTGTTAGCACTAGGTATATTTGATGTGTTTGTGTGGCCTATCTCAGCTTGTGTGTTCATGTGAAATTCACCAAAATGTTGTATTTGAAACCTACTGCATGCTATAATAGTATCTGGTATTGTTGGTAAAGCTTAGGACTTGGGCACCATTTAGATTTTAGGTGTTGATATCTGATCTTTGAATCAACATTTGGTATAATTCTAGATTTGAAGTGGCCTTAGGCCTGCAGGATATTGGAATGATGTTGGAATGGTTCACTGCTTATACCAAAGTTCACCAATAGCATGTCTCTTGAAGTCCCTTTGGGTTTCATGTTAGCAGAATAAAGTTTAGGCTTTAGTCTCTTTAAGTTAGTTAGATTTTAGGTGTGTTGTTCTTCATATGCTGGTAATTGTTAGTTGATTTAGAGCTATTTTTGTTTAAAAGTTTGTCTTAGGGCACTGTTAGTATAAGTTAGCTTGTAGGTTAGTCTGCTTATATATCTTTGCCTCCAGTATACTTAGAAGTTGTTTAGGTCTGAGGGTGTTGGTTTTAACTTTGATAGTTGGTGGCCTTGAGCATATCACAAAGTGCTTAAATGAACATCTAACTAGTCTCTGTCTGCTATGCCCACTGTTTTCTTTTTTTGAATCACTATTGTAAGTCTGCTTATTGAACTATCGATCTAAGCCTTGTTCTTGTGAACTGTGCTATGTGGATTGAATCTTTGTGCTTATTTTCCTTGTGTAGAGTTTATTGTGACTCCCTTTAAGCAAAAGCTTAAAGGGGTGCCCTTTTTACCCAAGCAAACAAAGAAACCCAAGGAAAAAAAGAGATAACCAGAAGAAAAAAATAGCATTTGAAGTTTTTGTTGAAATTTGTGGTGTGCTCAGTGTGTTTGGTGATTTGACTTTGGTGCCTTGTGATACCAACAACAAGTAAGAATACTAAAGCAACCAAGAAATCAAAAGAAAAAGAAGTAAGAGGGGTGTTATTTGTGTCTGCTTTGAAAACAGCAAACATGTGGTTTAATTTGTGGCTAATTGGTGTTTGGCGTGCTTAACTGTGACTCCTCACACACACAAACTCTTGTGGGGGTTTGCAGCTTGTTTTCATTTTTCCTTCGATTATTATTAGGTTTAGTACTTTTGTGTGCAAAAATTAGATTTTTCCCGTTTCTTAATTATTTTCTATGATTATTTTTATTTTCAAAATTTGGAAAATAGATTAAAAATAGTTAAACTAAGTTTTTAATTTTCAAAAAATCATTTTTAGGTTTAGATTAATATAATTTGGATTTACAAAACATAAAATTTGGGATTTGACTTTTATTTATTTTTATTTATTTTTAGGGTTTTTAATTAAATTTAAAAATTAATAATAATTAATTAAAACATTTTCCCAAATTTGGTTTTCATATTTTTCTTAATTAGGAATTTTATGAATTTTTAGTAGTTTTTTAATTTTTTTTCGATAATTTGACTTTGCGTCACGTTTTACGTTTTACGTCGTAGTGTCGTTTTTAGCTTATTCCATCTTTTATTTTCTTTCCTTTTTCTTTCGAAAAGCATAATCACTCATTCAAATAACGTCTATATTCATATACCTCCTCGAGAACGAACTCAATTGTCGGTATTGATGTCCAACAAAGTATAGAATTCAAAGATAAGGGGGCGTGTGTCCCCTAAGTGAGGTTAGTTAGATATTTTTGTTAAATGTTTTAACTCACAATTTGATAGTGAGGGTATTATCGAAACCCGATATTTTAAAAGTTATGTGATTTAAAAGCTACGCGTAAAACACAAAAAATAAACGCTCAATATGAAATAACAAACGTCGTCATTCGAAGAACATTAATATTTTGATAATTAAATGAGGCTTATAATTTAAAGTACATTAACGAGTTATATAAACGAACGACGCTTAAAGGTTTAGCGTAAATTAAGAAGAATGCTCGTAAAACGAAAAATTAAAACGAAGACAATAGAAAATATGTCTATGTCATAACGAGAATATTTACGGTCGATTACGGAAGTAGAATTTTCTGATAAATAACGAATGACACGTATTCGATACGTTAAATCTCTAACCTTGACGGCTAGTCAAGAATGAAATATTATTTGTAGAACGAACATGATAAATAAAACTCGGGTAATAAATATTGGTCCGGATATTAGGAAGAAAATTAGAGATCGGTCTAAATATTGATTTTAAATATCGGGTTACTACAAAACAAGCAAAAACGTCAGACTATATAATGCTATATTCCGCAAGAAGAAAAATACCAATAACAACATTACTACAATACATTATTGTATGATAGAGAAATGTTCAATTGCAACCTTGTTCTTTCTCACAAGCAAATAGACAAATCCCCACCATCTATTTTAGTTTGATCTAAAGGTGGAGATTAACTTAAGATTTAGAAAAAAAAACGTGGAAAAATCATTTTTGCCAAAAGTCCAAAAGTTTCAAAAATTAGGCGGATGGACTAAAGTTTTAAATTTTCCGAACTAATTTTTTACAATGGTGATATTTCACTAGTAATAAAAACAATGGCATATCACTAGTGATGACGCAATAAAATATCAATGATGATATTACAATATAATTATGTTTATTTAATATCACTAGTGTTAACGCAATAAAATATCACTAATAAAATTACACTGTGAGTTAAGATCAATGTAGACCAATAATATATCATAGACCAAACCAACCAATGATGGTCATCTATTTAAAAAACCCCACTTCCCACCTTTTAAAAAAAATATTTCACAAACGGTAAATCGTCACGATAAAAAATACACCATTACAACAAGAATTAAAGCATTTTTCTAACGAGTGGCACATGCATAAAATTTTGACGAACTTTTTTTTTGTCTGAGAAAATCATAAAAGATTCGTATCGCGGATTATATATAGTTTTCCAGAATCATATATGATTTCAGAAAATCATATATGATTCGTGATACGAATCATATATGATTTTCTAAGCAAAAAAAAAGTTCGTCGGAAGTATACACATGTGCCCCTCGCTAGAAAGATGATTTAATTCTCGTCGCGATGGTATGTTTCGTTTTGCATAACGATTAAGGGTTTGTAAGATATTTAATTTTTAAAAAATAATAGAAATAGATAGATAAAAATAGAGGGTTGAGATTGCATGGTCGGGTCTGGGAGAAGATCCCCCACACATCCTTATTTAACAAAGTCTTCATGGATAAATCCCCACCCTCTATCTCTAAATGATCTAAGGGTTGAGATTAAACCCACTTTTTTATAACTTACCTTTATTTATCAAAAAAAACATAACAAACTCCGGATGGAACCCGGTCCTCACCCCCACCGGCGACCACCACAACCACCTCCACCTAATCACCGACCACCACAACAACCTCATCTCCCACCTTTTTCAGGCGACCACCACAACAACCCCACCTTCTTCCCGCGACCACCACAACAAACCAACCTTCTTCCTGCGTCATCCACACCAACCCACCTTTTTCCAGCGGCTTTTACCGCAAACAACCTTTTTCCGGCAGCCCCCACAAGAATCCATTATTTTACGCCAAGACCCGCACCAAACCATCCTTTCCCAGCAACTTCTACAACCCCACCTCTTCCCCAATGAGTTCCACAACGTATCCACCATTTTCTGGCGACTTCCATACGAAACCCATGTTATTGGCGCCCCACACAACAAACCCAACAATTACCAGCAACCTACACAACAAACAACCCTTTCCCGTCGATTTATACAATAAACAACTCTTTTCCGGACAACTCCACAACAAACATCCAACTTCCAGCGACCTCCACAACAACTGACCATCTCCCAGCGACTTCCACGACCTCCACATCAAGTGACAATGATCCAGTAAATGTAGTTGCTGATATTAGTGAAAATGTAGAAAATGTAGAAGCTGCTCATGATGTTAGCGAAAATGTAGTTGTTGATGTAGAAGCTGATGTTAGCGAAAATGGAGGAGATGCTGATGTAGAAGCTGAAAATGTAGTTGATGCTGATGTAGAAGCTGAAAATGTAGGTGATGCTGATGTTATTGAAAATGTGGTTGCCAATACAGGTAATAACTTTGGACCTATTTCTGTTACTGAAAATATAGTTGCTGATGCTGGTATGAGGCACACTGACTCATGTATGAGTCACACTGACTCATGTATGAGTCAGTGAAACTCATGTATGAGTCATACTAACTCATACATGAGTCAGTCTGACTCATACATGAGTCAGTGTGACTCATACATGAGTCACACTGACTAATATATGAGTCATATATGACTCATACAATTCCTGAACTATTCTTTTATTGGATTGTGAAACATATGCTCATAATTCACCAAAACCTAGTTTATACATTCATTTTGAGTCACCCGGAGGATCGACATATTGGGAACCAAATGTTGATGAGAAGTACTTGCCTCTTGAGGGAAAAGAATTTAAAACGATAGAGGAGAGTATTGACTTTTATGAAGCTTATGCTGAAAAAGCGGGATTTGAAGTTAAAAAATACACATACAAAAGAAATAGAAGTGGAGAAGTAAAAAGTAAATACATCACGTGTAACCGACATGGGAATATAAAAGATATAAATATCAACACATTGGTTAATAGTGGAAAACAAACTAGGCACACGAGGCACCGTATAACAGGTTGCATGGCGCAAATAAAAGTTGATTTGGATTATGTCCGGAAAAAGTATGTTGTGACTAAGTTTGTTGCTAAGCACAATCATCCCATGATTCCTAAAGAATATAAGCATCTAACAAAGAAACAAAGAAAGATGAGTCAATCGGAAAGGTTATTTGTAGTCAAAGCTTCAACAATTAAACTTGGCGCAACAAAGGCACATACCTTGTTATCTAGCATCAAAGGCGGATCTCAGTATGTTCATGGCACTAGTGATGATTTTAAGAATCACATCAGGGATGTTAATGCAATTATAGGAGAAAGTGATGCACAAATGCTTATTAACAAGATGGAAAATAGGATGAAGTTTGTTCCGGGATTTACATTTCAGTATAAGATTGAAGATAGCGTATTAGTTGCGATGTTTTGGGCAGACGAAGCTGATAAATGCAACTACGAGGAGTTTGGAGATATTATATCTTTTGATACAACTTTTCGAACAAATAAGTAAGTTGTCTTTTTCACATAAATCACATGTGACTCATGTATGAGTCAATAACTCATACATGAGTCACTGTGACTCATACATGAGTCATAATATGAAATATTATATCCTTCTAATGTATCTGTTTTGCAGGTAGGGCTTGGTTTTTGTACCATTCACTGGTATAGATAACCATAGAAAGTGCGTGAACGTTGGCTCTGGATTGCTTTTAACAGAAGATACAGAAGCTTATACGTGGCTACTAACATCATTCATGACAGCTCACAAAAAACAACCAAAAATGATCGTAACGGATCAAGATGGGGCAATGAAACGAGCAATTGAAGCGGTTTTGAAAGAATCTAAGCACATATTGTGCATGTGGCATATCTTGCAAAAAATCCCAGCAAAGGTACTGATTGTTTGTTATTTATCAGATAACTCATACATGAGTTATAAAATATACATGACTCATATATGAGTCACATGACTCATGTATGAGTCACATGACTCATATATGAGTCACATGACTCATATATGAGTCAGTGTTAATACATGATATGAAAATATCTTAACATTCATACATTATTCATTTTCAGATATGTGAAAAGATTTACAAGGAATCTGATTTTAAAGATCGTTTCAAAAAAGATGGTTTGAACTTATTGAACGCTTTGGATTGGAAACACACAAGTGGATGACGAAGATGTATGACCTTCGTAAATTGTGGTTACCGGCTTATTTTATTGACTCACCACTGTTTGGACTAATGAGAACTACTTCAAGATCTGAAAGTGAAAATGCATTCTTTAAGAGTTTCACAAATCATGTGTCAACATTAGTAAATTCATGATGTGCTTTGAATCGGCAATCGAAAGGCAAAGACATAAGCAAGAACTTTTGGACTTCAAAACATGGGACTCGGATCCAAATCCTGAAACGAAGTTAAATATTGAAGAACATGCGCGTAAAGTTTATACTAGAACAATATTTCTCTTGGTTCAAGCTGAAATAGTAGAATCAATTTGGTCATGTCAAATACAAGAATTTAAGACGGAAGAGGGTATTGAGACGGTTAAGGTTCGAGACACGAGAGCGGGTGCTTATAGAACACTGTATACAGAAGAAGGAAAAGAGATGGTTGTACAGGAAGAAGACAAATTAATAACATATACGGTTAGTGAAACATTTTACTGATACATGAATGACTCATACATGAGTCGCACTGACTCATGCATGATTCAGTGTGACTCATATGTGTTATGCTCACTTATTAACATGTTTCATGTTTATGTTTAAGGTTCTACGTAATCCTGGAGATGGATCTGTTGAGTGTACGTGTAGGCATTTTATGCGTTATGGTTTTCTTTTTCGCCACATATTATGTGTTTTGAAGAACCGTGATATTGAAGAGATTCCGGAGAAGTACATTTTAAGGCGTTGGAGAAGGGATTTGATACCGCTTTCATTAAGAAGAAACACAAATAGATATGGAGAGAAGAACGAAACAATTAAGAGACTAACAAATGAGGCTAACTTCCACGTAGATGAGTGCTTGTTTTGGTTGAGTAAAGATGCAGAAAAGTTGGCGGAATATGTGCAAAAGCTGGATAAAATAAAGAAAGAATATCAAGTTTTAGTGCCCAAGCCCCCTTCAAGGAAAACAAAGGACGTTATTGAAGATATATATACAATTGGGGAACCAAAGAAAAACCTTGTTAAAAATCCAACTGGGGCTAGGCTCAAAGGTGGTCGTAGAGGAGCGCGTATAAAAAGTGCAAGAGAAATAGCTATGAAGGCTAAAAAGAAACAGCCTCGTACATGTGGTTACTGTAAACAGAAGACAAACGAGCATACAAAAATGACATGTCCACTAAATCCATACTATATCACAAAACTAACAAAGATCACTGCAGCTGCTAAACAACAAGCACAGGAAACAGGAGAATCAAGTACAACAACTATTTGAATATCTGTTTTAAATTTTCTATTATTCTTTTTTGAACTATTGAAAACCAGTGTAGAATATCTGATTATGTTATGAATATTATGACTCCTATATGATTACTCTTGAAACATATCTGAATTGAATACTGTGTATTGAATATAAAACCATGTGACTCATACATGAGTCATGTGACTTATGCATGAGTCACATGACTCATCTATGAGTCACGTGACTCATGTATACTAGTATATGAGTTACATGACAAAAATGTAACATATACTAGTATGACTCATGTATACGAGATAACTCTTGCAACTCTTGTAAAAGGAAGAACCTAAAATCATGCCAATACCGCAAGAAATCCTTATACGAGATAACTCTTGCAACTCTTTGAGGCCTTGCATGAGTCATGTGATTTGAATGTGTGATATTAATGTATGTTTGTATGTGTTTACATGACTCATGTAAGCAAGTCACATGACTCATGTAAGCAAGTCACATGACTCATGCATGAGTCACGTTACTTATGTATGAGTCACATGACAAACACATACAAACATATACAAACACATATTCATAAACACTTGCACATAGTCATAGTAATATATGTTTGTATGTGTTTACATGACTCATGCATGAGTCACATGACTCATGCATGAGTCACATGAGAAACATATATACCAACACATATTCATAAACACTTATACATAGTCATAGTAATATATGTTTGTATGTGTTTGCATGACTCATGTATAAGTCACATGACTCATGCATGAGTCACATGACTCATGCATGAGTCACATGACTCATGCATGAGTCACAAACACATATTCATAAACACTTGTACATAGTCACTGTATGAGTCACAAACAAATTTATATGTGTTCAAAACACGGAACGATATTGCACGTCTTGTTCCAAACAAGGTTATTTAAAGTCAAACTTAATATCATAAAGTATTACAACATAGATCCAACATTTCTAGACATCTAGTTTCTTCTTGGCAGCTGGTTTCTTCTTGGCAGCTACCTTCTCAGTTACTGGCTTCACGGCTGCTGCCTTCTCATTTACTGCCTTCTCAGTTACTGGCTTCACGGCTGATGCCTTCTCAGTTACTACTTCACCGGCTGCTTGCTCAACTCCTGCTGCTGCTTCACCGGCTACAGCTTTCTCAACTGCTGGCTTCTTGGCTGCAGCTTTCTTTGATGCAGCTTTCTTGGCTGCTTGCTCAATTGCTGGCTTCTCGGTTACAGCTTCACCGGCTGCAGGTTTCTCAACTGCTTGCTTCTCGGCTGCATGTTTCTCGGCTGCTGCTGCATTGTTTTCTTCGGTTATATTTATAGGAGGACCACGCACGTCCCTGTTATTGATGGCATTCAAAATGATCGAGATCCTTTTTTGCTCATCATGTTCCATCTCAAATTTGTAAGCCAAATCAAACATTTTCTGCCTTTCAGCATTGAGCTCGTGCAACAAAATTTTTGTTGCAAACCTGTACCTCAAGCGCTTCAACAGAGTTTCCTGTATGCTCGACTCTTCTAACAAACCAACATCCCATTCTTCAGGAGCTACACCCTTATAAGACTCCAGATGTACCATCGCAAAGACACCACAATCCACTTCGTTATCCTTAGTAGTCCATTTCAAACGCGGATTGCGTCCTTTGAGCTCAGAAACAGTACTATGCTTCGGATGATTAACTTCTTTGAGATATTTGGCGAATAATTTTTTCTACATAACAAACAATTTAGGGGAAAACATTTTATTTACAATGAAATGAGTCACACCGACTCATGCATAAGTCAAACTGGCTCATGCATGAGTTAAGGTGAAAACAGATAAAACATTAATGACAATAATCAAGTATAGAACTTACCAAAGGATCACAGACTCGTTTGTATTTTGGTGCATTAGGATTTGGAACATGAATGTTATCAAGTATAATCATTGATGAAGGTTTCTTGAGGCAGAAAACAACAACAAAGAAATGATTTGAAGCGGAAACTGGAAAGAAAACCTATTTTAAACAAAAAAAGTATTATATGTAAATTCAAAATGATGAAACTTGATGCTTATATATTTAAAAAAGAATATAAAATTACCAATTCAGTATCGGATAAAGAAAGTGAAGCAGCATCATTTTTAAAATACGTAAAATGACATCTGAAAACAATTTATACTATTCAGCATCAGACATTGTTTTGTCTATCATTCCTTGTACCTGCGTTTAACAAAAATACAGTATTAGCAAACAATGATAATAATTATTGAAAATCTAAAACATATAAATCATGTGAAACTTACAATACATCCAGTTGGCATAAAAACTCTTGTTGGTTCTGGATTCTCTTTCTGTGACTCCTCAAAGTTTAAAATGGTAACCAAACAATCAACAACACTTGCATCTAACCACAACCCTAGTGTCAATGTTTCCAAATTTATTCGAACAACTGATAATACATAACCATACACAGGATCTGCTCAGAAAATGGTTTCACTACACGTTTAAAAAAGAAAAAATCATATGATATTCTAAAAATATGAAGTTTACATAAAGAAACAGGAAAAAAAAATATGTTTACAATTTTTCTCCTTCCATTGCAAATAAAGAATTACCCAACACAAACTCAACCCTTTGAAGCTTACTAGTATCACAACTCCGATGCATAAAAGGGGAAGGCAAGTATGGACACCGCTTAGCAAACTGCTTCTGTGGAGCCACCTTTTTAGGAGTGCTAGGACGCAAAGCATCGTCATTAACTAGCTCATCTTCAATAACTGGCTCATGATCCCGAGGCCCAAAATACGCATCCTCCTGAAATATTACAAAAACTTTAATACTGACTCACATAGTGTTAGTGACAAATACATGAGTCAGGAAACTCATGTATGAGTCACATGACATATACATGAGTCAGGTAACTCGTGGACTCATGTGACTCATGCATGAGTCAGGCAACTCATGTATGAGTCAGGCAACTCGTGGACTCATGTGACTCATGCATGAGTCAGGCAACTCATGGACTCATGCATGAGTCATGTGATGAGAAGGCAACTTATTAAAAAGTTAAAAACTAACAAGGATATAACAAAGTACATTAAGATATATGTCAACAAGAAGATCCATCACCTCTGCATACCAATCAATGTTCTCACACCTATCATCAAGTATTATATTTTCATTACCAACATCTTCGTTACCATCAGGTTTAACGGCAATATCTATCAAAATAGAATCGCCAAAAACTCCTTTATATCTATCATACAACACTAGAAGATCTTCGTCATGGGGAAACTGAGTGTTGGCATTCTTCAACATGGTTTCAAGTTCAATTTTTTCTCTAGATATAAGAGAAAGCTTTTCTTCAATATCCTTCAACATTTTCTGTATATAAAATGAAAATTCACAAATGTTCAAATGTACAAGTGTTTATAAACACTTGCAAATTTATGTGACTCATGCCTGAGTTGCCTGACTCATGCATGAGTTGCCTGACTCATGCATGAGTTGCCTGACTCATGCATGAGTCAGGCGACTCATGCATGAGTCAGGAAACTCATGCATGAGTCACATAAAATAAAAACATAAAATTAAAAATAAAAACATAAAAGTAAGCTAATACTAACCATTTTTTCAGTAGGAGGCACACTATCAGGCTTTGGAGTCCCAACACTATCAGTCTTTGGATACCCAACACTATCAGGCTTTAAAACAAAACCCTCACTTTGTTTTACTTTAGACGGAGTCCACTCTCAATACAATTCCAGTTTGCCCATAACATCGTCATTTAATTCAATAGTTTGGAGGCTAGTCATGAGTCTTGTATTCCAACTTTGAATAGCTGGCCTCAACCGAATAACTGGAACCCGCTCACACTTGGTAGCATCTAAATACAGAAGCTGTAAACAAAAAACCATGTTTGTTATCTGAAAAACATATATGTTATATACGATTAAAATAGAAAACATAAAAAACATATTAAAATCACTTACAATTAGAAAACACAATGGGCCGTTGTAATAGCCAGTCAAAGTCCTCGGTAGTTGACTGGTTTCGAGACACATGTGAATGTACACACACCAGTCAATGTTCTTAACGTTTGTATCTTCACGAATTCGACGAACAACAATCAAACTTGGGTAAGCATTCATTGTTGCACCTTTCCCAAAAACCAATGCAAAAAGCTCAAGAAAGTTAACTTTAAACATAAAGTCAATTTTATCCGCTTCAATCACCTTCAACGCGATATCAGCTGCACCGAGTTTTCTCAACTTCCTTGGCTCAAACTGTCTAATCCATTTCTTAATAAACTCATCATCCATCTCTCTCTCAGGTAAATCAAAAATGCTAGTACCACCAAGAGGAACTCCTAGAATATCTTTTACTGTCTGAGGTGTGACATGAATCTTACCATTTGTAAGCTCAAGATTGTAGGTTTCTAGTTTAAACTTCTTAACCACAATCCTAGCCAAAATACTAGGTAATTTATCTATCTTGCGCAAACACAATGCACCAAGACCAATCTCCTCCATGAATTGTTCTATACCCGCCACATTTGCATCACGGACACATTCAAAAAAGGAAGTAGGTACATTCCTACAAAATAGAGGCAACGTACTATCATCCTCCTCCCCCTCCTCCTCCCCTCCTTCATCTTCTTTGAAGGCTTTTCATCATCCTCCTCTTTTTTAACAGCCTTACGCTTCTTAGAAGGCTTGAACTCCTTTTTAACCTCCTTTTTCACTTCCTGTTTAACCATCTGTTTTTTAGGAGGCTTGACCTCCTTTTTAGCCTCCTGTTTCTTTTTAGCCTCCTTTTTAACCTTTTCTGTTAGCTGCTTCTTAAGATCTAACTTAGGCTGAAAATTAGATCTTGACCTCTTGCCAATCCTTTTAGGAATAATAGTCTCCTCCTCACTTGTCTCCTCATCAATCTCATTCCCACTTCCTTCATCCGACCCCTGTTGACTGTCCACTTTCTCATCCTCATCATCACCATCGTCCTCAACATCACCCCAACTCTCATCCTCATCATCACCATCGCCCTCAGCATCACCCCCACTCTCATCCTCATCATCACCATCGCCCTCAGCATCACCCCCACTCTCATCCTCATCATCACCATCGCCCTCAGCATCACCCCCACTCTCATCCTCATAATCACCATCGCCCTCACTATCATCCTCACCATCAACCCCACCATCACCCCCACCGTCACCATCACCCCCACTCCCACTCACATTCTCACTCTCACTGCTACGACCACTACCACTATCCTTAAGACCAGTCAAAACCTTCGTAACATCCACATCAGTTTCTTTTACCTGCGCAAAATCCACATCAGCCTGAGAATCCACATAAAACTCAAAACATCATATAAACTTGACATTACAATGTCTGTTTTTGGGTATCTAACTCATGCATGAGTCATCTAACTCATGCATGAGTCATCTAACTCATGCATGAGTCAGATAACTCATGCATGAGTCACCTGACTCATGCATGAGTCATAATGATAGAAATACATATATCACCTACTAAAAACAGTTTTACACTTTTACCTGCGCAACTTCAACATTAGTCGCTTTTAGACGCTTATTGGAAGGATGGGGAGCAGGTTTTGGCAAATCAAGGTCAGTTGTAACACTTGAAGGTTTACGTTTAACAAACTCATATTTAGGAAGATTTAGATTTGAAGGAGGTCGACTCACTTTTGGATTTATAGGAGGTAGATTATGTTTTGGAAACGGATTTTTAGAAGAAAATGGATGATTATGTAAATAGATTGGAGGTAGACTATGTTTTGGAGGTGAACAAGGTTTTGTTTTATCCATTTCTGTTAGCTCTGCAACAAACATATATAAATACTAATTAAACATCATATAACCAATTACTAATTAAACATCAAAACAGCTACTAGATTAAACCGTAAATTACTCATACATCAACAACATCAAAAAACAGCATATAATTCATATTTTACTCATACACCAATTTAAAAAAGCTGATAAAATACTAATTATATAATTTAAAAAAGCTTATGAGTCACTAATAAGCAAATAACTCATACATAAGTCACTAATAAGTCACTAATAAGTCACTAATAAGCAATAACTCATGTATAAGTCACTAATAAGTCATGTATAAGTCAACAAAACTCATGTATAACTCATATATAGTCAACAAAACTCATGTATGAGTCACGAATAAACAAATAACTCATGTATAAGTCACTAATAAGCAATAAAACTCATACATAAGCAACAAAACTCATGTATAAGTCACGAATAAGCAATAAAACTCATACATAAGCAACAAAACTCATGTATGAGTCGCAAATAAGCAAATAACTCATGTATAAGCCACTAATAAGTCACTAATAAGTCACTAATAAGTAACAAACAGATATGAATGAATCATACTCTGACTAATCTACGAGTACCACTAACATTACGAGTCGCCACTAACATTACGAGTCGCCACTAACAAACAGATATGAATGAGTCGCCACTAACAAACAGATATGAATGAGTCGCCACTAACAAACAGATATTGAAAATGTAGTCGCCACTAACAACATATAACCATAACAAATAACCATAACAACTGATTAATAAGGGATACCATAACAAATAACTGATTAATAACTGATTAATAATAGGCAGATCAACAAATAAGCATAATAAATAATAAATAATAAATAATTAGAAAAATAGGGTTATGGTTTACTAACCAATCGCATTAACAGCAGCCCGAGCCAGTTCTGTACGGATATCCATCGGAATCAACTAATGAGGGTTATATTAACATCAAAAGTTTCTAATCGGAATCAATGGTGTGTGTGTGTTTTAATGGCGATGATAAATGGATTCTTCGGCAGAATCAATGATGTGTGTGTGTGTGTTTTAATGGAGGATTGTGTGTGTTTTAATGGTGGCGGATTGTGTGTGTGTTTTCCGGCGATGTGTGAGTTTTAATGGCGGATGGATTGTGTGTGAGAAATGATAAAAACGGTGGGTGGCTAAAACGGTTATTAAATGAATAAAGAATATAAAACGGTTATTAATAGGGAGTGAGTGGGGAGTTTTTTTTAATTTGAGTCGTTGGATGATAAATGGATTGGATGGTGGGGATTAGTCCACGAGGACTTTGCAAAAAATAGGGACTTCATAGAACTTTTGGCGGTCGGGTCTATGCTAAATTTCTGGTCCACATAGAACTTTTTTCATTACACTGTAATTATGTTTATTAAATATCACTAGTGATATATATTTGTGTTATTACTAGTGATATTTCGTTGTTTTTTATCACAAGTGAAATATCACCATTGATAAAAATTAGTTCAAAAAATTTATAATTTTAGTCTCTTCGTCAATTTTTTTGCAATTTTTGGACACTTTGCCAAAAAAAAAACGTCTCTTCGGTTTTTTAAGTGATTTAATCTTAGGTAATGAAGGGCTAGGATTAGTTTTCTTGATTGCAAGTAAAAAGAAAGATGCAAAATAACTCAGCCCTTGTATGATAACACTTTTATTATAAATAAATTATAGTTTTACACTAGGAATAGCTCATGGTACATTGTAGTTCGACATAGGTCGCATTTGAGCATTTTCAGTAACACAACAAATACAAAAGTTACATTCACAAATTGAATTGATTAATTCGTCGTTTCTCGGCTTCTGAGTTAAGCATATGTAACCACACAAATCTTCACTGCATGTCGTTGAACCAAATCTATAAATGTAAGATCTTTTGTTTCCTGTTTTACAGAAAAAAAGAGCACAATTTTAATAGAAATATTTATATTACTCTAATCCATTATTAATAAATGCTAGTATGACTGTTGTAGACAAAAAATGCCAGTCAATTAATATGTTATTTTGCTATTACTATACTATCTTCAATGTCATGAATAAAACAGTGTTTTTTATACAAAAAGAAGTCAAATCGCAAAAAAGGAGATATCAAAGTTAAAATCAATTTGAATTTTAATATACAACTTTATTTTTTTTACTTTAGATATTCAAATTATTTATTGTACAAAGTAATGGTTTTTCAATTTTTGATCAATTTAATTATTTTCCTCAAATATTTTACGACTATTCGTTAAGCATTTTACATTTCAAGGCCACCACCACTATTACCACCATCAATCATCATTGTCACCATCAAACTGTCCACGACTATTACTGACTTGCACCGCCTCAACTACCAACCTTATCCACCACCACCACAAACCATCGACCACACCCGCAACTAAGCCTGTCAATATTTTCGACTCGGCCCGAACCCGACCCAAGCATATTTAGATCAGGTTATTCGGATTCAAATTCCAATTTGGGTTAATCAGGTCAACCCGACTAACCCGAATTCGAAATCGGGTCAGACATCGGGTATACAAATTATGCTTAACTCAGGTTCAGGTCAACCCGTTTGATCCAAATAAGAAATTGTTTTCTTTTTTATTTTATTATTTAAATTTAATATAATTTTTATTAAAAAGGTACTAAGTGGAAGTGTCATTTCTAATAAAGGTGTTTTTATTATTGTTATAATAGATTGTTTTCTTTTTTAATATAATTTCTATTAAATTTAATACAATTTTTTTAAAATATGGTGTTTTTATTATTGTTATAAGAAATTGTTTTCTTTTTTATTTTGTTATTTAAATTTAATATAATTTCTATTATCTTGTTTACAATAGTTTTGTAAATATGGTGTTTTTATAATTGTTATATTAATGTTAATTTTTTCATATAGAATCTTTTAACATACATTTACAATTAATAAATAAAAAATAAAAAGGAATGTTATAATCACAATCAAACTTTCACAAAAACTTTTGTGAAAGTTTTTTTTTTCCAGCATTTTTAAAAAATGAAGAGTTAATTTAAACGGTTATTTAACCCTTTTTATTCGAGCATAAATCTTACAACAACGATCTTATAAAAAGAATTCGACCATTTCAACTACTCCTAATGACACTTTCAACCAACACGATATTTGAACATACAACAACAAACCTTTAGCATACTTTTGAAAATTATGACTCATACAAATAACTCTAAAACTAGAACCACATAGATTATTCATATTCAAAAAAAAAAATACCCCGTTATCCAAAACCACATAACACGTGTATGAACAAAAATATGAACATAAGTTCGACATTTTAGATGAAACTCGCAAAAACATCAAACCACATAATGCTATATTCCGCAAGAAGAAAAATACTAGTAACAACATTACTACAGTATATTATTGTATGATAACCCTTTTCATATAAATATAATTATAGTTTTACACTAAGAGCTCATGGCACATTGTAGTTATACATAAGTCGCATTACGAGCACTTTCAGTAACACAACAAATACAATAGTTACATTCACATATTGAATTGATTAATTTTTCATTTCTCGGCTTCTGAGTTAAGCATGTGTTAGCACATAAATCTTCATTGCATGTCGTTGGATCAAATCTATACATGTAAGATCTTTCGTTCCCTGTTTTACAAAAAAAAAACACAACTTTAAATTGAAATATTACTCTAATACCTAATAAATAAATGTTAATATGATTATTCTAGACAAAAAATTGTCAATTAGTCAATATGTCGTTTTGCTATTATTAGAATATCTTCAATGCCATGAGTAAAAACGTATTTTTATATAAAAAAAAGTCAAATCGCAAAAAAAATATCAAAATCAAAATTAATTTGAATTTTAATACTCAACTTTATTTCTTACTTTAGATATTCAAACTATTTTTTTTAAAAAGTAAAGATTTTTCAACTTTTCGAAAATGTTATTGTTATTTTTTGGATGAATTAATTAATTACGGTAATATCATATATTGTTAGAATTGCGCGTCTAAAATTATTTAGATTAAAATTATGCTCGGTAATCGCTTTTTGAATACTAAAAAAATTTACCGTGCATAAAAAATACTCCGTAACTTTATTGATAAGACAAAAAAGTTAAGTAACTAAAATTTAAATTGACTTTAAAATTATGTTAATTTTTTGTACGCTCAAGAAAAATTCAGTGGCTTATTTTGTTATAGCAGCAAAATCTTTCTTTTTTCTCAATGTTATGTCTTTATAGAAGTGACTAAAAAATTACTCCCTCGTAAGTCATAACCAGTGGTTTTTCAATTAAATTCTATTAGAAAGTCTTGTTACGATAAAGATATGATCATTTAAGAGTTTATTTTATGCAAATTCCAAATGAAAAAATAAATCAATTAAAGATGCACTTAGTGTAAAAGAAGTACAATTTAAGAACACGATACTCAAAAATAACATTACCACAATATTCTTGTAGGGCTCCAACTTCGTTCATAAAATGCGTAGATAAAACATAAAACAACAAAAAACACACAAATCTCTTATTCATTAGAAACATAACTATTATTAGACACACGAAATGCTTTTTAATCATTCTACCTCATGTGAAGTTTACTATTTATAATATGGTTTTCTAATAGTTAGCATTAACAACAATTAATAATGCTAATATTTTCTTAAGTCATAACAAAACATGCTATTAAATTTTAGCATTAAATAATCTAGGAATACCATTTAAGAGAAAACAAATTATGTTATACAAAGTACTTTTATTTATGTGCTTGCTTTGATGTCTACTAAAAGTATATTCGCGTATGAATTTGTCGTGTACCAAATAGTTAATTATATGTTAATTGATTTGATGATTGAACCGCTAATTTGATGATTCGGTTAGGTTGATTCGATGATCAAATCAGTGACTCGATTATTTGATCAGATTGATTTGATGGTCAAATCAGTGCACCGATGACTCGACCAGGTTGACACGATGGTCGACCCGTTACGTGGTGACTCGACCGGGTTGGCCCGATGGTCGACCCCCTGACTCGATGACTCGATCGTGTTGACCCGATGTTCAATTTCGTGAGACATTGACTCGAACGAGTTGACTCGATGGTCGAACCGGTTACCTAATGACTGGACCGAGTTAACTCGATGGTCAATCTCATGACTCGATGACTCAATCGGGTTGACCCGATGATCGAACTCGTGACCCGATAATATTATGTGAAAAAGAAAATATTGAAATCTATATTAAGAAATGTTAAAAAAAATTCAACATTTTTCGTGACCTGATGATTCGACCGGTTTAGCCCAGTAATTGACAATTCCTATACACTCTTTATAAGGTATATTCATAAATAGATATAAATACCTTTTTATTTTATTTTATTTTCTAAATAAGACAAAAGTTATCTTTTATTAACTTATTAAACAAATTAATTTTATAAATAGACTGAAAGGTATAAATTTGTTGATAACTTGTTATTCTTTAACGAGTATAATTCATTTATTTTATTTAGATATTGAGCATTTTTACAATATCAACTGTGTCGAAAGTGTGAGTTCGAATCATCTATTTATTGTTTTTGATCCATTTTCACCACAAAATAAAGTATCCTTTATATCGTAGACTTTAGTATCAATGTTTTCTTCAGTACAATAATATTATCGATGACGTAGAAGGGGACAAGTGTTGTAGGACTTCAATCAATGCAGTTTTCATTCTGTGTTCCAAAGAGTTATGATATAGAGGAGACAAAGCTTACGGCGTAGACATGATATGCATTTACGTCGTAGAATATCTTGATTTGTTGAAATTATCTTGCGTTTTATCTACGACGTAGGCTATAAATCTACCACGTCGTAAAAGGTTCTGAATGATTCTTCTTAGGCGTTAATTTGCACAAGTTTTTGTTAGTTTTTCATCACTTGCTTGTTTTTTTTCCAAAATAAATAATATGCGGCTTTTTCACTCTTGGACTTGTTAGTAACATAAACAAGCAGCATTTTAGGGATACTGACCTAAAGAGCATTCAAACATTTGATGCCATCAAATAAAAGCCCCCCCCCCCCCCCCCTCCCCCCACTTGATTTATACTTGCCTTAAAGTAGCCTTGTAAAAATCAATTTCTAAAATATATTTCTTAAGAAATCCGAAAATATGAATTTAAGATATTCATATGCTAAGTAAATACTTAAGCAAACACCCCACCAAGTGAGGATAATAATCACTCAACTCTCGTCCTAGTCTAAGTGTTACAATATAAGGGTGATCATTCAATTGCTTAGTCATGGAAAAGTTTTTAATCATAGGCTTAGAAAGTACACTGATCTCCACTACTTAGACATCAATCCAAGATATTTCTTAAAGACACGTGTTTACACATGCATGCTTAAATGGATAAAAGAGTTAAGTGAATACTTTTGGATGCATATAAAATGGGTGTTAAAATAAAAACACTAAACATGTTGTCAGAATCCGTAATCTTGTCATCAATAGTCACCATCCCTCCATAAGCTATAGTGTCAAAGTGTGAGAATCGATCTTCATAAATAATCAAATTTGATTTATGTAACATACCAAATCAATATTCATGTTAGAGTTATTAAACAATATATTTTTAACAACATACATTCCCACTTGAGACAAACAAAAAGAATATGATAATACCGCGGGAAGAGGGCTTCATAGATGAATATGATAAATCTTTAGTGTAAGCATAATTTACGAACCATCAACTAAAGCTTAGGTGTAAAGTTGTAACGAAAACATAATATGAATTTCCATAAAAGATTAGTTTCTACATGTTTTACTAGTGACATGCACTAAAAATAAGTGTGATTGAGTTTAACGCGAAAAGTCGACATGTAAATGTAACAAATCGATAAACGCACCTAACACGTATAGGTTATTTGTTGAATTTCTAAAAAATGCCTTCTTAAATTATCTCTTCATATACTTGTATTAAATTTTCCCCACAAAACTTATCCTTGCACTTTCATAACATTTAAGATTAAACATACAACTTGACTAAACTTTAGAAACAAATTATGCAATTGATCTATGTTAGTACAACAATCGGTCGGGGTCGAGTATGAATCTAAGTTCCTAGCTGGAGGTACTTAGATGTATTGGGTTGTGATGGATCTTGCACTATCAAGAGATGTAGTTGACGATTTCATGAACAAGTAAAGTATATCGTTAGTCCTTACCGTGGGGAAGAACCCTATAAGTATTTATATCGTCAGAGATATATGTGTGTGGAAAGATGAGTGAGAAAATCGTACCTCATTTGGAGTGCAAATGAGTACTATTTATAAAGGAAAGTACTAGGCCTTTCCTCGTATCTCGAATAGTACTTTGAGGGTGGGCGTTTGTGGTTCAAAAGCCCATTTATCCTTTGTTGTCTAATCATGACCTACGGACTTGTTCTTAGGAACTTATCCGCAGGGGTCCTGGACGTGTTTCAGGGAAAGCGTGTTCGGTGTTTGTATTGCGGATCCGTTCGCTAGGAACTAATCCACTTAAAGTTTTGCCATCGTGATGGGCTTTCATATACTTAGGACTGGGCCCAATGTTTGGTGTATGGTTTTAGGCTTAATGGGTCCTATCCATGTTATACTCTATCAAGTCCCCCCAGTCGAGTGGTTCTTGCGTAGTGCGGATGGACTGCTGTACTTTTTACTACTGTCTTCGTCCGTAAGCTTTATTCAGACCTTATCGTTTCGGTAGTTGAGGCGCGTGGCATGTCTGTCTTTTTTACTTCCTTTTTTACAGTTGGTTATTATTTGTTAGTTACATTGTACCACTTGTTTTGTCGCGTATTTTGGTTATCCCAATCTTGGTCGTCCATAGCGTTAGTGGGTTACACGTGTCGCAATCGCGTGGAATAACCATTTTCTTCTTCCGGTCATATAAATAGGGGTTTCACCTTTTCTTACTATTTTTCTTTTTAATTTTTCACCCACTTTCCTGTCATTACAGTTTCTCAAGCTTTTCTTCCTTTGATCCTCATGTTTTCATCTATCTTATCTTTTTTCTATTTTTGTAAGATGGGTACGATAACCACTTGTAGATCTGTGTTGACCCAACTTATGGTGTGTTGATCGTAAACTCATATCTTAAACCTTAGCTTGTATAAGGGTTGTGATAGCAAAGACGAATCCAAACTATTGCTAGAGAAACTTTGTGAGTAAAGTATAACTAAACAATATGCGTAATATAGAGTTTAGCACAAGAACAAAGTGTTTAATCAAACTAAAACGCTTTAATATATTGAAACTCAATATACGAACACTCTTACTAGTGTTGAGGTTTACAACCTTAAAGCAAAATGTAAAGTAGAGAAAGTTATATGAAACAGAAAACCTAAGGGGTCCTTTTATAGATACAAGGACCCTAGTACAAGATAACTATGAAATAAACATAGAAGATATACTAAAACTAAAATAAAAACGCGTCCAAATCTCTTCCAAGTTTATCTTTACATCAGGGGCTTTATCTTCATAGAGTGTGAAAAGATCCCATTGTCTTTCATTAACTCTAAGAGTGGGAATTATCACTAGCAGGGGGAATTTATACGAATCAGCAGGGGGAAATCCAAATCATTTATTACCAACATGTTGGATGCCTTTTGCTTGGAGTACTTTATTACTGCTTGTGTTCATTCCATTCGGGTGAGTCTGAATAGCAGTATTCGTGACGCTCATCCTGAGAAAATTAGGGTTTATACACGCTTTTTTGATTGGGCGTGTTATCGTCTTCCTTTTTCTACCTTCTTTGTTGAGGTTCTTGGTTATTTTGGTATACACCTTTCCCAACTTCATGCTATAGCCACCATTAAGATTGCTCATTTTGAGGTTTATTATCGTGTTGTTGGTATTGTGCCTTCAATTGGGTTGTTACGCGTATTTTGTGAATGCTTATAACAGGGGGTGGATGCTTTTAGCAAACGTGTGCCTTCCGACCTGTTTTTTATACAAAGGAGTTGGACTCCATCAAAAATTGGATGAATCGCTTCTTCTTTATAGATTCTTTTGCGTTTAACCTTCCGATTTCGTGGTCCGCTGGGAGATTGTCGAGGGATCCTGCTCCCGCTGATCATGAGTATAACTCGTGGGAAGCAAGTTATCTTATGAATCATCCTGCCCCTTTCCGGAAGTACCCGGAGGATTTTCTATGTGTGGTTGGCATTAGCCGCCACTACATGCTTGGGACGGATTACTATTCCGTTTTATCAATTCTTCTAGAGAGGGTGGGTTCTTTTTGCTTTTTTGATTCCGTGTGTCTATTTGCTTATACTTCTATATTTTTTGCTAATTTTCTTTTTCTTTCTTGCAGAGATATCTTTTT
The DNA here is from genome assembly GCA_025667525.1 of Glebionis coronaria. Classification (NCBI taxonomy): domain Eukaryota; kingdom Viridiplantae; phylum Streptophyta; class Magnoliopsida; order Asterales; family Asteraceae; genus Glebionis; species Glebionis coronaria. The sequence continues at coordinate 536,560,113 of CM046876.1, forward strand.
TCGAAGTTATTTCTTGCTCTGATCCTGGCAAGGTTAAGATTGTTGGCCAACCCCTACGGCCAGATCAGCTCCATGTTCTTCAGGAGACCGCTGGTCGAGTTGAGCACTTGGAAGGTTTTGTTGATCCGATTAAAGTGGTTGTTGGTTTGTCCCGAGATGTTGTCGGTATTAGTACGGCTGTTTCTTTGGTTGATGTGTAGTTTGTTGACTCCAGTATTCAGGGGTCCGAGGCTGTTGCTTCCACATCGATTCCTCATGTATCTTCAATTGCCTTTGGTGGGTCCACTAGTAGGGCCTCTTCAAGGGGTAGTTGTTCGGAGAAATAGGATAGTTCGGAGTCCCGTTGCGGCTACCCACCAAACTAAGAGGTTGAGGGGGGATTATGGTTCGACTTTTGTTCCAACTACCGGTGTTAAGTCTATGGAAGCTATTGCTTCACTACTTAATGTGGGCATTAGAGGTTCTTCTTTTGGTTACATTCCATCTTTCAGATTCCCTTACTCCTTCCCCAGTATTGGATGATGGTGAGGATCTTGGTTCTGATCTTGTTGTTGTCCGTACCCAGCATCCTGCTATGAGGTTTGTTGTTTCCTCTTATTCTTCTGATGGGTTAGGATTTGGAGAAAAAATGTTGATGATTTAAGTGTTGAATCTTCTAGGTTGGTCGCCTCTGTTGTGGTTACGGATTCAGTGGTTGTTTATGTCCCCTCTTCTAGCTCGCCTACTGCTCCGGTGTCTGTTTTCGTGGTGTCCACTGTTCCTCCCCCAGTTCTCATGTTGTTCTTTCTCTTTTTTTGAACATGGGTACTCAATTTTATGTGGGGGGGTTTTCTCGGTCCACCGAGGGACAGATTGAAGATGACAGCTTTTTCCATAACGATTTTATGACAGAGGAGCGTTTATCCGAGGTTTATGTGCCTCGCTGGTGTGTTGTGAATGGTTCTAACCTTGATGATCCTGAAGTGTGTCGGGGTTTGGTTGATCGCGTTGATGCGCCAGGCTTTTTTAGTCAACTTTGTAGTATGGATTTGGTTCAGTTACTGGCCGAGATTAACGTTGGGTCTGCCCGTCAGGTGGGCTTGGGTTCTGAATTGAGGGTGCAGAACGGTGTTTGGGGAGGTTCGTAAGCTACGCTTAGAGCGCGTTGATATTTCTCAACCATTGTTGGAGAAGGATGCTGATATTCAGTCTATAAAAGCAAGGGTAGCGGAACTTGAGAAAGAGAATTTCGTGACCCAGGACTCCATGGCCGTTTTGCTTCTTTGGAGGGTGCGGATACTTCATTGTCTTTGGATTTGTCAGGTAAGGTAGATAAAAATGAGGTGTTGCAGAATCAGGTTAAGGCTTTTACTGCTTCTGTTGAAAGTTCTAAGTCTCGGCTATTGGAGTTGGAAAGTTTAGGGAATGGTTTGAGTGATAAGTTGTTTGCTACAGGGCAACGGTGGGTCGTCAGTTGCGGTCTTCGTTTGGCTATGGAATGTGTCGTAAATCTCGTGCTTATAGGGCATCTTTTGGTGAGACTATGACCCGTGCTCAGAACCTGGGTATGCAAAAGGGTTTGGAGAATGGAATTGTGCATGGGAAAGAAGGCAGAACTCTGACTGATGTTCAAGCTTCTAACCCTTTGGCTCAAACAAAGTTTAATGATGTTGTCAACGCTTTTGCCTTCGTGGAATTGCCCTTCCTTGATTTTTTAGAGTCTCGAAAGGATGTTGGCTTTGATGTTTTGATGGCCAATATGCTGGCTGCGAACAGGGATCAGGGCGCGGGGTCTCTACCTTCTTCTACTTTTCAACTTACCATTCCTGTTTGTGATGGTCCTTCCGCTAGTTCTCGGGGTTCTATTAGAGAGGTGGCTCCTGCTATCTCTTGGAGGATGTTCATGCCAAGTTTCAGAATCATAGGTTCATTGCCTGTCGAGATGGTGTTACAAATGTTTTCATTGCTGACTTTTTGCCTTTTTATTTTAGCACAGACAGCACATCCGGAGATGTTGGTGTTTCTGGAGTTGGAGTGTCCGTGGCTAACACTTCTCCATTGGATATCTTGGATTATAACCTTGATCCTACCTTCGATGGTGGTGCTTCAGGTGTTAGTGTTTTGGAGTGTGGTACTCCTTCTAATCGGGCTTTGGAAACTGCCCATGTTGAAACGGATTCTTCTGCACTCGAGGGTACTATGAATCTTGGCCTAGAGGTTCCTGATGCAAATATAGGAAGCTCGTAAGTTCTGTCTGAATGTGATCTTTTGCTTATTTTCGTATATTTATGACTGTAATGTGTCCTTAAGACAATTTTTATTTGTAATCCGCGACAGTATGTTATCTGTTATTTTGATTTTCTGTGAAAGACTTTGTTGTCTTTCTTTTGCGCATTTCTTGATGGGTGCGACTTTGTAGAAATATTTTTGATATCTTTTCTTTTACGCACTTCTTGATGAGCGCGGATTTATGTAAAATACTTTGCTATCTTTTTCGTTACGCGCTGCTTGATGGGCGCGGCTTTATGTATGAAAGACTTTTTGTCTTTCCTATCTGCACATTGCTTAGCGGGTGTGGCTTTTATGCTATCCATCATTTTATGTTTTTTGGTGATAGGCTTGCTATGGGGAAAGCTCCTAGTATTGGGCTTGCAATGCCTCTTACATACTTAGTGTTTCGATGAGAATTATCAGTTTCATTTGCTATCTCAGAGATAACGTTATGTGCACGCGTCTTATCATTTGTGAATTTAACAAGTAGTTAATAGATAATATTTGTTAAAAAAGGAAAACATGTATAGAGGTAGCTAGTCTTCACATTTTCATTAAATTTTTAAAGTGCATGAACTTAAATACATGATATTAAAGATAAGGGTTGCCTCCGCCAACGATTGAAGGTCGCTCGTGGGTTTCATATGATGTCTTATACTTACTTAAGATTGAAAAAAAGGCAAGAACTAGATGTAGCATATCTTTAGGTCACGGATGTTGCATGTTCCAGGCAATATGTTACCTTTTTTGGCTCTAAGCATGTATGCTCCGTTTCCCAAAGCTTCCGTGACCTTGTATGGTCCGTCCCAGTTTGCTCCTAGCTTGTTTCTTTCGTTGGTCCGGTCATATTCGCTTCTCTTGTAGACAAAGTCTTCGGGTTTCAAGATTATGCCATGGGTTCTCAAGTTATAGTATTTTACTACTTTGTTTTTGTTCTTTCCTTTTTTCAGCAATGCCTATTTTCTTTTCTCCTCTAGCGGGTCAGTTGTGGGCTGGAGTTCCACTTCATTGTAAGTGTTAGTTATTTGATCAATAGGCATGTCCGTGTCTATTGGTATAACGACTTCCATTCCATATGTCAAAGAAAATGGTGTTTCTCCGTTTCCGTTTTTGGTGTTGTTCTGTATGACCATAGGATGTTCGGAACTTGCTCTAACCAGTCGTTATTTCCCTCCAACTTTTCTTTGATTTGTTCCCTTAAGCTGATGCTCGACCTTTCCCTCGTTCCACTTACTAAGGAGTGTATGGTTGGAGTGAAGTTTTGCTTTATGCTTAGCCTTTGACACTAGTCCTTGAAGGGTTGTCTCTGAAATGTCTTTCATCTTTGGATATGATTTATTCTGGTAATCCGAATCTGCACACGATATTTTCCCACACGAAGTTCATTATCTGATTTCCTGTTATTGTTGCTACTGGTTTTGCCTCCATCTAGTTGGTGAAATGGTCGATAGCAATAATTAGGAATTTGCCTTTTTCGTATCTCTCTTGGAAGGGACCGGCTATGCGATACTCCATTTGTGAATGGCCATGGTGATGTCATGGGCGTGAAGTCTTGCTGGAAGTATTTTTCGACCAGTTTGTGCGTCTAACATTCTTGGCATTCGTTTATAACTTCTCTTGCGTCTTTGTGCATTGTCGGTCAATAGTGCCCTGTCTGTATTGCTTTTTCAACTACGGATCTTGTTCCAGAATGCTTGTTGCGTATTCCTCTATGGATTTCTCTTATTACCTTTTTGGATTGTGTTGGACCAATACAACGTAGCCATGGTTCGAGGAACAACTTTTTGTATAGGGTTCCGTTCACAATGGCGTATTGCCATGCTTTGATTTTCACCTCTCCTGTTGTTTCTTCATCTGTTTGGAGTGTATTCGTGGACAGGAAGTTGTATATCGAAGTCATCAAGTTGTTCCCTTCTTCCATGGCTACCGACAGGATTTCTATTTCTTCAGTGGATCTCCTCGTTACTACTTCCATCAACACTTGCTTGGCGAGCTGCGAGAAGCTTGTTGAGGCAATTTTGATGAGTGCCCTTACTTTTTGTAAGTATTGTTTCGTGTTTTTTCCTTTGGCTATGTAGGATCCATTGATTTGGTTTGTTCTATTCTTGAGTCTACACTTGCTTGTAAGTTTTGGACTCCCATTTCTTTTGTTATCCTCAGTCCGTCAATCAGTGCCTCATACTCTACTTCGTTATTTGATGTTTGGAACTCAAATATTAAGGCGTAGGTGAATTTTATCCCTTCCGGGCTTGTGAGTATGAGGCCTGCTCCTGAACCTTCGATACATGATGATCCATTTGTGAAGAGCATCCATGGTTTCGTTTAGTTGTCTTGTCCTTCTTTCATGGGGATGTATTCTTCTGGATTTTCGGTTAAAAAATCTGTTAGAAAGTATCCTTTAACGGTTGTTCGGGGTCTGTAGCAGATACCATACGCGTCGAGGGCGACATTCCCTTTTTGCATTCGTCCTTCTGCCTCTGGGTTTGTTCAATCTGTTGATTTGTGATCACCGCGACGGGGTGTGCCTAGAAGTATCTTTTTAGTCTCTTGGTCGCATGGATCAAGGCTTGCACTAATTTTTCCGCCGGTGTGTAGTTCACTTATGGCCCTCTGAGTGCCCGGCTAACAAAGTAGATTGGTACTTGCTTTGATTCTCTGTCGGCTAGTAGTACCGCACTTATTGCTTCTGTAGAGGCGGATAGGTACATAGTAAGTTCTTCCTTTGGGATTGGAGCTGTAAGCATTGGTAGTTTTGACACTTGCTCCTTAATCTCTTGGAATGCTTTGCCCGCGGCCTTTGTCCATACGAAATCACTTTTCTTTACGCACCCTTTGAGTGCTTTGAAGAGCGGTAGAGATCTTTCTGCTGACTCCAAGGAGCGGATAGCAGTCTTGGGGGCATGCTTTGTTAAGGTATGTGAAGTCCACGCACATTCTACAACTTTCTTCGTGTTTTCTTATCATCGCGGGGTTGGACAACCAGCTGTGACAGTGGACTTGTCTCATTATCCCGGCTTTTACTAGCTTTGTTACCTCCTCAAGTATTGCCTTGCTTTTAAACTAGGGCTTGCCCTCTTCTTTATTACCTTACTAGGGGGTAACCTTCTCTAGTGTTTAATCTATGTTCTGCTATCTATCTTGGGACACATGTTATGTCTTTCGGTTCCCATGCAAATGCATCGAGGTTTTCCTGCAGTAATTTTCACAGGTCTTCTTTTCTTTGGTTTGATATCTTTCCCCCTATTGCCACTGTTTGTTCTAGGTATTGGGGGTGGATTGCTATTTTAAACCTTTCTTCCGTAACCGGGGTTGCCTCTGGGATTGCAGATGGTTCAATTATCATTGTACACTCAAGTGGTAGTTATTCCGATGTGGAGTGTGAGTAATCCTCCCATCACCGGAAATTTGATCATTCCGTGTGCGGTAGATGGTACTACTTTTGTTTGGCGGATGTCGAGCCTTCCAATGATAATGTTATATGGCGAGTATGACCGTACCACCATGAAGTTCATTTTTGTCTCCGTACAATGCTCTTCGTCTCCTATGATTACCTGGATTTCTATCTGCCCTATTGGCCACATGACTTCTCCGTTGAACCCCACTAGGGAGGTTGTGGAGGGTTTTATCATTCTCTTGATTTCAGGTTGGAGATGGTTGAAGCAATGTTCGTACATAATTTCGAAGGCCGACCCTCCATCCACATATACTCTATGGATGTAGTGTCCTTCTACCTCCGTTTCTATCACTATGGGTGCTTCTTTGGCTTTCGCTTCATCAAGTGGCGGGAATGATATATTGAGTCTTGGGGAAAAGTTTTTTGTCACCTTTCTTTTTACGGTTCCTTGCCAGGAGTAGGGGTTTCAGTAAGGTCGGGTTCACCCGAACCCGATAAGGCTTATCGGGTCGGGTTAAAGCGGGTTGAAAAATCTTGTCGGGTTAGTTTGACCCGAACCCGATAACCGGATATTGTTAGCGGGTCGGTTTAGGGTTGAACTATTTTTCTTATCGGGTTATCGGGTCAACCCGATAAGACCCGAAAAATGCTTTCTTGTTTTTTCAATTAACCTGGTAAGAAATTACACTCCATCCTGTAGAAACATTGTAAATTCCATATGTATAAACTTAAAATATAAAGTATTTTATACTATAAAGGATACAATGTACTGCGTATTTGTTAATTCTTCATAGCATGTTGTTTTAAATTTAAGCCTCTTGTGTAATATATGTCACTGCCAGTACAGTTATAAATTTAGTCACCTTGTGTACTATTTATATGCTGTTGTTTAAAGTATGTAGGAGTATATATTAGCTCAATGGATATAATTCTTCTTACCCGAGTCATCCGACCTGATTCAACCCGACCCAATAAGAACCCGATAACCCGATTCCTAATCGGGTCGGGTTGCGGGTCACTTTCTAAAAATTCAAAACCCAAATCAACCCGACCCGATTAATCCGAAATCCCGATAACCCGACCCGATAACACCCCTAGCTAGGAGTGTACCATCAGGATTGTCGGAGCATTGTCCTTTGCTGGTGCCTCAGCCTTTTTAGCGTTTTTTGTTGATCTCTTCTGCCACTATTTTTTACTTCTTTTATCCATTGTGATAGTTTTCCATTTCTGATCATTTCATCGATCTGTCTTTTTAGGTGCTGACATGCATATGTGTTGTGTCCAATATCTCTGTGGTGTTCGTAATATTTGTTCCCATCTTTTTTTTCCACCAGAGTGGTCATGAGGGGGGGGGGGGGGTGTTCTGAATTTTCCTCTTTCTAGGGCCAAGATTTCCTTTGGGGGGTTTAGGAGTGCAAAATCTGTCGTTCCTCCTATCTGGTCTTTTATTGTTACAGAAATCCGTCCTCCTGTCAAAGTGTGGTTTCTTGTTTCCATGTAGATGATCCTTTCTTCTTAGATTGATCCGCTACCGTGGCCTCTCCTCTAAGGAAAGCTACGGTTTCCCTCATCATTTCATCCACTTTTTTGGGTATGTTGTCATGTAGACGCTTGATCAACCCAAGGTGTGTGATCCCGTGCATAAATTTGGAGATTTTCATGCATTCTAGGGCTGCCTTCACGTGTCGGCTCTCAATCTTGAAACATTTCATGAAGTCCTCAATAGATTCACCCTCCTTTTGCTTGATATGGTGGAGTTCCACAAGATCCTTACTACATTTTTTCTCTTGAAGATAATTGGCCAAGAAAGTTGCCTTTAAAACGTCGTAGTTGTCGATCGTCTCCGCTGGGAGGTCGTCAAACCATACTCGGGCGTTTCTAATAAGTGTGGAGTTAAACACGTGGCACCATTTAGGCATGGCCTATTTTTCCACTTTAGCTGACGCTTGGAATACTTTCACATGACCTTCTGGATCTCCGGATCCGTCATATGTCTTTGCTTAGCTTGGGATTTAGATCTTCTTGGGAAATCGAAATTTCTGATGCTAGGTGTGAATGGATGGATCAACGTCCTCGCGCAACCAGGGCTGGGATAAGTCATCATTGTTCCCTTTCGACTTTTACCTCTTTGATCTCTCTTGTCCGCCATTACTCTCGTCGGTCTCTGAGTACCGCCTGGAAGTGGCTTCGTCATTCCGACTCCGATGGGTTGTGGAGTGTCTCCTTTTGTGTGCTCGGCGTTGGTCTCCTCTTACTTCGCCTAGTCTATCGAACACTCCCCCATCTTGTGAACATAGTCTTGTGAAAACTGTCCCTTTGTCACGACTTCTTGGGTCGGTGGACTCATATCTAGTTTGTGAAGGTGTGTGTTGGCTCTGCCATCGACTATCGCATATGTACGGTGACATTTTCTTTTTGCGCCTTCGTTCCCTAGTTGGCATGGGAGTGGCGGACTCGGAGTAGTCAAAGAGTTCATCCTTCCTCTGCCTTTTCTTTGAGCTTCCTCCGTAAGTTAGATGAACCTTTACAGATTTCAGCTTCTTTTTATGCAATTCTTCTTCACATAATTTTTCGGCTATTAGGGGTAATAGTTGGTCGTAATGTTCATCGTATAATTCCTAATAGCGGCGTTGGACGCCCGCACTTTAGGGTTTTTCGCAATCCTGTTTGTTTCTTCGACGTTGTGTTTTACGCGACAGGCGTGGCTGGTGTCGGTGGATCTCGGGCCGGTGAGCTCATATTTGGGATGAGATCTTTAGAACGTATTTACGTACCGGGTCCCACGGATGGAGCCACTTGTTAGTACAACAATCAATCGAGGTCGAGTACGAATCTAAGTTCCTAGCTGGAGGTACTTAGATGTCTTGGGTTGTGATGGATCTTGTACTATCAAGATATGTAGTTGACGATTTCTTGCACAAGTAAAGTATACTGTTAGTCCTTACCGTGAGGACGGACCCCACGATTAGACTCCGGTGTGGGAGTAAGTATTCATATCGTCAAATATATATGTGTGCGTAAAGATGAGTCAGAAAATCGTACCTCGTTTGGAGTGCAAAGGAGTACTATTTATAGAGGAAAGTATTGGGCCTTTCCTCGTATCTCGGATAGTACTTTGGGGGTGGGCCTTTGTGGTCTAAAATCTCATTTGTCCTTTGTTGTCTAATTGTGACCTACGGACTTGTTCTTAGGAACTTATCCGCAGGGGTCATGGGCATGTTTCAGGGAAAGCGTGTCCAGTGTTTGTGTTGCGGATCCGTTCATTGGGAACTTATCCGTTCAGAGTTTTGCCATCATGATGGGCTTTCATATACTTGGGTCTGGGCCCAAGGTTTAATGTATGGTTTTAGGCCCAATGGGTTGTATCCATGCTATACGCCATCAATCTATATACTACAAACCATCTTACCATTTTGTCTTTTTCTGGCTTTCTGCATGGTCTAACTTTGGGCCTGTTTTCTTTGTGCGGCTCTTTCTTGGGCTGCCATTATTAGAGATGTGATCCGACTCGAAGCGAACTTGATAAAGCCTTATAAAGTCGAGTTCATTCGGGTCCAACTCAGCTTATCGAGTTTATGAAAATTCGACCAAAAAGTACCGTATAAGGGGCTGTCTGTTTTAGCTTATATAACGTAAGCCTATTTCGGCTTACATAACATAAGCTTCAATAATGTGGCTTATTTGGAGACTTGTGGGCTTATCTAAGTTGGTTATGATATAATAAACTTATATAAGCCCATAAGTCACCAATAAACTTAAAAATTAGTGTTTATAAAATATAAGCCGAAATATGGCTTATTTTCAGCTTATATAACGTAAGCCCTAATTTTATGGCTTATTTTGAGACTTATGAGCTTATATAAGTTTATCATGATATAATAAACTAAACACCTCTTAAAACGGTTTTTATATTTTATCGGGTCAACTCAGACGATAAATTTATAAACTCTCTTGTGATTTATTTCATTTGAAGCCCATTAACAAATCACACTTCATAGTATATACTTCTAATACCCAATTAAAAATTGAAACAAGTAACTAGTAAAGAAAAAGCAAGTGTCATGCAGTAAACAAAACAAATGGCCCACACACTTCACTTGTGTTCTGTTTTGAACCACGACCCCCGAATATCCCGTACTATATAAACCAGAATAAATAAATAAAATTCCATATTTCACGGCAACAACCACCACCTTACCTCCGCCACACGCTTCCGTCAATGGCGGTGGTTCTTTCCGTCGTAACCTCACCTTTGCTCCACCGTCACCGTCAACCTCACTCCACCAAAACCTTCCTTCATAAACGTTTAAACAGTAATGCTAATTTGACAGGTGGCACATTGAGTAAACGAAAGCTAGGAGTTAACAGTGTGGTGAAACTTTTTAACCGTTCCAGTTTCCGGTACATTCATTTTTTACTGTTACGTGAAATGTTGTTATTAGTTAGGGGTGTTTGTTTAACCTTATTATTTTAGTACGGCTTATCTTTAGCTTATATATTTTCGGCTTATATTTTTGAAATTTTGCGGCATTGTATAAGTTTGTTATGACATACACAATTCTAAGGAACAAGAGGTTAGAGGCCGGCTACTCGACGATACATAAGGCGGTGTTTGTTTCGGCTTATGGATTATTTGGTTTTGGTTTTATGTTTCGTTAGCCACGGTCTTATGTTTCGTAAGCTCACCTTATGTGGCTTATTTTCAGGGGCAGAGATACGTGTAGTGTTCGGGCGCGGCGCCCTCCATGGCTAGCCCTATAAGATGAGATTTTAGTGTAAATTTTCTTCGATTTTGAGTATTTTTCGAACGTGCCCCTCACTCATAAACCAAATTGCCCCCCACTTACATATTAAAACCCAATATTCAACGCTGTAACACCTTATAAATCCCTCATTTCTAAATAAAAATACTCGATTTATCATTTCGATACTAAATTTTTTTCGTATTTTCAAGTCACTGGCCAAATTTTTTTTTTCCCCGCCTTCTATATTCCTGCGTCCGCCACTGCTTATTTTGAAACTTTTCGGCTTATATCAGCTTACTATGACATACTAAACTAAGCGGAGAAGTTTCAGAGTAAGCAACTACAAGTGAGCTTATGAAACATAAGCCAAAACCAAATAAGTCATACGCCGGCTATATCAGTGGAAACGAACACCTCCAATAAGCTTAATTCCTGAACCTGTGGGTTTATATTAGTTCGTTATGCCATAATAAAGCCTACAGTTATAAGGAACAAGAGCCTAAGAGTGGATAGATAATGCTAATAAGACTAAAAGAGTATTTTGGATGTAATTGATATATGATACACGAGACTTCAGTCTAGTTGTAACACCTCGAGGCTACATATAATGATAATGTATCTTTCACAATGTATCCAAGGACTCATAACGATAAGCAGTGTTGTAGAAATTGGCCTAGGCGGGGATTAACCGTCCAGTTTTAGCCTAGTTGGCCTTATTGATAGGACAAAATCGGCCTAATCGGTCAACGCAGGTCAACTTTTTCCAAAAATTAATATTGAGGTTTTTTTTTCAACCCTTCCGCCATGGCTTTTAGTTGAAATCTGAAGGTATTGGCTAGTCCATTGCTTTCGTGGAAGGCGTTACAGTAAATTAAAGTCACTAACTATGACTGATTCCCTTTTACCAATTATTATCAGCAACTTAGTTTAATGAGCATTTATATACATAATAAAAAATATAACATATATTTTGTTCATTATATTTAGCGTTAGAAGCTTCCAGCAAGGTGATGCAGAATATTCTGACTCTGCAAGCTACATAGATAACTCTGAGAGGGAAACGGCTGATGTCGGAAGTCAAGAAATCAAAGCCACTGGCACAAGGAGTTCGTTGCTGGCACAACTAGCAATACTTTTGGGTATAGCTGCAACAGTTACAGTATTGTCTATATGTCTCAAGCAGCCGAATCAGGGATCCTCCTCCGGAATTCAAATATTGGTTGGAGATGCATCTACCTCTGCTCTACCCGGTGTTGGTTTTTCGTTCAATGCTTTTGGATACAGAATCATACTTCCAGAATACACTCCAGGGTATATGTCCGGGTTCCCTTTGCAATTGGAAATTTCAGCTTTTGGCATAATTTAATTTTAACCAATGGAAATCCGCTTTATTGATCATTTGATCTGTAATGTTATATATATTGTCAACTATTCAAATCTCTTGCTACGGGCTACAATAATATTTTTTCCCTTCAAATTGTGCATGTCAGATGGATCTACTTTTGGCTGCTGATGGCGGCAGGATGTGGACTTTTTATCAGTGAAGAGGCTTTGAATATATGGGTGTGTGATTTTCTTTAATATAGGAGTATTTGAAAAACACATTTAAAAGTTCTTGTTTAGTATCCTATTGGTATGTGATATCGAGTTTTTGCAGGTTGGTATCTCTATAGCACGTATGTTGACATTAGATGGGACGAGGCAGTCTTTGGTTGAATCATTTTCTAGAAATGCTCCACACATATTATCCACCGTTTTGTGGGTATACTGGTTAGTGCATGTATCTTTTAGTCAAACTTTGTAGAGTTCTCAATCTTTTATATCAGTAACATAGTCAAACCTTTTCTACTTGCATGCTAAATTTGAAATGAACACCAGGGGAGTCTGTGTCAGTGATATGATACCGTTTTACCTCGGAAGACTCTTTAAGAAATCTGGTGTATCTGATGATGTTTATTCAAAGGTTTGTTTCGTCCTAGATATCTTTTATACATTCACTGGTCAACATGCTTTTTTTGTTATACAATGAAGTAAAATGATAAATGTTGATATTTGATTTTAGTTAGGGATTAACGAAGATAAAGCACTTGGCCTTACCGGCATTGTTCTAAGATATGGGAATCTCGTTGGTTTTGGTAAGTTCACAGCACACATTTTATTCCTGTTATCTTGTATATGGCTTCTAAGTGTTAGATTCTGTTTTCCGTAGCAAACTATTCTTCGTCCTTGTAATGGTGTACTGCTTTATTATATCTGGTTGGTGACTCTCTTCACAATATGATTTGCAGTTGAACGATTTTCTCTTGGAGTGAGAAACCCAACAGCTTTCTTTGCTGGGGCACTGGTTAGTAAAATATCTGTTTTTATCATAAAAGCATAAGGACACATAATTATCATCATTCCGGTGTGACTTTGTGACCCATTGGACACAAATTATCCATACTCTGGATCCTACTTCTAGTTATGTGTTGAACGACTTGAATTTGTCTCCGTAGCCAATAATCTATTCTTCTTAGAATTCAGTTAAAACAGTCGTGAGGAATTTTTAGTATTTTAAGTATATTTTTGTTTGCCAAGCTTCTTTCTCTTGGAATACAACAACAGGTCTTAGTACCTTGTTTTTTTAACAACAGGTCTTAGTACCTTGTTTTTCATCTATTGCAGGGTATCTCTCCCGAGTGCTTCTTTGCTGGTGTTTGCTGTGGTGGCTTGATTACTCTTCCAGTTCAGGTTAAGACTGTTATTAAATATGCCTTTTCATTACATAATAATATCATACCTACATGAATTTTTAAAAATGGTCAATTTTAGTGGTTAAAATACTAACTAGCTTATTATGAGCAAGTAAGTGAAGCCTCTGATATGATCTTTAACAGTCACTTAATTTGTTACACACTTACATGATAGAGAAACCCTTGACCAGTACACCTTGCATGCACCTGTAGAACCTGTGACACGATTTGCTGATAATCTAGCAATAAAAGCAACCAAGTTTAAAAATCTTTCTTCAAGGTAACCTGCTAATAAAAATAAAATTGTATTCTTACCTGGTTACCTAGACAAGATGATGTCGTGGTAGCTGACTTCTTAGTATCTTTGACTTTCGTCTGATGTGGAGCCCGAAAACTGTTAAATTAGAATAGTATTTGAAACTTCTGTAGGTTTTCTAGGGAAATGCGTTGGTTTCATTCTGCAATTTTCTTTATTAGCCACATTTGTTCTCAAACGGCCTGTAATAGCCAGATAATCATATATTGTTCTGTGGACAATCAACATTATATATAGGGAGTGACGAATTATGTTGCTTTCTGTCATTTGACACCTCATTTTTTTCTGACTCTCAGCTTGGAATTGGTTTCTTACTGAGAGAAAGACCTGTATTTGCTCTCGCCACTGTTGCTACCGTAGTGGTAAGAATGAATCCGTTGCCTCACATCATCATATCTTTTCCATACAAAGTATTCTGATATAAAGTGTTATATTGACAGGGAATATGGACCATCTTCCCGTATGCCGTAGCTGCTTCGACAGCATTATTCTTTTACCTGCGAAAGCGTTACTCTAATTAACACAATTCACGAGGTACTGAAGATTAGATAGATATTACATTCAATATATTATAAATTCTATTATTTTCAGAGTGACGAATAATCAGTTATTTAAATTGATTGGTTCATCTCTGATAGCGAATGTAGAATAGGTGGTAGATAAGAAAAACTATAAGAAGTAAAAAAATGGTGTATAGCTGGATAGCTCATTTTTCAAATTGCAAGAGCTGTCTCTCCTATGTAATTTTATACTTGTTTTATGATCTATATAAAAGATAATAGGCTAATACCTTTGCTGTTGCACCCCTGAGATGTAAGATTGTTCCTTTATATTGTTGAGTAAAGTTCTCCCCGTTTTTTTTTATGTATTAAGCTGCCATTAAATAATAAGAAATATCTCCAATAAATAATATACGTGATCTCAACTCGTCCATGTACAGTTTATTATTACATACAAAAACAAATCTACTGGTTTATCTTTCTGGTCGCTTCTTCTCTTTCACGTGGAAGTTCCAATAGTTGCAAGATACGCTAGCTGGATGCTGTAGGATTCTTTAAGCACGGCAAGTACTTCAGCAATATTTGGTCTCTGTGATGCATCTCTATCTACAGACCTAGCAGCAATCGAAGCTGCTTTGCTCATGCTTTCTTCATCATATGCTCCCTTTAAGCTCTCATCCACTATCTCAAATGCGCCGGCCTGCAGATACGGCTTTGCCTGCCAAGATTTCAATATCGTCAAAGAAAAATGGGACAAAAACTCATTTAAGCTTTAGATGGCAGTTCTGACCATTTACCTTAATATAGTGGGTCTATTTGACTGTGTTTTATCTCAAACAGTTCAAATGATTAATTAAAGCTAAATGACGAACTAGTTGAAAGTAGCTAAAAGTCTATTTTAATACAAAAACCCTCTTAAATCTTTAGTTTTAAGATGTTGACTATTATTGTAGTAATATTGTTTCTGGAGTTATAATTAAGTCATTAATATTTTGTTTCTAGAAATAGGACAAAAAAGTGTTTGTAGATCCAACCCGTTTTGACTTGGTACCCTACCCCACCCATCTTGCCACCTGTAGTAAGCATGTAAGTAAATGGAGAAGAAATTAGGGTACCCATAAAACCAAGTTGAACGAATCTGGTGATCCGATTCGCCTTAAGGGTGCTCTTCCACATATGAGCTCCAATAGAACAACTCCAAAACTATAAACGTCACTCTTCTCGGTCAATTGTTGGGTGATATAGTATCTGCATAAATTAGAATGTAACATTCTTGTTATCCATATATAATTGACTGAGAGGACATTTGACAAAGTAAATCGTAAACATACTCGGGATCAAGATAGCCAGCAGTGCCCTTGACCATAGTGGTCACATGACTCGCATCTGCCTGAAGTACTTGCTTTGATAGGCCAAAGTCGCAAACCTTAGCATTTAAATCTCCATCCAACAGTATATTGCTGGACTTCACGTCACGGTGGATGATCCGTGGTTCACTCCTATTGTGCAGGTAGTCCAAACCTTTTAAATGAAAGTCAATGAAATGAGTCTGACCTTTATAGACTGCACGATATACCACTATTACACTATAGGATGATGAGTTGGTACCTTTTGCAGCATCAATTGCAATCTTGAGCCTACGCACCCAACTTAATGTTATTCTTTTGCTATTTGTTCCTGAAAAAGGAGTCGCTTAAAACATACAAATGTAGGATTCATAGCTAGAGCTTGACAGGGGAATGGCTTACCATAAAGGTTATCAGTCAGTGTTCCACCGGGTAAATATTCGTAAACCAGTATTTGCTGTTTTGATTCATGGCAATATCCTTCCAACAATACAAGATTTGGGTGATGAATTGAGGACAGAAGGGATACCTGGAACATCAGTTCATTGATAGGTCAGAAGTAGAGGCTGCAGTTTTGATCCATTAACTTAATACCGGGTTTATTTGTGGCGTCTTTTATCTTTAAGATGTCAAACTGAATAAATTTAAACGGGGGACCCAAAGTTTATTTTAAAGGACTAAAACCCCTTCCATCATTTATTAAAATTAAATAATAATCATATCTGATCCAAAAGTTTTCTTAACAAATGGTGTTTCAGCAACCCACCCCGGTCCCTATGAAAAAGCACCCGCTTTGACTTGAACCTGTCTGACTGGCCCATAATCCGATATTATCACATCTAGCAAGATGGTGTCACTAACCTCATTGATGAAAGAATCAGCCCCGAGTTGTGTTTTATCAAACCGGACTTTAACAGCTACTGGTTTTCCATCGGGAAGCTTCCCTAGGTAGACTGACCCATAGCTACCACGGCCTAAAGCCTGCTTAAAGTTGCGAGTGGCTACTTTGATCTCTCTGTAAGAGAATGTTTTTGCTAGATCCAAGGACCTCATCTGCAGGTCAGCTTGCTCGCTCTCTTTAAGTTCAAATTCTGTTTTGTTTTTCCTTGTGTAGAAGAAAACCGAAACAATTGCAGCAATAAGAATAATAGTAACTCCTCCAACTGCACCAAGTACAACTGCCAAATGACTATGAAGTTTTTGCTTCTTCTTGTCAAAGACCGATACTTTTGGTGCATCAATTGAAGCATTGGCTTTAGCGTCATAGCACTTTGACATGGAGAAGCTAAGACATTTATTCCCCGATGTCCTGCAAAAAAAATTTGTGTTACGTCTATTCATAGGCATGGTACTGTTAGTAGAGGTTGCAAAATGAGCGGGTCGTGCGAGTTGGTAACAGACTGAAACTGGTAAGTTTGTACGGAGCGGGTTGACTTAACATAGTATCTGTCATAATCTTTGAGCTTTTCTTTATAAATATTTAGTGTGTCGTTTATGATTACAACGTCATATTATTGTAATAATAGTATAATCTATTGAACATGATACTTTAGGTCGTAAATAAAATAAAATACACCACGTTCAGATTTTAATTTATTTAACCCGTTTTTCTGTTTAGCTAAATTTATTAAAATAACCATTTGACCCGTTCCCATTTATAAGTGAATAGGTTGAATTTTCCACCTTCATTTAGTTCCTTAGAGTACCAGGAGCGGTGGTGCCAAAGCCTTTGGTGCCAGCATGCCTTTGGCTTACCACTCCCCACCTTGTGCCAAAGCTTCTAGTGCCAAAAGCACCAGCCCACAAAAAGCAGCGGCAAGTTTTTTTTTTTTTTTATGTAATAAGTGGGTATATGTGGACCCATGACACCAACTTTTTGTCCTTTGGCACCATTTTTTGTGGTGCCAACCACTCCCCGTGAAAATGTGGTGCCACCAAATTCCGGTGCCAAAGCCATTTTATCCTACGTGGCACATATTTTTTTTTTCTTTGGCACCACCTTTGGCGGCCAATCCAAGGTAGCAGAAAGAAGAATCAGGACTTTAATACCTTATTTCAAGACTATCTCTGTTCAGTGCCTTCGGGAGTGGGCCTTGTAGTTGATTGTTTTCCAGAATCCTAATAAATCATAGAAATTAGCGGAACAGTTATACCTAGTTAGTTAATTAATAAAGATAACAATGGCTATTAACTTACAATAGGTGAAGATTCTTCATGGCTCCAAAGCTTTCAGGGACGAAACCTTCTAAACTGTTATTTTTCAGATCCCTAAACAGATACAATCAGACTGTAGCTTTAAATAAACGATCATACAAGAACACTTCAAACATTGTCTAATATAATTTGAGATAAGACTTACAGAACTTGAAGACTGATTAAGCCACCCAGATCAGAGCCAAATGATGTTAGTTTGTTAAAACTCAAATTCCTGCGATTTTAAGCCCACAAATTTCTTAGTTAATAGTCCTAGATTCAGGAAAGAAGAATGAACTGGGACTTGAGTTAGGCAGTGAGCATTACAGATTTTCAAGATCCTTTAAACTGCCCAGGTTTTCTGTATCTCCTGCAAGTGACGCATTATGCAAATCCCTGCCAATATGATGAAATGAGAAAGTTAATATAAAGATTCCGAATTCAATTGTGTTTATACTCTAACTTCCTTACAGTCTTTTTAGATCGAATAGGTCGCCAAATGTAGGACTGATTGACCTCAAGTTGATATTAGATAATTCCCTAGAAACAAGTAAAGGGAACACATGAATTGACGATAAACACTACCCAAATAAAGTCGATATGTTGGTTAAATGCAACACATATGTTTTGCTTACAATGAGGTGACCGAGCTTCCTTCGCATTGTATATGTTCCCAGGGTGTTGGGAAGCATGGATCGTCTTCCCATTGTAGATCCAGCCCTGTGGACTGTTGAATCACTTGAAGAGCTGAAACTGCAAAACATGGATAAAGGCGGCTTATATAAATAGAGTATTAATACGAAATCATAATAAACTGATAAATCAGACAGTCCGATGACATGCTTCGTAGGTTGTACTATACGACCCTGCAATGCATTGTAAGGTTGTACAGCACATCTTGATGTGCGTTAGGTTGAGGCTAACCTACTGTTGTAGAGGATTCAGGAGGTATGTTAACGATCTCATACACCTCAATAGCATTCACAAGCGGGTAGAAGCTAATATCTTTAAAAGTAACATTTAAGTTCCTGATTCCTGTCCTTAAGAAATACAAGCTCCCAACTTCCCAGCTTTTTACACTATAGTTTGATTCCACAACTTGCCCATTGATTAAGACATCAAATGTAGGCGAAACCGGAAGAATCCCGGCAAAATATAAAATAAGATAATAATCTCCAAGATCTGCGAGGTCCAAAATGTAACTCAATCCTTCTCTCCTAGCCAACACTCTACCGGTTTGAAGAACTGTTACAGGAGGACTCTCGTGAAGACCCCAAGTGTTAAAGGTACCCAGGGTCTTAAATCCGGTTGATGTGTGAAAAGGTGAAAAATCTTGATCAGGATCCCATATTCTGTCATATTGATCCAATGGGTACCTAGAAGTAATAAGACGACATTTTAGCAACTGCTCAAGAATCAAAACTAACATGGTAGCGTTTTCGACCCATTTATCGAAAGTTTAGTTCAAATTTGTTTTTAGCAAAAGTTAGATTATCATTGTAATAAGACTAATCAAAGGCAAATGTGAAAAATCTAAAAAGAAAAGGAAGAAAACAGTGTTAGGGTGGTCAATTCAACCAGATCCAGTTGTTTTATCCCCTGCCTGTTTCAACCCATTTATTCATAAGCATAGTGCAGAGAGCATACCGAATAGAGCCATTAGTGTAACCACAGTTGGTCCGGTAGCGTTTCCTTATCAACTTGTTTGCAAAATTTTCCATCCCGCTGTAGTAAGCTCCTTGAGGGATCGGCCGGATTTCAATGGAAGAAATGAGAGGAAACCCACCATTGGGTATAGAGTTTAGACATAACAAAAGAATCTGTTTGTTATTTGGTTGCCATATGAACTCTTCAATCCACGGATCTTTGAATGATAGGTAAACGTCAGCAGCCACAGCTGTTCCTACAGAGACAGTGAACAAAGGTGGCTGTTTACGCCCATCGTAGTTTTGATACACAAAACTGACGCGAACAAGCATCAGGGATGATGATGTGTAGCTTAGCGGTATTTTATAACACTTTCGGTTTCCAGGACCAGGGAAAAACCGAAGAGAGGTCAAGGATGCAGTACTCTCGTTGAACTCAACAGTTGTGGTATTGCCTTCTGTGATATAACCATTGTCCGACACCCATGGAATGTTGGACGAATCGACAAAATTTCCAGCTCCTCCACATGATATACTCAAAAAACCTGTACCAAAGTTGCATGCTCATGAACAAAGATGGTAAAATTTATAAAGTTACAACTGATATGAAGGTAGGATTAGTATTTAGTACATACCATCTTGATCAGATAAAATGAGCTTAGAGTAGCTAAGAAACAAGAAAACAGAGAATAAACACCAATGGAGGTTCATGAGATTTTCAAGATTTGCTTCAGATTTCTAGTATAATTGAAAAAACTCACTAGTTAATGACTTAATTTAAGATTTATAGATATGGGCAGAGGTGGTTTTATTTTGCTTTATGTCCAACATTGGACATGCACTATGTACACCTTGTTATTACTTATTACTTTATTAGCCTGCATAAGAAATGTTACCAGGAGCGGATTCACATGGGAGTTGGGTGTGACACGAGATACAATCTATTTTAGCTTTTTTTTTATAAGATAGGTTTTTTCTAGACATGTGCAACACCTAATGTGATGCAACTTTAAACTAATAACCACTAAAAAAATTATGCAATATAAGTACTATTTATGCATTGTTTTAACTTCTAACAAATTTAAGAAAACATATTTTGGTTGTGTGTTGGATGAGTAAAGGGATGGACTTTGGAGAGTGATAATGAAAGCGTGCCAGCAAGTTTACTATTACAATCATCTAACAAACACTTTTATTATTACATACAACGTTTCTCTTCTTTTTGCCATTATTGTTTTTCAATAAACTATTTTTGATAATATGTTAACCTTTTGCAATATCACTAACATATACCGTTGAAGCGAGTTTTACGTTGTGTGTTGGCGCAAAGCGTTTAGGTGCATATGCTCCATGAAATAGCATTTAGGAGCGTTGAACATTTAAGAGATGTGATGATACAAAATTATGTCATTTTACATATTATGATTAACCTACAATAGAAGGAAAAAAAAAACATCTGATCTACAACTATTGCTCGTTGATCATGCTTACCGGCTTATTGCTACTCACTGATACAGTGATATTGCTAATTTGCCAAAAACACGTACCAAGTGATCGCAATGGCATCCTTCTGTTTGTTTATAATTTTTGTAGCAGATGTACAATTTATCTAGCTATATAAACTTACAGCTAAAACTATTTGCAACAAGAAATTATATATCCTGCCTCTGTCACATATTTAGATCATTTAACTTTAAAACGCGAGTCTTTTTTATAAGTTCATTGATGGTTGACATCTGAGAACTAGGAGAATAAGTAGAAAGATATATACAGTATTAACGTCTACCATTTCTATATTCTAAGACGAGATTTTTAAATTTTGAATTTAGCTGCTAGTAAACCAATTACTCCGGAGTAATTTTCGAAATTGGTCTTTAAAGATAACGTCATTCTTAAAGTAACATTGACTAATGATGCATAGGATGCTTAAATCACCAGCAAATTACTTTATATGATTGTTGTCTCACTTTTTTCCCCAATTACTTTTGGATTTAGGAAGTTGCAATATCATATGATTAAGCTAAGGGTTCTTGTTTCAACAAGTTGCAATATCATATGATTAAGCTAATGGTTCTTGTTCATGAACACTTTAAGTGAAATAATAAGATATCATCAGTTGTTACTCTTATATAAGGTTCGATGGACAACTATAAGCGTGTTATACACATGCCATCGGCATGTGAAAATCATCTAAAGGTAAATACATTAGAGTGACTGCTTATCAGCTTTTATATGACTGGTTCTGTGATTTATAAGCCGTCAATTCGTGAGATGTCCATATGTGTATATATCTTGTGTCTTCCAAATAGCACCAGGCCACCAGTGTTAAAGGAAATTGCATCTTTAAGTAGCAACTCTTCTACTGAGAGCTCTTTATCATGTAAGTATTTGCTTTGGTTCTTGTGCTATATGCGGCGATGTTGGGAATCCAGAACTTCAGGTTTTAGTCATTGGGAGGCTTTTGGTTTTGTTTGTGTTTTCGTTGTAGGCTCTGTATTGTTAGCAAAGATCATACAGGGTAGTTCAAATGTGAGTGCGCGCATTTTCAATTTTCATTTAGATTGTTGATATTTCACTTCGATTGTTTAGCTTCAAAATTTAGCAGCTTTTTACATGGCTTTTGACTTGCTTTTTTAGAATAACTAGCAATGATGCGCGAGTGTAACGTTACCGGCATCCTGTTTGCGTTCTTGAGTTAAAACAAACTACTCAGGTCAGTAGATCATTACCACAGTAGAAAATGAAAATTTTAAGCAAAGAGCTAGCATACAGCTGTTTGAAACTGATGTCGACCAACTACTCAGCTACTTTATGTAGAACCACTAATAAGACCCTAGCAGAAATCGGTAACATGAAAAACTTCTGTATTTTATTTTGGGTGACAATTCAGTTTTGGAAAACAATACTCAAGAATCTACTTGATTTCTCGTCGCACTTGACAGATGAACAAAACAATACATCAAAATCTGAATAGGAACATTTTTCTACCACTACATTGCTTTAGAAACACTAAACTCAGACACTGCAAAATATGAAATGTGTGCAATTTGCAAAATATGAAATGTGTGCAATCAAACACTAGTATCATAAACTTAAAACAAAATCGTATGATTCCACAACATTTGATCCAAGACAGCAAATCCTCATTTTGCAAACAAAATTATAAAGAGTCATAAACATCCAACACAAAACTTCTAGCAATAAACTAAACATAAGACCTTCAGTAGGTAACTGGAGCAAGGACCTCCAATTGTGAGCCAAGCTTTTCTTCTGCGGTCTTCTCTGCCTTTGCGCGCAATTTAAGAAGTTGCTTCTTCCTCTCATACACCACTTGAGACTTCTCTTTCCTCTTCTTCTCAAGCTCCTGTGGTAAACACATATGGCAGATCATCAGTGGTCATTCGAGCATCAATCAGTATAAACAAGTAATTGCTTTTTATTATCATTTGTGTGGGAGCCTAATCCAAGAAGTGATATTTACTTAAACCAGTTATAAAAAAATACAAAAAATGGCAACATATTTAACTTATCTAATACAATCATTTAAAACATTTAAATAACAGACAGCCATAAGCAGCCACAGATGTGCATATGAGATCATCAAATTTTGAAGAAAAAACACAGTTACCAGCGGATAGAAGTGCACTATCAATAAAAGTGAAAAGAACTTGTTTACCTTGATGGTCTCGTAGTGATTCCATCCAACCTCAGATGATAGTTTACCCAACAAACAGTACTTGTGTCCAGCAGTAAGCCTCAAAACCCTGGTTTAATTAAAAATCAGTTAAAGCACAAATCTATATTTTTTAAAGCACAAAACATACAATTTTAATCTACTTCACAAAAATGTTGCTATGAAACAAACAGCAAAAAAAATGATCCATAATAGATTAAGGTACTCACTTAAGAGCATCAGGAATAACCATCCTCTTCTTCCTGTTGTAAGGAGTAGGAACACCTTCGTAAACCTTCAACCTTGCAAGTGCAGCAGCTCCACGCTTGGTCTTGTGTGGGATCATCCTACATATACAGAAGAAAAAACAGATCAATATAGTGAAAAAGATACAATTCCAAACATAACCACTAAATATATGTTTACAAATAATAGATCATTTATACTAAATTGGATAAAAGTAGACAACAGATGTAGGTTGAAGGAACAATGAACAAAAAATTTCAAAGCTCCTTAACTTCAAACTAATTTTAAACGAATAATAAACAATAACCAATCTGATAAACAAGCTGAAAACCATTGTTATATGCCTCTGTCTGAACCAAATGGTGATCAATACCATACACTGGTTATTCGAGGCAATTGTTCGCACTAAACACACACACCCAAATACAAACAAAAACAATACTTATTGCATCATTATAATATGTTTAAACACTTTTGACACTTAAAAAACAAGAGTTAAACAATGTTTTCATAATAAACAAATAATTAAAATGTCAGCGACGTGTTCATGGATATTTGATGATCAAACAAACATCCAATGAACAAACCACAGATGCTTTAATACGAATTAAAATGAAATCAATGAAGATAAACGCTTTTAATTAGTAAAAAAACAAGTTAGATATCAGCCTCTTAACTAAGCTCGATATGAAATCCTAAAAAAGCATTCATATGGCTACTCTTTAAGGCGTTTATTTCAGTTAACAAAACAATATGAATACCAGCAAAATGTTTAGTATGAAATGGGTTATTGAAAATAGAAAACTATATTAATTGTTGAATGAAGTGATGTTTCAAATTTTTCAGCTCATATATGTGGGGATATGACTTATAAGCCTATTCAATTTCAGCTTTTATTTAATAAGCCCCAACTTTTAAGCTCATTTCAGTACTTATGAGCTTATATAAGTTTATCAATTCACAATAAACTTACTTCTATATAAAGATCAAGTCTCGAAACAAGCCAAAATATTAAGGTTAAAAAATATAAACCAAAAAACAAATAAGCTCATCAGCCACATATACTCTCACATACACCCCCTTAAGCACTAAAATATAACATATCCAAATCAAACACATCAAACATACAAAATGTACACATTTTCACATAGGATACAATATACCAACATAACCAGACAACATAATAAAAACTTAAACAGTCAGCTTATCGCTTATTTGGTTTTAGTCTTATGTCTCATAAGCTCATTTTTATGGCTTATTTTGAAACTTTTTAGCTTCTTTAAGAACTAATACAACTTGATTATCACATGGTAAACCAAAATATTTCAAAATAAGCCACGAAAAGTAAGCTTATGAGACACAACCCCAAAACCAAATAAGGCATAAGCAAGCTATATAAATCCAAACAAACTTATCCACAAATGCTTTAAAATAGTCGGCTTATAGCTTATTTCAATATTTGTAGCTCATTTTCAACCTTTTCAGCTTATATAAGAACTCATATAAGTTCATTATCACATACTAAACTGACATAAAACAAAAAGATTCAAAATAAGCAACAAAAAGTAAGCTTATAAGACATAAGCACAAAACCAAATAAGCCATAAGCAATCTATACAAATCAAAACAAGTAATGAAAAGAATACCCTCTGATGGTCCTCCAAAGGATCTTGGAAGGAGCCCTGAAATGAATAGGACCATGAGAAGGCTTGGTGTTCATCCTCTTCCTCAAAAACCTTAAATACTTCATCTTCTGTCGGACAAGACCACCCGACAAGCAAATCTCCTCACATCGTACCACTGTCACCCTCTGTCCGTTCAGCAACTCCTTTGCCAAGATGGACGAGAGTCTTCCTAGCATGTGGTGCCTCGCGTCCACCACCACTTCCTTTGCGCAGATCCCTGACCCGTTCACCATTTTTGCTGCTAAGCTGGTTTTTTTCTCTCTCTCTCTCGCGCCTCCCTCTCTCAAAGGTGTGTGTTTGTTATAATACGATTAGGGTTGGGATGTGTTAGGGTTTTGTATTGGGTTATTGGGCTTTCGTGGGCTTAAAGAGGATAAGGGCTGGTCTTGGTCCAAGAAGAAAATTTTGATGAAACTTTGTGACTTTGTGTATCTAGAGGTGAAAAAAAATCGGATAAAACCGGATTCGGATTTTTGAAAATCCGGATTTGATAAAACCGGATTTTTGAAAATTCGGATTCGGATCGGATCGGATTTTTTCGGATTAAAAAATTCGTATCGGATTTTTTTTGGATTAAAATTTTCGTTATCGGATTTTATCGGATTTTTATCGGATCGGTTTTTTCGGTTAAAAAATGTTCGAATCGGGTTTTTTTTCGGTTAAAAATGTTCGGATCGGGTTTTTCGGTTAAAAGTGGTTGTGCCGTTTTTTTTCGGAATTTATTTACAAACATTAAAAAAAAATACAACTATAAAACATTAAAAAAAAATACCACAATAATTTTTATTTCAACAATACAATTATACAACTTCATAATTTTTATTTAAACACTACAATAAAACTACAATAATCACTAATACATTTCGAGCTTCGGCATGGCCATCACCCGAAAAATATTAGTATACTTCAAGTATCTCGAGCTTCGGCATTGCCATCAGCCGTTATACTCAAAGTATATCCTCATATTCTTCTTCGGCATCTCCGGCTTCAACTTCTATATCTTCAAACTCACCTTCGTCTAATTCTGTAGTTGGAGGTGATATCCCTAATTCCACTTCTTCGTTTTCTATTGTTTCTTCAACGCCGTCTAATATTGGACCTTCCAACGATGTTTCATGTTGTATCCTCTCTACTCCGTCCAAATAATCTTTCAAACATACACATACTTCCACGGATTGAGGGGTAAGTCTTGACCTTCTTTCGGATATAATTCTACCGCTTACCGAAAAAAGCCGATTCGGAAGCTACCGTCGAAGCTTGAATCGTAAATAAGTCACGAACCATAACGGCTAATATTGGATAAGTTAACTCCATTTTTTCCACCATCCCAAAATGTCAAAAGTTCCTAAATCCTCGGGTCTAATAATTTGTACAAAATTTTGCGACTTATATTGACCCAACTCGCTTGATTCCGATGTTCGTTGACGCTTGGTAGCGCCATCAGTTATAAGATTCCAAAAGTTTATATCAATGTCATATGTCGCCCTTCCCCCCGTTTGCGATGATCCGGCCCCCATTTGGTCAAAAAATGTGCTTTGTTGTCCACCATATTTTGTTGCATATATTGCAAATAATTTTTCAAAATTATCGTTAAATTTAAAAATTTGAGACTCTATATAGTTTATATCGGGATCATTCGGGTTTGGCCCAAATTCTAATCCTAAATTCCCCAATATTCTTCTAATTATATTTTCGACCCCCCAAATTTATCATTGGATTAAGTGCGGCGGAGCAAGTAAAAACCAAAGATATACTAGCAAAATATTTTACAAATTTCTTTTTTATAACTTTAACCATTTTTCTAAACATTCTACAAGGTGACATTTTTAATTCGTCTAATTTTTCCGTCATAGCAAAAATTTGTTTTAAAACTAATGGGCTAGTTGGGTAATAAACACCGGATAATAAAGTTGTTGACACTTTAAAAATTTGTAAAAATCTTGTCAATTCATCTAATTGTTCCCAATCTTCGTCGCTTATCGAAGTGGATTGACGTTTACGAACAAGTTTTTCATTAAAAGCGTTTAAAGTATCACGTTGTCGTAATATATTTTCAAACATAATGCAAGTAGAATTCCACCTAGTATTATTATCATAGCAAGCTCCTAGGGGTGTATGACCACACATTTGTCGAAACGATGATAGTTCATTTGTCGTTCGTTACTCAAACTATATATAGTTACTAATAAACTCCTAAATTTTGTCTTTAAATCACCACATATTATTAACGCCGCTTGAACGGATAAATTTATAACATGAGCAACACAACGAGAATGAAAAAATGCACCATCTAATACGGGTTTTATACGTAATTTTAATAAATCCATAGCTTTAGTATTATTAGATGCATTATCTAGTGAAATGGTAAAAACTTTATCATCTAAATTATATTCAATTAAAGTGTCATGTAAAATTTTTCTTAAATTTGATCCCGTATGTGGATAATCAAATAGTTTAAAAGCAATTGTTCGTTTCATTAATAAATTTGAATCGAGATCAAACCAATGAGCCGTAGCGGCTAAATAAGAATTTGCCCTACCATGTGGTGCGTTCCAAGCATCCGTAGTTATAGAAACACCATGTTTATAATTACGAAAACCATCAATAATTTCTTTTTTAGCGGTTTCCCATATTTTAAATGCATCACTTCTAAGAGTAGTACGACTTACATGATGATAACGCGGTTGTAGCCTTTTTTTATGATCTCCGTAAGCTTGACATTGTCGAAGTGGTTGAATGGAAGCCCTTGTTGAATGACAAACTTCGTAAAATCAAGTCGAACCGCATCATTATCAAATAAAAAAACGTGACCATCCGCACCAATAGTACCATGTTCCGAACCACCCGCTCCGCTATCAACCGCACCGGTACAACCGTTTCAATGAGTACGTAGTGTAGAATTACCCGTCGTGCCATAAAATTTACTACACTTCTTGCAACGCGCCTTTTCCACCCCGTCTTTCATAAGACAATAATCGAAATGTGACCAAACATCGCCTTTTCTCGCCGTCGTAACAATTCGTAAAATATAATCATTTGTGTATTTTTTTTAGCACTAGTAGCACCGGTACTAGCATTAGTAGTAGAAGCTTGTTGCGATGGTATGTTTTCCATTCGGGATTAGAAAATAGATTAGAGAAATGAGAAGGTTTTTTGATATGTTTTCAACCCCAACTCAAAACATATATATATATATACTACCTTACAAGACATCAAAATGCTCAAAAAGACAAAAAAAAAGGGGGGGAAACAATGTCAAACGGCTATATAGCCGTTGCCCACTGATGCCAAAAACCTACTGATGTTCGGATTTTTTTTTCCACCAAAATCCGGTTAAAACCGGTAAAAAAAACCGGTTTTACAACAAAAAAAATTAAATTGTTAAAAACCGGTTAAATCCGGTTTTTTTAAAAACCGGATAAATCCGGAAATTTATCCGATTTTCTTAAAATCGTAAAATCCGGTCTAGCCAGTTCGGATAGAAAAAACCGGATCGGATATTTTGTAACCGGATTTTGAAAAAACCGGTTCGGATTTTTGAACCGGGTTTTCAAAAAACCGGTTACAATTTGCACCTCTATGTGTATGTAACTTGACTTTGTCCAGCTTCGATCCTTCTTTTAAAAACTAGACGAATACTCGCGCATAGCTGTGGAATGTCTAGCGGCAGATAATTAACGTAATGACTCATTTTGTAGTAAATGTTTCTTGAAATCCAAAGTGAATTTTTTAAAATAAAAATGGAAATGTTCATAACACTCCATGAGTTCTTAACATGTAGATCGATTCGTGAATCTGGCTTTAGAATAATTTTAAAATTGGACCTCTTTTAATTTTCAGAATGAGTAGTATGGTGAAAGCTTTAAGATTTACATTGAAGTTGTAATATTTTTCTTGTTTAGATGAAATGTTGAAAAATTTTAACTTTTCAATAATTGGGATAAATGTTTTATAAGATATATAAATTTTGTCTTTTTAGTAGGGCTCACATTTTCAACCATTCTATGTTTTCAACATTTCAACCATAAGGATACATCCTTTATAAGATAGTAAAGATAAAGATGTGCCAAAAATAGCAATGTTTTCAGCCCCGGGTCGACCCGGTCGGGTCAACCAGTTGACTCAGTTTCGGCCGAAAAACGGGTAATATTGACCCGGGTTTCACATTTTCGAAATCCGGCTAGACCCGCCAGGCTTGGGGTGGCCCGGCTCAACCCGGTTCTCGAGACCCGGCCGGGTTTCGATTTTTTCGGGGTTTTTTTTAAATATGTAAATTTTACGTATTTACGATGGAATTTTATTTTTACATGTTATATTGATTCGTAAGCAATTTATATATTCAATATATGAAGGTTTTTATGGTTTTTATATATAATTTTGTTAATAATTTTTTTTTTTATAAAATCGAGTTAACCCGGGTTGACCCAGACCCGGTCACCTGACCGGGTTGATTTGAAAACCGGGTTTCAAAACATTGAAAAATAGTTGTAGGAGTAAAAAGCGAGAAGTAGCGGTAAGCGATAATTGTTTGCAGTATTAGTTTTTCTTTCTATAAACATGTTTTGTAACGTCGTTGTAGATGTAATCATAATGTGTAAAACAACTTTTAAATATCTAATGCTCTTTTATGATATTTTATAGAACGTCAAAAGGTAAACATGTTAAATAATGTGAAACGATCATTAAAAATCACAACACTCGACATTCATTATTTCTAAATGCTTCTAAATGATCTGTATCAAGCCACTCATCACCTAGTCATGGATACCAATGAACTGTTGGCATCATAGCATAAGTTATTTGTTAAAAAATTTAGGGTTTCTAACAAAAGTATCTAAAATTTAACTTTTGGTTTTTAGATAAAAGTTGTTTTTGATAATTTAACCGATTGATCTCAACGGGGTTTTAGCCACCACCAGACACACATAAGTGCGATAAACAAACCCTCTTTTAAGAAAATTGACTCGTTCAAATCATCGTTGGAATTGTCACATTAAATATGAACTAAGATACCTCTCACATTTTAATGACAATAGTCAATAGTTTTTTTTTATATATCACAAGTCTTATTTGGGGCCAGAGCTTCATCAAATATTGCTAAAGGGCTATCAATGAAATTTTTGTATAATAAGAAAACCAGAAGCTCAAATAAACTTTTTTTACACACAAATACATAGAAGGTACACTACTAAAAGTATTTTTTGAGAGGTCGTCGCACTCTGGTCTTGAAAAACTTCGCCCATAGTCTTCTTCGTTTGTTGTTTACTTTAGATTATTTTCTACTTACCTCAATGTAATACATGAGAGCGTAAAAACGATGGCCTTGTATAAGAATACATGAGAACGTGTTTAGTCGGAGAACAAATTTTCTATCTTTGTATTTTCAAATCGCTTATTAAATATCAACGTGGTTTTTTCTTTTATTTTCAACTTTACTAATATAATAACTAAAATACTAACATTACTAATGAAACGTGACCGATTAATATTACAAACATCACCTTCTAGTACCGGTTACAAGGTATTTTCGTCTTTTTCGTTTATATTTCGTATTTTTCATCTATATTTCCTCTTAATTAAAAAAACTATTACTTTTTGAAAAAAAATACTTTTATAAAAAATTATTTTTTTTCAAAAAGATTATTAGTTTTTTTTTACTTTTTTTTTTAAATGCGAAGAAACAAATAAAAAAAATATTCATAAAAATAAAAAAACATTTAATTTTTCTAACTTTTTAAAAAAATTGAAGAAGAAAACTAATTTTAATTGAAAAATCAGAAAAAGAAGTTTAGTTTTTTTAATTTTTTTTTTAATTTTGAAGAAAAAAATAATTTTTCAATTTTTTATAAAAACTAAACTGTCTTTTTCTTGAAATTTTCTTTTCAACTTTTTATAAAAAGAAATCGAAAAGGTAAAAAAGAAAGATAGTCTTTTTTCTGAAAAAAATAATTTTTCAATTTTTTTTTAAAAATTATTATTATTTTTTCAAAAAGTTTTTTGAAGAAAATCATTTTTACAAATTTTTTATAATTTTTAAATTTTTTTTGCATCTGGACTAACTTTCAATTATTTTTTAATGGATTAACTTTGTAATTTTTCATCGTTAAATGATGACATTACAAGTCTTTAACCGATAATAGCTAGTCATATTGGTAATATTAGTCGGTAACCAACAGGTTTGATTAGTGATATTAGTATTTTAGTCATGATATTTATAAAGTCGAAAAAAAAACACGTTGGTATTTAGTAGCTTTAAGCCTTTACAGATTTGTAAAAAAAAATCAGAGCTTTATAACAAATTTTCCTTTTTTTTAACGGTAACTTCATTAAAGCTAGCAAGACGCTAGAAAGGAATTACATGGAAATTAAATACGAGTTTTTTAACCAACAATCCCAAGAAATAACACTAGTACTACGACTGTTACACCAATGAAATGAAAGCGAAAGGATGTCGTCAAACAACACCGCACGCCTCGGAGGGGAAACATCAATATAGTGCGATTCCTGAACGACCAAATACACCACCACGTCGTATACAAAACTCCTTCCATCATAATTTTTAGCTTACTCGGCAAACGTAAAGCAATAAACCAGGAATTCCACTCCGCGAAGTAGAGATGTCACTCGGATCAAGATTCCACTAGCGACAAATTTTTTGGAAGATGGCTTTAGCAAGGTCACAACCAAAAAACAGATGTTGCACACTTTCTGACACAGTGTTACAGGTCGGGCACATATCTGACACAACGTGAACACCTCTCATAGAAATGTGGTCTCTAGTAGGAAGGCGATTAAGACGTGCACGCCAAACAAAAATATTTATTTTGGTCGGAACACATATAATGCACCTAGTGCCCTCAACCGAAGAAGGAAGTAAAAGATCATCAATGGCAGCCCGATAATCCTTAACTCGAAACATACCCTCACCATTAAGATCACTAATCCATCTGTCATTCCCTGAAGATAAGGTAATCGCTGAAGTTAAATTGAGGAGATTGGACCATTGAAGGAATTCCTCCCCATCCCGAACATGTCTACGAAAGGAGATATCAAGAGACGACCCATCCCATTTATTGGCAACTGAAATATCTTTATCATTTTCTAGGGCGAGAATACGAGGGAAGCGACGAGACTAAGGCATATCTCCCAGCCACGTATCACGCCAGAATCTGGTCACTAAACCATTGCCTACCCGAAGTTTAACATGCGAAAATAAATTGAACCCTTTATCAGCCAAAATACTAACCTCACGAAGAATAGAACTCCAGCAAGATGACCCTTTAGAAGCATGGTTTTCAATCGAGTTTCCATAGAATGCACCAATAATTTGAGCCCATAAGGAGCCATCTTGGGACAAAAATCTCTATACCCATTTAAAGAGAAGAGCACGATTCAAAGCGTAGTAACTAGAGACTCATAAACCCCCATGTTTCCGAGAAGCTAGGACACGATCCCAAGCCACCCACGTTATCTTTTTATCTTTGCTGTCAACACCATTAAAAAACCTATTACGGATCATTTCAAGAATATGGAGAACCCCTTTCGGAACTTTATATATAGACATAGAATAAGTTGGAATAACACCAAGGACGGATTTGAGCAGGGTCAAACGTCCTCCAATGGATAAAGTTTTAGTTTTCCATTTAGAGAGACGAGTTTGGACTTTATCTATGATATTACTCTACGTCGAAAGTTGAGACATACGACTGCCAATCGAGACTCCCAAGTAATTAAAAGGAGTATTCAAGACAGTGCATCCAATTGAAGAAGCACCTTGATGAACAATGTCATTTGGGACGCCGACTCCAAGAAGTTGACTCTTGAACATTAATTTTCAGACCCGAATCTAACTGGAAACATCGAAGAATTCTAATGAGGTTAACCAGGTTATCTTCGAACCATTCTCCTAAAAATATAGCATCATCCGCATAGAACATATGAGAAAGAGTCATCGATTTGTTAATGCGAAGACCTCTAAACACCCCTTCATTAAATAGGAAACTCGACCGTAGGGTTGTCGTTCACAAGAATCGAAGCCATATTAGAGCTAAGAATACCACGTATCTATGAGATCCATCTCGAACCAAAACCATAAGCCCGAAGAATATCTATAAAAAATCCCACCTGACCGAGTCATAAGCTTTGGCGAAGTCGACTTTAAAAATCAGAGCGTGAGACTTCTTCCTTTTGCACCACGCTAGGACTTCATTCAATATAAACGGTCCATCTAGGATCTGTCGGCCTCTCACGAACGTTGATTGAGTATTGGAAACAAGCTTCTCAATAACCGATGAGAGATGAGTGGCAAGGTTTTTAGTGATTACTTTGTAGGTACTCCCAATTAAACTTATAGGACGAAAGTCGTTAACAAATTTTGCATCAGCCACCTTAGGAATCAGAGCTATAAATGACGAGTTACAACCTCTAGGGAGAACTCTTTTAAAGAAAAACCATTCTACAGCATCGCAAAAATCTTCTCCGATGAGGTCCCAATAATGTCTAAAAAACTCAAAAGTGAACCCGTCAGGACCAGGTGATTTGTTTACACCACAGTCCCACACTGCTGACTTAATCTCGTCTCGAGTGATATTACGTTCCAGAATCTCAGCTTGCTCAAAAGAAAAAGTGTTGATACAAAAGTTGGATGATCCTTGCTTGACCCGAATTAGGCTTAATTTGGGTAGGTTGGGCTGCGGCTCTTACACCAAGTGAATAACTTGCTGAGATCCTGCACACTAAAGCAACACGCGTTAGACTTACCGTAGGAGCGTATCCCACGATTAGACTCTGGCGTGAGAGTAAGTAATCGGTTTAGGGTTATGAATCGGATGTAGGTTGAGAGTATAGAGAATGTAATACCTTTGTGGAACCCTTGGGGGTTCCTTATATAGGCAATGAAACCCTAATGGGCTGTCACTGTTACTTCGGCCCCAAGCATAAGATAATCACCATAATTAGCTTGATTGTTATCTTCTAATTATGGTGAGTGTATATCCTATACTTTGAGGCAAATCCCAATCCTGATAGGATTGTGATTTTGTCTAACCCTGTTCCGGCCGTGCCGGGTCGTGGGTCGCACACATCTTATGCGGCCACTGTTCATTCAAGCCCATAAGCTCAAATGACATTAATCCAACCCATTCGTGATGGGCCGGATGCGGGTAGTACCCGTGGGCCGGGTTCATAACCCGGTTGGGGACTATACGTCATCATGTCCCCCCAGTCTAGTTGTTACAGCCGTAGGCATAAGCTCTAGACTACTCAATGCCCTCTACATATTGTTGTCGCAAACAAAGCCGCACTTTAAAAAGGCCGGCCGGGACAATATTAATGAATGCATTAATGGTAGTCATTAGTCGAACGTTTGATCTGCAAAAGTACACCAGACAGACCCACTCTTGAGCCACGTAAAACTGTCAATAAGTGACCCGTGGGTCCCTTCTGACGTTTTAGAGGTGTTAGAAATCCCATCCGTTAGATGGGCGTAGTGGTTTACACGTGGCAAACATCCATGGCACCTCGTAACTCGAGGCAACCCTATACAAGAGTTGATGCGTGTAACTGTGTAAACACACAGTTAACAACTTCATTTCCGCCATTGTTATAACTTCGCTCAATTCTTCATTTCCTCTCCTTATTTTCCACGTAAATCCATCACACCAGGTTAGACCATCGCGCCCTTTTACTCTCATTTATAAACCATGGTGAAAGATAATCCTGTCTAACTAAATTTTCTCAAACCTTCATCTTTCATAACATTTATCACAGCTTTCTACATCAATGGCGCCAAAGTTTAAACCAAGAGATTTGGAATTAGGGTTCAGAAGTCAGCATAACATGGTTGCTTATTTAGAAGCTGATGATGCTCTGTTTCCCCAATATACTTAGATGGTGGAGTATTTAAATGCATCCCCCATAAGGTATGCACTTTCTCATGCTCCTCTTATCCCTGTCACACATATTAAATAGTTTTGGAATATAGTCACTATTAGATGTGTAATTTGTATAAGCCTATGGCTTTTCATATTCACTGTTAAGCTTAGCCCACTTATGTTTTAGGTTCTAGAATAATCCTCAAAGGACTATAAATTGTAATGATGTGTTAATAATAAAGGGCAGCCAATTACATTTCCAATATGGTATCATAGAGCCAAAACCGATCCAATTTCAGTTTTCGTCTTTATCTAAAATTCTCATTATCTTCTCCTAATACCATCGTGAAGGCAACAGAATAAAAAAACAGCGTTACAACTAATATCGGTCTCTTTTTTATTTGGTGTAGTTTCGTACATTCACAACAAATATTGGTCTCTTTGAATTTGTTCTATCTTCAACGTGGGCCAAATACTCACAAAATGAAGATTGGATTACATTATTTAGTTTATTTTGAAGGTGAGTTGGATTGACGTGTACATCAACAGCCAAAAGAAACTTTATTGTGTGTTGCATTAGGTATATAGCATTATGTTAAATACATCGGTGGATAACTCAAGGGCAATTCGTAATAGGCTCCCACGAGTTTTTAGCGCCATGACTACTCATGATTCGACATGGAATATGGATACAGGTGCATCATCTCATCTCAATTCTCATACAAGTAATTTAAATATTGTTTATAATAAATGCTTATATCCATCTGTTTGTGTTGGTGACGGTAAATCTAACCCGTTACCAACATTGGCCATAGCATCTTACCTACCATCAATCGTCCTTTATACTTACATAATGTTTTAGTCACCCTCACTATCATCAAAAATCTTATTTCTGTTCGTCAATTTACTAAAGATAATAATTGTACGTTTGAATTTGATGCATTTGGTTTCTCTGTCAAAGACTTCTTGACCCGTCATATCCTACTCAGATGTGATAGTTCAGGAGATCTTTATCCAGTCACCCATCCTTCTCCTACTCCTCATGCCTTACTTTCTGTTAGTCCTTCTACGTGGCACCAACGCCTCGGGCATCCCGGTGACGAAGTGTTACGTTCTCTTGTTTCTCGTCAGTTTATTTCTTGTAATAAAGAGAAGTCGTCTCATATTTGTCATGCTTGCCAGCTTGGTAAACATGTGAGACTTCCATTCTCTAGTTCAAATTCCACTGTCACTCATTGTTTCGAGATAGTTCACTCAGATATTTGGACTTCTCCTATTGTTAGTTCTGGCGGTTTTAAATATTATGTACTATTTCTTGATCACTACTCTCATTATTTATGGATTTATCCTTTACGCACTAAATCTGAAGTGTTTCAAAAATTCTTACATTTTCGTTCATATGTGAATAATCAGCTTAAGTGTGATATTGCGGCTTTTTAGTGTGACCATGGTGGTGAGTTTGATAACACTAACCTTCATAATTTGTTTGCTCAAAATGGCATTCAAATAAGATTTTCTTGCCCTAAAACCTCACAACAAAAGGGGAAGTCGGAACGAATGATACGTACAATCAATAATGTTATCCGCACTCTTCTCTTCCAAGCTCACCTTCCGCCAACCTTTTGGGTAGAGGCCCTACATATGGCCGCCTACTTACTTAATATTCTTCCTTCTTCCGCCATTTAAAATGTAACACCATGTACCAAATTATTTAAGAAACAACCCGACTACTCACGCCTACGTATATTTGGTTGTTTTTTTACCCACATCTCGATTCACCTCACAAGCTCGCACCACGTGCCACTCCTTGTATATTTTTAGGATATCCGGCTTATCACCGTGGGTATCGATGCCTTGACCTCTCCACCAACAAAATCATCATTTCGCCATGTTACATTTGATGAACTTCAATTTCCTTATGGTTCGTTAACATCCGTAAACCCACCATCTTACACATTCCTAGACACCACACCCTCTCTTATCACCCGACACGTAATTCAAAACAACACCAACCATCACCCAACTAATACCGAGCCCAACCCCAACACTCAACCTACTCAAAATGAGCCTAGCACCCCAACTGGGCCTACACCATCCCCAACTCATTCCACCCCCTTGGTCGATCCTACACCCACGCAAACCACTCCACCCACAACCCAACCCACAACCCATAACCCCCTAACCCGGACTCATCCTATGGTCACGTGTGCCCAAGTCGGCACGGTTAAGCCCAATCCTCGTTTTCAAGGTCATGTATCTCATATATCTCCTCTTCCTAAGTCTTCATACGTTGCCATGTTTGATCCTAATTGGCGAGATGCTATGTATGATGAATATAATGCTTTAATTAAAAACAGTACTTGGGTTCTTATTCCAAAACCTCCAGATATTAATGTGGTTCAGTCTATGTGGTTATTTCGGCATAAGTACCATGCCGATGGCTCATTAAGTAGGTACAAGGCTCGTTTAGTGGCTAACGGGCGTAGTCAGCAGTTTGGTGTTGATTGTGATGATACTTTTAGTCCGGTTGTTAAACCGACTACCATTCATACTGTTCTCAGTCTTGCTTTGTCTCGAAATTGGCCTATTCATCAGCTTGATGTTAAGAGTGCATTTCTTAACGCTGACCTTTCTGAGATTGTGTATATGTATCAGCCACCAGGTTTCGTGGATGCTCGGTTTTCCCATCATGTGTGCCGATTACAGAGATATTTATATGGATTGAAACAAGCACCGCGTGCTTGGTTTCAACGTTTCGTAGGTTATGCTCACAGGGTTGGTTTCTATTCGAGTCGCTGTGACTCGTCCTTGTTCATATATTAGCGTGGTTCTGAGGTTGCATATTTATTGATTTATGTTGATGATATTGTATTGACGGCATCATCTACAGATTTACTTCAACGTATTATTTCTTCTCTTCATATGGAGTTTGATATGACTGATTTGGGGGCGCTTAATTACTTCTTGGGGATTTCAGTTACTCGTGACTCTAAAGGGATGTTTCTATCTCAAAAGAAATATGATTTGGAGCTTTTGAACAGGGCACATATGGCTAACTGTAAGCCAACTCGAACGCCGGTTGACACAGAGCCCAAGCTTGGTTCTGACGGAGATCCTATTTCTGATCCTACTCTTTATCGCAGTCTTGCAGGTGGTTTGTAGTACCTTACATTTACTCATCCGGATATCTCTTACGCAGTGCAGCAGGTTTGTCTTCATATGCATGATCCTCGAGAGCCTCATTTTGCAGCTCTCAAGAGAGTTCTTCGGTATGTCCGTGGCACATTGAACTTTGGGGTCCAACTTTATGCCTCCACTACAGGTTCTCTTGTTGCATATTATGATGCTGATTGGGCCGGTTGTCCTACTACCAGGCGGTCTACATCTGGTTATTGTGTTTTCTTAGGGGATAATCTACTGCCATGGTCATCCAAACGGCAACATACTCTCTCTAGATCAAGTGTTGAAGCTGAGTACAGAGGTGTTTCTAATGCTGTTGCCGAAACTGCCTGACTTCGTAATCTTCTTAGAGAACTTCATACACCATTATTATCTGCCACACTTGTTTATTGTGACAATGTTAGTGCTATATATTTGACTGCTAATCCTGTTCAGCATTAACGGACCAAGCACATTGAGATTGATATACACTTTGTTCGTGATATGGTTACTCGTGGTCAAGTTCGTGTTCTTCATGTACCATCTCGTTACCAGTATGCTGACATTTTCACCAAAGGATTACCGTCTGCGCTTTTTGAAGAATTTCACACCAGTTTGAGTGTTCGTTCATCTCCCGCTCAAACTGTGGGGGAGTATTAGAGTGTAATTTGTACAAGCCTATGGGCTTTTCATATTCACTGTTAAGCTTAGCCCACTTATGTTTTAGGTTCTAGAATAATCCTTAAAGGACTATAAATTGTAATGATGTGTTAATAATAAAGGACAGCCAATTACATTTCCAATAGTCACTTCCTAAATAGTTAATAATGTGACTACATTGACTGCTATTGTCCATGGGCTTCTATGGGTGGTTACTGAAGCTTTGGTTCGCCAAGATTTGCATCTTAATGATGCAGATGGTATAACCACCCTACCCATTGGAGAGCTAGAACAAGGACTCCAAGCTTTGGGTTATCCTTTGCCAGAAGATGGCCATTTAAACAAATATACAAAACAAGAATTTCCCCCAGCTTGGAAGTACTTGATACATGTCATTCTTCAATGTTTGAGTCCCAAATGTACCGCACACAAAATTAACCGATCAATTGGGAGTGCCATTGTGTGTCTTTCTACTGAGCAAAAAATATAATTTTTTAAAAATGATTTTTGATGGCATGTGTAACAAGGGTAGCAAGATGACACTTGCTTACCCAAGGTTTTTACAAATGGTGTTTGATGAACAAATATATTGCAATAGGTATCACAATGATTTTTATACGATCCCTGTTCAAAAGAAAGCAATTTTTAGGAAGATGAATTCACCACCTCATAGAGACTTACCCCTTACCCAAGCCATGCTTGTTGTTATTGCAGCAGCACAACCTCAACCAGCCCCACAACCAGACCCATTGCCTGAACAACCACCATCACCCCAGCAAATGGACGTTGACCAAGAACCCTTCAACGCTGACACGTTAAATGTTGGCGTTGACACTCCAAATCCAAACGCTGACACCCTTTTACAACAAACCCAAACACCCCTTAACCTTCAAACAGACACCCAATCCACATCATCCTCTACACCCACTGAATTTAGGTTGGAAAAACACCAAAGGACTACTAGAGTGTTCTCCTCTAGTGATCCTAGCCATGTTGACGAGAGAAACACCACCACAAGTGTGGTTGGTGACATGGGTGGGGCTTGGACTATTGGTTCTAGCTTAGATGCAGGCCAAGACAGTCCTAGCATCCTTAAGACCCCATCCATGCCCCATGAGTCTACTTTGGGAGGTCAAATTACCATTCTAGAGGAGGGCAGATTGGAACCTTACACATTATTGGAATTGACGGTTGTCTGCATTAGCTTGCAAAAGCAAAATGCAGACCTTGTACATATTGTCAAC
Organism: Glebionis coronaria; assembly: GCA_025667525.1. NCBI lineage: Eukaryota > Viridiplantae > Streptophyta > Magnoliopsida > Asterales > Asteraceae > Glebionis > Glebionis coronaria. The sequence continues at coordinate 536,599,774 of CM046876.1, forward strand.
ACACAAGGCCTTGAACTCAAGCAATTGAGGGAGAGGATTGTTGTTTTGGAAACTGTTGAGGCTAGGAGACAACATATGAGAGTCCTTTCATCAGGGGAGGATTCTTACAAAGGGGGGGAAGCTGATACTGAGCCATTTAATTTAAGTGACAAAGGCTCAGGTGGTTCTATTGGTGTAGAGATGGCTGAAGCTTTGACCAGTTTGAAGGAGAGTCTAGTTATTGATGTTTTACTGGTAAATCCAACGAAGATATCATTTATGGAGATGCTGGAACAAGTTTCTAAGCTAGGCGTTGACACACGGAGTTTAAGCATTGATAGGAGTAAGTTAGGCGTTGACACTCAGGTTTTGGACGCTGATAGACTTGCAAGTATGGTTGATGTATCCCAGTCATCAGCTATCATCAAGGATATGTCTACACAGGTACCATCAACTTCTTTACCCACCATTGATGTATGTTGGAAATATGTTTTTACGTATTTATGAAGGATCGGTCGCTCCAACGATATATTATTGTATTAGGCTCGTGATCCAGTTTGTACTAAATATAGTCCATATAGCCCACATGTAGGGTGGGCTATATATACCCCTCCTAGCATGTTAGGAGGGGTGGTTCATTCATTTACAACATTTCATTAATCTAATTTCACTTTCTCTCTCTACTTTTCTTTCCTCTCCTTTCTCTCTCTACACCACCATCTCCTTCTTCCCCATTTCCACCATCAAATCAATAGATCAATCCATCATTTAACAAATCCTTAGATTCCGTAGACCTTCAATTGGTATCAGAGCCATGGTTGAATCTTAGGATTTGCTTATTTTTTTTATCTTTTGATTTGGTGATAAAAATCCTTTCTTTTCTAATTTCTTATCAATTTTTTCATCATTCGATAAACTTTTTATCAATTTTTATAAATTTTATCAATTTTTATTTTTTATATCATCATTTGTCTAATCATATTTTTTAATCAGTCGTTTTTTTTATAATTTTTTAATCATTCAGTCATTTTTTTTATCATTTTTTTTTAATTAGTTTTTTCTTCCATTCTTTTTCATATCAGTCCAATCTGTTAACACTGTCCAAACTGTCCAAAACTATTCAATCTGTCCAAACTATCCAAACTGTCCAAAACTGTTCAATCTGTCCAAACATATCCAAAGTTATCAGTTTTTCGCATAGACACAGGTTTCCGAATAGACACAGTTTTCTGAATAGACAAAACTTTCCGAATAGACAAAACTTTCCGAATAGACAAAACTTTCCGAATAGACACAACTTTCCGAATAGACAAAAATTTCCGAATAGGACTTTCCGTATAGGATTTTTTCCGCATAGGATTCCGCATAGGGATTCCGCATAGGGATTCCGCATAGGGTTTCCGCATAGGGTTTCCGCATAGGGTTTCCGCATAGGGTTTCCGCATAGGATTTCCAAATACATTTTTTTTCCGAATAGATTTTTTTTTAAAATAGACACTTTCCCAATAGAAGTCTATTCGGAATAGACACCTCTCGACTCACCCCAACAGATTCACACATCCTCGACTCCCTCTCTCACACCTCACAATACTCTCGACCCTCGACAAAACAGTTACAAACCAAACATCACCAAAACCTCTCGCATCACTCACCTCTCGACTACAAATCTTTCAAACAGACTCCCTCAACCTTTACAAACAAACCTCTCATTTGACTCCCTCTCTTAAACCCTCTCGTCTCTCGACTCTCAAACACACATAAACTAAAAACCCACATGACTTTTACACTCGATCTCAGTTTTTCCACAAAAGCTTCATCGATCTAACATATACACAACTTAAGAATCCAACTGGAACTCCTATTTTCAACCAAGAATTGACTCGTATCTCACCAAAACACAGTACACCCTCGCTCACCCCAAATTACCAAACACCCTCGTCACACCCACACACCCATCAAAAACTCTCGAACCAAGACCTACAAAACTGACCCACACCAGAAAGACACGACAGAAGAGAGAAAGACTCAACAACATGCAATCAAAATAACAGTAAACCTACCCGAGACCTCAAATTAGAGATATTGAAGACGTAATTTTATCACGTGGAGATGAGATTCGTTTGAGTAAAAGATGGGGGCGGAGTAAATTTTGCAGATTAGGTTTTTGAGAGTAAGTTTTGGAGAAGAGAGAGATAAATAGATCAGATTAGGTTGACTGTGAATGGGTTGAAGAAAGGGGGGACGGAGAAAACAATAGATGAGGGTATTAATTATATTTTGGGGCGGAGAATACAAGAAAGGTGTGGGTGCCAGCCACGTAATTTGTTTTGGGCCACGTTATTCTATTGAGACAGTGGACACGTTTTTTTATTGATTCTTTCCAAAATATCAGATTTCCTTTTTAATTTTAGTATTCTTAAACAAATCAGTTTTTCTATTTTTATTTTTTATATTTTAGAAAGTTTTTTTTTTAAGTTGCGTTATTTTTTATTATTTTGTACCTTTTTTTATTTTGAAAATTTTATTTTTTTGGATATTAACTTTTATTTTTATATATTTTTTATTTTTATTTTTATTATGAGTAAATGTGATTCAAATTTATTTTACAACCTTATATTTTTTATTTAAATTGTTTTTATTTTTTTATTTTTATTTTATTTTGATTAAATAAAAGACGTGACAACGTGATAAAGTGACTATGTTTATTTTGCCAACGACTTTCTGATCGGGTATTTGTAAGTGAAATCGGATTTTTTCATCGATAAGTAATCCTTCCTTTATTTTTCATTAAATTTCCATGGATTCGTTCGATTCGACACTTAAAGAGGGAGACTTGCATCGAATGCAAGTCAAAGCTAGAGAAAGTGGTGTAAATTCATTTCAAATGCTTCAGTGTCATCTAGTCACTCTTTCACGGATTCAAGGAGGGAGCGAATTTGTGACAATCTTTGGTCACGATCGTCATATATTCATGGAATCAATGTTCACCATCTTGACCCAACTCGCAGAGAAACTCAACACTGAAATTTTTAATCACTCTGCATCGGCACTTGCTTATAAGGCTCTTGTGACACAACTCACGCCTTTCCTCCAATTCAATATCATCAAGTCTGAAAGTTCGATGCTTTGCCAATCATTTTTTCGAGATACACATACCGAGCTTCGAGTTTTTCGTGATACAATATTGAAACTCATGTCATCGGTCTCGTCTTCGATTTATGAAAGATCTCGACTTCAGCAAGGGTATGATAATGGAGTGCAAGACTCTTCGATGCAAGAGGAAATTGGTCATACGATTGACAACTTGGAGCCTAACGATGGCAAGAGCACGGAATCAGGAGGACAACATGATACCAGTGGCACGTCAGGGAATGTTCACGAGATCTCTCTTGATGACACCTTACCCATTTATGACCCAGAGCCTGCAAACATGGTACAATATAATGTTGTTTATGATGTATATGCTGATGACATGCCGCATATTGAGCATTCTGAACCTAATTATGACAAACATGGGATGGAAAAGAGTGATAGCAATACCACTTCTGATTCATCCGATGTGAGTCATAATGGGGGAGAAAGTGTTCAAAATGCTATAGTACATCATAAAAAATGCTTTACAACTGCCTCGTTAACTGATTCTGATTCCAAGATTAAAGAGCTCAAAACGATCGTAGCTCGGCAATCAAAAGATCTTGAGGATGCCAAACTTGAATTTTCTAAGAAAACGGACAAATTTGAAACATACTTTGAAAAACTTGAAAAGTCAAACGTTGTTCTTGAAAGAAAATTGGATCAAACTGTTCTAGATTCTAAAGCTGAAAAGGATAATCTTTTGAAACAAATTCAACTGCTTGAATCTAAGTTGGCATCCCAAGATAACTTGCTCAAAGAAAATGAAACGTTAAAAGCCCAAGTACAGGAAAAGGTTTTTGCTATAGCTGCGTTGAAAAACGAGTTAAGGAAAACTAAAGGAACTAGTGTGGATACTAAGCTTGAAAAACCATCAATCTTGGGGAAACCGCCTACAAATCAGTTCATTAGACAACCGACTGCATTTAGATCCGAGCGACCACAATCCTCGAGACCGCGGTTTGCCTCCCAAGTTGATTTGGGTCATATTTCTAGAACAGTCACTCCACCAACTAGGTCCAATATGACTAAATCAGTTTTAGCAAGACCTCATCACATGATTGCCTCTAGTTTCCCTAAAAATACCAAGACCACGTCTAGAACTAGTTCAAATGACGTTTGCCATAAATCTGATCTTAGGGAAGCTAAGCAAAAGACACAAGTAAGAGATAGGAATGTCCAACCTAGTCAGATGCCTTCTAGATTACCCAACACTGCTAACCGTAGCATGCCATCTTCTAGGAGCATCGATCAATCATCTAGGAATTATTCAGACATTGAATATACTACTTGTAAAACATGTAGAAAATGTGTCTTTACGGCAAATCATGATGCTTGTGTCAAGAAATTACTTGATGAGGTGAACTCCCGTGCTAGAATTAAGTCCCAGTGGATCAAACCCTTTGGTAAAGTTTGGCGCCCCACTGGTCGAAATTTCACTCTTGTAGGAAACGAGTGCCCTTTAACTAGGATAGTCTCCGATTCTACTAAGTCTACTAGGGAGGAAACTGATAAAGATGATACTTCACTTAAGCCTAAACTTAAGGTTTTCTATAAAAGGAAACGTTTGCCAGCCAAGACTAGTGAATCATCTACTCAGGTCGCTTCTGACACAAGTAAAGCCATCTGTGAACCCCCACGTGCTTCTATAATTGATATCGCTAACCCATGTCAAAGCAAGCAAATTCCTAATGAGATTGCAGGTACCAAAATTGATGTTCCAAAAGAACGAAGCGGTCCAATCGTTGTGTACCGTTCAACTAAGGACACTCTTAGAGATTGGTTGCTGAAGAAGCAGATATCAGAGAAACAAATGTCTCAGGGGATTCATGGTTAAGCTGCACAAAGGACTTATAGTCACATCACAGACTATAACTCGATCTTCAAAGAAAGGAAAGTTTATTGCCGATGATAAACTTATCCTAAAAACGAGAAATTCATTTTTCTCGGGCATGAGCTTATATCAAAAACATTCCAAGTTTTTAAGCTCATGCATCAAGGCTTATAGATAAATGACAGTCTATAACCCGTTCTTCAAAGGCAGGAAAGTTTATCACCGATGATAAACTTATACTTACAACGAGAAATTAATTTTTCTCGAGCATGAGCTAATATTAAAAACATTCGAAGTTTTTAAGCTCATGCACAATGACTTACAGTTAAATGTCAGACTGTAACTCGAACTTCAAATAAAGGAAAGTTTATCTTTTATGATAACTTATCCTCTTAACGAGAAATTCACCTTTCTCGGTCATGAGCTTGTATTAAAACATTCGAAGTTTTAAGCTCAGAAAGGAAAGTGTATCTTTTAAATAAGAGAACTTTTCCTCACAACGAGAAATTAACCTTTCTCGGTCATGAGCTTTCCGTTAAAACAGTCAAAGTTTTCAAGCTCATGAAAAACGACTTCTAAGTAAATGTCAGCTTAGGACTCGTCCTTCAGATAAAAGGAAAGTTTATCGTCGATGATAACTTATCCTTACAACGAGAAGTTTACAACTTCTCGGACTTGAGCTTTCCCAAGATATTCCAAATCTTAAGCTCAAGTAATTGGTTTTCAAAACTTTGAACACAATTTTTCAAGAATTTCTCAAAAGGTTTTTCTAAATCTTTCAAAATTGTGTGTTCAAAAACGTTTTGATAAAACGAGCATGTCTTCTGGAATCGATAATATTTACGAACCTAGAAATGTCATTCAATAATGACACGGGGTTGTAAATAAAGTTCGAGCAGAAGTTGAAACTTTTAAAACATGCTCAAAATGGTTTGCTATTATTTCAGATAGCAACCCGCTTTTCATAATCAAGTCAAGCATTTCACCGGAAAGCTTTGACTCAACAACGGGAATTAATTTTCTCGGGGACGTGACGAGGTGACCAACATTCGTGAACAACAACCATGTGCTTCTTTCATATGATGTTCTCCATTATTCAGGTCCAACCTCGTAACTTGCTAATATTGTGAATTCATGATCACATATGATCTTTGCACGTGTTAAATACCTTACACTTGTGTTTAAAAGGTATTTAATTTACGTTTCAGCACACCCTCATTAATTTGAGGGGGAGCTTGTGTAACTCATGAAGATAATTGGATTTGCATTCTTCTTCCCAAATTTTCTTAAAACACTATTAAATCAATTGATATTAAAAACATTGATTGAGTTAATATTTTTAATATGGGGGAGAAAATGTGATTTAATATGGGAAATGATTAATCACAAATGGTTTGACTTAACGTGTTAGCTCATCCCGACATGTGCGAAATGTTTTCGAATATCGTAGCATATGTTAAGGGGGAGCAAAATGGATTTGCACTTCAAAATGGATTTCATGGTGACATACACTTACCCAAAACATCTCTATTCACGACGGTGAAGATTGTGGTGACATAAGGATGGTAGGATAGGTTAAAGTCCAATGAATTCTCTAGAACCGGAGGAATCTTCCCAAGGACATTCCATAGCTAGAAATAGTAGTCCTTAGGAAAGATGGAGAAAGATTGTGAACGTAGCTGAATGCCGACCAAGTACTTAAGTTAGCACTGGAACAATCACAACAAGGTGCTAGTGATGACGTATTGGTAAGCATTGAAGGGGTTGAAGAATGAAAAAGAATTGTAAAGATAAAGGGTGTAAAGAAAGAAGCCCTCCTTACAACTTAGGCAGAAACCGGGTCAATTCATATGCTATTGAGATCATTTTTAATGATTCTTGATATTGAAGAAAGACATCATGGACCCAGTGATTCAATGCACAACCCTTCCCAGCTAACTCAAATATCTCTCAAAAGGTATTTGTTTTAATCACACGGAGATCAACACATTATCTATTGATTTATTCACTCCGAATAAATTGGTATTGAAAAGGTGGCACTCCTCTCCAGCCTCCAATCACTAAAATCCAAAATGCACGATCGAGTCTAGAGCCATTTGAGATCATCAAATATCTCATTAGGACACACTTTCATATTTACTTGCTTCTTCACACACTGTGAAAAGTAAGAAAGTTCTTAAGAGTCCTACGCAAAATCTTCATGATCTTGCCTGAACATCCGAGTAATACGAAAGTATTTACAATGAAGATGGAAATCCTTCTTGAGCGAATATCAAAAAGCTCATGGTAGGTGACTTGTGAGATTCTTTATGAATCAAACTTGTGATAACTGGAAAGCAACAGTGGTTTAATTCTTAAATGAATTTAAACACGTTCCAGGCCTCTACGCATTATCATATGATCTTGCCAGAACACTCAGAGTGACTCTTTATTGATCACAGTGACGAGTGGAAATCCTTCTAGTGTTAACATCAAACAGCACTTGGTAGGTAACTTGCAAGATTCTATATGAATCAAGCTAGTGACAACTGGAAAGCAACGATGGTGCGGTTCTTAATTGAACTTCACTTGTTCCAGGAACATGAATTGACGGCTTCAAATCATGCGGATAATATTATCCAAATGATTCACTCTTTACGTTCGCAGTCAGCTTTGGACGGTCGAGTAAAGAGAACGGGTTTACCCGCGAAATCTTGTCAAGGAGGTTCTTTATTGAAACTACCTGTCACAAGTACGATATTTAATATCGTCCAACGGTCTTCACCGACCGGAGGTAAAATGCTACCGAATTAGAATGAAATGTTCAAGGCCATTTCATCCATGTATATGGTTTGTTGCTAACTGTCTTATGCAGCGTAACAAGAAGGTGGCATTGCGGTGTATAATCCAGAAGAAGTCGTCACCACATGCTTATACTACATACACTTAGTACTTCAACAAATTCAAGAAAGTCTGAAGGTCAAGTCTTCCGCTGTATCAAACTCTGAAGCTTTCAAGAATTTAAAGGTATAAGTATGTGGAACATGAAGTCACGAAGAGGCAAATATCACAAGTGATGAATGCACAAGGTCAAGGCAAGGAAACATGCTCAAGACTAAAGTCAAAGATCACATCAAGCATATTCACAAGAACAAGATCGAAGACTCAAGCATAGTATGCTAGGTTTAAGATTTTGTAAAATGGTGTGACCTCCCTTAGGGGGAGATTGTTGGAAATGTGTTTTCCCAAAGAAAGTCTCGGTCACATCATTATTAGCATAGATCACGAGCTATAGAATATTCAGAACTTTGTAACTTGGAGCGACCTCCCTTAGGGGGAGATTGTTGGAAATACGTTTTTACGTATTTATGAAGGATCGGTCGCTCCAACGATATATTATTGTATTAGGCTCGTGATCCAGTTTGTACTAAATATAGTCCATATAGCCCACATGTAGGGTGGGCTATATATACCCCTCCTAGCATGTTAGGAGGGGTGGTTCACTCATTTACAACATTTCATTAATCTAATTTCACTTTCTCTCTCTACTTTTCCTTCCTCTCCTTTCTCTCTCTACACCACCATCTCCTTCTTCCCCATTTCCACCATCAAATCAATAGATCAATCCATCATTTAACAAATCCTTAGATTCCGTAGACCTTCAATAGTTCCCAAGGGATTATGGTAGAAACAATAGTTCCCAAGGATGCAGCCCAAGTAAAGTTTGATTCTATGTTGCCTGCACAACTTGAGGAAAAAGAGAAGAAGACTGCTTTTGAGTCACCATTTGTGGCTACTTCTGAGAGTAATAAGGAAGGCAGTGATGATGAGAGTACTGATTCAAGTGTGATGATCATTGAAGATCGAGAAAGACTTGAATATGGTGATGAATTGGCTAAGGAGAGGCTTGGGGAGTTGAAAATGCAGGTAGATTATGAGATGCTTGAAGTAGCCCATATGTACTTTGCATGGGAGAATAAGGTAATGGAGAATCCAGACATGACAATTTCAGATCAAATTTGGGGTTTGGAGATTCTCTTAAGAGTTCAAAAGGATTGCAAGGTAATCTTGAAGTATAAGGCTAGCAAGGTTCTTTCACAGACTAAGAAGGATAGAAGGGACCTTTACTATATGCTTCTCAGATGTCATCAAGGGGGTTGGACTTTCAAGAAGTTGCGAGGTTTGTCCTTTGATGAGTTGCAATTTCGAGCTTTTCCCATATGGAAAAGTGTTCAAGAACAGAATACTACCAGACTTCTTTCTGATGAAAGAAAGGAAGAACTTGCAGAAGAGATGCAGATCCAACAGGCTTTAGTTACACCAAGGCCTATGAAGAAGGGGCTTCCTATTGAGTTCCTAAAAGATTTGGATAGAGTAAATCCTAGTAAAGTAGTTATTAGAAGGAGTATTAACCTCTCATCTTTGGAAGCTTCACAAATTGCAGAAGTGTTACCTTTTGATTCCAAAAACCCTATAGTTCACTATGAAGAAGATGCAAGTGGGTTTTATATGATTGGCAGATATAGGAAGAAGGTACATACTTTCACTAATCTTATCTCTTTGTTTGTAAGCCTAGAAAGAGACGACTTGGTAGATCTTTGGAGATTGATGAAGACCAAGTACGTGGTTGAAGCACCAACTTCAGTCAATGGAATAAAGATTTGGTCCACATTTAAGAGAATGTGTGAGCCAAATGATGCAGATCCAATATGGTTAGATCTTGATGACGTCAGTGGACTTCAATGGCGTCTACATTCAACAGCTGGTGTGTATCATTTGAGTACTACAAAGTTTTCTGAATATCTTCTTATGGATGCTGAATATCCCATGTCAAAAGAAGTTTTGAAGAAAATGGTGTCAACACAGCTGGAGATGGATTACACAAGTGATGTTGGCAAAGATCTAATTAGGTTTATTTATTTCCTAATTAAAAAGTGATTTGCATTTGTAAGAATCCTCCTTGTACTTAGTTTTTATTCATAAACTTGATTACTAGAGTAGATATCAAGTTTAGGGGAGGATTGTTGGGAATAAAATGAAGCCAAGACACTTAGACACTGACAAGAGGAAATTGGACGTTGATAGGAAGAAATCAAGCGTTGTCAGATCAAGCGTTGATAAGAAGAAGTCAAGCGTTGATGAGAAGAAGTCAAGCACCGATAGAATACTTAGTCTACACGTTTTATGTTTCTAGTAAAGATATGTTCGACAATGTATTTCTTATGTTTATCTTTACCTAAAATAGTTGATACTTAGACTCTTTACAAGGTTCCTTGATCTATAAAAGGAGGCCTTTAGGTTTTAGTTTAATATATGTTTTACACTTTCATTGTACGCAAGTTCGATTATCAATCAAATTGAAAGTTTGGTTTATTCTGTTTGTGTGTTCTTGTTCTGAAGATTAATTCCGCATAATACTTAAATTGTTTCATATACAATAAAGTTTCTCTAAGTGTTTAACTTGATTCATTCTTGTTTACACAAAGCTAAATTGATCTAAGTTTGGGATCAACAATCTTTCTGCTAACTCCAAGGAGGGATAGCAGTCTTGGGAGCATGCTTTGTTGAGGTATGTGAAGTCCATGTACATTCTACAACTTTCGTCGTGTCTTCTTACCATCACGGGGTTGGACAACCAGCTGTGGCAGTGGACTTGTCTCATTATCTTGGCTTTTACTAGCTTTGTTACCTCCTCAAGTATTGCCTTGCTTTTTTCTAGGGCTTCCCCTCTTCTTTATTACCTTACTAGGGGGTAACTTTCTCTAGTGTTTAAGCTATGTTCTGCTATCTATCTTGGGACACCTGTTATGTCTTTGGGTTCCCATGCAAATTCATCGAGGTTTTCCTGCAGTAATTTGCATTGGTCTTCTTTTATTTGGTTTGATAGCTTTCCCCTATTGCCACTGTTTGTTCTGGGCATTGGGGGTGGATTGCTATTTTCAACCTTTCTTCCGCAATCAAGGTTTCCTCTGGGATTGCGGATGGTTCAATTATCATTGTACACTCAAGTGGTAGCTATTCCGCTGTGGAGTGTGAGTAATCCTTCCATCACCAAAAATTTGATCTTGCTGTGTGCGGTAGATGGTACTGCTTTTGTTTGGCAGATGTCGAGCCTTCCAATGATAATGTTATATGGCGAGTCTGACCGTACCACCATGAAGTTCATTTTTGTCTCCGTCCAATGCTCTTCGTCTCCTATGATTACCTGGATTTCTATCTGCCCTATGGGCCAAATGACTTCTCCGTTGAACCCCACTAGGGAGGTTGTGGTGGGTTTTATCATTCTCTTGATTTCAGGTTGGAGATGGTTGAAGCAATGTTCGTACATAATTTCGAAGTCCAACCCTCCATCCACATATACTATATGGATGTAGTGTCCTTCTACCTCCATTTCTATCACTATGGGTGCTTCTTTGGCTTCCGCTTCATCAAGTGACGGGAATGATATTTCGAGTCTTGGGGGAAAAAATTATCACCTTTCTTTTTACGGTTCCTTGCCAGGAGTAGGGGTGTCAGTAAGGTCGGGTTCACTCGAACCCGATAAGGCTTATCGGGTCGGGTTAAAGCGGGTTGAAAAATCTTGTCGGGTTAGTTTGACACGAACCCGATAACCCGATATTGTTAGCGGGTCGGGTTAGGGTTGAACTATTTTTCTTATCGGGTTATCGAGTCAACCCGGAAAATGCTTTCTTGTTTTTTCAATTAAACCTGGTAAGAAATTACACTCCATCTTGTAGAAACATTGTAAATTCCATATGTATAAACTTAAAATATGAAGTATTTTGTACTAGAAAGGATACAATGTACTACGTATTTGTTAATTCTTCATAGCATGTTGTTTCAAATTTAAGCCTCTTATATAATATATGTCACTGCCAGTACAATTCTAAATTTAGTCACCTTGTGTACTATTTATATGTTGTTGTTTAAAGTATGTAGGAGTATATACTAGCTCAATGGATATAATTATTCTTACCCGAGTCCCCCGACCTGATTCAACCCGACTCGATAAGAACCCGATAACCCGATTCCTAATCGGGTCGGGTTGCGGGTCACTTTCTAAAAATTCAAAACCCGAATCAACCCGACCCGATAACACCCCTAGCCAGGAGTGTACCATCAGGATTGTCGGAGCTTTGTCCTTTGCTGGTGCCTTAGCCTTTTTAGCGTTTTTTGTTGGTCTCTTCCGCCACTATTTTTTACTTCTTTTATCCATTGTGATAGTTTTCCATTTCTGATCAGTTCATCGATCTGTCTTTTTAGGTGCTGACATTCATATGTGTTATGTACAATATCTTTGTGGTGTTCGCAATATTTGCTCCCATCTCTTTTTACCACCGGGGTGGTCATGGAGGGGGGGGGGGGGGGGGGTGTTCTGAATTTTCCTCTTTCTAGGGCCAAGATTTCCTTTGGGGGTTTTAGGAGTGCAAAATCTGTTGTTCCTCCTATCTGGTCTCTTATTGTTACAGAAATACGTTCTCCTGTCAAAGTGTGGTTTCTTGTTTCCCTCTTGTTTCCATGTAGAAGATCCTTTCTTCTTAGATTGATTCGCTACCGCGACCTCTCCTCTGAGGAAAGCTACGGTTTCCCTCATCATTTCATCCACTGTTTTAGGTATGTTGTCATGTAGACGCTTGATCAACCCAGGGTGTGTGATCCCGTGCATAAATTTGGAGATTTTCATGCATTCTAGGTCTACCTTCACGTGTCGGCTCTCAATCTTGAAACATTTCATGAAGTCCTCAATAGATTCACCCTCCTTTTGCTTGATATGGTGGAGTTCCACAGGATCCTTAATACATTTTTTTCTCTTGAAGATAATTGGCCACGAAAGCTGCCTTTAAACGATGTTTCATGTTGTATCCTCTCTACTCCGTCCAAATAATCTTTCAAACATACACATACTTCCACGGATTGAGGGGTAATTCTTGACCTTCTTTCGGATATAATTCTACCGCTTACCGAAAAAGCCGATTCGGAAGCTACCGTCGAAGCTTGAATCGTAAATAAGTCACGAACCATAACGGCTAATATTGGATAAGTTAACTCCATTTTTTTCCACCATCCCAAAATGTCAAAAGTTCCTAAATCCTCGGGTCTAATAGTTTGTACAAAATTTTGCGACTTATATTGACCCAACTCGCTTGATTCCGATGTTCGTTGACGCTTGGTAGCGCCATTGGTTATAAGATTCCAAAAGTTTATATCAATGTCATATGTCGCCCTTCCCCCCGTTTGCAATGATCCGGCCCCCATTTGGTCAAAAAATGTGTTTTGTTGTCCACCATATTTTGTTGCATATATTGCAAATAATTTTTCAAAATTATCGTTAAATTTAAAAATTTGAGACTCTATATAGTTTATATCGGGATCATTCGGGTTTGGCCCAAATTCTAATCCTAAATTCCCCAATATTCTTCTAATTATATTTTCGACCCCCCCCCCCCCCCCCCCAAAAAAAAAATTTATCAATAGATTAAGTGCGGCGGAGCAAGTAAAAACCAAAGGTATACTAGCAAAATATTTTACAAATTTCTTTTTTATAACTTTAACCATTTTTCTAAACATTCTACAAGGTGACATTTTTAATTCGTCTAATTTTTCCGTCATAGCAAAAATTTGCTTTAAAACTAATGGGCTAGTTGGGTAATAAACACCGGATAATAAAGTTGTTGACACTTTAAAAATTTGTAAAAATCTTGTCAATTCATCTAATTGTTCCCAATCTTCGTCGCTTATCGAAGTGGATTGACCTTTACGAACAAGTTTTTCATTAAAAGCGTTTAAAGTATCACGTTGTCGTAATATATTTTCAAACATAATGCAAGTAGAATTCCACCTAGTATTATTATCATAGCAAGCTCCTAGGGGTGTATGACCACACATTTGTCGAAAACGATGATAGTTCATTTGTCGTTCGTTACTCGAACTATATATAGTTACTAATAAACTCCTAAATTTTGTCTTTAAATCACCACATATTATTAACGCCGCTTGAACGGATAAATTTTAACATTAGCAACACAACGAGAATGAAAAAATGCACCATCTAATACGGGTTTTATACGTAATTTTAATAAATCCATAGCTTTAGTATTATTAGATGCATTATCTAGTGAAATGGTAAAAACTTTATCATCTAACTTATATTCAATTAAAGTGTCATGTAAAATTTTTCTTAAATTTGATCCCGTATGTGGATAACCAAATAGTTTAAAAGCAATTGTTCGTTTCATTAATAAATTTGAATCGAGATCAAACCAATGAGCCGTAGCGGCTAAATAAGAATTTGCCCTACCATGTGGTGCGTTCCAAGCATCCGTAGTTATAGAAACACCATGTTTATAATTACGAAAACCATCAATAATTTCTTTTTTAGCGGTTTCCCATTATTTAAATGCATCACTTCTAAGAGTAGTACGACTTACATGATGATAACGCGGTTGTAGCCTTTTTTTATGATCTCCGTAAGCTTGACATTGTCGAAGTGGTTGAATGGATGCCCTTGTTGAATGACAAACTTCGTAAAATCAAGTCGAACCGCATCATTATCAAATAAAAAAATGTGACCATCCGCACCAATAGTACCATGTTCCGAACCACCCGCTCCGCTATCAACCGCACCGGTACAACCGTTCCAATGAGTACGTAGTGTAGAATTACCCGTCGTGCCATAAAATTTACTACACTTCTTGCAACGCGCCTTTTCCACCCCGTCTTTCATAAGACAATAATCAAAATGTGACCAAACATCGCCTTTTCTCGCCGTCGTAACAATTCGCAAAATATCATCATTTGTGTATTTTTTAGCACTAGTAGCACCGGTACTAGCATTAGTAGTAGAAGCTTGTTGCGATGGTATGTTTTCCATTCGGGATTAGAAAAAGATTAGAGAAATGAGAAGGTTTTTTGATATGTTTTCAACCACAACTCAAAACATATATATATACTACATTACAAGACATCAAAATGCTCAAAAAGACAAAAAAAGGGGGGAAAACAATGTTAAACGGCTATATAGCCGTTGCACACTGATGCCAAAAACCTACTGATGTTCGGATTATTTTTTTCACCAAAATCCGGTTAAAACCGGTAAAAAAAATTGGTTTTACAACAAAAAAAATTAAATTGTTAAAAACCGGTTAAATCCGGTTTTTTTAAAAACCGGATAAATCGGAAATTTATCCGATTTTCTTAAAATCGTAAAATCCGGTCTAAGCAGTTCGGATAGAAAAAACCGGATCAGATATTTTGTAACCGGATTTTGAAAAAACCGGTTCGGATTTTTGAACCGGATTTTCAAAAAACCGGTTACAATTTGCACCTCTATGTGTATCTAACTTGACTTTGTCCAGCTTCGATCCTTGTTTTAAAAACTAGACGAATACTCGCGCATAGCTGTGGAATGTCTAGCGGCGGATAATTAACGTAATGACTCATTTTGTAGTAAATATTTCTTGAAATCCAAAGTGAATTTTTTAAAATAAAAATGGAAATGTTCATAACATTCTATGAGTTCTTAACATGTAGATCGATTCGTGAATCTGGCTTTAGAATAATTTTAAAACTGGACCTCTTTTAATTTTCAGAATGAGTCGTATGGTGAAAGCTTTAAGATTTACATTGAAGTTGTAATATTTTTCTTGTTTAGATGAAATGTTGAAAAATTTTAACTTTTCAATAATTGGGATAAATGTTTTATAAGATATATAAATTTTGTCTTTTTAGTAGGGCCCACATTTTCAACCATTCTATGTTTTCAACATTTCAACCATAAGGATACATCCTTTATAAGATAGTAAAGATAAAGATGTGCCAAAAATAGCAATGTTTTCAGACCCGGGTCGACCCGGCCGGGTCAACCAGTTGACTCGGTTTCGGCCGAAAAATGGGTAATATTTACCCGGGTTTCACATTTTCGAAATCCGGCTAGACCCGCCAGGCTTGGGGTGACCCGGGTCAACCCGGTTCTCGAGACCCGGCCGGGTTTCGATTTTTTCAAGTTTTTTTTTAAATATGTAAATTTTACGTATTTACGTATTTACGATGGAATTTTATTTTTACATGTTATATTGATTCGTAAACAATTTATATATTCAATATATGAAGGTTTTTATGGTTTTTATATATAATTATTGTTAATAAATTATTTTTTTTATAAAATCGAGTTAACCCGGGTTGACCCAGACCCGGTCACCTGACCGGGTTGATTTGAAAACCGGGTTTCAAAACATTGAAAAATAGTTGTAGGAGTAAAAAGGGAGAAGTAGCGGTAAGCGATAATTGTTTGCAGTATTAGTTTTTCTTTCTATAAACATGTTTTGTAACGTCGTTGTAGATGTAATCATAATGTGTAAAACAACTTTTAAATATCTAATGCTCTTTTATGATATTTTATAGAACGTCAAAAGGTAAACATGTTAAATAAAACGATCATTAAAAATCACAACACTCAACATTCATTATTTCTAAATGCTTCTAAATGATATGTATCAAGCCACTCATCACCTAGTCATGGATACCAATGAACTTTTGGCATCATAGCATACGTTATTTGTTAAAAAATTTAGGGTTTCTAACAAAAGTATCTAAAAATAACTTTTGGTTTTTAGATAAAAGTTGTTTTTGATAATTTAACCGATTGATCTCAACGGGGTTTTAGCCACCACTAGACACACATAAGTGCGATAAACAAACCCTCTTTTAAGAAAGTTGACTCGTTCAAATCATCGTTGGAATTGTCACATTAAATATGAACTAAGATACCTCTCACATTTTAATGACAATATTCAATAGGTTTTTTTATATATCACAAGTCTTATTTGGGGCCAGAGCTTCATCAAATATTGTTAAAGGGCTATCAATGAAATTCTTGTATAATAAGAAAACCAGAAGCTCAAATATACTTTTTTTACACACAAATACATAGAAGGTACACTACTAAAAGTATTTTTTGAGAGGTCGTCGCACTCTGGTCTTGAAAAACTTCGCCCATAGTATTCTTCGTTTGTTGTTTACTTTAGATTATTTTCTACTTGCCTCAATGTAATACATGAGAGCGTAAAAACGATGGCCTTGTATAAGAATACATGAGAACGTGTTTAGTCGGAGAACAAATTTTCTCTTTGTATTTTCAAATCGCTTATTAAATATCAACGTGGTTTTTTCTTTTATTTCCGACTTTACTAATAATAACTAAAATACTAACACTACTAATGAAACGTGACCGATTAATATTACAAACATCACCTTCTAGTACCGGTTACAAGGTATTTTCGTCTTTTTCGTTTATATTTCGTATTTTTCATCTATATTTCCTCTTAATTAAAAAAACTATTACTTTTTGAAAAAAATACTTTTATAAAAAATTATTTTTTTTCAAAAAGATTATTAGTTTTTTATACTTTTTTTTAAATGCGAAGAAACAAATAAAAAAAACATTCATAAAAATAAAAAAACATTTAATTTTTCTAACTTTTTAAAAAAATTGAAGAAGAAAACTAATTTTAATTGAAAAATCAGAAAAAAGAAGTTTAGTTTTTTTAGTCTTTTTTTTTTTAATTTTGAAGAAAAAAATAATTTTTCAATTTTTTATAAAAACTAAACTGTCTTTTTCTTGAAATTTTTTTTTCAACTTTTTATAAAAAGAAATCGAAAAGGTAAAAAAGAAAGATAGTCTTTTTTCTGAAAAAAATAATTTTTCAATTTTTTTTTAAAAATTATTATTATTTTTTCAAAAAGTTTTTTGAAGAAAATAATTTTTTCAAATTTTTATAATTTTAAAATTTTTTTTGCATCTGGACTAACTTTCAATTATTTTTTAATGGATTAACTTTGTAATTTTTCATCGTTAAATGATGACATTACAAGTCTTTAACCGGTAATAGCTAGTCATACTAGTAATATTAATCGGTAACCAACAGGTTTGATTAGTGATATTAGTATTTTAGTCATTATATTTATAAAGTCGAAAAAAAACACGTTGGTATTTAGTAGCTTTAAGCCTTTACAGTTTTGTAAAAAAAAATCAGAGTTTTATAACAAATTTTCTTTTTTTTAACGGTAACTTCATTAAAGCTAGCAAGACGCTAGAAAGGAATTACATGGAAATTAAATACGAGTTTTTTAACCAACAATCCCAAGAAATAACACTAGTACTACGACTGTTACACCAATGAAATGAAAGCGAATTATGTCGTCAAACAACACCGCACGCCTCGGAGGGGAAACATCAAATATAGTGCGATTCCTGAACGACCAAATACACCACCACGTCGTATACAAAACTCTTTCCATTTAGAGAGACGAGTTTTGACTTTATCTATGATATTACTCTACGTCGAAAGTTGAGACATACGACTGCCAATCGAGACTCCCAAGTAATTAAAAGGAGTATTCAAGACAGTGCATCCAATTGAAGAAGCACCTTGATGAACAATGTCATTTGGGACGCCGACTCCAAAAAGTTGACTCTTGAACATTAATTTTCAGACCCGAATCTAACTGGAAACATCGAAGAATTCTAATGAGGTTAACTAGGTTATCTTCAAACCATTCTCCTAAAAATATAGCATCATCCGCATAGAACATATGAGAAAGAGTCATCGATTCGTTAATGCGAAGACCTCTAAACACCCCTTCATTAACAGCTTTGTCAATAGAAACATGAAGTGCTTCCATAACTAAAATAAAAAGAAAGGGAGCTAAAGGGTCACCTTGTTTAAGGCCACACAGAATAGGAAACTCGACCGTAGGGCTGCCGTTCACAAGAATCAAAGCCATATTAGAGCTAAGAATACCACGTATCTATGAGATCCATCTCGAACCAAAACCATAAGCCCGAAGAATATCTATAAAAAATCCCACCTGACCGAGTCATAAGCTTTGGCGAAGTCGACTTTAAAAATCAGAGCGTGAGACTTCTTCCTTTTGCACCATGATAGGACTTCATTCAATATAAACGATCCATCTAGGATCTGTCGGCCTCTCACGAACGTTGATTGAGTATTGGAAACAAGCTTCTCAATAATCGATGAGAGACGAGTGGCAAGGATTTTAGTGATCACTTTGTAGGTACTCCCAATTAAACTTATAGGACGAAAGTCGTTAACAAATTTTGCATCAGCCACCTTAGGAATCAGAGATATAAATGACGAGTTACAACCTCTAGGGAGAACTCTTCTAAAGAAAAACAATTCTACAACATCGCAAAAATCTTCTCCGATGAGGTCCCAATAATGTCTAAAAAACTCAAAAGTGAACCCGTCAGGACCAGGTGATTTGTTTACACCACAGTCCCACACTGCTGACTTAATCTCGTCTCTAGTGATATTACGTTCCAGAATCTCAGCTTGCTCAGAAGAAAAAGTGTTGATACAAAAGTTGGATGATCCTTGCTTGACCCGAATTAGGCTTAATTCGGGTAGGCTAGGCTGCGGCTCTTACACCAAGTGAATAACTTGCTGAGATTCTGCACACTAAAGCAACACGCGTTAGACTTACCGTAGGAGCGTATCCCATGATTAGACTCCGACGTGAGAGTAAGTAATCGGTTTAGGGTTATGAATCGGCTGTAGGTTGAGAGTATAGAGAATGTAATACCTTTGTGGAACCCTAGGGGGTTCCTTATATAGGCAATGAAACCCTAATGGGCTGTCACTGTTACTTCGGCCCTAAGCATAAGATAATCACCATAATTAGCTTGATTGTTATCTTCTAATTATGGTGAGTGTATATCCTATACTTTGAGGCAAATCCCAATCCTGATAGGCATGTGATTCTGTCTAACCCTGTTCCGGCCGTGCCAGGTCGTGGGCCACACAAATCTTATGTGGCCACTTTTCATTCAAGCCCATAAGCTCAAATGACATTAATCCAACCCATTCGTGATGGGCCGGATGCAAGTAGTACCCGTGGGTCGGGTTCATAACCCGGTTTGGGACTATACGTCATCATGTCCCCCCAGTCTAGTTTTACAGCCATAGGCATAAGCTCTAGACTACTCAATGCCCTCTACATATTGTTGTCGCAAACATAGCCGCACTTTAAAAAGGCCAGCCGGGACAATACTAATGAATGCATTAATGGTAGTCATTAGTCGAACGTTTGATCTGCAAAAGTGCACCAGACAGGCCCACTCTTGAGCCACGTAAAACTGTCAAGAAGTGACCCGTGGGTCCCTTCTGACGTTTCAGAAGTGTCAGAAATCCCATCCGTTAGATGAGCGTAGTGGTTTACACGTGGCAAACATCCATGGCACCTCGTAACTCGAGGCAACCCTATAAAAGAGTTGATGCGTGTAACTGTGTAAACACACAATTAACAACTCCATTTCCGCCATTGTTATAACTTCGCTCAATTCTTCATTTTCTCTCCTTATTTTCCACAGAAATCCATCACACCAGGTTAGACCATCGCGCCCTTTTACTCTCATTTATAAACCATGGTAAAAGATAATCCTGTTATCACATACGTGCTTTATGTGATGCCCCCAGAGAAATATATGGACTTTTTGTCTGAATATTATATCCCGGAGAGCATAAACCCCACCTATCCAGGTGACGGCGAAGCAATCACAGACGCCCCCGCTGGGAAAATAGGCGTGTACACGCGCTTATTTGACTCAGCTAACTATCGCATCCACCTATATAGGTTCCTCGTAGATGTGATTGTATTATGACTTCCATATAACCCAGCTTTACTGTATAGGGGCGTGCAAGGTTAACCAATTTGAGGTTACCTGCCACGCCTACGAAGTGGCCCCCACCTTTAGTTTATTTAGGGTATTCTACTCCCCCCAAATGGTAAATGGGTGGCTGTCGTTTAAAAAACGATCCGCAACCGCCCCCATGACTTATAGGATACCCCTAGATTCCCTCAAGAAGTGGTACGACCACTACTTTTTCGTAGATGCCAAGGTGTTCCCTACCTCTTTTGTTATGAAGTATAAAGTACACTTTGACTACCCACCCTCATCCAAGGATTATGGCAGCCAGGATGTGAAAACATTAGACACCCATCACACTGATTTCCATAAGGTTCTGCCGGAGCACTTCATATGCTTAATAGGGATCAGCCACAATTATTTTAGGAGGGAGGATAGATATCCATGCTATCTGACCGAGCTTAGACAGGGTAGGTATTCTTTATACATGAATATGCATATAAATGCGTAACACTTAGAATCATACTAACCCAAATAGTCGCTCATGTCTGCAGAGATGAAGTTGTTCGGACTATTACGCTAGGGTGATCCAAGCAAGGTTCCGCAGGGATCTAGACTCCTGAAAGAGGGCTGTTAATGCAAGTGATGCCTAAAAACATTATTAGTGTTAACTAATCTTTCTTAGTTTTGATCATAACAAACTATGCAACACATTTAGTATAAAACACAAAACGAATTATTAAACTAACACTATCATCAAGGTAATAATCATATCACTAACTTTTCTTAATCATACTTAGTGATCATCAAAGTGATTATCCTTAAAACTCACTTTTGTTAATATGACAAAAGATTTTTTTAATAAAGTTTCTTTTTTAAGAAAATGTTTTATTAAAATGGAAAATGTAAATTTGAAAATGGCATATTTCATATGCCATAAGAATATCCTTTGAAGGTTTAAAAACCTCAGATATTCCTACCCCACTAAAAGACAAAAAGAGGAGCGGACTCTACTGGGTGGTACCTTAAATAGCTAGGCGGTTCCTTAGCGATATGGAACCGCCGGGCTAGATAAGGATCCGCGCCCAGCTTGCCGTTACACTTTGTCTTCTTTGAATAGTGGATCAAATCTCATTTTCCAATAACCCTCTTGGACGTTTTTCTCAGCCCCCTTTCTCATTTCTATAGCATAATCATTAGTAAATGATCACTTAATGTGTTAAGTATGTTTACATATGATTATCCTCTTGATCCCCTCCTTTACCTTGTCCAATGAGAAGATCACTCACTCACTAGTGTTGTGATAAAGATGAATCCATGAATTAGTCATGTTCATCATGTTAGCCTTTTTGTTTTTGTTGATCCATTTGTATTTATGAATACTTGGACTAGTTGTGTTCATCCAAGCTATTTGTGAATACTTGGATTTGTTGTGTACATCCATTGCATATGTGTTTGCTTGGATTTTTGTTGTGTAGATCCAAGCTACATGTGTGTACTTGGGTATGTTTAGTTGAGTTGTAATAGATTGTGTAGTAGTTCTCACTAAACTATAAAGTGATGTGGTTGTGTCTTGTGAGTTCTCACTAAACTTGAAAGTGATTAGTAGTTATGTTGTGTGAAGTTCTCACTTGGCTTCAAAGTAAAGAGTCGTGAAGATTGGTTCTAGCTTTGGATTAGAACTCGACATCTAGCCTTGTGTCGCAAAATGGTGAAGTAGGCAACGTCGTGAAGATTGGTTCTACCTTGAGATTAGAACTCGACATCTAGCCTTGTGTCGTTAAATTTTAAAGTAGACAACGTTGTGTGGATTGGTCCTAGCTAATGATTAGGTCTCGACATTTAGCTTAGTGTCGGAAAATAATGTAAGCGACGATGTAAGGCTTTCTCCGCCAAGAAGGGAGCTTGTGGATATAGTGGAAATCTCGAGTAGGTGTACTCGAAGAGTGGAGTAGAAACGAGGATAGAGCCTCGTTGTCAAACCACTATAAATCTTGGTGTCTTGTCACTAGGTTTTCTATTTCCTTACTCTTTACTTATTTCATTATCATTATACTTACCTATTACCATTGCTAATGCATTTGAATTGAACCTAATCATTATGCAACTTAGCTTCAAGTAAAAGATAGTTTTGATACAAACCTAATTGAAAGTAATTTTAATTAGGTGACTAATAGAAGAGAAACTATTCAACCCCCCTTCTAGTTTCTACAATTGGTATCAGAGCGATGGTCACTCAAGATCTTTGAAGTATATTGTACTTTAAAACTTGGATCGATCTATTGTCTCCTCAAATTAGAAGGTCAAGTTGTACTAAAGTTTCTTTTTGGTCAAAAATATTTTTTCTTGGAAACTCTTGAAATGTATCTACTAGTTTGCATCTTGCTTTGTGTAGGTACTCATGAAGATCAATCATTTAATTGGTTGTGGATTAAGTTACTTGCACTTATAGAAGACTCATCTTCATTGATCTTCAACATCTTTGAATGATGATATCAAGATGATTGGGAATGATATTAGTCCTTGAAGACTTAGTACTCATCATAGTCATTGTTGGGCATTGCATTGATTCCTTGATAGATTGGAATGCTCTTTGTGGCGAAGGTACGCTTTCGTTCTTCCACACGCCCTTTGATCATTCTTTTGATCATTACTTGACTATGTGATTGTTCTTGGCATCCTTGCCTTGACATTTGTTTGTGGTCTGTGATTCTTTTCCTTTACCCTCTCAAACCTTCATTGCTTGGATACTTGACTCACTACGGTGATGTAGAGTGAGTTAGTAGTAGCTTAAAGTATCAAGCATGATATCCATGGTTTGCACCAAGATGGTTAGTAGGCCCTTTGTGGGAGAGAAAGTGAGTTAATACCTTGATCATATTTTGGTTTAGACTAAGACTATTATTGAAAGTGATCTTAGTCTATGCATCATTATCTGCTTTGTGCTTATTCATTACCAAAGCCGTTTAACACTTCGCCGGAAAGGCACGTCTTAAACCACTATATATGACACAAGCTCTTCGTCTCCACGATTTGAAGATTGTCATTAATCCCTTAAGCATTGATCTTAGTCTTGATTTACTTCCCTTGACTTCTCTCCACTTTGCTTTTTCGCTACGAGTAGTCGTTTGTCCGTTTCGGTTCTTTTCGATCTCGATTCAACTCGTAATCCTTCATTAAGGCATACTACTTAGTGTTATGATGATCCAATGATATTCTAAAAGGTTTAAGATATATTTTTAAGTATTTTAGAAAACTTGGTTTTCAAAATTTTGGCGTATTTCATTGATAAAAATAGCCTCTGTAGGCGGTTCTTTATCTCTGGCGGCTCAAACCCGCGGTTCCTTATCGATATGGAACCGCGGGCAGTAAAGTTTTTCAGAGCGCCAGTTTTATTAAATTAATATTTTTCAAACCAAATCCTCTCTCTCCCAAAAACACACAGCCGACGGATTTCACCTTTTCCACCATTGTTGAAGCTTCAAAAACCTTCAATCACTCAAATTAATTGATTCCAAGTTGTGGGTTTCACTCATCCTTCATCAAACATCAATTAATTGTAAGTATTTTCTTTCGATTTCATCTATTTTGTTCTAGGGTTCATCTTTTCATAATTGGGGATTTGTAAAATTGAAATTGAATTAGAACCTTAATAGGAATATGGGTTGACATGGTTATTTTACTATGATTCCTTAGGTTCATATTCATTAAGATTTCACTAAAACCCACTTATAGAACAAATCCGAATTTTGGCTAAATGATTTTGGCTAAAAAGATGGAATTGAGATGAACCCATGAACAAATAGGTAGTTGCATTGTTAATGCTTACCTAAAAATATTGTTTTGAAAAACCAATGTTCTAGTCCATTGTTGATCCAACATAGTTCATATATTCTTGGTTAATAATGGAATAGATACATTGTGAACATGAGAATGATATGGATTCAATCCTTTGTTTGTCAAGAAATTGATATAACACTTTCTCATATTTTTTTGATTTTTGATTTTATTTTTCATATGAGTGATTAGAAAAATATTTTCTTGTGTTTATTTAGGTACTAATCATGCCTTCACAATACCAAAAGGATCATCAACTCACTAGACAATACATGCCAAACATTTCCCAAACCTTTGCTTCCACTCAACTTTGAAACTCCTTTTCATCCCTTTCAACTCGAAATTTCCATGAGGGTAGAGTTGTTAATGAGGGAAGAACGGGTTATGTCTATATCAAATCTATGTTTGAGCATACGGGGTTTGATTGCTTGCTCAACATAGATGAAGATATTTACCCCTTGTTTCTTCTAGAATTCTTTAGCACTTACTCCATGTTTGAATACAATGACGAAATCTTCATTCGATTCTTGTTGAATGATCAAATCATTCAATACTCTCTTGAAGAATTCGGTGAAATTCTTGGTGTGCCATATGAAGGCACTTGTCATTTCACGGATAAATGGCGACTTGATGCTCTCTTGGAATCCTACGACAAACCTCCAAATGACCACGCCAAAATTGATCCAGAATTTATCCTTGATATCATTTCGAATGAGCGTGATGGAAATGTTGTGAGAAGCCTTCATTCTAATGTGCGAAATGTGAATCGCTATGAAGTGCTCTCAAGCGACCTTAAGGATTTTATGGTCCAATGGGCAAATATCCTTAGGGAGAATGTATTTTGTCTTGGTGGTAACCGAGATCATATCCCGGCTTGTATGGTGCATATGTTGTGTTGCATCTTTACATCAACCAAGTATAATTTGGCATTCTATATCGCTCGACGAATAAATTATGCCCTTTCAAAGCCCAAAACAAACCTTCCCTATGCTATGCTTCTTACTCGCCTCTTCAAAAGGGTTGCTCATGACTTTCCCCACCTCGACCTTTCTCGCTTTCACCCGGTTCATCGGGTTATGTTGCCTATTCAAGAGGTATATGAAAGAAAGCCTAGAAGTGATCATGGTTCGCGAAAATCCGATCATCAAGAGACGGATGATGAGGACACCTATATGCCAACAAGTGATGGTGGTGGCATAGGTTCTAGTTCTCATTTCAACTCTTCGAGTAATTCCCACCCATCCTCAAACTCATTCGTGGATGGCTTGAAGACCTAGCTCCTCCACCTCATTATTCCTCTAGTGAAGTACCGGAAGATCTCAACATGGAGCATCTCTACCGTGAAAATCTTAGGACTCGAGGTGAGCTACATGAACATCGGGTGGAGTCAAGGAAGGGTTTCAAGTACTTGGGGAATATGATCAAGGGATTGGGCAAGAAAAGAAGGTGAAGACTTTGAAGTGTTTCAAAGTATGCATGTTGGTAAACATGTATTGTGATGTTGAACAATTTTTTTTTATTTTGGTTGTGTACTAACTAATACTACTTGTTTGGATTATTTGTTATTTTTATCCTAATGATTATCTATGCCATTGTGTTTATAATTTTCATATCTTTGTGCATCCTATGTGTTAGTTAGATTCCTAAATTTTGGTCAGTAGTTAACTTTGGCTTGAAAATCCTTTGATAAAAATCTGGGCTAACCAAAGTTTGAGAAAGTACCATTTTTGAACACCTCTGGTCGCGGTTCCATATCGACCCGCGGTACCTTATTGATAAGGAACCGCGCACCCTAGATAGGGAACCGCCGGCTACTGTGTCCGACAGAATCTTTGCTTTACACTATTTTCCTTAATCTGTGTAAACCTTGCTTGATTCTTTGCAAAAACCTACATATTTCCTAAACTAGGTTAGCTAAATTCATTGTTCACATAAAATGTTTTTTAACCCATTACTAGTTTGGATCATACCCTCACCCTTTTAAACCCATCTTGTTAGCCATGTTCTTCACACATCAAACCATTCTTCCTTAAACCTTAAACCTCTCATGACAACCATGGTTTCTACAAGAAACTCAAACTCATCCAAAACCTCCACTTCAAGGAAAAATCTTAAGATTAAGATTAAGTTGCCTAAACCTAACTCTTCACCCTTTCACACACCCAAGAATGAGATTGTCCCAATTCTCATTTCTTCATCAACCTCACCACCTCTTGCTCCATGCAAGACTACATCAACCCATGGTACCAACCATTCTCATGGTTCTACCTCCTCTTCGTTCCAATCTAGAATGAATTAGCTTTCCTCACCCTTCACTCTAAGTAATCTCTTGGATGTGACTACCCAACCACAACCCATCCAAAGCATTCCCATTGTGAATGACTTTGATGATACCTTGGTGACTTCACCATTTACCCCTCCAAACTCACCCATTTCACCTTTTGAGAGCATGCCTCCACACTCACCCACATCACCCTTGGAGAACATACCTCCTCCACCTCCACCTCCCTCAAACACTCCCATTTTGGGTGTTCCACTTCCCTTCTTTATGGGTGATCCTTACTTCCTTGGGTTCCTAGAAGCTAATGGTTCTCATTGTCCATGTTGCCTCTACAATAACTACATCATTCAAAACCTTAGGATGGAGATGTTTGGACTTCATATGAGGTTGCAAGATTTCTTGCTCACCTTGTTTAACATGCCTCCTCCTAGGAGATGAATGGTGATTTTCTTTAAAAATATTTTTCAAGAAAAATCAAGCCAAGGAAGATTACTAATCAAGACCTAGTTTTAATTTATCTTTAGTTTAGTTAATTGTTTTTCTTTATTTCCTTTATGTATCTCTTTCATGAGTGTTTTATGAGGATGAATTATGGACTTAGCATTATGTGTTTCTATCTTTATGTGCACATTAATCAACTTTAATTCTAAATTAAATTTGAACCTAATTCTATCACAACCTCTAAAATTTGACTAAAATTGGTTCAAAATGTTATCCAAATATTTTGTCACCCTTTGTCAAGACATTCTTTGTGAATGTGTTGCTTTTATGTAACCCTAGCATAATTTAGTGCTAATAGAGGTAAAATTCCAAAATTTGCAATTTTTTGAAAAAGTCTTAGTTTTTCTCAAAACCCTGGAAAATCAAGGTTTCAAGTCCACCGCACGCGGCTCACTAAAGTCGCGCGGTTCCTTAAGTGATAAGGAACCGCCGGTCCCTATAAGGTACCACGGACAGGAAGTCATTTTTTGACTCGTTTTTGGTCTTTCTTCATCTCCCTATCCCTGTCAAGATTCCATGTTTACTCAATTTGGCTAAACATTCCTTGACACTTTACATTTGATTTTCAAACCTTTTCCTTGTCTACTTTCTTCTTATACCCCCACCTTGAGATTTCATTCTCACACCTCAACAATGCCTAACTCTTCCTTTCATAACCTTGACATTTCATTGTCACAAACCTCCTCACCCAAAGCTTCCTCATCCAAGCTTTCAAAGAAACCGAAGATCTCGGTTCGACCTATTTGGATCAAGAAAAATGAACCCTCTTCATCCAAGCCACCCAAGAACCCCACCTTCTCTCCAATCAAGTATTGGAATGAGACTTACTCCATTAACCCCGTCACCGGAGAAAAGGAAAATCTCCCACCACCACCAAAACCTTTTGACACCCCCAACTCAATGACCTTACAACCTTCCCAAACCTCACAAGGCATTATGAAAACATTTCTTACCCACTTTCCTCACCACCACCAAACCCTAGGTGTAATGGCCTTCCCCCATCAATCGAATTTGTGTTACATCATGGATCCTCGTGTGCTTGTTGTCGATTTCAACAAATTGAACTTGCTCATGTGTATGAGAAGATAAATTTTCTTGAATTCCTCCTCACTCGACCTCCTCTCAAAGTTTTCGTTCCCGTGGCAAAACTTCGAATGATGCCTCGTCGTCTTATTTTTCCAACTAAAGGACTAAGCACTCTTGGAGTCAATAAAACTTTAGTTGTTTTAGAGTCATTAATGTTTTAATCAATCTTGGAAAATTATCACTATTAGAATAGCTTATGCTTTGTGGTTTATTTTCCATATCTTTTGCTTTAGATACTCACATTGTGTGTATGACTATCTACTTTGTTTGTGCCTTTCATATTTATGTAATATGAAATCTTTGTGTTGTGTTTGTTTTCTTTATTTGATCATTCTCTCTTCCTTTTGAGTTGATCGTGGTTAATCTTTACAATTGATTATGGGTGATTCCATCAATTCTAAATTTTAACCCCTTGACAAATTTATCATCTTTATTGGTTGGATGTTTCTTTTCCACCTCTATTTCACCAACTGAACTTTGATTTTGTCATTTACCTCTTTGGACATACTTAGCAAATACTTGCTTCTAATTTGAGATTTCTTCTCCTTCTCCCTCTCAAGTTACTTAGTAGGTAGTGATCATATATACATTGGTGTTTTTTTCCTTTCTACTAACCTTTGTGTATCATGTCACCATAGAGCATACACTTGGTGCCCCAAGCAAGGGGGAGCAACCACCAAAGGGGAGCTACTAGCAAAGTCCGGTTCTCTTCAAAGACTTGTGCTTACCTTTTTGCTACGACAAAGGGGGAGAAATGATAGTGATAAACTCGTTAATAATTCGATATTTTGTGTTTCTACGTAAATGAGTTTATAGTTTGTCGTAATCAAAAGGGGGAGATTGTTAATGCAAGTGATGCCTAAAAACATTATTAGTGTTAACTAATCTTTCTTAGTTTTGATCACAACAAACTATACAACACATTTAGTATAAAACACAAAACGAATTATTTAACTAACACTATCATCAAGGTAATAATCATATCACTAACTTTTCTTAATCATACTTAGTGATCATCAAAGTGATTATCCTTAAAACTTACTTTTATTAATATGACAAAAGATTTTTTAATAAACTTTCTTTCTAAGAAAATGTTTTATTAAAATGGAAATTGTAAATTTGAAAATAGCATATTCCATATGCCATAAGAATATCCTTTGAAGGTTAAAAAAACCTCAAATATTCCTACCCCACTAAAAGACAAAAAGAGGAGCGGACTCTACTGGGCGGTACCTTAAATAGCTAGGCGGTTCCTTAACGATATGGAACCGCCGGGCTAGATAAGGATCCGCGCCCAGCTAGCCGTTACACTTTGTCTTCTATAAATAGTGGATCAAATCTCATTTTCCAATAACCATCTTGGACATTTTTCTCAGGCCCCTTTTTCATTTCTATAGCATAATCATTAGTAAATGATCACTTAATGTGTTAAGTATGTTTACATATGATTATCTTCTTGATCACCTCCTTTACCTTGTCCAATGAGAAGATCACTCACTCACTAGTGTTGTGATAAAGATGAATCCATGAATTAGTCATGTTCATTATGTTAGCCTTTTTGTTTTTGTTGATCCATTTGTATTTATGAATACTTGGACTAGTTGTGTTCATCCAAGCTATTTGTGAATACTTGGATTTGTTGTGTACATCCATTGCATATGTGTTTGCTTGGATTTGTGTTGTGTAGATCCAAGATACATGTGTGTACTTGGATATGTTTAGTTGAGTTGTAATAGATTGTGTAGTAGTTCTCACTAAACTATAAAGTGATGTGGTTGTGTCTTGTGAGTTCTCACTAAACTTGAAAGTTATTAGTAGTTGTGTTGTGTGAAGTTCTCACTTAGCTTCAAAGTGAAGAGTCGTGAAGATTGGTTCTAGCTTTGGATTAGAACTCGACATCTAGCCTTGTGTCGCAAAATGGTGAAGTAGGCAACGTCGTGAAGATTGGTTCTACCTTGAGATTAGAACTCGACATCTAGCCTTGTGTCCTTAAATTGTGAAGTAGGCAACGTTGTGTAGATTGGTCCTAGATAATGATTAGGTCTCGACATTTAGCTTAGTGTCGGAAAATAATGTAAGCGACGATGTAAGACTTTCTCCGCCAAGAAGGGAGCTTGTGGATATAGTGGAAATCTCGAGTAGGTGTACTCGAGGAGTGGAGTAGAAACGAGGATAGAGCCTCGTTGTCGAACCACTATAAATCTTGGTGTCTTGTCACTAGGTTTTCTCTTTCCTTACTCTTTACTTATTTCATTATCATTATACTTACCTATTACCATTGCTAATGCATTTGAATTCAACCTAATCATTATGCAACTTAGCTTCAAGTAAAAGATAGTTTTGATACAAACCTAATTGAAAGTAATTTTAATTATGTGACTAATAGAAGAGAAAATATTCAAACCCCCCCCCCCCCCCCCCCCTTCTAGTTTCTACAAGGGCGAGCCCCCATTACTAGTCGCCACTGCCGACATGACTATCGCGCTGGAAGAAACAACAGAGGCGCGATCTGATGAGCAAGAACTAGTGATCCAGAAGTCGCCACTGAACTTCTCTAATGAAGAAGGTGGTGAGCTGCTACTAGAGAATGTCGCCTCCATCCAAGATGAAGAACCAACAGATCCATCTATCAGCCGCATGGTTGGTGATGATGATGAAGGAGAGGAGGAAGTGGTGCAGGAGGTAGGATCCCCCAACAGCCAAAACCTGCGTCCAAGAAGCGCAAATCCACCAGGAAGGTGGTGAAGAATGTAGAAGCGGAGGAGGGGAACACAACGCGCCTCCCAAGAAGCTGAGGAAATACCATCCTCAATTCCAAGAAGAAAGCAGCACCACACTGCCGCAAGACAACCCCCCGCCGCAAGCAGATACTCATGTATGGAAGGCAACACCAGTGAGCGCTGTAGCTCCTACCATCACGGAAGTACTTGTTATATTTCATAATATTTGATCCTCTCTAAAAAACTCATAAGTTTGTTTAAATAACAGGGTGGATCCTTCGATGGTGGCGCAGGAGAAGGAAGTAGAGAGAGAACCTTCTCCCATGATATCCACGATGCCCCCATCACCTCCCCCAACTCACGAAGAGGAGCCTCGCGCCGAGGGCCCGGACACCAACCTACACCCGGCATGGAACTTGTCAAGCTTAACAAGATTAGAAGCAGAGTCCGAGTGTAAGGAGTTCTAGCATTACGTGAGGGCACGACAATGGCTTAGGATGGGGGAGTGATGAGATGGCATTTATACATGATCTAATCGTTCTTTTCGGGCTTTAAATACATAAAAATGTCATAAAATACCATATATATGCTTTTGTTTGTTTACTTGTGTATTTTAGGTATGAATATCATGAAAAAAGACAAAAGATCACAAGAAACAAGGAAAAACGGACACGAGAAGAGGCTCCTACAAAGAACCGGGCCCTAGTTCATGAATTATCCAAGATTAAACCTTGAAGACTTGAAGATATGCAAGATTGATCCTCAAACAATGAAGAAATGATACTTAAAACCCTTGTGAAAACATAATTACAAGTTTGGTCCCTTAAGTTTGTCAAAATTGCAAAAAGGTCCTTCAACTTTGCAGAAATGGCAAGATTAGTCCCTCATCAAATCTAATTTGTCAATTATGGTCCCTCATAAAGGCAAACATCTATTGAAGACCTTTGAAGATCAAGAAAGTCCAAATTCAGTCCTTCAAAATATGGAAAAATGGCAAAAACAACCCTTTAAACCTTTTCACCAAAGTTTTGTGGCAAAACTATAATCTTGGAAAGTTTATTAACAAAGGAATACAAGTTTTGTTGGCTGAAAACGTTTAGTACCCATTTCACCAAAACATAAGGGCCAAAGGTGTTCATTTGAAACATTCAAACTCAAAATTGCGCCAAACACTTTGCCACTCCACAAAAAACGGATAAAAAAGGTTACTATTCACCTTTCACCACCAAGTAACTCCTCTCACTTAAACAAAGGGTAAATTTCAATTAACCATCCCCACACTTGATTCACACGCCCAGAAACATAACCCACACACAAAACCCTCACCTCCACTCACCAAAGGGTCCCACACTCAACCTCGTCCACCTATCACATCACAACTTATTCACCAAGGATTGCCACGTGTCAAGATCAACAGCCAAGACTCTTAGCTTAACCCCAAAGCTAAAATGAACGTCCCTGATGCATTTGGACATCTCATTCCATCAAAAGATCTAGAAGACTTCAAGGGCATTTTTGAGAATTCAGTTCTAGGGTTTATGAATAGTGTTTAGGTTAGCATTTGCCTATAAAAGGAGACCTCAACCTGTGAGAGTCCCTTTGTTCTAGTTTTACCTTTTAAACTTGTAATTCCTTTTTAAAATTTATAAAAGTTGGTATTTTGAAAAAAATGTAATTCCTTTTTATGTTTTTGAAAGTTGGTGTTGTTTAAAGGTGATTCTGAGTTCCATTTGTTGTTATAAGTGTGCTTGAATCATTTGGTTCAAGGACGTTTATGTTTGGTAAGGTTTTCAAGTTTGAAAAAGCTTGAAAAGAGGTTTCTGAAATTGCTTATTTTTGTGTACTAATCCTTAACCAAAAGCTATAAGCTCTTGCAAGCTTGTTGACACCAAGCTTGTGAAGGGATTAGGGCCTTTGGTTGGGCTGTTTGTTCATTGTGTTGAAGAAATCAAGCCCTTGAGTTTCTGCTTTGAAACATCAACCAAGGCATTCATTCATCTTTCTTATTGAAGTACCTTGATCTTGTTCTAGTTGTTGAACAAGGTCCAAGGAGCATTGCTGGTCCTCCTAGGATGTTGTGGAGGACAGGTATAACCTCTTGTTAAGATTCCTCTAAAAAATCATATGATCTTGTCTGATTTGCATTTTGGTATGTGATTTAGTGATTCTGTGTTTGTGCTTTGTGTTTTATGGTTGCAATCTGTTAGTTGTCACCTAGTGTAGCTGTTTGAATGATAAAATCAGTAGGTTGTGTTTAAAAATCACAAGTTGTTTTGAAAAGTGGTGGATTAAGGACTGTTTGGGTTTACTGGTTCATAAGGCCTTGTGGCCTTGTGCCCTTGGTTCTTGGGGTTTGGGAAGTCTAAACAAGTCATTTTGAACAAGTTTTAGTCCTTGGTTAAGTTTCTGAAAGTTTGGAAAAAGGATTTCAAGTTTTACTAAAATCTGATAAAAGTGTTTTTGAGATTGGTCAAACACATAAGATCCAATAACTTCTTTGTTAGTTGGATCTAAGGTCTGAAATCAGGTTTGGGAAAAGTTTGGGTGATAAGCTATCTATTGGTTATCTGGTTGTTGAATCTGGTGGCTTATTGTGTTTGTTATAGCTTATCAAAGTGGGCTGAAGTGGTCATTTGCATCAGCAAAGTGACCACCTCATTTGGTGTTTGCATTGGTATTTCTAGTGTAAGGATTGTTGTTTTGTTGCTTGGATCCTATTTGTGTGCTGCTTGTGAGGTTATTTGGCTACTTGGATTGATTTGTTGATAGCTTATAAGCTTACTGGCTTATTGGCTTATTTGTGCCAAAACACATCAAGTCTACTCAACTGGTAGGCCTTGATTCACAAGGTTTTCACTCAAGCCTTGACCAGCAGGGTGAAAAACAAGTCTAAACACTCCATTAAGTCTGTCAACGTCCAATTTGTGCTTGTCAGCGTTTGATTTTCACTTATCAGCGTTTGACTTTTGGTCAAACTTGGTCATATAGCTTATTGAATCTGTTTTGCTTATTGGTACATGCAACAACTTAGTTTTTGTAATAGAACTCATTTTTCTCACCTTATTATCAAGTTTGGAAGGTTACAAGTCTTTTGGTTAAGCTTTTGCTAGGAAACTAGCTTATATGGCTTTTTCAGAGTGCTTATTGGTTCTCACAGCTTATTCTACTTGGCTTTTTGTGATTTTCTTGATTGATTATTCTTAGTTAAGCTATTTGTGAGCTTTTGCAAAAAACTAGAGCTTCTGAAACAGCCTAGAACTCAAACCCGACTATTTTGTCTTTTAGTGGATTTGTACTTTGCTTATTTCTAGCTTATTGAGTGTGCTTTTTCAAAATTGCTTTTTACAGATCTCTTTAGTATCCCAAAAGAAGGTTGTGTGTCAAATTAGAGCTTATGGCATTAGCTTATTGCTTAATGGGCTTAATGGCCCAATAAGGATAAGCTGTTTGATCATTAAGCTGTGATAAGCTCACTTTCAGCTTTTGGGCCTTTAGAGTTTTATGTTTAGAATTGAATTTTGAGTCAGATAGTGCTTTTCCAAGTCATTTGGGCTTATTTTGACTTTTTAGGCCAAAAAGCCCAATAAGCTTGACTGTTTTTGCTTTTGACCCATTTGGGGGCCCAATAGGGGTATTCTGGTCTTTTCACTTTCATTTTCTGTTTAATTAGGTCAAAATAAACTAGTTTGCAAGTTTTTAGAATTTTTATTGATTGTGGTAAAATTACACCTCTTAGGAAAAAGGCGTAAAAGCGGTAAGTATTGAACAAATGACTTTAGGAAAAATCAAGTGTTAATGACCCTTAATGAAATGAAAGTTCGTTTCCCAAGGAGGTATATGTGTGTGAGAAATTTGTTAAATGTTTGTGATTAATGATTGGTTTAGAAGGAGATGAGAAAAGAAAATGACGAAGACGTAAAAATAAAAATTACCAAGAAAAATCACTATTAGAAAGTTAAAACGTAGAACCTTAAAAATCACCAAAATAAAAATAAATTCTAAAAATTACCAAAAATTCACCAAAAATCAAATTAAATAAACTAAGAGTTTACCAATGATCAAAACTTTTTCAAACCTTTTAAATAATTAAATATTCAATTTTTAAATGCTAATTAAAGCCCTAAAAATCAAATAAATTATCAAAAAGCCCAAATAAAGATTTTTTAATTGGTAACACTCTAAATTGACCTAAAAAGATTAAAAACTATTTTTAGAAATTTTAAAACTAATAAAAACTATTTAAAATGATTTTAAAACTATTAAAACTTAAA
The DNA here is from genome assembly GCA_025667525.1 of Glebionis coronaria. Taxonomy (NCBI): domain Eukaryota; kingdom Viridiplantae; phylum Streptophyta; class Magnoliopsida; order Asterales; family Asteraceae; genus Glebionis; species Glebionis coronaria. The sequence continues at coordinate 536,635,058 of CM046876.1, forward strand.
ATAATTATAAAAATTAATCTATAAGTGATAAAATTATTATAAAAGTTGCTAAATTCCTATTTTAATGTAATTAACTTAAGAAAAATGTAAAAAGTTGGAAAAAGTGAAATTTTAAAAATAATAATAAAATAATATTAAAAATCCAAAAATTATAAAAAATTCTAAAAACTTGCAAACTAGTTTATTTTAACCTAAATAATCAGAAAATCAAAGTGAAATTACCAAAATACCCCTATTGGGCCCTCAAATGGGCCAAATCCAAAAACAGTCAACCTAAATGGGCTTTTGGGCCCAAAAAGTCAGACTTGGCCCAATTGACTTGGAAAAGCCCTATCTGACTTAAAAGTCAATTCTAAGAACAAAACTCTAAAGGCTCAAAAGCTGAATGTGAGCTTATCACAGCTTATTGAACACAAAGCTTATTCTTATTGGGCTTTTCAGCCCATTAAGCCATAAGCTAATGCCATAAGCTCTAATTTAACACACAACCCTCTTTTAGGATACTTAAGAGATCTGTCAAAAGAAATTTCCAATAAGCACACTCAATAAGCCAGAAAATAGAAAAGCAAAAATCCACAAAACGACAAAATAGTCGTTTTTGAGAAATAATGCACCTCAGGACTTGATTCAACTTGCAAAAGCTTTCAAATGGACTCAATAAGCAATATCAATCAACAAAAATCCAATAAGCACAACCAATAAGCCAGAATAAGCACAAATGAACTTATGTAAAAGTCAAAGGAGTTGGTTTTCTAGTCAAACCTAAAAGTCAACCACCCAAATGCTCCAGAATGAACAAATGGGTCAAAATATGAGCACCTATTACAAAAACAAAGTTGTTGCTGGTTGGAATAAGCTATTATAGCTTATTGATAAGCTAACACAAAAATTGCACTATCAGTGGCAACCAGCAGGGGAAAGGAGTTCCCACTGCTTTGACTAATTGACCAAGCTTATTTGAGAGTTCTGGTTTGATTCAATTGGAAACAAAGGCACCCTTGTGATCAGTGAATCACAAGGAGTCAATAGCAACAATAAAATCACAAAATGATCCACACAATAAGCCACAATAAGCCAAACAGTCCACAGATATGCTCTAGATATGCAAATAAGCAGTTAAGCACTTAATAAGCAGATTTAAGCAAAATAAGCCAACCAAACTTAACCAGATGCATACATAAGCTATATAAACTAACAATAAACACAAAGCAACAAGAATCAAACACTGAATCAAAGAAATCAGCAAGATCAAAGCACTAGAAGTTACTGATGAACAATGAACATATGTAGAAACAAGTTTTGCTGATATACATGACACTTAATCCAATTTCAATGCTCAAATCCTTCTACCCTGGTGTGATTAACTATGATTTAGCACTTGTTAGCCCTAGCCTAAGCCTAGATCTAGGTGTCCTCAAAATCCTAGCCAATTTTACCAAGTTATGAAGATTTTATAGCCAATCTATGAATCTATGTGTTCAAGACCTCAAAACCTGCAAACAGATGAACAATATCACCCAAACAACAGATACCAACACTTGCTAACAACACACAAGCACTTAACAAGCCACAATCCAAACTTATGTAGTAATCCCAAACACTCCTTAATCAGTCACTTATCAAAGAAACTTGTGATTTCTTCTAATAACCTACTAATTTTAATGATAAAAAACACTTACTAGGCAGCAACTAACACAATCAAACACATAAATCACCAGCACAAACACAAATACTCAAAATCAAAGCACAAAATCCAAAACAGGCATAAACATGAAATTTTTAGGGGAATCTTAACAAGAGCTTATACCTGCCTTCCACAACATCCTAGGAAGGCCAGCAATGCTCCTTGGACCTTGTTCAACAACTAGAACAAGACCAAGGTACTTCAATGAAGGAGATGCAAACAGCCTTGGTTGATGGTTCAAAGTAGAACCTCAAGGACTTTATATCTTCAACACAAGCAGCAAACAAACTCAACCAAAGGCTTAGAATCCTTCTCAGGCTTGGTGTCAACAAGCTTGAAAGAACTCAAGGCTTAAGGCTAAGGGTTAGTACACAAAATAAGCCAAAACAGAACCTAGGATTTCAAGGGTTTCAAACCTTAAAAACCTAATGAAACAAGACGTGCCTTAACCACAAGATTAAGGTAGGCCTTAACAATCGAATGGAACTCAGAATTAGGCTACTCAAACACCAAACTTTTAACTAAATCAAAAAGAGATTTCAAATTTCAGAAATTCAAATTTTATTAAGCTTAAAAAGGAATTACAAAGATTAATAGCCTAAAACTGGAACAAAGGGACTCTCACATGTTGAGGTCTCCTTTTATAGGCAAATGCCTGGCTAAACACTATTCACAAACCCTAGAAGTGAAATTCCCTAAATGCCCTAAGTCTTCTAGACGTTTTCTTGGTGTGAGCTGTCCAAAGTGATCAAGGACGTTCATTTTAGCTTTAGGATGAAGCTAAGGTCCTTGGCTGTTGATTTTGCCACGTCATTTTACTTGAAGGCCAAGTTGTGTTTTCATTGGTTAAGGAGGTTGAGTGTGGGGTCCAGGGAGTAGTGGGAGTGAGGGTTTTATGTGTGGGATGAGATTCTGCATGTGTGAATCACACGTGGGTATGGGTAATTTTGATTTACCCTTTGTTTTGTAAAAGTAAATTCTAGGTGGAAGAACATGAATAGTGCCACGTTTGATCCGATTTCTTAGGGAGAAAGGTGTTTGGCGCGTGTTTAGGGGTTTAAACTTCCAAAATTGGCAGCCTTGGTCCTTTTTCTTTCTTTCTCTTGTCTTTTGTGTTTAAAAACCCATCAGCGTCCATTTCCTTTGTATCAACGTTTCACACTTTGTCATTTTTGGCACAAACTTTTCCAAAAAGTGTTTCAAGGGTTGTTTTTGGCACTTTTGAATATTTCAAGGGCTGATCTTGGAAATTCTTGATCTTCAAAGGTCTTCAATGTATCTTATCTTCATGAGGGACCATTGTTGGCAATTTGGATTTGTTGAGGGACTAATCTTGCCATTTCTTCAAAGTTGAAGGACCTTTTGTGTAATTTTGACAAACTTAAGGGACCAAACTTGTAATTATCAATATACAAGGGTTTTAAGTGTCATTTCTTCAATAAATGAGGATCAATCTTGTTTGTCTTCAAGTCTTCAAGGGTATTTGTTGAGAATTCCATGATTAGGGCCCGGTTCTTTGTACGGCTTCGTTCCTCGTGTCCGTTTTTCCTTGTAACTTGTGATCTTTTGTCTTTTTCACGATATCCATACCTAAATTACACAAGTAAACAAACACAAGCATATATATGGTATTTTATGACATTTTTATGCATTTAAAGCCCGAAAAGAACGATGAGATCATGTATAAATGCCATCTCATCACTCCCCCATACTAAGCCATTGCCGTGCCCTCACGCAATGCTAGAATAAAGTATCTAAGCATCACCAAAGTTCAATTTTATTAACCTTTATTGAAAAGTAAAAGACTTGCAACATACTACGATGATGTGTAAAGACATAATATATGATTTTCATCACGAAAAGTGACTTTTAGGGTCAAAGAATAGAAACAAGTAAATGTCCCTTAGAGTAAACTTCGTCATCCTTGATTGTCATACATTCCATGCTAAGTGCAAAAACAAGATCATTGTTGGTACAAGTCACAATGCTAACACTACTCATACGTCCAAATTGTGTAATACTTTTTCTCCCCGCAATCCTAGTTATCATAAAAGGAAATGGGTTACTAGCATTTTTTATCTATTTGTCATGGATCACAAATGATTCATATTGACTTATTTGAGTAGTTTTTAGTCCGAAAGCAAAGTAGCACGATTTGATCAATAGTTAGCCGAAGGACAAAATCTTTTAAAACGGCTTCTCGTGTATCTCCTTAAGTTCATATCTTGGCATAACTCGTTTCACGGTTTGAGACCTTTCTCGGACCGATATTTGGCATGTACTTCATACTTCAAATCTTGGGAAGACGTTCTTGAAATTATGGTCTTCTCTTCATATATTTGGAATTTCTTCACTTGACGTTTTTGAGAGATTCTTCATATTGGACCACGACTTCATCATTTTTCTTCAATCTTTACTTTGGATTTTGATATACAACGATCCACCTCCTTTTCGGACTTGGATATATTTATCCTCATACCTTGTTAGGGTCTTTTTGGATAGACTTTCTCCATGATCTTTAGGGGAGTAATTGCTTCTCGTCGTGTGTCTCGATCCTTCATATTGATTTAGGAATAATGATACTTCACATCATCTTTGGATCTTTAGCAAAAATAGAGCTCCTCATGCCTTGTTAGGGCCTTTTTGGATGATTGCCAATCTTCGCGTCCCGCTTCAATAAGTTATGCCTTGGCTATGAACTCTATTCAACCCCGAGCAACTTTTAAACGATCTTGCGCTAGAGGCTAAGTAACCTTTCAAATCGTACGACCTTACTTATTGCAATTATGATTTATTCCTAATGCATTGATCTTATGGGAAGAAAAAGCCACAATTAAAAACATATGAGTTTTTGAAAGAACACTTTCGTGTTCTACGTTTAGCATGATCACTTGTCTAACTCTATCATTTCTCGTTCTTCACTATATAAAGACCTTTAATTAAAGAGACTCGTGAATACTTAGCCATGCAAGTCAAAATTAAGCCAAATTTGGATTAGCTTTCATTAAGACTATATCAAATCAAAGTTTTGGGTTTTCAAGCCACCTATAGGATCTTGCACTTTCTTGGACTTTTTCAAGTTTAGAGAATGCGTTTTATAGTTCCCTTGATAAGTGACTTTCTAGAATCAATTAAAGGAACTTGCGAAAAGTTCTTGTTCTTAACCCATATGAATTAAGACTTTCGCGTTTTAAAGCTCCCTATATAAAAGTCTAGAAAAACTTGAATTGAGCGGGTTAAGGAATGTAAATGGCTCCAAATGCCCATCAAGTCAAAAATTAACTCTTATTCTACCCAACGGAAAATATACATTCGTGTCTTAAAAACACTTATGAAAAACTAAGAAATTTTTTAAAATTTGGCCATTTTTAGCCTTATTAGCAAAACAAAACAATGAAAATTGGAAAGCGTGAGGGCGTAGCAAAGCAAGTATCTATTCATCCCCCCATACTAAAAGTAAACATTGTCCTCAATGTTTCGAGTCTAAAGGTGGAGCACCCCCATACTAGAGACGAAGAGTCGAATGCTTAGGATCTAGCATGGAAAGGGTGATCGACAATATATCTAAAGCCGTTTATTAAGTATGCTAAAAGATAATTGTTAGAACAATAAAGGATATGTCATGGATTCGTGAAAAAACTTATTCAAACGAACGATGGAGGCTCACGTAAACGAACACGAGAGTCTTCAATCGTAGATGATAATGATGATCTAGATAACACAATCACAAACAACCACGAGACAACGAGTTGAAAGGGTACAAGTCCCCTTATTAGTGAATAGTGAGCATAAAAGATAAGCATGGGATCTCCCCCATGAGGCACCTCGTTTTTGATTACCGAGTCATGAGCTCGACTCGATCCCCTCAAAATGTGAACATTTAGGGAAAATCATGGTATGGTCATTTTTTGGTGGGGCTTACATGATAAACAAGGCCCAAAAACAACCGGTATAAAGGACTAAGTCCTTTGATGGTGCAAAATACCAGGATCGAAGATGGCGTTCTCGTTTTCATTGGAAAAACAATTTAACGCCACTTCAACATGTGCCATAAACTCAAAGAGTTTGAAGAAAAGAGATGAGAAGTAGAAGGGTGGGACAATTGGTAAGACAAACTTTTGAGCTACTCGAGGTAGACTCGCACCAAGCAAATAGAAAGATTTTCCATTTATTGCATCGGTGGAAGACCGAGATTTCCCTTTACATGAAATTCCGGGATCGAATATCTCGTCCTCAGTGGACAAGGATGAGGGAACATAAGGGGCTTACCCCATACTAAAACCACACAAAGCATCGTCAAAAGGAGTAGACGAGCTTGTAGCACTCAAAACACGTAGTGATGACGGAGTTAGATTTGTAGAAAAATCAATTAAATCACATTTAAGATCTTTTCCTTTTTTATCTTTTAAACTCTCCTTATGAAAACCCTTTTTGATTATGTCGAAAATATTCGGTGTTTCTAAGATGATGTTAGTTACACTAAAAATTCTTACATTTGTAAACCGTTTTGGTTTTGGTGGTGGCAAGTTCTCAAAACGTTTATCGACGAAGAAAACCTCCCCATCGGGGTCTACATATTCATCATCCGAAGGATCTTCCGTAGAAACCGGCAACTTATCAACACTTTTCAAGAATGAATGTTCGAGGTGAGGTGAAGGATTTTTCGATTCAAGTATTGATGGTTTCTTCTTTGTAGGCTTTACACTCATAACCTCCACCGGCGGAGGAAATGGTAAGTTGTTTTTGGCGACATTTCCTAAAACTCTTGGTGAAAATTCTTTGCAAACGACATTGGTTGAATCACCATGGTTTAAAGTTGCAATAGAATAGACATGAGAAAGATTGGAGTTTTGTGTTGCATTGATGACAAGTTCTTATTCATTGAAACAAAGGGTGATTTTTTGAGCATGAACATCGATAAGTGCTCTTGATGTATCCAAAAATGAACGACCCAAAATGAGATGAACTTTTCGATCGATGGGAATGTCCACAACGATAAAGTCAACGGGATAGTAAAACTTTCCGACTTTAACGAAAACGTCCTCGGCTACTCCACATGCTAAAATCGTAGAATGATCGGCCATCTCGATAGACATGTTCGAAGGAGTAAGAGCCGGAAGAGAAAGCGATTTGAAAATCTCAAGAGGCATTAAATTAATACTAGCACCAAGATCGGCCAAGGCGTAGCATTCTTCCATATCTTGAATTGCACACGGAATCAAAAATTTACCGGGATCACTGACTTTTTGTGGTATGCGGCTAAGAAAAACCGATGAACAACTAGACGATTGTTGTAACTTCTCTTTGTTGTTTAGCATACTTTTGAAGTTTGCGGCGAATCGAGGCATCATGATTAAAGCATCGGCAAAACTTATGTTAAAATGTAGATCACGAAACATTTTCATAAATAGCTCAAATTGATAATTGTTCTGTTCTTGTGCTTTTTCTTTGTTACGTCTCGAAGGGTAGGGTAAAGGTGGTGTGGGTTGGTCATTAGGCAACGACCTTGGAAACTCGGGTTCCACAATTGGTATTGGTTCAACCGTAGGTGTGGTATGAGCGGTACTTCGTGGGATTGTAATGTGCTCCTTTTCGACCATCACCTCGGGTTCTTTCTCGATTTCCTTCTCCTTAGAAGTACTTGGACGAGAGATTGGTTCTTTGAAAGTTTTACCACTTCGTGTAGTAATAACCTTCATTTCTCCCCTCGGGTTGTTAATGGTATCACTAGGAAGACCACCCGAGGAAGAGGGTTTACACATGATTGCTTCAAACATCTTAGCCATTCGGTCCTCAAATTTTGATTGCCTAGCATCCGCTTTTAATAACTCTTGCTTAATCTCATGTTGTCCTAATTCCATCTTTTGTTGATTTTGTTGAAGACGTTGGACATTTCCTTCCATTTTGTTTGCATGAGTTTTTAGTTCATTAGCAAGTTCATTTTTAAGCTCGTTTTTCAACTCGGATCTTAAGCTAATCATCTCACGTTGCATGTTATCAAATTTAGCATCATTTGCTTTTGCATAATCCAAAAATTCTCCATGCAAATTTTTAGTGTGAGCATTTTGAAAACCTTGTGTAGTGTTTTGAAAATCACGGTTTTGGTTTTGATTAGAAATTTGTCCATTCCCATTTTGATAATTCCCTTTGTTGTAATTGCGTGTGTTGCCTTGGTAATTACCTTGGTTGTTGTTTCGATAATTGTTAACATTTTGGTTTGGTGGAGCTTGATTTTGGCGGGAACCTTGACCGTTTTGGTTGTAAGTTCCCGTTGCTACATAAGCACTCGAAGTGTTACCATCAGCGGTAATGCCCTCGGAAAGATCATGAGCTCCCCCACAAGATAAACAACTCTTAGCAACCGCTTTAACCGAAGCGGAATTGGAAGCTTCTTGAGCCTTCCAATGGGACATTAGATTAGCAAATCTATCAAAAAACCGATTTTCCTCATTAGCTTCATCATGTAAGGCATTAATGCTACGAGACGATTGTGACGAAGATGACGAACCCATATTGGCAACACTCGGTGTGTTACGAGGGTTATAAACCTTAGATCTATTCTCAATGATTTGTAAAGCCTCATTTGTCGTCTTGCACAAAAAATTACCACCCGCGGCGGCATTCAAATAATCTCGTTCATGATCATTAAGCCCATTATAAAAAGTATCCACTTGATGCAATTCCGTAAAATCATGGTGTGGACATTCATGTAACATCTCTTTAAAGCTTCCCATGCCATTGAAAAACTCTCATTATTTCTTTGCACAAATCGTGAAATCTCATTTTTCAAGTGTGTTGTTTTAGATGGTGGAAAAAACTTGTTCACAAACTTAGAAACGAGATCGACCCATGTCACAATCGAATTTGGCGGTTCTTTCTCGAGCCAAATTTTTGCGGGTCCATCCAACGAGTATGGAAACAACATCATTTTAATGGCGTCATGTGGAACATCCTTAAACTTGCTAGTGGCGGTGAGACGGTTGAAATTCCTAATATGGTAATGCGGGTTGTCTTTCTCATGACCTCTAAACTTATTTGCTTGCAACATCGACATTAAACCCGTCTTAATCTCGAAATTCTCCGCAAGGATGGCGGGAATCACAATAGCCTCTCCAAAACCCTCGGTGGGTGCTTGTAGCAACTCCATCATAGTACGATTAGCCATGACGACTTCTTGTTCTACAATAGGTTCAACAATTGGAGGTTCTTCAACAATCAACGTTTCTTGATTGGCTTGCTTTTGAAGTCGTTTACGAGCTCGTTTTGCTTGATTACGAGTGATCATAAACTTCACGAAGAATGGGAGGTGAGCAAAGAAGATTCTTTTTGGGTGTTTTGTGAATTTTCAATTTTTTTGTGTTTTTGATGATATTTAATTTTTTAGATTTTGGTGTATCTTCGTAGACAACAATCTACAAAATCTCTCCTCGAATCAAACTCTTGATTAAAGAAGCCTCAAAGGAATGAAAACGATCACGTGGAGTGAACGCCTTCGAATGACTTTAGAACTTTGGTGAAAACCAAATTGTTCAAGATGGTTTAATCACAAAGAAAACCAAGCAAATATACTATACGTAATATTACTTTGGGCGGCAAAACCCTCGATTAGCCTTCAATCTCAAAATACTCACAAGCAAGCGGGGAAACGAGGCGGCGCGAAGCACTTAAGAGCCTTTTTCCTTAGGGTATATTTTATAATACCCGCCTTATACCCACCTTATAGTTTGTATCTTTCAAAATCGAGTTTCACGAAAGTATTTATCTATTTTTGCCTTTTTTCTTTTTGTTTGAGATTCGAATACAATAACTGAGTGATGAAATCCCAATTAAGGTTGTGTTTTCACACTTTTGGAGATACTGTAAATTTATTGTGATACTTAATACAATATAGTAATAATATTTGTACAAGAAAAACCAAGAAAACCGATAATACGTATTAGTAGAGTTCTACTAATACAAATACTATTTGGTTAATATTAAAAACAACAATGCAAATTAATCACGACACACCTCCCCAGCAGCGGCGCCAAAATTGATTGTAGGAAAACTACACCTCTTAGGAAAAAGGCGTAAAAGCGGTAAGTATTGAACAAATGACTTTAGGAAAAATCAAGTGTTAATGACCCTTAATGAAATGAAAGTTCGTTTCCCAAGGAGGTATATGTGTGTGAGAAATTTGTTAAATGTTTGTGATTAATGATTGGTTTAGAAGGAGATGAGAAAAGAAAATGACGAAGACGTAAAAATAAAAATTACCAAGAAAAATCACTATTAGAAAGTTAAAACGTAGAACCTTAAAAATCACCAAAATAAAAATAAATTCTAAAAATTACCAAAAATTCACCAAAAATCAAATTAAATAAACTAAGAGTTTACCAATGATCAAAACTTTTTCAAACCTTTTAAATAATTAAATATTCAATTTTTAAATGCTAATTAAAGCCCTAAAAATCAAATAAATTATCAAAAAGCCCAAATAAAGATTTTTAATTGGTAACACTCTAAATTGACCTAAAAAGATTAAAAACTATTTTTAGAAATTTTAAAACTAATAAAAACTATTTAAAATGATTTTAAAACTATTAAAACTTAAAATAATTATAAAAATTAATCTATAAGTGATAAAATTATTATAAAAGTTGCTAAATTCCTATTTTAATGTAATTAACTTAAGAAAAATGTAAGAAGTTGGAAAAAGTGAAATTTTAAAAATAATAATAAAATAATAATAAAATAATATTAAAAATCCAAAAATTATAAAAAATTCTAAAAACTTGCAAACTAGTTTATTTTAACCTAAATAATCAGAAAATCAAAGTGAAATTACCAAAATACCCCTATTGGGCCCTCAAATGGGCCAAATCCAAAAACAGTCAACCTAAATGGGCTTTTGGGCCCAAAAAGTCAAACTTGGCCCAATTGACTTGGAAAAGCCCTATCTGACTTAAAATTCAATTCTAAGAACAAATCTCTAAAGGCCCAAAAGCTGAATGTGAGCTTATCACAGCTTATTGAACACAAAGCTTATTCGTATTGGGCTTTTCAGCCCATTAAGCCATAAGCTAATGCCATAAGCTCTAATTTAACACACAGCCCTCTTTTAGGATACTTAAGAGATCTGTCAAAAGAAATTTCCAATAAGCACACTCAATAAGCCAGAAAATAGAAAAGCAAAAATCCACAAAATGACAAAATAGTCGTTTTTGAGAAATAATGCACCTCAGGACTTGATTCAACTTGCAAAAGCTTTCAAATGGACTCAATAAGCAATATCAATCAACAAAAATCCAATAAGCACAACCAATAAGCCAGAATAAGCACAAATAAACTTATGTAAAAGTCAAAGGAGTTGGTTTTCTAGTCAAACCTAAAAGTCAACCACCCAAATGCTCCAGAATGAACAAATGGGTCAAAATATGAGCACCTATTACAAAAATAAAGTTGTTGCTGGTTGGAATAAGCTATTATAGCTTATTGATAAGCTGACACAAAAATTGCACTATCAGTGGAAACCAGCAGGGGAAAGGAGTTCCCACTGCTTTGACTAATTGACCAAGCTTATTTGAGAGTTCTGGTTTGATTCAATTGGAAACAAAGGCACCCTTGTGATCAGTGAATCACAAGGAGTCAATAGCAACAATAAAATCACAAAATGATCCACACAATAAGCCACAATAAGCCAAACAGTCCACAGATATGCTCCAGATATGCAAATAAGCAGTTAAGCACTTAATAAGCAGATTTAAGCAAAATAAGCCAACCAAACTTAACCAGATGCATACATAAGCTATATAAACTAACAATAAACACAAAGCAACAAGAATCAAACACTGAATCAAAGAAATCAGCAAGATCAAAGCACTAGAAGTTACTGATGAACAATGAACATATGTAGAAACAAGTTTTGCTGATATACTTGACACTTAATCCAATTTCAATGCTCAAATCCTTCTACCCTGGTGTGATTAACTATGATTTAGCACTTGTTAGCCCTAGCCTAAGCCTAGATCTAGGTGTCCTCAAAATCCTAGCCAATTTTACCAAGTTATGAAGATTTTATAGCCAATCTATGAATCTATGTGTTCAAGACCTCAAAACCTGCAAACAGATGAACAATATCACCCAAACAACAGATACCAACACTTGCTAACAACACACAAGCACTTAACAAGCCACAATCCAAAATTATGCAGTAATCCCAAACACTCCTTAATCAGTTACTTATCAAAGAAACTTGTGATTTCTTCTAATAACCTACTGATTTTAATGATCAAAAACACTTACTAGGCAACAACTAACACAATCAAACACATAAATCACCAACACAAACACAAATACTCAAAATTAAAGCACAAAATCCAAAACAGGCATAAACATGAAATTTTTAGGGGAATCTTAACAAGAGCTTATACCTGCCTTCCACAACATCCTAGGAAGGCTAGCAATGCTCCTTGGACCTTGTTCAACAACTAGAACAAGACCAAGGTACTTCAATGAAGGAGATGCAAACAACCTTGGTTGATGGTTCAAAGTAGAACCTTAATAAGTGTGTAAACACTTATCCTTTTGCCACTAAAATCAAGGAAAAACAAGACCAAAACGTGTAATTAATATCGTAAATGTCGGAATTATGCGTGGTTTGTGTTTTTGTTGTGAAATAGGTACAAAAGATCAAAAAGAAAGAAAACACGGGATTTCACGGTCATTTATCGAAGAAAAAGCCAAAGATAAAGTCAAAGGACCAAAAAGTGCCAAAAGAATAAAGTTTGGAGGACTAAAGACGAAGATTTGATGAAGATTATACAACAAGGACCATTTTTGCCAATCTCCAAAGTCACCCACTAATAAACCACATTGAAGAGCACAAAATTACGAAGCCAACGATCCCGACCTCACGTCATAACTCCTCACGATTTATTTTCTATGAATTTTTTTAAGTTTAATAAGTTTTTAAATTAAATAATTATTTTCTTAATAAATAAATAATATAAATATATATATTTTCGGAAATTAAAAAAAAAAAAAAAGAAAAAAAAAAGAAAGGGTTTTTATAAAAATAAAATAAATTTTCGTATTATTATTATTATTATTATTATTATTATCACTTTTTTTTTTTTTTTTTTTTTTTTTTTTTTTTTTTTTTTTTTTTTTTTTTTTTTTTTTTTTTTTTTTTTTATAAAACCTCAATTTTATTAATCACACAAAATTGGAAGGGAGCCGCGAAACAAGCTGCGCGCCCACCCCTTTTTGAATACAAAAACTAAGCCTAGACATCAAAAAACCGCCACTCCTCGCGTCATTAGAATGACAAACAGCTAACCGCTTAAGACGCGAGAGAGTATCCATCGCCTCCTCCTCAAACTCCCCAAAGGTCGAGAAGGCGAATGGAATAAACGAGTAACCATGCTCAGCACAAATAGAAGAATACTTCCTCTTCTTCTTCTGAACAGCCGAATCCAACCCCGTTCCTGCAAACGGAGAAACCCCTGTAACATCTAAACACGCGTCTTTGCCCTGGGACCAATTGTGTAGTAATAAATCAGCTGGCCGAAGATCACGCCCACCATCAGAAACAAAACCCATATCGGCTTCTTTCCTCACCGACACACCAACCTTAGAACAAATATCAAACAACACATCACGAACAAGATTGTGCCGAAACTTAACCCCCAAATCACTAGCGCAATGAACAGCATGATCACCCCACAGATCCATCCGATGTACATGACAACCCGAGCACAAAGAACCATCAGGAAATAAAGGAATCGACAAACGATAGCACAATACCGCACGAAACTGTCTCGGGTTCATCCGCTGACCCAGCCCATCAATCGGAATAGTGAAGAGGTAATCTTGTGCATGAGGAGCACGCACACAGCTGAGAAGTGCCTCCTGACGACGACTCAACCCGAAACGCGACGTCAAACAACCATCAATGAAACCAAAGTAACTCTTTGCCAAAGACTTCATAAACTGGGGGACAGGAGAGCTAGTGGTGACAGAGAGAGGATTGACACCACAACAAGTCGAGAAAGCATCAAGAGCAGACTGAAAAATAGGGCCCGGCGAAACAATCCCAGACCTCGCCAAAATCCGATCCTGCAAATCACCAGACTGTAAACGAGAAGCAATAAAGGCAAAGCACCTGACATCCTCAGCACATAAAACCCCTAGGCCACCAATACTGATAGGAAGAGTAGCAAGACGCCACTGCAAATCACCAAACCCAGGCCCTGAACCCGTAACAATCAACTCCAAAGACGCGCGTAATGCCTGATCAAACTGTGACAAAACACCCTCAAGAAACCCAGGGGGGCAAGTCCTCAAAGCATACACCAACTTAGAAACACCAGCACAGTAACGAAGGAGAAGAAGTTCACATTGCGGGTCATCAAGCCCCCTAATAGCCTCTAACAAAGAAATAGCCTTAGAAACCCGACGCGCAACAAAATTACCAGCAAAACCTGAATCACGACTAATAGAGCCACCAAGAAGCTAGTTCAAAAATAAAAGGAAAGTTATTTTATTAACCTATCAGTCCAATATCCCTATCATGACCCATCACCTGTGCCTTTTTGAACCCCAACTCAACCCAATAATTACTCCCAGTCAAACCAAACAGTATCTTCCCTCCTATTTTTCAGGTTACTATTCACCCATCTTCCCCAAATTTACCCAGGGACGATTTTTACTTAAACGATGGTAATTCCCCAATTAAATGATAACAAAGCATTACAAGACATCCAATGAGCAAACCCCAGCTGTCAAAGAACCCATTCAGCAATCACATGGTGTCAATTGCCAAGCTGGCAATCCGAAGTTATAAAGAAAGAAACACAGCCTTGATTGAATTTTACAAAGAAACCTTTGTAAAAAAAACACAAGTGTCCCATCATTCCTTGCCAGCCTGGCAATCCAAGTGAAGAAAGAGAAAACCCAAGATGATCATACGGTTCAGATTTGTGCTTCAATATGAAGCAATATCCAATGGACGAAATTGAAACCCTTGGAGAGAGAAACTCACCCCAAAGGCTCATCTTCAGCTATAAATAGGGCTTAGTTTTTCATTAATTCTCATGTAATTTTTCCTTAGTCTAAATTATGTTATTTTCATTTTTTTTGTAATGTTCTCTTTTAATTCAGTTTAATAAAAGTTCTTAATTCCAGTTTTAATTCATGTTATTTACTTTCTGCTTTTAAATCTCATACCTATTTTACTTTGTGTTTCAATCTGTCATTAAGTTATAAGCTAATATAAGTCGTTTTCAAATTTCATAATTAGTCTCTCATAAGCTTGTAGAAGCCTATGTGAGGCTTTGTTTTTTAAATACTAAGGAAAAGTCTACTGCTCTAAAATTCATCAAAAGTAAATGTTCATCGTCTTTGATTCTGAAAGTTACTGTTCCTGCTGGTGACGTTGTGTTCGTGACAGATTATCGAGTTCCTGAAGGTGTTAATATAGTTTGTGGTTATGTTTTGAGCATCGTCTTCATCAACGGAGGCCTGGAATCAAGTATACTCGTATTTTTCATTTTCAGCATAATTTTTGGATCTTAATTGCTATAATTTGTATCTGCTGTGCTAGGTGCTTAAATTCTGTTTATTCCTAGTTCATTTGATTAGTTTGAGTTCTTTAGATATCTGTTTTAGCTTATTAGTCTTTAGATCATCTTTTCTCTTTGTTAAACTTGCTGATATAGCATATAGGTGTGTTTGGTTAAGCTGTTTGTGTTAAGAGGCGTTATAGCTGCTGTCTAGATACACTTGTCCTCTCATTTGCAGTATAAAACTAGCACTATTCAGTGTTCAGAAGTCTAACTCCAAGGTCAAAAAGGCAAACGGTGATAAAAAAGTTTGGGTCTAAATTTCTGCCTAAACAACCATTTTCATCTTCACTTTTCTCTTTGCTCAATAGGATTTAGGATTAGTGCTTTAGTGTTCTGAGTAGCTAGTACTAGTGGCTTTAAGAAGTTAGTTAATATTTCTAGCTAGAGATTATTAGATAAGTCACAAATCGGCCTCAAATATAGCTTATCACAACTGATGTTATAATTAGTTTCTGAATTTAATTCTTTGTTTAGCTTATTAGGTATTTGTAGTTCGTGTTCCTTTTCAAAAGTTGCTCATTCTCAGTCCTTTAGTCGATAAAAGTCACAAGGTAGCTTTTTGCTTAAAGTCAATTTTGGTCAAACTCGTCCAATAAGCTCGATTTAGCTTATTCTGTCATACTGCTTATCTAGGTGATGTTAGAACTTGAAATAAGTTTTGATCTCTTTTTTTCTCAGCCCATAAGTAATTGTGGAACAGTTCACGTCATTTGCTTAAGCCTAGATACGTTTTTCAAACTTTTGTACTTTTTCAAAAATTCGAATAAGCACTTAGAGCTTATCTTATGAGCCCAAATTAATTTTACATAGCTTATTTTCGATAAGGAACATATAGAAACGATAACGAGCTTATTTCGTCCATTAAAACTCGAGTTCTAGCTCATTATATTACACCAGCCCGTTTTTAGCTTTAGGAGTTCGAATATTGCATTTTGATCCCCCAATTCACATACAGTTTACATTTTTAGTTAATTGCAACATTGGTCCCCTATTTTCTGCATGTTTTCACCACCTGCATATATAAGAAGGAAGAGGCTACGTTTATTTTAAATTGCTGTTGGGCTTTGAACATTGTTGGGCTTATCTCTTCATATAGGCTACGTTTTTTTTATAATAGAAAAGCTATTTTGATTACATTTCATGCATTTCATTCTATTTTCATTTTATTTCATTTTAGTTTTAAATAATCAGATTTTTAGTTTTAATATAAAAAGGTTTTAATTAATAAATATAAACAATATTAAAAGTATAAAAATTAGTTTTTACATTTTTAGAATAAATTTAGCATTTACATTTTTAGATTAATTTTGCATTCTCATTTTTAGCATTTTTATGTTTTGCATTTGTACTTTTATTTTTGTTTAGCATTTTAATAATTCGCATTTACATTTTAATTGTGCATTTTAATATTTTTACTTGCGGTATTTGCACTTTGTTTTAGATTAGTAAGTATTTACGTAGTAATAGTATTATATTTATCTTTTTGCTTGCTTTGTGCTTAAATAGAAATAGATCTCCAAACAAGTATTATAACCAAAAACAATTAATCTCTACGTTAAAGTTGAAAATCAATTCGAGTCGAGTCGAGGAAAACGAACTTAATTGCATAAAAAGAGTTTGCAAAAACCATAGTTTCAAATGGCGCCGCTGCCGCTTCGCTCGTACGATTGACGATTTTTCGTGAAGACGTTTGGATTTTGGGATCCGTTCTTTTTGAACGTTATTTTCTTGCACAAAAAATCAAAAATACAAAAAAATCAAAAACTTTAAAATACAAAAAAATTAAAAAATCACAAAAGCAATTTCTTTCCTAAGAATTGCACCAAAAAAATTAAAAAAATCCAAACGTAATACTTTTTCCTAAAAGTATTACACCAAAAATATTACGTATTAGTGTTAATTTTTAATTCGATTTCTTTCGTTTTTATTGTGAATATATATTTTTCTAAAAAATACAAAAAGATTTTTCTTTTACTATAATATATTACGTAGCACAATAACTTACCTACTTTTCAAATAAGCCTTAGTTGGGATTTCATCACCTAACTATTGTAGTCGAATCCTAAACGAAATAAAAAGGCAAAATAGATAAATACTAGTAAGACGTTTGAACTCAAAATATACAAACTATAAGGTGGGTATAAGGCGACGCGCTATAAAAGTCCGTCTAAGGAAAAAGGTTTTTAAGTGCTTTGTGCCACCTCGTTTCCCCCCTTGCTTGAGCGTATATTGAGAGGGACGACCGATTATTGGTTTGCCGACTCAATTAGTATTTAAGTATATATTTTTGTAGCTTTTTACTATTGCTCCTCGAGAGGGAAAATCCTTTTCCTCTCAAAGTCGACCGAGGTCACCTACCTCATTCCAAAGTTTTAATTGTATGCGCACTCGCGCGCGTACATACATACCGAGTGGTGTACCAAATACTTCTAATTCTTCCAAAAAGAAGAAGAAGAAAAACAAAAAGACCGTCATTCAAGCCGATCCCGAGAATCGAGCTTTCGACATAACGATGGCAACGGATAATCGACCAATGATTGAGATTCTTCAATCTCACGTTGAAGGAAACGATGACGCGATTGTGGTGCCGACCATTGGAGCTAATCATTTTGAACTTAAACCGGATTTTATTCGAATGGTTTCCGCTACACCATTTTTAGGTCGTACTAATGATGACCCACACGCTCATATCAAATGATTCATCCAATTAGCAAATACCGTCAAATACAATGGGGTGCCACAAGAGGCCGTTCGCCTCCAACTTTTTCCTTTTTCCCTCGAGGGACAAGCCCGGATTTGGCTTGATAAGGAACCACCCCAAAGTATTACCACATGGATCGACTTAGAGACCAAGTTCATTAACTACTTTTTCCCACCATCACGGACTACTTCCTTAAGGAATGAAATAATCAACTTTGAGCAACAATATGGGGAAACTTTTAGTGAGTCTTGGGATCGATTTAAAGAGCTTTTAAGAAAATGTCCACAACACGGTTTCACTAAAGTGCATCAAATAAATACGTTTTACAATGGTTTGACTCTAAATAACCAAGACTCACTTAATAGTGCCGCGGGGGGCAATATTCTTGTGAAAACCATGAACGAGGCTTGGGCCATTATTGAGAACAAGGCAAAAGTGCAAACCAAAAGTGTTAGGGCTAATATGGCAAGTGCTAGTACGAGTAATAATGAGGTGAATGATCAAATTAAAGAGCTTACTTCAATTGTGAAAACCCTTGCTCTAAGAACCGATGCCCTCACTACACATGTACATGCCGTGAAAGATAATAGTGAAACGTGTGAGACTTGTGGTGGACCACATTCATATTTCAATTGTGACAAGGTTTATAATCAACAACAACAAGTTTGTGCTTTTAATGCTAATGAGAGGGTTCCATTTAAACCTAATGTTGATGTTAACCATTTGTCATACAATAGTACTAATTATTTGGCTCCCCCGGGTTTTGTAGCACCTCAAAGACCACCCCCACCCGCCTAAAATACCCAATACCAAAATAGGAACCAAGGTCCTCAAATGGGTAATTTTCAAGGGAATGCTAATCAAGGGAATTTTAATGGTCAAAATCAAGGGTTTCAAAATAATCAAGGTTTTTACAATAACAACGGTTTTCAATCTCAATATCAAAATCAAGGTTTTCCTAATCAAGGGGTTAACAATCAAGGGTTCAATCAAATGACTATGCAAAATCCTCAAATGGACTTGGTTCTACAAAAATTGACCGAACATGAGAAAATCATGCAAGCATCGACTAGACAAATGCAAGAGTCCAATGATAAGAGATTTTTGACTATGTTGCAAACCCTTAGACCCCAAGGTGCCTTACCATCCAATGCCGAGATTAACCCTCGTGCTAATGTGAGTGCTATCAATACTCGAAGTGGAGCCAATTTAGTGGGACCTTCCATCTCTTCGCCCGAAAAGGAGAGACAAGGCCCGGAGGTCATAATGAGTAATCCTACTCCCCCTCCGGTGATTCCGCCCACTACCACTCCTAGTTCTAGTCCTTCATTGCCGAAAGAGCCTATTCCTACGGTTGTTCAAGAAGCGAGTCCTTCTCCTTCTCAACCTAAGCCTAATATTCCTTATCCATCTAGGTTAGGCAAGACTAAAGTGCTCAACAAAGATGACATTCATGTCTCTAATTTTTTGAAAATGATTTCCAATGTGAATGTTAACGTAAGCCTTATTGAAGCACTTGCTCAAATGCCAAAATTTGTGAAAATGTTTAAAGATTTGCTTAATAAGAAAGAAAAAATGGTTGAGCTCGTTAACACCCGTTTAAATGAGAATTGTTCCGCGGTTCTTCTCAAAGAGCTTCCCGAAAAGCTAGGAGATCCCGGACGATTCGTGTTACCTTGCTCGTTTCCTCAAATCGATGATTGTATGGCTTTAGCGGATCTCGGCGCTAGCATCAATCTTATGCCACTTTCGGTTTGGAAACAATTGTCATTACCCGACCTTGTACCGACTCGTATGACTTTAGAGTTAGCTAATCGAACTCTCGCATACCCCGTTGGTATTGCCGAAGATGTTTTTGTTCGAGTTGGTACATTTACTTTTCCCGTGGACTTTGTCGTCGTCGACTATAAGATGGATCCTCGTATTCCGTTAATACTTGGTAGACCATTCTTAAGGTCCGGAAGAGCCTTAGTTGATGTAGCCGAAGGGGAGTTAATTCTTAGGGTTAGGGATGAACAACAAGTTTTTAAAATGGGAAAAATCACAACTAAATCAAATGGAAAAGAGTCGGTCAATATGATTGATGTTCTTCATTATAATGATGACGAGATTTTTATTAATCCTTTTGGAATTGAAAAATCTAATCAAAATGATTTTGTGATAAACTCATCCCATCCCTTAGAGCCTCAAATTTTTGATACTCCCATTTATGACACCGATAGTGATGACACTTCTTCAAGTGATCACACTATCTTCGGCTTAGACGACTCGTCTTTTGACCCACCCACTTTTGACCCACCCATTTATGATACCTAAATCTTTGATACCTATGATGATGACACTTCTTTAAGTGATCTCATTAATTTTGATGACCTACTCCATGATCTTAATGCACCTCATATCTCTATGAGTGATTCTTCCATGGAGACTCCTTTTGACTTCTATACTCCAATTTTAGAGGTCATGACTATTGAGGAGGATCCTCCACTCTTAGAGATCATACCTACTTTAGAGGTTATTCCATTTGAGGAGGATTTAGATATCTTTCTAAATACCTATTTTCCTCATGAGGAAGAGTTTTCCTATGACTCCGACGATACTTATGTTTTCACATCAAGTTTGGAAGAGGATGACTTTCCCACTATGGATTTTGATGATATTTTGAGCTTAAATGTCGACACCTCTTGCTATTTTCCCATTAAGGAACCGGTGTTTGATCCGGGAATAGAGACTTTTGTGCTTTCATTGCCATACCACCTTACCCTTCCTAGTAAGAGATTTTTGCTTAAGGATACCCCACTTTCCGATGACTTGCGTACCACCTCGGGGTTTATTTCCTTTTGTGATGGAAATTATGTGTTTGACCCGGGTGGATTTTCATGGGGTATGCCTTATATGACTTTGTTTCACCTTTATCATGGAGAGATTTTCCTCCCTTGGAAATCTCGGTTGTTCCATGATTTTCCCATTTGAATGATGACATTCGGGAATTCGAGTCGAGCTAGAGACTCGTGATTAAAAATCAAGCATCGTATAACTAGTGTAGGGGGAGCCAAGTAGGTTGTTTGTGTTGTGATGTTGTGTGCAGGGACATGTGCTTTAATTTTGGTACTTTTGACGAGACCCGTGTTCCCGTGTTACCCATGTACCCGGTTCCTTCGATAAGTTTTTGCTATTGTGATTCTATCTTGTATATAAATAAAACGAATAAATGTAATCACTTTAGTTGTCCTTTCCTTAGCTCGATTTTAAACAACGTACTCAATGTCCTAAGTGTAGGGGAGTTTATTCTCCCACATGCTTAAACATTGAGGACAATGTTTATATTAAGTGTAGGGGGACTTCTATCGAATTTTAGTGGCCTTTTCCATGAATTTGACCCCATTTTACCGAAAAATTTAAAAAAATTTTCAACGTTTTTCAAAT
The DNA here is from genome assembly GCA_025667525.1 of Glebionis coronaria. Taxonomy (NCBI): domain Eukaryota; kingdom Viridiplantae; phylum Streptophyta; class Magnoliopsida; order Asterales; family Asteraceae; genus Glebionis; species Glebionis coronaria. The sequence continues at coordinate 536,656,476 of CM046876.1, forward strand.
TTTTGATCTATTTTGGCCTAGTAGTATTTTTATTTTCTTTCTTTTTATTATCGCATCATAATAATTTCCATTTCAAGAATAAAGTCAAAAATAAAATAAAATAAATAAATAAAATGGTTTAACAAGTTTAGATGTCTTTGATATATTAGGCCCGTCGTGAATATTTTGACTCAACCCGAGTTTACTTATCTAAGTTTACTCTAGCTAGTATCCTTAACCATATGGACCTTAATTGGTTTATTAGGCTAAGCATCCACGAGTCTCATTCCTTGAGATTTTAAATTGTGGAGAACGAGAGATGATAGAGTTAATTATAAGTTCGTTATTCTTTCATTAACTTATGTGAGTTAGTTATGAGCTTTTTCTCCCATCACTTGTTAATAAATATATTTGTAATAAATAAGGTTGTACGATTTGAAAAGTTACTTAGCTTCTAGCACAAGATCGTTTAAAAGTTGCTCGGTATTAATTAGAGTTCATAGCCAAGGCATAACTTATTGAAGCGGGACGCGAATATTGGCTTATCCAAAAAGGCCCTAACAAGGCATGAGGATACCCGAGTCCAAAAAGGCCCTCACAAGGCATGAGGATTCACTTTTTGCTAAAGATCCTAAGATGATGTGAAGATCATTAATCCAAATCAATATGAAGGATCAAGACACACGACGAGAAGCAATTACTCCCCTAAAGATCATGGAGAAGTCTATCCAAAAAGACCCTAACAAGGTATGAGGATAAATAGATCCAAGTCCGAAAAGGAGGCGGATCGTTGTATATCAAAATCCTAAATAAAGAAGAGGATAAATGAAGAAGTCGTGGTCAACGTTTGAAGCATCTTTCACTCCTTATGAAGATGTATACAAAAATGAAGAGAAGACCATAATTTCAAAATCGTCTCTCAAGATTTGAAGTTTGAAGTACAAGCCAAATATCGGTCCGAGAAAGGTCTCAAATCGTGAAACTAGTTATGCCAAGATATGAACTTTTTGAGGTTTCGAGAAGCCGTTTTAAAAGATTTTGTCCTTTAGCTAACTATTGATTAAATCGTCCCACTTTATTTTCGGCCTTAATAAATTATCGAAATAAGTCAAAAATGCATCCTCGTGATCATTCAAGACAAAAATAAAATACAAGAGATACACCGTAGGAATAAGGGGGTCTAAGTGATTAACTAAACCACATGAGCAAGTGTTAGTTATGCTAACTTGTAATAACAATGATCTCGTTTTTAAGCTTGGTATGGGGAACATGAAACTTGAGGGTGATTAATATTCATGACACCAAAGCCCTAATCCAAGTCTTAGATTTCTTTACGACTATTTTCCATCGAATAATTTTCAAGTTAATAAATTGTTATAGCTTTTGTTTCCTTTAAAAGTTTTTATCTTTTCATCGTAGTAGTAGTGGTAATAGTAATAAAGGCCGAGATGGATTAATAATGAGAAAAATGTAACTTTATGCTTTTAAACTATGCATTGCATGGGGTCATTGCAATGGTCAAGTGTAGGGGATTTAATAAGTGTGTAAACACTTATCCTTTTGCCACTAAAATCAAGGAAAAACAAGACCAAAACGTGTAATTAATATCGTAAATGTCGGAATTATGCGTGGTTTGTGTTTTTGTTGTGAAATAGGTACAAAAGATCAAAAAGAAAGAAAACACGGGATTTCACGGTCATTTATCGAAGAAAAAGCCAAAGATAAAGTCAAAGGACCAAAAAGTGCCAAAAGAATGAAGTTTGGAGGACTAAAGACGAAGATTTGATGAAGATTATACAACAAGGACCATTTTTGCCAATCTCCAAAGTCACCCACTAATAAACCACATTGAAGAGCACAAAATTACGAAGCCAACGATCCCGACCTCACGTCATAACTCCTCACGATTTATTTTCTATGAATTTTTTTAAGTTTAATAAGTTTTTAAATTAAATAATTATTTTCTTAATAAATAAATAATATAAATATATATATTTTCGGAAATTAAAAAAAAAAAAAAAGAAAAAAAAAAGAAAGGGTTTTTATAAAAATAACATAAATTTTCGTATTATTATTATTATTATTATTATTATTATTATCACTTTTATTATTATTATTATTATTAGATTTAAGTTCATTTGGATACCAAACTTATCTAAGATATGGGGGGACTCATCCCCACCCTCCATCTCACTACCATCTAATGGTTGAGATTAAATTCCCACTTTATAATGCAGGGGTATTTCGGTCATTTCACCAAATACTATATAAGTCTTTCTTCTTTTCTTTTTTCTCATAAAAACACACACGCCGTTACTTTTTTTTTCTCTCTAGCCCGAACTCATTTATCTCTCTAAGATGTCTCTAACATCATAGATCTATCGTTACGAATCCACGACTAATTCGAAGGGATGATTATGAAACCATCACGAATCCATCAACATGAATCCATCACGATCCATCATCAGGTTAGAGTTTTGTTATTTTAGACTTGATTGGAATAAGCTTATTAATTTATCATCATCATAATTATAAGCTTTTAGTTAGCTTATATTGAACAAAATTGTTTGAATTCATTGTTCTTTTTAAATAAGCTAACTTATTAGGTAATTTATGTGGATAAGTTGGTTTGTTTGAATAAGCTTTTAATTTAGATGAGAGTTATGAAAAAGATTTTGAATTTGATTAGATTTATGAATAAGCTTGTTAATTAGATGATTTGAATTTATTGTGTTGAATTATAAGCTAGCTTATTAGCTTTTTTTTAATGAATTATTATATTATTTGAGTAAGAGAGTTGTGAATAAGCTTATGCTTGTGTGGATAAGCTGTATTACAAGGAACTTTTTATGTTGCTGATGTAGGCTAAATTAATCTTGATGTATCATATATGATACGCCATTTATCATATATGATAGATATATGATATATGATAGGCATATCAAATATGATCCATATGTATCATATATGATGTTTCTGACAAACCACAAGAAAAAACCAAACTTTATAACTAACGTACACAAAATATATTTAATCTCTTCAAACATGTCTTCTATCATGTATAATACTGTATATATATGATATTGTATATTAGATAGGGAATAAAACTCAAAAGTGGCTATGGTAAGTGGCATGGGCTTAAAGTTAAGAATCAAATATGTTTGACAAGGCTCGGTATCAATATCAAATATGTTTGTGGCTTATTATAAGGTTTTATCTATGAACTTATGAATATGCTTATGTTGGTGTAAGGCATTTTAATCAAGTTGTTCATGTAAGTTGAAATAAGCTTGATGTATCACATATGATACCATAGTTATCATACATGATAAGTATATGATATGTTATATATGATAGGTATATCATATATGATACATGAGGCATCATATATGATGTTTCTGACTAACCACAAAAAAACAGAGTTTGATATTGTACATGGCTTTTTATAATTTTGACCTATTGTTTATTTTTTTATACTTGTTTGCTACATAATTCAGTTGTCGATAAAATAATACCTGGTATGTTATTTTTTCTCTTCTATAAATGCAGACTATGCGAACACAACAAATAACAAGTATGAACATTACAATTGCTCAGTTGAAGCAAAGCATGAAGACGTGCACGCGTATGTGTAAGGATAAAATGAAGTCGCCGTCGTGGACAGGATGATGTCTTGCAAAAGAAAAGTATATTTGGTTGAAAATGAAGAAGAATTGATTGAAGAAGAAGAATAGTAGTTTCAATAATAAGATGTTTCGGTAGTAATTCTGAATTCAATAGACTCTTTTATTTTTGTATCTTATGTGAATAAGTGTTTTAATTATAACTGGTTATATTTTATTTGAACAAGTGTTTTATCATTATTTGTATGGTCTTAAATAACACTATTTTTTATTTTCTGAACAAGTGTTTAATCATTGATTCAATAGGTTGCTTGTTTTAATCATGAATTTATTAGAACCTTTGTTTAATATGCAAAAAATTTTGTAGTTCATATATGATAATGTGTTATCATATATGATACTTACAGAAAAGTATTTTTTTTATTTTCTGAAAAGTGTTTAAGAATGAATATAACACTCTCTGTTTAATCTGTGATATTTTTTTCTTGAGTATCATATATGATACTACATTATCATATATGATAATGAAGTAACATATATGGCACAACTTAAGAGTTACATGTATTGTCATATATGATTTTAAAAAAAGATAAGACTATGCTTCAAGAATATGATAAAAACTTTAACAAAATAACAACATTATCCAAAAATTACATTTACATATGTTTTGTCATTTTCATATTCAGCGAAAATGACAATTATTGAGTAGCGTTACAAAGTTAAACTAATACATCACCATACATAAATTACTAAGAAATTAAGTATTCAAATGTTTGAAACAATGAATGTTGATCTCAGTCATCAATATTTTTCTTGCAAACTTGGCGCTCTTCTTTCATGCACATGATCTTGTTATTTCAGTCCGGAATCCGATGTTCTACTTCTTGGCCTTGAGATGATTGAGTTCTTCAAAATGCTTTAAAAAAGCTTCCACTACATAAATGAAAAGACTTAGTTTTAGTTTCAACCAGATTATCATATATGATATATTACAGAAGTTGAATTTCAACCAGAGTATCATATATGATAATATACACAAAACTAACTTTTAATTACCCACCAGGAGATAACATACTTGCTTGTATTTGTTTTCAAGCACATTATCGTATTATCATATATGATACATCCATATATGATATATGATATATTTATCATATATGATATATGGAGGTATCATATATGATACATCTGTTCAACGTAGCGTACAACTTCAACACAACTCTCCTAATAAGCTATTCACATAACTCGCCTTATGCTTATATTACAGTTTCAAAAAACTCTATTTATAAGCTTATTCACATAACTCTATTCAAATTTGTAAGCTTATTCATATAACTATCATAATAAGCTTATTTACATAAACCTTCAGTATAACACATCATATAAGCTTATTTATAACACATCAAATAAGCTAACACATTCATAATCACATCAAAATAGGCTAAAAAGAATAAATTGATAAGCTAAAAAAAGTTATCATCTTATTCCTACCAAATCTGAACTTGTATATAAATTCAAGTCATATAAGCTTAAAAACAAGCTTATTTACATCAAATAAGCTAAAAAAAGATACAGATCATAATCATATTACCTTATGTTAATCAATTTTCGAAAGAGATGATTGAATACAAAGTAAATGATGATATAATATATCGAAGATAAATCAAATTCGTGATTTAGATCGAGGGTGGTGGATTTGAAGATGTGTTAATGTGTGTTTTTTGTGTGTGTGTAATTTGATTTTTTAAGATCTAAGAAAAAAGAAGAAAGACGGAGATGATGTATTTTGGAGGTGAGGTAGGTGGGATGTGAAAAGACCAAATTGCCCTTCCGCTTTTTTTTAATAAAAGTGGGGTTTAATCTCAGCCATTAATCTTTGTTAGATGGAAGGTGGGAATTGGTCCCTTTGTATCCTAGAGATACAAGGTATCTAAAATAACTTTTCTCTTATTATTATTATTATTATTAATAACTAGTTCAAAAATAAAAGAAAAGTTATTTTATTAACCTATCAGTCCAATATCCCTATCATGACCCATCACCTGTGCCTTTTTGAACCCCAACTCAACCCAATAATTACTCCCAGTCAAACCAAACAGTATCTTCCCTCCTATTTTTCAGGTTACTATTCACCCATCTTCCCCAAATTTACCCAGGGACGATTTTTACTTAAACGATGGTAATTCCCCAATTAAATGATAACAAAGCATTACAAGACATCCAATGAGCAAACCCCAGCTGTCAAAGAACCCATTCAGCAATCACATGGTGTCAATTGCCAAGCTGGCAATCCGAAGTTATAAAGAAAGAAACACAGCCTTGATTGAATTTTACAAAGAAACCTTTGTAAAAAAAACACAAGTGTCCCATCATTCCTTGCCAGCCTGGCAATCCAAGTGAAGAAAGAGAAAACCCAAGATGATCATACTGTTCAGATTTGTGCTTCAATATGAAGCAATATCCAATGGACGAAATTGAAACCCTTGGAGAGAGAAACTCACCCCAAAGGCTCATCTTCAGCTATAAATAGGGCTTAGTTTTTCATTAATTCTAATGTAATTTTTCCTTAGTCTAAATTATGTTATTTTCATTTTTTTTGTAATGTTCTCTTTTAATTCAGTTTAATAAAAGTTCTTAATTCCAGTTTTAATTCATGTTATTTACTTTCTGCTTTTAAATCTCATACCTATTTTACTTTGTGTTTCAATCTGTCATTAAGTTATAAGCTAATATAAGTCGTTTTCAAATTTCATAATTAGTCTCTCATAAGCTTGTAGAAGCCTATGTGAGGCTTTGTTTTTTAAATACTAAGGAAAAGTCTACTGCTCTAAAATTCATCAAAAGTAAATGTTCATCGTCTTTGATTCTGAAAGTTACTGTTCCTGCTGGTGACGTTGTGTTCGTGATAGATTATCGAGTTCCTGAAGGTGTTAATATAGTTTGTGGTTATGTTTTGAGCATTGTCTTCATCAACGGAGGCCTGGAATCAAGTATACTCGTATTTTTCATTTTCCGCATAATTTTTGGATCTTAATTGCTATAATTTGTATCTGCTGTGCTAGGTGCTTAAATTCTGTTTATTCCTAGTTCATTTGATTAGTTTGAGTTCTTTAGATATCTATTTTAGCTTATTAGTCTTTAGATCATCTTTTCTCTTTGTTAAACTTGCTGATATAGCATATAGGTGTGTTTGGTTAAGCTGTTTGTGTTAAGAGGCGTTATAGCTGATGTCTAGATACACTTGTCCTCTCATTTGCAGTATAAAACTAGCACTATTCAGTGTTCAGAAGTCTAACTCCAAGGTCAAAAAGGCAAACGGTGATAAAAAAGTTTGGGTCTAAATTTCTGCCTAAACAACCATTTTCATCTTCACTTTTCTCTTTGCTCAATAGGATTTAGGATTAGTGCTTTAGTGTTCTGAGTAGCTAGTACTAGTGGCTTTAAGAAGTTAGTTAATATTTCTAGCTAGAGATTATTAGATAAGTCACAAATCGGCCTCAAATATAGCTTATCACAACTGATGTTATAATTAGTTTCTGAATTTAATTCTTTGTTTAGCTTATTAGGCATTTGTAGTTCGTGTTCCTTTTCAAAAGTTGCTCATTCTCAGTCCTTTAGTCGATAAAAGTCACAAGGTAGCTTTTTGCTTAAAGTCAATTTTGGTCAAACTCGTCCAATAAGCTCGATTTAGCTTATTCTGTCATACTGCTTATCTAGGTGATGTTAGAACTTGAAATAAGTTTTGATCTCTTTTTTTCTCAGCCCATAAGTAATTGTGGAACAGTTCACGTCATTTGCTTAAGCCTAGATACGTTTTTCAAACTTTTGTACTTTTTCAAAAATTCGAATAAGCACTTAGAGCTTATCTTATGAGCCCAAATTAATTTTACATAGCTTATTTTCGATAAGGAACATATAGAAACGATAACGAGCTTATTTCGTCCATTAAAACTCGAGTTCTAGCTCATTATATTACACCAGCCCGTTTTTAGCTTTAGGAGTTCGAATATTGCATTTTGATCCCCCAATTCACATACAGTTTACATTTTTAGTTAATTGCAACATTGGTCCCCTATTTTCTGCATGTTTTCACCACCTGCGTATATAAGAAGGAAGAGGCTACGTTTATTTTAAATTGCTGTTGGGCTTTGAACATTGTTGGGCTTATCTCTTCATATAGGCTACGTTTTTTTATAATAGAAAAGCTATTTTGATTACATTTCATGCATTTCATTCTATTTTCATTTTATTTCATTTTAGTTTTAAATAATCAGATTTTTAGTTTTAATATAAAAAGGTTTTAATTAATAAATATAAACAATATTAAAAGTATAAAAATTAGTTTTTACATTTTTAGAATAAATTTAGCATTTACATTTTTAGATTAATTTTGCATTCTCATTTTTAGCATTTTTATGTTTTGCATTTGTACTTTTATTTTTGTTTAGCATTTTAATAATTCGCATTTACATTTTAATTGTGCATTTTAATATTTTTACTTGCGGTATTTGCACTTTGTTTTAGATTAGTAAGTATTTACGTAGTAATAGTATTATTTTTATCTTTTTGCTTGCTTTGTGCTTAAATAGAAATAGATCTCCAAACAAGTATTATAACCAAAAACAATTAATCTCTACGTTAAAGTTGAAAATCAATTCGAGTCGAGTCGAGGAAAACGAACTTAATTGCCTAAAAAGAGTTTGCAAAAACCATAGTTTCAAACCTCAAGGACTTTATATCTTCAACACAAGCAGCAAACAAACTCAACCAAAGGCTTAGAATCCTTCTCAGGCTTGGTGTCAACAAGCTTGAAAGAACTCAAGGCTTAAGGCTAAGGGTTAGTACACAAAATAAGCCAAAACAGAACCTAGGATTTCAAGGTTTTCAAACCTTAAAAACCTAATGAAACAAGACGTGCCTTAACCACAAGATTAAGGTAGGCCTTAACAATCAAATGGAACTCAGAATTAGGCTACTCAAACACCAAACTTTTAACTAAATCAAAAAGAGATTTCAAATTTCTGAAATTCAAATTTTATTAAGCTTAAAAAGGAATTACAAAGATTAATAGCCTAAAACTGGAACAAAGGGACTCTCACATGTTAAGGTCTCCTTTTATAGGCAAATGCCTGGCTAAACACTATTCACAAACCCTAGAAGTGAAATTCCCTAAATGCCCTAAGTCTTCTAGACGTTTTCTTGGTGTGAGCTGTCCAAAGTGATCAAGAACGTTCATTTTAGCTTTAGGATGAAGCTAAGGTCCTTGGCTGTTGATTTTGCCATGTCATTTTACTTGAAGGCTAAGTTGTGTTTTCATTGGTTAAGGAGGTTGAGTGTGGGGTCCAGGGAGTAGTGGGAGTGAGGGTTTTATGTGTGGGATGAGATTCTGCATGTGTGAATCACACGTGGGTATGGGTAATTTTGATTTACCCTTTGTTTTGTAAAAGTAAATTCTGGGTGGAAGAACATGAATAGTGCCACGTTTGATCCGATTTCTTAGGGAGAAAGGTGTTTGGCGCGTGTTTAGGGGTTTAAACTTCCAAAATTGGCAGCCTTGGTCCTTTTCTTTCTTTCTCTTGTCTTTTGTGTTTAAAAACCCATCAGCGTCCATTTCCTTTGTATCAACGTTTCACACTTTGTCATTTTTGGCACAAACTTTTCCAAAAAGTGTTTCAAGGGTTGTTTTTGGCACTTTTGAATATTTCAAGGGCTGATCTTGGACATTCTTGATCTTCAAAGGTCTTCAATGTATCTTTATATTCATGAGGGACCATTGTTGGCAATTTAGATTTGTTGAGGGACTAATCTTGCCATTTCTTCAAAGTTGAAGGACCTTTTGTGTAATTTTGACAAACTTAAGGGACCAAACTTGTAATTATTAATATACAAGGGTTTTAAGTGTCATTTCTTCAATAAATGAGGATCAATCTTGTTTGTCTTCAAGTCTTCAAGGGTATTTGTTGAGAATTCCATGATTAGGGCCCGGTTCTTTGTACAGCTTCGTTCCTCGTGTCCGTTTTTCCTTGTAACTTGTGATCTTTTGTCTTTTTCACGATATCCATACCTAAATTACACAAGTAAACAAACACAAGCATATATATGGTATTTTATGACATTTTTATGCATTTAAAGCCCGAAAAGAATGATGAGATCATGTATAAATGCCATCTCATCATTTATAATTTTTGGATTTTTAATATTATTTTAATATTATTTTTCAAATTTCACATTTTTGCACTTTTTATATTTTTCTTAGCTTAAATACATTAAAATATGATTTTTGCAACTCTTAGATTAATTTTATCATCTTTAGATTAATTTTTATAATTATTTTAAGTTTTAATAGTTTTTAAATCATTTTAAATAGTTTTTATTAGTTTAAAAATTTATAAAAATAGTTTTTAATCTTTTTAGGTCATTTTAGAGGTTTACCAATTGAAAAATCTTTATTTGGGCTTTTTGATAATCAATTTGATTTTTAGGGCTTTAATTAGCATTTAAAAATTAAATATTTAATTAATTAAAAGGTTTCAAAAAGTTTTAATCATTGGTAAACTCTTAGTTTATTTAATTTGATTTTTGGTGAATTTTTGGTAATTTTTAGAATTAATTTTTATTTTTGTACTTTTTACAGTTTTACGTGTAGTCGTAGTAGTAATTAATTTCACGTCTTCGTCATCCTCTTTTCTCATCCCCTTCTAGCCAATATTAATCTCAAATCTTGCTACATCTTATTCACACACATATTGTTGGGTCAAAAAGTTAATGTGGCAGAAACTCAAAAACGAAGAAAACATGAAGATATTGTCTAAGCGTTGTCAAGAGCAATCCAAGGGTTGACAAGAGCAAACTAAGCGTTGATGGCTCAAGAGTTGTCATGTGCAATCTAAGCATTGTCACATGCAATTCAAGAGTTGACAGAAACGTAGACAAGAAGCCTATGGAAGGTTTCTATTTAGATATATATGCAGGATATATTCTGTATATGTTTATCTAAATAGAAGATTTACATGTTTATTTAATTTTATCTCTTGTAAACCCTAATCCTTACACTATAAAAGGAACCAAGGGTCTTAGGTTTTATTCATAACTCATATTCACAATGTAAACCTAAAAGCGTGTGTCGACTAGGTGTGGGATTCAATGTATACACACCTAGTGGTTGTTTAATATAATGAACAATCCATTTGTTTTAATTCATGTTCTTTGTGCCTAAACACCTTGTTAAACGTGTTTCATTCTATTCCGCCTTGATTCAATCAAGTGAATGAGATTCGTTCCTAGTAGCTTAAAAGATTCGAGGAAACTTAGGTTTCCACAATTGGTATCAGAGCCTCGTGGCTCGTGATGCTAGGACCAACAAGGTGTTCGTGTATCGAGAAGAGAAGAAAAATCCGTCTAGGGGTTTTCTGGACGTTTTTGTGTGCATCAGTATTCAGAAGGTCATAACTTTTGATTCAACCGTTGGATCGTCACGAAATTTCTTGTGTGTGTTCTATACACATATATCTAGACATCCACCGGAGGGATGTCAAGTTCTATCCCGAAGAAAAAGTTATTAAGCGTCAAAGTCAGCAGTGAGTGAATGCAGTTTTCTATAAACAGCCATGTTCAAAACACGTTTTCTCCTTCGTTAACCGTTAGATCTTCGTGATTTTTGAACTGTAGATTCTTGGCACTTGTGTCTAGAATCTCACCAAAGGGATTTTTGATCTGAGCTCTAATGAATAAGTTATTTAGCATCGAAGTTTACTGTTTAAGGTATTAATATTCTTGCTTTTTCACATAAAATCATGACCTAGGGTTCCTCAAACCCTAGATCGACATAAAAAGCAGAATGTTATGAGGTTGTGGCTGTTGTGATTCAAGTTAATTCGTCATGGCTATGATGTTAGGGTTTATGGTGAAACCCTAAATTCGTCTTTGTTAAAACCCTAGATCTAGTTAAGTATGTACAAGAACATGTCACGTCAAAGCTGCTAAGAAAAAGTCATCAGGTTTGTAGTGATTAGTAGACAGAGAAGGACGAACAGTAGCAGACACTTTTAATGGTTAAGGTTTTTGTATTTAGATGCTACTGTTGGTGTGCCGTGTATTAAAGAAGCAGCAATAGGTCTATGTGTTGATCACGTGGGTTGAAGTGTCCAAAAAGAAAAGTATATATGAACTTATATGGGACAGTTTTGGATCGCAGATTGACAAAAGGTTATATAAACAGATAGAGACGAATTGGTTTGCAGCCTGCTGTGGTCCCAAGGATAAAAGTGTTCGAATTTTTACATGATTTATTCTGTTTGTCAAAGTAAATCAACAAAAAGACGTATGGTCCCAGCTATTTTTTGTGTGGTACGGTGGTATGATATAGACGTGTGTTATTTTTTTAAAGAAAAAGATGTCATAAAAGCTGCTGCCAGAAAGACATCACGTGAAGTTTTTGATGCAGTCAGAATATAAAGAATTTTTGGTCAACAAAGTTGTGCTGTGATTGGTTGAGATATAATGACGTGATGATTTTTATTCCAAGGTAATGTAAAGTGATCACATGGGACCACCAAGCAGATCTGTGTTCACACGACAAACAAAGAAAATAGCGACATATAGGCTTACTATTTGCAACATGGGAAGCAAAGCAAGGGTATATAGGCTTATTATATTCACGTGAGATGAGAAAGGGACGTGCTATATGGGATTAAAGAAGTAGTCATGTGGTCTCCACATCAAGGTAATGTTTTTAGCCACTTAGAGTGTTGGACGCTGACAAAGTTTATGGTTGACGCTGAAGTTTGTAATTTTGACACTGACAAGAATAAGTCGAACGCTGACAGAGAGCGTTGACATGAGTTGTCCGAGAAACGCTTGCTCAAGCGTTGATAGGTTTTGTCCGATATCTGACAATGCATGTGACTAAGATATTGGACAATGAAGGTTCTCGGATAACAAAAGAATGGCTGCTGTTGAGAAAATTGATACGTTTTTAGCACACAAAAAGGAGGAATTTACACACGAAGGTACATGGAATCTCCGTTTTTATATAGAATATCATGTTGATATTTATGGCTCGGATATTTTTAAAAGGGATTAATGATCTTAAAGCGAGTTAGCAATTATTCGTGGGAATTTGATGGATATTTAAACTATGTAATCAGGATAGCCTTGCGAAAGAGTTATCCAATCAAGGACTTTTACATATGGTATGAAGATGTTATTTCATTAAATTCGTCATGAAGAGGTGTTGGATTAAGGGGAAGAATTCTTATGGTAAGTTTGATGTTTAAAGAAGATTTTCGCGAGTTTGTGTTTTATCATATCTTTAAATCATGGAGGGATACCATTGGTTTGAAGATAACTTGTTCGTGCTTTACATGGTTGGTGATGAAGACTTGTCATAACACTTGAAGGAGTTACATTATCGTGCTCAGTGTCTCACAAAGGGTGAGAATATTGACAAGGGATCGAGGTCTACTTATACTTGGTAGAGTATAAGTTCTTTATCACATAGATAGTACAAGACATGGAACACAAGCTTGGGTTATTCTACTTCTACATCAAGATTACTTTATTTATTTTTCTTCAAGATCATTACATAGAGCTACATTTGGAGACTCTTCAAGATTGCATACATTGTTTACTTCCCTGTTGATGTGACAAAAAGGGGAAGACATACATGCTACAATTAAGGGGAAGCAATCTGAAGATCATGTACAACTTACAAGAGATACACATAGAGTTTTGCCAACATCAACTAGGGGAAGATTGTTGGGTCAAAAAGTTGATGTGGCAGAAACTCAAAAACGAAGAAAACATGAAGATATTGTCTAAGCGTTGTCAAGAGCAATCCAAGCGTTGACAAGAGCAAACTAAGCGTTGATGGCTCAAGAGTTGTCATGGGCAATCTAAGCATTGTCACATGCAATTCAAGAGTTGACAGAAACGTAGACAAGAAGCGTATGGAAGCTTCTATTTGGATATATATGCAGGATATATTCTGTATATGTTTATCTAAATAGAAGATTTACATGTTTATTTGATTTTATCTCTTGTAAACCCTAATCCTTACACTATAAAAGGAACCAAGGGTCTTAGGTTTTATTCATAACTCATATTCATAATGTAAACCTAAAAGCGTGTGCCGACTAGGTGTGGGATTCAATGTATACACACCTAGTGGTTGTTTGTTATTAATATAATGAACAATCCATTTGTTTTAATTCATGTTATTTGTGCCTAAACACCTTGTTAAACGTGTTTCATTCTATTCCGCCTTGATTCAATCAAGTGAATGAGATTCGTTCCTAGTAGCTTAAAAGATTCGAGGAAACTTAGGTTTCCACACATATACCTCCTTGGGAAACGAACTTTGAACTTTCACTTAGGGTTATTTGTACACGGTTTTCCTAAACCGTCGTGCTTAATACTTTCCCTATTTTGGTACTCTTTTCCTAAAGGGTATACAAAAATACTACAATCATTTTTGGCGCCGCTGCCGGGGAGGTGTGTCGTGATTAATTTGTCTTGTTGTTTTTAATATTAACCATAAATAGTATTTGTATTAGTAGAAATCTACTAATACGTATTATCGGTTTTATTGGTTTTTTTTTGTGAAATTATTATTACTATATTGTATTAAGTATCACAATCAATACAAAATATCTCCAAAAGTGTGAAAACACAACCTTAATTGGGATTTGATCTCCTAATTATTGTATTCGAATCTCAAACAAAAAGAAAAAGGCAAAAATAGATAAATACTTTCGTGAAGCTCGATTTTGAAAAATACAAACTATAAGGTGGGTATAAGGCGGGTATTATAAAATATACCCTAAGGAAAAAGGCTCTTAAGTGCTTCGCGCCGCCTCGTTTCCCCGCTTGCTTGTGAGTATTTTGAGATTGAAGGCTAATCGAGGGTTTTGCCGCCCAAAGTATTATTACGTATAATATATTTGCTTGGTTTCTTTGTGATTAAACCCTCTTGAACAAATTGGTTTTCACCAAAGTTCTAAAGTCATTCGAAGGCGTTCACTCCACGTGATCGTTTTCATTCCTTTGAGGCTTCTTTAATCAAGAGTTTGATTCGAGGAGAGATTTGGTAGATTGTTGTCTACGAAGATACACCAAAATCCAAAAAAAAAAATTAAAAACAATCAAAAACACAAAAAAATTGAAAATTCACAAAACACCCAAAAAGAATCTTCTTTGCTCACCTCCCATTCTTCGTGAAGTTTATGATCACTCGTAATCAAGCAAAACGAGCTCGTAAACGACTTCAAAAGCAAGCAAATCAAGAGACGTTGATTGAAGAACAAACTCCAATTGTTGAACCTATTGTAGAACAAGAAGTCGTCATGGCTAATCGTACTATGATGGAGTTGCTTCAAGCACCCACCGAGGGTTTTGGAGAGGCCATTGTGATTACCGCTATCCTTGCGGAGAATTTTGAGATTAAGACGGGTTTAATGTCAATGTTGCAAGCTAATAAGTTTAGAGGTCATGAGAAAGACAACCCGCATTATCACATTAGGAATTTTAATCGTCTCACCGCAACTAGCAAGTTTAAGGATGTTCCACATGACACCATTAAGATGATGTTGTTTCCATACTCGTTAGATGGACCCGCAAAAATTTGGCTTGAGAAAGAACCGCCAAATTCAATTTTGACATGGGGTGATCTCGTTTCTAAGTTTGTGAACAAATTTTTTCCACCATCTAAAACAACACATTTGAAAAATGAGATTTCAAGATTTGTTCAAAGAAATAATGAAAGTTTTTCAATGGCATGGGAACGCTTTAAAGAAATGTTACATGAATGTCCACACCATGATTTTTCGGAATTGCATCAAATTGATACTTTTTATAATGGGCTTAATGATCATGAACGAGATTACTTGAATGCCGCCGCGGGTGGTAATTTTTTGTGCAAAACGACCGATGAAGCTTTAAAGATTATCGAGAATAGATCTAAGGTTTATAGCCCTCGTAACACACCGAGTGTTGCTAAATTTGGGTTTGTCATCGTCGTCATCATCTCGTAGCATTAATGCCTTACATGATGAAGCTAATGAGGAAAATCGGTTTTTCGATAGATTTGCTAATCTTATGACTCATTGGAAAGCTCAAGAGGCTTTGAATTCCGCTTCGGTTAAAGCCCTTGAAAAGAGTTGTTTGTCTTGTGATGGAGCTCATGATCTTTCCGAGTGCATTACCGCCGGTGGTAACACTTCGAGTGCTTACGTAGCAACAGGAACTTACAACCAAAACGGCCAAGGTTCCCGCCCAAATCAAGCTCCACCAAATCAAAATGCTAATAACTATCGAAACAACAACCAAGGTGGTAATTATCAAGGCAATTCACGTAACTACAACAAAGGGAATTATCAAAGTGGGAATGGACAAGTCACTAATCAAAACCAAAACCGTGATTTTCAAAACACTACACAAGGTTTTCATAATGCTCACACTAAAAATCTTCAAGGAGAATTTTTGGATTATGCTAAAGCAAATGATGCTAAATTTGATAACATGCAACGTGAGATGATTAGCTTAAGATCCGAGTTGAAAAACGAGCTTAAAAACGAACTTGCTAATGAACTTAAAACTCATGCAAATAAAATGGAAGGAAATGTTCAACGTCTTCAACAAAATCAACAAAAGATGGAACAAGGACAACATGAGATTAAGCAAGAATTGTTAAAATCGGATTTAAGGCAATCAAAATTTGAGGACCGAATGGCAAAAATGTTTGAAGCAATCATGTGTAAACCCTCTTCCTCAGGTGGTCTTCCTAGTGATACCATTGCAAACCCGAAGGGAGAAATGAAGGTTATTACTACTCGTAGTGGTAAAACTTTCAAAGAACCAATCTCTCGTCCAAGTACTTCTACGGAGAAGGAAATCGAGAAAGTGTTGGGAATAAATTAAGGCCAGATCACTTGAACGCTGACAAGAACAACTCAAGCGTTGACAAGAGCAAAGTGAGCGCTGACAGCTTAAGCGTTGACAAGTTAAAGTCAAGCGTTGACAGATTGAAGACAAGCACTGATGGAAGATGTGAGCTACACATTTATTATGTTCTAGAATACTTCTAGTAAGGATAGAAACGACAATGTATTTTCTATGTTTATCTTTACCTAGAATAGTTGATACGTAGCTTATTGTACAAGGCTTCTTAGTCTATAAAAGAAGGCCTTTAGGTTAATGTTTAGTATCAAGTTATATATAAGTTTCCATTCGTAAACATCTTTCATTGTAAGCAAGTTCGACATTCATAATCAAAGTGAAAGTTTTGTTTACATCTTGTGTTCTTGTTTAAGTATTAAATTCCGCATAATACTTAGATTCACAAAGCATATAACAAAGGTTTCTCTACGTGTTATACTTGATCTAATCTCGTATACACAAAGCTAATCGATCTAAGTTTGGGATCAACAAGTGGTATTAGAGCTTGTTGAGGAACTTTTGATCTTTGAAGAACACCAGAACGATATACGAACACCAAAACCCTAATTTTCTCAAAACCCTAAAAACATCATGTCTGAAGCGATAAATTCCTCCTCCTCATCCTTACCAAACATCAAGATTCCCATGCTTGATGCAACCAACTTTGACTTATGGAGGTTCAACTTTGAACAATATCTGGGGATCTTTGACTACACACTCTGGGACATTATTGAATATGGGAACTCATTCAATAAGGCTCAAAAGATTCAGGATGCCATTACGGTAAGATCAGCTGTTGAAGGATGTCCTGATGAAGATAAGAAAGAAAAACCTGGAGATGGTAGAGCTGTAAGTGCTGAAGATATTGCAAAGAAAAGGGCTGACATGAAAGCCCTAAATATTCTGAAAGTCTCTTTGGGACAAGAAAATCAGCACAAATATAGAAGCTATGAATCTGCTAAGGATCTTTGGGAAGCAATTGAAGTTGCATATGGTGGTAATGCAGAAACTAAGGAAGAAAAGAAAAAGCAACTTCTGCATGATTATGCTGTCTTCAAAGCTCAACCCAATGAGAAACTGAGCAGTGTGAGAAGCAGATTGCTTGACATCACAAGCAAGTTGTCCTTCATGGGGACACAAGTTGGTGATATTGACACCAATGCTACTTTTCTGAAAAGTCTTGGTGAGACATGGAAGATTGAGGCAAGATCTATTCTTGCCAATAATACTTACAAGAGCTATTCGTTTGATGACATCTACAACAAACTAAGACTGTTGGAAGATGAAACTCTTTCAAGCAAAGCTAGCACCAGCAACATGGCCTTCTTCTCTCATAGTGAAGGTCAATTCAATCAGAAGGACTCTTTTATGCATCCAGTTACTGGATCATCATTTGTCAGCGCTGGAACAAGTCCTGTCAACGTCTCCTTTTCAGACGCTGACACATTCATGAATGACTCCCCAAGAGTTAAACCTGCTGGTTTGGATTTGGATACTGTTTGTGCTTACATTGCTTCTTTGCCCAATGGTTCAGTGATTACATATGAGGACCTTGAGCAGATAAGTGATGAACACTTGGAAGAGATGGACATCAAGTGGAACATGGCTCTTGCTAGTATAAGAGCAAATAGGTGGAATAGAAGGTTCAAGAAGAAGATGACCTTCAATGCTAAAGACACTGCTGGATTTGATAAATCCAAAGTTGAGTGCTACAACTGTCATCGCATGGGGCACTTCATGAGGGAATGCAGATCTCCTAGAAGATCTGATGCTGGTAAACCCTCAAGTCAGGTTGTTAAAGCTCAAGACTCCAAAGCCATGGTTGCAGTTCAAGGAATTGATGGTACTGGATGGGATTGGAGCTATCTGGCTAAGGATGCTGAAGAGGACAAAGCTTTGATTGCTGATATTGAAGAAGAAGAGCATGTTGAATATGCTCTCATGGCACACTCCTCCTCTTCATTTGATAATGAGGTATATGATGATGCTTTCTGTAGCAAAGGTTGTAGGTTAAACACTGACAGACTTAACAAAGAGGTGTTAAAACTAAAAGAGGATATGAGCACTGAAAGGTGTAAATTATCCAATTACCAACTAGCTCTTACTGAAACTGAGAAAACCGTTTCTGAATACAAGAAAATGGAATTTGATTTAAAAGATAAGATAAATATCTTAAAATATGAGCTAGAGGGTAGTATGGATATTAGAAATATCATGTCAAAGGTCAATAAAGACCTACAGGCTAAGTTAGATGAGGCCATTAAGAATAAAGATAATGTTGACCTCAAGATTCAAAGATTTGATAGAGCCACCCAAGCCCTAGGAGACTGTGTAGCTAAACAAAGAGATCCTAAGGATATGACTGGGCTTGGGATGAATGAGAATGATTACTCTCTGGTTCCACCACCAGCTGGTGACTTCTATGGTGTCCTTAGAAAGGATTTATCTTGGACTGGTATACCAGAATGCCAAGAAGAGGAGTTCATTCCTCCACCAAGAGTTGTCACCCCAGTAGAAGAGTATCAACAAAAACTGACTGACCTAAATGAGTGGAAGAAAGCTAACCCTACTTTATTTGTTAAGGGAGGTTTACTATGTGAAAGTCCCAATGAATCTCCACCCATTAAGGTTACTCACCCAGTTACTGGTGAAGCTGTTGACCTAGGCTCCAACACTGTTAGAAGACCTACCATTAAATATGCAGAGATGTATAGGAATAATAGGTCACCCAAGAGCCAAGTTAACAATCATGGAACAGGTTTCTTTACTTCTAGACCTAAGAATGTGTCTAAGAAAGCCTGTTATACTTGTGGTAGCTTTTCACATTTGGCATACAAGTGTGTCAACGCTCCCAAAGCCAGCGCTGATAGGAATAATTTCAGCGCTGATAGGAAGAAAGTCAACGTTGTTAGGAAGTCAAACGTTGTCAGACCCAGACCTTGTGTACAGCAAAGTCCACAAGTGATTAGACCAGCCCCATTCTTTTCTAGAAGGTCTAACACTCATGGACAAAGACCTTTTTAAAAGACAAATACCTGGTCAAATAGGCAATGGGTTCATGTAGCAAACCCTAGGTTCAACGCTGACAAGGGTAATTTCAGCGTTGACAGGACAAAATCCAACGCTGACAGAAACGTGACCAGACCTAAGTATTTGCAGCCACAAGGTAAGGGGTCTAAAGCTTCTTCAAGCTTAACATGGAGACCCAAGAAAGATCAAAACCCTAATAATAATGGAATTTCAATGACTTGCAACAGGTTTAATTACATTTCAAAAGTCATTACAAAACCAATTGGGGTTAACTGGGTATTTCATCCTAAAAGGGATGAGAATGGGGTTGTTATGAGAACTAAGTCTGTTCTTATTGAACAACCAGATGAATCCAAGTCTTCTGAGACTTGGGTTCCCAAAGAAAACTACTTTGTTTTCTTTATGTGCAGGGCATTCAAAAGCAGATCAATGATTATGGATATTGGGATAGTGGATGCTCAAGGCACATGACAGGAAAGGAAGACTATCTGACGAACTTCACTCCTATTCAAGATGGTGATAAGGTATACTTTGGAGGGGGCTACGGCACCATCACAGGCAAAGGAACCCTTCTCACCAATAATCTACGTTTTGAGAACGTCTTCCTGGTAAAAGAACTGGATTATAATCTGTTTAGTGTATCACAAGTGTGTGATAACAAAAATAAGGTTCTTTTCACTGATACTGAGTGTTTGGTGTTAAGCAAGGATTTTAAGATCCCTGATGAGAAGTACATTGAGTATAGAACACCTAGGCATAAGGACATATATAATGTGAATTTAAATGGAATTAAAGTGAATGCAAATATGTCTTGTTTTTATGCTAAGGCCTCAGTAGATGAAAGTAATTTGTGGCACAGGAGACTAGGGCACATAAACTTTAAAAATATAAATAGACTTGTGAGGCTTGGTTTAGTTGATGGTTTGCCTGAGAAGGCCTTCCACAATGACCACTCTTGTGTTGCATGTCTAAAAGGCAAGCAGCACAAGGTCTCATTCAAGTCCAAACAGGTGCATACTAGTTCCAGACCTCTTCATATGCTTCACATGGACCTCTTTGGTCCAACTAATATAGAAAGTTTGAATGGCAAGTCATATTGTTTTGTTGTCACTGATGACTTTTCTAGGTTTACTTGGACATTCTTTCTAGCTATGAAGAGTGACACAACTGATGTTCTTATTGAATTTATCACTCAAATTGAGAAAAGGTCTGGCAATGAGGTTAAGATGCTTAGAAGTGATAATGGTGGAGAATTTAGGAACAAGAAGCTAGATGATTTTTGTGCCAGGAAGGGAATTACTAGGCAGTTTAGTATTGCTAGAACCCCACAACAAAATGGGGTTGCTGAAAGGAAGAATAGAACCCTAATTGAAGCAGCCAGAACAATGTTGGCTGATGCTCACTTTCCCATAGCCTTTTGGGCTGAGGCTGTGAATACAGCATGCTATGTGCAAAATAGAGCATTGGTTAACAAAATTCAGAACAAGACACCTTATGAGTTACTTTGGGGAAGAAAACCTAATATTGGTTTTCTCAGACCTTTTGGATGTCATGTAGTAGTCTTAGACACTAGTGATGCCTTAGGGAAATTTAGTGCAAAAGGTGATGAAGGTTACTTCATGGGGTATTCAGTGCAGAGCAAGGGTTATAGGGTTTATCTTAAGGAGGACAAGCGTATTGTTGAAAGAGTACATGTTAGGTTCTTAGAGAATAAACCTAGTGATCCTGAAAGTGGTCCTAATTGGTTGTTTGATTTGGAACCCTTATCTAGAACTTTAAATTATATGCCTGTCACTAATCCAGACATTGTGAAGGTAACTTCAAATGTTGTGGAGGAACAAGTTGTTCATGTTTCAGGTACACAGGTTGACGAGAGGGTTGGATCACAAGCAGAAAAGGCATCTCCTACATTTGAATATGTCACAATTCCCATTTGGACTGATGCTTTTGCTGCTGCTGCTGCTGGACAAGATAATGGTGGTTTCCAAATACCACCAAATACAAACATGCATGGTTCTTCAGGCGCTGACAAAGGAAAATCCAGCGCTGACAAGACCAATTCAGACGTTGACAACAACATTTCAGGCGCTGTCAGCCCTGACGCTGACAACCAAGATTCAAACGTTGACAACACTTATGGGCATCTTTTCTCTTCCAATTTTGAACAAGGTGGACCTTCCAATGTCCATGAAGAGATTCCTGTTGCTCAAAGAGAGTCTGATGAAGAAGATATTGGCAACATGGAGCGTGAAGTTGAGGACACCAGACTTTTTGAAGGAGGAGTTCTCACTTCCACAATGAAGAATCACCCCCATCTCAGATCATTGGTGATGTTATGACTCCAGTTCAGACAAGAAGATCCCATCAAAGTCTTGGTGGATTTATTGCCAATATACACAAGAAGGTTGATACCCCTCTTGTGCAAGCATGTTTGTTTGCATGTTTTCTGTCACAAGAAGAACCCAAGAAGATATTTGATGCTCTGAAAGAACCAAGTTGGGTTGAAGCAATGCAGGATGAGCTTCACCAATTTGCTATTCAGGATGTTTGGGAGCTGGTTGATTGTCCTAGATATGTCAGACCAATTGGAACAAGATGGGTTCTCAGGAACAAAAGAGATGAAAGAGGTATTGTGGTCAGAAACAAGGCAAGGTTAGTGGCTCAAGGTTATACACAAGAGGAGGGAATAGACTATGAAGAAGTCTTTGCACCAGTTGCAAGGATTGAAGCTATTTGGATTTTTCTAGCCTATGCATCTTGCATGGGCTTCACAGTCTATCAAATGGATGTGAAAAGTGCATTCTTGTATGGCACCATTGTTGAAGAAGTTTATGTCATGCAACCTCCTGGTTTTGAGGATCCTGAGCATCCAGACAAAGTGTATAGAGTCAAAAAGGCTATGTATGGCCTTCATCAAGCCCCTAGAGCATGGTATGGTACTTTGTCTACCTATTTGGTGGACAATGGATTCAAGAGGGGCACCATAGATCAGACACTATTTACAAAGAAGAAAGGCAAAGATGTGTTGCTTGTGCAGGTCTATGTTGATGATATCATTTTTGGGTCTACTGATCCAAAGATGAGTGAGGATTTCTCCAAGCTCATGACAGACAAATTCAAGATGAGTGCTATGGGGGAGATGAACTTCTTTCTTGGTTTACAAGTTCAGCAGAAAGAAGATGGTATCTTCATCTCCCAAGACAAATATGTTGCTGAAATCTTGAAGAAGTTTGGCTTTTCTCCACATGAAAAGAGGGCTTCTACTCCTATGGATAGAGAACACCCTTGGGGAAAGATTGGAGATGGGAAAGATGTTGATGTCAGGCATTATAGATCCATGATTGGATCCTTGATGTATCTTACTGCTTCCGGACCTGATATCATGTTTGTTGTGTGTGCATGTGCACGCCATCAAGTGACTCCCAAAGAATGTCACCTTTATGCTGTGAAGAGGAACTTTAGGTACCTAAGATGTTTCCCTACTCTTGGTTTGTGGTACCCAAAGGATTCACCATTGGAGCTGGTTGCATATTCAGATAGTGATTATGGTGGTGACAAGTTTGATAGGAAATCCACAACTGGTGGATGTCAATTTCTTGGGAGCAGATTAATATCTTGGCAATGCAAGAAACAAACAGTGGTGGCTAACTCTACAACTGAAGCAGAATATGTGGCAGCAGCAACATGTTGTGGTCAAGTGTTGTGGATTCAGAACCAGCTGTTGGATTATGGGTATAATTTCATGCATACTAAGATATTTGTTGACAATAATAGTACTTTATGCATCATTAAGAATCCTGTGCATCATTCTAAAACTAAACACATAGAAATTAGACACCATTTTATAAGAGATTGCTTTGAGAAAGGTTTAATACAACCAGATAGGGTTGACACTGAGGAAAATGTGTCAGATTTATTAACTAAACCTTTTGATACTGGAAGATTTCAATACTTGGTAACAAGTATTGGAATGGTTAATCTCACTTAATATGTGTTTTGGATTCTTTTTGTAAAAGTATGTACAGGATGATGCATTACTATTATTGGTCTTATTAATGATTTAGATTTTCCACTATATTTTTCTAACACTGACAAAGGTTGTTTGAACACTGATAAGTATTTTTGCAACGTTGTCAGCAATATAATTGTCTAACGCTGACAAAGCTTCTTTCAACGCTGTTATGTGTTATCGGGGCGTTGTCAGCAACAATGTTAGTTTTGTGGTTTTCAATCTAAATGTGCAGATGGTGTTAGCAATATACCATTGGATACAGAGTTGCTTATGGATCAAAGGAGAAGCATTTGGACAAGTTTTTATTTATGGATGATGGTTGGAATGTTTCATTCCTATCTTGACATAAATTTTTTATGTTCATGCATGTTTTTAGCAAACTCTTTGTATCTTTGTTTAAGGGGAGGTTTTAGGAACCTTTAGGATTTTTGGGTATCCATATGATACTCTTATCACAATTCTAGATTGTGTCCACAGGTGAGTATGGGTTAGTTTTACTAAACCATGAGGCACTGTAGCATGCATAGTATATCAACTTTGCATGCTGCCAAGACATTTTTGGCCTAGAATTGGTTGTGGTCTGTTGGGAGACTTGGGAATCATTTTGATATGGGATTTACCTGGGAGTAACAAGGATTTTATAAGGTAACTTGGTTGTTAAGAATTTTGGTTAGCAAGGGACACTAGAGGACTGTTATGTCTATCTTGCTTATGCAAGTGTGCATAACTGGACAGTGCTTGCCGCCCTATAATAATTATCAGCTTTTGGTTATTTTCTCTAGGATACATTACTTGTTAAGGTCATTTTTCACTTTTTAAAACAATTTTATTTTTGGACGCTGACAAGATTTTTCCAAGCGTTGTTGTGACCAAATTGGACGCTGACATGGCTTTAGGCGAACGTTGACAAGATTATAGCCGTTGGGCGTTGATGGGTTATATTTGACCGTTAACACTCAATGGGACCTACCCAGTTGTTACTTTTTGACATATTTTCAAGCCGTAATTTTAGGTGTTGTTACTTTCATTAAATGCATGAGATAACTTATAACTTTTTCAATATTTTCATGATTAGTTTTTGAAAATCTTTGCCTATTTTTGGGCCAATCACATGCATTGTTTATCTCCTATAAATTTGGCTCCTATTTTTAAACAAGGTATCTATAATTCTTGTCTAACACTTTTCTCTTATCAACCTTCATCTTCTACACTTCAAATTAACAGCTTTCATCAATGGCACCAAGATTTAACTCAGCAGAATTGGATTTGGGGTTCAAGTCTCAACACAACATGATTGCTTATCTTGTTGCTGATAATACTTTGTTCCCTCAATATACACAAATGGTGGCGTATTTGAACGCATCCCCATTAAGGTATGCTCTTTCTCATGCAACACTCATTCCAGTCACACACATTAAACAGTTTTGGAACACTGTTAGTTCCTCAACAGTTAATGGAGTGACCACATTAACTTCTATTGTTCATGGGAGATCTTGGGTGGTTACTGAGGCCTTGGTACACCAGGCCTTGCATCTTGATGATGCTGATGGTATAACCATTCTTCCCATCACTGAAATAGAACAAGGGCTTAGGGCTTTGGGATACCCTATTCCTGATGAAGGTACTCTTAACAAGTACCATAAGCAGGAATTTCCCCCAGCCTGGAAGTATCTCATTCACATTCTCCTTCAATGTTTGAGTCCCAAATGTACTGCACACAATGAGATCAATAGATCCATTGCAACTGCTGTTGTGTGTATTGCAACAGGGCAAAAATATAATTATTCCAAAATGATTTTTGAAGGGATGTGTAAAAACAAGGGGACAAAAATGACTTTAGCTTATCCCCGTTTTCTGCAAATGATTTTTGATGATCAAAGATATTGTTCAAGGGATCACAATGATTTTTATAAGATCCCTGAACAATAGAAAGCTATTTTTACCAAGATGAATTCACCACCTCATAGAGACCTACCTTTAACCCCAACTATGCTTGCTGTTATTACAGCAGCACAACCCCAACCAGACCCCCAACCTCATATTGACCCTCACCCACAACTTGAACCTATCCCTGAACCTTTACCCTCACCTGAACAAATGCAAATTGACCAAGAACCCTTTGACGCTGACACATCTAATGTGGGCGTTGATGTGCCTATTTCCAACACTGATACCCAACCATCACAGTCCCAAACACCCCTTAACCAACCCACATCTACCCATTCTTCCACACCATCTTCCACACCACCTGAATATAGGTTGATCAAACGCCAAAGGACTACTAGAGCGTTCTCCTCTGGTGGTCCTAGCCATGAAGCAGAGAGAACCACCACCACAAGTGTGGTTGGTGACTTGGATGAGGCTGGGACTATTGGTTCTGGCTTAGAAGCTGGCCAAGACAGTCCCACAATAATTAAGTCCTCATCCATGCCCAATGAACCTGACTTGGGAGGTCAAATTCCCATTTTAGAAGAGGGCAGACTGGAACCATGACTATTTTGGAATTGACGGCAGTCTGCATTAGCTTGCAAAAGCAAAATGCAGACTTAGTACAAATTGTCAGCAAACAAGGCCTTGAACTCAAGGAATTGAGGGAGAGGATTGTTGTTTTGGAGAGTGATCATGCAAGGAGAGGTATGGAGGAGTCTTCCAAAGGGGAGGAAGATCAAAGAAATCTGAGTGATAAGAGCAGTCAAGATGGTCGATCAATGGATGTTGCTGAAGCTCTTACTACTTTGAAAGAACAAACAGGTTTTGATACGTCCTTAATCTCTCCAACCAATCTAAATTTGTCATTTACAGCTATGTTGAGAGAGGTTACACAAGGCGCTGAGGGAAAATATTTGAGCGTTGACAAGACAAATTTGGACGCTGATAGAAGTATTTTGGGCGCTGATAGAGGAAATTTGGGCGTTGACAGACCTGCACATGAAGGTGATGTATTCCAGTCATCATCTATCATCAAGGAAGTTCCTACTCAGGTATTACCATCTACCTTACCAACCATTGCACCATCAGATAAAGGTAAGGGTAAGTTGGTAGAAGAAATTGTTCCAAAGAATGCAGCTCAGGTTGAATTTGATAGAAGATTGGCTGAGCAAATGATGGAACAAGGTGAAAAGGAAAAGTCACCATTTGTTGTGACTTCTGAAGAGGAAAGTGATGGAGCTATCTCAAACTCAAGTGTGATGATTATTGAACCAGAAAGGCTTGAGTATGGTGATGAGCTTGCTAGGGAAAAGTTGAGAGATTTAAAGTTGCAGATTGATTTTGATATGCCAGAGGTGGTTCAGATGTACAATTCTTGGGAAGAAAGCTGTATGGATAATCCAGACTTGACCATTTCAGATCAGATATGGGGTTTGGAAATTCTTCTTAGAGTTCAGAAGGATTGTAAGGTGATTTTGAAGCACAAGGCAAGCAACATTCTCTCTGAGTTGAAAAGGGATAGAAGGAAGCTCTACTTTATGTTGCTCAGATGTCATGGAGTTGGATGGACACATCAGAAGCTGAAGGCTTTGACATTTGATGAATTGGAACATAGGGCTTATCCTATTTGGGTGAAAGTGCAGGAAGAAAACACTTTCAGACTTCTTTCAGATGAAAGAAAGGAGCAACTTGCAGAAGAGATGGAAATCAAGAAAGCTATGATAGTTCCCAGACCAGTGAAGAAGGGATTTACACTTGAGTTTCCAAAAGATATGAATCAACTATATCCAAGTGAAGCAGTTATTAGAAAGAGCCTTAAGCTCTCCCCATTAGAAGCTTCAGATATGGTGCATGTGTTACCATTAGATTCCAGGAATCCAATTGTGAGTTATGATGAAGATGAATGTGGATTCTGGAAGATTGGAAGATATGGCAAGGAGGTACACACTTTTACCACTCTCATATCTTTATTTGCAAGTTGTGATAGAGAAGACTTGGTGGACCTTTGGAGGTTGCTAGAGACCAAGTATGAGGCTGAAGCACCAACTTCAGCTAATGGAATAAAACTTTGGACCACATTCAAAAGAATGTGTGGGACAAATGAGGAAGATCCTGAAATATGGAAGGATCTTGAAGATGACCTCAGTGGTCTTCAATGGAGGTTATATTCAGCTGTTGGTGTATACCATTTGATTTCTACAAAGTTTGCTAAGTATTTACTTGTAGATGCTCAGTATTTCATATCCAAGGCTGTTTTGGAAAAGATGAAGGACACCCAGTTGGAGATAGATTATACAAGTGACGTGGCAAAGAATTTGATCAGATTTATTTATTACCAATATGATAAGGTTTGTCAGACTCCTCTAAGTTCTTAATGATTATTCAGAAACTTGATCATAAGAGTGGATATCAAGTTTAGGGGAGGATTGTTGGGAATAAATTAAGGCCAGATCACTTGAACGCTGACAAGAACAACTCAAGCGTTGACAAGAGCAAAGTGAGCGCTGACAGCTTAAGCGTTGACAAGTTAAAGTCAAGCGTTGACAGATTGAAGACAAGCACTGATGGAAGATGTGAGCTACACATTTATTATGTTCTAGAATACTTCTAGTAAGGATAGAAACGACAATGTATTTTCTATGTTTATCTTTACCTAGAATAGTTGATACGTAGCTTATTGTACAAGGCTTCTTAGTCTATAAAAGAAGGCCTTTAGGTTAATGTTTAGTATCAAGTTATATATAAGTTTCCATTCGTAAACATCTTTCATTGTAAGCAAGTTCGACATTCATAATCAAAGTGAAAGTTTTGTTTACATCTTGTGTTCTTGTTTAAGTATTAAATTCCGCATAATACTTAGATTCACAAAGCATATAACAAAGGTTTCTCTACGTGTTATACTTGATCTAATCTCGTATACACAAAGCTAATCGATCTAAGTTTGGGATCAACAGAAAGAACCCGAGGTGATGGTCGAAAAGGAGCATATTACAATCCCATGAAGTACCGCTCATACCACACCTACGGTTGAACCAATACCAATTGTGGAACCCGAGTTTCCAAGGCCGTTGCCTAATGTCCAACCCACAACATCCTTACCTTACCCTTCGAGACGAAACAAAGAGAAATTGCAAGAACGTAACAAACAACAAATCGAGCTTTTTATAAAAATGTTTCAACAAGTTCATTTTGATGTGAGTTTAGCCGACGCGTTGTTATATATGCCTCGTTTCGCTTCCACTTTTAAAAGTATGATGAGCGATAAGGAAAAGCTTTCAAAGCTTGCTAATTGTTCTTCGGTTTATCTTAACCGCATACCGGAAAAAGTTGGTGACCCCAGAAAGTTTCTCATTCCTTGTGACATACAAGATATGAAAGAATGCCTCGCCTTGGCCGATCTTGGTGCGAGCATTAATTTGATGGCATTTTCCATTTGGAAATCGCTTTCGCTTCCTGCTCTTACTCGATCGAACATGTCTATCGAGATGGCCGATCATTCTACGATCTTAGCATGTGGAGTAGCCGAAGATGTTTTCGTGAAAGTGGGGAAGTTCTACTATCCCATTGATTTTATAGTAGTTGACATCCCCGCGGATCCTCAAGTTCCTCTAATTTTAGGTCGTCCATTTTTAGACACCTCGAGATCGCTTATCGACGTTCATGCAAGAACTATCACTTTGAGATTCAACGAAGAGGAACTTGTTATAAACGCTACTCAAAACTAAAAACCTTCTCATGTTTATGCAATCGCTACCATCAATCACATTGACTTAGTTGATGTGGTTTGCGATGAGTTTTCACAAGAAGTGTTAGGTTTTTCCGATAGCTCATCAAGTGGCAATCCCACTATTTTGGATCCGATTCTTGCTAATTCTACACCAAATCTCACTCCATTCCAAGGAGGCGATTTCACTTCAAATGAAATCGACAATGAAGATGAGGTGTTGATTAGTGATGATAATTCTATTCCACCATTCCTTCCGCCGATGGAAGTTATGAGGGTTGAACCAAAATCTTCAATCGAGGAACCACCTATCCTTGAATTGAAAGATCTTCCTTCTCACCTTGAATACACATTCTTGGAAGGTGATGACAAGTTTCCGGTTATTATTGCAAGAGGTCTTGCTAATGATGAAAAAACCGAACTCTTGAAAGTTCTTAAAGCTCATAAAGGGGCAATTGAGTGGAAAATTTCTGACATTAAGGGTATTGACCCAAAATTTTGTACTCACAAGATTTTAATGGAGGAGGACTACAAAAACCCGCAATTCAAAGTCAAAGAAGGGTGAATCCCAAAATTCACGATGTCATTAAAAATGAGGTTTTAAAACTCCTTGACGCGGGAATGATTTATCCTATCTCCGATAGCCCATGGGTGAGCCCAATCCATTGTGTCCCTAAAAAGGGAGGAATGACCGTTGTGCCTAATGAAAACAACGAGTTAATTCCCACTTCTGTTATGACCGGTTGGAGGGTGTGTATTGACTACCGAAAGTTAAATGACGCCACTCGTAAAACCACTTTCCTTTGCCCTTCATGGATCAAATGTTGGAGCGACTAGCGGGAAATGAATTCTATTGTTTTTTAGATGGTTTTTCCGGTTACTTTCAAATCCCTATCGACCCTCGTGATCAAGAGAAGACTACGTTTACATGTCCTTATGGAACGTTTGCTTATCGTAGGATGCCTTTCGGACTTTGTAATGCACCGGGTACGTTTCAACGGTGTATGATGGCCATTTTTCACGATATGATCGAGAAGTCGATGGAAGTGTTTATGGATGACTTTTCGGTGTTTGGCAATTAGTTCACGTCGTGTTTATCTAATCTCGAGCAAATGTTAAAACATTGTGAAGAAAACAATCTTGTGCTTAATTGGGAAAAATGTCATTTCATGTGTAAACAAGGAATCGTCTTAGGACATAAGGTCTCCAAAGCGGGGATTGAGGTCGATAAAGCTAAGGTAGACGTCATCGCCAAGTTACCTCATCCCAAAACTGTTAAGGGAGTTAAGAGTTTCCTAGGCCACGCGGGCTTTTATCGTCGTTTCATCAAAGACTTTTCGAAAATCTCTCGACCTATGACACACCTTCTCGAGAAGGATGCTCCTTTTAATTTCAATGAGGATTGTGTTAGAGCTTTCGAAACTCTTAAAAGGAAACTTACCGAAGCTCCCATTCTTGTTGCTCCTAATTGGGAATTACCCTTGAAATCATGTGCGATGCAAGTGATTATGCTATAGGGGCCGTCTTAGGGCAACGTTATGAAAAGCATTTCAGTCCTATCCATTATGCTAGTAAGACGATGACCGAGGCTCAATTAAAGTACACCACAACGGAAAAGGAATTCCTTGCCGTGGTCTATGCTTTTGAGAAATTCTGACCTGATCTCGTCTTAACTAAAAGCATCGTGTATACCGACCATTCGGCTATCAAGTATCTCTTAGCTACGCAAGATGCTAAGCCGAGATTGCTTCGTTGGATGCTCCTCCTCCAAGAATTTGATGTCACCGTGCTTGAAAAAAAAGGAGCCGAGAATCTAGCGGCCGATCATCTCTCTCGTCTAGAAGATCCTCACAAAGATGTTTTCGAGAACAAGGAAATCACTGAAACATTTCCTCTCGAGACTCTCGGTGTAGTAAATTCTAAAGACACCACCCCATGGTTTGCCGACATTGCAAATTACCATGCGGGGAATTTCATAATCAAGGGTATGACGACACAACAAAAGCGAAAATTCTTTCGTGACGTCAAGTTCTATTTTTGGGACGACCCTTATCTCTTTCGGGTTTGTGCGGATCAACTCGTTCGACGTTGTGTTTTTGGTGCCGAAGCTTCTAATATCCTTAGAGATTGTCACGAGGGACCCATGGGTGGTCACCACGGTGCTAATCTCACGGCTAAGAAAGTGTTCGATGCCGGCTTCTTTTGGCCTTCTATCTATTGTGATGCACACGCACTTGTGAAGTCATGTGATTCGTGCCAACGTCAAGGAAAATCGTCTCAACGTGATGAAATGCTGCAAAACATAATTCAAGTGTGTGAGATTTTCGACATTTGGGGCATAGAATTTATGGGGCCGTTCCCATCGTCTCATGGTAACAAGTATATCCTCGTCGCGGTGGACTACCTTTCTAAGTGGGTGGAAGCTAAGGCTTTACCTACTAATGATGCTCGTGTGGTAGTGAAGTTTTTGAAGCAACTATTCTCTCGGTTCGGAACCCCTCGTGCTATTATAAGCGATCGTAGAACCCATTTTTGTAATGACCAATTTGAGAAGGTCCTAAAGAAATATGGAGTTACTCATTGTCTTTCTACGGCTTATCACCTGCAAACGAGTGGGCAAGTCGAGGTTTCGAACCGAGCTTTGAAGAGGATTTTAGAGAGATCGATTGGAGAAAACCGTGCTTCATGGTCCGGCAAGCTCGATGACGCTTTATGGGCCTTTAGGACCGCTTATAAGACACCTATCGGTTGTACTCCTTATAAGTTAGTCTATGGAAGAATTGTCATTTGCCCATTGAATTGGAGCACAAGGCATATTGGGCCCTTAAGCATGCAAACTTTGACTTGAAGACCGCGGGAGATCACCGGAAAATACAATTGAACGAATTGGATGAATTAAGAGACAATGCTTATGAAAATTCATTGATTTTCAAAGAAAAGACTAAAAGGTTTCATGATGCAAAGATTAAAAACCAGGTTTTTAACGTTGGTGATCAAGTGTTACTTTTTAACTCTCGACTTAAGATATTTTCCGGAAAATTGAAATCTCGTTGGTCGGGTCCTTTCACCGTGACACAAGTGTTTCCTTATGGGACCATCGAGCTAGCTTAAGATGATGGTCCTAACTTTAAGGTGAATGGACATAGGCCTAAGCACTACTTTGGTGGGGAAATTCCTTCAATGGTTGACATCGACCAAGTCACCTTCCCCAATGATAATTAGCATTGAGGGGATCGAGTCGAGCTCATGACTCGATAATCAAAAACGAGGTGCCTCGTGGGGGAGATCCCATGCTTATCCTTTTATGCTTACTAATAAGGGGATTTGTACCGTTCCAACTCGTTATCTCGTGGTTGTTTGTGATTGTGTTATATAGATCATCATCATCATCTACGATTGAAGACTCTCGTGTTCGTTTACGCGAGCCTCCATCGTTTGCTTGAAGAATTTTTTCACGAATCCATGACATATCCTTTATTGTTCTAACAATTATCTTTTATCATACTTAATAAACGGCTTTAGATATATTGTTGATCACCCTTTCCATGCTAGATCCTAAGCATTCGATTCTTCGTCTCTAGTATGGGGGTGCTCCACCTTTAGACTCGAAACATTGAGGAGAATGTTTACTTTTAGTATGGGGGGTGAATAGATACTTGCTTTGCCACGCACTCACACTTTCCAACTTTCAATGTTTTGTTTTATTGCTAATAAGGCTAAAAATGGCCCAATTTTAAATTTTTTTCTTAAGTTTTCATAACTATTTTTAAGACACGAATGTATATTTTCAGATGGGTAGAATAAGAGATAAGTTTTGACTTGATGGGCATTTGGAGCCATTTACATTCCTTAACCCGCTCAATTCAAGTTTTGCTAGACTTTTATATAGGAAACTTTAAAACGCGAAAGTCTTAGCTCATTCGGGTTAAGAACAAGAACTTTTCGCAAGTTCCTATAATTGATCCTAGAAAGTCACTTATCAAGGGAACTATAAAGTACATTCTCTAAACTTGAAAAAGTCCAAGAAAGTGCAAGATCCTATAGGTGGCTTGAAAACCCAAAACTTTGATTTGATATAGTCTTAATGAAAGTTAATCCAAATTTGGCTTAATTTTGACTTGCCTGGCTAAGTATTCACGAGTCTCTTTAATTAGAGGTCTTTATATAGTGAAGAACAAGAGATGATAGAGTTAGACAAGTGATCATGCTAAACGTAGAACATGAAAATGTTCTTTCAAAATCTCATATGTTTTTAATTGTGGCTTTTTCTTCCCATATGATCAATGCATTAGGAATAAAAATAATTGCAATAAGTAAGGTCGTACGATTTAAACGGTTACTTAGCCTCTAGCGCAAGATCGTTTAAAAGTTGCTCGGGGTTGAATAGAGTTCATAGCCAAAGCATAACTTATTGAAGCGGGACGCGAAGATTGGTGAAGATCCAAAAAGGCCCTAACAAGGCATGAGGAGCTATATTTTGTTGCTAAAGATCCAAGATGATGTGAAGTATCATTATTCCTAAATCAATATGAAGGATCGAGACACACGACGAAAAGCAACTACCCCCTAAAGATCATGGAGAAAGTCTATCCAAAAAGACCCTTACAAGGTATGAGGATAAATATATCCAAGTCCGAAAAGGAGGCGGATCGTTGTATATCAAAGTCCAAAATAAAGATTGAAGAAAAATGATGAAGTAATGGTCCAAATATGAAGAATCTCTCAAAAACGTCAAGTGAAGAAATTCCAAATATATAAAAAGAAGACCATAATTTCAAGAACGTCTTCCCAAGATTTGAAGTATGAAGTACATGCCAAATATCGGTCCGAGAAAGGTCTCAAATCGTGAAACGAGTTATGCCAAGATATGAACTTAAGGAGATACACGAGAAGCCGTTTTAAAAGATTTTGTCCTTCGGCTAACTATCGATTAAATCGTGCTACTTTGCTTTCGGGCTAATAACTACTCAAATAAGTCAATATGAATCACTTGTGATCCATGAAAAATAGTTAAAAAAATGCTAGTAACCTATTTCCTTTTATAATAACTAGGATTGCGGGGAGAAAAAAGTATTACATAATTTGGACGTATGAGTAGTGTTAGCATTGTGACTTGTACCAACAATGATCTCATTTTTGCACTTAGCTTGGAATGTATGACAATCAAGGATGACGAAATTTACTCTAAGGGACATTTATTTGTTTCTATTCATTGACCCTAAAAGTCACATTCGTGATGAAAATCATACATTATGTCTTTACACATCTTCATAGTATTGTTGCAAGTCTTTTACTTTTCAATAAAGGGTAATAAAATTGAATTTTGGTGATGCTTAGATACTTTATTCTAGCATTGCGTGAGGGCACGACAATGGCTTAGTATGGGGGAGTGATGAGATGGCATTTATACATGATCTCATCGTTCTTTTCGGGCTTTAAATACATTAAAATGTCATAAAATACCATATATATGCTTGTGTTTGTTTACTTGTGTATTTTAGGTATGGATATCATGAAAAAAGACAAAAGATCATAAGAAACAAGGAAAAACGGACACGAGAAACGAAGCCGTACAAAGAACCAGGCCCTAGTTCATGAATTATCCAAGATTAAACCTTGAAGACTTGAAGATATGTAAGATTGATCCTCAAACAATGAACAAATGACACTTAAAACCCTTATGAAAACATAATTACAAGTTTGGTCCCTTAAGTTTGTCAAAATTGCAAAAAGGTCCTTCAACTTTGAAGAAATGGCAAGATTAGTCCTTCATCAATTCTAATTTGTCAATTATGGTCCCTCATAAAGGCAAACATCTATTGAAGACCTTTGAAGATCAAGAAAGTCCAAATTCA
The DNA here is from genome assembly GCA_025667525.1 of Glebionis coronaria. Taxonomy (NCBI): domain Eukaryota; kingdom Viridiplantae; phylum Streptophyta; class Magnoliopsida; order Asterales; family Asteraceae; genus Glebionis; species Glebionis coronaria. The sequence goes on from CM046876.1 coordinate 536,691,561, forward strand.
GTCCTTGAAAATATGGAAAAATGGAAAAAACAACCCTTTAAACCTTTTCACCAAAGTTTTGTGGCAAAACTATAAACTTGGAAAGTTTATTAACAAAGGAATACAAGTTTTGTTGGCTGAAAACGTTTAGTACCCATTTCACCAAAACACAAGGGCCAAAGGTGTTCATTTGAAACATTCAAACTCAAAAATGCGCCAAACACTTTGCCACTCCACAAAAAACGAATCAAAAAGGTTACTATTCACCTTTCACCACCCAATAACTCCTCTCACTTAAACAAAGGGTAAATTTCAATTAACCATCCCCACACTTGATTCACACGCCCAGAAACATAACCCACACACAAAACCCTCACCTCCACTCACCAAAGGGTCCCACACTCAACCTCGTCCACCTATCACATCACAACTTATTCAACAAGGATTGCCACGTGTCAAGATCAACAGCCAAGACTCTTAGCTTAACCCCAAAGCTAAAATGAACGTCCATGATGCATTTGGACAACTCATTCCATCAAAAGATATAGAAGACTTCAAGGGCATTTTTGAGAATTCAGTTCTAGGGTTTATGAATAGTGTTAGGTTAGCATTTGCCTATAAAAGGAGATCTCAAACTGTGAGAGTCCCTTTGTTCCAGTTTTACCTTTTAAACTTGTAATTCCTTTTTAAAATTTATAAAAGTTGGTATTTTGAAAAAAAATGTAATTCCTTTTTATGTTTTTGAAAGTTGGTGTTGTTTAAAGGTGATTCTGAGTTCCATTTGTTGTTATAAGTGTGCTTGAATCATTTGGTTCAAGGACGTTTATGTTTGGTAAGATTTTCAAGTTTGAAAAAGCTTGAAAAGAGGTTTATGAAATTGCTTATTTTTGTGTACTAATCCTTAACCAAAAGCTATAAGCTCTTGCAAGCTTGTTGACACCAAGCTTGTGAAGGGATTAGGGCCTTTGGTTGGGCTGTTTGTTCATTGTGTTGAAGAAATCAAGCCCTTGAGTTTCTGCTTTGAAACATTAACCAAGGCATTCATTCATCTTTATTATTGAAGTACCTTGGTCTTGTTCTAGTTGTTGAACAAGGTCCAAGGAGCATTGCTGGTCCTCCTAGGATGTTGTGGAGGACAAGTATAACCTCTTGTTAAGATTCCTCTAAAAAATCATATGATCTTGTCTGATTTGCATTTTGGTATGTGATTTGGTGATTCTATGTTTGTGCTTTGTGTTTTATGGTTGCAATCTGTTAGTTGTTACCTAGTGTAGCTGTTTGAATGATAAAATCAGTAGGTTGTGTTTAAAAATCACAAGTTGTTTTGAAAAGTGGTGGATTAAGGACTGTTTGGGTTTACTGGTTCATAAGGCCCTGTGGCCTTGTGCCCTTGGTTCTTGGGGTTTGGGAAGTCTAAACAAGTCATTTTGAACAAGTTTTAGTCCTTGGTTAAGTTTCTGAAAGTTTGGAAAAAGGATTTCAAGTTTTACTAAAATCTGATAAAAGTGTTTTTGAGATTGGTCAAACACATCAGATCCAATAACTTCTTTGTTAGTTGGATCTAAGGTCTGAAATCAGGTTTGGGAATAGTTTGGGTGATAAGCTATCTATTGGTTATCTGGTTGTTGAATCTGGTGGCTTATTGTGTTTGTTATAGCTTATCAAAGTGGGCTGAAGTGGTCATTTGCATCAGCAAAGTGACCACCTCATTTGGTGTTTGCATTGGTATTTCTAGTGTAAGGATTGTTGTTTTGTTGCTTGGATCCTATTTGTGTGCTGCTTGTGAGGTTATTTGGCTACTTGGATTGATTTGTTGATAGCTTATAAGCTTACTGGCTTATTGGCTTATTTGTGCCAAAACACATCAAGTCTACTCAACTGGTAGGCCTTGATTCACAAGGTTTGCACTCAAGTCTTGACCAGCAGGGTGAAAAACAAGTCTAAACACTCCATTAAGTCTGTCAACGTCCAATTTGTGCTTGTCAGCGTTTGATTTTCACTTATCAGCTTTTGATTTTCACTTATCAGCGTTTGACTTTTGGTCAAACTTGGTCATATAGCTTATTGAATCTGTTTTGCTTATTGGTACATGCAACAACTTAGTTTTTGTAATAGAACTCATTTTTCTCAGCTTAATATCAAGTCTGGAAGGTTACAAGTCTTTTGGTTAAGCTTTTGCTAGGAAACTAGCTTATTTGGCTTTTTCAGAGTGCTTATTGGTTCTCACAGCTTATTCTACTTGGCTTTTTGTGATTTTCTTGATTGATTATTCTTAGTTAAGCTATTTGTGAGCTTTTTCAAAAAACTAGAGCTTCTGAAACAGCCTAGAACTCAAACCCGACTATTTTGTCTTTTAGTGGATTTGTACTTTGCTTATTTCTGGCTTATTGAGTGTGCTTTTTCAAAATTTCTTTTTATAGATCTCTTTAGTATCCCAAAAGAAGGTTGTGTGTCAAATTAGAGCTTATGGCAATAGCTTATTGCTTAATGGGCTTAATGGCCCAATAAGGATAAGCTGTTTGATCATTAAGCTGTGATAAGCTCACTTTCAGCTTTTGTGCCTTTAGAGTTTTGTGTTTAGAATTGAATTTTGAGTCAGATAGTGCTTTTCCAAGTCATTTGGGCTTATTTTGACTTTTTAGGCCAAAAAGCCCAATAAGCTTGACTGTTTTTGCTTTCGACCCATTTGGGGGCCCAATAGGGGTATTCTGGTCTTTTCACTTTCATTTTCTGTTTAATTAGGTCAAAATAACTAGTTTGCAAGTTTTTAGAATTTTTTAGAATTTTTGGATTTTTAATATTTTTTTAATATTATTTTATTATTACTTTTCAAATTTCACATTATTGCACTTTTTATATTTTTCTTAGCTTAAATACATTAAAATAAGATTTTTGCAACTCTTAGATTAATTTTATCATCTTTAGATTAATTTTTATAATTATTTTAATTTTTAATAGTTTTTAAATCATTTTAAATAGTTTTTATTAGTTTAAAAATTTATAAAAATAGTTTTTAATCTTTTTAGGTCATTTTAGAGGTTTACCAATTGAAAAATCTTTATTTGGGCTTTTTGATAATTAATTTGATTTTTAGGGCTTTAATTAGCATTTAAAAATTAAATATTTAATTAATTAAAAGGTTTGAAAAAGTTTTGATCATTGGTAAACTCTTAGTTTATTTAAATTAATTTTTGGTGAATTTTTGGTAATTTTTAGAATTAATTTTTATTTTTGTACTTTTTACGGTTTTACGTGTAGTCGTAGTAGTAATTAATTTCACGTCTTCGTCATCCTCTTTTCTCATCCCCTTCTAACCAATATTAATCTCAAATCTTGCTACATTTTATATTCACACATATACCTTGGGAAACGAACTTTGAACTTTCACTTAGGGTCATTTGTACACGGTTTTCCTAAACCGTCGTGCTTAATACTTTCCCTATTTTGGCACTCTTTTCCTAAAGGGTATACAAAAACACTACAATCAGCCTCCATGACCGTTCTTGGAGATATGCAATACCCCTTCCTAGATGACCTTGAATCTCTAAAGGATGCCTCCAACGAGGAGATCATGGCAAAGCTCACCCAAGACCTAATCCAGCTTACTCTGCCAACATATGATGCCAGTCTGAAGGTCGTGAAGGGTGAGAGGCCCTTGGCTGAGGCGTTGGAAGCCAACCTGGCTAGGGCGCAGAGTGGAAAGGATGCTCGTGGCGAAGCCCTCCGCACCAACTTGTTGATACAAAAGTTGGATGATCCTTGCTTGCTCCTAATTAGGCTTAATTCGGGTAGGCTGGGCTCTGGCTCTTGCACCAAGCGAATAACTTGCTGAGATCCTGCACACTAAAGCAACACGCGTTAGACTTACCGTGGGAGCGTATCCCATGATTAGACTCCAGCGTGAGAGTAAGTAATCGGCTTAGGGTTATGAATTGGCTGTAGGTTGAGAGTATAGAGAATGTAATACCTTTGTGGAACCCTGGGGGTTCCTTATATAGGCAGTGAAACTCTAATGGGCTATCACTGTTACTTCGGCCCCAAGCATACGATAATCACCATAATTAGCTTGATTGTTATCTTCTAATTATGGTGAGTGTATATCCTATACTTTGAGGCAAATCTCAATCCTGATAGGATTGTGATTCTGTCTAACCCTGTTCCGGCCGTGTCGGGTCGTAGGCCGCACACATCTTATGCGGCCACTGTTCATACAAGCCCATAAGCTCAAATGACATTAATCCAACCCATTCGTGATGGGCCAGATGCGGGTAGTACCCGTGGGCCGGGTTCATAACCCGGTTGGGGACTAAACGTCATCATAAAGTATTAGGAAAGTCAGTATTAAGCTTGAGACGAGAAGTAATCGGCTGTTTAAAACGATGAGAAAAATGGTCAACAAACTCCTTTTTAATCAAAGATGGTTCAGTGATCCATGAACCATTAGAGAAAACTCCATTAATAGCTAATTGGCCACGTTGTTTATTAATGATGCCATGGAAAAAATTTGAGTTTTCGTCTCCTTCAATCGCCCATTTGATCTTAGCTTTTTGAATCATATCCATACGATCAGCTTGCTGTAAGTCCTGGATTTTACGTGTAATCTCCAAACGTTTTAGAATCATATCATCAAAAATCTTACCCGTATCTAACTCCTTATCAATGGCCACCAGATCGTCGACAAGAGTTTTCCTTTGCTTCGTCTAGGATACATTCAATTTCGAATAATCACCTTCAGCCCTTGGAGCTTTTTCTTAAATCTAATAATTCGATTAGAATCATTACACGATAACGAGTGCCAAGCTTGTGTCACAACAGAATCAAACCCCTCTCGAACTAACCAGGAGTGATAAAACCGAAACAGTGATGGACCAAAATTTGCATGAATCTCATTAAGAACAATAGGTCTATGATTGTAAGAACCCGTACTTTCCTTGCATTATTTTATTATTTTCTTCGTGTTTCTTGAACTTTCCAACGTATTACGTTTTCTTGTATTCTTATATGTAAATCCTGAGATCATGATAATTTTAATAAATTATACTTTTCAAGTACTTTTTGATCATGGATAAATACTTTATCTGGAATTATAAAAATTTTATTTTATTTTTCCATATTTATTTAATTCAAAGTGTTTGATTTAAAATCACCCACGTACGTTTTACAACGAGTTTATTCAAAATCAATGTACAACGAGAATTCCTGGTGCCAAAATTTTACATTTTATTATCGACTGTTTCGATAATTAATTTTTTTGACGATTTCGTTCTAATTACGTGTTAAGTCGTGTCGGGAAATCCTAAAATCATATTTATGATGCATTGTAACTTTTGAAAAGTATTTCTACGAAACCCAAGCCCCGTAAATATTTTCAAGATTTACTAATAGTCATTTTCTACCCATTAAATAATTAATTGTTTTTAAGTCCACAAGTTTCAAACTTGGCAAGATTGGCCCCTCCACCCAACATATGAATTCATTTTTATTAACCAAAACACACACACACATCATAAGTTAACAAAAAAATCCACCAACTCCTCCCTCCTCCTCCATTGTTGCCGCCACCTCCATTGTTGCCGCCACCTCCACCCCTAAAAACCCTCAAAACATCAATTTTTGCTATGATTTAATCAAAACAAAAATTAGACCCATCTCTAAAATCTTGTAGTGACTATAATGATACCAACATCATGTACATGCATCAAGTTTTCATGATTTTATGATTTTGTGGTTTGAAATGTTTTAATCATCATGCATGTGATGATCTTGGAAAGATTATCTTGTTTTGATCCTAAAAAGGTTTATTTTTTATCTTTGATTTTGTTAAAAATTTACATACAAGTGTTTTAGGAGTGTTTGGTTGATGGATATGATAGTAGGGTGATTTTAGAGGTGTGGGAATGGTTAGAATTGGTGGGAAAGTTATTTTGATATGATTTTCTAAAGTATATATTACATCAGTGGGTTTAGGCTGACTTTTCGTGGGTTTAAGATTTGATATATGCTGAGATTATTTGATTTTGTTGTAGAGTTTTCCGAGACGCTCGTTTTGGTATAAGATAGAGCTTCTAACTCATTACGAGTCAAAAGTTATGCTAGTTTTAGTATTCATGTACCGGGAGACGCAAATCGGCACAATCCAAAATTGTGGCTGATTTTGGGTCGACTCTCATGGACTTTAGGCATGGTTAGATAGTGTATACTACTGATTTTCAAAGCGCATAGACCTTATATGATGAGTCTAGTAGTGAGTTTAAAAGGCGGATTGTCAAGATAATACTTTTAAAGTGACTTAAACGGTTTTATAAAATAAGTATACAATTCGGTCCCAAATTTTAGGGTCGACGATAGTGTCGAGCTGATGGGTTTCAAAGTGTTAACATTGGCTCAACTTTTGGTAAGGTCTTATATAGGTTATAAGTGACATTGACACCAAGTTTCACCTAAAACGGACAAGACTAGATAGGGTAGATCGGTGTGTACATTCGGACTGTACTTGCTGATTTGTGTTTTGGGCACATAGTTCAATGCACGTATGAGGTGAGTTTGAGTATTCACTATTGGACATGGTGACTTACTCAAGTGCTTAGTCATTATATAAATGACTTAGCTACTAGTCTGAGTAAGGTAAAGGGATAGTTTGACTTGCGTTGACTTGTCAATTTCATGAGAACAAGTGTTTAAACGGGTAGTGTTGAATAAATGGATTAATATGGATTCATTTGGTTCGTGTCATTGGTTTTGAAATACGAATACTTTGAAAACATTTGTGACAATCCGTCAATTTATGGTTGATATTTTATTCTCAAATATTATTTAAAAATATTATTTTAATGTTATATTATGAACTCACTTATTTTTGGGAAAAAATTTGGATTTACGTCTTGAAGTAGCATTGACTACGTCTAAACCGGAGGATTCTACGTTACGTGCTTACGCTTACATACACCGTTTTGGTGACAGTCCGACATTTCAGGAAATAAATTTATCCGTGAATATTATTTTGGGATTTTAAATTTGTGTTGGTTCATAAACTCACAAATTTACGAGAAGAGATTAGGACTTACGATTTTAATTTAACGTCCTTTACGACTAAACCAGAAACCTTAGGATTACGTATTTACGTTTTAGAACTCCGTTTTTGATGAGACAATTTTTATTAGATTTGTTTTGTGCCGTTGATTCATAATTTATAAAAAGGTTTTTCGTAAAACGACCCGGGGGCACGCAAATCGAGGAAACTAGAATCAAGGAATACCCGTAAATTAGCGGGATGGGACAAAACTAATTTATCCCACCCCACTACAAAGGGACGGCCCAAGCTAGGACACCACATCAAAGATGTGGCATCTTTACACTAGCTTAAGTTACACTTGTAACTTAGCTTCATTTTGAAGCCACTAACTTGTTAAAACCACTAGCTAAACCATATACTTCCATTTCTCACATGCAAACAACCTACAAAATCTCTCCCACTCTCCATTTGTGTCGTCCCATCTCACCCATCAAACACCCATTTTGATTAAAATTAACCATGAAATCTTATGTTATTTGCACACATGATGAAGCCTTTTTGAAGCCCTATTGATTGGTGATGATTATAACATCCAAGGAGGAGTTTCTATGGAGTCTTGTGGCTGATTTTCCTCAAGGAGTACTTGAAGAATGGTGGTCTTGAAGATGGTATTGGTTTATCACAAGTTGTGTGATCAAAATCCATGTCTTGATCACAACCTACATCATCATGGTGGTATAAAGATTGTTCTCCCCATCCTTTTGTTAATTTTGATTATGTAATCATGTATTTTCTTCTTAAATGTATATATGTATGATGATATATGATGATAAAAATATTGTGTGGGGATTTGGTGTTGATAATCATGGGTAAAAAGATGAAAAACTATATGTAAAAATGGTTAATCTTGCTTAAATGGTAGGCTGTATAAAAACAGTAACTAACCACAAGTTAAACTGATAAAATGGCAAAGTGGAATCAATATACAGTAAGTATAAGATGTCATACACATGTGAGAGTTGGCCATACAATGAAATCATTATAATGAGTGAGATATGATCAAAACAAGTTTAGAGCACCAATCTGAATAGTCAGTTTTGGACGGACTGTTAAGGATATTTAGAGTTGGATTGAGCAGTAGCTAAAACTAAGTTTATTGTAGAACATATCATTTAGTTTATGGTGTCCAAAAATGAGCTTCTATCTCTTTGTAGAACTCAAGATATGGTAAAAATGGTGAAAGTGAAAGTAAAAATCAGATTTTGAGAAATTAAAGTATAATAGTATTATATAAGCACTCAAATAAAAATAGTATAAAATGAGAATTAAAACCCACTAACTTATATAATACATTTATATAAATATGTATAAGGATAAATAAATGGACATTTTATAAATATGGTAGTTTGATAAGTTTTATAAGTTATAAAACTATAAACATGATTTTTACGACTTTTTCGGCTATTACCGTAAAATTAACGTTTTTGTTAAATAAAACTTAGACGGTTGGACCCGTCTAATGTAAACTTTTATAAACTCATATACTGATATATAAACATATATAACAAGTAAAAACCGATAAAACCCGAACTATATAACATACGGACATTAACGGGCTAAGTTAACGTTATTGGACTAATAATACAACAAAATGGGCTAAAACACTTATAAACTTATTTATTGGGCTTAACCCATTTGGGCCCAACATGTGAAGTATAAATACTGATAATACAAGTATGAAATGGATTAATACAAGTTAATGAACTTATAATAGGCTTATTTGACCTAAAACACGTAAATAGGTAAAACTAGTAAACTAGTAAGAAGTTACCAAAACATAATCACTAAAATGAGTAAAAGAGAATATGTAAACCCACTTCATCATCATATATATATATATAATCATCATATGCATACATAATTGTTATTTTTATAAACTCATTGGACAAGAGTCTAAGACGAGTATTATTTGTCTAGGTTTCCGTGATTGAAGCACGTACCGTACATCCGAATTGCCGATAACCCGCTTTTCCACATCAACGTGAGTTCATAGCCTCGCACTCTTTTAAATGTTTTTATGAAATATTTTATAAACCCGAGAGGGAGATAACATGTTAGATTTACTAAAATAGGACACCATTTGTCCCGATTGTTTGTTTATTGATTTGGACCCGAATGATTGTATGACCCGATGAATGATTAAATGACCCGATAAATGAAATAAAATGGATTATTAAAGTTAGGTTATGTCACTAAAAGTCCCATTAGCATGAATTGTGAACTACCGGGATTTGGTAGACGCTTATGCATATAATAGTACTATTTGGGGACGATCACCCCAGTTCGCGCCTTGACGGTTGATCCCCGTCGTGCCATGTAGGATTGTAAATCTTGCTTATGTTTTTAGAGAGAGAAAGAGATAGAGAGATGGTGAGAACACACACACTTAGAGAGAGAAAGTGAAAGAAAACACTTTTTCTACTATGTGTAAAAATGAGGAACACACACCCTCTCCATCAAAGGAGAGGGTTTATATACCCAAGCCTTGTAATGGGCTTGGGTTTATATACCCAAGCCTTGGGCCGACCTACACATGTTGTAGGCTAGGCTTTGGTTTGTTTGTTAAATAAAGATAAGTGACTAAACTACGAGCTATTACATGGACTATTGTTGGAGTGACCGATCCTTCTTAATACGTAAAACGTATTTCCAACAATCTCCCCCTAAGGGAGGTTACTCCAAACAAGGGCATTACCCAAGTTACAATAATAAGATAAACCTAGCATACTATGCTTGTCTTGAGCTCGTAGTCTTTGTCTTTCTTTTTCTTTTTCTTTTCTGGTGAACATGCTGATGTGATCTTTGATATCAATTTTGAGCATTAATCTCTTGCCTTGATCTCGTGCATCCATCACTTGTGATCTTCGCCTCTTCGTGACACCATGTCCCACATACTTATACCTTTTGTAATTCTTGAAAGCTTCAGAGTTCGATACAGCGGAAGACTTAGACTTTTAGGCTTTCTTGAATTAGATGAAGTATTAAGTGCATAAAGTATAAGCATGCGGTGACGACTTCTTCTTGGATTCCGCAACGCCACCGTCTTCAAATGCCGCAACATAAGTAGACACGAACGAAATGGCTTTGAACATTTCATTCTAATTCGGTAGCATTTTACCTCCGGTCGGTGAAGACCGTTGGACGATATTAGATATCGTACCCGTGACGGATAGTTTCAATTAAGTAACTTCCTGACAGGATTTCGCGGGTAAAACCGTACTCTTTATTCGACCGTCCAAAGCTGACTGCGAACATAAAGAGTGAATCATTTGGATAATAATATCCGCATGATTTGAAGCCGTCAATTCATGTTCCTGGAACAAGTGAAATTCAATTAAGAACCGCACCATCGTTGCTTTCCAGTTGTCACGAGCTTGATTCGTATAGAATCTTGCAAGTTACCTACCAAGTGCTGTTTGAGGTTAACACTAGAAGGATTTCCACTCATCACTGTGAACACTAAGGTATCACTCTGAGTGTTCTGGCAAGATCACTAAGATATTGCGTAGAGGCCTGGAACGTGTTTAAATTCAGTTAAGAATTAAACAGCTGTTGCTTTCCAGTTATCACAAGTTTGATTCATAAAGAATCGCACAAGTCACCTACCATGAGCTTTTTGATATTCGCTCAAGAAGGATTTCCATCTTCATTGTAAATACTTTCGTATTACTCGGATGTTCAGGCAAGATCATGAAGATTTTGCGTAGGACTCTTAAAATCTTTCTTACTTTTCACAGTGTGTGAAGAAGCAAGGAAATATGAAAGTGTGTCCTAATGAGATATTTGATGATCTCAAATGGCTCTAGACTCGATCGTGCATTTTGGATTTTAGTGATCGGAGGCTGGAGAGGAGTGCCACCATTTCAATACCAATTTATTCGGAGTGAATAAATCAATAGATAATGCGTTGTCTCCGTGTGATTAAAACAAATACCTTTTGAGAGATATCTGAGTTAGCTGGGATGGGTTGTGCATTGCATCACTGGGTCCATGATGTCTTATCTTCAATATCAAGCATCATTAAAAATGATCTCAATAGCATATGTATTGACCCGGTTTCTGCCTAAAGTTGTAAGGAGGGCTTCTTTCTTTACACCCTTTATCTTTACAATTCTTTTTCATTCTTCAACCCCTTCAATGCTTACCAATACGTCATAACTAGCACCTTGTTGTGATTGTTCCAGTGCTAACTTAAGTACTTGGTCGGCATTCAGCTACGTTCACAATCTTTCTCCATCTTTCCTAAGGACTACTATTTCTAGCTATGGAGTGTCCTTGGGAAGATTCCTCCGGTTCTAGAAGAATCATTGGACTTAACCTATTCTACCATCCTTATGTCACCACAATCTTCATCGTCGTGAAATAAATAGGTTTTGGGTAAGTATAAATCACCATGAAATCCATTTTTGATATGCAAATCCATTTTGCTCCCCCTTAACATATGCCACGATATTCGAAAACATTTCGCACATGTTGGGAAGAGTCAACACATTAAGTCAAACCATTTGTGATAATATCCCATATTAAATCACATTTTCTCCCCGATATTAAAAATATTAACCCAATCGATGTTTTTAATATCAGTTGATTTAATGAAGTTTTAACAAAGGTTTTGGGAAGAAAAATGCAAGTCCGTTTTATCTTCATGATATCAAACGTATGAGATATGATACCGATTTGTAACATGATCACATATTCACCATATTAGAAAAGAATTGACAAGGTTGGACCTGATAGATGAGAACATCATATGATAAGATCAAATGGTTCTTGTCAGCATATGTTGGTCGCCTCGTCACGTCTGAAGTCATCTCTTGACACCACATGTACGATTGGTATTGTTGTCTTGACACCAACTTGTGAACTAGGCACGTTCGGCATCGAAGATTCTGAATGCTTGACAATTGCTCCCCCTCAATTGTTGACCCGTGTTCTATTGAAAGAGCTGTAGTCGTCGTTTGAGTAGTCGCATCGTCGAGTATGTAGATACCAATTGTAGATAACTATGGTTGTAGAGATGATAGCTTCATAAAAACAAGACTTCTCTTGTTTTAACAAATAAATGCACTGAAGCGTACATATATTTGTGTTAGACCAAGTTATAAAGTAAACTTGATCCCTTACAAGGTTTTAAAGTAAACCTTGCCCGAGAAAATTAATTCCCGTTGTGAGCCAAAGCTTTCATAAGAAATACTTTGTAACACACCGTAATTTTCAGACTTTATAAAATTACAGTTTTGCCCCTTGACTTTTTATTTAGTCAACTATGTGCGAATCTGCTATTTATCTGGGAAGCGTTCCCTTATTTTGTGAAATAAGGTATGCTGACGTGTATTTTGCTTGGACTGTGCTCAATCTGCATTGGTGTGAACACTACGAGTATGCCACTATTGGTTGCGTAATAGTTTACGATCAATATTTAAGCGTATTTGAAATTTAATTCCAATATGTGTGCATAATCTGTGTTGTGCTTATGAGTGTCACGTTGCGCGAGCTGTCTGCAATTTAACTGTGCCTGTTTATCTGTACGAATATTTATTTACACAACCCTTGCTATAATTAATTATTTACGTGTCACACGAATTACGTAAACTGTAATGTCATAATTGTGCACACTCTAGTTTGAGTGTATATATACCATCGTCTAATCGTTCCCACAATCCAACCACTCGAAGAAAATGCCAACACGTAACGCGGGAACAACTTAACACCATTCGGATATTACTATACATTTTATTTGAGTATCATTCATTCATGAAAAACATTAACATGTATAAAACTAACAAATAAAACCAATAAACAAATAAAGCCAATAAAAACATAGGATCCTTTCTTTCATTCTTTTTCCCTCTCACCTAGGTAACTCAAAAACTTCAAATTCAAAATCCTAAACTAACATCCCTAAAAGACTAGCTATAGTACGTCCTCGATTCCTCTTCATTTGGAAAATTGTTTTTGGTCCCCTACATCATGCAAACAACGCCTATGTTACCCTCATATCCATCTCCTTACCTCACATTCATAAACAAATACACACTTACTCACTCCCTGTCATTCACTTTCCACATACACACACAACTACCAACAACTTTCACCAACATCTCAAACTCATAAAATACCAACCGAATTCCATTTCTATTTACCAAGAGCCACAGAGATGAAGCTGTTGTTGCATTAGTTCGACGTGGGTTTGCCAGTTCGAGAGATTGAAGTTGCTGTTGCTGTTGATGCAAGTTACACGACGACGAGCATTCTTGTTCGAGGGTTTCCTAGCTAGTTGTTGTGGTCGACGAGAGTACGAGCAGACGTGGGTTTTGGTGTCGTTGTGAAACGAGTGCGTTTGTTCCTTCGTGGGTTATTACTACTCAACGTGGGTTTTGTTATTCGAAATATCGGGTTCGAAGGTTTCTAGTCTTTGTCATTGTGGTCGTTACTATAGCTAAGAACCCAAGGTTACCTCGCAAACTTACGTACTTTCTCGTATTTCTTTCGTCACGTTATCATCCATATATATGTGTCACCTTACCACCTTTTTCAGAAAACTAACATGCTAAAAATATGGCTCGTCATGGGTTCGTTAAAATGAGTTTTAAGCTTGCATTTGAAATGGGTTTTACGTTACAGTTCATATACATGGTCTAAACTCATGTTGGTGTGTCTTTTTGTGTGAGTTGAGCTAAATGGGTACGTTCGAAACTCGGTTTTGTGTCATGATAGTAATAGCAAACGTGAGATGAGGGTCTTGTAATCGTTTGGTGAATGATTGTTGAAAGCTGTGAGACTTTTTGGTCGAGAGTTTTGATGTGAGTAACAGCGAGAGTGGTGAGTTTCTGTGAGAGATTGTTTTAATGAGAGTTTTGTTACGATCAGTTGCGAGAGTTGTCGAAAGATTGTTGAGAGCTTGTGAGTTTGTGAGCTTGATGAGAGTTTTTGCGAGAGTATTATGGGCTGTGAGTGTTTGTCGAGTCCACATGAATGTTTTTAAAGCTGATATTAGTAACTCCTGATGTCGGGGCAAGAGCATGTCGAAAACTTGGTTTTACAAATGGGTTTTGTTAGATTTTGTTTTCAAAATGGGTTTTGTTAAGTTATGTTTTCTGCTTGTCTGTATGTCGAGAGAGAAAGGAGTCACGAAATGGGTTTTCAAAGTTAGTGTCGCTGCAAATATTGTTTTCTTACTGCATGTATTCATGAGAGATTGGAGAAATGAGGCTCCTAGCAGCGTTTTTCCAAAAAAAAAATGAGGATAAGAGAAATGCTTTTTAAAAATGTCTGACACCTTCGTGTCTTGTCTTCTTTTTGACCGACTGTTTCAAAACACCATTTCAACATCACTTTTGCTATAAAACATGAGTTATTTACGGCAGAAGCCCTTTACAAAGTTTCTTGTCCAACATAGACCCTTTTAAGAATACTTTACGAAATTGACCCTGTTCTCCGCGCCTCATTTAAAGCGGAGCAAATAATGCACACGTGTCAGCATCTAATTCAACCAAAAAAAAAAAAAAACAAAAGTTTTTCGCGCCTAAAACCAAGCGGAGCAAGGTTTGTTGGGTGTGCGCTTATTTTTAACCAATAACTTTGTCTAGTGGCCCCATTTATTTTTTCACAGTGAACAACCAAATTCATTTTGTTATAGAAATTTTCAATACTAACCCTTAATTTTTATTTAATTACATGTTTTTTATATATACAACTTTATTCTTTCAATATTTATCAAATATATATCGAATTCGTTAATAAAAATAATACTGTTGCGAAAGGCTCTAAATTACGAACAAAACGAGCCCAATATTGATATTCTTTTGACGTACGCATAATTTTATAAAAAATGTTAAAGTTTGATATACATATATATCTTTACGTTTTTTATTTCGTACGTTTACGTTTCATAGTTTTCTATGTAATATTTTTAAGTTATAATTTAAATTTTTATTTTTACATAATAAAAAGGTGTGTTTAAACTCAATATTGATATGCTTTTGACGTACACATAACTTTATAAAAAAATATCACGGTTTGATATACATATATATAAAACATAAAACTTTAGCAAAAATATTTAGCTTTATATAAACACACCTTTTTATTATGTAAAGATAAAAATTTAAATTATAACTTAAAAATATTACATAGAAAACTATGAAACGTGAACGTACGAAATAAAAAACGTAAAGATATATATGTATATCAAACTTTAACATTTTTTATAAAATTATGCGTACGTCAAAAGAATATCAATATTGGGCTCGTTTTGTTCGTAATTTAGAGCCTTTCGCAACAGTATTATTTTTATTAACGAATTTGATATATATTTGATAAATATTGAAAGAATAAAGTTGTATATATAAAAAACATGTAAATAAATAAAAATTAAGGGTTAGTATTGAAAATTTCTATAACAAATTGAAAATTTCTATAACACTGTGAAAAAATAAATGGGGCCACTAGACAAAGTTATTGGTTGAAAAAAAGCGCACACCCAACAAACCTTGCTCCGCTTGGTTTTAGGCGCGGAAAACTTTTGTTTTGTTTTTTTTCTTTTTTTTGGTTGAATTAGATGCTGACACGTGTGCATTATTTGCTCCGCTTTAAATGAGGCGCGGAGAACAGGGTCAATTTCGTAAAGTATTCTTAAAAGGGTCTCTGTTGGACAAGAAACTTTGTAAAGGGCTTCTGCCGTAAATAACTCATAAAACATTCACGCAGGTTCTTTTTTTTGTTGTCTTAAGGATTTTCAATATTTTAATATAATTAGTTGCAAATATCAATTTTTGTTCTACACTATTTTTAATTGTCAAGTGAAGGTAACTATTTATTTTTGGTGCCAAGTGATTTAATCATAAACTGGTAGATCATATTATTTTTCTTTTTACTTACGTCGAGTAAGTTGTCGGGTTTTGAAAGCGAGGGCCGATTTAATTAACGTGAGTGAAGTACTGTTTAAAATGGTTATATTAAATTAAACGCCGAAAGGTTTGCGGATTCTTTTTAGTAAATTGAGAGATATTTTAACTAAAGTTAAAATGGTAAACATATATGTGACACCGAAAGGTTGCCGAATTATATCAAGTCAATATGACATCTTCTTTACTTAGAAGTTTGGTCGAATATTACATCAACAAATGTTTTGAGCATATTATTTATAACTTAAATTGTGGTAAAGGTGACATGTGCGTGTGACGAATGCATTATTGCATTCTTTGATTGCGACCTAACTTAGCGTTATATATTTAGGTTGCGACTTGTATTTGCTGCATCTGTGGTTTTCCTATTCTTGCTGTGAAATCTTTGCATTCTGAGGTGAGTCATAGCCCTTATTAAACTGTCTTTTATGTTTAATCATCTGGGTGAGATAAATGCTTTGTTGCCTGCTTGATGGACGCAAAATCTGTTTACATTATTGCCTTGCTAATAGTTATGTGTGATATGCCTAAGTAGCGATAGCCCACTAGTCCCCTGTTATCATGAACCGTTAGTTACTCTGGTTGAGTAGGCGCTTATGTTATGGATAGATCTATTGGAGTTTGACAACCCCCGTCCGGGTGTTCAAATACATCGCCATGCCAAACGGACGTATATCATATGGTTGTTGCTAGGTGGCCATGGGTTAGGCACCTACTTGGGGCAATCTTATATATTACGCGTGCATCAGTTGTACGTGCTTGTCATCAGCCTCGGTGTCATGAGCTTAGAGCTATCATAACTATAATCATTCTATCTAATTCCCATATGTATGAAATTATATCGCCCATAATGTCTCATATGCTTTAAACAGTTTGTTTGCGGTCCAATATCGAATGCTATGTTTTAACTTAAACCTATGAACTCACCAGCCTTTGTGTTGACACTTTTAAGCGTTTATCTCAGGTGTTGAACCTACTTGCTTGTTGCTTGCTTTGGAGTCTCATGCATACTGTACTTGGATTTGAAGACTTGCCCATGCTTAATAAACTTTTTACCTCATTGTTGCTATTCAAACTTTGATTTCTGCTGCACTTGCTTATATATATTTATGATCTGAACATTGAAATTTTAAATCTAATGCAACGAGGTAAATTATTTTAAAACGTCTCATTTAGAGTCGTTCTCTTGCACCTTGGACTTTGTTATTATGACGTAACAACCCCCGAGCTTTACCGCTTCCGTTGACCAATTTTTGGGGTGTTACAGATTGGTATCAGAGCCCTGGTTATAGAGAACTAGGTTTACATTTAGGCCTAAACTATAACCGATATGTGCTTCTGTGCTACTTGTTAAGTATTACGATATATGTACGATATACGTATATACTATGTATGAGTATTCGTTATACGATGCATGCTTTTAATTTTTATACATGGTTACTATTTTGCAGACCATACAACTGTCATATATAACGTACTCATATAATCATTCGATGAAATGAGAGTTGCTTTTGACCATTTGATGTGATCTAATGCATTCATGTTACTTATGAGGTTCATTTGGCTAACATGTTGATTATTTGCACTATCACGATACTTACTGTATTCACCGTATGCGATATCTTACCATTTGCTATATGGCCTTGTCTTAGAATGGTGAACACGCGAACTGGATTGACCGATGCTCAACTCGAATAGCTCATTGCTCAAAGAGTTGCTACTGCGATGGCTGCCTTTCAAGCCCCTCAAACTGGGGGAAATGCTAACAATGCTAACAACGTTAACAATGCGCCTGCTCTTGTTGCTCCTAGACCTGCTAGGGAGTGCACTTACAAGGATTTCAAACACTGTGAGCCCTTGAGTTTTGATGGTACCGAGGGAGCTGTTGGTTTGGCTAGATGGATGGAGAAAATGGAATCAGTGTTCAGAATTAGTGGTTGTAGCACCGTGAATGAGGTGAAGTTTGCCACTTGCACTTTGTCCGCTGGAGCTTTGACTTGGTGGAATGCACATGTTCAGACTATGGGCATGGGCAATGCGTATGCTATGAGCTGGACTGACTTAAAGAAACTGTTGACAAAGGAATACTGCCCAAGAAATGAAATCCAGAAGATGGAGACTGAATTGTGGAACCTAACTGTGAAAGGAAATGAAATTGCTGCCTACACTAGGAGATTTCAAGAATTGTGCTTATTGTGCCCCGGAATGGTGTCGGACGAAGAAAAGAAGATTGAAAGATTCATTTGGGGATTGCCGAGTAGCATACAAGGGCATGTGACTTCGTATGAGCCGAAACAACTGAGTGATGCTGTGAGGATGGCCAATAACTTGATGGATCAAGTGGTTCGTTCTAGTGCTGCAAGAGCTGCTGAGAATAAGAGGAAGTGGGAATAAGATCGTGGGAATAGTTACGTGCAGCAGCCAAACAAAAGGAATGGTAACACAAGAGCCTACACTGCTAGGAATGGAAACGATAAGAAGGGGTATGCTGGGAATTCACCGTATTGTGAGAAGTGCAAACTGCATCACACTGGTGCATGTACTGTGAAGTGTCACAATTGTGGAAAGATTGGGCACATTGCTAGGGATTGTAGGTCAGCTGCTACTTCTGAAAATAAAAGAGGACAAAACTCGAAGGCACACATCACCTGCTATGGGTGTGGCAAGAAGGGACACTATAAGAATGAATGTCAAAAGAAAGTGAAGCAAGAAGAGCAAGCTAATGGTGAAGAAGCCCGTGGGAGAGTTTATGCTTTGGGAGGGGGAGTAGTCGAGGAAGATCCTAATGCCGACGTGGAGTATGCTAATGCTTAAGGAAGATTTCTTTGTCTTACTTGGTGTGGCCTAGTAGGAGTCGCCATGTGTATTTTCTTTAAAGTTTGTGTTTTAATTTTAAGACTTATCATCTCGTGTGTACGTTTTAAATTTGGATCTCCATTAATGAATGTGTTTTGACGGTTCATTTAGTTATATCTCTTCCGAAAGCGTTACCACGTTTTGAATCATTTTTTCCATTATCTGGCAAGATCTCTTCTTTCATATCGTCTCACGAATTAATTTCCTATGTCTTGACATCACCTTACGAAGCATTTGTAACCCCGTTATGCACCATCTTCCCATCACCTCATAAACCATTCATTGTTATTTTATCAACTATTTCGCTAAACCCTTTTAAAAGTGTTGTTGAAACCTCTTGTAAACCATTTCTTGGAAGATTTTAAACTACTTGGTCCTTATTTTACAAAACTACTTTCATAAATTGTTTTGGTTACTATCTTATAAACTAGTATGGTATAAACAATTTGATTCCGAGAATCATAACATTATTTGATGAAAAGGAGCATCGCATCGTTAGTCCCCAATTATACAAAGCCTGATCACCTATGTATAATTCGGGAAGGGCATACTATGCTCGTAGTAGTCACCATAAACATTTTGTCAAAAAAATCACATTTTCTATTTTTGAAAAGCAGCATTTTGCGTGTGTACACTTGACTTGTGCAAGAGATGGATATCCATATATTCGAGTAGATTCTATTAAACTGCATTATATACACCCGGCCTTATCATTCGATGATACACCAATTTCCTTATCAAACCGTTCGTTCAACATCGACTTCACATCCTATATTTTACTAAGTTTTGACGATATCATCCGTATCGACTAGTTGCCCAATCTTGCGTTGCGATTACTTGCGAGGAGAACATTGTTCGTGCTTCTCTTAGCAACAAATGGTGGAGATGAAACTATATGAAGAGTATCACCGTGGGAAGGTATGATTTGTGTTGGCAAACGAGGGTAGTGAGACCCGTTATGTTAGACTTTTCAAGATCTTAGCAAAGGTTGGAACCAGGGTCTATAAGTTGGAGTTACCACAAGCACTCAGCCGGGTGCACAATATTTTTCATGTGTCGAATTTGAAGAAGTGTCCTTCTGATGAAACACTTGTCGTGTCGTTAGACGAAATCCAGGTCGATGACAATTTGAATCTTGTCAAGGAGCCTGTTAAACTATGGACCGCGAGGTCAAACGGATGAAGTAAAACCACGTACCAATTATCAATGTGAGGTGGAATTCTAGGCGTGGTCCTGAATTCACCTGGGAGTGTCAACATCGATCCCGTGTTAAGTACACACACTTATCTGCTAATTTCCGTGTTCATAACACACTCTAAGCTTTCAGGAGAAAGCTTCTTTAACGATGGGGGACTGTAACACACCATAATTTTCAGACTTTTTAAAATTACAGTTTTGCCCCTTGACTTTTTATTTAGTCAACTATGTGCGAATCTGCTATTTATCTGGGAAGCGTTCCCTTATTTTGTGAAATAAGGTATGCTGACGTGTATTTTGCTTGGACTGTGCTCAGTCTGCATTGGTGTGAACACTACGAGTGTGTCACTATTGGTTGCGTAATAGTTTACGATCAATATTTAAGCGTATTTGAAATTTAATTCCAATATGTGTGCATAATCTGTGTTGTGCTTATGAGTGTCACGTTGCGCGAGCTGTCTGCAATTTAACTGTGCCTGTTTATCTGTACGAATAATTATTTACACAACCCTTGCTATAATTAATTATTTACGTGTCACACGAATTACGTAAACTGTAATGTCATAATTGTGCACGCTCTAGTTTGAGTGTATATATACCGTCGTCTAATCGTTCCCACAATCCAACCACTCGAAGAAAATGCCAACACGTAACGCGGGAACAACTTAACACCATTACGTATATTACTATACATTTTATTTGAGTATCATTCATTCATGAAAAACATTAACATGTATAAAACTAACAAATAAAACCAATAAACAAATAAAGCCAATAAAAACATAGGATCCTTTCTTTCATTCTTTTTCCCTCTCACCTAGGTAACTCAAAAACTTCAAATTCAAAATCCTAAACTACCATCCCTAAAAGACTAGCTATAGTACGTCCTCGATTCCTCTTCATTTGGAAAATTGTTTTTGGTCCCCTACATCATGCAAACAACGCCTATGTTACCCTCATATCCATCTCCTTACCTCACATTCATAAACAAATACACACTTACTCACTCCCTGTCATTCACTTTCCACATACACACACAACTACCAACAACTTTCACCAACATCTCAAACTCATAAAATACCAACCGAATTCCATTTCTATTTACCAAGAGCCACAGAGATGAAGCTGTTGTTGCATTAGTTCGACGTGGGTTTGCCAGTTCGAGAGATTGAAGTTGCTGTTGCTGTTGACGCAAGTTACACGACGACGAGCATTCTTGTTCGAGGGTTTCCTAGCTAGTTGTTGTGGTCGACGAGAGTACGAGCAGACGTGGGTTTTGGTGTCGTTGTGAAACGAGTGCGTTTGTTCCTTCGTGGGTTATTACTACTCAACATGGGTTTTGTTATTCGAAATATCGGGTTCGAAGGTTTCTAGTTCTTTGTCATTGTGGTCGTTACTATAGCTAAGAACCCAAGGTTACCTCGCAAACTTACGTACTTTCTCGTATTTCTTTCGTCACGTTATCATCCATATATATGTGTCACCTTACCACCTTTTTCAGAAAACTAACATGCTAAAAATATGGCTCGTCATGGGTTCGTTAAAACGAGTTTTAAGCTTGCATTTGAAATGGGTTTTACGTTACAGTTCATATACATGGTCTAAACTCATGTTGGTGTGTCTTTTTGTGTGAGTTGAGCTAAATGGGTACGTTCGAAACTCGGTTTTGTGTCATGATAGTAATAGCAAACGTGAGATGAGGGTCTTGTAATCGTTTGGTGAATGATTGTTGAAAGTTGTGAGACTTTTTGGTCGAGAGTTTTGATGTGAGTAACAGCGAGAGTGGTGAGTTTTTGTGAGAGATTGTTTTAATGAGAGTTTTGTTACGATCAGTTGCGAGAGTTGTCGAAAGATTGTTGAGAGCTTGTGAGTTTGTGAGCTTGATGAGAGTTTTTGCGAGAGTATTATGGGCTGTGAGTGTTTGTCGAGTCCACATGAATGTTTTTAAAGCTGATATTAGTAACTCCTGATGTCGGGGCAAGAGCATGTCGAAAACTTGGTTTTACAAATGGGTTTTGTTAGATTTTGTTTTCAAAATGGGTCTTGTTAAGTTATGTTTTCTGCTTGTCTGTATGTCGAGAGAGAAAGGAGTCACGAAATGGGTTTTCAAAGTTAGTGTCGCTGCAAATATTGTTTTCTTACTGCATGTATTCATGAGAGATTGGAGAAATGAGGCTCCTAGCAGCGTTTTTCCAAAAAAAAAATGAGGATAAGAGAAATGCTTTTTAAAAATGTCTGACACCTTCGTGTCTTGTCTTCTTTTTGACCGACTGTTTCAAAACACCATTTCAACATCACTTTTTTTATAAAATATTCACGCAGGTTCTTTTTTTTGTTGTCTTAAGGATTTTCAATATTTTAATATAATTAGTTGCAAATATCAATTTTTGTTCTACACTATTTTTAATTGTCAAGTGAAGGTAACTATTTATTTTTGGTGCCAAGTGATTTAATCATAAACTGGTAGAACATATTATTTTTCTTTTTACTTACGTCGAGTAAGTTGTCGGGTTTTGAAAGCGAGGGCCGATTTAATTAACGTGAGTGAAGTACTGTTTAAAATGGTTATATTAAATTAAACGCCGAAAGGTTGCGGATTCTTTTTAGTAAATTGAGAGATATTTTAACTAAAGTTAAAATGGTAAACATATATGTGACACCGAAAGGTTGCCGAATTATATCAAGTCAATATGACATCTTCTTTACTTAGAAGTTTGGTCGAATATTACATCAACAAATGTTTTGAGCATATTATTTATAACTTAAATTATGGTAAAGGTGACATGTGCGTGTGACGAATGCATTATTGCATTCTTTGATTGCGACCTAACTTAGCGTTATATATTTAGGTTGCGACTTGTATTTGCTGCATCTGTGGTTTTCCTATTCTTGCTGTGAAATCTTTGCATTCTGAGGTGAGTCATAGCCCTTATTAAACTGTCTTTTATGTTTAATCATCTGGGTGAGATAAATGCTTTGTTGCCTGCTTGATGGACGCAAAATCTGTTTACATTATTGCCTTGCTAATAGTTATGTGTGATATGCCTAAGTAGCGATAGCCCACTAGTCCCCTGTTATCATGAACCGTTAGTTACTCTGGTTGAGTAGGCGCTTATGTTATGGATAGATCTATTGGGGTTTGACAACCCCCGTCCGGGTGTTCAAATACATCGCCATGCCAAACGGACGTATATCATATGGTTGTTGCTAGGTGGCCATGGGTTAGGCACCTACTTGGGGCAATCTTATATATTACGCGTGCATCTGTTGTACGTGCTTGTCATCAGCCTCGGTGTCATGAGCTTAGAGCTATCATAACTATAATCATTCTATCTAATTCCCATATGTATGAAATTATATCGCCCATAATGTCTCATATGCTTTAAACAGTTTGTTTGCGGTCCAATATCGAATGCTATGTTTTAACTTAAACCTATGAACTCACCAGCCTTTGTGTTGACACTTTTAAGCGTTTATCTCAGGTGTTGAACCTACTTGCTTGTTGCTTGCTTTGGAGTCTCATGCATACTGTACTTGGATTTGAAGACTTGCCCATGCTTAATAAACTTTTTACCTCATTGTTGCTATTCAAACTTTGATTTCTGCTGCACTTGCTTATATATATTTATGATCTGAACATTGAAATTTTAAATCTAATGCAACGAGGAAAATTATTTTAAAACGTCTCATTTAGAGTCGTTCTCTTGCACCTTGGACTTTGTTATTATGACGTAACAACCCCCGAGCTTTACCGCTTCCGTTGACCAATTTTTGGGGTGTTACAGATTGGTATCAGAGCCCTGGTTATAGAGAACTAGGTTTGCATTTAGGCCTAAACTATAACCGATATGTGCTTCTGTGCTACTTGTTAAGTATTACGATATATGTACGATATACGTATATACTATGTATGAGTATTCGTTATACAATGCATGCTTTTAATTTTTATACATGGTTAATATTTTGCAGACCATACAACTGTCATATATAACGTACTCATATAATCATTCGATGAAATGAGAGTTGCTTTTGACCATTTGATGTGATCTAATGCATTCATGTTACTTATGAGGTTCATTTGGCTAACATGTTGATTATTTGCACTATCACGATACTTACTGTATTCACCGTATGCGATATCTTACCATTTGCTATATGGCCTTGTCTTAGAATGGTGAACACGCGAACTGGATTGACCGATGCTCAACTCGAATAGCTCATTGCTCAAAGAGTTGCTACTGCGATGGCTGCCTTTCAAGCCCCTCAAACTGGGGGAAATGCTAACAATGCTAACAACGTTAACAATGCGCCTGCTCTTGTTGCTCCTAGACCTGCTAGGGAGTGCACTTACAAGGATTTCAAACACTGTGAGCCCTTGAGTTTTGATGGTACCGAGGGAGCTGTTGGTTTGGCTAGATGGATGGAGAAAATGGAATCAGTGTTCAGAATTAGTGGTTGTAGCACCGTGAATGAGGTGAAGTTTGCCACTTGCACTTTGTCCGCTGGAGCTTTGACTTGGTGGAATGCACATGTTCAGACTATGGGCATGGGCAATGCGTATGCTATGAGCTGGACTGACTTGAAGAAACTGTTGACAAAGGAATACTGCCCAAGAAATGAAATCCAGAAGATGGAGACTGAATTGTGGAACCTAACTGTGAAAGGAAATGAAATTGCTGCCTACACTAGGAGATTTCAAGAATTGTGCTTATTGTGCCCTGGAATGGTGTCGGACGAAGAAAAGAAGATTGAAAGATTCATTTGGGGATTGCCGAGTAGCATACAAGGGCATGTGACTTCGTATGAGCCGAAACAACTGAGTGATGCTGTGAGGATGGCCAATAACTTGATGGATCAAGTGGTTCGTTCTAGTGCTGCAAGAGTTGCTGAGAATAAGAGGAAGTGGGAATAAGATCGTGGGAATAGTTACATGCAGCAGCCAAACAAAAGGAATGGTAACACAAGAGCCTACACTGCTAGGAATGGAAACGATAAGAAGGGGTATGCTGGGAATTCACCGTATTGTGAGAAGTGCAAACTGCATCACACTGGTGCATGTACTGTGAAGTGTCACAATTGTGGAAAGATTAGGCACATTGCTAGGGATTGTAGGTCAGCTGCTACTTCTGAAAATAAAAGAGGACAAAACTCGAAGGCACACATCACCTGCTATGGGTGTGGCAAGAAGGGACACTATAAGAATGAATGTCAAAAGAAAGTGAAGCAAGAAGAGCAAGCTAATGGTGAAGAAGCCCGTGGGAGAGTTTATGCTTTGGGAGGGGGAGTAGTCGAGGAAGATCCTAATGCCGACGTGGAGTATGCTAATGCTTAAGGAAGATTTCTTTGTCTTACTTGATGTGGCCTAGTAGGAGTCGCCATGTGTGTTTTCTTTAAAGTTTTTGTTTTAATTTTAAGACTTATCATCTCGTGTGTACGTTTTAAATTTGGATCTCCATTAATGAATGTGTTTTGACGGTTCATTTAGTTATATCTCTTCCGAAAGCGTTACCACGTTTTGAATCATTTTTTCCATTATCTGGCAAGATCTCTTCTTTCAAATCGTCTCACGAATTAATTTCCTATGTCTTGACATCACCTTACGAAGCATTTGTAACCCCGTTATGCACCATCTTCCCATCACCTCATAAACCATTCATTGTTATTTTATCAACTATTTCGCTAAACCCTTTTAAAAGTGTTGTTGAAACCTCTTGTAAACCATTTCTTGGAAGATTTTAAACTACTTAGTCCTTATTTTACAAAACTACTTTCATAGATTGTTTTGGTTACTATCTTATAAACTAGTATGGTATAAACAATTTGATTCCGAGAATCATAACATTATTTGATGAAAAGGAGCATCGCATCGTTAGTCCCCAATTATACAAAGCCTGATCACCTATGTATAATTCGGGAAGGGCATACTATGCTCGTAGTAGTCACCATAAACATTTTGTCAAAAAAATCACATTTCCTATTTTTGAAAAGCAGCATTTTGCGTGTGTACACTTGACTTGTGCAAGAGATGGATATCAATATATTCGAGTAGATTCTATTAAACTGCATTATATACACCCGGCCTTATCATTCGATGATACACCAATTTCCTTATCAAACCGTTCGTTCAACATCGACTTCACATCCTATATTTTACAAAGTTTTGACGATATCATCCGTATCGATTAGTTGCCCAATCTTGCGTTGCGATTACTTACGAGGAGAACATTGTTCGTGCTTCTCTTAGCAACAAATGGTGGAGATGAAACTAAATGAAGAGTATCACCTTGGGAAGGTATGATTTGTGTTGGCAAACGAGGGTATTGAGACCCGTTATGTTAGACTTTTCAAGATCTTAGCAAAGGTTGGAACCAGGGTCTATAAGTTGGAGTTACCACAAGCACTCAGCCGGGTGCACAATATTTTTCATGTGTCGAATTTGAAGAAGTGTCCTTCTGATGAAACACTTGTCGTGTCGTTGGACGAAATCCAGGTCGATGACAATTTGAATCTTGTCAGGAGCCTGTTAAAACTATGGACCGCGAGGTCAAACGGATGAAGTAAAACCACGTACCAATTATCAATGTGAGGTGGAATTCTAGGCGTGGTCCTGAATTCACCTGGGAGTGTCAACATCGATCCCGTGTTAAGTACACACACTTATCTGCTAATTTCCGTGTTCATAACACACTCTAAGCTTTCAGGAGAAAGCTTCTTTAACGATGGGGGACTGTAACACACCGTAATTTTCAGACTTTATAAAATTACAGTTTTGCCCCTTGACTTTTTATTTAGTCAACTATGTGCGAATCTGCTATTTATCTGGGAAGCGTTCCCTTATTTTGTGAAATAAGGTATGCTGACGTGTATTTTGCTTGGACTGTGCTCAGTCTGCATTGGTGTGAACACTACGAGTGTGTCACTATTGGTTGCGTAATAGTTTACGATCAATATTTAAGCGTATTTGAAATTTAATTCCAATATGTGTGCATAATCTGTGTTGTGCTTATGAGTGTCACGTTGCGCGAGCTGTCTGCAATTTAATGTGCCTGTTTATCTGTACGAATAATTATTTACACAACCCTTGCTATAATTAATTATTTACGTGTCACACGAATTACGTAAACTGTAATGTCATAATTGTGCACGCTCTAGTTTGAGTGTATATATACCGTCGTCTAATCGTTCCCACAATCCAACCACTCGAAGAAAATGCCAACACGTAACGCGGGAACAACTTAACACCATTACGTATATTACTATACATTTTATTTGAGTATCATTCATTCATGAAAAACATTAACATGTATAAAACTAACAAATAAAACCAATAAACAAATAAAGCCAATAAAAACATAGGATCCTTTCTTTCATTCTTTTTCCCTCTCACCTAGGTAACTCAAAAACTTCAAATTCAAAATCCTAAACTACCATCCCTAAAAGACTAGCTATAGTACGTCCTCGATTCCTCTTCATTTGGAAAATTGTTTTTGGTCCCCTACATCATGCAAACAACGCCTATGTTACCCTCATATCCATCTCCTTACCTCACATTCATAAACAAATACACACTTACTCACTCCCTGTCATTCACTTTCCACATACACACACAACTACCAACAACTTTCACCAACATCTCAAACTCATAAAATACCAACCGAATTCCATTTCTATTTACCAAGAGCCACAGAGATGAAGCTGTTGTTGCATTAGTTTGACGTGGGTTTGCCAGTTCGAGAGATTGAAGTTGCTGTTGCTGTTGACGCAAGTTACACGACGACGAGCATTCTTGTTCGAGGGTTTCCTAGCTAGTTGTTGTGGTCGACGAGAGTACGAGCAGACGTGGGTTTTGGTGTCGTTGTGAAACGAGTGCATTTGTTCCTTCGTGGGTTATTACTACTCAACGTGGGTTTTGTTATTCGAAATATCGGGTTCGAAGGTTTCTAGTTCTTTGTCATTGTGGTCGTTACTATAGCTAAGAACCCAAGGTTACCTCGCAAACTTACGTACTTTCTCGTATTTCTTTCGTCACGTTATCATCCATATATATGTGTCACCTTACCACCTTTTTCAGAAAACTAACATGCTAAAAATATGGCTCGTCATGGGTTCGTTAAAACGAGTTTTAAGCTTGCATTTGAAATGGGTTTTACGTTACAGTTCATATACATGGTCTAAACTCATGTTGGTGTGTCTTTTTGTGTGAGTTGAGCTAAATGGGTACGTTCGAAACTCGATTTTGTGTCATGATAGTAATAGCAAACGTGAGATGAGGGTCTTGTAATCGTTTGGTGAATGATTGTTGAAAGTTGTGAGACTTTTTGGTCGAGAGTTTTGATGTGAGTAACAGCGAGAGTGGTGAGTTTTTGTGAGAGATTGTTTTAATGAGAGTTTTGTTACGATCAGTTGCGAGAGTTGTCGAAAGATTGTTGAGAGCTTGTGAGTTTGTGAGCTTCATGAGAGTTTTTGCGAGAGTATTATGGGCTGTGAGTGTTTGTCGAGTCCACATGAATGTTTTTAAAGCTGATATTAGTAACTCCTGATGTCGGGGCAAGAGCATGTCGAAAACTTGGTTTTACAAATGGGTTTTGTTAGATTTTGTTTTCAAAATGGGTTTTGTTAAGTTATGTTTTCTGCTTGTCTGTATGTCGAGAGAGAAAGGAGTCACGAAATGGGTTTTCAAAGTTAGTGTCGCTGCAAATATTGTTTTCTTACTGCATGTATTCATGAGAGATTGGAGAAATGAGGCTCCTAGCAGCGTTTTTCCAAAAAAAAAATGAGGATAAGAGAAATGCTTTTTAAAAATGTCTGACACCTTCGTGTCTTGTCTTCTTTTTGACCGACTGTTTCAAAACACCATTTCAACATCACTTTTTCTATAAAACATTCACGCAGGTTCTTTTTTTTGTTGTCTTAAGGATTTTCAATATTTTAATATAACTAGTTGCAAATATCAATTTTTGTTCAACACTATTTTTAATTGTCAAGTGAAGGTAACTATTTATTTTTGGTGCCAAGTGATTTAATCATAAACTGGTAGAACATATTATTTTTCTTTTTACTTACGTCGAGTAAGTTGTCGGGTTTTGAAAGCGAGGGCCGATTTAATTAACGTGAGTGAAGTACTGTTTAAAATGGTTATATTAAATTAAACGCCGAAAGGTTTGCGGATTCTTTTTAGTAGATTGAGAGATATTCTAACTAAAGTTAAAATGGTAAACATATATGTGACACCGAAAGGTTGCCGAATTATATCAAGTCAATATGACATCTTCTTTACTTAGAAGTTTGGTCGAATATTACATCAACAAATGTTTTGAGCATATTATTTATAACTTAAATTGTGGTAAAGGTGACATGTGCGTGTGACGAATGCATTATTGCATTCTTTGATTGCGACCTAACTTAGCGTTATATATTTAGGTTGCGACTTGTATTTGCTGCATCTGTGGTTTTCCTATTCTTGCTGTGAAATCTTTGCATTCTGAGGTGAGTCATAGCCCTTATTAAACTGTCTTTTATGTTTAATCATCTGGGTGAGATAAATGCTTTGTTGCCTGCTTGATGGACGCAAAATCTGTTTACATTATTGCCTTGCTAATAGTTATGTGTGATATGCCTAAGTAGCGATAGCCCACTAGTCCCCTGTTATCATGAACCGTTAGTTACTCTGGTTGAGTAGGCGCTTATGTTATGGATAGATCTATTGGGGTTTGACAACCCCCGTCCGGGTGTTCAAATACATCGCCATGCCAAACGGACGTATATCATATGGTTGTTGCTAGGTGGCCATGGGTTAGGCACCTACTTGGGGCAATCTTATATATTACGCGTGCATCAGTTGTACGTGCTTGTCATCAGCCTCGGTGTCATGAGCTTAGAGCTATCATAACTATAATCATTCTATCTAATTCCCATATGTATGAAATTATATCGCCCATAATGTCTCATATGCTTTAAACAGTTTGTTTGCGGTCCAATATCGAATGCTATGTTTTAACTTAAACCTATGAACTCACCAGCCTTTGTGTTGACACTTTTAAGCGTTTATCTCAGGTGTTGAACCTACTTGCTTGTTGCTTGCTTTGGAGTCTCATGCATACTGTACTTGGATTTGAAGACTTGCCCATGCTTAATAAACTTTTTACCTCATTGTTGCTATTCAAACTTTGATTTCTGCTGCACTTGCTTATATATATTTATGATCTGAACATTGAAATTTTAAATCTAATGCAACGAGGTAAATTATTTTAAAACGTCTCATTTAGAGTCGTTCTCTTGCACCTTGGACTTTGTTATTATGACGTAACAACCCCCGAGCTTTACCGCTTCCGTTGACCAATTTTTGGGGTGTTACAGATTGGTATCAGAGCCCTGGTTATAGAGAACTAGGTTTGCATTTAGGCCTAAACTATAACCGATATGTGCTTCTGTGCTACTTGTTAAGTATTACGATATATGTACGATATACGTATATACTATGTATGAGTATTCGTTATACGATGCATGCTTTTAATTTTTATACATGGTTACTATTTTGCAGACCATACAACTGTCATATATAACATACTCATATAATCATTCGATGAAATGAGAGTTGCTTTTGACCATTTGATGTGATCTAATGCATTCATGTTACTTATGAGGTTCATTTGGCTAACATGTTGATTATTTGCACTATCACGATACTTACTGTATTCACCGTATGCGATATCTTACCATTTGCTATATGGCCTTGTCTTTGAATGGTGAACACGCGAACTGGATTGACCGATGCTCAACTCGAATAGCTCATTGCTCAAAGAGTTGCTACTGCGATGGCTGCCTTTCAAGCCCCTCAAACTGGGGGAAATGCTAACAATGCTAACAACGTTAATAATGCGCCTGCTCTTGTTGTTCCTAGACCTGCTAGGGAGTGCACTTACAAGGATTTCAAACACTGTGAGCCCTTGAGTTTTGATGGTACCGAGGGAGCTGTTGGTTTGGCTAGATGGATGGAGAAAATGGAATCAGTGTTCAGAATTAGTGGTTGTTGCACCGTGAATGAGGTGAAGTTTGCCACTTGCACTTTGTCCGCTGGAGCTTTGACTTGGTGGAATGCACATGTTCAGACTATGGGCATGGGCAATGCGTATGCTATGAGCTGGACTGACTTGAAGAAACTGTTGACAAAGGAATACTGCCCAAGAAATGAAATCCAGAAGATGGAGACTGAATTGTGGAACCTAACTGTGAAAGGAAATGAAATTGCTGCCTACACTAGGAGATTTCAAGAATTGTGCTTATTGTGCCCTGGAATGGTGTCGGACGAAGAAAAGAAGATTGAAAGATTCATTTGGGGATTGCCGAGTAGCATACAAGGGCATGTGACTTCGTATGAGCCGAAACAACTGAGTGATGCTGTGAGGATGGCCAATAACTTGATGGATCAAGTGGTTCGTTCTAGTGCTGCAAGAGCTGCTGAGAATAAGAGGAAGTGGGAATAAGATCGTGGGAATAGTTACGTGCAGCAGCCAAACAAAAGGAATGGTAACACAAGAGCCTACACTTCTAGGAATGGAAACGATAAGAAGGGGTATGCTGGGAATTCACCATATTGTGAGAAGTGCAAACTGCATCACACTGGTGCATGTACTGTGAAGTGTCACAATTGTGGAAAGATTGGGCACATTGCTAGGGATTGTAGGTCAGCTGCTACTTCTGAAAATAAAAGAGGACAAAACTCGAAGGCACACATCACCTGCTATGGGTGTGGCAAGAAGGGACACTATAAGAATGAATGTCAAAAGAAAGTGAAGCAAGAAGGGCAAGCTAATGGTGAAGAAGCCCGTGGGAGAGTTTATGCTTTGGGAGGGGGAGTAGTCGAGGAAGATCCTAATGCCGACGTGGAGTATGCTAATGCTTAAGGAAGATTTCTTTGTCTTACTTGGTGTGGCCTAGTAGGAGTCGCCATGTGTGTTTTCTTTAAAGTTTGTGTTTTAATTTTAAGACTTATCATCTCGTGTGTACGTTTTAAATTTGGATCTCCATTAATGAATGTGTTTTGACGGTTCATTTAGTTATATCTCTTCCGAAAGCGTTACCACGTTTTGAATCATTTTTTCCATTATCTGGCAAGATCTCTTCTTTCATATCGTCTCACGAATTAATTTCCTATGTCTTGACATCACCTTACGAAGCATTTGTAACCCCGTTATGCACCATCTTCCCATCACCTCATAAACCATTCATTGTTATTTTATCAACTATTTCGCTAAACCATTTTAAAAGTGTTGTTGAAACCTCTTGTAAACCATTTCTTGGAAGATTTTAAACTACTTGGTCCTTATTTTACAAAACTACTTTCATAAATTGTTTTGGTTACTATCTTATAAACTAGTATGGTATAAACAATTTGATTCCGAGAATCATAACATTATTTGATGAAAAGGAGCATCGCATCGTTAGTCCCCAATTATACAAAGCCTGATCACCTATGTATAATTCGGGAAGGTCATACTATGCTCGTAGTAGTCACCATAAACATTTTGTCAAAAAAATCACATTTTCTATTTTTGAAAAGCAGCATTTTGCGTGTGTACACTTGACTTGTGCAAGAGATGGATATCCATATATTCGAGTAGATTCTATTAAACTGCATTATATACACCCGACCTTATCATTCGATGATACACCAATTTCCTTATCAAACCGTTCGTTCAACATCGACTTCACATCCTATATTTTACAAAGTTTTGACGATATCATCCGTATCGATTAGTTGCCCAATCTTGCGTTGCGATTACTTGCGAGGAGAACATTGTT
The DNA here is from genome assembly GCA_025667525.1 of Glebionis coronaria. NCBI lineage: Eukaryota > Viridiplantae > Streptophyta > Magnoliopsida > Asterales > Asteraceae > Glebionis > Glebionis coronaria. Next base: position 536,724,372 of record CM046876.1, read on the forward strand.
CGTGCTTCTCTTAGCAACAAATGGTGGAGATGAAACTATATGAAGAGTATCACCTTGGGAAGGTATGATTTGTGTTGGCAAACGAGGGTAGTGAGACCCGTTATGTTAGACTTTTCAAGATCTTAGCAAAGGTTGGAACCAGGGTCTATAAGTTGGAGTTACCACAAGCACTCAGTCGGGTGCACAATATTTTTCATGTGTCGAATTTGAAGAAGTGTCCTTCTGATGAAACACTTGTCGTGTCGTTGGACGAAATCCAGGTCGATGACAATTTGAATCTTGTCAAGGAGCCTGTTAAAACTATGGACCGCGAGGTCAAACGGATGAAGTAAAACCACGTACCAATTATCAATGTGAGGTGGAATTCTAGGCGTGGTCCTGAATTCACCTGGGAGTGTCAACATCGATCACGTGTTAAGTACACACACTTATCTGCTAATTTCCGTGTTCATAACACACTCTAAGCTTTCAGGAGAAAGCTTCTTTAACGATGGGGGACTGTAACACACCGTAATTTTCAGACTTTATAAAATTACAGTTTTGCCCCTTGACTTTTTATTTAGTCAACTATGTGCGAATCTGCTATTTATCTGGGAAGCGTTCCCTTATTTTGTAAAATAAGGTATGCTGACGTGTATTTTGCTTGGACTGTGCTCAGTCTGCATTGGTGTGAACACTACGAGTGTGTCACTATTGGTTGCGTAATAGTTTACGATCAATATTTAAGCGTATTTGAAATTTAATTCCAATATGTGTGCATAATCTGTGTTGTGCTTATGAGTGTCACGTTGCGCGAGCTGTCTGCAATTTAACTGTGCCTGTTTATCTGTACGAATAATTATTTACACAACCCTTGCTATAATTAATTATTTACGTGTCACACGAATTACGTAAACTATAATGTCATAATTGTGCACGCTCTAGTTTGAGTGTATATATACCGTCGTCTAATCGTTCCCACAATCCAACCACTCGAAGAAAATGCCAACACGTAACACGGGAACAACTTAACACCATTACGTATATTACTATACATTTTATTTGAGTATCATTCATTCATGAAAAACATTAACATGTATAAAACTAACAAATAAAACCAATAAACAAATAAAGCCAATAAAAACATAGGATCCTTTCTTTCATTCTTTTTCCCTCTCACCTAGGTAACTCAAAAACTTCAAATTCAAAATCCTAAACTACCATCCCTAAAAGACTAGCTATAGTACGTCCTCGATTCCTCTTCATTTGGAAAATTGTTTTTGGTCCCCTACATCATGCAAACAACGCCTATGTTACCCTCATATCCATCTCCTTACCTCACACATAAACAAATACACACTTACTCACTCCCTGTCATTCACTTTCCACATACACACACAACTACCAACAACTTTCACCAACATCTCAAACTCATAAAATACCAACCGAATTCCATTTCTATTTACCAAGAGCCACAGAGATGAAGCTGTTGTTGCATTAGTTCGACGTGGGTTTGCCAGTTCGAGAGATTGAAGTTGCTGTTGCTGTTGACGCAAGTTACACGACGACGAGCATTCTTGTTCGAGGGTTTCCTAGCTAGTTGTTGTGGTCGACGAGAGTACGAGCAGACGTGGGTTTTGGTGTCGTTGTGAAACGAGTGCGTTTGTTCCTTCGTGGGTTATTACTACTCAACGTGGGTTTTGTTATTCGAAATATCGGGTTCGAAGGTTTCTAGTTCTTTGTCATTGTGGTCGTTACTATAGCTAAGAACCCAAGGTTACCTCGCAAACTTACGTACTTTCTCGTATTTCTTTCGTCACGTTATCATCCATATATATGTGTCACCTTACCACCTTTTTCAGAAAACTAACATGCTAAAAATATGGCTCGTCATGGGTTCGTTAAAACAAGTTTTAAGCTTGCATTTGAAATGGGTTTTACGTTACAGTTCATATACATGGTCTAAACTCATGTTGGTGTGTCTTTTTGTGTGAGTTGAGCTAAATGGGTACGTTCGAAACTCGGTTTTGTGTCATGATAGTAATAGCAAACGTGAGATGAGGGTCTTGTAATCGTTTGGTGAATGATTGTTGAAAGTTGTGAGACTTTTTGGTCGAGAGTTTTGATGTGAGTAACATCGAGAGTGGTGAGTTTTTGTGAGAGATTGTTTTAATGAGAGTTTTGTTACGATCAGTTGCGAGAGTTGTCGAAAGATTGTTGAGAGCTTGTGAGTTTGTGAGCTTGATGAGAGTTTTTGCGAGAGTATTATGGGCTGTGAGTGTTTGTCGAGTCCACAAGAATGTTTTTAAAGCTGATATTAGTAACTCCTGATGTCGGGGCAAGAGCATGTCGAAAACTTGGTTTTACAAATGGGTTTTGTTAGATTTTGTTTTCAAAATGGGTTTTGTTAAGTTATGTTTTCTGCTTGTCTGTATGTCGAGAGAGAAAGGAGTCATGAAATGGGTTTTCAAAGTTAGTGTCGCTGCAAATATTGTTTTCTTACTGCATGTATTCATGAGAGATTGGAGAAATGAGGCTCCTAGCAGCGTTTTTCCAAAAAAAAAAAATGAGGATAAGAGAAATGCTTTTTAAAAATGTCTGACACCTTCGTGTCTTGTCTTCTTTTTGACCGACTGTTTCAAAACACCATTCAACATCACTTTTTCTATAAAACATTCACGCAGGTTCTTTTTTTTGTTGTCTTAAGGATTATCAATATTTTAATATAATTAGTTGCAAATATCAATTTTTGTTCTACACTATTTTTAATTGTCAAGTGAAGGTAAATATTTATTTTTGGTGCCAAGTGATTTAATCATAAACTGGTAGAACATATTATTTTTCTTTTTACTTACGTCGAGTAAGTTGTCGGGTTTTGAAAGCGAGGGCTGATTTAATTAACGTGAGTGAAGTACTGTTTAAAATGGTTATATTAAATTAAACGCCGAAAGGTTTGCGGATTCCTTTTAGTAAATTGAGAGATATTTTAACTAAAGTTAAAATGGTAAACATATATGTGACACCGAAAGGTTGCCGAATTATATCAAGTCAATATGACATCTTCTTTACTTAGAAGTTTGGTCGAATATTACATCAACAAATGTTTTGAGCATATTATTTATAACTTAAATTGTGGTAAAGGTGACATGTGCGTGTGACGAATGCATTATTGCATTCTTTGATTGCGACCTAACTTAGCGTTATATATTTAGGTTGCGACTTGTATTTGCTGCATCTGTGGTTTTCCTATTCTTGCTGTGAAATCTTTGCATTCTGAGGTGAGTCATAGCCCTTATTAAACTGTCTTTTATGTTTAATCATCTGGGTGAGATAAATGCTTTGTTGCCTGCTTGATGGACGCAAAATCTGTTTACATTATTGCCTTGCTAATAGTTATGTGTGATATGCCTAAGTAGCGATAGCCCACTAGTCCCCTGTTATCATGAACCGTTAGTTACTCTGGTTGAGTAGGCGCTTATGTTATGGATAGATCTATTGGGGTTTGACAACCCCCGTCCGGGTGTTCAAATACATCGCCATGCCAAACGGACGTATATCATATGGTTGTTGCTAGGTGGCCATGGGTTAGGCACCTACTTGGGGCAATCTTATATATTACGCGTGCATCAGTTGTACGTGCTTGTCATCAGCCTCGGTGTCATGAGCTTAGAGCTATCATAACTATAATCATTCTATCTAATTCCCATATGTATGAAATTATATCGCCCATAATGTCTCATATGCTTTAAACAGTTTGTTTGCGGTCCAATATCGAATGCTATGTTTTAACTTAAACCTATGAACTCACCAGCCTTTGTGTTGACACTTTTAAGCGTTTATCTCAGGTGTTGAACCTACTTGCTTGTTGCTTGCTTTGGAGTCTCATGCATACTGTACTTGGATTTGAAGACTTGCCCATGCTTAATAAACTTTTTACCTCATTGTTGCTATTCAAACTTTGATTTCTGCTGCACTTGCTTATATATATTTATGATCTGAACATTGAAATTTTAAATCTAATGCAACGAGGTAAATTATTTTAAAACGTCTCATTTAGAGTCGTTCTCTTGCACCTTGGACTTTGTTATTATGACGTAACAACCCCCGAGCTTTACCGCTTCCGTTGACCAATTTTTAGGGTGTTACAGATTGGTATCAGAGCCCTGGTTATAGAGAACTAGGTTTGCATTTAGGCCTAAACTATAACCGATATGTGCTTCTGTGCTACTTGTTAAGTATTACGATATATGTACGATATACGTATATACTATGTATGAGTATTCGTTATACGATGCATGCTTTTAATTTTTATACATGGTTACTATTTTGCAGACCATACAACTGTCATATATAACGTACTCATATAATCATTCGATGAAATGAGAGTTGCTTTTGACCATTTGATGTGATCTAATGCATTCATGTTACTTATGAGGTTCATTTGGCTAACATGTTGATTATTTGCACTATCACGATACTTACTGTATTCACCGTATGCGATATCTTACCATTTGCTATATGGCCTTGTCTTAGAATGGTGAATACGCGAACTGGATTGACCGATGCTCAACTCGAATAGCTCATTGCTCAAAGAGTTGCTACTGCGATGGCTGCCTTTCAAGCCCCTCAAACTGGGGGAAATTCTAACAATGCTAACAACGTTAACAATGCGCCTGCTCTTGTTGCTCCTAGACCTGCTAGGGAGTGCACTTACAAGGATTTCAAACACTGTGAGCCCTTGAGTTTTGATGGTACCGAGGGAGCTGTTGGTTTGGCTAGATGGATGGAGAAAATGGAATCAGTGTTCAGAATTAGTGGTTGTAGCACCGTGAATGAGGTGAAGTTTGCCACTTGCACTTTGTCCGCTGGAGCTTTGACTTGGTGGAATGCACATGTTCAGACTATGGGCATGGGCAATGCGTATGCTATGAGCTGGACTGACTTGAAGAAACTGTTGACAAAGGAATACTGCCCAAGAAATGAAATCCAGAAGATGGAGACTGAATTGTGGAACCTAACTGTGAAAGGAAATGAAATTGCTGCCTACACTAGGAGATTTCAAGAATTGTGCTTATTGTGCCCTGGAATGGTGTCGGACGAAGAAAAGAAGATTGAAAGATTCATTTGGGGATTGCCGAGTAGCATACAAGGGCATGTGACTTCGTATGAGCCGAAACAACTGAGTGATGCTGTGAGGATGGCCAATAACTTGATGGATCAAGTGGTTCGTTCTAGTGCTGCAAGAGCTACTGAGAATAAGAGGAAGTGGGAATAAGATCGTGGGAATAGTTACGTGCAGCAGCCAAACAAAAGGAATGGTAACACAAGAGCCTACACTGCTAGGAATGGAAACGATAAGAAGGGGTATGCTGGGAATTCACCGTATTGTGAGAAGTGCAAACTGCATCACACTGGTGCATGTACTGTGAAGTGTCACAATTGTTGAAAGATTGGGCACATTGCTAGGGATTGTAGGTCAGCTGCTACTTCTGAAAATAAAAGAGGACAAAACTCGAAGGCACACATCACCTGCTATGGGTGTGGCAAGAAGGGACACTATAAGAATGAATGTCAAAAGAAAGTGAAGCAAGAAGAGCAAGCTAATGGTGAAGAAGCCCGTGGGAGAGTTTATGCTTTGGGAGGGGGAGTAGTCGAGGAAGATCCTAATGCCGACGTGGAGTATGCTAATGCTTAAGGAAGATTTCTTTGTCTTACTTGGTGTGGCCTAGTAGGAGTCGCCATGTGTGTTTTCTTTAAAGTTTGTGTTTTAATTTTAAGACTTATCATCTCGTGTGTACGTTTTAAATTTGGATCTCCATTAATGAATGTGTTTTGACGGTTCATTTAGTTATATCTCTTCCGAAAGCGTTACCACGTTTTGAATCATTTTTTCCATTATCTGGCAAGATCTCTTCTTTCATATCGTCTCACGAATTAATTTCCTATGTCTTGACATCACCTTACGAAGCATTTGTAACCCCGTTATGCACCATCTTCCCATCACCTCATAAACCATTCATTGTTATTTTATCAACTATTTCGCTAAACCCTTTTAAAAGTGTTGTTGAAACCTCTTGTAAACCGTTTCTTGGAAGATTTTAAACTACTTGGTCCTTATTTTACAAAACTACTTTCATAAATTGTTTTGGTTACTATCTTATAAACTAGTATGGTATAAACAATTTGATTCCGAGAATCATAACATTATTTGATGAAAAGGAGCATCGCATCGTTAGTCCCCAATTATACAAAGCCTGATCACCTATGTATAATTCGGGAAGGGCATACTATGCTCGTAGTAGTCACCATAAACATTTTGTCAAAAAATCACATTTTCTATTTTTGAAAAGCAGCATTTTGCGTGTGTACACTTGACTTGTGCAAGAGATGGATATCCATATATTCGAGTAGATTCTATTAAACTGCATTATATACACCCGGCCTTATCATTCGATGATACACCAATTTCCTTATCAAACCGTTCGTTCAACATCGACTTCACATCCTATATTTTACAAAGTTTTGACGATATCATCCGTATCGATTAGTTGCCCAATCTTGCGTTGCGATTACTTGCGAGGAGAACATTGTTCGTGCTTCTCTTAGCAACAAATGGTGGAGATGAAACTATATGAAGAGTATCACCTTGGGAAGGTATGATTTGTGTTGGCAAACGAGGGTAGTGAGACCCGTTATGTTAGACTTTTCAAGATCTTAGCAAAGGTTGGAACCAGGGTCTATAAGTTGGAGTTACCACAAGCACTCAGCCGGGTGCACAATATTTTTCATGTGTCGAATTTGAAGAAGTGTCCTTCTGATGAAACACTTGTCGTGTCGTTGGACGAAATCCAGGTCGATGACAATTTGAATCTTGTCAAGGAGCCTGTTAAAACTATGGACCGCGAGGTCAAACGGATGAAGTAAAACTACGTACCAATTATCAATGTGAGGTGGAATTCTAGGCGTGGTCCTGAATTCACCTGGGAGTGTCAACATCGATCCCGTGTTAAGTACACATACTTATCTGCTAATTTCCGTGTTCATAACACACTCTAAGCTTTCAGGAGAAAGCTTCTTTAACGATGGGGGACTGTAACACACCCTAATTTTCAGACTTTATAAAATTACAGTTTTGCCCCTTGACTTTTTATTTAGTCAACTATGTGCGAATCTGCTATTTATCTGGGAAGCGTTCCCTTATTTTGTGAAATAAGGTATGCTGACGTGTATTTTGCTTGGACTGTGCTCAGTCTGCATTGGTGTGAACACTACGAGTGTGTCACTATTGGTTGCGTAATAGTTTACGATCAATATTTAAGCGTATTTAAAATTTAATTCCAATATGTGTGCATAATCTGTGTTGTGCTTATGAGTGTCACGTTGCGCGAGCTGTCTGCAATTTAACTGTGCCTGTTTATCTGTACGAATAATTATTTACACAACCCTTGCTATAATTAATTATTTACGTGTCACACGAATTACGTAAACTGTAATGTCATAATTGTGCACGCTCTAGTTTGAGTGTATATATACCGTCGTCTAATCGTTCCCACAATCCAACCACTCGAAGAAAATGCCAACACGTAACGCGGGAACAACTTAACACCATTACGTATATTACTATACATTTTATTTGAGTATCATTCATTCATGAAAAACATTAACATGTATAAAACTAACAAATAAAACCAATAAACAAATAAAGCCAATAAAAACATAGGATCCTTTCTTTCATTCTTTTTCCCTCTCACCTAGGTAACTCAAAAACTTCAAATTCAAAATCCTAAACTACCATCCCTAAAAGACTAGCTATAGTACGTCCTCGATTCCTCTTCATTTGGAAAATTGTTTTTGGTCCCCTACATCATGCAAACAACGCCTATGTTACCCTCATATCCATCTCCTTACCTCACATTCATAAACAAATACACACTTACTCACTCCCTGTCATTCACTTTCCACATACACACACAACTACCAACAACTTTCACCAACATCTCAAACTCATAAAATACCAACCGAATTCCATTTCTATTTACCAAGAGCCACAAAGATGAAGCTGTTGTTGCATTAGTTCGACGTGGGTTTGCCAGTTCGAGAGATTGAAGTTGCTGTTGCTGTTGATGCAAGTTACACGACGACGAGCATTCTTGTTCGAGGGTTTCCTAGCTAGTTGTTGTGGTCGACGAGAGTACGAGCAGACGTGGGTTTTGGTGTCGTTGTGAAACGAGTGCGTTTGTTCCTTCGTGGGTTATTACTACTCAACGTGGGTTTTGTTATTCGAAATATCGGGTTCGAAGGTTTCTAGTTCTTTGTCATTGTGGTCGTTACTATAGCTAAGAACACAAGGTTACCTCGCAAACTTACGTACTTTCTCGTATTTCTTTCGTCACGTTATCATCCATATATATGTGTCACCTTACCACCTTTTTCAGAAAACTAACATGCTAAAAATATGGCTCGTCATGGGTTCGTTAAAACGAGTTTTAAGCTTGCATTTGAAATGGGTTTTACGTTACAGTTCATATACATGGTCTAAACTCATGTTGGTGTGTCTTTTTGTGTGAGTTGATCTAAATGGGTACGTTCGAAACTCGGTTTTGTGTCATGATAGTAATAGCAAACGTGAGATGAGGGTCTTGTAATCGTTTGGTGAATGATTGTTGAAAGTTGTGAGACTTTTTGGTCGAGAGTTTTGATGTGAGTAACAGCGAGAGTGGTGAGTTTTTGTGAGAGATTCTTTTAATGAGAGTTTTGTTACGATCAGTTGCGAGAGTTGTCGAAAGATTGTTGAGAGCTTGTGAGTTTGTGAGCTTGATGAGAGTTTTTGCGAGAGTATTATGGGATGTGAGTGTTTGTCGAGTCCACATGAATGTTTTTAAAGCTGATATTAGTAACTCCTGATGTCGGGGCAAGAGCATGTCGAAAACTTGGTTTTACAAATGGGTTTTGTTAGATTTTGTTTTCAAAATGGGTTTTGTTAAGTTATGTTTTCTGCTTGTCTGTATGTCGAGAGAGAAAGGAGTCACGAAATGGGTTTTCAAAGTTAGTGTCGCTGCAAATATTGTTTTCTTACTGCATGTATTCATGAGAGATTGGAGAAATGAGGCTCCTAGCAGCGTTTTTCCAAAAAAAAAATGAGGATAAGAGAAATGCTTTTTAAAACTGTCTGACACCTTCGTGTCTTGTCTTCTTTTTGACCGACTGTTTCAAAACACCATTTCAACATCACTTTTTCTATAAAACATTCACGCAGGTTCTTTTTTTTGTTGTCTTAAGGATTTTCAATATTTTAATATAATTAGTTGCAAATATCAATTTTTGTTCTACACTATTTTTAATTGTCAAGTGAAGGTAACTATTTATTTTTGGTGCCAAGTGATTTAATCATAAACTGGTAGAACATATTATTTTTCTTTTTACTTACGTCGAGTAAGTTGTCGGGTTTTGAAAGCGAGGGCCGATTTAATTAACGTGAGTGAAGTACTGTTTAAAATGGTTATATTAAATTAAACGCCGAAAGGCTTGCGGATTCTTTTTAGTAAATTGAGAGATATTTTAACTAAAGTTAAAATGGTAAACATATATGTGACACCGAAAGGTTGCCGAATTATATCAAGTCAATATGACATCTTCTTTACTTAGAAGTTTGGTCGAATATTACATCAACAAATGTTTTGAGCATATTATTTATAACTTAAATTGTGGTAAAGGTGACATGTGCGTGTGACGAATGCATTATTGCATTCTTTGATTGCGACCTAACTTAGCGTTATATATTTAGGTTGCGACTTGTATTTGCTGCATCTGTGGTTTTCCTATTCTTGCTGTGAAATCTTTGCATTCTGAGGTGAGTCATAGCCCTTATTAAACTGTCTTTTATGTTTAATCATCTGGGTGAGATAAATGCTTTGTTGCCTTCTTGATGGACGCAAAATCTGTTTACATTATTGCCTTGCTAATAGTTATGTGTGATATGCCTAAGTAGCGATAGCCCACTAGTCCCCTGTTATCATGAACCGTTAGTTACTCTGGTTGAGTAGGCGCTTATGTTATGGATAGATCTATTGGGGTTTGACAACCCCCGTCCGGGTGTTCAAATACATCGCCATGCCAAACGGACGTATATCATATGGTTGTTGCTAGGTGGCCATGGGTTAGGCACCTACTTGGGGCAATCTTATATATTACGCGTGCATCAGTTGTACGTGCTTGTCATCAGCCTCGGTGTCATGAGCTTAGAGCTATCATAACTATAATCATTCTATCTAATTCCCATATGTATGACATTATATCGCCCATAATGTCTCATATGCTTTAAACAGTTTATTTGCGGTCCAATATCGAATGCTATGTTTTAACTTAAACCTATGAACTCACCAGCCTTTGTGTTGACACTTTTAAGCGTTTATCTCAGGTGTTGAACCTACTTGCTTGTTGCTTGCTTTGGAGTCTCATGCATACTGTACTTGGATTTGAAGACTTGCTCATGCTTAATAAACTTTTTACCTCATTGTTGCTATTCAAACTTTGATTTCTGCTGCACTTGCTTATATATATTTATGATCTGAACATTGAAATTTTAAATCTAATGAAACGAGGTAAATTATTTTAAAACGTCTCATTTAGAGTCGTTCTCTTGCACCTTGGACTTTGTTATTATGACGTAACAACCCCCGAGCTTTACCGCTTCCGTTGACCAATTTTTGGGGTGTTACATACTTGACTTTAATATGAAAACCGGGTTGCAGTCTGAAATAACTACAAGCCATTTAGGCATGTTTTATGAAATATTTACAACTTTTGTACGAACTCTATTTATGGCGCCGTGTCGATATTAATCAACATTTCTAAGGCCGTAAATATTATCGTACCAAAAGACATGTCTTTGAAAAATAAAGTAAAAATATTTTTGGATTTTTCTAGATTTTTCAATTTTTATGGTTTTTATATGGTTTTATATTTTTGTATTTTGCTTTTGTGGATTAAAATATAAACAGTATATACAAATGATCACCAAGGATACGGAGAATAGTTTTACCAAGACTATTCTTTCGCTTCGTCTGCTAGTTCCTTTAGAGTCTCAGGCGAGAAGGTTCTCATTCCTAGCTTGTCGGCCAAAAATTCAATTCGAGCACGATCTAAAGCCTTCGTGAAAATATCCGCCAATTGATACTCAGATCGGACAAAGTAAAGCTCTATTACTCCATTTTCCACTTGCTCCTTGATGAAGTGGTAGCGAATGTCAATATGCTTCGACCGGGAGAATTGAACATTGTTGCAGCATAAGGCAATTGCACTCTTGTTGTCGCAATACATCGGAATTTTGTTGAACCCTAGACCATAGTCCGTTAATTGCGATCTCATCCAAAGAATTTGAGCACAGCAACCGGACATAGCTATGTATTCTGCTTCCGTACTTGAAATTGCAGCGCTTTTCTGCCTTTTCGATGCCCAACTGATTAATCGATCTCCTAGTAGTTGCAATGTTCCACTCGTGATACGCCTTGTATCTTGACAACCCGCGTGATCCGCATCTGCATATGCCATTAGTGCAATAGAAGAGTCTTTCGAATACAGAAGTCCCCGATTAATGGTTCCTTTAAGATATCGAAAGATCCTTTTAACAGTAGCTAAGTGTAACTCAGTAGGCCTAGTTTGATACCTGGCACACATACATATAGCAAACTGAAGATCAGGTCGACTGGCTGTGATATACAGAAGAGTACCGATCATTCCATGATAAAGTGTTGGATCAACGACAACTCCATGTGGATCTGCATCAAGCTTAGTACGTTCCACCATTGGAGTATCCACGGGGTCGCAAGATTCCATCTTATACTTCTTAAGCGATTCAAGGGCATACTTGGATTGATTGATAAAGATGCCTCTGGGACTCTGAGATATCTGAAGACCTAAGAAGAATGATACCTTTCCCATCATTGACATCTTAAACATGGAAGACATAAGTGTCCCAAACTCATCCGATAAGGTTTGGGTCGTGGCTGCAAATATAATATCATCAACATATATTTGTACCATAATCATATCTTTACCTCGTTTCTGAATGAACAGCGTAGGATCCACCTTGCCTTTTGCGAAGCCTTGTGTAATGAGGAATTGTGACAATAGATCATACCATGCGCGAGGAGCTTGCTTCAACCCATAGAGAGCCTTCTTAAGCTTGTACACATGATTAGGATAATTAGGATTCACAAAACCATCCGGTTGTTGAACATATACCTCTTCCTTGAGTTCACCATTAAGAAATGCCATCTTCACTTCCATCTGATAGACGATCATATTCATATGGGCTGCATAGGCGAGGAATAGTCGAATAGCTTCCAAACGGGCAACAGGTGCAAAGGATTCCATAAAGTCGATGCCCAATAATTGCTTGTATCCACGAGCTACTAGTCGATCTTTGTTCTTCAATATTCCGCCTAACTCATCGAGTTTCACCTTGTAAACCCATTTCAAAGTGAGTAACTGCACTTGATCCGGGCATGGGACAAGTTCCCATACATCAAGACGTATAAATTCATTAAGTTCTTCTTGCATAGCTTCTATCCAACAGGATTGAGTGAAAGCTTGTTGCCATGTCTTAGGTTCAACTTCAGTGAGAAAAGCATCAAAATGACAAAACATTGCATTTTCTTGTAGCTGACTTCGTGTGGATACCGGACGATTAGGGTCACCAATAATAGAATCTATAGGATGATCCTTTGTCCACTTGCTGTCATGTTCACGAATCCGTGGATTAAAGTAAACTGTAGAAGGATCTTCCTTTGAGGTGGACGACCCGGCTTGATTAGGGTCGGGAATAGGTACACCAAAGAATGGAAGTTCACGCATTTGAGCGAATTCCAAATCGTGATCATCATCATCCTCTTCATCATCAATAGGCATGACATGGGTAGTTGAAACAGGTGTTGGTTGAGATTACTTGTTGATGGTATATCTAGACCAATTGTAGGTGCAGACGTATCTGATTGTGCAACGGTTGCTGGAGCGACAACTTCGGTTACCGGGGCTATTACCTCAGGTTCTAGAGCAACAATACTTGGAGGAGTAAAGAATTCATTAAAGAACGGTTGAAACAACGTATCCCATTCAATCCTAGAAGGTGGTGTAAATGATGATGAAGTAGGGCTATTTGGGACAAGACCAGAACTAATGTTACTGGGTCCCATTTCATGAAGTGCGGGTTCAGAGCTGCTTTGCTCAGAAGCCATTGCTATCAGATCATCAAAATCAACATTCATAGTTTCGATGATCTTGCGAGAGTTACGGTTGTAGATTCGGTATGCCTTCTTTGCGGGTGCGTAACCAATAAAAATTACCAATATCAGCCTTTGGTTGAAGTTTTCCCAAATTGTCACCATCATTATTTGGATAGCAAAGAGAACCAAATACATGAAGATATGATAAATCTGGTACTTTTCTATGGAGAAGCTCATAAGGTGTTTTACCATAACGTTTACGAATTAGTGACCGGTTTTGGGTGTACACTGCTGTAGATACTGCTTCTGCCCATAAAAACAATGGAGCCTTTGCGTAAATTAACATCGTTCGAGCAGCTTCCATAAGTGTGCGATTTCGCCTTTCAACGACACCGTTTTGTTGTGGAGTGCGAGCAACGGATGTTTCATGAGAAATGCCAACTTCTTCATAATAATTACGCAAAATTTGATTCAAAAATTCGGTTCCATTATCTGTACGAATGCGTCGGACAATAGTGTTGAGACGCACTTGAATCATCTTGAGAAATCCGATGATGAATTTAGGTGCCTCATTTTTGGCTTTAAGAAATTTCACCCATGTAAACCGAGAGTAATCATCGACAATGACGAGGATGTACTTTTTGCCACTAAGACTTTCAACACGCATTGGCCCACAAAGATCCATATGCAACAGATAAAGTTTCTCTTAGTTGGTGTCTTCAGTCTTGGGTTTGTATGACTTCTTAGTGCTTTTCCCCATTGTACACGCGGAACACAAATGATCCTTGTGAAATGATAGTTTAGGAAGACCATGAACAAGTTCGTTTTTCGCCAAGTGATTAATAGCGTCAAAGTTAAGATGAGATAACCGTCGATGCCATAACCATGACTTAGTCTTCGATGCTTTGGAGAGAAGACATACGGGAGAGGCGGCCATCATGTCTTGGAGAGACAAAGTATACAAATTATTCCCTCGAGTACCTTTCAATAAATCAACCCCTTCCAAATTACGAATGAAGCATGTATGTTCTCGAAAAGCAACTTCTAGGTTTGTGTCACAAAATTGTCCCACAGAAAATAAGTTGTGACCAAGACCTTCCACGTAATACACTCTTGAAATTTTAACATTCCCAATATGATATTCACCATAACCCATTATCTTTGCAATATGATCATTTCCAAATCGAACCGTACCAAGAAACTTGCTGACGAAATTTCTGAGCTGAGAGCGATCTCCGGTCATATGCTTGGAGCAACCAGAGTCCAAATACAAGAGAACAATCTGGACCACCTGTTTTCAACCACAACATTAGACAATGCATTGGAAACTATTGGTTCCGGAGTGTTAGCAGATACAAATATGTTATTATCAGAATTGCTAACATTTGTGTCATCCTTAGATTTCCTGCGTTTTCTAATGTGAGTTTTAGCACTAACAGGTTTTACAGTTCCAATTTTCTGAGGTTTTGGAGTATTAGCGGGCACTATAGTGGGAGTAGACCTATTTAAAGGGCACTTTGTTCCTACAGTAGTGTTGGTGTTCCTAGTTAAAGGACACACTTGTGTTTTGGTAGCCTTGGTACTCCTAGTTAAAGGGCACGCTTTCTTCGCTTTAGTGGGAGTGATCCTAGTTAAAGGGCACGTATTTCCTACTATAGTGAAAGTTCTACCAGTGGGGCGCCATATCCAGCCAACTTGGGTTAACACTTTCCCAGTCGGTTTCCATTCTAATCCATTTTTCCGGGCATACATCTCATTCACATGGTCAATAAGGCAAGAATCATGACGACTAGAAAACATACATTCATTGCAATTCCAACATTTCAAATTAGAATTCACACTAGGCTTAGAACGCTGCACAACCGCAGAGCCTTTAGGTTTAGCTACATGATTCTTTTTATTCAAAACAGAAATAACATTCCTAGGATGGGCTTCTACTTTCTTCTTCACTTGACTACTAGATAGGGGCAAGATCCTATCATTCTTCTTGTTTCTTTTAAGCTTAGATCTTTGAGCCTTAGTAGTGGTGCTTACTCCTGTAGAAGGCAACACGTGAATATTAGAAGCTGGTTTTGATTCCGCCTTATCTTTAGTGACCAAAGTTTGAGATGGTTTAGTCCTAGGGCCCTTGTTAAGTGGTGTGACGGCAATAAGGTTCCTTTTGATTGCACTAGAGGACGATGCTGAGACCGTGGCTGTGTTATCCACAACATTATTACCTTTTACAGTATGAAGTGTTTCCTTTAACTCAGCCAAAGCCAGATTTTTATCACAAATTTGTTCCCTCAAATCAGATATTTCCACCGACTTTCTATTCAATTGTTTAATCAATGATTGATTCCGTGCAGTTGTATGAGCACATGCTGGCTGTACTGAATCGAAAAGTCGTGTATTTTTCTGTTTTAAGTTATCAACTTTGGACAACATCTTGGAAACTCGATTATCTAGATCAAGTTTAAAATTCTCAGCGGCCTCGAGTACATTCACACAGTGAAGCTCCTTAGATTTCTCTATGTCTATCGGCAAGATTTAGCAACCTTGTCACTTGGCTGACGCTGTTTTGATTGTATATTCAATCGAAAATTATTTTCAAAGTTTGCATCATCGATATTAACACCTTCGAATGACGTTTCAAAGATTTTTTGAATAAATTGTTGCTTGCATTCAAGCGAAATACAATGTGTTTGAACCTCATCAAAACGTTTTGAAAGCGAAGAATATGAATCTTGAAGCTTTAAAAATTCAGCGTCAGATTCGTGACAAGTACTATCTACCACATTATCCACGGATTCAACATTATGCACAATAGAATCATTATCAACACATTTATTCACACAGACGGAAACAATATCATGAGACATCACTTGCTTCAGAAGCTGATCATTTTGGCGTGAAACTCGTTCTATTTCAAGTAAACTGTTTTCATAAGCATCATCCATTTCATTGAAAACACGTTTAACTTCTTCTATTTCCAAATACAAATCTTGATCAAGATTACTAAGACAAGCTTTAACATTCTTTACAAACGGAATAATTTCGTCTCGGAACGCAGCCCTAGTGTGCTCAAAGTTCCATTCGCCTTCCGTTATGGCCGAAGCCGTCGTACGTTCCAAAATGACCTTGTCAAAATCGGCTAAGTGTTGGCGTACCGCATTTAAGTTAACGGACGGCTTACTTACCGGTGGAATTAACTTCGTTAAATCCATTTTGACAAGTGTAGGAGACGTACTAGGAGGGTTTTCATTTGACAAACTTTGGGGCATAAGAACTGTCAATTCAGCTAATTCCTTTTGTAAGCGAATGCGGGTCTTTTTAGAAAATTGATCTTTGTTATGTTGATCATAATCAATTGTATGGAATTTTGAAAGCATTTTAGAATGAGTTTCATCCGCAAGTGACTGTGTCGCGTCAGAACTACGAACAAAAGGTGCTTCTTTCGATTTGCCAATTATGGTCATATCATAAAGACCGGGAATATATTCCTGAGCTTGTTTTGCATAACCAGGATTAGATGGTAAATCTTGAAGACGCTTAAGTTCGAAGTCTTTAAATGATTTAGTTAAAGGATGAACCTTTTCTGTGGAAGCGTATTGTTTTAAAAGCTGTTGTTCTTTGAATTTAAGAAGTTTGGTAGCATTAATTTCCGATTCAAACTTTTTAGACTCGAGAGTTTCGAAATCCATTTTAAGTTTCTGAAAATCATTGACAACCGACTCTTTTGCTTTTAATTCATTGGAAAGATTAGCTTTTAATGATTCTATTTCTTTCAAGTGTTCAATCTTTTCAAAACGAAATTGGTCAAATTCAGAACATGTTATTTTCTCTGCTTGAGGGACCATTTCAAAAGCTTTGACCTTTTCTTTATGCAACGCAAGCTCAGCAGTTAGGGTGGAATTCATATCTACGGATTGTCTGAGGGCCATATGCATTTGATCAATAATATGTTTAGGCACCATGACCAAATCATGTTGAGCATAAGATTCCATACCCGTCGTAGCATTTGGTTGAGGTTCACTCAAATGTGTAGGTTTGGGTACCACATCATTTGAATTACTAGTTCCCGAATGCTGTTCGAGGTTGTCATTTTCATGCCCAACTTGATGTTGGTTATCATCAATATTATTAGATGTGGTTGGTACCTCACTGATGACATCAGAACCGTAGTGAGAGAGATTAGCAACGAGAGCAGCTTGGGCAGAGTGAATGTCATCACAATCCGAATCGTATGCATCAAGATCGTCCGCTTGATAAGCTGCATTAGAAGTGGAAACGACTACAATGCCTTCAGTATCTGCTTCCCCTGGGTCTGCAAGAAATGCTAACTCCTCTGAATCCAAGATCTTCCCCTTAGACTGAGCATCAACCAAATACATCTTCTCACGAAACCATGCATCATCCCTCCTCCTTTTCAGCTGAGTGCATTCCCTAGCCATATGACCTTGTCCTCGGCAATTGTAGCAAGTCACAACCTTTTTAGGACCACTAGGACTTCCATTTCCATTAGCTTGAGAATTCACAGCTTGATTGTTCCCAGTCCTTGTAGGAGGTCCATATGAATTTGGCCTTCCCTGAATTGGTTGCACCGTCACTTGACCATCTTGAACAGTGGCTTGTTGTCGAGGATTTGATGAGGTGCGGAGCTGATTGTTTGTTGGTGGAAATCCTCTAGTTGCAACAAGTTTTGACAAGTAGGCTGTGAGATGGTTTAGAACATCAGCTGGCGTATCATTTGGAGTAAAGACCGGTGCTTGGATTGGTGGAAGTTCATTAGAGTAAAAAGCCTGTGCTGGTTGTGCTTCTATTGGAAAATATCCTTGCTGAGGAGTATAGCCCATTGGAGAAGTGTTGGCTTGTGATGGTGATGTCTGATATGATGGTTGCTGCGGAAAAGATTGTTGATGAACACCTTGTTGAAATGCTTGCTGTGGCATCACTGGTGGTTGATAAGATGGTTGCTGATAGGTGTGTGGTGGTGGTTGCTGCAAGTATGATGGTTGTTGATAAGTATAAGCCATGTTTTGTTGAGAAGCATACATTGCAAGTGGATCATGAACTTGAGGTGTAGACAACCGAGCCTCGATCACATGGCATTCGTGTTGTTGAAGAAAGGCTTGAAGTTGATCCACATTGGTGTTATGCAAGTCCTTAGCCAATTTAACATCCGTCACGTATTTTTTCCATTCTGAGGGAAGAGTGTTCAAATACTTGGTGTTCAATTGAAAGGTAGGAATTGTCATGCCATAGATATTGAGCTCATTCAACAATAGGGTAAATCTCAGATAGTAATCATTGAGAGTCTCCCCTGGCACATAGGCAAACTTATCAAAAGTATCATAAAGCTTACACTCTCGTTCTTGTTTAGTTAACGAGGTGCCTTGCATTAGAACCCGAATTCTATCCCATAACTCTTTGGCAACTTTGTGTTTGCTGACGAGTTTGTAGACATCTGGAGGAAGGGCTTGGAGAATGATGTTTGTAGCATACTTATCACATTTATCTTGAATCTTCATATCTCCAGTCAACTCACCCGTTGTGCGAGGACGAGTAGTCGTACCTTCCGTCACTGTACCATAATCTAATGGTCCATTGAGCACCGATGCCCAAATTAGATGTCCATTCTCCTTGTTCAAAATATAAAGTTCCATTCGGGAAGCCCACTCCTCATACATAGTCTTCACCAACATTGGTGGACGATTATCCGTACCCGAGAGGATGGACTTATCCGTAAGAGATGTGTACTCCATTTCAATAAGTTAAGGTTTACAAACGTTGATCGGTCAATGAAAGAAAGTAAATGTGTTTGTTGTTGTGAGTTGAAGTCGAGAAACAATGTTAAAATCCCCTAAAATATGTTCTCAACAAACCAAAAATTCCAAGTCAAAATTTTTTTATGGAAAAATTTGTGATTATCGGAATAGTGATCGGAATGCTGATCGGAATGAGTTATCAGAATACTTCGATCGGAATGTCTTATCAGAATACCTTGATCGGAATACCAAATTGGAATACCTAATCGGAATGTCTTATCGGAATAAACCAAATCGGAATACCTTGATCGGAATGCCAAATCTGAATACCAATCGGAATACGTAATTGGAATGCCTAATCGGAATACCTGATCGGAATGTACCCAAAATCGGAATCCCTAAACCCTATTCCGATTACACTGATCGGAATGTCCTATAAACCCCTTTCCGATGACCTGATCGGAATAATTCCCACTTTTCTCGGACAAAACTCAACCAATTCGTGATTTTAAGCCAAAAAATGATCAAAACACCCAAAAATTTTGTGTTTTTAGCCAAAGTAACTATACCAAATCCCTACCACAACTATGTAGAAGATTTGTATCAAGAAAAAACCATCAAAAACACAAAAAAAATTTGGATGTGTGAAAATGGATCAAAAATGGCGTATGAATCAAGAACACAAACACATGAACAATACAATCATCCCATGGCTCTTGATACCATTTGTAGGATTGTAAATCTTGCTTATGTTTTTAGAGAGAGAAAGAGATAGAGAGATGGTGAGAACACACACACTTAGAGAGAGAAAGTGAAAGAAAAACACTTTTTCTACTATGTGTAAAAATGAGGAACACACACCCTCTCCATCAAAGGAGAGGGTTTATATACCCAAGCCTTGTAATGGGCTTGGGCTTACATCTTTGGGCCGACCTACACATGTTGTAGGCTAGGCTTTGGTTTGTTTGTTAAATAAAGATAAGTGACTAAACTACGAGCTATTACATGGACTATTGTTGGAGTGACCGATCCTTCTTAATACGTAAAACGTATTTCCAACATGCCACATTGATTGGTAAGCGAATTTATGTATGAGAAGATTTACATAGCGTGACCTTTGTGACGACACGCTAATTTAGATGGGCAAATGAGTTTCGGGCTAGCTACCCGTTGTTTGTTGTAGTAAGGTAACAATGTCATGCGGCTTATAATAATCTAATTAACGAAATACTGCTATATGCACCGAATTACGATGTATTGCCTGACTAGCAATACAGGGTCATACTATTGATATTATGTTCGTGTTTTGATTTTATATAACCATATACATATAACGGTTTTTATTTAACTTTATACAACGTTATAAAACGTATTGTATGATGTTTTTACGACATTGGTTCGTATAATGATTTTGAAGGCGAAAGCCTATATTACGATTTTGATAAGGATTTGTATAAAATGACTTTGGCTATTTTAAGGCCTATTACAATGATTTGTACAAAATGATCTTCGATAATAATTTTATACCGATGTTATATTGATGGATTTTATTAAACTCTATGAATTCACTCGGCGTTATCGCTGACCTTTTCTTTTAACATGTTTTATCTCAGGTACTTGAAGGTAATTCTCGGGAAGACGACAAGAATTCATGGCCCGCACTTAAATTAAAATTTCCATTCAAATGCTTGTAAAACCTGTATAAAATACAATGACTGGGGACCTATGTAACTTTGATATTTATGTATGGAAATGCTTTATTATTAAAACGACGCGACTTTTAAGCGTTGTCTATGATGTGAGTAATGTGCTATCCCGTAACACCAACTAGTCTTCCGCTGTATTCAGTTGTATAAATTTGGGGGTGTTACAGTTTGGTACCAGAGATCTCGTTATAGAGAAAGAAAGATTTTTAAAAACCAAGGTTTTGAATAAAACATTTCAAAATCTTTTAACTATAAACATTTTTCTCAAAATGTCTAAAAATCTTTTGACTATAACGGTGCCGAAGAATTCCCGAGTTACCGACAAGGCCAGACTGAGAAGTGTTATTTTAATATACATATAACTTGGATTATATATATGATGTAATTTTATTACATGATTGTTTGATGGTTATTTTTATATTTATACGAGGTATTTATACGACGTAGATTGTCACAAGGTACCCTAACTCCCCTAGCAAATCAATCGAAGCTATTCCCGTAGTAATTCTAGCTATCCTAGATCTAAACCAAGTTGTGAATGTTTATAATCCCAACAAAATGGTGGATATTCGTAGAAATGTAGATATTAGTTGATTGTGATGTTGAAGAGAAATTGGCGAGATTAAATATGATATCGATGTCATGACGATCTTTCCTTATAGAGTGGAGTTTGACAAAACGTTACCACCTAGAAAAATGTCATCTGATTCGTTGTCATCCAATTCTTAAATTGAAATCGAAAGGGTGAATGTTGCACTTGAGGCTGTCATTGGAACCATTACCCAAAAGCCTCATGCCACTAGTACCTTTCCGAGAAGTCTAATTGAATGTATGAGTCATTTCATATTAGTGACTCATTTGATAACTATTGTTGTAAGAGCTATAGGATTGGAAATTAAGTGTTGATCATATTGAGCTTTTATAGCCCTTTTAAGGTTTAAGAATAAGGTTGAAAGTATTGGAGAATGAGGTAGGATATCGAATTGAGTATAAGTTGATTGAAAACTTGAATGAAGTAAAAATTTAACCTGTATGCAATATGAGATTGTTAAGAGGAAGTCATTAAGTTCTGTGATTGAATTATAAGGTTTTAATTGATTGTTGATTCGTGTTAAGGGTTGTTCCTAGTCCATTGTCCAATGACGAGGATGCCCGGTGTCCAATAAATAAAGTGAATAAATCTTCTTCTGAATTGGGACCGATGGATCTTCCGGGACAGGTGGAACCCCCATAACTCTTGTAGATTAGTATTCACTGTGGTATCTTTTAAAAATAAGCCCTAACTTAACTGAGACATCAGTTGGTAGGATGAGTTCATGAAATTATATGACATAGTGACACATAATGTGTTACGGTACAATTTTGACTTGTTTGTGATTCATGAAAAGACTACCATTGATTGTTAAATTCTACATGTATCGATGTTATCTATCCTTTATTGCTTCATCCTAATGTTCGCGTTAGTGATGCAACCATTGAACAAGTACTCATCTCGAATTGAGTTACGTTGTGAGTTATTCTCTTTTGAGTGCCATCGAGGTCATGAACCTCATGATTAATTGGCTAAACTCATTTCCTATCATATCATAGTTAGTTCTTGGTGAACAACTTTTCATCACTCCTTTGCAGATCACTCATTGTTTTTATAAGATAAAACAGTATCCCTTGAGAAAAATTGAATTTTCATCACTATAAGGATTATTCAAAGTGAGATTTATAAGTGATTGTTATCGAAATGAAGTTGTTTATAAAACACCTTGGAAAACTTAATTGTTTTCATAACAAAGAAAATCTTTGTAAATTTATTCTTGATTCTTATTTAAGAATTAAGCATGAAAATGTTTTTATTATAAACATGATGATAAAATTTTGACGAACTGAGTATTGCATCGTTAATCTTGAAAATGTATATAGTTGCGCGCCTACATACAATTTGGAATGGACCATGCAAGGCTGATTAGTAGTCACCATGAAACTGATTAATAAACACTAAATTTTCTTTGAAGATTGTGAAAGATTAAAATTTATGAGATCTGCAAGAAGTGAAAAATAGGGACATAGTGTTAGGGACACCTACATATGTGCCTGTAGCATCTATTCTTCTGAGTTGAATTTACTCATCTGTGGAAACTGTCTTATTTGACAATTGACAATTCTTTCTTGTCCAATTCTCCCGTAGTGAGATTCTTAGGAAAAGTATCTGATTACCAAGTGTTGATACCCGATTGGATGTATCGACGTTCCTATCATTTCATTTGATTTGATTTCATTTGAATGACCTGGGTAACGATCCGAGGAGCTTTCGAATGCGTACTCAAATTATGAAAACATGGGATATATTCATATTCGTTAAATGTTTTCGTCTGTATCTGATTTGAAATTCTCTCGCAGATTATGCGTTGACCTTACTCTTTTAAGGTTTGTTATGTCTCCTGATATCCTTGAATTTGTGAAGGATTATGAGTTATTATTAGTCTTTTGAGAAGTTCACATCTTATCGACGGTAATGAAACTGGAAAGTTAATAGTGCCAGTAGAATGGATTGATTGATTATGACATGACGACATTGTCTTAATTGATGGGAACTCGAGTAGAATTTCCCTAAATGATAAGATGTTGATTATCAAAAGTGATCTAAATAATTCTTGATGGATGACCATATCCTGTATTTAGATTTGAAATTATACCATGAATGGTTGTGAACTAGTCATAGATATTGTAATCTAGAAAGAACTTAAAGTAAATTTATTAAAAGATGTTTCTGTTATCTGAAACTTTAGGAGGTATTTGTTGGTGAATTACCTAGACTTTTTCCATTAAGGCAGATTGAAATTGGTATTGATTATATTCCCGGTGCTGCACCTGTGGCTAGTGCACTGTACGTCAGCACCATCTAAATTAAAGGAATTACCGTACAACTGAGAGAGTTGTCGGAGAAAGATTTTATTCTACCGAGCTCGTCATCATGAAGAGCTATGGTGTTATTATTCCTTATATTTATAGATTACTGTGAACTGAGTAAATTGACAATCGAAAACGATATCCATGACTCGAAATGGAAGATTTGTTCAATCATTTACAAGGTTCTAGCGTATGTTTTAAAGATTTGATCCATGGCATGGTTATCATCAACTTCGCATCTGCGAAAAAGATTATCTATTCCAATCACTACATCTAGAACTTGTAATGAACGTTATGAGTTTCACGTGATGTCGTTTGGATTGACCAATGCACATGTAGTATTCATAAATTTTGCGAATCACGTGTGTAGGCAGTAATTTGATAAATTCATGCTTTTGATCATTAAGGACTATTTGTTTGTTTATAAGAATAAGAATGAGTTAATAATTACTTATAAATTGCCCTGAATTGGACGAACAATGAAAACCTGTACCTTAAATATTTAACATATGATTAAAGACTTAATCCTTTACATTATTTGACCGTGTGATTAATAAGATAATGGAATCTATATTGATTCTTGAAAAATTTAGAACCCTTTTAAGACTTTGGATTTTACCAAAAAGAAAGTGCAAATATGTTTTGATAAATGTTATCAAAAGAATTCTTAAGGAATCATTCCCTTATAACCAAAACATTTAACTAAACTCCTATTTAGGGGTAAATGTTTTTGCATACCTTAAGACAACCTAAGAAGGATTGAGGAAACCCATTTAAACCATGACTTGAAATTTGAGACGACAATTTTTGCTTTTCAATTAAGAAAATTTTTACCAAAGAATAAACGAAGATTTTTCAAACATTTACGAATCTTATTAATTATTTTCGATAAATCAACAAAAATTGTGTTAATTAAATTCAAATTTTATTTTGAACATTTTTATATAATTGGACAAACGGAGAAAATTTAAAAACTTTTTACGTTTACGTTTCATAAAAAATAAATACTTATTATTTAATTACTAGCAATAGTTATCGACGCTTTACACGTCGGATTAAGTAAAACGGATAAAAATAATAGTTGAGAAGAAACTAAAACTTAGAAAATGTGAAGAATTTTATTAATGAATGTAAATACTGACACATTATGTGGAAAAAGATAAAGAAACAATTAGGATGTGTTCCTTAATAATGAATGTGCAAAATATATTGCCGAACAATATAAAAATAAATAATGCTTGTAAGAAGGATAATATATATAATAAAAAGGGGTTCGCGGCTAATGTGAACCATTAAAATAGATAAGCCGATAGCGTTAAATGTTTTAAAGGCCACTTGTGGTTGCCTAAATATGGAGATTGTGAGATATAGTTATGTTGGAATCTTGTAAGTATAAGTATTCTATTCCTGTCATTTCTGATTTAATGTATCATTATCAGAAGAAGTTGTACTGATGGCAAACTATGAAGGCAGATATCGCCTCATACATTAGTAAACGTCTAGCTATTGCAAAGGTCTTCATCTGAATTTGATTCGATTTGGGACATCGTTGACAGACTGCCCAAATCTACTAATATCATTCCTGTTAATGATAGATTCTTGATGAAGAAATTGACTCTTTTGTATTTAAAGGAGTTGTGTAAACATGGTGTGCCTGTATCGATCATCCCTATCAAGATCCTCGCTTCGCTTTGAATTTCTATAGATTTGCTCGGAAGTCATTAAGAACGAATCTTGATGAGACTACTGTGTACCACCCCAATCGAAGGGACGAGGTAAAGTAACGAAGTTATGCCAAAAATTTTAACCATGGAAAAATGAATTGATGATCTGAAAGATCATGGGATATAAGTCCCCGTTGTATGGGACCATAGAGATGATGTAAAAGATTGGTTTGAAAGACATATAAGCTGGATCTACCCTAGGACTTCAAGAGCTGCGTAAATTATGTTTTGTTTATCGAACTTGATAAATGTCTATCAAGTGAAAATCTGATTGTTTCTTAGTAAAGTTTAGATCGGCGAAAAGTTGCATTCATCAGAAACCCGTGAACATCATGGATAGAGAAATTAAGTCAACATTTAGCCTGATCTTATTCCCGTAGTTATGTTTGATGAAACTCGCGTATTAAAATGGATTACACTTGTGAGAAAAGACCGAATGTGGAGGAAATACCCATATGGCTTTAACTCTATAAGAAGCGAGCAGTAAGATAAGATGATCTTTGAGGACAAAGATCCTGTTTAGGGGTAAATGCTGTGACAATCCGTCAATTTATGGCTGATATTTTATTCTCAAATATTATTTAAAAATATTATTTTAATGTTATATTATGAACTCACTTATTTTTGGGAAGAAATTTGGATTTACGTCTTGAAGTAGCATTGACTATGTCTAAACCGGAGGATTCTACGTTACGTGCTTACGTTTACATACACCGTTTTGGTGACAGTCCAACATTTCAGGAAATAAATTTATCCGTGGATATTATTTTGGGATTTTAAATTTGTGTTGGTTCATAAAACTCACAAATTTACGAGAAGAGATTAGGACTTACGATTTTAATTTAACGTCCTTTACGACTAAACCAGAAACCTTAGGATTACGTATTTACGTTTTCGAACTCCGTTTTTGATGAGACAATTTTTATTAGATTCGTTTTGTGCCGTTGATTCATAATTCATAAAAACGTTTTTCGTAAAACGACCCGGGGGCACGCAAATCGAGAAAACTAGAATCGAGGAATACCCGTAAATTAGCGGGATGGGACAAAACTAATTTATCTTACCCCACTACAAAGGGACGGCCCAAGCTAGGACACCACATCAAAGATGTGGCATCTTTACACTAGCTTAAGTTACACTTGTAACTTAGCTTCATTTTGAAGCCACTAACTTGTCAAAACCACTAGCTAAACCATATACTTCCATTTCTCACATGAAAACAACCTACAAACTCTCTCCCACTCTCCATTTGTGCCGTCCCATCTCACCCATCAAACACCCATTTTGATAAAAATTAACCATGAAATCTTATGTTATTTGCACACATGATGAAGCCCTTTTGAAGCCCTATTGATTGGTGATGATTATAACATCCAAGGAGGAGTTTCTATGGAGTCTTGGGGCTGATTTTCCACAAGGAGTACTTGAATAATGGTGGTCTTGAAGATGGTATTGGTTTATCACAAGTTGTGTGACCAAAATCCATGTCTTGATCACAACCTACATCATCATGGTGGTATAAAGATTGTTCTCCCCATCCTTTTGTTAATTTTGATTATGTAATCATGTATTTTATTCTTAAATATATATATGTATGATGATATATGATGATAAAAATATTGTGTGGGGATTTGGTGTTGATAAGCATGGGTAAAAAGATGAAAAACTATATGTAAAAATAGTTAATCTTGCTTAAATGGTAGGCTGTATAAAAACAGTAACTAACCATAAGTTAAACTGATAAAATGGCAAAGTGGAATCAATATACACATGTGAGAGTTGTCCATACAATGGAATCATTATAATGAGTGAGATATGATCAAAACAAGTTTAGAGTACCAATCCGAATAGTCAGTTTTGGACGGACTGTTAAGGATAATTAGAGTTGGATTGAGCAGTAGCTAAAACTAAGTTTATAGTAGCACATATCATTTAGTTTATGGTGTCCAATAATGAGCTTCTATCTCCTTGTATAACTCAAGATATGGTAAAAATGGTGAAAGTGAAAGTAAAAATCAGATTTTGAGAAATTAAAGTATAATAGTATTATATAAGCACTCAAATAAAAATAGTATAAAATGAGAATTAAAACCCACTAACTTATATAATACATTTATATAAATATGTATAAGGATAAATAAATGGACATTTTATAAAAATGGTAGTTTGATAAGTTTTATAAGTTATAAAACTATAATCATGATTTTTACGACTTTTTCGGCTATTACCGTAAAATTAACGTTTTTGTTAAATAAAACTTAGACGGTTGGACCCGTCTAATGTAAACTTTTATAAACTCATATACTGATATATAAACATATATAACAAGCAAAAACCGATAAAACCCGAACTATATAACATACGGACATTAACGGGCTAAGTTAACGTTATTGGACTAATAATACAACAAAATGGGCTAAAACACTTATAAACTTATTTATTGGGCTTAACCCATTTGGGCCCAACATGTAAAGTATAAATACTGATAATACAAGTATGAAATGGATTAATACAAGTTAATGAACTTATAATAGGCTTATTGGACCTAAAACACGTAAATAGGTAAAACTAGTAAACTAGTAAGAAGTTACCAAAACATAATCACTAAAATGAGTAAAAGAGAATATGTAAACCCACTTGATCATCATATATATATATATATATAATCATCATATGCATACATAATTGTTATTTTTATAAACTCATTGGACAAGAGTCTAAGACGAGTATTATTTGTCTAGGTTTCCGTGATTGAAGCACGTACCGTACATCCGAATTGCCGATAACCCGCTTTCCCACATCAACGTGAGTTCATAGCCTCGCACTCTTTTAAATGTTTTTATGAAATATTTTATAAACCCGCGAGGGAGATAACATGTTAGTTTTACTAAAATAGGACACCATTTGTCCCGATTGTTTGTTTATTGATTTGGACCCGAATGATTGTATGACCCAATGAATGATTAAATGACCCGATAGATGAAATAAAATGGATTATTAAAGTTAGGTTATGTCACTAAAAGTCCCATTAGCATGAATTGTGAACTACCAGGATTTGGTAGACGCTTATGCATATAATAGTACTATTTGGGGACGATCACCCGAGTTCGCGCCTTGACGGTTGATCCCCGTCGTGCCACATTGATTGGTAAGCAAATTTATGTATGAGAAGATTTACATAGCGTGACCTTTGTGACGACACGCTAATTTAGATGGGCAAATGAGTTTTGGGCTAGCTACCCGTTGTTTGTTGTAGTAAGGTAACAATGTCATGCGGCTTATAATAATCCAATTAACGAAATACTGCTATATGCACCGAATTATGATGTATTGCCTAACTAGCAATACAGGGTCATACTATTGATATTATGTTCGTGTTTTTGTTTTATATAACCATATACATATAACGGTTTTTATTTCACTTTATACAACGTTATAAAACGTATTGTATGATGTTTTTACGACATTGGTTCGTATAATGATTTTGAAGACGAAAACCTATATTACGATTTTGATAAGGATTTGTATAAAATGGCTTTGGCTATTTTAAGGCCTATTACAATGATTTGTACAAATGATCTTCGATAATAATTTTATACCGATGTTATATTGATGGATTTTATTAAACTCTATGAATTCACTCGGCGTTATCACTGACCTTTTCTTTTAAGATGTTTTATCTCAGGTACTTGAAGGTAATTCTCGGGAAGACGACAAGAATTCATGGCCCGCACTTAAATTAAAATTTCTATTCAAATGCTTGTAAAACCTGTATAAAATACAATGACTTGGGACCTATGTAACTTTGATATTTATGAATGGAAATGCTTTATTATTAAAACGACGCGACTTTTAAGCGTTGTCTATGATGTGAGTAATGTGCTATCCCGTAACACCAACTAGTCTTCCGCTGTATTGAGTTGTATAAATTTGGGGGTGTTACAACATTTGAGTCATATTATATTTGGTATATACCGATATTTGAGTTCGAGTCTTAACGCGCGCCTTATTTTGATAGGTTGCGGTTTTCGTGTTTCTCGGGCATTCATATCGTCGGTGATCGTCTTACTACCATTGTTTCTACTCAGTTGATGAGTACCGTGATTGACTTACCTCATGGATAAGGTGAGTTCATGGCCCCTTTTTACTTGTACATGGTTTCTAAACACGGGGTGAGATTTTACATGGTGGAACACAACCATTTAAAAATTGTATGCTATCCAGAACTTGTATGCTATCCAAAACGTGTATGCTTTCCAGAATTTCGATATTATTATTGATTTTTAGTCTAGCCTTGAGTTTCCTCTCCTGATCATGAACCGTTAATTAATCATGTTACCAAGCGCGAATATTGTGGGTGGATCTATCGGGATTGACTATCCCCGTCCCAATTACCTTGACGCACTAATATTTGTTTATACTTGAGTATTTAGGCTGAATACTCCCTAGAGGAACTTACATTGAGTTAAGCTTCGGTTCATGAAATGAACTGCAATAGTAATAATAGTTCGGACTATGGTTGACGTATATAACCATTTTCCCTACTACGTTTTTACAAATAAATGCTTGTGTTCCACACCTTTACTGCTAAACCTATGAATATCACTCAACTTTATGTTGACGATTTTGCATGTTTAATCTCAGGTATTAATTACTTAGCTTTGCTTGGATGAACCCGTAGGATATTATCGCAGCTTGGAGATTTCTGTGATGCTTTTAAAAGATTGGTTTTAGTAAAAACTATCAGAAGTTTATTCTATCTTTTGGGCAAATTTATGTTATAAATCGTGATGAAATAATATATTTTTTCGCTTATAAAACTCTGGGACCTATGTTTAAAAACTCAGATCTTTTATGATGTAATGTACATGTTTTTATTACGTCAGCTTTGTGTCAATTGTAATTCATTGTTTCTGGTACTATGACGTGTTACCCCCTTGTTGCCTAGTTGTTCCATGTCAGATTCCGGAGGTCTCACAGATTGGTATCAGAGCGATGGTTATAGGGAACTGAGTCGTTTTTCAAAACTTATTCTATAAGCAAAAGTTCAAATATTTCATGTTTTAAGTGTTAATCCCAGAATCTGCCATTGTTGTTCGATATCTGCGCGGGTAACTCTTTAATTCTTATTATTTACTTTTAATTATCATTGTAGTATTTCTTCTCCTGATTACATGTTGAAATATTACATTACCCTAATGACGATAATTACTATGTCTTTTCAAAGCCTTTGTGCTTCATGAATTATCATTGGATAATACTTGATTACATATGCTCTTATTGCATATCTTAAATTCTTGTTTTTGTGAACTGATCTTGTTACAATGATTTTATATTGTCATGACGTTAGATACTTTTATTCGGAGCGCGTATGCTGCCGACTTTTCATACTCATTTTTTCTGAGTACTATTGCTATTGCATTTATGCGTCATACGACTGACTTCATATGTTCGTTCGTTTTGAACCGTCTGTTTTTCTCGACTCGCTGTTACATGTTGTGCATACTCTCGAGATACCATTGTTCGGGATTAAGAAGTGTTGTTTTCGATGAAACTCCTGATTTTCATTTTACTACCGTGCGTGTTGCTTTCATTGTTTAATTCTTTTAAGATATCTATCTAGATATTCAATTTGCTTGTCGACCATTTGCGATTTGATGTCTTGAAAAATAGTCTATCGACCATTGTGTAGTCAATGTGTCTCCGAAAAAGACTAAAGGACATCGTGTGGGTCACACATCTAGAAGCATTCCTTGAATCCGTGTTGAATAATATCGTGGGTTTTCATAACCCTGATTGACCTTTACGTCACCATTTTACACGACAATTGTACATGGACTACATTCTACTTCATTGACCATTCTACATTTTGACTTCGAATTACAACGCCCGTTGTACCTTGAAAACATCATCGTCATCTTGTAATTCATCCTCTATTATGTGACGACTGTTTGGAATACGATTGTACTTCTATAAACCTGTAACCTCCCTTTTTATTAAACATCCTCGCTGATAGGTGTGAAAACACCCATCCTTTTACCACTTAATTACAATATTAACCAAGCTAAAACGTGTATTTTATGTCGTAAATGTCGGAATTATGCATGGTTTGTGTTTTTGTTGTGATTTAGGACCTAAATGTGAAAAGGGAGGAAAACACGGGCTTTCACGGACTTTTATCGAAGAAAAAGACAAAAGACGAAGTCAAGAGATCGAGAGTGCAAAAAGAACGGAAGTCCAAGACCTATTCTGAAGATTTATCGAAGAAAAAAGTCAAAAGACGGAAGTTTAATAAAGCCGAAGAACTCAAGTCTAATAAATGAAGAAATTATAAGACGAGTTCAAATAATCCCGAGACAAAGTCGAAAAAGTCGAAGAGTTTAGATGACGAAAAGACGTGAAGAAAGAAAGAAAGAAGGAGCAACACATGCATCCTTCCCTTCTCCCTATATATAGTACCCATTTCACTTCATTTGGTAGTTAGCTAGTTAGATAGATAATTAGTCTTCATTTTCATTTTTTGTAGCTCTAATTTTAGAGAGAGAAAGTGACAGTTTCTCTCACTAGGAATTTCATCTTTTATCTTCCTTTCTTGTTTTTAATCTAATCTTTACTTTTAATAGCTTAAATCTTGTTTAAATCTTTATCTTATTCTACCTTTCTTAATTTTTGTTTATCTTTAATCCGAATTTTTATACTTCTTGTTTAATTTTGATGTTTGATTTATTAAAAAGTTTATGTTTTGGTTTCTATATAAGTTTTTATACGAATTAAGCTATAAGTTTGACAATCTTATTGGCTTATTTTGTATTTAGCTTTTTTTTTTAAGTTTTCTAAAATTTTTTTATCTTTTTAAAGTTTGCTTTTTTGTTTACTTATTTTGTGTTTTGAAAAAGTCTTTAAAGTTGTGCTTATTGCGTTTGTCTTATTCTTATTTAATCAAGTTTCGGTTATTGCTTATTAGATTTAGCTTATTTAGATTGTGCTCATTGCGAATTCTACTTCCATCGGAAAGGGAATTGAGGTATTCTGACGGTTCTACTCACATAACGATAGTGACAATCTGGAAAGAGGGTTTTACATTCTGACGGGTCTTTGCGATCTAACATTCCGATCTGGTAACTCCCCCTTATTCCAATCAAGATTCCGATCGCTCATTGCGATCGTGGATTGCGACGGCTCTTAAGGATTTATTGAGACGAAGTGCTGCCCAAATTTCCATAGCAACATTCCGATAGAAGTGTTATTCCGATGGCTTTGTGTTTATTCCGATAGATCTAGTTTTTAAGTATTCCGATAGGTTTAGTTTTTATACATTCCGATAGATTGTGTTTCCATCATTCCGATAATTTTGTTTTCTCTTCTTTCCGACAGCTTTCGTTTCAATCATTCCGACGTATATACTTTCCGATAGGTATTCCGATAGGGTGGTGACATCATTCCGACGACTTACTCTCCGATAGGTGGATTCCGATGGATTTGTGTTTGTTTTAATATTTGCCTTAGTTTTATTCTTAAGTTTGCATTATTTTAAGTTTTTAAATTTTGATTTTTATTACATTGTCAAATTAATTTTTCGTCAAGCTTTAATTTTTGTCATTTAGTTAAATTACCTTTTAAAGTTTTTAATATTGCACCATTTAAGTTTTAATTAGTTTTAGTTTTTAATTACCGTCATTTAGTTTAAAGTTTTGCAATTTAAATTACTACAACGACAACTCAAATTATATTCCACCAAGAACGACTGAGTCGCACTTAAAACCAATAATCAATTCGATTAGGGACACAATCAACGAACTTAATTTTTATACTTGGCAAAAAACTTGTATTAAATGGCGCCGCTGACGGCTCTTTTCGTGAAGATTAACGGTTTATTGTGAGAGACGCGTTGGATTTTCGGATCCGTACACTCTTGAACGTTATTTTTTCTCATCTAATTTTCAAAAAATTTCAAAAAAATCCTAAAAAATATAAAATTTTCAAAAATCCAAAAAATAGAAAAACATAAAAACCAAAAATATTTCTTGTCTATTTTTCTTTTCCTTTAGTAGGTGTGTATGCGTACCCGTGCTCGTAAGAAGAAAGCAACTCAATCCAAAGTCGAAACTCAACCTATTGTCACCATGGACAATCGACCAATGATCAAGCTTTTGCAATCATACGTAGAGGGCAACACCGATGCTATTGTTATACCCGAGATTGGAGCCAACAATTTTGAGCTCAAATCCGACTTCATTCAAATGGTATCTGCTCAACCATTCTTGGGGCGTACACTTGATGATCCTCACGACCCATATCAAAAGATTTCTTCAACTCACTAATACGATCAAGTTTAATGGGGTTTCACAAGAGGTTATTCGCTTGCAACTTTTTCCTTTCTCCTTAGAGGGACAATCCCGGCATTGGCTTGATAAGGAACCGCCACAAAGTATTCTTACGTGGTCGGATTTAGAGACCAAATTTATCAACTACTTTTTCCCACCCTCACGTACTACCGCTTTGCGGAATGAAATCATTAATTTTGAACAAAAGTACGGTGAGACATTTAGTGAATCTTGGGACCGTTTTAAGGAACTTTTAAGAAAGTGTCCAAAACATGGTTTCACAAAAGTGCAACAAATTAATACTTTTTAGAATGGTTTAAGCATGAATGACCAAGATTCACTAAATAGTGCCTCGGGGGATAACATTTTGGTTAAGTCTTCTAATGCCGCATGGGATATCATTGAGAACAAAGCCAAAGTCCAAACCAAGAGTGTTAGGGCGACTATGGCTAGTGCCAGTGAGAGTGAAGTCACTACTCAAATCAAGGAGCTTACTTCTATAGTAAAACATCTTGTTCTACGAGATAACCCTCCCACTCAACATGCCCATACTCTTAATATAACTTGTGAAACTTATGGTGGACCACACTCTTATGCTAACTATGATAAAGCTTATGATCAATCTCACGCGGAAGTGTATGCTTACAACAACACCGAGAGAGTTCATTTCAAGCCTAATGTCGATGTTAATCACTTGTCTTACAACTCGACAAATTATTTGGCTCTACCTGGTTTTCAACAAAGACCACCACAACCTAACCAAAACAACCAAGGGCCACCAAGAGCTAATTTTCAAGGTAATGCCAATATGAGGGGCTCAAATGCAAATCAGGGTAACTATCACATGCAAAACCAAGGTTTTCAACACCAAGTTTTCAATCCTCAAGGTTTTCCACCTTATAACCAATACCCAAATCAAGGTTTTCAACAACAAGGGTTCAATTTACCTCATCCGCCAATGGACTTGGTTTTGCAAAATTGAATGAACATGAGAAAATCATGCAAGCAATGCAAGAATCTACTAGACCAATTCAAGAGTCCACGGATAGGAAATTCGTTCAAATGTTACAAACCCTTCGTCCACAAGGTGCTCTTCCTTCTAACACCGAAACAAACCCTAGAGCGAATGTGAGTGCTATTACTACTTGAAGTGGTGCAGCTCTTGTAGGACCTTCTACCCCTCCTCCCGTTACTCCATCTACACCTCCTCCACCTCCATTTATCTCTCCTACTTCCACACCTAGTACTAGTTCTCCATTACCGTCTCCACCTCTTAATGAAGAAGTACCCAAGCAAAACCCTTCACCAACCCCACCTACCACCTCTAAACCTTCTACTTCTCAACCCTCAACATCTCAACCTGTACCTGCTACACCTACACCACCTAAACCCAACATACCTTACCCTTCCCGACTGAACAAGGCTAGAATTCTTACTAAGGATGACGTTCAAGTTTCCAAGTTTTTGAACAAGATTGCCGGCATAAACATCACCTTTAGCCTTGTTGAAGCTCTTACACAAATGCCTAAATTTGTCAAGATGTTTAAGGAATTGCTTAATAAGAAGAAGAAGATGGCCGAGTTTGTTAACACTCGATTGAATGAAAATTGTTCTGCAGTCCTTCTTAAAGAACTTCCGGAAAAACTTGGAGATCCCGGTCGTTTTGTGCTACCTTGCATATTCAACCAAACCGAAGAATTTACTGCCTTAGCCGATCTCGGAGCAAGTATAAACTTGATTCCTTTAAGTGTTTGGAAAACACTATCATTACCCGACCTTACACCAACAAAGATGACTCTTGAGCTAGAAAATCGAACTCTCGCTTAACCCGTTGGTATAGCCGAAGATGTGTTTGTTAAAATTGGTACCTTCACTTTTCCGGTCGACTTTGTTGTTGTTGATTATGAAATGGACCCTCGTATTCCTTTAATACTTGGTCGGCCATTCTTGGGAACCGGAAAAGCATTAGTCGTTGTTGGCGAAGGTGAGTTAATCTTAAGAGTCGGGAATGATGCTCAAGTTTTTAAAATGGGGAAGATCACAACCAAATCAAATGGAAGAGAATCAACGAATATGATTAATGTGCTTGATGATTTTGTCGTCTACAACAATCCTCTTTTCGATTCTTGCTATGATAATCCACTGTTCCAAGATGATGTGGATGATTCTCTCTCCAATTCTGATCCTCCACCAATTTATGATTCTCCACCGATCTATGATGCTTATGATGATTATTCTAGTTTCGATGGAGATGATTATGATAATTTTACTTCTGAGTATCCAGACATGCCCACTTATGATGATTTTGATGAGGCTGATACTCTTTCGAGTGATTCTTCACATGATGACATTGCACCTACTTTTGATGAAGATCCTCCGCCAACAACACTTGATCCTACTTTATATGACTACTCATTTGAGGAAGACTTTGCTACTTTTCTCAACACTTACTTCCCAAATGAGAGTGATTCTCCTCTTTTGGACTTTGATGATTATGGTCTTTATCCTCCTTTGGATATGAAGAAAACCGCCTCAAAGGAGAAGAAGCCAGAAGACACCAATATCCGCAGCACTTATGTCTTACCTCCTCTCTATCCACCTTCTGAGGATGAGATTACGAGATTTATGATCGGATCCTCTTCAAGGTCTACTAAGCCTGAGTGTTATTTTCCCCTAAAGGAAAAGGTGTTCGACCCCGACATTGCACTTTTTAAGCCATATCAGTATCCATCTGATGAAATAAAAGGAAAAATCTTTGGAACTTATGGAGATATGCTTGCACTTCACCCTTGCTACCACCGTGCTCAGTCGCTGCTTAAGGGAACCATGCCTACTCTTCTTTGGCTTGCCTTGTTCGCCTTAAGCTTGTGCTATTTGATGGACGAAAACCATGTATTTGATCCCGATGGATGTGTTTCAAGCTTCTTCCTATGCTAATCAAGGTCGAGTCAGGCTCACGACTCGGTTATCAAAAACAAGCGCTTCTCGGGAGGCAACCCGCAGTATCTATCCTTTTTCTCTGTTTTCATAATAAGTGTAGGGGAGACCCTAGTATGTGTTCGTTGTTTTCTTTCTTATCATGTGCAGGGATTCGATCTTTCAAAGATCCATTCTTGATGACTTTTGACGACCCGTGATTCTGTATACCCATCTTCCCGGTTTTATCCAAAACTCTTTTGATTCTCTATTTTATATTTTCCAATATTAAAATAGGAATCACTTTAGTTGTCTCTTCCTTAGCAAGATTTAAACAAAGTGCACAATTTCCTAAGTGTAGGGGAGTTTACTTCCACATGCTTAAACATTAAGGACAATGTTTATATTAAGTGTAGGGGGACTTCTATCGAAGTTAAGTGGTCTTTTCCTTGTATTTTCCCTCATTTTAACCGGAAAATCTAATTTTTCGACATTTTTCAAAGTTTTTAATCTATTTTGGCCTAGTAGTTTAGTAGTATTTTCCCTTGTTATAGTTATTTACTTTCTTTTCTAGAATAAATTTTTAATAAAGTGGTTTTAATTTTCAAACGTCGTGAATGTTTTGACTCAACCCGAGTTTACTTATCTAAGTTTACTCTAGCTAGTATCCTTAACGTGTTTAAGTCAAGTTTTGCTAGGCTTTTATGTAGGGAGCTTTAAAACGCGAAAGTCTTAACTCTCACGGGTTAAGAACAAAAACTTTTCGCAAGTTCCTATAATTGATCCTAGAGAGTCGTTTATCAAGGGAACTTTAAAACGCAAATTCTAAACTTGAAGGAGTCTAAGAAGATGCAAGATCCTTAGATGACTCAAAAAACCAAAACTTTGATTTAATAGGCTAAGCATCCACGAGTCTCATTCCTTGAGATTTTAAATTGTGGAGAACGAGAGATGATAGAGTCAATTATAAGTTTGGTATTCTTTCGTGAATTTATGTGAGTTAATTATGAGCTTTTTCTCCCATTGCTTGTTAATAAATTTAATTGCAATAAGTAAGGTCGTACGATTTGAAAAGTTACTTAGCTTCTAGCCCAAGATCGTTTAAAAGATGCTCGGTATTAATTAGAGTTCATAGCCAAGGCATAACTTATTGAAGCGGGATGCGAAGATTGGCGAGTCCGAAAAGGCCCTAACAAGGCATGAGGGCTACATTTTGTTGCTAAATATCCAAAGTGATGTGAAGAATCATTAATCAAAAATCAATATGAAGGATCGAGACACACGACGAAAAGCAAATACTCCCTTAAAGATCATGGAGAAGTATATCCAAAAAGGCCCTAACAAGGTATGAGGATAAATAGATCCAAGTCCAAAAAGGAGGCGGATCGTTGTATATCCAAGTCCCAAATAAAGATTGGAGAAAAATGAAGAAGTCGTGGTCCAAATATGAAGAATCTCTCAAAAAGTTCAAGTGAAGAAATTCCTATTATGAAGAGAAGACCATTATTTCATGTACGTCTCTCAAGATTTGAAGTATGAAGTCACTGCCAAATATCGGTCCGAGAAAGGTCTCAAATCGTGAAGCGAGTTATGCCAAGATATGAACTTTATGAGGTCCCGAGAAGCAGTTTTAAAAGATTTTGTCCTCTATCTAACTATTGATTAAATTGTCTAATACATGGTTTTTCAATGGGTTCAAAATATTTCTCGGAATCCTCTCGAATTGATCTCAGTTTAAAGTGGAATGATTGTTCTTGGTGACTAAAAGTGGGTTTAGTTTTCTTAAACTACTGAACAGGGAAATGAATAAAATGATAATGATATAAACTTGAAACAATCAATAATGAAAAAGTAATACTTGAATAAAATCTGGAGAAATACCCTTATTGAAAATGACCTATGCGGAATGTATGTCTATACGGAATTTAGTGCCATTCGGAAAGTTCCTCTATTCGGAATGTTGCTATTCGGAAAGTCAAACAAGCCTATGCGGAAAATGCCCCTATTCGGAAAACATCTCTATTCGGAAAACCCTGCCCTATTCGGAAAGATTGAGCTATGCGGAAAACATTTCCTATTCGGAAAAATGCTTATGCGGAAAAAGGAGATCTATGCGGAAAAACATCTTATGCGGAAAGTTTGCCTATGCGGAAAAATAAGTCTATTCGGAATATATAAAATATTCCGAATAAGAGATAAAACCAGCAAGCTATGCGGAATGTTGGAAAGATTCCGAATAAAAGAAAAAGAAACCCGCTAAGCGGAAAATTGGAAATATTCCGAGTAAGAGAAAAGTAAAACTCCCTATTCGGAATATCCAAAATTCCGAATAAGGGAAATGGGAATTCGCCTATTCGGAATATCGGTTCAGTTCGGAAAGATCTGGGAATCAAGAACAGTCACAGTAACAGCAAAACAGGGGACTCGAATTTTATCAAAATCAAACTCAATAATCAAAAAGGTTTAACCAAATCAAACATAAATCATTTAAATACCATAAGTAACAAATCCCACCAATAAAAACACTAAATCAACAACTTTTTAAGATCAAACTTGAATCAAATAAAAACTTAAGAACTTGCAATAAAAAGATGATGAAGAACAAGATGAATAGAAAGATTGGAATTGAATGATTAATGTAAAAGTAACAAGAGTAAAGATTAACCACTTACAAGATTGAAAGAAAAATGAAAAATCACCAAACACCCTAATGGTGTTTGTGATGCTACGAACAAGGAACTGGAAAAAGAAAAATGAAGCTAACTCCCTAAAATGTGAAGGAGGAATCTATTTATACTCCTAGTGGTTGGTTGGTGAGTGGGCTTTCTCCCTTTCTTCTTGTCTTCTCGTCTTTTCAGAAAAGTTGACGTTTTCGATTCTGATTCGGGATTTGTCGTCGATTAAATTCAACTCGTCTTTTAATTTCTTCGTTAAATAGACTCGAGTTTCTTCGACTTATGTAAATCTTCCGTCTTTGGTCCTTTTCTTCGATAAATCTTCGAATCGGCCCAGTGACTTCAAATCTTTTGCATCTCTTGGACAGTAGACTTTATCTTGAGTCCTTTTCTTCAGTAAAACCCGTGCAATCCCATGTTTTCTTTAATATTCATCCGGTTGGCTCTGAAAACACAATAAACACAAAAACCACGCATAATTCCAAACAAATGATATTAAATACGTGTTTTGGTCTCGTTTTAGCCCGAATTAAGTGGTAAAAGGATGGGTGTTTACACACCTATCAAATCCCCTACACTTAACCATTGCCATGCCCTCATGCAATGCTTAGTGATAAAGCAAATTTTACATTTTTCTCATAATTTATCAACCTTGGCCTTATTCAAATACTACTAAATAAAAATTAAAATACTAAGAGAACTTTAAAATTTTAAAATAAACAAAAGGATAGAAAACTATTTTCACTTGAAAATAGCTACATGGAAATAACTTGCAAAGAGATCAATGACTTACATTAGGGCTTTGATGCTGCGAAGATTTATCACCCTCAAGTTTCGCGTTCCCCAAACTAAGCTTAAAAACGAGATCATTGTTATTATAAGTTAGTAAAACAAACACTTACACACATGGCTTAATTAAATGCTTAAACTCCCTTATTCCTAGGTGTATCTCTTATATTTTATTTTTGTCTTAGAATGATCATGAAGACGCATCTTTAGGACTTATTTCGATAGTTTAATTAGGCTGAAAGCAAAGTAGGACGATTTGATCAATAGTTAGCTAAAGGACAAAATCTCTTAAAACTGCTTCTCGGGATATCAAAAAGTTCATATCTTGGCATAACTTGGTTCACAATTTGAGACCTTTCTCGGGCCGATATTTGGCATGTACTTCATACTTCATATCTTCGAGAGACGTTCTTGAGATAATGGTCTTCTCATCATAATAGAGTTACTTCACTTGGAGACTTTTGAGGGGTACTCCAACTTTGTTGACCACGACTTCATGATTATTTCTTCAATCTCTAATTGGGATTTTGAGATACAACGATCCGCCTCCTTTTCGGACTTGGATCTATTTATCCTCATACCTTGTTAGGGTCTTTTCGGATAGACTTCTCCATGATCTTTATGGGAGTTGATTGCTTTTCGTCGTGAGTCTTGATCCTTCATATTGATTTTAGGAATAATGCTCTTCACATCACTTTGGATCTTTAGCAATAAAATGGAATCCTCATGCC
Source organism: Glebionis coronaria (assembly GCA_025667525.1). Lineage (NCBI taxonomy): Eukaryota > Viridiplantae > Streptophyta > Magnoliopsida > Asterales > Asteraceae > Glebionis > Glebionis coronaria. The sequence continues at coordinate 536,765,087 of CM046876.1, forward strand.
TTGTTAGGGCCTTTTCGGACTCGCCAATCTTCGCGCCCCGCTTCATAAGTTATGCCTTGGCTATGAACTCTTATCATTACCGAGCAACTTTTAAACGATCTTGGGCTAGAAGCTAAGTAACCTTTCAAATCGTACGACCTTACTTATTGCAAATAAATTATTAGCAAGTGATGGGAGAATAGGCAAATAATTACACCAAGTGAGCTTGCGCAAGAATACCGACTTATAATTGACTCTATCATTTCTCGTCCCCCACAATTTAAAATCTCAAGTAATGAGACTCGTGGACACTTAGCCTAATAAACCAATTAAGGTCTATATGGTTAAGGATACTAGCTAGAATAAACTTGAATAAGTCTATTCGGGTTGAGTCAAAATAAACGCAACGGGCCTAATAGATCAAAGATTTCTAAACTAGCTACAACACTTTATTAAAATTTTGACTTTATTGCGGGATATATACCTATGAAAGCAACGATAAAAATTTAAAGATTACAACTAAATGGCCAAAGTTAATAAAAAATTTGAAAAATGTTGAAAAATAGGATTTTCTGGTTAAATGAAGGCATTTTCATGGAAAAGTCCACTTAAAACTTCGATAGAAGTCCCCCCACACTTAAGATAAACATTGTCCTCAATGTTTAAGAATGTGGGAGAAGTTTCCCCTACACTTATGACATTGTGCACGTTGGTTAACTCAAGTTAAGGAAGAGACGACTAAAGTGATCAATTTCAAATGTGACTATGAAGAAAATTGAATCACGATAGTTGAGAGATAGAACCGGATTTCGGATACACGGGAGCACGGTTCTTCAAAGATTTCCAAGATTGCATTTATCCCTGTAATCACATCACCACACAAACACAAACGACCAAAATAGGTCCACCCCTACACTTAGGGGGTTAAAGGGATAGATACTCGGGCTGCCTCCCGAGGAGCGCTTGTTTTTGATAACCGAGTCACGAGCCTGACTCGACCCAAAATTAGTTCATGGGGAACGTGGTGAGGGATGGAATCACCTCCTGAGAGGTGTCCTCACCAAAGTACAACTTCACTCGTTGGCCATTCACCTTAAAATTCGGTCCATTAGGTTGAGCGAGCTCGAGAGTACCATATGGAAAAATTTGGGCAATGGTGAATGGGCCAGACCAACGAGATTTGAGCTTGCCCGAAAAGATTTTCAACCGAGAGTTGAAAAGTAAGACTTTGTCTCCAACGTGGAACTCTCGGTTTTTGATCTTGGAGTCGTGAATGAGCTTAGTCTTTTCCTTATAGATCAAAGAATTTTCATAAGCCTCATTCCGAAGTTCATTCAGCTCATTGAGTTGGATCTTGCGTAGGTCACCGGCTTTGTTTATATCAAAATTAGCCCACTTCAAGGCCCAATAAGCCTTGTGTTCCAACTCAATGGGGAGGTGGCACGCTTTCCCGTACACAAGACGATAAGGCGTACAGCCGATCTGGGTCTTGTAAGCAGTACGGAAAGCCCACAAAGCATCATCGAGTTTATCAGCCCATGCGGCACGATGCTCTCCCACGGTTCTTTCCAGAATTCGCTTTAGTCCTCGGTTGGATATTTCAGCCTGGCCATTAGTTTGTGGGTGGTAGGCTGTGGAAAGACGATGGTTTACACCGTACTTAGCCATGACTCTAGCAAATTGGTCATTGCAGAAATGAGTCCCACGATCACTAATAATGGCACGAGGCACACCGAATCTAGCGAAAAGAGCTTTCAAAAAGTTACAAACCACCCTTGCGTCATTAGTAGGTAAAGCTTTGGCTTCAACCCATTTTGAAACGTAGTCAACGGCTACAAGGATGTATTTGTTTCCTTTAGAAGAAGGGAATGGCCCCATAAAGTCGATACCCCAAACATCAAAGATTTCACACTCTTGAATGAAATTCTGAGGCATCTCATCTTTATGTGTGATCTTGCCTTGTTTTTGGCAAACAGCACATCTTTTAACCATATTGTAAGCATCACGATATATGGAGGGCCAATAAAATCCCGAGTCAAACACTTTTTTGGCGGTGTAGTTGGGGCCAAAGTGACCACCGGTGGGTCCTTTGTGGCAAGCATCAAGGATTTCAGACGCTGCCGGTCCATCAACACATCGACGGATAATCAGGTCGGCACATTGTTTGAATAGGTAAGGGTCGTCCCAAAAGTAAGTCTTAATGTCGGTGAAAAACTTTTTCTTTTGTTGAGACGTCAACCCTTCCTTGAGAATTCCACCCGCCAAGTAGTTTGCAAAGTCCGCAAACCACGGGGTTTCATTCGACTTCGAGTTTATAGACATTAAGGTCTCCAAGGGAAAAGAATCATTGATTTCTTTGTTCGGATGATCCCCTTGGTAAGGATCCTCAAGTCTGCTGAGATGATCCGCGGCTAGGTTTTCAGCTCCTTTTTTATCGCGAATTTCGATTTTAAATTCCTGGAGCAGCAAAACCCAACGAAGAAGTCTTGGTTTGGAATCTTGCTTTGTCAACAAGTACTTCAGCGCGGAATGATCGGTATACACGATGGTGGTGGAAAGGACAAGATAGGGGCGGAATTTTTCAAAAGCATAGACAACAGCTAAAAGCTCTTTTTCGGTTGTCGTATAATGCAATTGTGCCCCAGTCATTGTCTTGCTAGCGTAATGGATCGGTTGGAAGTGTTTGTTCACTCTTTGTCCAAGAACCGCTCCAATAGAAAAATCACTAGCATCGCACATCAACTCGAAGGGAAGCTCCCAATTAGGGGTAACTAAGACGGGTGCCTTAGTAAGCTTATCCTTAAGCGAGTTGAAGGCTTCAAGGCACTCTTTGGAAAAGATAAAAGGAGTATCTTTTTCCAAGAGGTGGGTCATCGGGCGAGCGATTTGAGAAAAATCTTTGATGAATCGACGATAGAAGCCCGCATGACCCAGAAAACTTCTCACACCCTTCACGGTTGAAGGTGGAGGCAACTTTGCGATAACATCGACTTTAGCACGGTCTACTTCAAGACCGGCTTTCGAGATCTTATGTCCTAGGACGATGCCTTCTTTTACCATGAAATGGCATTTTTCCCAATTCAGAACTAGGCGAGTGTCTTCACATCGCTTGAGCATACGTTCCAAATTGGCAAGGCAAGAAGAGAAAGAATCCCCGAAGACCGAGAAATCATCCATGAAGACTTCCATGGTTTGTTCAACCATGTCATGGAAGATAGCTAACATACACCTTTGGAAAGTCCCGGGCGCATTACATAAGCCAAAAGGCATTCTTTTGTAAGCAAAAGTGCCATAGGGACAAGTGAATGTAGTCTTCTCTTGATCTTGGGGATCGATGGGTATTTGAAAATAACCCGAGAAACCATCAAGAAAGCAGTAATATTCATTACCGGCTAAACGTTCAAGCATTTGGTCCATAAAAGGTAGAGGGAAATGATCCTTTCTCGTGGCATCATTGAGTTTGCGGTAGTCTATACAAACTCTCCACCCAGTAACGAGACGAGTGGGAATCAACTCGTTGTGTTCATTGGGAACAACGGTTATTCCGCCCTTCTTGGGCACACAATGGATTGGACTAACCCATGGTGAATCCGAAATAGGGTAAATCATACCCGCATCAAGAAGTTTGAGAACCTCTGTTTTGATGACTTCATGTATTTTTGGATTCACCCTTCGTTGGCTTTGAATCGTGGGCTTAAAGGCGTCCTCCATGAGAATTTTGTGTGTGCAGAAGTGAGGATCAATTCCACGAATATCCGAGATTTTCCACGCAATAGCCTTCTTGTGAGCTTTCAACACAGCAACGAGGCGAGTCTTCTCTTCATCTTTCAAATCCGTTGCAATAATGACGGGTGACTTCTTGTTGTCGTCAAGGAACACGTACTCGAGATGTGGCGGCAACTCCTTAAGTTCCAAATCCGGAGGATTTTCGACGGGAGGCGTTTTCAAAGTTGGAGTATCGATAGCAATGACCGTGGGAGATGGAGGCGAAGGATTGTCTTCGTTGAGAAGATTGTCAAAGAAATTCATGTCTTCATTCCCATCGATAGGAGAATCATTAGTAGCTAAATTCGCATCTCCCATGGTATCTTCAAGATTGTTCCAAAATAAATCACTATCTCCAAATAGAGACAATGATGAATCAATGGAGGACACGGTTTCAACATTGGGAAGAGAGGTAGGAATACTTTTGCAAGCATCATTAAAGTGTTCTTCACAAGCCTCATCAAGAACGTCAATACAATTAACACTCTCATATGAATAAGGCTGTTTAGACAACTTTCCCATGTTGAAGACTACTTTATCGTCACCCACTCTCATGATAAGCTCACCGGCTTCAACATCGATGAGAGTGCGACCGGTCCTCAAGAATGGACGACCAACAATAAGTGGCACACGGGGGTCCATCTCGTAGTCGACGACAACAAAATCAGCAGGGAAGGTGAATTTGTCGACTCCTACAATGACGTCTTCGGCTATCCCCACTGGATAAGCAACCGTACGGTTAGCTAATTCCAAAGTCATTTTGGTGGGGACTAGCTCTGGGAGAGATAATTGCTTCCAAACACTTAGAGGCATGAGATTAATACTGGCACCTAGATCGGCTAGGGCCATGCAATTCTCTACTCCCGGGAAATTGCAAGGGATAAGAAAACGACCCGGATCACCAAGCTTGGTTGGCAATTTCCTTAAGAGCACTGCAGAGCAGTTCTCATTAAGTTGGGTGTTGGCAATATCGAGGAGCTTTTCCTTGTCGCTCAGAAGATCTTTAAACATTTTCGCGTACTTGGGCATGTGAGCGAGAGCCTCAGCGAAGGAGATATTGAAATTCAGTTGTTTGAACATTTTAAGGAAATTCGAAACCTGAATATCATCCTTGCTCTTTTGCTTCTCTTTCCTCAACCTTGAAGGATAAGGTATATTGGAAGAAGAGGAAGGCTTTAGGGGAATAGGATCACTCACAACCACGGGTGGAGGAGGGGTAGAAGGAAGAGGTGGAGAAATTGGGGAAGGAGAAGGATGAGGAATAGGAGCAGGCGACTCGTTCTCCTTAGTCACAACCACCGGTGGAGGTATAGGAAGCTCGGGTTCCTTGGTACCTTTACCACTTCGAGTAGTGATTGCTTTCATCTCCCCTCTTGGGTTCGCAACGGTGTTACTCGGAAGAGTACCCGAAGAAGAGGGTTGACTACTTTGGAAGAAACTAGCCATCATGTTCCTCAGATCATTAGTTTGGCTATCCAACGTATTTCTCATATCGGCTCTCAAATCATTTCCTTGCTTTACCAAATCTGCCTTCAAATTGCGCACTTCCTCTTGGAGATTTCCCACAATCACATCATTGGTCCTCATGTAGGTTGGAACCTCTTGGTGTAAAGCAGTGGTGGTTTGGTTGGGAGGAGCATTGTATGCAGGTGGTTGGTAAGCTAGTTGTTGGTAGACTTGATTGTTACGTTGAGGCGGTTGTTGCTGCTTGTGAGGTGGGATGTATGGTTGTCGAGGTTGTTGTTGTTGTTGAGGAGGACGGTTAAGGTTTTGTTGTGGGTTTGGGTTGGTAGGAGGAAAACCAGGTGGTGAAAGATAGTTGTTGCTACGGTAGCTAAGCAAGTTACGGTCACCTTGAGGTCTAGCTTGATAAGCAGGTTGTTGATAGGTGCCATATGCCGCATTCACATTCTCAGCAGGGTATTCTTGGGTGGCAGTACAAGTAGTGTAAGAGTGAGGACCACCGCATATCTCACAAGGTTGGCTCACAGCGTTCACTTGAGCGTGTTTGGCGTTGTTGCTGTTGTTGTTGCTGACGGTGTGGGTGACAAGCGATTCAAGAAGCGTAGTGATTTTGTCAATTCGCTTGTCGCTGTCATTAGTGCTAGCACTAGCAACATTGGTCCGAACACTCTTGGTTTGCACACGAGATTTATTCTCAATGATATCCCAAGCAGCATTGGAAGTCTTAGCCAATAGATTACCCCCTGAGGCACTGTTCAGTGAATCTTGGTCACTCATGCTTAAACCATTGTAAAAAGTATTAATTTGATGTACTTTGGTAAAACCATGTTGTGGGCATTTTCTTAAAAGATCTTTGAAACGATCCCAAGATTCACTGAACGACTCATCGTACTTTTGTTCAAAGTTTATAATCTCATTCCGCAAAGCGGTAGTACGAGAGGGTGGAAAAAAGTAATTGATAAACTTTGTTTCCAAATCCGTCCACGAGAGAATACTCTGTGGCGGTTCCTTAGCAAGCCAATGCCGGGCTTGTCCCTCTAAAGAAAAGTGAAAAAGTTGTAACCTTATAACTTCTTGTGGAACACCATTGAATTTGACCGTGTTGGTGAGTTGTAGAAATCTATTGATGTGGTCGTGTGGATCATCAATAGTTCGTCCCAAGAATGGCTGAGCGGAGACCATCTGGATAAAGCCTGACTTTAGCTCGAAATTGTTGGCGGCAATTGGTGGTATAACAATTGGATCCGTGTTGCCATCGACATGAGCTTGCAGCAATTCAATCATCGGGCGATTATCCGGAAGGGGCTCATTGTTGTTGTTATTGTTCATGTTGTTGAAAGGTGGGTTGTTGTTGTTATTATTGTTTGGAGGTGGTACACCGGCCATGTCTAAGTGATCGAGAGGCTCGGGCTCTTGATAAGACGTGGATCGAGTGCGCATACACCTGCAAAAGAACGAACAAAGAAAAACAAAGCAAAAATATTTTTGGTTTTTATGTTTTTTTTTATTTTTCTTTTTAATTTTTTTTTTTTTTTTGTATTTTTGAAAATTTTATATTTTTTAGGATTTTGAAAATTTTTATGATGAAAAAGTAACGTTTCTGGGGAATGGATCCCAAAATCCAAGTTCTCACAAAAAACTTTTGATCTTAACGAGAAGAGCCGGCAGCGGCGCCATTTGATACATGGTTTTTCAATGGGTTCAAAATATTTCTCGGAATCCTCTCGAATTGATCTCAGTTTAAAGTGGAATGATTGTTCTTGGTGACTAAAAGTGGGTTTAGTTTTCTTAAACTACTGAACAGGGAAATGAATAAAATGATAATGATATAAACTTGAAACAATCAATAATGAAAAAGTAATACTTGAATAAAATCTGGAGAAATACCCTTATTGAAAATGACCTATGCGGAATGTATGTCTATACGGAATTTAGTGCCATTCGGAAAGTTCCTCTATTCGGAATGTTGCTATTCGGAAAGTCAAACAAGCCTATGCGGAAAATGCCCCTATTCGGAAAACATCTCTATTCGGAAAACCCTGCCCTATTCGGAAAGATTGAGCTATGCGGAAAACATTTCCTATTCGGAAAAATGCTTATGCGGAAAAAGGAGATCTATGCGGAAAAACATCTTATGCGGAAAGTTTGCCTATGCGGAAAAATAAGTCTATTCGGAATATATAAAATATTCTGAATAAGAGATAAAACCAGCAAGCTATGCGGAATGTTGGAAAGATTCCGAATAAAAGAAAAAGAAACCGGCTAAGCGGAAAATTGGAAATATTCCGAGTAAGAGAAAAGTAAAACTCCCTATTCGGAATATCCAAAATTCCGAATAAGGGAAATGGGAATTCGCCTATTCGGAATATCGGTTCAGTTCGGAAAGATCTGGGAATCAAGAACAGTCACAGTAACAGCAAAACAGGGGACTCGAATTTTATCAAAATCAAACTCAATAATCAAAAAGGTTTAACCAAATCAAACATAAATCATTTAAATACCATAAGTAACAAATCCCACCAATAAAAACACTAAATCAACAACTTTTTAAGATCAAACTTGAATCAAATAAAAACTTAAGAACTTGCAATAAAAAGATGATGAAGAACAAGATGAATAGAAAGATTGGAATTGAATGATTAATGTAAAAGTAACAAGAGTAAAGATTAACCACTTACCAGATTGAAAGAAAAATGAAAAATCACCAAACACCCTAATGGTGTTTGTGATGCTACGAACAAGGAACTGGAAAAAGAAAAATGAAGCTAACTCCCTAAAATGTGAAGGAGGAATCTATTTATACTCCTAGTGGTTGGTTGGTGAGTGGGCTTTCTCCCTTTCTTCTTGTCTTCTCGTCTTTTCAGAAAAGTTGACGTTTTCGATTCTGATTCGGGATTTGTCGTCGATTAAATTCAACTCGTCTTTTAATTTCTTCGTTAAATAGACTCGAGTTTCTTCGACTTATGTAAATCTTCCGTCTTTGGTCCTTTTCTTCGATAAATCTTCGAATCGGCCCAGTGACTTCAAATCTTTTGCATCTCTTGGACAGTAGACTTTATCTTGAGTCCTTTTCTTCAGTAAAACCCGTGCAATCCCATGTTTTCTTTAATATTCATCCGGTTGGCTCTGAAAACACAATAAACACAAAAACCACGCATAATTCCAAACAAATGATATTAAATACGTGTTTTGGTCTCGTTTTAGCCCGAATTAAGTGGTAAAAGGATGGGTGTTTACACACCTATCATTGTCCCACTTAATTTTCAGCCTAATAACTATCGAAATAAGTCAACAATGCATCCTCGTGATCATTCAAGACAACAATAAAATATAAGAGATACACCTAGGAATAAGGGAGTCTAAGTGAATAATTGGCCCACAAGAGTTCGTGTTAGTTTGCTAACTTATAATAACAATGATCTCGTTTTTAAGCTTGGTTTGAGGAACGTGAAAACTTGAGGATGATAATCATTCATGAAATTTCCAAAACCCTAAGGTAAGTTTTTTATTTCTTTACCTATTTTCTTCCTTTGAATGTTTTATAATTTTCTATCTTTTTAATAAAGGCCAATGTGGATTGATTGTGATGGAAAATGTAAAACGCGCTTTGTAACTAATACATTGCATGAGGACATTGCAATGGTCAAGTGTAGGGGATTTGATAGGTGTGAAAACACCCATCCTTTTACCACTTAATTACAATAATAACCAAGCCAAAACATGTATTTTATGTCGTAAATGTCAGAATTATGCGTGGTTTGTGTTTTGTTGTGATTTAGGACCTAAATGTGAAAAGGGAGGAAAACACGGGCTTTCACGGACTTTTATCGAAGAAAAAGACAAAAGACGAAGTCAAGAGATCAAGAGTGCAAAAAGAACGGAAGTCCAAGACCTATTCTGAAGATTTATCGAAGAAAAAAGTCTAAAGACGGAAGTTTAATAAAGCCGAAGAACTCAAGTCTAATAAATGAAGAAATTATAAGACGAGTTCAAATAATCCCGAGACAAAGTCGAAAAAGTCGAAGAGTTTAGAAGACGAAAAGACGTGAAGAAAGAAAGATAGAAGGAGCAACACATGCATCCTTCCCTTCTCCCTATATATAGCACCCATTTCACTTCATTTGGTAGTTAGCTAGTTAGATAGATAATTAGTCTTCATTTTCATTTTTGGTAGCTCTAAATTTAGAGAGAGAAAGTGACAGTTTCTCTCACTAGGAATTTCATCTTTTATCTTCCTTTCTTGTTTTTAATCTAATATTTACTTTTAATAGCTTAAATCTTGTTTAAATCTTTATCTTATTCTACCTTTCTTAATTTTTGTTTATCTTTAATCCAAATTTTTATACTTCTTGTTTAATTTTGATGTTTGATTTATTAAAAAGTTTATCTTTTGGTTTCTATATAAGTTTTTATATGAATTAAGCTATAAGTTTGACTTCTATCAAAGTTAAGTGGTCTTTTCCTTGTATTTGCCTTCATTTTAACCGGAAAATCTAATTTTTCGACATTTTTCAAAGTTTTTAATCTATTTTGGCCTAGTAGTTTAGTAGTATTTTCCCTTGTTATAGTTAGTTACTTTCTTTTCTAGAATAAATTTTTAATAAAGTGGTTTTAATTTTCAAACGTCGTGAATCTTTTGACTCAACCCGAGTTTACTTATCTAAGTTTACTCTAGCTAGTATCCTTAACGTGTTTAAGTCAAGTTTTGCTAGGCTTTTATGTAGGGAGCTTTAAAACGCGAAAGTCTTAACTCTCACGGGTTAAGAACAAGAACTTTTCGCAAGTTCCTATAATTGATCCTAGAGAGTCGTTTATCAAGGGAACTTTAAAACGCAAATTCTAAACTTGAAGGAGTCTAAGAAGATGCAAGATCCTATAGATGACTCGAAAACCCAAAACTTTGATTTAATAGGCTAAGCATCCACGAGTCTCATTCCTTGAGATTTTAAATTATGGAGAACGAGAGATGATAGAGTCAATTATAAGTTTGGTATTCTTTCGTGAATTTATGTGAGTTAATTATGAGCTTTTTCTCCCACGCTTGTTAATAAATTTAATTGCAATAAGTAAGGTCGTACGATTTAAAAAGTTACTTAGCTTCTAGCCCAAGATCGTTTAAAAGTTGCTCGGTATTAATTAGAGTTCATAGCCAAGGCATAACTTATTGAAGCGGGATGCGAAGATTGGCGAGTCCGAAAAGGCCCTAACAAGGCATGAGGGCTACATTTTGTTGCTAAAGATCCAAAGTGATGTGAAGAATCATTAATCAAAAATCAATATGAAGGACCGAGACACACGACGAAAAAGCAAATACTCCCTTAAAGATCACGGAGAAGTCTATCCAAAAAGGCCCTAACAAGGTATGAGGATAAATAGATCCAAGTCCTAAAAGGAGGCGGACCGTTGTATATCAAAATCCCAAATAAAGATTGGAGAAAAATGAAGAAGTCGTGGTCCAAATATGAAGAATCTCTCAAAAAGTTCAAGTGAAGAAATTCCTATTATGAAGAGAAGACCATTATTTCATGAACGTCTCTCAAGATTTGAAGTATGAAGTCACTGCCAAATATCGGTCCGAGAAAGGTCTCAAATCGTGAAGCGATTTATGCCAAGATATGAACTTTATGAGGTCCCGAGAAGCAGTTTTGAAAGATTTTGTCCTCTAGCTAACTATTGATTAAATCGTCCCACTTTATTTTCAGCCTAATAACTATGAAATAAGTCAACAATGCATCCTCGTGATCATTCAAGACAACAATAAAATATAAGAGATACACCTAGGAATAAGGGAGTCTAAGTGAATAATTGGCCCACAAGAGTTCGTGTTAGTTTGCTAACTTATAATAACAATGATCTCGTTTTTAAGCTTGGTTTGGGGAACGTGAAAACTTGAGGATGATAATCATTCATGAAATTTCCAAAACCCTAAGGTAAGTTTTTGATTTCTTTACCTATTTTCTTCCTTTGAATGTTTTATAATTTTCTATCTTTTTAATAAAGGCCAATGTGGATTGATTGTGATGGAAAATGTAAAACGCGCTTTATAACTAATGCATTGCATGAGGACATTGCAATGGTCAAGTGTAGGGGATTTGATAGGTGTGAAAACACCCATACTTTTACCACTTAATTACAATAATAACCAAGCCAAAACGTGTATTTTATGTCGTAAATGTCAGAATTATGCGTGGTTTGTGTTTTTGTTGTGATTTAGGACCTAAATGTGAAAAGGGAGGAAAACACGGGATTTCACGGACTTTTATCGAAGAAAAAGACAAAAGACGAAGTCAAGAGATCAAGAGTGCAAAAAGAACGGAAGTCCAAGACCTATTCTGAAGATTTATCGAAGAAAAAAATTCTAAAGACGGATGTTTAATAAAGCCGAAGAACTCAAGTCTAATAAATGAAGAAATTATAAGACGAGTTCAAATAATCCCGAGACAAAGTCGAAAAAGTCGAAGAGTTTAGAAGACGAAAAGACACGAAGAAAGAAAGAAAGAAGGAGCAACACATGCATCCTTCCCTTCTCCCTATATATAGCACCCATTTCACTTCATTTAGTAGTTAGCTAGTTAGATAGATAATTAGTCTTCATTTTCATTTTTGGTAGCTCTAATTTTAGAGAGAGAAAGTGACAGTTTCTCTCACTTGGAATTTCATCTTTTATCTTCCTTTCTTGTTTTTAATCTAATCTTTACTTTTAATAGCTTAAATCTTGTTTAAATCTTTATCTTATTCTACCTTTCTTAATTTTTGTTTATCTTTAATCCGAATTTTTATACTTCTTGTTTAATTTTGATGTTTGATTTATTAAAAAGTTTATCTTTTGGTTTCTATATAAGTTTTTATACGAATTAAGCTATAAGTTTGACAATCTTATTGGCTTATTTTGTATTTAGCTTATTTTGTTTTTTAAGTTTTCCAAAATTTTTTATCTTTTAAAGTTTGCTTATTTTGTTTACTTATTTTGTGTTTTGAAAAAGTCTTTAAAGTTGTGCTTATTTCGTTCGTCTTATTCTTATTTAATCAAGTTTCGGTTATTGCTTATTAGACTTAGCTTATTTAGATTGTGCTCATTGCGAATTCTACTTCCATCGGAAAGGGAATTGAGGTATTCCGACGGTTCTACTCACATTCCGATAGTGACAATCTGGAAAGAGGGTTTTACATTCCGACGGGTCTTTGCGATCTAACATTCCGATCTGGTAACTCCCCCTTATTCTGATCAAGATTTCGATCGCTCATTGCGATCGTGTATTGCGACGGCTCTTAAGGCTTTATTGAGACGAAGTGCTGCCCAAATTTCCATAGCAACATTCCGATAGAAGTGTTATTCCGATGGCTTTGTGTTTATTCCGATAGATCTAGTTTTTAAGAATTCCGATAGGTTTAGTTTTTATACATTCCGATAGATTGTGTTTCCATCATTCCGATACTTTTGTTTTCTCTTCTTTCCGACAGCTTTCATTTCAATCATTCCGACGGATACACTTTCCGATAGGGTGGTGACAGCATTCCGACGGCTTACTTTCCGATAGGTGGATTCCGATGGATTTGTGTTTGTTTTAATATTTGCCTTAGTTTTATTCTTAAGTTTGCATTATTTTAAGTTTATAAATTTTGATTTTTATTACATTGTCAAATTATTTTTTCGTCAAGCTTTAATTCTTGTCATTTAGTTAAATTACCTTTTAAAGTTTTTAATATTGCACCATTTAAGTTTTAATTAGTTTTAGTTTTTAATTACCGTCATTTAGTTTAAAGTTTTGCAATTTAAATTACTACAACGACAACTCAAATTATATTCCACCAAGAACGACTGAGTCGCACTTAAAACCAGTAATCAATTCGATTAGAGACACAATCAACGAACTTAATTTTTATACTTGGCAAAAACCTTGTATTACTCGCTCCAGGAGTGCGACTTGTTAATGTCCCGTTTCTTTCTTGATATGTCTTGTGATTTGGAAAAATCACACCGCCAAAAGACCTTCCTACATTGCATTTTGAAATTGAAGACATGAATGTCACGTGCCGTTTTGGATTTCTTAGATTTTCGTTGGTATTCTTGAACCATTTCAATATTGTGTTTTCTTTACATGATTAATTTTACAGTTTATTCTCTTTCGTCTTTATGAATCCACAAGTCTTGTGTGTACATTAATTTTGAGTTATTATGAAATTTGGATTTGATTTCAAACTGTGTCAAAAAATATACTTTGTACAGAAACTTTACAGGAAATTTAACAGTGTCGAGAAAATATTTTTATAAGATTTAAACATAAAAATATATATTTCTACTTGTTGAGACGTCCGTTTAGGACATAAAATTTGGTCAGTAATATTAAAAAGACAAGCAAGTTACGCTCATTTGGGGTTGTAAAATTTAAGAACTTAATTCTGCTTATCTCAAAAATTTTATTTGTTGACAAATTTAATGCAAGAGCATTTCCGTCCATTTTTAATCCGTTTCAGGTGTCGAGTAAACCTAGAAAGTTGTTCAAAACATCGTTTTACATCGAATTTCATTAAACTTCGAGTCTTAAAAATATCATTTAGCGAGTTAATGGGTCTGGTCAAACCCAAAAGTCAAAGTTGACTAAAAAGGTCAAAACTAATAGAAGTTAAAAACATGGTTTGAAGCATTTTAAGTTCGTCTGAGCTCGTAAAATTGTAACTAATAATATTTTACAACCATGAAACATTGATTGCGTTTGAAAACGTTTACAAATGGTAACTTGAGCTCGGTCATACATAAATCTTGAACTTTTAGGAACCAAGTGATTTGATAAACTGATACTCTACTTTCTTAAAAGTGTATTTTTGTCAAATAAATTACGATGTGCACACCTACGGATTCCTTTATCCTTTCTTTTATATATGACTTATTTGTCATTCTATATTATCGTTCTTTGCTTCTATCGTACCACTGATTCGGGCCGATGTTGAAGATCTTGGTTTCATATCGTTCGTTATCATCTTGACACGTGTCTCCTGACGATTCCTGCTAAACCTCTTGAAACATAATTACCTTGTAACCATTTTATTGATTATCTTGAACTACTATACGTTACCCTCATGTAACCCACTCGCTACTTATAAGTTACCTTATAAACTCAAATTGGTATTGCTTGCAAATCATTTTACAAAATGTTCCGCTTGGACATTATTAAATACTTGAAGGTTATCTTATAAAATTAATTTATATTAATCTTACAATGTATTCTCACAAATTGTTCTACATTGGTCTTGTTAAGAATTCTTGTACAATAAAATGATTGACTTAAATATCTAGCGAATAACTAGTGGCGAAAAGTTTCATAAATTATTCTGATTCCTGCTTTTACAAATGGCATTATATGCATATTTTAAATCATATGATATGCAGTACTGATTTGACGAAGTGGAGCATCGCATTTCTAGTCCTAAATTATGCATGGCCTGATCACATATGCTTAATTTAGAAGGATCCATGCAAGACCAAATAGTAGTCACCTTAAATATTTAACCAAAAATCAACTTTTTAATTATGTTTCTTAAAAAGTTAGATAAATGTAAATTTGGAAAACTTTTACATCTTATGCGAGTAACAACAGTTCGCGACATACACATATGAACCCTTATCTTTTCTTGAACAAAGTACATGCCTCAAGCACAGATTTCATTACTCAACGATCTTTGCTTTACTTGTTACCTCATCATCCCCATGATACAATTTTTGTTTCCATTTGCCTAAATTCCTACCATTGATACCAGACTTGAAAGTTTTAATGTTGTTACGCTTCTACATCGATCGACCTTCTTGATCTATTTTGGTAGACCTTCGAGACGTCTCTGGACGCGATTAGTGATTTATGACTGGACGTGAACGATGATTTCGTGTAATTGTCATTATACGTGTTAAATTCTATTGTTTTGAATTTCATTAGTGAGAGTCATGTGTTGATTTCGCCTTTCATTTCTAATGTTGTTCATGTTACTGGAATTACTCACAAGTGACTTTTTAAGAATTTTCTTTGATTCAAAAATTCGTTGTGTGGCTTTTCTCTTTCGTTCGTGTATCGACCATCGAGAACTTAATAAGCTGTTGTGGTAATGTCAACCACACACGTGAATTAATCATTGCTTCTTTGTTTCTTATTATTTTTATCATCGACGTGTCTATTCTATCATGTTCGTTAATAGAATTAATACGACTTTCGTTATATTCCCTTGTGTTATTGCTCACATACAAGTTTTTGACCTTTATATGTCACATACCCGTTGCTGTCTTGTCACCTCTTGAAAACCAGAATATGTCAAGCTGTATCTTTTATAGTAATTGATTTTATCATACTTTACTTTCAATATAATGAAATTATTAAATTAATTTATAATTTCTAACAATGATTCTAAATAACTTGGAAACTTGATTTTCCCTAATGATAACGTTACACCTAAGTTTTTAACAATAACTTCATACAGTCATCCAAAAGTTCTTTAGCCGATCAAGATAACCATTTTGAACTATTCTACTTTTTACGATGTAATCCTGATCAAGAAAAAGATATAGCAACAACTTACTCACTAAATATAGATAGTTTGATTTTATATCACTACACCTTGTAAAATTTTCTTTTAATCAAGAAAATATTTAAACTGAGTTTTTTAAAATAATACGAAAATCCTAGACAACTGATTTTGACAGTTTGTATTTTAAATGATCATATGTTATTCATTTTTCCCTTCTACTTCGCTTGTGATTAGATTATTACATTTTTAGATTATCGTGTTTTACAAGTTGCGCGATTTAAAAAATATTTGTTGATTACAAATCCTGATTCATTTTAGCACACTTTGTCCGTTTAAGCAATTCTTGTGTTCGTTCTATCTCTGGATATATCTCCGTACTGAAAGGTCATTATTCTATCCGAGTTTGAAATTTATTCGAAGAAGAGTTAAGAATCTGAAGCATAGTGAATTCCAATTGTTAAAGTTCGCCATGGGGCAGAAATTACCTGGGAAGCAATGAAATTGTTCTATACTTTGTACCCCTCTTGTTGCATCTTTTACTGTTTCTAGGAGAACTCTGAGGGACCAGAGTTCCTTTAGGGGGGAAGACTGTAAGAACTCGTACTTTCTCAACATTATTTTATTCTTTTATTCATGTTTCTTGAACTTTCCAACGTATTACGTTATCTTGTATTCTTATATGTAAATCCTGAGATCATGATAATTTTAATAAATTATGCTTTTCAAGTATTTTCTGATCATGGATAAATACTTTATCTGGAATTATAAATTTTTTATTTTATTTTTCCATATTTAATTAAATCAAAGTTTTTGATTTAAAATCACCCGCGTGCGTTTTACAACTAGTTTATTCAAAATCAATGTACAACGAGAATTCCTAGTGATCGCGATACCGACGGATGCCCAAAATGTTACATTTTATTAACGATTGTTTCGATAATTAATATTTTTGACGATTTCGTTTTAATTACGTGTTAAGTCGTGTCGGGAAATCCTAAAATCATATTTATGATGCATTGTATCTTTTGAAAAGTATTTTTACGAAACCCGAGCCCAGTAAATATTTTTATGATTTACTAATAGTCATTTTCTACCCTTTAAACTATTAATTATTTTTAAGTCCACAAGTTTCAAACTTGGCAAGATTGGACCCTCTACCCAATACCATATAAATTCATTTTTATTAACCAAAACACACACACACACATCATAAGTTAACAAAAAAATCCACCAACTCCTCCCTCCTCCTCCATTGTTGCTGCCACCTTCCACCCCTAAACACCCTCAAAATATCATTTTTTACTATGATTTAATCATAACAAAAATTAGACCCATCTCTAAAATCTTGTGGTTTTTCTAATGATACCAAAATCATGTACATGCATCAAGTTTTCATGAGTTTATGATTTTGTGGTTTGAAAGTATTTTGATCATCATGCATGTGATGATCTTGGAAAGATTATCTTGTTTTGATCTTAAAAAGGTTTATTTTTTTTATCTTTGATTTTGTTAAAAATTTACATACAAGTGTTTTAGGAGTGTTTGGTTGATGGTTATAATAGTAGGGTGATTTTAGAGGTTTGGGAATGGTTAGAATTAGTGGGAAAATTATTTTGATATGATTTTCTAAAGTATATATTACATCAGTGGGTTTAGGCTGATTTTTCGTGGGTTTAAGATTTGTTATAGGCTGAGATTATTTGATTTTGTTGTAAAGTTTTCCGAGACGCTCGTTTTGGTATAAGATAGAGCTTCTAACTAATTACGAGTCAAAAGTTATGCTAGTTTTAGTATTCGTGTACCGAGAGACGCAAATCGTCACAATCCGAAACTGTGGCTGATTTTGGGTCGACTCTCGGGGACTTTAGGCATGGTTTGATAGTGGATACTACTGATTTTCAAAGTGCATAAACCTTATATGATGAGTCTAGTAGTGAGTTTAAAAGGCGGATTGTCAAGATAATACTTTTAAAGTGACTTAAACGGTTTTATAAAATAAGTATACAATTCTGTCCCAAATTTTAGGGTCGAGTAAAGTGTCGAGCTGATGGGTTTCAAAGTGTGAACATTGGCTCAAATTTTGGTAAGGTCTTATATAGGTTATGAGGGACCTTGACACCAAGTTTCACCTAAAACGGAAAATTCTAGATAGGGTAGATCGGTGTGTACATTCGGAGTGTACTTGCTGATTTGTGTTTTTGGCACATAGTTCAATGCACGTATGACGTGAGTTTGAGTATTCACTATTGGACATGGTGACTTACTCAAGTTCTTAGTCATTATATAAATGACTTAGCTACTGGTCCGAGTAAGGTAAAGGGTGTTAACTTGGATTCACTATGTACACGGGTTCGATCCGGAGGTCGGGGAGGGTGGAAGAGATGTTGAGCTATTGTTAGTGAGAGAAAGAGAGAGAGATAGAGAGTTGCTTTAATAAATGTGTGTTTATTAGAGAGAGAAATTAAAGAAAGAAAATGAAGAACCTCACCCCTCCATGGAAGTATGGAGGGGTATATATAGCACGGGACTTGAACTACTTACATGTGACATTAATAGTCCTTACAAGTCCCGGCTATGAAATTAATGTAATTCCGTTAGTCGCACACATTTTAAGGCTAACATTCTTCCCCCAATGTGGAGACATACGGAATTACTTACAATGTTCCTAACAAATGCAAATACAAAAAAAAATATGACAGTATTAAGTTTGCTTCAAATGCTGAGATGACGTCGTTGTCTTTAAGTGTTCTAGAAAAACTTATACCCCAGTTTGAATCCTCTCTGTCTTTGCTTGTTGAGGAACCATTGTATCATGTATGAACTGGATTAACTTCCCCCAATTCATACCACATGTCTTGAAAAGCTTTCTTCATAGACTTCTTTTTGACGAAGCTTCTGAATCAGCTTCCCCCCAAACCAATATCCCTGTCTTGAGCAGAATCTGTAGCTTGAGCAATCTTCTATCTTTGACATTTAAAGTGCACAACGGAATTTTGTAGAAGAAGAAGCAAACCACACCAAGTAACAGCTACCTTGACATTTTTGGTCTTCATGATTATGTGTTTGGGGGAACATGTAAGAAATCAGCAACAAATCTTCTCACACTTGTAGAATACTTCCCCCTGGAAGTTGAACTAAGTACCCCAAAATACACGTTCTTCTCCCATGATGGTGACGAACTCTCGGAAGCATCATCTGACGTGTACGGTCAAAATCGAGAGATGTTCTTGTCGAAAGTATGGTGGTTAAGAACACTCGGTAGCGTTCTTTTCAAAAGTATGGTGGATAAGAACACTCGGTAGCATCATCTGACAAGTACAATCAGAATCGCGAGATGTTCGTGTCTGAAGCAGAAATCTTTGTTGACATTCTGTAGCTCAAGTTGCTCGTGAGAATTGTTTGCTGATCACATCTCTACTTATTTACTCTCTGGCTAAACTTACCAACCTCGTATTCTTTCGGCTATCTGTAGTGACCACTGGTGAAGTAAACTTGATATTCCAAACTTGAAACTGAAGTGTAATCCCCCAAATTTGTTACTTACGCTTAGCACTTTTGTTGATTGACGAACGGTGTAGAGAAACGTCTCTTAGTACCTTATACATAAAAGAAGAGAGAAGTATAAGATGTAAAACACCTATTGAAATACCCACAACTACAGGTGAGTGTGACACTTGATCACTACAACGTAACTCCTTAAGTAACAGTTGTCCATGTCGTCGACCGTCTACCCCTTGACATTGGAAACTAGATAAATCAAGTCTCAATCATAAACGCTCAAGCGAATCATCAACCGATAGAAGGGGGTGGAAAAGGCTCGATGTTGAATTAAGTAGACACCTTCGTGAAATTCTACTTCAACTTCAAATAACAGATACTAAATCCACTTCGTAATCACTTGACATTCTTTGCTCTGAATACTAGCCGGTTTGACATTTGAGTGAATCTTATAAGGATTGTTTTAGTGTTAATTTGTTTTTGTCGTGTGTGTTTGTTGTGTTTATTTGAGTGTCGTTAACTAGAGAGCCAACGATGACTAGAATAGATGAGAAGTCGTCAACGTGGTCTAGCTAATTTTACTTTTCAACCCCAAATCAGTCACATACACAACTGGTGCACGAATCGACCAATTTTTCGAGAGATTAGGGTTTCAAAAAAGGAGTTTTATTCTTTGAACGGCAACACCATATAACAATTTTGTGCTTAATCCAAACAAAATCAGCCCAACATGTGCTATATCCAAATATAACAACTTAATTGTCCACCAGTAGATTTAAATTTTTCCTTGGTATCACATTTGAATACATAGTCCATTAGAGCTCGGTCCACCAGTTGAAAGGAAATGAAAAGCCAACGATCAGCCCATTCATCTCATTTTCAAATAAAATTGCAAAGACTGATCCAGCCCATCTTGATTATACATGTCCGGTCCAACATTGGAAGGTAATAGATATAAAAGACATGGTACCCTAATAATACTCACACTCTTTTAACCTAATCTCTAACTTAGAAACCTCTGCCCCTTTTTTCTGTTGATATTCTCAAAGTTTGAGACATCTGCTCCCATCTCATCTCATTAAACTAAATATTGTTCAGCCAAAAAATAACATCAATCCTAGATCATTAATCATCACCAACCCATCTACTAAACTAAATCAAGAATGAATAACCAAAGCACCCAGATCAATTCGTCTTACTAATATGAGTCGAGATTATCTTAGTGTCAAAAAGTGCTTCAAGATCAAAGGTGATTTCGGGTAGGTGGTGTTGAGTGATTTTCTAATCGAAACAAAGACAGATCTTAACATGCATGCTTGTTATAGATCTTCTTTATCTGATTTCGAATATAGAAGGGAGTTTTGACTCCCACAGATCCGATGATGACATCTATTTCGTGTGCGTGATCTTTAAGGTCTACTCAAATTTTTATACACGAAATAGAATTATGAGATCTTGTATTTTTTTGTTTGTAAATTGAATCTAGTTGGGTTTAGGTGACGATGGGTTAGTGTAAGATAGAGTTGGTGTTGATGGGAGTTAAAAGGATGGTGTTTATTTGATAAGATACAAGACTCATTGAGTTGACACGGTTTGATGATAAGTTTCTGGTTTGGTCATGATCTCAAGATACACATTGCAATGTTTTGATTTTCAGAAATGTAAGCCATCGCAATGTTTTATGAGTCATCGCAATGCGATGAGAATTTATCGCAATGTTTTGTAATCGCAATGTTTAGAGTCATCGCAATGTTGTGTGAAGTCATCGCAATATTTTGCTATCTCAATGTTTAGAGTCATCGCAATGTATCATTGCCCCATCGCAATGTTAGCAACCACAAACCCTGTCTGTATCACGTCATCGCAAAGTATCACATCATCGCAATCCTTACCAGACACTCCATCACAATGTTGTACACCCATCGCAATAAGCATCTGAATGAGCATCGCAATACCAAACCCTGTATGAATCACGGTCGAATCACGGTCGCAATATGTAAACCCTGATCCATTGCGATGGAAATTTGGCCAAAAAATCCATCGCAATGATCATCGGAATAAGTCATCGCAAAAGGGTTTTACAGCCGAAAAAAGTGGATCTTTAAAACTTATGATATATTTGTCCTTTTCCCAATTAAATTATATGATGAGTTTCCATGACATTTACCAACAAAAAGATAATAAAAAACAGTAAACGAGATGAAAAAATGAAAAAGAAACTTAAAAAAAATGATAATAAGGAACAGTAATCGGGATAAAAGGATAATGGTATGAGAAAACTCAGATAAAACGTATGACTGAAAGGTTTTGGGACAAATTTAGATAATGATGAAAAATTTCAAACCTTGATCGAATCAAACACAAACACAAACATAACCACAAATCAAAAACACGAAACACCCCCGGTTAGCTCTGATGCCAATTGTTAACTTGGATTCACTATGAACACGGGTTCGATCCAGAGGTCGGGGAGGGTGGAAGAGATGTTTAGCCATTGTTAGTGAGAGAAAGAGAGAGAGAGAGAGTTGCTATAATAAATGTGTGTTTACTAAAGAGAGAAAGTAAAGAAAGAAAATGAAGAACCTTGATATGAGTGATTTTACTCATATCATTTGTATCTGAAAACGGACAATAAATGCATAAACTCAATAGAAAATGCCTTGTATATGTTTGTTTTTCGTTTCATGTGTGTAGGTACCAAAGATCACAATAACCGGCAAAACCGGCACGAGTTTGAAGAAAAAGATTGACAAAGCCAAATACGAGCTCGATTTTAGCGGATTTGATATTTATGAAGAAAAATGGGCTTGTGGGTCCCACATTTGGATTAATGGGCTTAAAAGCCCATTAGTAAAATTGCTTATCCATTTTCATAAACAAAACCCATTAAGGCCCGTTTAAAGCCCATTTGAGTTCATCATTTTATGAATTGGGGTTAAATGGGTTTCAAGCCCTAATAAGTGTGAAAACACTTATCCTTTTACCACTTATTTCCAATAATAACAAGACCAAAACGTGTATTTTATGTCGTAAAAGTCGGAATTATGCGTGGTTTGTGTTTTTATTGTGTTTTAGGACCAAAAGATGAAAAAGGAAGAAAACACGGGCTTTCACGGACTTTTATCGAAGAAAACGAGAAAAGACGAAGTCAAGAGATCAAGAGTGATTAAAGAATGGATGTCCAAGACCTATTCTGAAGATTCATCGAAGGAAAAGTCTAAAGACGGAAGTTTAATGAAGTCGAAGAACTTAAGTCTAAATTAAAGAAGAAAAGTTGTAAGACAAGTTCAAATCCCGAGACGACGTCGAGAAAAGATAAAGATTTAAATCGAGTCGAGAAGAAAAGAAAGAAGGACACCACACATGCACTTCCCACTTAGCCTATAAATACCCTCCTAATCACATTAGGAGGGGAGTTAGCTAGTTTCATTTTTAAGTTTTCTTTCTTGTTTTTAGAAAGAGAAAGTTCCCAACTTTCTCTCACTAAGTTTTTCCTCTTTTCTTTTAATCTTTCAAGTTTAAGCTTTTTGTATTTGGATTTCATTTAATTACAAGTTCAAGTTAATCTTTTTGTTCTTTAATCTCTTTTCTACATTTCTTGGTTTCACTTTAATTTTTGATCCGAAACTTCATTTTCCATACAGATTGATGTTTAAGTGATTGCAAGGTTAATCTTTTTATTTCCTACATAAGATCTCTACGGTTTAGGCTATAAGCTCCTTATGCTTATGAGCTTATTTCATGTTTTAGCTTATAACTTTTCGGCTTATTAAAAGGGTTGTGTTTATAAAGTTTCTTTTATTAAGTTTATGATTTTTGTCTTTTAAAAAGTTGCCAAATTTAAGCTTATTTAGTTGTTTAAGATTTGGTTAAGTTAGCTTATTGAACTGCTTATTGAAACCTTGGCTTAATCCTCATTTTCGGATTGTTGTGTTCATCGCAATACTGGGTTCTACACATTCCGACGACTGTTTGTTTGTATCGCAATAACCAAGAGTGGTTCTACTTTGCCATCGAAAGTACTTACCCCTTATTCCGATCTGGATTGCGATCGCTCATTGCGATCGCATATTCCGACGGGTGATAAGGTTACTTTGAATCGAAACTCTGCCAAAATTTTGTCAGCTACATTCCGATAGTTGATCATATTCCGATAGATGCACATTGCGACAGGAGTATTTACTTGCATTCCGATCTGAACTTTGCGACAGAACCGTATTCCGACAGAATTGACTTTGACATTCCGATGGGTATTCAGATTAACATTCCGACAGTTTTACCTTTGATTATTCCGATGGCTTTCATTTTGATACATTCCGATAGAACATGTTTTTAAGTTTTATGTTTTAAGTGTTTATCTAAATAACTTTTAGTTTAATTTTTAAAAGCTTTAATTTACTCAACGACATTTTCATACTTGCTTTTAGTTTAAACTAGATAATCAAACAAACCATTTATTTTTCCACCAAGAACAATTGAGTCGCACCTTCTACCAATAATCAATTCGAAGAGATCGGACGATAAGATTTTATACTTAGCTTAAAACTTTGTATTAAATGGCGCCGCTGCCGACTCTTTTCGTTAAGATTAACGGTTTTTAGTGAGAGACGCGTTGGATTTTGGGATCCGTTCATCTTTGAACGTTATTTTCCTTGCTTTAAAATTTTCAAAAATCCTAAAAAATATAAAATTTTCAAAAAATACAAAAAAATTGAAAAACCATAAAAACCAAAAATATTTCCTTCCTATTTTTCTAATCCTTTTGTAGGTATGCATGCGTACTCGTGCTCGTAAGAAGAGAGTAGCTCAAGCCGAAGTCATTACTCAACCAATTGTCACCATGGACAATCAACCAATGATCGAGCTTTTGCAATCACACGTAGAAGGCAACACCGATGCAATTGTCATACCTGAGATTGGAGCCAACAACTTTGAACTCAAATCTGGCTTTATACAAATGGTCTCTGATCAACCCTTCTTGGGGCGTTCACTTGATGATCCTCATGACCACATTAAAAGGTTTCTTCAGCTTACTAATACGGTTAAGTACAATGGGGTATCACAAGAAGTGATTCGCTTGCAACTTTTTCCTTTCTCTTTAGAGGGACAAGCCCGGAATTGGCTTGATAAGGAACCGCCACAAAGTATTCTGACGGATTTAGAGACCAAGTTTATCAACTACTTTTTCCCACCCTCACGTACTACCGCTTTGCGGAATGAAATAATTACCTTTGAACAAAAGTACGGTGAGTCTTTTAGTGAATCTTGGGACCGTTTTAAGGAACTTTTACGAAAGTGTCCACAACATGGTTTCACAAAAGTACATCAAATTAATACTTTTTACAATGGTTTAAGCATGAATGACCAAGATTCACTAAATAGTGCCTCGGGGGGAAATCTTTTGGTTAAGTCTGCTAATGCCGCTTGGGATATTATTGAGAACAAGTCTAGAGTGCAAACCAAGAGTGTTCGGACCAATGTGGCTAGTGCTAGCACTAATGAGAGTGACAAGAGACTTGATAAGCTTACTTCGCTTGTTGAATCACTTGCTCTCCAAGCCGCCAATAATACCAATGCTATCACTGCCCAAGCCAATGCTATGACTCAATCATGTGATATATGCGGGGGATCTCACTCATACATCGATTGTCCTTCGACTCATGACAATCCGGAAAATGTGTATGCCGCCAACGGTACCTATTCTACAGGAGGCTATCAAGCACGTCCTCAAGGTGACCGCAACTTGCTCAGCTATCGCTTAAACAAATTTCTTTCACCACCCGGTTTTCCCCCACAAAACCCAAACAACCTCAATCACAATAATCAAAGCCAACCTCGTTCTCCAACTCCATATCAAAACCAAAGAAACCCATATCCACCTCAAAGAAACAACCAAGTTTACCAACAACCTGATTATCAACCACCCGCCTACCATGCTCCTCCTCCCAACCAACCCACCGCATTACACCAAGATGTTGAAACCTACATGAGAACTAATGATGTGATCGTGCAAAATCTTCAGCGGGAAATGGCCAACATGAAAGCAGATATGGTGAAGCAAGGGAATGATCTTCGTGTTGATATGCGAAACACTTTGGCAAGTCAAATGAATGACTTAAGGAACATGATAGCTAGTTTCTTCCCAAGTAATCAAGCCTCTGGATCGGGTTATCTTCCGAGTAACACCGTTGCTAATCCAATAGGGGAGATGAAAGCAATCACCACTCGCAGTGGAAAAGGTTTAAAGGAACCCGAGCTTCCTACACCTACACCGGTCAATGTGACAAAGGAAAACGAGTCTCCTTCTCCGAATCCTCCATCTTTTATTCCTCCATCTTCTATTCCTCCAACTTCTACTTCTCCAATTCCACCACCTTCTACTTCGACCCCTCCACCACCCAAGGTTGTGAGTGAGAATTCCATACCAAAGCCTTCATCTCAACCCAATATACCTTATCCTTCAAGGTTGAGGAAAGAGAAATTGGAGAACAAGGATGATATTCAGGTTTCTAACTTTCTAAAAATGTTTAAACAACTGAATTTTAATATCTCCTTTGCTGAGGCTCTCGCTCACATGCCAAAATACGCTAAAATGTTTAAAGATCTTCTCAGTGATAAGGAGAAACTCCTCGATATCGCTCAGACCCAACTTAATGAGAATTGCTCCGCAGTGCTCTTAAGGAAATTACCAACCAAACTTGGTGATCCGGGTCGTTTCTTGATTCCTTGCAACTTCCCTGGGGTAGAGAATTGTATGGCCCTAGCCGATCTAGGTGCTAGTATAAACTTAATGCCTTTAAGCGTTTGGAAACAATTATCTCTACCCGAGCTAGTCCCCACCCGAATGACCTTGGAATTAGCTAACCGTACGGTTGCTTATCCAGTGGGGATAGCCGAAGACGTCTTCGTCGGTGTCGACAAATTCACCTTTCCGGTGGATTTTGTTGTCGTTGACTACGAGATGGACCCCCGTGTTCCATTGATCGTTGGACGTCCATTCCTGAGGACCGGTCGCACTCTCATTGATGTAGCCGCTGGTGAATTAATCATGAGAGTTGGTGACGATAAAATCGTCTTCAACATGGGTAAACTTTCTAAGCAGCCTTCCGAAATGAGAGCGTTAATTTCATTGACGTTCTTGATGAGGCTTGTGAAGAACATTTCAAAGACGCTTGTAAAAGTAGTTCTTCTTCTCTACCCACTGTTGAGACTGTTGCCTCTATTGCTCCATCACTAACTCCATTTGGAGAAAGTGACTTCATCTTGAAAGAATGTGAAGCAACTTTGGGAGATGTGGACTTGCAATATGACGATTCTCCCTCCAATCGGGACGAAGACATTCGTACCATTGAGAAAATTCTCAATGAGGACCATATTTCTCCACAATCTCCTAAGGATATTTCTACCGATGATCCGAATTTGACTACGCCGTCCATCGAAAATCCTCCGGATATTGAGCTTAAGGATCTTCCGTCTCATCTCGAGTACGTTTTCCTTGAAGACAACAAGAAGTTACCGATCATCATTGCTAAGGACTTGAAAGAAGAAGAAAAATCTCGACTTATCGCCATGCTGAAGATTCATAAGAAAGCGATTGCGTGGAAGATCTCCGATATTCGTGGAATTGATCCTCACTTTTGCACACATAAAATTCTCATGGAGGACGACTTTAAACCCACTATTCAAAGCCAAAGAAGGGTGAATCCCAAGATCCATGACGTTATCAAAAAAGAGGTTATCAAACTTCTTGATGCGGGCATGATCTATCCTATCTCAGATTCACCATGGGTTAGTCCCGTCCATTGTGTGCCTAAGAAAGGCGGAGTCACCGTTGTTCCCAACGAACACAACGAGTTGATTCCTACACGTCTCGTTACTGGGTGGAGAGTTTGTATAGACTATCGCAAACTCAATGATGCCACGAGAAAGGATCATTTTCCCCTTCCTTTCATGGACCAAATGCTTGAACGTCTAGCGGGTAATGACTATTACTGCTTTTTAGACGGTTTCTCGGGTTATTTTCAAATACCCATCGATCCCCAAGACCAAGAGAAAACCACATTCACTTGTCCTTATGGAACATTTGCTTACAAAAGAATGCCTTTCGGCTTGTGCAATGCTCCTGGGACATTCCAAAGGTGCATGATGGCTATCTTCCATGACATGGTTGAAGAAACCATGGAAGTCTTCATGGATGATTTCTCGGTCTATGGCAATTCCTTCTCTTCTTGCCTTGCCAATTTGGAACGCATGCTTAAGCGGTGTGAAGACACTCGCCTTGTTCTAAATTTGGAAAAATGCCATTTCATGGTAAAAGAAGGCATTTTGCTGGGACATAAAATCTCCAAAGCCGGTCTTGAAGTGGATCGTGCTAAAGTGGATGTCATAGCCAAATTACCTCCACCTTCAACCGTGAAGGGTGTGAGAAGTTTTCTGGGTCATGCGGGCTTCTATCATCGATTCATTCAAGATTTCTCTAAAATCGCTCGCCCGATGACCCACCTCTTGGAAAAAGATACTCCTTTCATCTTTTCCAAAGAGTGTCTTGAATCCTTCAATCTTCTTAAGGATAAGCTTACTAAGGCACCGGTCTTGGTTACCCCTAATTGGGAGCTACCTTTTGAATTGATGTGTGATGCTAGCGACTTTGATATTGGAGCAGTATTAGGCCAAAGAGTGAACAAACACTTCCAACCAATCCACTATGCTAGCAAGACAATGACGGGGGCTCAATTGCATTATACCACTACCGAAAAAGAGCTTTTAGCTGTAGTCATGCTTTTGAAAAGTTTCGCCCCTATCTTGTCCTTTCTACCACCATCGTGTATACCGATCATTCCGTGTTGAAGTACTTGTTGACTAAGCAAGATTCTAAGCCAAGACTTTTTCGTTGGGTTTTTCTCCTTCAAGAATTCAACATTGAAATTCGTGACAAGAAGGGTGCCGAAAACCTAGCCGCGGATCATCTAGTAGACTTGAGGATCCGTATCAAGGGGATCATCCGAACCAAGAGATCAATGACTCTTTTTCCCTTGAGGCCTTAATGTCTATCAATCTAAATTTTGATGACACCTCGTGGTTTGCGGACATTGCAAACTACTTAGCGGGTGGAGTTCTCAAAGAAGGGTTAACGTCCCAACAAAAGAAAAAGTTCTTTAAAGATATTGAACATTATTTCTGGGACGACCCTTACCTCTTCAAACAATATGCGGATCTTGTCATTCGTCGATGTGTTGATGGGCCGGCAGCAGTACAAATCCTTGACGCTTGCCATAAAGGACCCACCGGTGGTCACTTTGGTCCTAATTACACCACGAAGAAAGTATTCGACTCTGGATTTTATTGGCCCACCATTTATCGTGACGCTCACGACATGGTTA
Source organism: Glebionis coronaria (assembly GCA_025667525.1). Classification (NCBI taxonomy): domain Eukaryota; kingdom Viridiplantae; phylum Streptophyta; class Magnoliopsida; order Asterales; family Asteraceae; genus Glebionis; species Glebionis coronaria. The sequence continues at coordinate 536,793,685 of CM046876.1, forward strand.
AACATTGTGATGCTTGCCAAAGACAAGGCAAGATCACACATAAAGATGAGATGCCTCAAAATTTCATACAAGAATGTGAAATCTTTGATGTATGGGGTATCGACTTTATGGGGCCATTTCTATCATCTAAAGGGAACAAGTACATCCTCATAGCCGTTTACTACGTTTCTAAATGGGTTGAAGCTAAGGCTCTCCATACGAATGATGCGAGGGTGGTTGTGAACTTTTTGAAGCAACTGTTTGCTCGATTCGGTGTTCCTCGTGCTATAATCAGTGACCGCGGGACTCATTTTTGCAATGATCAATTTGCAAGAGTCATGGCCAAGTATGGTGTCAATCACCGTCTTTCCACCGCTTATCATCCTCAAACCAACGGTCAAGCCGAGATATCCAATCGTGGATTGAAGCGAATTTTAGAACGTACTGTGGGGGAGCATCGTGCCGCGTGGGCCGATAAATTAGATGATGCTTTGTGGGCTTTCCGTACTGCTTATAAGACGCCGATCGGTTGTACACCTTATCGTCTTGTGTACGGGAAAGCATGCCACCTCCCTATCGAGCTGGAACATAAGGCATACTAGGGCTTGAAGTGGGCTAACTTCGACATCAACAAAGCCGGTGATCTTCGCAAGATTCAACTCAACAAGCTTAATGAACTGAGGAATGAAGCTTACGAGAACTCACTGATCTACAAGGAGAAGACCAAGATCATCCATGACGCAAGGATTAAGAACCGAGAGTTCTACGTTGGTGATCAAGTTTTACTCTTTACCTCTCGGTTAAAGATCTTATCTGGCAAGTTGAAGAGTCGCTGGTCTGGTCTATTCACCGTCGCCAAAGTCTTTCCATATGGGACCATTGAGCTTTCTCAGCCAAATGGGCCCAATTTCAAGGTGAATGGCCAGCGTTTGAAGCTGTACTTTGGTGAGGACATCTCTCATGAGATGATTCCATCCCTCACCACGTTTCCCATGAACTAAATTTGGGTCGAGTCAGGCTCGTGACTCGGTTAACAAAAACAAGCGCTTCTCGGGAGGCAACCCGTGATCTATCATTTACCGCTTTCATAATAAGTGTAGGGTGAGCCCCGTACATGTTGTTGTCTTGTTTCTTATTTTCTGCAGGGATTCAAGCTTCAAAGAGCACCTCGATGACTTTTGACGAACCGTGATCCCGTGTTCCTATCTTCCTGGTTCTATCCTAAACTGTCGTGATTCAATATTTCATATTTTATATGTTCACATTGAAATCACTATAGTTGTCCTTTCCTTAGCAAGATTTAAATAAAGTGCACAATGACATAAGTGTAGGGGAGTTTACTCCCACATGCTTAAACATTGAGCACAATGTCTATATCAAGTGTAGGGGGGACTTCTATCGAATTTAAGTGGGCTTTGCCATTAATTTGTCCTCATTTTAACCGGAAAATTTGATTTTTCGACATTTTTCAAAAATTTTAATCTATTTTGGCCTAGTTGTATAGTTGTATTTTCCTTTGTTATGGTTATTTTCTTTCCTTGCTAAAATAAAATTTTAATAAAGTGGTTTTAATTTTCAACGTTGTGAATCTTTTGACTCAACCCGAGTTTACTTATCTAAGTTTACTCTAGCTAGTATCCTTAACGTGTTTAAGTCAAGTTTTGCTAGGCTTTTATATAGGGAACTTTAAAACGCGAAAGTCTTAACTCTCACGGGTTAAGAACAAGAACTTTTCGCAAGTTCCTATAATTGATCCTAGAGAGTCGTTTATCAAGGGAACTTTAAAACGCAAATTCTAAACTTGAAAAAGTCTAAGAGTTTGCAAGATCCTATAGATGACTCGAAAACCCAAAACTTTGAGTTAATTGGCTAAGCATCCCCGAGTCTCATTCCTTGAGATTTTAAATTATGGAGAACGAGAGATGATAGAGTCAATTATAAGTTTGGTATCCTTTCGTGAATTTATGTGAGTTAATTATGAGCCTATTCTCCCATCGCTTGCTGATAAATTTATCTGCAATAAATAAGGTTGTACGATTTGAAAAATTACTTAGCTTCTAGCCCAAGATCGTTTAAAAGTTGCTCGGTATTAATTAGAGTTCATAGCCAAGGCATAACTTATTGAAGCGGGATGCGAAGATTGGCGAGTCCGAAAAGGCCCTAACAAGGCATGAGGGCTACATTTTGTTGATAAATATCCCAAGTGATGTGAAGAATCATTTATCAAAAATCAATATGAAGGATCGAGACACACGACGAAAAGCAAATACTCCCCAAAAGATCATGGAAAAGTCTATCCGAAAAGACCCTAGCAAGGTATGAGGATAAATAGATCCAAGTCCTACAAGGAGGCGGATCGTTGTATATCAAAGTCCAAAATAAAGATTGGAGAAAAATGAAGAAGTCGTGGTCCAAATATGAAGAATCTATCAAAACTTCAAGTGAAGAAATTCCTATTATGAAGAGAAGACCATAATTACAAGAACGTTTCTCAAAGATTTGAAGTATGAAGTTGCTGCCAAATATCGGTCCGAGAAAGGTCTCAAATCGTGAAGCGAGTTATGCCAAGATATGAACTTTATGAGGTCCCGAGAAGCAGTTTTAAAAGATTTTGTCCTTTAGCTAACTATTGATTAAATCGTTCACTTTATTTTCGGCCTAAATAACTATCGAAATAAGTCGAACAATGCATCCTCGTGATCATTCAAGACAAAATTAAAATATAAGAGATACACCTAGGAATAAGGGAGTCTAAGTGAATAATTGGCCCACATGAATTCGTATTAGTTTGCTAACTTATAATAACACTGATCTCGTTTCTAAGCTTGGTATGGGGAACGTGAAACTTGAGAATGATAAACGTTCATGGCAGCCAAAACCCAATGTAAGTCTTTGATTTCTTTACTTGTTTTTATCTTTTTATTTTCTCTGAATGTTTAGTATTTATAAAAGGCCAAGGTGGGTTATTTATGATGAATAATGTAAACCGTGCTTTAAAATTAATGCATTGCATGAGGGCATTGCAATGGTCAAGTGTAGGGGATTTAATAAGTGTGAAAACACTTATCCTTTTACCACTTATTTCCAATAATAACAATACCAAAACGTGTATTTTATGTCGTAAAAGTCGGAATTATGCGTGGTTTGTGTTTTTATTATGTTTTAGGACCAAAAGATGAAAAAGGAAGAAAACATAGGCTTTCACGGACTTTTATCAAAGAAAACGAGAAAAGACGAAGTCAAGAGATCAAGAGTGCTTAAAGAACGGATGTCCAAGACCTATTCTGAAGATTCATCGAAGGAAAAGTCTAAAGACGGAAGTTTAATGAAGTCGAAGAACTTAAGTCTAAATTAAAGAAGAAAATTTTTAAGACAAGTTCAAATCCCGAGACGACGTCGAGAAAAGATAAAGATTTAAATCGAGTCGAGAAGAAAAGAAAGAAGGAAGCACACCACACATGCACTTCCCACTTAGCCTATAAATACCCTCCTAATCACATTAGGAGGGGAGTTAGCTAGTTTCATTTTTAAGTTTTCTTTCTTGTTTTTAGAGAGAGAAAGTTCCCAACTTTCTCTTACTAAGTTTTTCCTCTTTTCTTTTAATCTTTTAAGTTTAAGCTTTTTGTATTTAGATTTCATTTAATTACAAGTTCAAGTTAATCTTTTTGTTATTTAATCTCTTTTCTACATTTCTTGGTTTCACTTTAATTTTTGATCCGAAACTTCATTTTCCATACGGATTGATGTTTAAGTGATTGCAAGGTTAATCTTTTTATTTCCTATATAAGCTCTCTACGGTTTAGGCTATAAGCTCCTTATGCTTATGAGCTTATTTCATGTTTTAGCTTATAACTTTTCGGCTTATTAAAAGGGTTTAGTGTTTATAAAGTTTCTTTTATTAAGTTTATGATTTTCGTCTTTTAAAAAGTTGCCACATTTAAGCTTATTTAGTTGTTTAAGATTTGGTTAAGTTAGCTTATTGAACTGCTTATTGAAACCTTGGCTTAATCCTCATTTTCGGATTGTTGTGTTCATCGCAATACTGGGTTCTACACATTCCGACGACTGTTTGTTTGTATCGCAATAACCAAGCGTGGTTCTACTTTGCGATCGAAAGTACTTCCCCCTTATTCCGATCTGAATTGCGATCGCTCATTACGATCGCATATTTCGACGGGTGATAAGGTTACTTTGAATCGAAACTCTGCCAAAATTTTGTCAGCTACATTCCGATAGGTTGATCATATTCCGATAGATGCACATTGCGACAGGAGTATTTACTTGCATTCCGATCTGAACTTTGCGACAGAACCGTATTCTGACATAATTGACTTTGACATTCCGATGGGTATTAAGATTAACATTCCGACAGTTTTACCTTTGATTATTCCGATGGCTTTCCTTTTGATACATTCCGATAGAACATGTTTTTAAGTTTTATGTTTTAAGTGTTTATCTAAATAACTTTTAGTTTAATTTTTAAAAGCTTTAATTTACTCAACGACATTTTCATACTTGCTTTTAGTTTAAACTAGATAATCAAACAAACCATTTATTATTCCACCAAGAACAATTGAGTCGCACCTTTTACCAATAATCAATTCGAAGAGATCGGACGATAAGATTTTATACTTTGCTTAAAACTTTGTATTAAGCCCACTTTCTATCAAATTAAACAGAAACATTTTTTCCTTGGGCCCTTATGACCCATTAGGGTTTGATATATTTAAAACGAGTGAAAAGTTTATTAAATCTCACAATCAGTCAAACTTTTACCCACTTTCTCACACACAATAAAAAAATACCTTCGATGCATTCTATGTTTTCACTCATTTCTTTCTTCTTCCCCAAACCAAAATAAACCAGTAACATTTTTTACCCTAATCACTATTTACACAATACCCAAAAGTCAAAAAAAATTGGGGCTTTTCACTTTTTCGTGATGCACGTGTGATGTACACGAGTGGGAGTTAAATCCCCATTTTATTCGGATGTAGAAGATGGAGAGAAGCAGCGACGTGGCAACGGTTTATTGGCTGTGACAGCACACCATACCTTCAATCTTCCAATAATAAAAGGACACCTCAGCACACAACTAGCACAACTAGCACACTCGGATGCCACGTTGGCGATCCGTGTGCTAGTTGGCTCATATCAGCCCTTGGATCATAACAAGAAAGAGAGAGAAAGCCAAGATTCTAAATGAAGGGACGAGATTGAGTTATCATCACCAACAACTTCCACCCCCAACACCTTGGGTTCAGCTATAAATACCTTCGGTATTTCTCATTAGAGATCATCCAATTTTTACTTACTGTTATAATGTTAATTTAGGATTAGAATAAATGTAATTTCATTTTCATAGTATTGTAATCATTTTCTGAAATCAATAAAAGTTTCCTTTGAGTTTTAAATTAGTTCTTGAGTTTATTAACTGTGAAATCTTATTGCAATTATTCTATATATTTCTTTATTGATATTATTGAAAATATTTTTTGATTGAGCTTAATTAATAGCTTTTATTAAATAATATAAGTAAGATTTGGATAAAGTTTTTCCTAACTGGAAAAGCTTCATATAAAAAAGTGGTACGTTTGCTTTTTGGTTCGAAAGACACCTCAGTGGTGACGAATTGGGGGTTCAAAGCACTGGTTCAAGTCTGATGGTGGTTGATGGTTCATACGAGTGTCTTGATAACGGTGGTTTCGTTTAAGTTTTTAAGTCAGCTCAGCGCTGCACTTCGTCCCAAAGGGTTTCATCAATAGGTTTCAATTTCTTTTAATTTCCTGTTTATTTTACATGTTTTGATATTTGATTAAGTATTGCTGAATTTGTGATAGTGTAATTTGAGTAGGAGTTAATTTGTTCAAGCTTAAGTTTGTTTATTGAATATGCTTTTTAATCTGCTATAACTTAGGATGTTGATTACAGTTATATTTGAGATATGATGAATGAATCTGTCATTGTGAGAACTCAGTTTTCAGTTTATTATCTGTTTTGTTTTAATTGTAATCAATCTGCTTAGGAATGAATCTTTAAGATTGTTGAGTTAGTTGGTTTTGTAACTACTGAATGTTTTTAGATGCTGAATGAGGTATTTTCTTCTTGCCAGCTTTCTCTGATATGATTCAGTTAGTTTGCTAGCTGTTCTAGATTTATATTGTGGCCAGGTTAAATTGCTTCTTTTGATTCAATGCATTTAGCTGAGAGTTATTGTTTCTGTAATTGATTTGAGAAAGTATCTGTTGAAATTTGGATGTCTACACCTATTATTAGTCTGCTAATATGGGTTTGATTTTATGCAAATCTGAAATAGGTTTAAACTTAGCTGCATTTTCTAGTCTGTTGTATGTAATGGTTTGATTTAATTGCTGATTTAGATTTTGATTTTCTTTCTACTAGTTTTGCTGCTTAAATTTGTTGTGTTGCTTTTGCTATCAGATCCTACTGATCTGATAGCTTATTACTGTTCTATTAAGATGTTAAAATTTGTAACACCAAACAAGTCACTCCTGTGACCTTAATCTGTCTGTTTTTCATCCAAAAAATAATAATTCCAAAAATGTTCCACTCCTGTGGTTCGAACCCGAGACCTCTCGGTTATATGACCCACGCTCCAACCAACTGAGCTGGGTCATCTTCTTGTAATAAGTATAATAAACAGAATTAATATTACGTCCTTCCTTTATGAACTATCAGCTTTTAGTTTAATTTAAATATATAGTGTTTACTTTAGTTAATTTTAAAGCATTTAATTTACGTTTATAAAGTTTCAAGATTAATCAATAAGTTCAAAATAAAAATAAAATAAATTTCCTTTTTTAGAAATTTAAATTGTTATAAAATTTAGTTTTTAAATAAATAAGATTTTATTAATTTAGACTTTAATAAAAATAGTTTCAAAATAGATTTTCTCTATAACTAGTAAGAGTTAATATTAAATAGATTTAATTAATTTTTAGAGTTAAAAATAGTTTTTATTAGAAATTTAAAATAGAGTAAATGTAATTTTAAAAGATAAGTTTTTAATAGGATTTTAAATAGCTTTAATTTTTAAGTAATTAATTTTAGATTAATAATTTTGGGTTTACGATTCATGCAATTTAGGATAAAATTAAATAGTTTTAAATTTGTAGAATTTAATTTTAGTTTAAAAACCGAAAAACAATTCGAATCAATTGTCCAAATCGATACTAAACGTCTCAAATTCATAAGATCTTCGTGTACAACGAACTTGGTTCACCAACGTGTTTAATTGAATTCGTCTTTGGTAATTTTAGTCTATTACTTTTTCCTAAAGGTAATTTACTAATTTACCCTATAATGTATCTAATTATCACATATACATTCCACGACACATCAAACCTTACCCCTCCATGGAAGTATGGAGGGGTATATATAGCACGGGACTTGAACTACTTACACGTGACAATAATAGTACCTGCAAGTCCCGACTATGAAACTAATGTAATTCCGTTGGTCGCACACATTTTAAGGCTAACAAAGGGATTGTTTGACTTGCGTTGACTTGGCGTCTTATGACGGGTCAATTTCATGAGAACAAGTGTTTAAACGGGCAGTGTTGAATAAATGGATTAATATGGATTCATTTGGTTCGTGTCATTGGTTTTGAAATACGAATACTTTGAAAACATTTGAGTCATATTATATTTGGTATATACCGATATTTGAGTTCGAGTCTTAACGCGCGCCTTATTTTGATAGGTTGCGGTTTTTGTGTTTCCTGGGCATTCATATCGTCGGTGATCGTCTCACTACCATTGTTTCTACTCAATTGCTGAGTACCGTGATTGACTTACCTCGTGGCTAAGGTGAGTTCATAGCCCTTTTCTACTTGTACATGGTTTCTAAACACGGGGTGAGATTTTACATGGTGGAACACAACCATTTAAAAACTGTATGTTGTCCATAACGTGTATGCTTTCCGGACTTTCGATATTATTATTGCTTTTTAGTCTGGCCTTAAATTTCCTCTCCTGATCATGAACTGTTAATTAATCATGTTACCAAGCACGAATGTTGTGGGTGGATCCATCGGGATTGACTATCCCCGTCCCGATTACCTTGACGCACTAATATTTTTTTATACTTGAGTATTTAGGCTGAATACTCCCTAGAGGAACTTACATTGAGTTAAGCTTCGGTTCATGAACTGAACTGCAATAATAATAATAGTTCGGACTATGGTTGACGTATATAACCATTTTCCCTACTACGTGTTTACAAATAAGTGCTTGTGTTCCATACCTTTACTGCTAAACCTATGAATATCACTCAACTTTATATTGACGATTTTGCATGTTTAATCTCAGATATTAATTACTTAACTTTGCTTGGATGGGAACCCGCATAATATTATCGCAGCTTGGAGATTTCTGTGATGCTTTTAAAAGATTGGTTTTAGTAAAAACTGTCAGAAGTTTATTCTATCTTTTGGGCAACTTTATGTTATAAATCGTGATAAAATAATATATTTTTCCGCTTATAAAACTCTGGGACCTATGTTTAAAAACTTTGATCTTTTATGATGTAATGTACATGTTTTTATTACGTCAGCTTTGTGTCAGTTGTAATTCATTGTTTCTTATACTATGACGTGTTACCCCCTCGTTGCCTAGTTGTTTCATGTCAGATTCTGGGGGTCTCACAATGATCCGACAAATGTTTGTCAAGACAACAAGAAGTAATCGAAGGGAAGATCAAATAAATACCTTCTGAGACTAGAAACCGATCCAACTTACTCATTTTTTACGCCGAAGAATGACACTATGTGAAAGAGTACCCTTCCATTTTAACCTCAATTAAGCCAGAAGATGCAATAAAATTATTGAAATCACGAGCGCTGGAATGATTAAAAGCCGAGCCAAACCGTTCTCTAACCGAGCGAACTTCATTAAAATCACCTAACACAATAGTCTCACCATTTCAGTTATTAGATAAACCCGAAATATAATTCCAAAGAGTACGTTTAGAAATAGAATCTTGGGGAGCATAAACTGCCACAATCATAATTTTCGTGTTAGTAGGAAGCCACGTCCCATAAATAGCAATGAAGTTATCAGAAACAATAGCACCGTCTTTCACAAAGATAGATTGTTCCCAAATACATAAAATACCGCCTGAATTACCAACTGAATCACTTGTTACGAATTGAAAATTAGAGTTACGCCAAATGTATTTGACATCCATTTGGGATATAGACTCCATCTTCGTCTCTTGAAGAGTAAGAAAATTAATTTTGTGTTTTATAGACAACTCTTTTACCCAATCTTTTTTGGTCTTGTGGCCGAGACCTTGAATATTAAGAAATAGAATCTTCATTTAAAACCCTCTTTAACTCCTTGAATATTTATTATGTGTTCTACATCTTTAGAACACCCCTCCATAACGTAACCCATAGATTGACCGACCTTGATAATATCGTCTATGAGATTTAAAATCGAGCCCCCCTTATGAATTTTTCGAGAAATCACACTAGTGGAACACTCACTAGGAGTGTGAGTGTGGTTGACAGGACGTACAATCTCCGGAGAAGGAGTTTTTTTTTTTAAGGTTTGTAAAAAAATCGGAGATTTATTTTCCACAAAATAGAGAAAAAGCATTTATATGATATGGCATTCATTTTAAAGAAACAAGGAAGGTTACAAATAAAACAAGGAAAAAATGTTTTGTGGTTTCCCTCGTTAAGTTATAAAACACATATTTTGTGTTTTGTAAAAAAATTTGTCGAAAAATGTTGATTTGAACACCTCTTTGTTTTTACAAACCATTTTGTGAAAAATAATGGTGTTTTCAATTACTAAACGCCTCCTCAATGTCTAGTTTTTTTAAATGCATCTGGGTTTTAAAAAGGCTTCAAGCATAAATTACCAACGTAGTTTATAAAATTTTCACACATTAACAATATGGTGAATTAAATTCAATTAACACCATTCAAACTTGTTGGTTAATGATTAATATTACCAACATTATATGCTAGTCTTATGTGGCAGTGCGGCACAAGCTAAAGTAACGATCTTTTGCTTTATTATTTCAATGATAGACTTTTATATTAACGTTCGTTAAATTTCGAATTTTTAAAACAAATTATAAAAAAGTTCATTTTGATTTTTTTTCGAATTAAAAAAAGGTTTTGTTTTTCAAAATTAATATATAATTTTTTTTTCGAAAATAATTTTAAAGTTAAAAAGTTTATGTATTCTTTTGAAATTTTAAAAAAAGTTAATATTAACTATACGTTTATCTTCAAAAATATTAAAAGTTTTAATAATTTTAAAACATTTTTATTTTCTCAAGATAAAAAGTAAAAGTTTCTACTTAAAAAAAATTAATAAAAAAAATTAAAATTTTTTAAGTTTTTAAGAAAATGTACTTTTATTTCAAGAAAAGGTAAATATGTATAAAACATTTAAATAATTTTAAATTTTTTTTGCTAAAAAATGCTAAGTATTTTTTAACTTTTTTTGCTAGAAAACGCAAAGTATTTTTTAAATTTTTTCAAAATAACTGGAAGAACAATGCAAATATTTTAAATTTCTTTACCTTCAAATTTTTTTTTAAAAAGAAACTAAATTTTACCTTTTGAAAATAAAATTATTATTTTTAATTTTTGTAAAGAGTTTTATTTATTAAAAAAATCAAAATTTGGATTTATTACAAACAATCATTAGTATACAGGATTAACGTTAAAATAATAAAACAAATGTTTGTTATTTTAACTTGTGTCACGTAATACTATCAGGTGATGTTAGTAATATTAAGTTACTAACCGATTGTCAACAAGTCTGCTTGATGATAATGATGTTTAATTTATTATATTGGTAATGTGTGGAAATTTTATAAATCACGTTAGTAAAATTTTAGTTTTAAACCTTTTCAAAATATGGCTTGACTATTTGTCCTTTCTTTTTTTGGTTTTTCCGCATCCATACACTTGTAAAAAAATTGTACACTTTCTCACTTTTAGTCTTTGTTTCGTCATTGTCCAAAGAATGCCATGTAGCACCCGAGCTATCAGCAAAACTCGTCAACATAGTGGAATCAATTTTTCGACCATCACATTGCAAAATTTGTGTTTTAACCTCCGAGCTATAAGAGTGGGGGAGCGGTGACTGTAAGGTGGGCTGTTAGCCCTTTGGCACCAGCCCTCGTTGGCGCATCGTACTGTGGCTCGTGCCAACGGCAACAACTCGCGTTAAGCACTCTTTTTTTTTTTTTTTTTCTTTTTTTGGGTTTTTCTAGCCGTTGGTTGGGGTGTTTTTTTGAAAAAAAAAATTTAATTTTAAAAAAACTAGCCGTTGGCTAGGGCTATTAAAATTTTTTTTTTGAAAAATCTAGCCGTTGGGTTTAAAAAAAAAAAAAATTTTTCAAAAACATTTTACAAATCCCTATATATTATACCTCATTTCATCCATTTTTTCCAATCCAATCTATTACTTCCAATCCTAGTTTATTTATTTCCGTTATGTATTTTCTTTATTTTAAGTTTTTCGTAATGTGTTTTTTATTGTAATGTTTTTTTTATTAATAAAGTTTTTATTTAAGTTAATTTTTGTGAAAAAAAAAAATTAATTCCGTTGGCACCTGAAATTCTGGTGTCAACGGTTACCTCAGAAATGTGGTGCCAACAGGATTCTGGTGCCAAAGGCCCAGAATCCTACGTGACGCCTTTGACACCACTTTCTGGTGCCAACGGCTCCCAACACTCTAAGCAAAACTCGCATACAGATAAATTATACATGCAAGGTTATCTACTCAAAGACCAACAATTTTTCATGTCGAGAATCAAACACGAAACTGCAGCTTACATTTGTTGAGTCTGTACTATGGACAGTATAATCACAAATTACATGGATGCTTTATAGGTGTATTGTCACGGTCGTTTTTAAGGATGTGCAAGGTGGACGACCGCACAGGGTCCTAAAATTTTTAAAAGCCTCTAAATTTGTCACGTTAAGAATTATAGGCATATATGCACATATTTTTTATGAAAATTCGTTCTCGAAACGATTCGATATGTAATTTCGCATAAGGCCTCATAATTTTTTCCAAATTCAGAGACAACCATGTGTATTGTATACAATCAAAAGTTTGATATGTTGTCAGGGTCGTTTTTAAGGGTGTGCAAGGTGGGCGGCCGCACAGGGTCCTAAAATTTTTTAGAGGCCTCTAAATTTGTCTCGTTGAGAGTTATAGACATATATGCACATATTTTTTATGAATATTCGTACTCGAAAAGATTCGATATGCAATTTCGCACAAGGTCTCACAATTTTTCCCAAATTTAAAGACAACCATGTGTATTGCATAGAACAATATATCAAAAGTTTGATGTCGTGATGTAGTGTTACACTTTGACGGAGGAAATATGTTGTCTAGTGACATAATGTCAACCTAAATGGACTAAACATATCATAGCCATAACGAAGCCATGCTCTAACTAATTGCCTAACTTGCCAAACCACAATTACGACACAAAGGCCCTGGCCTAACTTGTACTACTAACTAAGAAATATAGAGAATAAAAAAATATAACGATAACGACACTTAGCTAACAATAATAAAGGCCTTTTCACCGATCAAATAATAGTTTTTGGGTTAATCACTGTATTCAAATATATTTATGTCATTCGATGCCATCAACTACTGATATACATTAAACTTATGATTTAAGTTCATTTGGATACCAAACTTATCTAAGATATGAGGGGACTCATTCTCACCCTTCATCTCTTTTTCATCCAATGACTAAGATTAAATCTTTAATTTACACTGCAAGGGTATTTCAGTCATTTCACCATCTACTATATAATGTTTTTTCTTCTTTCTTCTCTCACAAAAAACACACATCGGATCTCTCTTTCTCTCTCTACCCCTGATTTACTTTATCTCTCTACCCCCGATCTATAATCACGATCTACTATATCATGAATCCATCGAAACGTGATCATGATGAATCCATGACGAATTCATCACGAACATCTATAATCACGAATTGATTTATCCATCACCAGGTTTGATTAATATGTTTTTTTTAGCTTATTTGGTTTAAATAAGCTTATTAATGTATTATCATTAGCTTTTAACTGGATTATTATGAATGAATCTTTTTGGATTGATTGTTCTTAATTATAAGCTAAGTTCTTAGATGAGAAGTTATGAATAAGTTATAAAGTTGGATTAATAAGCTAGTTAGTTTGAATAAGCTTATGAATAAGTTTTTTTTTTAATAAGAGTAGAGTTATGAATAAGCTTTGTAAATTAAATGATTTGAATTCATTGTGTTGCATTATAAGATAGCTTATTAGATTATTTCAATGAGTTTTACGTTTTTGTGAATAAGATAGTTATGAATAAGCTTATTTCATGTTAATAAGCTGTATTACTATGATTTTTTTTACTTTCTGATGTTATCATATATGATGTACATTTCTTATCATATATGATAGATATATCATGTATGATAACTGATGATATATCATATATGATATATATATATATATATATATATATATATATATATATATATCATATATGATATATCAAATAAATCATATGAAAAAACAGATTTTGTATGAGTATCTTTCAGAAAATCTGTATAAACTCTTGAAACCTGTCTTTTATCATATATATATGAGTAATTCATTTTGGTATTAAAATTTTGCATAATATGTTGTTTTTTTCTTTTATAAATGCAGTCAATCAGAGATGGTGTGATTGCCCTATTTGGAGCAAAGGAGAGAGGGATGTTGATTATAACAAGAGGATGTGCACGGATGTGTTTTAAGGATCAAGACGAAGTATGCGTTGTTCATGAATTCATCATTTGATAATTTGTTTTAAGATAGTGTATTATTGAAAAAGAAGAGTAGTTTCAATAATAATGTTGTTAGCGCCTTTTGATTTTGTATAAATGGTTATCATTCAGATGTATATCATATATAATTTTACATTAGGTTATGTTCTGTTTGAATTATCATATATGATTCTGTTCAAACGCACATTATTTTATGTTATGAACAAGTGTTTAGTTATTAATTGTGCATACTTTTTGTTGTAATCATGAGTTCATCAGATTCTTTGTTTAATATATCCAAGTTTTCTTTGAGTATCATATATGATAATGCCTTATCATATATGATAGTGCATTATCATATATGGCTTAATTTATCAAACCATCATGACATAATACCAAGAAAGTTAATCATATTAACAAGACGCTGTACCAGATACCAATGGATTATAAAATCGTCCATATACTTCAAAACTCCATTAGGAGATTACAAAGAAAAAACAAACAATAAACGTAAAAAATTCATGAGCTTCTTCACTAAGCTTCTTGGCCTTTTGGATGCTTGTGATATTCAACATGCCTTGTAAACAGCTTCCTCTACACAAAAAAAGAAGATTTAATTAAATTTTCAAGCACTAATCATATATGATATATTTTATCATATATGATATTTTAGCTTATATCATATATGATATAGTATATCATATATGATATGTCACTAGCAAGTCATACTAAATATGTTCAACGAGATTAAGCCATAAAAAATAAGAGTTAATTCAGTTTTCAACCACATAATCATATATGATATATTTATCATATATGATACTTTCGCTTATATCATATATGATATAGTATATCATATATGATACTTCACAAACAGGTCATACTAAATCCGTTCAGCGAGATTAAGCCATAAAACCTTATAATTCACGAAAATAAGCTAATAAGTTAGCTTATAATTCATCATAATAAAGATGATGATAATCTATAAGCTTATTCACATTAGTTAGCTTTCAATTCACGTAGTTTCTCAAATAAGTTATAAAAGAATAAGATGAATAATAAGCTTATTCACATCGAATAAGCTAAAAAAGATGAATCAAAATAAATCGAATGAACTTTACCTTATTTTTGAAGTGGATAATCGATTTACGAGGTGATGATCAACGGATTTGATGTTTGTGATGATTGATTACGACATGAATATGTGTACGTGTGTGTGTTTTTGTGTGTGTTTTAGAGAGAAGAAGAAAAAAGGAAACCTCGATCCAGATCTGAGATGTGAAATTGTTATTTGGTGTTAGGTGGGAGGGGTAAAATGACGAAAATACCCCTCCGTTTTTTTTAATTAGAAAACAAGAATTAATTTGAGCCTTTGATCAAGATTAGATGGAAGGTGGGGATTGGTCCCCTTGTATCCAAAAGATACAAGGGATCCACAATAACCGGACTCTAAACTTATTCAACCCGCTTTATTTGAATGTAAATATATGTTGACTCAAACATTTTATAAATTTGAGTAACACAACTACAAGCAGGTATAAGAACTAAGCACGAAATACATGTCAAATTATTGAAAATTTTAACACAATAAAATTACTAAACTACTTATGTTTAAATTAAACCTAGTAATTGAATGCTTTTATTCCTAAGTTAACACACACCATTATATAATTTATTTAGTCTTTTCTATTCCAAAATTAATTCTAAATTTTAATCAAATTTTGTTTATACAATAATTTGTATTTTATGTACCGCGCTATATAATTGTATAATTTTAAATCTGTACGTACCAAATTATGTGTTACTTTTGAACACAACAAGAGTTTAACGTTAGAACCGGAGATAAAAATTTTATTTATTTCTTTTTAATATTTACTCAAACCAAACCAAGTTTTCTCACTATTTTATATGATCGCTTATGTTGCTTGATGTCTGTCGCGTTGACATTTTCTTGTTATGCCACTATGTTCATTGCATACGTTTGAACCTGAATGAGAAAGTAACAACAAACTTTTGGTTATGCACAAATATGATTACGATGTATCAAAAGCTATTTAAACCTAAACCACTTTAGTCGAGAGTTCAAAACTTACAACATGTTCTACTCTCATTTTAAGAAAGAAAACAAGTCTCTTTACGAAAAAAAGGCAAAGCAAAGGAAAAAAGTTTAAGCAGGAAATTGAGGATATGTTTGATAAAGAGAATTGAAGGAAGAGAAATGAAATTGCAATAATTTGAGTGTTTGGTAAATAGAGAAATAAAGTGGGTGGAGATATCTAAGTTCTCGAGAATTACCTCTCTTAATGCAACCAATGCCTAAAAACATTATTTGTAATAACTATTTGTTTTTAGTTTTGGTCACGACAAAGTGTAAAAATATTTATCGTCAAAGATAATCGAAAGATGAATTATTTACCAAACACTATCATCAAGGTAATAATCATTTAAGTCTTACACAAACATATCTTATACATGTTTAGTGATCATAGAAAGTGATTAACCTCAAAACTCACATTTATACAAATGTGACAAAATATTTTAATAAACTTTATTTTTAAGAAAATGTTTTATTAAAATAGAAAATTAAAATTTAAATTTGGCATTCAAATGACCTAGGAATATACCCTTGAGGTATAAACTGCCCCAAATGGAATTTCCCACTACAGGACAAAAAGGAGCAGACTCTAGGGCCACGGTTCCAAATAGGCATAGGCAGTTCCTTAGTGATATGGAACCACGGGCTTATTTTTCGAACCGCTCCTAGAGAGCCATTATTCCTTTTCCCTTATACATAGTGGATCATTTTTTCATTTTCCAATGAACCTTTTTGGACAGTTTTCTCAACTTCTTATCTTCTTTCTATGTTTCTAATCATTAGTAAATGATCATTTAATTTGTTAAGTATATTTACTTATGATTATCCTCTTGATCATCTTCTTTAATTGTTCAAAGAGAAGATTACTCACACATTTGTGATGTGATTAAAGATGAAGCCTTGATGAAGATCATCCTTTCTTAGATCTAGTCATGTTCATCATTTTGTATGTTTGGGTCTTGTGTAAATCCAATGTGTTTGTATATACTTGGATTAATCTTGTGTAGATCCAATGTATTTGTGAATACTTGGATTAGTCTTGTGTAAATCCAATGTATATGTGTATACTTGGATTTGTCTTGTGTAGATCCAAGTTATATGTGTATACTTGGATGTGTCTTGTGTTGTAATGAGTCTTGTGTGTTAGTTCTTACTAAACTACAAAGTGATGTGTGTATGTGTCTTTTGAGTTCTCACTCAACTTGAAAGTGAAGAGTTGTGAAGATTGGTTGTAGCTTTGGATTAAGACTCGACATCTAGCCTTGTATCGGAAAAGAAGATGGGCGACGAAGATTGGTTCTAGCTTTGGATAAGAACTCGACATTTAGGCTTGTGTCGGAAAATTGTGAAGTAGGCGACGTGTGTAGATTGGTCCTAGCTAATATCAAGTCTCGACATTTAGCTTAGTGTCAGAAAACAATATAAGCGACGTTGTAAGGTTTTCTCCGCCAAAAAGGGAGCTTGTGGATATAGTGGAAATCTCGAGTAAGGTGTACTAGAGGAGAGGAGTAGGAACGAAGAGAGAGCTTCATTGCCGAACCACTATAAATCTTGGTGTCTTGTCTTTGGATGTTTTGTTCCTTACTCTTTACTTATCTTTACTTTCTTATATTGCATTTTATTATCACTAGATGTAGTAAATGCATTAGAAATGAACCTAATAACTATGAAACTAGTTTTAAAGTAAAAGGTAATTTTGGGACAAATCTAATTGAATGGATTTTTAATTAGGACCTTAACAAGAGAAACTATTCAACCCCCCCCCCCCCCCCCATTTCTAGTTTCTACAATTAGTATCAGAGCGATGGTCATACAAAATCTTTGAAGTATATTGTACTTTGAAGCTTGGATCGGTCCATTGTCTACTTAAATTAGAAGGGTTAGTTGTACTAAAGTTTCTTTTTGGTCAAAACTATTTTTTCAATAAAAATGATCTTTTAATTGTTACTATATCAGCTCATCTTAATTATTATCTTATTAGTAGCTTTTATTCATTTTAGATTTGCTCGTGAAATGTATCTACTAGTTTGTATCTTATTTTGTGTATGTACTCATGAAGATTAATCATTAGTTTGATTGTGGATTGAGTCACTTACACTTGTTGGAGACTCATCTCCTTTTGATCTCCAACATCATAGGATGATGATATCAAGATTGATGAATGTGAAACTAGTCCTTGAAGACTTAGTATGCACTTTGGTCAAGTTCGGGTGTTGCATTAGTCCATAGAAGACTTGGGATGCACTTTGCGGCTAAGGTACGTTTTCGTCCTTCCACGCCCTTTTAATCACTCTTTTGTTTATTACTTGACTATGTGATTATTCTTGGCATCCTTACCTTGACATTTATTTATGATATGTGATTCTATTCTTTTACCCTCTCAAACCTTAATGGTCTTGGATACTTGACTCACTTGGGGGCTGTAGAGTGAGTTAGTAGTAGCTTAAAGTATCAAACATGATTTATATGGTTTGCAACTTATACGGTTAGTATGTCCTATATCATGTGTAGTGTGTGCAATTGAACTCATCTCTTAGTTGATTGATTAATCTTTTGAGATACCAATACTACACATTTGAAATTGAAATATTCCAAGGATATCGTTATTGTAACCCTTGACAATTATATTTTTCCAATCACGTGGGAGAGAAAGTGAATCTATACTCTTGCTCATGTTTTGTAAAAGTTTAAGACATTTAGTGGTAAGTGTTCTTACTATATATAACAAAAATTGCTTGGTATGATCCATTAACAAAGCCGTTTTGTCTTACACCAGAAAGGCACGTCTTAAACCACTATATATGACACAATCTATTCGTTTTTACAACTTGAAGATTGACATTCATCTATTGAGCATTGATACCTGGTTTTGATTCACTCCTCTTGGTTTCTCTCTTCTCTTTCTTATTTCTTACGAGTAGTCGTTTTTCTGTCTCTGTCTAATTCGGTCTTTTTCGGTCTCGATTTAACTCGTAATCCGTCATTGAGGCTTTATAACCTAGTCTTGAAGTGGTCCATTGATTTCCAAAAGGCTTAATATCTGTTTTAAGTATAAGAAAAACTTGGTTTGAAAAATTTCTTTCATTTTCATGGCTAAAACACATACTTTGTCTGTGGTTTCTTAAATAGGGGTGGTACTAAGGGCAGTTCCTTATATATATGGAACCGCGCCCAATAAGCCTAAAATTATCCCTTTTATGATTTTACACATTTTCAAAAACATCCTCTCCTTTCTTCTTCATTGTGACGACGAGAGAAACCATAAAAGCTCCATTAACAAGTTTCAAAAGGGAGGTGATTTGCACACTCCTTGGATTGATTGGCACACTCTAAAATATGATGTTTTGATATTTATGCCCTTGTAAGGATGAATATGAATAAAAGTGATATAAGGGTATATATTTCAAGACGTCATATTTTGGAGTGTCTCAATCAATCCAAAGAGTGTGTAAATCACTTCCTGCTTCAAAAGCTTCCAAATCACTCAAATTGATTGATTTTAAGACAAGGATTTCACTCATCCTTCATCTAACATCAATTAATTGTAAGTATCTTCATTCAATCTCAATCAATTTGTTCTAGGGTTCATACTTTCATAGTTGGGGATTTTCGAAATTATATTGAATTAGAACCAAATTAGGAATGTGGGTTCACATAGTTTTAGTGCTATAATTCCTTAGGTTCGAATTCCTTGCGATTTCACTAAAACCCACTTATTAAACAAATCCAAATTTTAATCAAATTAATTTGGTTTAATGACGGGATTGATATGAACCCTTGAACATATTGGTAATTGCATTGTTAATGCTTACCTAAAAACGAATTTTGAAAACCAATGTTTAAGTTCATGTTTGATTTGCATAGTTCATATGCATTTGTCAAAGATGAAATTATTATATTGTGAACATAAGAATGATAAGGAATAATCCTTTGGTTAGTCAAGAAATTGATTAAAAACATTCTTGTGTTTTTTATTTTTACTAATCTATATGTAACAATGAGTGATTGTGGAAATATTTTTTTTGGTGCAATATAGGTACTTAATCATGCCTTTGGTTTATCAAAATGACCACCAAGACACCGATTGTTATATGCCTAATCTTGCCGATTCTTTCCATCCATAACACTTGGTAACACTCTCCGTTCACTTCAAAAACGTTACTTTCATGAGGGTCGGGTTGTCTATGGGGATATTGAGGGATATAGTTATACTAGACAAATGTTTGGTAATAACAATTTTGATTTCTTGCTAGACATCAATGAGCCAATCTATCCTCTATTCCTCTTAGAGTTATTTAGCACTTATTCCCTTCAAATTAATGAAGATGAAATGTTTGTTAGGTTCACCATTCGTGGTCAACAAATTAGCTACTCTCTCGAGGAATTCGGTAAGGCACTTCGTGTACCATATGTAGGTCAATGCTGGTTCATGGATGCATGGAGGATTGAATCCTTGAATACGTGTGTCAACCTTCCTCCATATCATACGAAGTGGTTGACTTAAGCCTCATCCTTGACACTATCACTCAAGGTCGTGATAGACTCGTTGTATGTAGTATCCACTATAAGAAGCGTGTTTTGTCTACTTATGAGATACTCGTAAGCGATCTTAATACATGTATGGTCTCTTGGGCCGACATTATTAGGGAGAATGTATTTTGTCACGGTGGAAACCAGGATCGTGTTCCGGCTTGTATGCCTTACATGATGTGTTTCATATGCCTTTCCATCGATTACATTATTGCATACTTCATCACTCGACGGATCAATTATGTTCTCACCAAACCAAAAGAAAACCTTCTCTATGTCATGCCCCTCACTCACCTTTTTACAAGGTTGATCATGACTACCCAGATCTTGGTCTCTCCACCTATGTGCACGTTGATCGTGTGATGTATCCCATTCAAGGGTCACGTCCACGAAAGATTAGGAGTGACCTAGGCTCACGTAGAGATGTTCAACGAGAATCCGACAATGAGAAAAATTCCTCATCATCAAGTGATGGTGATGATGTTGGAACTAGTACCAACTTCGGTTCTCTGAGTGACTCCACCCCATATTTGAACACTTTCATGGATGGGTTAGGCCAAATACATCGTCCTCCTTCTCCTTCATCGAGTCAACTTCCTCCCTAATTTCAACCTTGAGGATGTTTACTGTTCCAACCTTCAAAACCGATGGGAGTTGTACGATCATTGTACGGAGTCAATAGGTGCTTTCAAGGCTATGGGGAATATGCTCAATAAGCTGGAAAAAATAAGAAGTGGTGCCACCTTGAAGTCTTTGGTGATGACTTCATTTGATGTTTACATTGGGTTAATGTTGAACATTTCATTTCTCTTGTTTAGAAATTTTATTGCATTAGACTTCGTGTTGCTCTAGACATTTTTTCTTAGACTTTGGTATGTATTAACTAATACTTATGTGTTTGGATTGCTTGCTATTTTAATCTTAACTTTGCTTCATGTGATTCATCTTTCGATTTACATGATTATGTGCAATTATGTGTTAGTTAGCTATCTAGATTTTGGTTGGTAATCTATTTTAGCTTGATAAACTAAGGTTTAAAATATGGGCTTGTGTTTTATAAAAAAATACGGGCTTGTCAAAAATGCTGGAAGTACATTTTTCAAGGGGTTTTGTCCGCGGATCCTTAAATACTGACATTTCTTTATATTTATGGAACCACGGGTATGTTTAAGGAACTACGGGTTTGAATTTTGACAGAATCTTTACTTTACATTGTTTTCTCTAAATTTTTGTAAACATGGATAAATTTTTTGCTAAAAACCAACTTTTTCCCAATTAAGTCTAGCAAGTTTCATTATTCACCTAAAACATTTTTAACACATTACTTCATTGGATCATCTTCTTCCCTTCTTAAACAATTGTTGGTTGTTCTTCTTCTTCATCCTCTAAGCCTTTATAAACCTAAACACACAACCATGGTATCAACAAGATTCTCAAATTCTTCCAAACACTCTACCACCAAAAAGAGCCGTAAGATCAAGATCAAGATCAAGATACCTAAACAAGGTTCTTCATCTTTTCTTACACTCAAGAATGAGATTACTCCAATTCTTATTCCTTCATCACCTTCACATCTCTTGCTCCATGCAAGACTAGTTCAACTCATGGTACTAACCACTCTCATGGCTCTTCCTCCTCTTTATTTCAATCTAGGATGAATGAGTTGTCCTCACCAGTCACTCCAAGTCCTCTCTTGGATGTGAACCCTACACCACTCCAAAGCATTCCATTTGAGAATGATTTTGTTATGCCTTTGCCAAACTCACCATTTTCACCCATTTCACCCTTGGATGACATGTCTCCTCCTCCTAACACTCTACTTTTGGGTGTTCCTATCGCTAGGATGATGGGTGATCCTCGTTTTCTTGACTACTTTGTGGCAAATGGTACTGATTGTCCTTGTTGTCTTCACAACTTCTACATCATCGATTCTTTTAGGATTGATATGTTTAAGGTGTTTAGAAGGATGGAAGAACTCTTGCCAATTATGTATAATAATTTTCCTCCTCCTAGGAGATAAATGATGATATCTTCAAAATATATTTTCAAAAGTTCAAGCTCAATAAGATTACCAAATCAAGATCAAAATGGCTAGCTTTTGTTTAGTTAGTTGTATTTCCTTTCTTGTACTTTGTTTTCTTTCATTATTTCTCATGAAGATTATCTATGAATTAAGCTTTTATGTGTTATAACCTATGTGTTCTCACATTAATTAACTTCAATTTAAACTAAAACTGAATCTTAATCTATTGTCACCTCTAAAACTTGACTAAAATTGGATCAAATGTTATCTAAATATTTTGTCACCCTTTGTCAAGATACTCTTGTGAGTATGTTGCTCTTTATGCAACCATAGACTAACCTAGTGCTATTAGAGGTAAAAATCCAAGATTTGTTTGATTTTAAAAAAGTCTTGTCTTTTCTCAAACTTTCAAAATTTCGGATTTTTATGTCCAGTGTGGGCGACTCCTTATAGTCACGCGGGTCAATATATATATACTGAACCGCAGGTTCATTTAATGAACCGCGGACAGCAAGCCACTTTTGGCTCGTTTTTGGTCTTTCTTCTTTGATCACTATTGTTTTTCAAGATTCTTTGTTTGCCTATTTGAGCAAAGCATTCCTTGAAACCTTTTGATTTTCTTCCTATCTTTGCCTTGTCTAGTTTCTTTAAATCCTCTTGTTTTGGGAGTTCTCTTCTCACCCCTCACAATGGCTTCTTTTTCTAAACTTAAACTTGACATCTATTTGTCACAACATTCTAAACCCAAAGCTTCTTCTATTAAGCTTTCCAAGAAACCAAAAATTTCTGTCAAACATTTTTGGATCAAGAAGAACAAGGATTTCTACGAACCTTCTTCTCCCAAACCTTGCAAGACTTCAACTTTCTCTCCAGTTGAGTATTGGAATGAGTCCTACTCAATCAATCCAATTACCGAAGAAAGAGAAGCTCTTCCGCCACCACCTAAACCTTTAACACTCCTCAACCAAATGATCTCTCTTCTTTCCCTAACCTCACTAAGTATTGTGATGATAACCTTTCTTATCCACATTCTCCTTCTCCTCCACCACCTTCTTGCTATGATGCCCCCCATCAAATGACTTTGTTTTGTATCATGGAAGTTCGTGTACTTGTTGCAAATTTCAACAAATTGAACTTTCTCATGTGTATGAGAAGTTAAAAAATTTTTGAATTTCTCCTCACCCGACCTCCTCTTCGAGTATTTGTTCCTGTGAGCAAATCTTTGGATGATGCACCTTTGTCTTATTTTCCCAATTAAAATACATTTGTATTCGAATTGTTTGAGTCTTAAATAAAAACCTAAGCAATATTGGGGGACTATATCTACTAGATTAGTTTTTATGCTTATGTTGTTTTATTTTCTCCTATTTTGATTTTGTATTCATATATTGAATATGAATCTCTTGTTGTATGCTTTCATATTTCTTTTAATATGATTATTATGTGTGTTGTTGCTTGTTTTGCTAATTCTTTATCAGACATATTGTTGAGAGTTGATTATGATTAAAACTTGCAATTGGTATGGGTGATTCCATTAATTCTATGTTTTTTTAACCTTGCGACATTATATCTTCAAATTTTTGGATGTTTCTGTTAATGCAAGTGATGCCTAAAAACATTATCAGTGTTAACTAATCTTTCTTAGTTTTGATCACAACAAACTATACAACACATTTAGTGTAAAACACAAAACAAATTATTTAACTAACTCTATCATCAAGGTAATAATCATATCACTAACTTTTCTTAATCATACTTAGTGATCATCAAAGTGATTATCCTTAAAACTCACTTTTGTTAATATGACAAAAGATTTTTTAATAAACTTTCTTTTTAAGAAAATGTTTTATTAAAATGGAAAATGTAAATTTGAAAATGGCATATTCTATATGCCATAAGAATATCCTTTGAAGGTTTAAAAAACCTCAGATATTCCTACCCCACTAAAAGACAAAAAAGAGAGCGGACTATACTGGGCGGTACCTTAAATAGCTAGGCGGTTCCTTATCGATAAGGTACCGTCGGCTAGATAAGGATCCGCGCCCAGCTAGCCGTTGGACTTTGTCTTCTATAAATAGTGGATCAAATCTCATTTTCCAACAAGCCTCTTGGACGTTTTTCTCAGCCCCCTTTCTATTTTCTATAGCATAATCATTAGTAAATGATCACTTAAAGTGTTAAGGATGTTTACATATGATTATCCTCTTGATCCCCTCCTTTACCTTGTCCAATGAGAAGATCACTCACTCACTAGTGTTGTGATAAAGATCAATCCATGAATTAGACATGTTCATCATGTTAGCCTTTTTATTTTTGTTGATCCATTTGTATTTATGAAATACTTGGACTAGTTGTGTTCATCCAAGCTATTTGTAAATACTTGGATTTGTTATGTACATCCATTTCATATGTGTTTGATTGGATTTGTGTTGTGTAGATCCAAGCTATATGTGTGTACTTTGATATGTCTAGTTGAGTTGTAATAGATTTGTGTAGTAGTTCTCACTAAACTATAAAGTGATGTGGTTGTGTCTTGTGAGTTCTCACTAAACTTGAAAGTGATTAGTAGTTGTATTGTGTGAAGTTCTCACTTAGCTTCAAAGTGAAGAGTCGTGAAGATTGGTTCTAGCTTTGGATTAGAACTCGACATCTAGCCTTGTGTCGTTAAATGGTGAAGTAGGCAACGTCGTGAAGATTGGTTCTACCTTGAGATTAGAACTAGACATCTAGCCTTGTGTCGTTAAATTGTGAAGTAGGCAACGTTTTGTAGATTGGTCCTAGCTAATGATTAGGTCTCGACATTTAGCTTAGTGTCAGAAAATAATGTAAGCGACGATGTAAGCCTTTCTCCGCCAAGAAGGGAGCTTGTGGATATAGTGGAAATCTCGAGTAGGTGTACTCGAGGAGTGGAGTAGAAACGAGGATAGAGCCTCGTTGTCGAACCACTATAAATCTTGGTGTCTTGTCACTAGGTTTTCTCTTTCCTTACTCTTTACTTATTTCATTATCATTATACTTACCTATTACCATTGCTAATGCATTTGAATTGAACCTAATCATTATGCAACTTAGCTTTAAGTAAAAGATAGTTTTGATACACACTTAATTCAAAGTAATTTAAATTAGGTGACTAATAGAAAAGAAACTATTCAACCCCCCCTTCTAGTTTCTACAATTGGTATCAGAGCGATGGTCACTCAAGATCTTTGAAGTATATTGTACTTTAAAACTTGGATCGATCCATTGTCTCCTCAAATTAGAAGTTCAAGTTGTACTAAAGTTTCTCTTTGGTTAGAACTATTTTTTTAAAATAGGTCTTTTAATTGATAATATTGCATCCCTCTTAGATTAGTAGCCCTTATGCATTTTAGATCTACTCTTGAAATGTATCTACTAGTTTGCATCTTGTTTTGTGTAGGTACTCATGAAGATCAATCATTTAATTGGTTGTGGATTGAGTTACTTGCACTTGTAGAAGACTCATCTTCATTGATCTTCAACATCCTTGAATGATGATATCAAGATGATTGGGAATGATTCTAGTCCTTGAAGACTTAGTACTCATCATAGTTATTGTTGGGCATTGCATTGATTCCTTGATGGATCGCTCTTTGTGGCCAAGGTACGCTTTCGTTCTTCCACATGCCCTTTGATCATTCTTTTGATCATTACTTGACTATGTGCTTGTTGATAGGTGTGAAAACACCCATCCTTTTACCACTTATTTCTTGCTAAAACAAGACCAAAACGCGTATTTAATGTCATTTGTTTGGAATTATGCGTGGTTTGTGTGTTTGTTGTGTTTTCAGAGCCAACCGGATAAATATTGAAGAAAACATGGGATTGCACGGGTTTTATCGAAGAAAAAGACGAAAAGACAAAGTCTATAGTCCAAGAGATGCAAAAGATTTGAAGTCAATGGGCCTATTTGAATATTTATCGAAGAAAAGGACCAAAGATGGAAGATTTACATATGTCGAAGAACTCAAGTCTATTAAACGAAGAAATTAAAAGACGAGTTGAATTTATTCGTCGACAAATCCCGAATCAGAATCGAAAATGTCAACTTTACTGAAAAGACGAGAAGACAAGAAGAAAGGGAGAAAGCCCACTCACCAACTAACTTCAAGGCCTATAAATAGGAGTCCCTTCACAACATTAGACGAGTTTTTATTTTCCAGTTTTTTCTTTCCTTTGTTTTCGTAGGTAACCAACACCATTAAGGTGTTGGTGATTTTTCATCTTTGTTGATTCACAAATCTTGTAAGTTTTTAATCTTCCCTTTTGTTTACTTAACCTTAATCAATCAATATCATCTTTCTTTAATCTTGTTCATCTTTCTCTTTTTGATTCAAAGTCTTAAGTTTCTATTTGGTTAATTTTAATCTTTAAAAGTAAGTGGGTTTTGTGTTTTTATTGATTTGATTTGATGTTTATCATTAGGAAATGATTAGTGGTTAAATTGGTTTAAGTTTTGGTTAAAAACTTGGTGGATTTTGGTTAAATTCGTGTTGTTATTGTTTTCCCTGTTCTTCGCTATTCAGTTACCCAGATTCCGAACAAAGCAATCCTTGTTAATTATTCCGGATCAGTCAAACATTCTGGATGAAGCATTTCAACATTTATTCCGGATGAAGCATTTTCTTGATTATTCCGAATAAAGGTTTTTCTCTTAAATATTCCGGATCAAGCCATATTCCGAACCAGCAATTTAGTTTAAATATTCCGAATCAGTGTGTTCATTCGAAATAATTAATATTCTGGGTGAGTCGTTTATTCCGAATCAGCATGTTTGTTTAATTATTCCGGATCAAAAAGTTTTCTTTCTTTATTCCGAATCAGTGTGTTCATCCGGAATAATCAATATTCCGGATGAGTAGTTATATTCCGAATCAAAGTTTTTCAAAATATTCCGGATCAGCAAGGTATTCCGGATGAGCTTTATATTTTCCGAATAAAGGACTTATTCCGAATGAGTTTGATATTCCGAGTAAACAAGTATTCCGCATGAGTATTCCGAATGAAGGGTGTTGTTCAGTTATTCCGAAAAAAGCTTATGTTTTAATTATTCCGGATCAACACAATTATTCCGGATCAAGGCTTTTTCACATTTATTCCGGATGAGCAAGTCTTCCACATGAACCATTTATTCCGGACGAAGCCAATTATTCCGGATCAGTTTTTCTTTTGAGTATTCCGAATCAGTAGTTTTGCAAGTAAGGGTATTTTACTGTTTTATTGTTTTACTGTTTAAGTGTTTAAGTTTAATTCAAGCTTTATTTTTATTAGTTGTTTTTGGCTTATTTTCTCTACTGCACGCATTTAATCCTTTTTAGTAGAATAGAAAACCTAATCCCCTCTTTGTTACCAAGAACGATAATTACACTTTGAGCCGTGATCAATTCGAGAAGATACCGAGAACTTAATTGAACCTAGCAAAATATCTTGTATCAAATGGCGCCGCTGCCGGCTCTTTTCGTAAGGATTAACGGTTTTTTGTGAGAAATTGGATTTTGGGATCCGTTCACCGTGAACGTTACTTTTTCATCATTAAAAATTTTTCAAAGCCCCTAAAAAATATAAAATTTTCAAAAATCCAAAAAAATTAAAAAAACATAAAAAAAAAACCAAAAATATTTTTGCTTTGTTAGTTCTTTTGCAGGTGCATGCGTACACGATCAACGTCTTATCCCGAGCCTGAGACTCTCGATAACTTAGACATGGCCGGTGTACACAACAACAATAATAATCCACCTCAAAACAACATGAATAATAACAACAATGAACCTCTACCGGACAATCGTCCTATGATCGAACTTTTGCAAGCACATGTAGAGGGCAACAACGATCCTATTGTCATACCCGCGATTGCAGCCAACAACTTTGAGCTCAAATCCGGCTTCATTCAAATGGTCTCTGCTCAACCATTCTTGGGGCGTACCATTGATGATCCTCATGACCACATCAAAAGGTTCCTTCAACTCACAAATACGGTCAAATTCAATGGGGTTCCACAAGAGGTGATCCGCTTACAAATTTTTCCTTTCTCCTTAGAGGGACAAGCCCGGCATTGGCTTGCAAAAGAACCGCCACAAATTATTCTTACGTGGACGGACTTAGAGACCAAATTCATAAACTACTTTTTCCCACCCTCTCGTACTACCGCTTTGCGGAATGAAATTATTAATTTTGAACAAAAAGTACGATGAGTCTTTTAGTGAATCTTGGGACCGTTTTAAAGACCTTTTAAGAAAGTGCCCACAACATGGTTTTACCAAAGTGCACCAAATTAATACTTTTTACAATGGTTTAAGCATGAATGACCAAGATTCACTAAATAGTGCCTCGGGGGGGGGGGGGGGGGGTAATATTTTGGTTAAGTCTTCT
The DNA here is from genome assembly GCA_025667525.1 of Glebionis coronaria. Classification (NCBI taxonomy): domain Eukaryota; kingdom Viridiplantae; phylum Streptophyta; class Magnoliopsida; order Asterales; family Asteraceae; genus Glebionis; species Glebionis coronaria. The sequence goes on from CM046876.1 coordinate 536,822,515, forward strand.
AATGCCGCTTGGGATATTATTGAGAATAAGTCTAGAGTGCAAACCAAGAGTGTTCGGACCAATGCCGCTAGTGCTAGCACTAGTGACAACGACAAGAGAATTGACAAACTTACTTCGCTTATTGAATCACTTGCTGTCCACACCGCTAACAATACCAAAAGCATCAACGCTCAAAACGCTCAAGTCAATGCTGTAAGCCAACCATGTGAAATATGCGGGGGTCCTCACTCTTACACCACTTGTACCTCCACCCACGACTATCCTTGTGAGAATGTTAACGCAGCATACGGTAATTATTCCACGGGAGGCTATCAAGCACGTCCTCAAGGTGACCGCAACTTGCTCAGCTATCGCTCAAACAACTTTCTTTCCCCGCCCAGTTTTCCTCCAACCAATCAAAAGCAACAACAAAACCTTAACTGAACCAATCAAAACCAACCTCGAGCACCATACCAACCACCTCAAAGACAACCATATCCACCTCAAAATCCTACTCAAGTTTACCAACCCGCTCCTTACCAACCACATGCTTATCAAGCACCTCCTCCTACCCAACCCACCGTTTTCAACCACGAGGTTGAAACGTACATGCGGACGAATGATGTGTTGGTGAAGAATTTGTAGACCCAGATTATTAATTTGAAGGGCGATATGGTGAAACAAGGGAATGATCTTAGAGCCGATATGTGAAACTCTTTGAGTAGTCAAACGAATGACCTAAGGGACATGATGGCTGGTTTCTTCCAAGGTAATCAACCCTCTTCTTCGGGTACTCTTCCGAGTAACACCGTTGCTAATCCAAGAGGGGAGATGAAAGCAATCACCACTCGTAGTGGAAAAGGTACCAAGGAAACCGAGCTTCCTACACCTACACCGGTGATTGTGACAAAGGAAAACGAGTCCACTATTCCTAGTCCTCCACCTCTTACTTCCACCCCTCCACCACCCAAGGATGTGAGTGATCCTACAATTCCAAAGCCTTCCTCTTCATCCGATATACCTTATCCCTCAAGGTTGAGGAAAGAGAAGCTCAAAAGCAAGGACGGTATTCAAGTTTCAAACTTTCTCAAAATGTTTAAACAATTGAATTTCAACATCTCCTTCGCTGAGGCTCTCGCTCACATGCCTAAATATGCGAAGATGTTTAAAGATCTTCTTAGTGACAAGGAAAAGCTTCTTGATATCGCTAATATCCAACTTAACGAGAATTGCACCGCAGTTCTCTTAAGGAAATTGCCAACCAAACTTGGTGATCCGGGTCACTTCTTAATCCCTTACAACTTCCCGGGAGTAGAGAATTGCATGGCCCTAGCCGATCTAGGTGCTAGTATCAACTTAATGCCTCTAAGCGTTTGGAAGCAATTATCTCTCCCTGAGCTAGTCCCCACCAAAATGACTTTGGAATTAGCTAACCGTACGGTTGCTTATCCAGTGGGGATAGCCGAAGACGTTTTCGTTGGCATTGACAAATTCACCTTCCCGACGGATTTTGTTGTTGTTGACTACGAGATGGACCCTCGTGTTCCATTAATCGTTGGACGTCTATTCTTGAGGACCGGTCGCACTCTCATCGATGTAGAAGCGGGTGAGCTTACCATGAGAGTTGGTGACGATCAAATTTTCTTCAACATGGGTAAGATTTATAAACAGCCTTATTCATACGAGAGTGTTAATTGTATCGACGTTCTTGATGAGGCTTGTGAAGAACACTTTAAAGATGCTTGCAAAAGTAGTCTTACCTCTCTTCCCAATGTTGAGACCGTTGCCTCTATTGCTCCATCACTAACTCCATTTGGAGAAAGTGATTTCCTTTTGACTGAATTTGAAGCTACTTTGGGAGATGTGGACTTGCAATATGACGATTCTCCCTTCAATTGGGATGAAGACATTCGTACCATTGAGAAACTTCTCAATGAGGACCATATTTCTCCACCATCTCCCAAGGATATTGCTATCGATGAACCGAATTTGAATACGACTTCCATCGAAAATCCTCCGGATTTAGAGCTTAAGGAATTACCGTCCCATCTCGAGTATGTGTTCCTTGAAGACAAGAAGAAGTCGCCCGTCATCATCACTAAGGACTTGAAAGAAGAAGAAAAATCTCGCCTTATCGCCGTGCTTAAAGATCATAAGAAGGCAATTGCTTGGAAAATTTCCGATATCCGCGGAATGGATCCAAACTTTTGTACTCACAAAATTCTCATGGAAGATGACTTTAAACCCGCAATCCAAAGCCAAAGAAGGGTTAATCCTCGAATTCACGACGTCATCAAACAAGAGGTTATCAAACTTCTAGATGCCGGCTTGATTTACCCTATTTCGAATTCGCCATGGGTAAGTCCCGTCCATTGTGTGCCAAAGAAAGGCGGAATAACCGTTGTTCCCAATGAACACAACGAGTTGATTCCTATTTGTCTCGTTATTGGGTGGAGAGTCTGTATCGACTATCGCAAACTCAATGATGCCACAAGAAAAGATCACTTTCCTCTTCCTTTCATGGATCAAATGCTCGAGCGTCTAGCGGGTAATGATTACTATTGCTTCTTAGACGGTTTCTCCGGGTATTTTCAAATTCCCATCGATCCCAAAGACCAAGAGAAAACCACATTCACTTGTCCCTACGGAACACTTGCTTACAAAAGAATGCCTTTCAGTTTATGCAATGCTCCTGGGACTTTCCAAAGGTGTATGATGGCTATCTTCCATGACATGGTTGAAGAAACTATGGAAGTCTTCATGGATGATTTCTCGCTTTATGGCGATTCTTTCTCTGCTTGCCTTGCCAATTTAGAACGTATGCTTAAGCGGTGTGAAGACACTCGCCTTGTTCTAAATTGGGAAAAATGCCATTTCATGGTAAAAGAGGGCATCGTGCTAGGACATAAAATCTCAAAAGCCGGTCTCGAAGTCGACCGTGCTAAAGTTGATGTCATAGCCAAATTACCTCCACCTTCAACCGTGAAGGGTGTGAGAAGTTTCCTTGGTCATGCGGGCTTCTACCGTCGATTTATCAAAGATTTTTCTAAAATCGCTCGCCCGATGACTCACCTCTTGGAAAAAGATACTCCTTTTATCTTTTCCAAAGAGTGTATTGAAGCCTTCAACCTTCTTAAGGATAAGCTAACTAAGGCACCAGTCTTGGTTACCCCTAATTGGAAGCTACCTTTTGAGTTGATGTGCGATGCTAGCGACTTTGTTATTGGAGCGGTTTTGGGCCAAAGAGTGAATAAACACTTCCAACCAATCCATTATGCTAGCCAGACAATGACAGGGACTCAATTGCATTACACGACAACCGAAAAAGAGCTTTTAGCTGTTGTCTATGCTTTTGAAAAATTTCGCCCCTATATTGTCCTTTCCACTACCATCGTGTACACGGACCATTCCGCGTTGAAGTACTTGTTAACTAAACAAGATTCTAAACCAAGAATTCTTCGCTGGGTTTTGCTACTTCAAGAATTTAAAATTGAAATTCGTGATAAGAAGGGAGCTGAAAACCTAGCCGCGATCATCTCAGTAGACTTGAGGATCTTTATCAAGGGGGTCATCCGAACAAAGAGATCAATGACTCTTTTCCCCTTGAGACCTTAATGTCTATCAACTCGAATTTTGATGAAACCCCGTGGTTTGCGGACTACTTGGCGGGTGGAATTCTCATTGACGGGTTAACATCCCAACAAAAGAAAAAGTTCTTTAAAGATATTAAGACTTACTTTTGAGATGACCCGTATCTCTTCAAACAATGCGCTGATTTGATTATTCGCCGATGTGTTGATGGACCGGCAGCTTTAGACATTCTCGAAGCTTGCCACAAAGGACCCACCGGTGGTCACTTTGGTCCCAACTTCACTGCAAAGAAAGTGTTTGACTCGGGATTTTATTGGCCCTCCATTTATCGTGACGCTCACGAAATGGTGAAAAATTGTGATGCTTGCCAACGACAAGGCAAGATCACACATAAAGATGAGATGCCTCAAAATTTCATACACGAATGTGAAATCTTTGATGTATGGGGTATCGACTTTATGGGGCCATTCCCTTCATCTAAAGGAAACAAATACATCCTTGTTGTCGTTGACTACGTTTCTAAATGGGTTGAAGCGAAAGCTTTACCCACTAACGATGCAAGGGTTCTTTGTAACTTTTTGAAGCAGCTATTCGCTAGATTCGGTGTGCCTCGTGCCATTATTAGTGATCGCGGGACTCATTTTTGCAATGATCAATTCGCAAGAGTCATGGCTAAGTATGGTGTCAATCATCGTCTTTCCACCGCATACCACCCACAAACTAATGGGCAGGCTGAAATATCTAACCGAGGGTTAAAGCGAATTCTTGAACGAACCGTGGGAGAGCATCGTGCCTCATGGGCCGATAAACTTGATGATGCTCTGTGGGCTTTCCGTACCGCATACAAGAATCCGATTTGTTGTACACCATATCGTCTCGTGTACGGGAAAGCATGCCACCTCCCCATTGAGTTGGAACACAAGGCCTACTGGGCCTTGAAGTGGGCTAACTTCGACATCAACAAAGTCGGTGACCTACGCAAAATCCAACTCAATGAGCTTAATGAACTCCGGAATGAGGCTTATGAAAATTCCTTGATCTATAAGGAAATGACTAAGCTCATTCATGATTCCAAGATTAAAAACCGAGAGTTCCAAGTTGGAGACAAAGTTTTACTCTTCAACTCTCGGTTGAAAATCTTTTCGGGCAAGCTGAAATCTCGTTGGTCTGGCCCATTCACCATTGCCCAAATTTTTCCATATGGTACTCTCGAGCTCGCTCAACCTAATGGACCTAATTTCAAGGTGAATGGCCAACGAGTGAAGTTGTACTTTGGAGAGGACATCTCTCATGAGATGATTCCATCCCTCTCCACCTTTCCTTTGAATTAGTTCGGGACCGAGTCAGGCTCGTGACTCGGTTAACAAAAACAAGCGCTCCTCGGGAGGCAACCCGAGTATCTATCCTTTTCTGTTTTACCTCCTAAGTGTAGGGGGACCTATATAGGTTGTTTGTGATTGTGTGGTGATGTGATTACAGGGATGGATGCACTTTTGGAACCTTTGAAGTACCGTGCTCCCGTGTTATCCGCAATCCGGTTCTATCTCTCAACTATCGTGATTCAATTTTCTTCATATTCACATTTGAAATTGATCACATTAGTTGTCTCCCCCTTAACTTGATTTAACCAACGTGCACAAAGTCATAAGTGTAGGGGAGACTTTTCCCACATGCTTAAACATTGAGAACAATGTTTATATTAAGTGTAGGGGAGACATCTATCGAAGTTTTAAGTGAACTTTTCCATTAAAATACCTTCATTTAACCGGAAAATCATCTTTTTCAGCATTTTTCAAAATTTAATTAACTTTGGCCATATAGTCGTAATTTTTAAATTTTTATCGTTGCTTTCATATGTATATATCCCATAATAAAGTCAAAAATATTAATAAAGTGGTGTAGCTAGTTTAGAAGTCTTTGACATATTAGGCCTGTTGCGATTATTTTGACTCAACCCGAATAGACTTATCCAAGTTTATTCTAGCAAGTATCCTTAACCATGTAGACCTTAATTGATTTATTAGGCTAAGCATCCACGAGTCTCATTACTTGATATTTTAAATTGTGGAGAACGAGAAATGATAGAGTCAATTATAAGTCGGTATTCTTGCACAAGCACACTTGGTGTGATTATAAGCCTATTCTCCCATCGCTTGCTAATAATTTATCTGCAATAAGTAAGGTCGTACGATTTTATTAAATAACTTAGCTTCTAGCCCAAGATCGTTTAAAAGTTGCTCGGTAATGATAAGAGTTCATAGCCAAGGCATAACTAATGAAGCGGGGCGCGAAGATTGGCGAGTCCGAAAAGGCCCTAACAAGGCATGAGGATTCAATTTTATTGCTAAAGATCCAAGGTGATGTGAAAAGCATTATTCCCAAAATCAATATGAAGGATCAAGACTCACGATGAAAAGCAATCAACTCCCATAAAGATCATGGAGAAGTCTATCGGAAAAGACCCTAAAAAGGTATGAGGATAAATAGATCCAAGTCTGAAAAGGAGGCGGATCGTTGTATCTCAAAATCCCAATTAACGATTGAAGCAATAATGATGAAGTCGTGGTCAACAAAGTTGGAGTATCCCTCAAAAGTCTCCAAGTGAAGAAACTCTATTAACGAAGAGAAGACCATTATCTCAAGAACGTCTCTCAAGATATGAAGTATGAAGTACATGCCAAATATCGGCCCGAGTAAGGTCTCAAATCGTGAAGCGAGTTATGCCAAGATATGAACTTTTTGAGGTCCCGAGAAGCAGTTTTAAGAGATTTTGTCCTTTAGCTAAATATTAATCAAATCGTCCTACTTTGCTTTCAGCCTAAATAAACTATCGAAATAAGTCCAAAAATGCATCTTCATGATCATTCTAAGACAAAAATAAAATATAAGAGATACACCTAGGAATAAGGGAGTTTAAGCATACAATTAAGCCATGTGTGTAAGTGTTTGTTTTGCTAACTTATAATAACAATGATCTCGTTTTTAAGCTTAGTTTGGGGAACGTGAAACTTGAGGGTGATAAATCTTCACAGCACCAAAGCCCTAATGTAAGTCTTATATCTCTTTGCAAGTTATTTCCATGTAGCTATTTTCAAGTGAAAATGGTTTTATATCCCTTTTGTTTCCTTTAAAGTTTTATTTCTTCATAGTAGTTTAAATTTTTGTTTTAGTAGTATATTAATAAGGCCAAGGTTGATTGATTATGAGAAAAGTGTAAATTTGCTTTATCACTAAGCATTGCATGAGGGCATGGCAATGGTTAAGTGTAGGGGATTTGATAGGTGTGAAAAAACCCATCCTTTTACCACTTATTTCTTGCTAAAACAAGACCAAAACGCGTATTTAATGTCATTTGTTTGGAATTATGCGTGGTTTATGTGTTTGTTGTGTTTTCAAAGCCAACCGGATAAATATTGAAGAAAACATGGGATTGCACGGGTTTTATCGAAGAAAAAGACGAAAAGACAAAGTCTATAGTCCAAGAGATGCAAAAGATTTGAAGTCAATGGGCCTATTTGAAGATTTATCGAAGAAAAGGACCAAAGATGGAAGATTTACATATGTCGAAGAACTCAAGTCTATTAAACGAAGAAATTAAAAGACGAGTTGAATTTATTCGTCGACAAATCCCGAATCAGAATCGAAAATATCAACTTTACTGAAAAGACGAGAAGACAAGAAGAAAGGGAGAAAGCCCACTCACCAACTAACTTCAAGGCCTATAAATAGGAGTCCCTTCACAACATTAGATGAGTTTTTATTTTCCAGTTTTTTCTTTCCTTTGTTTTCATAGGTAACCAACACCATTAAGGTGTTGGTGATTTTTCATCTGTGTTGATTCACAAATCTTGTAAGTTTTTAATCTTCCCTTTTGTTTACTTAACCTTAATCAATCAATATCATCTTTCCTTTAATCTTGTTCATCTTTCTCTTTTTGATTCAAAGTCTTAAGTTTCTATTTGGTTAATTTTAATCTTTAAAAGTAAGTGGGTTTTGTGTTTTTATTGATTTGATTTGATGTTTATCATTAGGAAATGATTAGTGGTTAAATTGGTTTAAGTTTTGGTTAAAAACTTGGTGGATTTTGGTTAAATTCGTGTTGTTATTGTTTTCCCTGTTCTTCGCTATTCAGTTACCCAGATTCCGAACAAAGCAATCCTTGTTAATTATTCCGGATCAGTCAAACATTCCGGATGAAGCATTTCAACATTTATTCCGGATGAAGCATTTTCTTGATTATTCCGAATAAAGGTTTTTCTCTTAAATATTCCGGATCAAGCCATATTCCGAACCAGCAATTTAGTTTAAATATTCCGAATCAGTGTGTTCATTCAGAATAATTAATATTCCGGGTGAGTCGTTTATTCCGAATCAGCATGTTTTTTTAATTATTCCGGATCAAAAAGTTTTCTTTCTTTATTCCGAATCAGTGTGTTCATCCGGAATAATCAATATTCCGGATGAGTAGTTATATTCCGAATCAAAGTTTTTCAAAATATTCCGGATCAGCAAGGTATTCCGGATGAGCTTTATATTTTCCGAATAAAGGACTTATTCCGAATGAGTTTGATATTCCGAGTAAACAAGTATTCCGCATGAGTTATTCCGAATGAAGGGTGTTGTTCAGTTATTCCGAACCAGCGGTTATTCCGAATAAAGCTTATGTTTTAATTATTCTTGACCAACATAATTATTCCGGATCAAGGCTTTTTCACATTTATTTCGGATGAGCAAGTCTTCCACATGAACCATTTATTCCGGACGAAGCCAATTATTCCAGATCAGTTTTTCTTTTGAGTATTCCGAATCAGTAGTTTTGCAAGTAAGGGTATTTTACTGTTTTATTGTTTTACTGTTTAAGTGTTTAAGTTTAATTCAAGCTTTATTTTTATTAGTTGTTTTTGGCTTATTTTCTCTACTGCATGCATTTAATCCTTTTTAGTAGAATAGAAAACCTAATCCCCTATTTGTTACCAAGAACGATAATTCCACTTTGAGCCGTGATCAATTCGAGAAGATACCGAGAACTTAATTGAACCTAGCAAAATATCTTGTATCACTTTTTCTTGGCATCCTTGCCTTGACATTTGTTTATGGTTTGTGATTCTTTTCCTTTATCCTCTCAAACCTTCATTGCTTGGATACTTGACTCACTATGGTGATGTAGAGTGAGTTAGTAGTAGCTTAAAGTATCAAGCATGATTTCCATGGTTTGCACCCATACGGTTAGTAGGCCCTTTATGGGAGAGAAAGTGAATCAATACCTTGCTAATATTTTGGTTTACACTAAGACTATTATTGAAAGTGATCTTAGTCTATACATGAATAATTGCTTTGTGTTTATTCATTACCAAAGCCGTTTAACGTTTCGCCGGAAAGGCACATCTTAAACCACTATATATGACACAAGCTCTTCGTATCCATGATTTGAAGATTGTCATTAATCCCTTGAGCATTGATCTTAGTCTTGATTCACTTCCCTTGACTTCTCTCCACTTTGCCTTTTCGCTACGAGTAGTCGTTTGTCCGTTTCGGTTCTTTTCGATCTCGATTCAACTCGTAATCCTTCATTAAGGCATATTGCTTAGTGTTATGATGATCCAAATGATATTCTAAAAGGTTTAAGATATATTTTTAAGTATTTTAGTAAATTTGGTTTTAAAATTTTTGGCGTGTTTCATTGATAAAAACCAGCCTCTGCAGGCGGTTCCTTATCTCTGGCGGCTCAAACCTGTGGTTCCTTATAGATAAGGTACCGCGGGCAGTAAAGTTTGTCAGAGCGCCATTTTTATTAAAATAACCTTTTTCAAACCAAACCCTCTCTCTCCCAAAAACACACAGCCGATGGATTTCACTTTTTCCACCATTGTTGAAGCTTCAAAAACCTTCAATCACTCAAATTAATTGATTCCAAGTTGTGGATTTCACTCATCCTTCATCAAACATCAATTAATTGTAAGTATTTTCTTTCAATTTCATCTATTTTGTTCTAGGGTTCATCCTTTCATAATTGGGGATTTTTAAAATTGAAATTGAACTAAAACCTTAATAGGAATATTGGTTGACATGGTTATTTTACTATGATTCCTTAGGTTCATATTTATTAAGATTTCACTAAAACCCACTTGTAGAACAAATCCGAATTTTGGCTAAATGATTTTGGTTAAAAGATGGAATTGAGATGAACCCATGAACAAATAGGTAGTTGCATTGTTAATGCTTACCTAAAAACCTTGTTTAAAAAAAACAATGTTCTAGTCCATTGTTGATCCAACATAGGTCATATGTTCTTGGTTAATAATAGAATAGACACATTGTGAACATGAGAATGTTATGGATTCAATCCTTTGTATGTCAAGAAATTGATATAACACATTCTCATATTTTTGAGTTTTGATTTTATTTTTCATATGAGTGATTGGAAAAATATTTTCTTATGTTTATTTAGGTATTAATCATGCCTTCTCAATACCAAAAGGATCATCAACTCACTAGACAATACATGCCAAACCTTTCCCAAACCTATGCTTCCACTCAACTTCGAAACTCCTTTCCATCCCTTTCTACTCGTTGTTTCCATGAGGGTAGAGTCGTTGACGAGGGAATAACGGGTTATGACTATATCTAATCTATGTTTGAGCTTTCGGGGTTTGATTGCTTGCTCAACATAGAAGAAGATATTTACCCCTTGTTTCTTCTAGAATTCTTTAGCACTTACTCCATGTTTGAATACAATGGAGAAATCTTCATTCGATTCTTGTTGAATGATCAAATGATTCAATACTCCCTCGAAAACTTTGGTGAAATTCTTGGTGTGCCATATGAAGGCACTTGTCGTTTTACGGATAAATGGAGACTTGATGCTCTCTTGGAATCCTACGATAAACCTCCAAATGACCACACCGAAATTGATCCAGAGTTTATCCTTGACATCATTTCGAAAGAGCGTGATGGAAACGTTGTGAGAAGCCTTCATTCAAATGTGCAAAATGTGAATCTCTATGAAGTGCTCTCTAGCGACCTTAAGGATTTTATGGTCCAATGGGCAAATATCCTTAGGGAGCATGTCTTTTGTCTTGGTGGAAACCGAGATCATATCCCGGCTTGTATGGTGCATATGTTGAGTTGCATCTTTACATCAACCAAGTACAATTTGTCATTCTATATCGCTCGACGAATAAATTATGACCTTTCAAAGCCCAAAACAAACCTTCCCTATGCTATGCTTCTTACTCGCCTTTTCAAAAGGGTTGCTCATGACTTTCCCCACCTCGATCTTTCTCGCTTTCACCCGGTTCATCGGGTTATGTTGCCTATTCAAGAGGTATATGCAAGAAAGCCAAGAAGTGATCGAGGTTCGCGAAAATCCGATCATCAAGAGACGGATGATGAGGACACCTATATGCCAATAAGTGATGGTGATGGCATAGGTTCTAGTTCTTACTTCAACTCTTCGAGTAATTACCACCCATCCTCAAACTCATTCGTGGATGGACTTGAAGACTTATCTCCCCCACCTCATTACTCCTCTAGTGAAGTACCTAAACATCTCAACATGGAGCATCTCTACCATGAAAATCTTAGGACTAGAGGTGAATTGCATGAACATCGGGTTGAGTCAAGGAAGGGATTCAAGTATTTGGGAAATATGATCAAGGGATTGGGCAAGAAGAGAAGGTGAAGACTTTGAAGTATTTCAAAGAATACATGTTGGTAAACATGTAATGTTGAACAATTTTTTTTATCTTGGATGTGTATTTACTAAATTCTACTTGTGTGGGTTATTTGTTTATTATCCTAAAGGTTATCTATGCCATTGTGATTATGATTTGCATAGCTTTGCACATCCTATGTGTTAGTTAGCTTCCTAGATTTTGGTCAGTAGTTAACTTTGGCTTGAAAATCCTTTGGTAAAAATCTGGGCTAACCAAAATTTAAGGAAATACCATTTTTGAACACCACTGGTCGCGGTTCCTTAAAGACCCGCGGTACCTTATTGATAAGGAACCGCCGCCCCTAGATAAGGAACCACCGGCTACTGTGTCCGACAGAATCTTTGCTTTACACTATTTTCCTTAATCTGTGTAAACCTTGCTTGATTCTTTGCAAAAACCTACACATTTCCTAAACTAGGTTAGATAAATTCATTGTTCACATAAAATGTTTTTAACCCATTACTAGTTTGGATCATCCCTTCACCCTTTTAAACCCACCTTGTTGGCCATGTTCTTCACACATCAAACCATTCTTCCTTAAACCTTAAACCCTTCATTTCAACCATGGTTTCTACAAGAAGCTCAAACTCATCCAAAACCTCCACCACAAAGAAAAATCTTAAGATTAAGATTAAAATGGCTAAACCTAACTCCTCACCCTTTCACACTCCCAAGAATGAGATTGTCCCAATTCTCATTTCTTCATCAAACTCACCACCTCTTGCTCCATGTAAGACTTCATCAACCCATGGAACCAACCATTCTTATGGTTCTACCTCCTCTTCATGGATGAATGAGCTTTCCTCACCCTTCACTCCAAGTAATCTCTTGGATGTGACTACCCAACCACAACCCATCCAAAGCATTCCCATTGTGAATGACTTTGATGATACCATGGTGACTTCACCATTTACCCCTCCTAACTCACCCTTTTCACCCTTGGAGAGCTTGCCTCCACACTCACCCACATCACCCTTGGAGAACATACCTCCTCCACCTCCACCTCCCTCAAACACTCCCATTTTGGGTGTTCCACTTCCCTTCTTTATGGGTGTTCCTTACTTCCTTGGGTTCCTAGAAGCTCATGGTTCTCATTGTCCATGTTGCCTCTACAATAACTATATCATTCAAAACCTTAGGATGGAGATGTTGGGACTTCATATGAGGTTGCAAGATTTCTTGCTCACCTTGTTTAACATGCCTCCTCCTAGGAGATGAATGGTGATTTTCTTTAAAAATAGTTTTCAAGAAAATTCAAGCCAAAGAAGATTACTAATCAAGACCTAGCTTTTTTAAGCTATCTTTAGTTTAGTTTTTTGTTTTTCTTTATTTCCTTTATGTATCTCTTTCATTAGTGTTTTATGAATGAATTATGGACTTAGCATTGTGTGCTTCTATCTCTATGTGGACATTAATCAACTTTAATTCCAAATTAAAATTGAACCTAAATCTATCACAACCTCTAAAACTTGACTAAAATTGGTTCAAAATGTTATCCAAAATTTTGTCACCCTTTGTCAAGACATTCTTGGTGAATGTGTTGCTCTTATGCAACCCTAGCAAAATTTAGTGCTGATAGAGGTAAAATTCCAAGATTTGCATTTTTTTGAAAAAATCTTAGTTTTTCTCAAAGCCCTGGAAATTCTAGGTTTCAAGTCCACTGCACGCGGTTCCTTAAAGAAGCGCGGTTCCTTAAGTGATAAGGAACCGCCGGTCCCTATAAGGTACCACGGACAGAAAGCCACTTTATGGCTCGTTTTTGGTCTTTCTTCATCACCCTATTCCCAGTCAAGATTCCATGTTTACTCTATTTGGCTAAACATTCCTTGACACTTTACATTTGATTTTCAAACCTTTGCCTTGTATACTTTCTTCTTATACCCCCACCTTGAGATTTCATTCTCACACCTCAACAATGCCTAACTCCCCCTTTCATAACCTTGACATTTCTTTGTCACAAACCTCCTCACCCAAAGCTTCCTCATCCAAGCTTTCCAAGAAACCAAAAATATCGGTGAAACCTATTTGGATCAAGAAAAATAAACCCTCTTCATCCAAACCACCCAAGAACCCCACCTTCTCTCTAATCAAGTATTGGAATGAGACCTACTCCATTAACCCCATCACCGAAGAAAAGGAGAATCTCCCCCCACCACCAAAACCCTTTGACACCCCTCAACTCAATGATCTTTCAACCTTCCCAAACCTCACAAGGCATTGTGAAAACATTACCTACCCACTCTCCTCACCACCACCAAACCTTAGGTGTGATGGCCTTCCCCCATCAACCGAATTTGTGTTGCATCATGGATCCTCATGTGCTTGTTGTAGATTTCAACAAATTGAACTTGCTCATGTGTATGAGAAGTTAAATTTTCTTGAATTCCTCCTCACTCGACCTCCTCTCAAAGTTTTCGTTCCCGTGGATAAAACTTCGAATGATGCATCGTCGTCTTATTTTTCCAACTAAAGGGCTACACTCCCTTGGAGTCAATAAAACTTTAGTTGTTTTAGAGTCATTTTTTTAGCAATCTTGGAAAATTTGTCACTATTAGACTAGCTTATGCTTTGTGGTTTATTTTCCATATCTTTTGCTTTAGATACTCATATTGTGTGTATGACTATCTACTTTGTTTGTCTTTTTCATATTTATGTAATATGAAATCTTTGTGTTGTGTTTGTTTTCTTTATTTGATATTTCTCTCTTCCTTTTTTTTGAGTTGATCGTGGTTAATATTTACAATTGTTTATGGGTGATTCCATCAATTCTAAATTTTAACCCCTTGATAAATTTATCATCTTCATTGGTTGGATGTCTCCTTTCTACCTCCATTCCACCAATTGAACCTTGATTTTGTCATTTACCTTTTTGGACATACTTAGCAAATACTTGCTTCTAATTTGAGATTTCTTCTCTTTCTCCCTCTCAAGTTACTTAGTAGGTAGTGATCATATATACATTGGTGTTTATTTCCTTTCTACTAACCTTTGTGTAGCATGTCACCTTAGCTCATACACTTGGTACCCCAAGCAAGGGGGAGCAACCACCAAGGGGGAGCTACTAGCAAAGTCCGGTTATCTTCAAAGACTTGTGCTTACCTTTTTTGCTACGACAAAGGGGGAGAAATGATAGTGATAAACTCGTTAATAATTCGATATTTTGTGTAAATGAGTTTATAGTTTGTCGTAAAAAAAAGGGGAGATTGTTAATGCAAGTGATGCCTAAAAACATTATTAGTGTTAACTAATCTTTCTTAGTTTTTGATCACAACAAACTATACAACACATTTAGTGTAAAACACAAAATGAATTATTTAACTAACATTATCATCAAGGTAATAATCATATCACTAACTTTTCTTAATCATACTTAGTGATCATAAAAGTGATTATCCTTAAAACTCACTTTTGTTAATATGACAAAAGATTTTTTAATAAACTTTCTTTTTAAGAAAATGTTTTATTAAAATGGAAAATGTAAATTTGAAAATGGCATATTCCATATGCCATAAGAATATCCTTTGAAGGTTTAAAAAACCTTAGATATTCCTACCCCACTAAAAGACAAAAAAGGGAGCGGACTCTACTGGGCGGTACCTTAAATAGCTAGGCGGTTCTTTATCGATAAGGTACCGCCGGCTAGATAAGGATCCGCGCCCATCTAACCGTTGGAATTTGTCTTCTATAAATAGTGGATCAAATCTCATTTTCCAACAAGCCTCTTGGACGTTTTTCTCAACCCCCTTTATATTTTCTATAGCATAATCATTAGTAAATGATCACTTAAAGTGTTAAGGATGTTTACATATGATTATCCTCTTGATCCCCTCCTTTACCTTGTCCAATGAGAAGATCACTCACTCACTAGTGTTGTGATAAAGATGAATCCATGAATTGGTCATGTTCATCATGTTAGCCTTTTTATTTTTGTTGATCCATTTGTATTTATGAAATACTTGGACTAGTTGTGTTCATCCAAGCTATTTGTAAATACTTGGATTTGTTGTGTACATCCATTGCATATGTGTTTGCTTGGATTTGTTTTGTGTAGATCCAAGCTACATGTGTGTACTTAGATATGTCTAGTTGAGTTGTAATAGATTTGTGTAGTAGTTCTCACTAAACTATAAAGTGATGTGGTTGTGTCTTGTGAGTTCTCACTAAACTTGAAAGTGATTAGTAGTTGTGTTGTGTGAAGTTCTCACTTAGCTTCAAAGTGAAGAGTCGTGAAGATTGGTTCTAGCTTTGGATTAGAACTCGACATCTAGCCTTGTGTCGTTAAATGGTGAAGTAGGCAACGTCGTGAAGATTGGTTCTACCTTGAGATTAGAACTCGACATCTAGCCTTGTGTCGTTAAATTGTGAAGTAGACAACGTTGTGTAGATTGGTCCTAGCTAATGATTAGGTCTCGACATTTAGCTTAGTGTCGGAAAATAATGTAAGCGACGATGTAAGGCTTTCTCCGCCAAGAAGGGAGCTTGTGGATATAGTAGAAATCTCGAGTAGGTGTACTCGAGGAGTGGAGTAGAAACAAGGATAAAGCCTCGTTGTCGAACCACTATCAATCTTGGTGTCTTGTCACTAGGTTTTCTCTTTCCTTACTCTTTACTTATTTCATTATCATTATACTTACCTATTACCATTGCTAACGCATTTGAATTGAACCTAATCATTATGCAACTTAGCTTTAAGTAAAAGATAGTTTTGATACACACTTAATTCAAAGTAATTTAAATTAGGTGACTAATAGAAGAGAAACTATTCAACCCCCCCTTCTAGTTTCTACAGTTTCTTTTCTACCTTTATTCCAACAATTGTGAATTGAGCTTGTCAAAATACTCTCCTTGTACATACTTAGAAAATACTTACTTCTAATTTGATATTTCTTTTCTTCCTCCTTCTCAAGTTACTTAGTAAGTAGTGACTAATGCATATACATTAGTGTTTCTTTTCTTTCTACTAACCTTTGTATGTAGCTTGTCACCATAGCTCTATCACTTGGTGCCCAAGCAAGGTGGAGTAAGCACCAAGGGGGAGCTACTGGCCAAGTCGACTCTTTTTTTCTTCAAAGACTTGTGCTAACCTTTTTGCTTCGACACAGGGGGGAGATGATAGTGATAAACTCGTTAATGATTCGAAAACTTTTTTCTTTACATAAATGAGTTTATAGTTTGTCATAATAAAAAATGAGGAGATTGTTAATGCAACCAATGCCTAAAAACATTATTTGTAATATCTAATTTTTCTTAGTTTTGATCACGGCAAAGTGTAAAAATATTTAACGTCAAAGATAACCGAAAGACGAATTACTTAACAAACACTATCATCAAGGTAATAATAATTTAAGTCTTACACAAACATATCTTATACATGTTTAGTGATCATAGAAAGTTATTAACCTCAAAACTCACATTTATACAAATGTGACATAATATTTTAATAAACTTTATTTTTAAGAAAATGTTTTATTAAAATAGAAAATGAAAATTAGAATTTGGCGTATTCAAATGGCCTAGGAATATACCCTTAAGGTATAAAGTGCCCCAGATGGAATTTCCCCACTATAGAACAAAAAAGAGCGGACTCTAGGGCCGCGGTTCCAAATAGGCATGGGGGGTTCCTTTGTGATGTGGAACCACGGGCTTATTTATCGACCCGCGCCCAGAGAGTCGTTATTCCTTGTCCCCTATAAATAGTGGATCATAATTTCATTTTCCAATGAACCTTTTTGGACAGTTTTCTCAGCTTCTTATCTTCTTTCTATGTGTCTAATCATTAGTAAATGATCACATAATTTGTTAAGTATGTTTACTTATGATTATTGTGACAACCACGGTTTTGAGGTTCGTCACTTAGTTTTATTTTTGTGCATATTTCGTGATAATGTGTATCTTTATGTGTTAAGTGGTGTGAACAGAGTGTGGTTGGGACATCGTTTTCGGGTATGGGGTACCTTGTGAGTGAAACGATGTGTGATGTTTTTCATGTTCATGAGCTCACAAGGCAGTGACTATGAATTATGATGGTGTTATTTAGTGGTTTACGTATAAGTATATGTGTTATAGAAAAATAATATTTTTACGATTTAGGATTTTGTATTTACGGGTCTCGGATGAGGTATTTGGTCTCGAGAATAATTTACGGGATGATTTTAAGTCATTTAGGACTTAAATATAAAGTTTATTTCATATTTCAAGAGTTTTTATAAAACTGTATATTTTTACGGTATACGCGTAAAACCGACTAGTGTTACGATTTTGAGGTTCGGGAGGTCTTAAAAGTTGTAATAAATTAGAAAATTTTAAGGAAACATTAGTAGTATAATATTTAGTAATAAATAATAAAAAAATAAAAATAATACTAAAGGGGCGGTTGGAGGTCGACGCAAAAAGAAAAGAAAAAGAGAAAAAGAAGGGGGATTATATATGGCAATTTTGTTTGGGCTAGGATTAGTATTTTAACTATATAAGGTGTTAACTTAGATAAAAAAACATAATCCCTGGAGATCAAAGAAGTCGAGTTTTTTGTTGGGTAATAGGGTTCTTTATATTTTTTTTATCTTCCATCATTCTTAAGGTAAAAATAATGTAGGCGCCGTTAGCTAGGACCAATCTACAAACGTGGGCGACGTTAGCTAGGACCAATCTACAAAACGTCGCCCACTTCACCATTTTACGACACAAGGCTTGATGTCGAGTACTAATCGAAACATAGAACCAATCTTCACAACGTTGCCTACTTCACCATTTTCCAACACTAGGCTGGATGTCGAGTTCTAATCTAAAGCTAGAACCAATCTTCACGACTCTTCACTTTGAAGCTAAGTGAGAACTTCACACAACACAACTACACATCACTTTATAGTTTAGTGAGAACTCACAAGACACAACTACATCACTTTATAGTTTAGTGAGAACTTACACAACTTATTACAGCTCAACTAAACATATCCAATTACACACATGTAACTTGGATCTACACAACACAAATCCAAGCACACACATATGCAATAGATGTACACAACACTAATCCAAGTATTCACAAATAGCTTGGATAAACACAACTAGTCCAAGTATTCACAAATACATTGGATCTACACAAGACACAAATAAACAAATGATGAACATGACTAGATCTTAATGAGAGGATAATCTTCATCAAGGCTTCATCTTTAATCACATCACAAGTGTGTGAGTGATCTTCTCTTTGGACAAGGTAAAGAAGGAGATCAAGAGGATAATCATAAGTAAACATACTTAACACATTAAGTGATCATTTACAAATGATTAGGATTAGAAAGGAGAAAGAAGGATGAAAGAAGTGTCCAAAAAGGGTTGTGGAAAATGCAGATTTGATCCACTATTTATAGGAGACAAAAACCAACAGCTAGCTGAGGGCGGTTCCTTATCTACCTAGGCGGTTCCTTATCAATAGAGAACCGCGTAGGCACTTAAGGAACCGCGGAGGTAGACTCCACTCCTTTTTGTCTTTTGGTGGATTTGAAATATCTGAGGATGCTTAAACCTTCAAAGGATATTCTTATGGCATTTGTAATATGCCATATTCAAATTTATATTTTCATTTTAATAAAACATTTTCTTAAAAATAAAGTTTATTAAAAATCTTTTGTCACATTTGACAAAAGTGAGTTTTAAGGCTAATCACTTTTATGATCACTAAGTATGATTAAGATATGTTAGTGTAATGATTATTACCTTGATGATAGTGTATGTTAGATAATTCGTTTTATGATTATGTTTGACAATAAATGCCTTTGTAATTTGTCGTGATCAAAACTAAGAAAGATTAGTTAGCACTAACAATGTTTTTAGGCATTGATTTGCATTAACAGTATTGATAAGAATAATTAGGGCTTGTAACTAATTATGAATTGGGTAATTAATTAGGTTAGTTCAATTAAATTCGTAATTAAAAACTGGGCATAATTTTAGGTCTATTGTTTTGATCATATCTAGAGTTCTAGGAACATTCATGATGCGATCCAAGTACCACTGGAAAGGTATTTGAGTTAGCTTTTGAATTCAAGAAACGATGACTACATTAGAGGTCAGGAAGTGGGTCAAAAACAGGTTACAACAATCAGAGGTCAAAACAGTTTTGAAATGAGTCGGGTTTAAATTATTGTTTAAAGATGGTTAGCGTACTTAGAAGTACAATTGGACTTTCAAACGAATATGAGAGTGAGATTATCTGTTATATAAGATCTCTGAAAAAGGGCTAATCAATTGGGGTAGTGGAAGACCCTCTGATCATAACAAACATTTTATATGTTCAAAACTAGTAAAATCCGAATAGACAGAAGTATATACATGTATATCGGGGCTTTAACAATAGCTTTGAGGTTGGGCCAAAAGAGGAGAGTTAGCTAACCTATGTAAGGGCATAGGGTTTTATTCACAAGTATGGGTATGGTTATGTGGGCGTTTGGCTCATAGTTTGGGTTCTAAAAATCGGGTCTGTTTTTGGTAAAATGTTAACGGGACGGGTTATGAACTTAACTAAGTTAAGGGCTTTATAGAGGGGTGAAATAGGATGCTTATGACATATAAATGGGGTTAAGTTGTAGGAGAAGGTTAGATATCCATCATAGATTGATGAGCCATTTTGGTATGTGGTTCATGTCTTGATTGTATATGTTTGTTGGTTTAGATTTTGCTAGAACACAGATATTTGGAGAAGCTTGATCAAGTGAGTTTCATAATCCTATATCTTTAATGATTTTGACTTCCAGATGGGATGGAAGAGACATTGTATGGTTTTGTAACTTATGCTAGGAATGTTTTATGATTGGTGATGGACTTGTGTATACTTATGTGGTTAACTGCTAACTGATTCATGATTGTTTTATGATTTGACTTGGTACCAAGATGATGTTAACAAGGCGGGGCCTTGGGATTGGTTCATAGGTGTATGGGCGCCTATGGGACCATGGTGTTTGGTAAGACTGGGAGCCTTGTAAATTGTGGTGAATGGTTAAATCTTGAATGTTAGTTGTTAATGTATGTGTGTAGCACATTGTCCATATGTTCTTTAATTAATGGTTTATATTTCACAGCCTATGACTTGATTTTGGCGTTGGAGTCTAAACCTATGACTCTCACCAACATTATGTTGACGTGTTTTAGTGTCTCTTTCAGGTGAGAATGTGGTTAAGCATGAGAATAGGAGTGGATAGCTTTGGAGGCTGAGGATTACATTTGGAGGAACCCCTTTCCTCTTAGTCTTTATTTAATGTTTGAATAAGTGATACTTTGTAGACACCTGTATGTTTGATGTGTGTTACTTGAATGTCTTTGGTAAGAGGTAGGCATGTTACCTACTTACCTAGATGCCTGCATTGTTTGAGATATTGTCATGGCATTGTGTCATATTTTTATGACATTTCTATTTCATATAGTTCTCTCTATAGACACGCTATTATTGTGATGATATCCATACGTCGCACCCTATATTTCGCCATGGCGGGGTGTGACAAAATGGTATCAAGAGCCAATGGTTATAGAGAATTAGGTTGCCTAGCCTAGTCTATAACTTAAGGATCCTTGCATATAGGCGTCATAGGAATATGTGTATGGTTTTGATTGTATTTTTTGTGTATTGTTGATTCATTTTCTGCGAGTTTTGACCAGTATGGGTTGAACTGTAGTTGTCCATACTTAGTCACATGTTAATTCATGTTTTGTTCTTGATATATGAATTACTTTCACAATAACTGCCAAGTTATTTTCGGGTATCTAATGTATGATTTTTTTTCTTTGGTGTTTAAGTCATGCCCCCTAAGAAACACATGGTGGTTAAAGACTGGCTAGGGAGTACTAGGCGTATACCCAGTAGGAGGGAAATTCCATATGCGTGGTATCCATGTGAGGCTACAAAACACATGTCTAAGGAGAAAGTGAACAACATATGGGTTTATAAAAAGGTGCTAACAATAACATCTAAGGAAGGGAATATGGAACAAATAATGAGGAGTGTCAAGACAAGTGATGTTGGAGTTTTGCAACCCTTTAGGAAAAGAGAGCAATAAATAGGGCAAGTGCACGACGATTTAGGAAAACCGTGTGTGAATGACCCTAGGTGAGTTCGTTCTCGAGGAGGCAAGTGCGTTGTGTTAAGAGTTGATTTATGATGTTTGTGATTATGATAATTGAAAAAGAAATGAGAAAGGAAAGAATTGACGGTTACGAAAACTAATTAAACTACGACGAAAAAGGCGTAAACGTAAAACCGTAAAAACGACGAAAATAAAAATTTTAACCTAAAAATTAATTATAAGCTAAAACAAGTCTAAAATAATATAAATAAGGAATAAAATCCAATAAAAATATTTTAAAACCTTTTATTAATTAAATATTCAATTTTAAATGCTAATTAAAGCCCTAAAATTAAATATAATTAATCAAAATGTCCAAAATATGATTTTATTGAACAAATAACTTACTTATATTATTTAAAGACTAAAAAGTATTTTTTTGTATTTTTAAATACAATTTTTCTATTTTTAAATTACTAAAAACTATTTTAAAATTAAAATAATTATAAAAAATAATTAAATAATGCTAAAAATAATCTACCAATTTTGAAAATCCTATTTTACTCTAATGAACAGTAGAAAAATGAAAAATCTTGAAAAATGTTAAATTTCTCACTAAATGACAAAACTAGATTAATTAAAACCCTAATTAACTTAAATTAATTATAAAAATTATTTAAAAAGGTGAACAGTAACTAATTTTTTAACCAAAAACCTTAAAATATTATTCTAAGTTCAGAAAAATTGATTAAACCTAAAAATATTACTTTTTGGCACTAAAAGACAAAAACAGAAATATTAAAGTTAATTAAAAATAGCTAAATAACCTAAAAATTACTAAATGAACAGTAAATAAAAATTTTATTAATCAGAAAAATCCTAAATTAAATAAGAAAAATAATGGCACTGGTTTCAAGGTCTAATTCCACTTTTTGGGCACTAAAGACAAAAAAGTAAGAAAACAGATAGTGACATGTGATGGACTTTTGTCCTTTTGCTCAGCAGTGGCAACAAAGACACTAGCAGTGGGAAAGGAGTTCCCACTGACAGTGTAAAATTTTGCTTTGATTTTCAATAAGCTTAGGAAAGCTTATCTTGATAGCTTTTTGGGACAATAAGGCACCCTTATACTCTTTGGAGTATAAGGAGTCTGATTAAGCACAAAAACAAGCAGTCTCTTAACAAGAATAAGCACCAATCAAGCTTACAAGTTTCTGATTAAGCCAAGAGTATTCTGATGAATAGTAAACACAATTTTCATGCACAAATCCGGATTTTAAAAGCCTTAAGCTTGCATACCAATCCACAATCTAGCATAAAACTGATTCACAACTCTAAAACAACCTATCTCCTAACAATATACCAATTTAGAAGGTCAAATCAACACAAAAATCATGAACAATATGCAGTTTTCTGATTTAGCTATGTTTAACCTTTTTGAGCATACAAATGAGTTTAAACCTTACTTAGACTGAAACCAAAGACCATATAACATCCAAATACAACCTAGGTAGTGTTTCTAGACAAGTTTTAACATGCAATTTTATCACAAATGCCTGCTAATCCCTTGACCCAAACACCCCTTTAAATCAGTAAACACAAATTTTTTCAAACCAAATCAATGCAAGACTTTACCAAACTGGAATTAAGCACTTAAATCATGCATACACACTCAAATGAACTTAAATCAGACAGCTTTATCAAACAAATAACACTTAAACCACAAAGATCATACAACTGCAATATTTCTGAAATTTAAAAAGGGAACAAGAAGATTACCTTAGAACCCTACATCCAGGGTTCTAGTGGTTGCATAACCACCTCCATATACATTCGGATGTATGCAGACAATGATCAACTCTCTTATCAAACCTGTTTAAGAAAATCAAAAGAGGAAAACACACAAATGCTATAAACTGTTTACTTTTCTTTCTTTCTTGAAATCTTTCCACAACTTACCAATGTTTAAAAACACTTGATACCACTTGATTAATCTAGATTAAACAGCTTTGAAACCAAATCTTAGCAAGAATCTCACTTTTCAGAAAAACTTGCAAAGATTTGACAATTTTCTAAAAACAAACAAACTTGAAGATAAATGAACTCATAAAAGAAAATAACTTGGAAACATTAATGCTGGAAAAGTAAATTTTTGGTTCTCAGTCATATGTAGGGTAAACAAAGTTTCATTCATAAAGAAAACGTTTTTACATAAAAACTGGAACAAAGGGCAATACACACATTGTATGCTCCTTTTATAGCTAGCTAAGAAGATACTAGAAGGATAAAAACCCTAGTTGCTATGATTCCCCAATATGCCCCTTGGTCAAATTGAAAAGTTGGTCTTCAAGGCCTCTTGTGATCGTCCTTGGTGTTGCCAGTTGGATTGGTGCATCTTGGACGTCCATTTGGTCCTTGGGGACCAAGGAGATGCATAAAAAATCGTTGGATGACTGAGGATTCTCTTTTTGCCATAAACGGGGTGACAGGGGAACATGGGGGCCCCATTTGGTGGTCACGGGTTGGGGTTTTGAACATGGGTTTGTGTTTGTGGGTGGGTAAATCATCATTCTAGAGTCAATTGGGTCAAACCCCTTTGATTTGAGGATTAGGGGATTAGGGTTTATCTATTTAAAAAGGTGATGAGCAGTGGTGATTAATCTAGTTTGGGGGTGTTTAGTTTTTAAATCTGTGTTTCCCACAAAACATGTTTAAATAAGAAAAAGGTTCAAAAAGGATTAGTGACAGGGTCTAAATGGGTTATGAACTGGTTTGTTGGACTGGGTGGGGGTGACGTGTCAAGATGTGGGTGGCTGGTGGGGTTTGATTGTTTGGCAGTTTATCCCCCCATGTTTCCTCATAACTTCACT
Source organism: Glebionis coronaria (assembly GCA_025667525.1). Lineage (NCBI taxonomy): Eukaryota > Viridiplantae > Streptophyta > Magnoliopsida > Asterales > Asteraceae > Glebionis > Glebionis coronaria. The sequence continues at coordinate 536,846,725 of CM046876.1, forward strand.
TTGTAATAAAATAGCAAATACTTGAATCCCTTTGTATTTAACTTTCAGCATTTGTCATTTTTGGCACAATGTTTTTGTAATCTTGAAACAAGGACCATTTATGCAATTTCTTCATTTTCCAAGGACTGAATTTGTCATATCTTCAAACTTCAAGGCTTTGACTTGTTGGTTGACTTCTTGGAGGACCATTTTTGACAATTTAGATTTGATGAGGGACTAAATTTGCCAATTCTTCAAAGTTAAGGGTCCTTTTTGTAATTTTGACAAACTTTAGGGACCAAACTTGTAATTATGAAGATACAAGGGTATAAAGTGTCAATTCTTCAAACTTGGAGGACCAATCTTCAATATTCTTCAAATCTTCAAGGGTTTTCTTTGGAAAATTCTTCACTAGGGCTTGGTTCATCGTGCGGTTTCGTTTCCCGTGTTCGTTTTTGCGTGATTCTTGTGATCTTTTGTCATTTTCTCAATATCCGTACCTAAATTACACAAGCAACAAACACAAGCATATATTTGGGTATTTTGATGATATTTAATGCATTTTAAGTCCAAAAAGAACGATGAGACCATGTATAAAAGCCGTCTCATCACTCCCCCATACTAAACCATTGCCGTGCCCTCACGCAATGCTAGAATAAAGTATCGTAGCATCTCCAAAATTCATTTTATTCACTTTATTGGAATGATAAACTAGCTACACTACTACTATTACTACTACTTGCGTTTTAGACATAATGTATGATTTTCATCGCAAAATGGGACGTTTAGGTTCATAGAATAAGAACACGTGAATGCTTCGTTAGAAATAATTTCATCGTCCTCGATTTTCACTCTAATTCCATGCTAAGCGTGCAACGAGATCATTGTCATTATAAGTTAGTAATGCTAACACTACTCATATGCCCTAATCACGTACTTATTCTCCCATTATTCCTAAGTTGTATCTCTTATATTTTATGATGTCTTGAATGTTTCACGAGGATACATTGTTTGACTTATGCGATAATAGAGATTTAGGTCTAAAAATAGAGTCCTAACGGTGTAACTAAGACCATCAAATCAATAACCCCTCCTAATAGACGACGATGTTAAAAAATTAAGTTGACAAGAAGAATCGATAAACACGGTTTTATAACGGTTTTGAACATGAGACTTATTACCAAGACTTTTATACGCCCCCTAACGGAAGGGCCTTATTATCTTTGGTTTACCTCCATCTTTTATTCAACTTCGCCATGAAGCTTTTATTATGACTTCGGTCTTGCCTTGCCTTTTATTATCCGCCTCATCGGTGGTTTTATTAGCCAAAGACGAATATCCTCACGCTAAAGCGAATTTTGGATCTTTAAAGCTTCGAAGATTAAGGCTTGATTCACTTTCAATTTTGCATAGATTTTTCGGCCTTGTGGGGCTTCAAATTGTTTGCTTGATTTAGGTGAGCACTTGAAATCTTATTATTGGGTGAAGCTTTCAATTATTCGGGTTGCCAATACTTCAAAACCGTGACGCTGACGATATCTTAATGTCTTCCCAATTTAATTACACGGAAGCTACTAGAAAAGACTAGAAACCCAACAATCCTAACTAAACCGCTAAGTCAATATTTATTAAGCAAAAAATATTTACATGCGAAGGGAGAATAAGCAAACAACGAGAACACATGAGTTTTTGAAAGAATACGAGTACTCTACGTTTAGCATAGTAACTTATAATTAACTCTATCATTTCTCGTCCTCATTTAAGAGACTTAACCTAATGTGTAGTTAAGGAATCAAAGCTAAGTGCTCAACACGCACGGTCGAGTCAAAAATTACTCTTATTCTCGCCATCGGAAAATCTACATTCGTGTCTTCAAACACTTATAAAACATGAGAAAATTTTTAAAATTTGGCCATTTTTAGCCTTATTTTGCAACAAAACGATAAACTTTGGAAAGCGTGAAGGTTTGGCAAGGCAAGTATCTATTCACCCCCCCATACTAAAGTTAAACATTGTCCTCAATGTTTCGAGTCTAGGGGTGAAAACACCCCCATACTAGAGACGTAGTCGAATGCCTAATCTAGCATGGAAAGGGTGTAACCATTAAATTTAAAGCCGTTTATGAAGTGTGCTAAAAACCTAAGGTTAGAACAATAAAGGATATATCATGGATATTGAGAAATGTCTCCAAAGCAAACGATCGAGTGCTCCCATAAAACGAACACGAGAGGCTCCAATCGTGAAGATCATGATCTAAAAGCCACATATCACAAACAACCATGGAACAAAGGTTGGAAGGGCACGAATCCCCACACGTAAGCTACATTAGACTAAGAAAGCGATAATATGTACATAGGATAAGCATGGGACTCCCCCACGAGGCACCTCGTTTTTGATTACCGAGTCATGAGCTCGACTCGATCCCCTCAATACTAATTATCATTGGGGAAAGTGACTTGGTCGAGGTAGTTCAAGGATGGAACTTCCCCGCCAAAGTAGTGCTTCAACCTATGTCCATTCACCTTGAAGTTAGGACCATCATCTTGAGCTAGCTCGATGGTCCCATACGGAAATACTTGAGTCACGGTGAATGGACCGGACCAACGGGATTTCAATTTACCGGAAAATATTTTCAATCTTGAATTAAAAAGTAAAACTTGATCCCCAATGTTAAAAACCCGGTTTTTAATTTTTGAATCATGCAACTTTTTAGTTTTCTCTTTATAAATCAATGAATTTTCATAAGCAATGTCTCTCAATTCATCCAATTCATTTAATTGTATTTTCCGGTGTTTTCCCGCGGTCTCCATGTCATCATTACAATGCTTTAGGGCCCAATAAGCCTTGTGTTCTAATTCGATAGGCAAATGACAATTCTTTCCATACACAAGCTTATAGGGAGTGCACCCAATGGGTGTCTTATGAGCGGTCCTAAAGGCCCATAAAGCATCGTCTAACTTATCCGACCAAGATTGTCGGTTTTCTCCCACGGATCTCTCCAAGATCCTCTTCAATGCTCGGTTTGAAACCTCGACTTGCCCACTCGTTTGTGGGTGATAAGCCGTAGAAAGACGATGTGTAACCCCATATTTCCTTAGAACCCTTTCAAATTGGTCATTACAAAAATGGGTTCCACGATCGCTTATGATCGCACGAGGGGTTCCAAACCTAGCAAACAAACTTTTCAAGAACTTGACTACCACACGAGCATCATTAGTGGGCAAGGCCTTCGCCTCCACCCACTTAGATAGGTAGTCAACCGCAACAAGGATATACTTATTACCACGAGATGATGGGAACGGCCCCATAAAGTCTATGCCCCAAACGTCAAAGATCTCACATACTTGAATGATATTTTGTGGCATTTCATCTTTTTGTGAGGCCTTTCCTTGTCGTTGGCATGAATCACAAGACTTCACAAGATTTTGTGCATCTCGGTAAATAGTAGGCCAAAAGAAGCCGGCATCAAACACCTTTTTAGCCGTGAGATTAGCACCGTGGTGACCACCCGTGGGTCCCTCATGGCAAGCTCTAAGGATGTTAGAAGCTTCGGTGCCAAATACACAACGGCGGATGATTTGATCCGCACACGTTCGAAACAAGTAAGGGTCGTTCCAAAAATAGAACTTGACATCACGAAAGAATTTTCGTTTTTCTTGAGTTGTCATACCCTTAATGATGAAGTTACCCGCATGGTAATTTGCAAAATCCGCAAACCATGGGGTGGAAGAATCAAGTTTGGAATTCACTACACCAAGTGTTTCAAGCGGAAATGTTTCGGTGATTTCCTTGGGCTCGTAAACACTTTGGTGAGGATCTTCCAAACGAGAGAGATGATCGGCCGCTAGATTCTCGGCTCCTTTTTTATCAACGATTTTGTGATCAAATTCTTGAAGGAGGAGAATCCAACGAAGTAATCTCGGCTTTGCATCTTGTTTAGCCATGAGATACTTGATAGCCGAATGGTCCGTATACACTATGCATTTCGTCAAGACGAGATAAGGTCGGAATTTCTCAAATGCATACACCACGGCAAGGAACTCCTTTTCCGTTGTAGTGTATTTAAGTTGAGCCTCGGTCATCGTCTTGCTAGCATAGTGTATAGGCAAGAAATGCTTATCATGACGTTGCCCCAAAACGGCCCCTATAGCGTAATCACTTGCATCACACATAAGTTCAAAGGGGAGGTTCCAATTTGGAGCAACAAGAATGGGAGCTTCGGTAAGTTTCCTCTTAAGGATCTCAAAGGCTCGTACACAATCTTCGTCAAAGACAAAACGTGCTTCTTTTTCAAGAAGATGTGTAATGGGTCGAGAAATCTTCGAGAAATCCTTGATGAATCGTCGATAAAAGCCCGCGTGGCCTAGGAAACTCCTAACTCCCTTGACGGTTTTGGGATGAGGTAATTTGGCGATGACGTCTACCTTAGCTTGATCTACCTCAATCCCCGCTTTCGAGACCTTGTGCCCTAAGACGATTCCACTCTTAACCATAAAATGACACTTTTCCCAACTGATCACAAGGTTGGTTTCCTCACAACGTTTTAACATTCTCTCAAGGTTCGACAAACACGAAGTAAAGGAATCACCAAACACGGAAAAGTCATCCATGAAGACTTCCATCGTCTTCTCGATCATATCATGAAAAATAGCCATCATGCATCGTTGAAAAGTTCCCGGTGCATTACAAAGTCCGAATGGCATTCTACGATAAGCAAACGTTCCATATGGACACGTAAACGTAGTTTTTTCTTGATCACGAGGATCGATGGGAATTTGGAAGTAACCGGAAAAACCATCTAAAAAGCAATAGAAATCGTTTCCCGCAAGACGCTCCAACATTTGGTCCATGAAGGGCAAGGGAAAATGGTCTTTTCGAGTGGCTTCATTTAACTTACGATAGTCAATGCACACTCTCCATCCGGTCACGAGTCTTGTGGGAATCAACTCGTTGGCATCGTTTGGCACAATGGTCATCCCTCCCTTTTTAGGGACACAATGAATAGGACTCACCCAAGGGCTATCGGATATAGGGTAAATCATTCCCGCGTCAAGGAGTTTAAGGACCTCCTTTTTGATGACGTCGTGAATTTTGGGGTTTACCCTCCTTTGACTTTGGATTGTTGGCATGAAATCTTCCTCCATTAATATTTTGTGTGTACAAAATTTGGGATCGATTCCCTTAATGTCGGATAACTTCCATGCAATCGCCCCTTTGTGATCCTTAAGAACATCGACAAGTGCGGTTTTTTCATCATTCGAAAGTTCCTTCGCAATAATAACCGGCAACTTGTCGTCCTCCTCCAAATAGACATACTCGAGGTGAGGAGGTAAATCTTTCAACTCGAGGATAGGTGGTTCCTCAAGTGAAGATTTGGGTTCGATACTCATAACCTCCTCGGGTGGAGGAAATGGGAAATCGTTGAGAAAATCCTTGATAATCGAGAAGTCCTCATAGTTGTCGAGGTCTTCGTCACAAGTACGTGGAACATCGAATTCTTCCAACGTAAAACCACCACCTTCGAAAGGAGTGAAGGTTGGTGTCGAATTATCAAGAATAGGATCTAACATAGTGGGATTGCCACTAGTTTCTTCATCACCAAACCCTAAAACTTCTTGTGAAAATTCCTCGCAAACCACGTCGATCATATCAACGAGGTTTATGGTAGCAACGGAATAAACATGAGAAAGTTGAGAATTTTGAGTTGCGTTTATAACAAGTTCCTCGTCGTTGAAACGTAAGGTGATCTTTCTAGCATGCACATCAATCAAAGCCATAGACGTATCTAAAAACGAACGACCTAAAATAAGAGGAACTTGAGGATCCGTGGGGATGTCAACAACAATAAAGTCTACGGGATAGTAGAACTTCCCCACTTTCACAAAAACGTCTTCCGCCAAACCACATGCAAGAATCGTGGAATGGTCGGCCAACTCAATAGACATTCGTGAAGGAGTAAGATTAGGAAGATTGAGCGACTTGTAGATTGCAAGTGGCATCAAGTTAATGCTAGCACCAAGATCGGCCAAGGCATAGCATTCTTCCATATCTTGAATTGCACAAGGGATCAAAAATTTACCGGGATCACCGACTTTTTGAGGTATGCGATTAAGATAAACCGACGAACAACTAGACTTTTGGTGTAATTTTTCTTTGTTGTTCAACATACTCTTAAAGTTAGCGGCAAATCGAGGCATCATGACCAAGGCATCGGCGAAACTCACATTAAAGTGCAAATCACGAAACATTTTCAAAAAGAGCTCAAATTGATAGTTGTCGCGCTCTTGTCGTTTCTCCTTCCTAAGTCTCGATGGGTAAGGCAAGGGTGGTGTGGGTTGGGGCATAGGCATAGCCTTTGGAATCTCGGGTTCCAAAATGGGTGATGGGTCAACCGTAGGTGTGGCATGAGCGGTACTTTGTGGGATTGAAATATGCTCCTCTTCGACCACCACCTCGGGTTCTTCCTCAATTTCCTCCACCGTTGGAGTAATTGGTTGAGGAGTCGGTTCTTTAAGTGCCTTACCACTACGTGTGGTAATCACTTTCATCTCTCCCTTCGGGTTTGAAACGGTGTTACTAGGCAAACCACCCGAAGTAGAGGCTTTGTTCACCATTACGCATTCTAAAATTGCATTAAGCTTAGCATCAAAATTATTAAACTTCACATCTTGGCTAGCGGCTTTTTGGTCAATTCTTTGTTCAAGCCTAGCATGACTTTGCTCTATCTTGTTGTTTTGACCTCGAATTTGGTTAGCAAAATCATTTTTCAATTCATTTCTCATGGCTAGATTTTCCTTAATGAAATTAGCTAACTCCTTTGCATTCTTAGCCGTTTCCTTAGCTTGATTAGCCATTTGCTCTTGAATGTTTTCCATAATCTTATCATTTGAAGTAGTGTAATTCAAAAATTCCAATGGAAGTTCTTTGTTATTTTGAAGAGCTTGACTTGCATTTTGAAAATTACGGTTTTGATTTTGATTTTGCAATTGGCTATTACTACTACTCCCTTGATTCCCATAGTTGTTATTACCCTTATAATTGTTCTTTTGATTGCTTTGGTAACCAACTTGATTGTTTCGATAATTGTTAGCATTTTGATTTGGTGAAAAACCTGGTGGAGTCAATTGATTAGTGCGAGGAACTTGACCGTTTTGGTTATAAGTTCCCGCGGCCGCGAAGGCACTCGAAGTGTTACCAACGTTGGTAATGCACTCGGAATAATCGTGAGCTCCACCACAATACATACAAGAAACCTCAACCGCTTTAATCGTAGCGGGAGCGGGTTGTTCACCAACTTTAAACTCAATCAACAATCCTTTAAGCTTATCAAAAATCTTGTTCTCTAAATTAGCCTCGATTTGGCAAGCATCAACGTTGTGTGACAAACTAGGTGAAGATGAAGACGAAGCCTTACGAACACTCGACGTGCTACGAGGACTATACACCTTAGACCTATTCTCAATAATTACCAATGCTTCCTCGACCGTCTTACACAAGAAATTACCACCCGCGGCGGCATTAAGATAATCACGCTCATGATCGTTCAAGCCATTGTAAAACGTGTCTATTTGATGCAAGTCGGAAAAACCATGATGAGGACATTCGTGCAACATTTCCTTAAACCTATTCCAAGCCGTTGAAAAACTCTCATTAAACTCTTGCGAAAACTTTGAAATCTCGTTTTTCAAGTGCGTAGTCTTAGAGGGCGGAAAAAATTGGTTCACGAATTTTGAAACGAGATCCTTCCACGTCAATATAGAATTGGGTGGCTCTTTCTCTAACCAAATTTTTGCGGGCCCCGCTAAGGAATACGGAAAAAGCATCATCTTAATCGAGTCGTTTGAAACGTCCTTAAACTTGCATGTGGCGGTGAGACGATTAAATTGGCGAATGTGGTTATGCGGGTTGTCCTTTTCGTCCCCTCGAAACTTGTTGTTTTGAATCATGGACAACAAACCCGTCTTAACCTCAAAATTCTCCGCAAGGATAGCGGGAATCACAATCGCTTCTCCATAACCCTCGGTGGGTGCTTGAAGCAACTCCATCATAGTTCGATTAGCCATGGGTGCTTCTTTCACTACAATGGGTTCGTCAATAGGAGAGTCCTCACTAGTAGGAGTGAGTGATTTGTTTCTTCGTTTACGAGCACGTCTTGCTTTAGAGCGAGTTTGCATAAACGTCACGTACAACGAGAAGGCGAGCAAAGAAGATTCTTTTTGGTGTTTTTACTTTTTCAATTTTTTTGTGGTTTTTGATTGTTTTTAACTTTTTTTGGATTTTTGGAATGTATTTAGTAGACCAAAATCTACAAATCTCCTCACTAATCAAATCTCTTGATTAACGAAGCCTCAAGGAATGAAAACGAACACGTGAAGTGAACACCTTCGATGACTTTAGAACGATGGTGGAACACCAAATCGTTCAAGAGGGTTTAATCAAATGAAACCAAGAAAATATATATGATACTTAGTAATACTTTGGGCGGCAAAACCCTCGATTCACTCTCAAAATCAAATACGCACAAGCAAGCGGAGGAAACGAGGCGGCGCGAAGCACTTAAGAGCCTTTTTCCTTTAGGTCGTGAAATACAACCGCCTTATACCCACCTTATAGTTTGTATTATCAAAATCAAGCTTCACGAAAGTATTTATCTATTTTTGCCTTTTTTCTTTGGTTTGAGATTCGAATACAATGATTGGGTAATGACCTCCCAAGTCAAGGTTGTGATTTCTCACGTATTTGGAGTACTTGTAAATTTATTGTTCTACGTATACAATATAGTAATAATATTCACAAAAATCGGAAAACGATAATACGTATTAATAGAGTGCTATTAATACAAATACTATTATGGCTAATATAGAAAACAACAATGGTTCAACCAAAACACAACACGCCTCCCCGGCAGCGGCGCCAAAATGATGTTGGAGTTTTGCAACCCTTTAGGAAAAGAGAGCAATAAATAGGGCAAGTGCACGACGATTTAGGAAAACCGTGTGTGAATGACCCTAGGTGAGTTCGTTCTCGAGGAGGCAAGTGCGTTGTGTTAAGAGTTGATTTATGATGTTTGTGATTATGATAATTGAAAAAGAAATGAGAAAGGAAAGAATTGACGGTTACGAAAACTAATTAAACTACGACGAAAAAGGCGTAAACGTAAAACCGTAAAAACGACGAAAATAAAAATTTTAACCTAAAAATTAATTATAAGCTAAAACAAGTCTAAAATAATATAAATAAGGAATAAAATCCAATAAAAATATTTTAAAACCTTTTATTAATTAAATATTCAATTTTAAATGCTAATTAAAGCCCTAAAATTAAATATAATTAATCAAAATGTCCAAAATATGATTTTATTGAACAAATAACTTACTTATATTATTTAAAGACTAAAAAGTATTTTTTTGTATTTTTAAATACAATTTTTCTATTTTTAAATTACTAAAAACTATTTTAAAATTAAAATAATTATAAAAAATAATTAAATAATGCTAAAAATAATCTACCAATTTTGAAAATCCTATTTTACTCTAATGAACAGTAGAAAAATGAAAAATCTTGAAAAATGTTAAATTTCTCACTAAATGACAAAACTAGATTAATTAAAACCCTAATTAACTTAAATTAATTATAAAAATTATTTAAAAAGGTGAACAGTAACTAATTTTTTAACCAAAAACCTTAAAATATTATTCTAAGTTCAGAAAAATTGATTAAACCTAAAAATATTACTTTTTGGCACTAAAAGACAAAAACAGAAATATTAAAGTTAATTAAAAATAGCTAAATAACCTAAAAATTACTAAATGAACAATAAATAAAAATTTTATTAATCAGAAAAATCCTAAATTAAATAAGAAAAATAATGGCACTGGTTTCAAGGTCTAATTCTACTTTTTGGGCACTAAAGACAAAAAAGTAAGAAAACAGATAGTGACATGTGATGGACTTTTGTCCTTTTGCTCAGCAGTGGCAACAAAGACACTAGCAGTGGGAAAGGAGTTCCCACTGACAGTGTAAATTTTTGCTTTGATTTTCAATAAGCTTAGGAAAGCTTATCTTGATAGCTTTTTGGGACAATAAGGCACCCTTATACTCTTTGGAGTATAAGGAGTCTGATTAAGCACAAAAACAAGCAGTCTCTTAACAAGAATAAGCACCAATCAAGCTTACAAGTTTCTGATTAAGCCAAGAGTATTCTGATGAACAGTAAACACAATTTTCATGCACAAATCCGGATTTTAAAAGCCTTAAGCTTGCATACCAATCCACAATCTAGCATAAAACTGATTCACAACTCTAAAACAACCTATCTCCTAACAATATACCAATTTAGAAGGTCAAATCAACACAAAAATCATGAACAATATGCAGTTTTCTGATTTAGCTATGTTTAACCTTTTTGAGCATACAAATGAGTTTAAACCTTACTTAGACTGAAACCAAAGACCATATAACATCCAAATACAACCTAGGTAGTGTTTCTAGACAAGTTTTAACATGCAATTTTATCACAAATGCCTGCTAATCCCTTGACCCAAACACCCCTTTAAATCAGTAAACACAAATTTTTTCAAACCAAATCAATGCAAGACTTTACCAAACTGGAATTAAGCACTTAAATCATGCATACACACTCAAATGAACTTAAATCAGACAGCTTTATCAAACAAATAACACTTAAACCACAAAGATCATACAACTGCAATATTTCTGAAATTTAAAAAGGGAACAAGAAGATTACCTTAGAACCCTACATCCAGGGTTCTAGTGGTTACATAACCACCTCCATATACATTCGGATGTATGCAGACAATGATCAACTCTCTTATCAAACCTGTTTAAGAAAATCAAAAGAGGAAAACACACAAATGCTATAAACTGTTTACTTTTCTTTCTTTCTTGAAATCTTTCCACAACTTACCAATGTTTAAAAACACTTGATACCACTTGATTAATCCAGATTAAACAGCTTTGAAACCAAATCTTAGCAAGAATCTCACTTTTCAGAAAAACTTGCAAAGATTTGACAATTTTCTAAAAACAAACAAACTTGAAGATAAATGAACTCATAAAAGAAAATAACTTGGAAACATTAATGCTGGAAAAGTAAATTTTTGGTTCTCAGTCATATGTAGGGTAAACAAAGTTTCATTCATAAAGAAAACGTTTTTACATAAAAACTGGAACAAAGGGCAATACACACATTGTATGCTCCTTTTATAGCTAGCTAAGAAGATACTAGAAGGATAAAAACCCTAGTTGCTATGATTCCCCAATATGCCCCTTGGTCAAATTGAAAAGTTGGTCTTCAAGGCCTCTTGTGATCGTCCTTGGTGTTGCCAGTTGGATTGGTGCATCTTGGACGTCCATTTGGTCCTTGGGGACCAAGGAGATGCATAAAAAATCGTTGGATGACTGAGGATTCTCTTTTTGCCATAAACGGGGTGACAGGGGAACATGGGGGCCCCATTTGGTGGTCACGGGTTGGGGTTTTGAACATGGGTTTGTGTTTGTGGGTGGGTAAATCATCATTCTGGAGTCAATTGGGTCAAACCCCTTTGATTTGAGGATTAGGGGATTAGGGTTTATCTATTTAAAAAGGTGATGAGCAGTGGTGATTAATCTAGTTTGGGGGTGTTTAGTTTTTAAATCTGTGTTTCCCACAAAACATGTTTAAATAAGAAAAAGGTTCAAAAAGGATTAGTGACAGGGTCTAAATGGGTTATGAACTGGTTTGTTGGACTGGGTGGGGGTGACGTGTCAAGATGTGGGTGGCTGGTGGGGTTTGATTGTTTGGCAGTTTATCCCCCCATGTTTCCTCATAACTTCACTTTGTAATAAAATAGCAAATACTTGAATCCCTTTGTATTTAACTTTCAGCATTTGTCATTTTTGGCATAATGTTTTTGTAATCTTGAAACAAGGACCATTTATGTAATTTCTTCATTTTCCAAGGACTGAATTTGTCATATCTTCAAACTTCAAGGCTTTGACTTGTTGGTTGACTTCTTGGAGAACCATTTTTGACAATTTAGATTTGATGAGGGACTAAATTTGCCAATTCTTCAAAGTTAAGGGTCCTTTTTGTAATTTTGACAAACTTTAGGGACCAAACTTGTAATTATGAAGATACAAGGGTATAAAGTGTCAATTCTTCAAACTTGGAGGACCAATCTTCAATATTCTTCAAATCTTCAAGGGTTTTCTTTGGAAAATTCTTCACTAGGGCTTGGTTCATCGTGCGGTTTCGTTTCCCGTGTTCGTTTTTGCGTGATTCTTGTGATCTTTTGTCATTTTCTCAATATCCGTACCTAAATTACACAAGCAACAAACACAAGCATATATTTGGGTATTTTGATGATATTTAATGCATTTTAAGTCCAAAAAGAACGATGAGACCATGTATAAAAGCCGTCTCATCAACAAGACCGGTCTATTTGGGAAATAATGATAACGGAGGAGATGAATCAGGCACAGAATCCACCGCACCCAACCGTTATTTGTTTAAAGTAGTTTAATCTGTTTCCACTCTTATGGGCGGCATGCCTTAAAATTGTTTATGTTTTCGTTTTGGATTATGTCTATGCTAGTTTAGCTAGACTATGGATTTGGATGTTTCAAGTATTTGACTATGTTATTTTAATAAATGAAGTTTTTGACCTTATTTCGTGTGGTTGTGTGTTTTGTGAGTTGGTGGAATTATGTGTTATGGGTTGTATTGATTCTTATAAGTGTCATCATATGAGGGAGTACATTGGGGGAAGGGTAATTGTATAAGTATGGTGGCCAACATAGTTATACAAGTACCACAATTTCAATGGATTCCTAAGTATGATTACATGAAAGAGGGTTGATACATGCCTGTATAGTATATGTTGGTAGTACGTATGATTATGATAGGCGTGTGTATGATATACTACATGGAGCATTTTAGCATTTATTAACGAATGTCATATCTTATTATAGCATGGTGAACAGGCAAAATGGTATCGGAGGAAGTGGTGGTGGCGAAAATCCTGACTTGGCTGCTTTGATTGCTGCTCAAATGGCCAATATAATACCAACCATTGTTCAGTTGGTGACTAATAACCTGAACAACAACAACAACAACAATGGTCAAGGAGGAGGTGGAAACAATGGATGTAGCTACAAGGCATTCACGTCTTGTGGTGCAAAAGAGTATGATGGGAAAGGTGGCGCGGTAGTACTTACCCAATGGATTGAGAAGATGGAGAATGTGATTCAGATGAGTGGCTGTTTACCCAATCAGAGGGTCATGTATGTAACCAGATCATTAGTGGGGAAGGCTTTAACTTGGTGGAATACTCAAGTTCAAGCAAGAGGGAGAGTTGCTACAAATGCTATGGCCTGGGACGACTTTAAGGCTCTTATGACTACGGAGTTTTGTCCAAGCAATGAAATGGAGAAGCTGGAGAATGAGTTCTGGGGACATACTATGGTTGGACTTGCTCATGTAGAGTACACGGATCGTTTCCATGAGTTGGCAAAATTGGTTCCCCATATGGTTACTCCTGAGGCAAACAAAATCAAGTGGTACATTGCTAGTTTGCCTACTCAAATCAGAGGAATGATCAAGGCTACTCAGCCTAACACGATACAACAAGCTATACTGATCGCATGAATACTTACTGAGAAGGCTGTATCTAGTGGAACTTTGGGAAAGGCGGGGGATAAAAGAAAGGATTTTGAAGTTGCGAGTTCGCCTGACACCAACAGAAAAATGGTAAGAAGGCAAAAGATGGAAGAAGTTTTGCCATGAGAGTAACTCAAAATTTTGGAAATCCTAACAACATCAATGCAGCTTGCGGAACCTGCTCTAGGTTCCATCCAAGAGGCACACCATGCCCTGTATGCTTCAATTGCCAGAAACCATGGCACTTTGCTAAGGATTATGGAGCACCTAACAGGAACACAACACCAATCCAGTCTGTGAGGTTGAATGTCACCGGGGGAAATTGCTTTGAGTGTGGACAGCCCGGGCACTACAAGAGAGATTGTCCAAGGTTGGTCGGGGAAACTAATCAAGGAAGGGGTCAGGTAGCATTAGAGGGGAGCCGAGGGAATTAAGGCGGTGGTCTTCAGAACAATACCAACCGCAATAATGGAAACAATGGGAATCAAAACTAGAATCAGAATGACGGGAACAAATGAAATAGGAATGGAGGCAGGGTTTACCTTGCAAATGCAGTGGAGGCCGTCCAAGACCCGAATGTGGTGACGGGTACATTTTCTATTAACAACCACTTTGTACGATTGTGACACCCTAGGCAAATCCCACATTGGCTGTGGCCAAGAGAGATCCATGGTTCATAAGATAACAGTCGTCTTCTCATGACACAACGCGTTTTATGGTCCACTGCAAGTGGGGTTCTTAGGAACTGTGCAGTGAAGCATGCTCATGTGGGAGTAGTACTGGCTTGGGTGACCAGCCGGGAAGTACTTATAAGAGGGCCACAAAAGCAAAGTCGTGAGTTTGCGGGCAAAGCGGACAATATTGTAGTCTGAGTAGGCGGGATGTTACAACTATCCTTTTTTACTCTGGAGCCGATTTTAGCTTTGTATCTTCTCAATTTGTGTATATGTTAAACATGAGTCCTTGTGTAGAACAGGAAGAAGTAGATGAAATTTTTCGAAACTATAACTTAGAGTTAGGGGATTATAAGTTCACTATAGATTTAATCCCTTTAGGTTATGGGAGTTTTGATGTGATCATTAGGATATATTGGCTATCGCAACATCGGGCTGAGATAGTATGTCATGAGAAAGTTGTTAAAATTCCCATAGGTAATGGTAAGGTATTATATGTTCATGGGGAAAAAAAGATAAGATGACTAAATCCCTCATGAGTGCCAAGGATGATGAGCCACATATCAGTAAGATTCCCGTAGTAAAGGAGTTCGTGGATGTATTTCCAGACGACTTAGTGGGATTACCACCGGTGAGACAAGTAGAGTTTAAGATTGATTTAGTACCCGGGGTAACACCCGTAGCGAAGTCACCAATCATCTAGCACCGCCAGAGATGCAGGAATTAGCTGAGCAACTCAAGGAACTACAGGACAAAGGTTTCATTCGGCCTAGTTCTTCTCCATGGGGAGCACCGGTGTTATTTGTTAAGAAGAATGATGGATCATTTCGAATTTCTATCGATTAACGGGTTGAATAATCTGACCATTAAGAATCGTTTTCCACTCCCACGGATTGATGATTTATTTGATCAACTACAAGGAGCAAAATACTTCTCAAAGACAGACCTTAGGTCTGGTTATCATCAACTAAGGGTATGTGAGAAGGATATACCAAAGACTGCATTTAGAACAAGGTATGGACATTTTGAATTCACCGTCATGCCATTTGGTTTAACCAACGCGCCAACAGTGTTTATGGATCTAACGAACCTTGTGTGCAAACCATACCTGGACAAGTTTGTCATAGTATTCATTGATGACATACTTATCTGTTCTAAGACAGAGAAGGCACACGGTGAGCAGTTGAGGTTAGTGTTGGAGCTACTTAGGAAGGAGAAGCTTTATGGGAATTTTTCCAAGTGTGAATTTTGGCTACAAGAGGTGCATTTTATGGGTCACGTGATTAACCAGGACGTCATACACGTAGACCCGGGGAAGATTGAAGTTGGGAAAGATTGGAAGGCACCTACTAAACCGTCTGAAATAAGGTCGTTTTTAGGCTTGGCCGGATATTACAGGAGGTTTATAGAGAACTTTTTCAGAATATCGAAGCATTTGACATTGCTGACACAAAAGAACCAGAAGTATGAGTGGGGTAAGGATCAAAAGGATGCCTTTCAAACACTAAAGGACATGTTGTGTAATGCACCAACCTTGTCTTTGCCTGAAGGAGTGGAGGATTTGTAGTGTACTGTGATGCATCTAATCAGGGGTTGGGGTGTGTTCTTATGCAGAGAGATAAAATTATTGATTATGCATCACGACAGTTGAAGAATCATGAGAAGAACTACACCACACACGATTTGGAACTAGGGGCTGTAGTCTTTGCTCTCAAGATTTGGAGACATTATTTGTATGACGAAAAGTGTAATCTACATAGATCGTAAAAGTTTGCAGTACATTTTTTATCAGAAGAACCTAAAAATGAGAAAACGAAGGTGGTTGAAGTTATTTAGTGATTATGATTGTGAGATCAATATCATCCAAGAAAGGCCAACGTGGTGGCGGATGCTTTGAGCAAGAAGGAGAGACTGAAACCAAAGAGAGTAAGAGCCATGTGTATGACTATTCAGTCAAGTCTTAGAGATAGGATACGAACAACACAGGAAGAAGCAATTAAAGAGGAAATAGTGGAGGAGGAAAATTTACACAATATGGACAAGTACATGGAGAAAAGGGGATACGATTGTTTGTATTATTTAGACAGAATATGGGTTCCATTGTTTGGTGATACAAGGAAAGTCATATTGGATGAAGCCCATGCGACGAGGTATTCAATACATGTTAGGACCTCTGGAATAGATATTTGTAATAGATAAGCTAGGAGGTATGTAGTTCCTCCTGGTCCTAGTAGTAGTAGGAGCAATACGTACTCCTGGTCTAGTTGAAAGTCAAACATTATTATTCTTAGTAGTTTGTTAGGATATGCATGAGATATGTTAAGAAAGGATATGCATATCAGAAGTTACACGTTTTGGTTTAATGTAGTATTAGAGTTTCCTTGTAGTATAAAAGGAACCATTGGCAGAAGGGTTAGACACACCTTCATCAAAATTATTCATTTCATATTAATAGTAGAGTTATTATGTTTCTTCTTGTTCATAGTATTTGTATTATGTACTTATACTGTATGTTTCATCAAGAGTCACTCTGTGAATAGACTTGTGATTACAGAAGTCGTTCACCATCCTTAACAGGCTGCAAGATCCATATCTAGTGGACCCAACAAGTGGTATCAGAGCCTGGGAGAGTCTCTGCTCAAGAAGAATCAATTTTTCTTTTAACTAACATCATTGTTTGACCATGTCTGCTTCTAGTTCTACTGAAACAGGAGAAGCTAGCACCTCTAAAACAAAGCAACCACAGCAAATCGTTGCTACTGTTTCCAATACTAATGGAAAATTCCCACTCTTGAAGAAGGATGAGTATGATAGCTGGGCCATGAAGATGGAATGTTGGATCACTAATACTGATCTAGACCTTTGGAAGATTTTCCAGAATGGCAACAACAAGAAAACTACTGGTAGAGACAAGAATGGTAATATCACCATTCTCAATCCTAAAACTCATGAAGAAATCACCGTTGTTCAGAAGGAAATCAAAGCAAAAACTATTTTGCTTCAGTCCCTTCTTGATGATCATATGGATGATTTTTATCACTTGGATGATGCTAGGGAGATTTGGAATGGAATAAAGGCAAGATTTGGAGGGAATGAGGAATCCAAGAAAATGCGCAAATCAATGCTGAGAGATGAATTCACAGAATTCAAGATTTCTGAAATAGAAGGTCTTCATCAAGGTTATGACAGGTTCCAAAAGATTCTTAGCCAATTCAATCAACTCAGGTCTAAACCTGACAATGAAGACATCAATGCCAGGTTTCTTAGAGCTCTACCTCATTCGTGGAATCAGGTAGTCATCTCTCCAAAGGCAAAAGGAGGCCTTGACTACCTTTCTTTTGATGACTTGTTTTATAAACTCAAAACCTTTTAGTCTCATGTGAGAGGATACTTAAGTGATTCCTTTCCTACTCCTGCTAACTCTGCCTTTGTGAGTTTCATGGGATCTATCCCAATGTCCTATGCTAGTAGCCCAAGCTATACTTTGTCATCCCAACATACTTCTACTCCTGAATCAAAAACCAAGACTGGTATCATGGCAGAAGCTGTTCTTCACTCTTTTGTTGCTGATGTTGATCCACAACAGCAGCTTGCTTTTGATTATTTCAAACAGGTTGATAAAATTGACTTGGATGAAATGGATATAAAATGGCAGATGGCTATGCTCACTCTCCGGGTTCATATGTTTGAAAACAAAGCTGGTCAAAAATTCAACTACAACCCAAGAGAGCCAGCCAGGTTTGATAGAAGCAAGGTCAGATGTTATAACTGCCAATAGCAAGGACATTTTGCTAGGGAATGCCCTAACAAAAATGACCAGGAAAATAACAGGTATTCAGCCTTCAAAGTTCAAGAGCTCAAGGATGAAAAGAAAGCTTTGGTGTTTGTTGACTCCATGGTTAACTGGAATGATCATCAGACTGCTACCTTGGAAACAGCTGCAGTTTCTACTGATGTATTTGCTATGATTGTTGGGCACCTATCTGATGCCGAGGAAGCAGAAGAATTTGCTCTTATGGGTATCTCGCCTCAGGTACAAAAGTGCCCTCTTGGTTGTCATGATAAATATTCAGAACTCTTGACTCAATACAATGAACTAAATGAACAAAATGACAAATATTTTTTAGAAGTTCAAGCATATAAGAGTTCTCTAAGAACTTTGAAACAACAAAAGAAGTGGCTTCAAGATACTCAACGTAAATATGAGGATAAGATTAGAATTCTAAGCATTGATTTTGAAAACACCACTAACATGCTTACATATATTGAAAAACTAAACAATGACAGTATTAAGGCTAAGCAAGACATGCAAGAAAAATTGGATGCTACACTTTTAAGATTTGAAAAATGGCAAAAAGCACCCAAGAATCTTTCAAAGTTAATAGATAGTAGCATGTCTGGTAGGACTAAGAGAGGATTATGCTTTGATAAATATATTGATTCAGAAGATGTATTTGATTTATCTTTTTCAAATGTCTTTGACCCTGACAAGGAGGAGGGAAAACCTAGTTACAATAGGTTTAAACCAGCTGCAGCAATGCATGCTGTTCCTCTACCTCTTACAGGAACTTTTATGCCCATATCTAGGCATACTGACTTGGATGGATCACAGATGCATGAGTCTCCTAAAAGCTCTACTAATACTAATGACTTTGTCTCCTGTACTTTCAGTGACAAGGCCAGTGACTATGCATCATGTGGTTCAAGTGAAGAGTCAAGACCTTCGAGTCCCAAGACAAATGACCCTGCTGCTACTAATGCTAGGATGAGTGATGAGAGAGTTTCTCCTGCTTCTACTTCCACTGTTTCTAGTTCTAGTTTGTTTAGTCCTAGGAATGTTGATACTCCTAGAATTGTTTGTAATAATTTTAGCAGTGTGAAACAATGTCATTTGAATAAAAGGTCTTTTAAAACATGCTTTGTTTGTGGTAGTAAATTTCATTTGATTAATGATTGTGATTTTTATGATCAAACTCCTTCTGGTTATCATGCTTACCCTGTTCCTGGTCCACCAGGAGTTTCTCCTTTTTCCTCTAGAAGATTAAACCCATGTGCCCAATCTTATTCTTCTTCTAGAAGGACCTCTCCTTCAGCTTCTAATCTTTGGAGAAGCAATGTTTATGCCTACAATAGACCAACCAGCAACTATTTTCAGAACTTTAATCAGAATTATGCTTTAAATTCAAACCAAATGCATTTTGGGTTGGGACATTTGGGTTCTGTTGTTAAGCCCTCAACAGGTTGTTCTTGGTCACAAAATAACACCCATATGATGAACATGCAACCTAAGAACAACAGTGGATCTCATCAATATTCTTGGCTATCTACTAATGATCCACAAGGTAGACTCAAACTTGAAAAGGTCTGGGTCCCCTTAAGACACTAACTTTTGTATATGATTTTTCTGTTGTTGTAGATTACTCCATACCAAGACCCGACTCTTAGAATAGTTGATAGTGGATGCTCTAGGAGCATGACAGGAAATAAAGGAATTTTATCTAACTTTATACCATTTCAAGGTGGGAAGGTGTACTTCGGAGGTGGTGAAGGAAGGATTTCTGGCAAAGGAACTATGCAGACACCTAACCTTAGTTATGAGCAGGTCTACTATGTGGAAGCACTTCAACACTTCAACTTGATCTCTGTCTCTCAGATTTGTGACAAGAAGCAGTTTGTCCTCTTTACGGATACTAAAGCACTGGTGTTATCCAAAGACTTTAAGCTACCGGATGACTCCCAAGTTCTACTCAAAATCCCTAGAAGACACAACCTCTATAGTATCAAGCCGAATGAAGTTAATCCTACTGGTCAACTATCTTGTTTGGTTGCCAAAGCATCAGAAGATGAAGCCACCAAATGGCATAGAAGGATGGGACATGTAAACTTCAAGACCATTCACAAACTGGCAAATATGAACTTGGTCTCTGGTTTACCTCCCAAAACATTCAGAAATGACATCAATTGCCTTGCGTGCAGCAAAGGCAAACAACACAAAGCATCCTTCAAGGCCATTACTGCTCTCAGCCTCATAATTGAACCATTGCAGCTACTACACATGGATTTGTTTGGTCCTACCTCCATTAGGAGCATTGACTATAAACAATACTGTCTTGTGGTAACTGATGGGTATAGCAGGTTCACGTGGGTTTTCTTTCTGGCTGCTAAGAGTGAGACCTACTCCATTCTCAAGGACTTCATTACACTCATTGAGAATCAGCTGTCCAAGAAGGTGAAAGGTATCCGATGTGACAATGGAACAGAATTCAAAAATGCAGACCTCATAGCACTTTGCAATTCCAAAGGTATCAAAAGAGATTATAGTGCTACCATGACTCCTCAACAGAATGGTGTTGCTGAAAGGAAGAACATGACTCTTATAAAAGCTGCAAGAACCATGCTTGTAGACTCTAAGCTTCCAACTATGTTTTGGACAGAAGCTGTCAACACTGCAAGTTATGTGTTGAATAGGGTTTCAATTACCAATCCTCATAAGAAGACTCTCTATGAGCTACTGATGAGACTGCTTTTATACATAGTCTCATCGTCCAAATAGGGCTTAAAATGCATTAAATATCATCAAAATACCCATATATATGCTTGTGTTTGTTGCTTGTGTATTTTAGGTACATATATTGAGAAAATGACAAAAGATCACAAGAATCATGCAAAAACGAACACGGGAAACGAAGCCGCACAATGAACCAAGCCCTAATGAAGACTTTCCCAAGATAAACCCTTGAAGATTTGAAGAATATGAAGAAGGGTCCTCCAATATGGAAGAATTGACACTTTATACCCTTGTATCTTCATAATTACAAGATTGGTCCCTAAAGTTTGTCAAAATTACAAAAAAGGCCCTCCACTTTGAAGAATTGACAAGTTTAGCCCCTCAACAAAGCTAAATTGTCAACCATTATCCTCCATAAAGTCAAATATATCATAAAGTCCTTCAAAGTACAAGAAATTACAAGTTTGGTCCTTTGAAAATCCCAAAATTACAAAAAGGACCTTTAAGTTTCAACATTTGGCAAGAATGGTCCCTCATTAAACAAGACTTGGCAATTTCAGTCCTCCAAAATGACAATCATACAAGTTAAGACCATTACCATTGAAGAAAATGCCAAATCAGTCCTTCAAGAATCACAAAATGGCAAGAAATACCCCTGAAAATACTTTGCAAAACTTTTTGGGGCAAAAGTGTGAAAAAGCAAACTTCAAATACAAAGGAAAACAGATTTTTTGCTATTATTTACAAAGTGACAAGTTTATGAAAGATTGGGGGTGAATCATGGTAGAAAAAGATTATTACCTAGACCAGTGGTGGGGTGACACGTGCCCCACTCACTCTCTCCACCAATCAACTCCCCCCCTGGTGCCACATCACACCCCACTTACACCCGTATTAACTAATCTTTATTTAAATAAAGATTATGGCGCCTAACACATGTTTAAACATAAAAACAGATCAAATGAGGTGTTCTTGGTGTTCTTATGAAAATTGGGTATTTTCTTAACACTTGAAATTAGCCCTTAATCTCTTCCAGATTTAAGATTAAGGGACTAATAACCTTAACCCCACTTTCAAAAGACTTGCCACATCAGCACAAAGTCACATGCTTTCCCCTGCTTTTCACCCTTTGAAGAAGATGCCAAAACAGTGGCCCTCATCCAACGTCCCACAACATAGCTTTGAAGTTAAGCTCATTTGGAGCCCTTTGATCAACTTTCCACATTGCCAGCTCCACAAACTGCCAAGAAAATGTCACATGTTCTTCACAACCCAAAACAAGACAAGGGGCATTTTGGGACTTCTACAAGTTAGGGTTTTGAGTTTTTAGCTAATGCAGACCATGTACACCCTCTATATAAAGGGTATAGGGTCCTTCATTTACGTTTGCTTTTGGTTTTTCCTTGTTCAAACACTTGTAAATCCTGTTTTCAGATTAATGAAATTGTGTTAAGTGTGTTGAAGAAAGACCAAGTGTCATCTTATTTTATGGTTGTTTATGTTATTTGTTCACTGATTTTGAATCTAAAAACCTGTTTTTAAGGAGAGTGCAAAAGTTTGCATTTTTCCTTCAAGCTTGATATTTTGCTAAGTTCTTGTTTCAACCTTGGAATTCTTGGGTTATAGGGCTTATCATAGCATCCTAATTGTGTTGATTAAGGTGTGGTGAGGCTTATAACTTGGGGATAATCAAGTGTGGGGTAACAAGGTTGCATTAATCAAGGCTTTTTAAGTTTCTGTTTTGATAATCTTGCTTCTGACCTTGTTGAATCTTAGCAGGGGTGTTATTGGAAGCTTGTGCTTGTTCTAGCTAGCACATAAGCTCATAAATTCGTGGGTGTGGATGTACATCCATGAGGTTTGTCTAAAATCCTTGAAAATCTGATAAATATAGGAATTTTTGTGGATTTGTGCTCTATTGGTGTTCTTGTTGATTTCTTGGCTTAAATCTGCTTAGTCTTGCATGATAATGTTGTTTATATGCTAGATTGATCATTGGGTTAACTGAATCTTGCTTTTGATTTGAAAAACTTGGTTTTGAAAAGTTAAAAGGGTGTTGGACTACCTGTTTAAGCTTGAATCTTGGTATTGTGTTGTTAGAAGGTGTTGTTTGTGCTTGGTATCTGATATATGCCTTGTTGAGAGTGTTTTGCTGCAAGTTTTTGGGTTTGAAACTTCAAATCAAACAATCTGCTATAACTTGGTGAATTTAACTGTTTTTGACCTAAGATTTTGGTGAAATCTAGTATTTGTGCATGCTTAGGGTTGAAAGTTGTTAAAACATCATTATTATAACTTATTTGATAGATATTGAGTGTTGAATCTGGCTTATTGGTCAAATACATCAGCAAAGTGTAAAACTGCATGTGTTAGTGTTCATCAGTAACATTGATAAGCTTGAATCTTGATTTAGGCTTTAAGCCATTGCATGAAAACTGTTTAAACTTGTTCATTATAGTTTATAATAGCTTGTGTATGCATTTGGTTGAATCTGGTTGGCTGATTATTGCTAAAACTGCTTATAAGTGCTTAACTGCTTATTGCTCATGTTTGTGCTAGATCTGGTACTTTATTGATTAAACTGTATCAATTGGGTGTTTGTGGTTGTGATATTTTGATTGTTATTGACTCTTTTTGATCCAAAGATCATTTGGGTGCCTTTGTGTAATCTGAATCTCCAAAAAGTTCACTAAAGACAAAAAAGTCTATAAGTCAAGCAGTGGAAAAAGTTTCCACTGCTCAACACCTAAAACTAGCCCCTGCTAGTGTAAAATTGGACTCAGCTTATCAATAAGCTATTTTAGCTTATCCAGACTTGCAACAACTTATTTTTTGTGATAGATCTTCATTATTTGACCCATTTGATTAGACTGGAGCTTATTGGACTTTGACTTTGACTTTTTACTAGAAAACCAACTTATTTGACTTTTACATAAGTGCTTATTTGCTTTTTCCAGCTTATTGAGTCAACTTATTTGAAAACTCTTTGTTGATTTTGCTTAATTAAGTCATTTGAAAGCTATAGAAACTTGAATCAGCACTTGGGGTGGCCTAGAACTCAAAAACGACTATTTTGTCATTTTCTGTAGATTGCTTATTGCATTTTCAGGCTTATTCCTTGGGCTTATTTCAAATTTCTTTTTACAGAAGTCTTATTTAGGACAAAAGAAGCCTGTGTGTCTAATTTCAGCTTATGGCATTGGCTTATAGCTTAATGGGCCAAAAAGCCCATTAAGAATAAGTTGTTTGGTATAAGCTAGCTTATTTCACACTTTCAGCTTTTGGGCCTTTGGAAAAAGTTGTTTAAAATCAAATTTTGAGTCAAGTAGTGCTTTTTGGGCTTATTTTGGACACTTTTTTATATTGGGCCCAAATTTGGCCCAATAAGGATCTGTTTTGGGTTTATCCCATTTTCTATGCCCATTAAGGGTATTTAGGTAATTTCACTTTCATTTCTGAGTTATTTAGGTTAAATTAAGCTAGTTTGCAAATTTTTAGAATTTTTTATGATTTTTGGATTTTTAATAATATTTTAATATTATTTTATTGTTAAAAATTAAAAGTCTGATTTTCTAACTTTTTATATTTTTCCTAGATTGTAGACACTTAATTAGGAATTTTGCAACTTTCCAAATATTTCTAGAGTCTTTTAATTATATTCTAGAATTAATTTAAGTTTTAATTGATTTTAGTAGTTTTTAATTGTTTAAAAATAGTTTTTTGAGATTTTAAAATTTTGAAAAATACTTTTTAGCTTAATTAGGATAATTTTAAGGTTTACAAACTTTAAGATCTTGTTTGGGACTTTTTAATAGTTAATATTGCTTTTTATGGCTTTAATTAGCATTAAAAAGTCATTATTTAATTAATTAAAAGGTTTTGGCAAGTTTGGATTTTTTGTAAACTCTTAGAATATTTTTGTAGATTTTTAGTGATTTTTGGTAATTTTTAGGGCAAAATTTTAATTTTAGTGCTTTTTACGGTTTTACGTGTACACCTTTTTCGTCTTAGTTTAATCCGTCTTCGTAACCGTCATTCTCTTCTAATCACATTTCTATTTTTCTTTCTCAAAAATATAATCACAAAGTAATCTAAATCATTACACACATAACACACTAGCCTCCTTGAGAACGAACTCATTTTAGGGTCATTTACACACGGTTTTCCTAAATCGTCGTGCTTACCCTTTTTGCACTCTTTTCCTAAAGAGTAGTAAAACCACTACATCATTTTGGCGCCGCTGCCGGGGAGGCGTGTTGTGTTTTGATTTGGAATTGTTGTTTTTATATACTAACCAAAATAGTATTTGTATTAGTAGCACTCTACTAATACGTATTATCGGTTTTCGGTTTTTGTGTGAATACTATTACTATAGTGTATACGTAGAACAATAAATTCACAAGTACTCCAAATACGTGAGAAATCACAACCTTAACTTGGGAGGTCATTACCCAATCATTGTATTCGAATCTCAAACCAAAGAAAAAGGCAAAAATAGATAAATACTTTCGTGAAGCTCAATCTTGAAAAATACAAACTATAAGGTGGGTATAAGGCGGATATTATAAAATATATCCTAAGGAAAAAGGCTCTTAAGTGCTTCGCGCCACCTCGTTTCCCCGCTTGCTTGTGAGTATTTGATTTTGAGAGCTAATCGAGGGTTTTGCCGCCCAAAGTATTACTAAGTATCATATATATTTTCTTGGTTTCATTGATTAAACCCTCTTGAACGTTTTGGTATTCCACCAACGTTCTAAAGTCATCGAAGGCGTTCACTTCACGTGATCGTTTTCATTTCTTGAGGCTTCTTTAATCGAAAGATTTGATTAAGGAGGAGATTTGTAGATTTGTGTCTACTTAATACATTCACCAAAATCCAAAAAGGTTAATACAATAAAAAAAACCACAAAAAAATTGAAAAATACAAAACACCAAAAAGAATCTTCTTTGCTCGTCCCCTCGTTGTACGTGACGTTTATGCTAACTCGTAATCAAGCAAGACGTGCACGTAAACGAAAGAACAAAACTCCCACTCCCAATCTTTCTAGTGAGGAGTCTCCTATTGACGAACCCATTGTAAGAGAAGCACCAACCATGGCGAATCGAACTATGATGGAGTTACTTCAAGCACCCACCGAGGGTTATGGAGAGGCTATTGTGATTCCCGCTATCCTTGCGGATAATTTTGAGGTGAAAACGGGTTTGTTGTCGATGATTCAAAACAACAAATTCCGTGGTGATGAGAAGGACAATCCACACAACCATATCCGCCAATTCAATCGTCTTACCGCCACTTGCAAGTTTAAGGATGTCTCGAATGACTTGATTAAGATGATGCTTTTTCCGTATTCCTTAGCGGAGCCCGCTAAAATTTGGTTAGAGAAAGAGCCACCCAATTCTATATTGACGTGGAAGGATCTCGTGTCTAAGTTTGTGAACCAATTTTTTCCGCCCTCTAAGACTACGCACTTGAAAAACGAGATTTCAAAGTTTTCACAAGGATTTAATGAAAGTTTTTCAACGGCTTGGAATAGGTTTAAGGAAATGTTACATGAATGTCCTCATCACGGTTTTTCTGACTTGCATCAAATTGACACGTTTTACAATGGACTTAATGATCATGAAAGGGATTATTTAAATGCCGCCGCGGGTGGTAATTTTTTGTGTAAAACGGTTGAGGAAGCTTTGGTGATAATTGAGAAAAGATCTAAGGTGTATAGTCCTCGTAGCACGTCTAGTGTTCGTAAGGCTTCGTCTTCGGCTTCACCTTCTTTGTCTACTACCATCGATGCTTGCCAAATTGAGGCGAACTTGGAAAACATTATTTTTGATAAGCTTAAAGGACTTTTGATTGAGTTTAAAGTTGGTGAACCAAGTGCTCCCGCTACGGCTAAAGCGGTTGAGGTTTCGTGCATGTATTGTGGTGGAGGTCATGATTTCTCCAAGTGCATTACCAACGGTGGTAACACTTCGAGTGCCTACGCGGCCACGGGAAATTACAACCAAAACGGTCAAGTTTCCCGCTCTAATCAATTGACTCCCCGGGTTTTGGTTCAAATCAAAATGCTAACAACAACTATCGCAACAATCAAGTTGGTTTCAAAAACAATTTCAAAAAGGGAAATTATGGTAATCAAGGGGCTAATAATCAAGTTTCAAACAAAAATCAAAATGATTTTCAAAACAACAACAAAAGTTTGCAAACTTTGAAAGATCTTCCAAATGAATTTGTTGAATACGCTAATGGGAATGATGCTAGGTTTGACAATATTCAAAGAGAAATCATTAGCCTAAGATCCGAGTTTAAGAACGACTTGAAGAAAGCGTTGAAAAATGAGTTAGCTAATGAACTTAAGATCCACACCAACAAGATGGAAGGAAATGTCACAAGGTTACAACAAAACCAACAAAAAATGGAACAAGGGAAACATGAGATTAAACAAGAAATGATTAAAGCCGAGAAGAGGCAATCCGTGTTTGAAGATAAAATCTCGTCTATGTTTGAGGCAATAATGTGTAAACCGTCTTCGAGTGGTCTTCCTAGAAACACCGTATCCAACCCTAAGGGTGAGATGAAAGTGATTACCACACGTAGTGGTAAGACACTCAAGGAACCGACTCCTCAACCAATTGCTCCTACGAAGGAAGCAATTGAGGAAGAACCCGAGGTGGTGGTCCAAAAGGAGCATGTCCCAATCCCATGAAGTACCGATCATGCCATACCTACGGTTGACCCATTACCCATATTGGAACCCGAGATTCCAAAGGCTATGCCTATGCCTCAACCCACACCACCTTTGCCCTATCCATCGAGACTTAGGAAGGAGAAACGACAAGAGCGCGACAATTATCAATTTGAGCTTTTAATGAAAATGTTTCGTGATTTGCACTTTAATGTGAGTTTCGCCGATGCTTTGGTCATGATGCCTCGATTTGCAGCTAACTTTAAGAGTATGTTGAACAACAAGGAGAAATTGCATCAATTGTCTAGTTGTTCGTCGGTTTATCTTAATCGCATACCTCAAAAAGTCGGTGATCCCGGTAAATTTTTGATCCCTTGTGCAATCCAAGATATGGAGGAATGCTTCGCCTTGGCCGATCTTGGTGCTAGCATTAACTTGATGCCACTTGCAATCTTCAAATCGCTCAATCTTTCTAATCTTACTCCTTCACTAATGTCTATCGAGTTGGCCGACCATTCCACGATTCGCGCATGTGGATTGGCGGAAGACGTTTTTGTGAAAGTGGGGAAGTTCTACTATCCCGTAGACTTTATCGTTGTTGATATCCCCACGGACCCTCAAGTTCCTCTCATTTTAGGTCGTTCGTTTTTAGATACGTCTATGGCTTTGATCGATGTTCATGCTAGAAAGATCACCTTACGTTTCAACGACGAGGAACTTGTCATAAACGCAACTCAAAACTCTCAAATTTCTCATGTTTATTCCATTGCAACCATAAACCTCGTTGATATGATCGACGTGGTTTGCGAGGAATTTTCACAAGAAGTTATAGGTTTTGGTGATGACGAAACTAGTGGCAATCCCACTATGTTAGATCCAATTCTTGATAATTCGACACCAACCTTCACTCCATTTGAAGGTGGTGGTTTTACGTTGGAAGAATTCGATGTTCCACGTACTTGTGACGAAGACCTCAACAACGATGAGGACTTCTCGATTATCAAGGATTTTCTTAACGATTTCCCATTTCCTCCACCCGAGGAGGTTATGAGTATCGAGCCCAAATCTTCACTTGAGGAACCACCTATCCTCGAGTTGAAAGATTTACCTCCTCATCTCGAATATGTCTATTTAGAGGAGGACGACAAGTTGCCGGTTATTATTGCGAAGGAACTTTCGAATGATGAAAAAACCGCACTTGTCGATGTTCTAAAGGATCACAAAGGGGCAATTGCGTGGAAGTTATCCGACATTAAGGGAATCGATCCCAAGTTTTGTACCCACAAAATCTTAATGGAGGAGGATTACAAGCCCGCAATCCAATGTCAAAGGAGGGTTAACCCCAAAATTCACGACGTCATCAAAAAGGAGGTCCTTAAACTCCTTGACGCGGGAATGATTTACCCTATTTCCGATAGCCCTTGGGTGAGTCCTGTTCATTGTGTCCCTAAAAAGGGAGGAATGACCGTTGTCCCAAACGATGCCAACGAGTTAATTCCCACTAGACTCGTGACCGGATGGAGAGTGTGCATTGACTATCAAAAGTTGAATGAAGCCACTCGAAAAGACCATTTTCCCTTGCCCTTCATGGACCAAATGTTGGAGCGTCTTGCGGGAAACGATTTCTATTGCTTTTTAGATGGTTTTTCCGGTTACTTCCAAATTCCCATCGATCCTCGTGATCAAGAAAAAACTACGTTTACGTGTCCATATGGAACGTTTGCCTATCGTAGAATGCCATTCGGACTTTGCAATGCACTGGGAACCTTTCAAAGGTGCATGATGGCTATTTTTCATGACATGATCGAGAAGACGATGGAATTCTTCATGGATGACTTTTCCGTGTTTGGTAATTCGTTCACTTCGTGTTTGTCGAATCTTGAGAGAATGTTGAAACGTTGTGAGGAAACCAACCTTGTGCTCAATTGGGAAAAGTGTCATTTTATGGTTAAAAGTGGAATCGTCTTAGAGCACAAGGTCTCGAAAGCGGGGATTGAGGTAGATCAAGCTAAGGTGGACGTCATCGCCAAATTACCTCATCCCAAAACCGTTAAGGGAGTTAGGAGTTTCCTAGGCCACGCGGGCTTTTATCGTCGATTCATCAAGGATTTTTCAAAGATCTCTCGACCCATTACACATCTTCTTGAAAAAGAGGCATGTTTTGTCTTTGACGAAGATTGTGTACGATCCTTTGAAATCCTTAAGAGGAAACTTACCGAAGCTCCCATTCTTGTTGCTCCCAATTGGAACCTCCCCTTTGAGCTCATGTGTGATGCTAGTGATTACGCTATTGGGGCCGGTTTTGGGGCAACATCATGAAAAGCACTTCTTGCCTATTCACTATGCTAGCAAGACGATGACCGAGGCTCAACTTAAATACACTACAATGGAGAAGGAGTTCCTTGCCGTGATGTATGCATTTGAGAAATTTCGACCTTATCTCGTCTTGACGAAATGCATAGTGTATACGGATCATTCGGCTATCAAGTATCTCATGGCTAAACAAGATTCAAAGCCGAGATTACTTCGTTGGATTCTCCTCCTTCAAGAATTTGACCACAAAATTGTTGACAAAAAAGGAGCCGAGAATCTAGCGGCCGATCATCTTTCTCGTTTGGAAGATCCTCACCAAAGTGTTTACGAGCCCAAGGAAATCACCGAAACATTTCGCTCGAGACACTTGGTGTAGTGAATTCTAAGCTTGATCCTTCCACCCCATGGTTTGCGGACTTTGCAAATTACCATGCAGGTAACTTCATCATCAAGGGTATGACGACTCAAGAAAAACGAAAATTCTTTCGTGACGTCAAGTTCTACTTTTGGAACGACCCTTACTTGTTTCGAACTTGTGCGGATCAAATCATCCAACGTTGTGTATTTGGCACCGAAGCTTCTAATATCCTTAGAGCTTGTCATGAGGGACCCACGGGTGGCCACCATGGTGCTAATCTCACGGCTAAAAAGGTGTTTGATGTCGGCTTCTTTTGGCCTACTATTTACCGAGATGCACAAGATCTTGTGAAGTCGTGTGATTCATGCCAACGACAAGGAAAAGCCTCACAAAAAGATGAAATTCCACAAAATATCATCCAAGTGTGTGCGATCTTTGACGTTTGGGGCATAGACTTTATGGGTCCATTCCCATCATCTCGTGGTAATAAGTACATCCTTGTTGCGGTTGACTACCTATCTAAGTGGGTGGAAGCTAAGGCTTTGCCCACCAATGATGCTCGTGTGGTAGTCAAGTTCTTGAAAAGCTTGTTTTCTCGGTTTGGAACCCCTCGTGCGATCATAAGCGATCGTGGAACCCATTTTTGTAACGACCAATTCGAAAGGGTCCTAAGGAAATATGGGGTTACACATCGGCTTTCTACGGCTTATCACCCACAAACGAGTGGGCAAGTTGAGGTTTCAAACCGAGCGTTGAAGAGGATCTTAGAGAGATCCGTTGGGGAAAACCGACAATCATGGTCGGATAAGTTGGACGATGCTTTATGGGCCTTTAGGACCGCTCATAAGACGCCCATTGGGTGCACTCCCTATAAGCTTGTGTATGGGAAGAATTGCCACTTGCCTATCGAATTAGAACACAAGGCTTATTGGGCCCTAAAGCATTGTAATGATGATATGGAGACCGCGGGAAAACACCGAAAAATGCAATTAAATGAGTTGGATGAATTGAGGGTCATTGCTTATGAAAATTCATTAATTTACAAAGAAAAAACTAAAAAGTTGCATGATTCTAAAATTAAAAACCGGGTTTTTAACATTGGGGATCAAGTTTTGCTTTTTAATTCTCGATTGAAAATCTTTTCCGGTAAATTGAAATCCCGTTGGTCCGGTCCATTCACCGTGACTCAAGTGTTTCCGTATGGGACCATCGAGCTAGCTCAAGATGATGGTCCTAACTTCAAGGTGAATGGACATAGGTTGAAGCACTACTTTGGCGGGGAAGTTCCATCCTTGAACTACCTCGACCAAGTCACCTTCCCCAATGATAATTAGTATTGTGGGGATCGAGTCGAGCTCATGACTCGGTAATAAAAAACGAGGTGCCTCGTGGGGGAGTCCCATGCTTATCCTATTTACATATTATCGCTTTCTAATATAGTTAACATGTGGGGATTTGTGCCCTTCCAACCTTTGTTCCGTGGTTGTTTGTGAATTGTGGACTTTAGATGATCATGATCTTCACGATTGGAGCCTCTCGTGTTCGTTTTATGGGAGCACTTGATCGTTTGCTTTGAAGACTTTCTCATTATCCATGATATATCCTTTGATGTTCTAACCTTAGGTTTTTAGCACACTTCATAAACGGCTTTAAATTTAACGGTTACACCATTTCCATGCTAGATTAGGCATTCGACTACGTCTCTAGTATGGGGGTGTTTGCACACCTAGACTCAAAACATTAAGGATAATGTTTAACTTTAGTATGGGGGGGTGAATAGATACTTGCCTTGCCAAACCTTCACGCTGTCCAAAGTTTATCTTTTTGTTTATCGTTTTGTTGCAAAATAAGGCTAAAAATGGCCAAATTTTAAAAATTTTCTCATGTTTTATAAGTGTTTGAAGACACGAATGTAGGTTTTCTGATGGCGAGTATAAGAGTAATTTTTGACTCGACCGTGCGTGTTGAGCACTTAGCTTTGATTCCTTAACTTCACATTAGGCTAAGTCTCTTAAATGAGGACGAGAAATGATATAAGTTACTATGCTAAACGTAGAGTACTCGTATTCTTTCAAAAACTCATGTGTTCTCATTGTTTGCTTATTCTCCCTTCTCATGTAAATATTTTTTGCTTAATAAATATTGACTTAGCGGTTTAGTTGGGATTGTTGGGTTTCTAGTCTTTTCTAGTAGCTTCCGTGTAATTAAATTGGGAAGACACTAAGGTATCGCCAGTGTCACGGTTTTGAAGTATTGGCACCCAAATAATCGAAAGCTTCACCCAATAATAAGATTTCAAGTGCTCACCTAAATCAAGCAAACAATTTGAAGCCCCACAAGGCCGAAAAATCTATGCAAAATTGAAAGTGAATCAAGCCTTAATCTTCGAAGCTTTAAAGATCCAAAATTCGCTTTAGCGTGAGGATATACGTCTTTGGCTAATAAAACTACCGATGAGGTGGATAATAAAAGGCAAGGCAAGACCGAAGTCATAATAAAAGCTTCATGGCGAAGTTGAATAAAAGATGAAGGTAAACCAAAGATAATAAGGCCCTTCCGTTAGGGGGCGTATAAAAGTCTTGGTAATAACTCTCATGTTCAAAACCGTTATAAAACCGTGTTTATCGATTCTTCTTGTCAACTTAATTTTTTGACATCGTTGTCTATTGGGAGGGGTTATTGATTTGATGGTCTTGGTTACACCGTTAGGACTCTATTTTTAGACCTAAATCTTTATTATCGCATAAGTCAAACAATGTATCCTCGTGAAACATTTAAGACAATTTAAAATATAAGAGATACAATTTAGGAATAATGGGAGGATAAGTACGTGATTAGGGCATATGAGTAGTGTTAGCATTACTAACTTATAATGACAATGATCTCGTTGCACGCTTGGCATGGAATTGGGGTGAAAATCGAGGACGATGAAATTATTTCTAACGAAGCATTCATGTGTTCTTATTCTATGAACCTAAACGTCCCATTTTGCGATGAAAATCATACATTATGTCTAAAACGCAAGTAGTAGTAGCAATAGTAGTAGTGTAGCTAGTTTATCGTTCAATAAAGTGAATAAAAATGAATTTTGGAGGTGCTACGATACTTTATTCTATCATTGCGTGAGGGCACGGCAATGGTTTAGTATGGGGGAGTGATGAGACTGCTTTTATACATAGTCTCATCGTCCAAATAGGGCTTAAAATGCATTAAATATCATCAAAATACCCATATATATGCTTGTGTTTGTTGCTTGTGTATTTTAGGTACGGATATTGAGAAAATGACAAAAGATCACAAGAATCATACAAAAACGAACACGGGAAACGAAGCCGCACAATGAACCAAGCCCTAATGAAGACTTTCCCAAGATAAACCCTTGAAGATTTGAAGAATTATGAAGAAAGGTCCTCCAATATGGAAGAATTGACACTTTATACCTTTGTATCTTCATATTTACAAGATTGGTCCCTAAAGTTTGTCAAAATTACAAAAAGGGCCCTCCACTTTGAAGAATTGACAAGTTTAGCCCCTCAACAAAGCTAAATTGTCAACCATTATCC
Source organism: Glebionis coronaria (assembly GCA_025667525.1). Classification (NCBI taxonomy): domain Eukaryota; kingdom Viridiplantae; phylum Streptophyta; class Magnoliopsida; order Asterales; family Asteraceae; genus Glebionis; species Glebionis coronaria. The sequence goes on from CM046876.1 coordinate 536,880,463, forward strand.
TCCACAAAGTCAAATATATCATAAAGTCCTTCAAAGTACAAGAAATTACAAGTTTGGTCCTTTGAAAATCCCAAAATTATAAAAAGGACCTTTAACTTTCAACATTTGGCAAGAATGGTCCCTCATCAAACAAGACTTGGCAATTTCAGTCCTCCAAAATGCCAATCATACAAGTCAATACCATTACCATTGAAGAAAATGCCAAATCAGTCCTTCAAGAATCACAAAATGGCAAGAAATACCCCTGAAAATACTTTGCAAAACTTTTTGGGGCAAAAGTGTGAAAAAGCGAACTTCAAATACAAAGGAAAACAGATTTTTTGCTATTATTTACAAAGTGACAAGTTTAAAAGATTGGGGGTGAATCATGGCAGACAAAGATTATTACCTAGACCAGTGGTGGGGTGACACGTGCCCCACTCACTCTCTCCACCAATCAACTCCCTCCCTGGTGCCACATCACATCCCACTTACACCCGTATTAACTAATCTTTATTCAAATAAAGATTATGGCGCCTAACACATGTTTAAACATGAAAACAGATCAAATGAGGTGTTCTTGGTGTTCTTATGAAAATTGGGTATTTTCTTAACACTTGAAATTAGCCCTTAATCTCTTCCAGATTTAAGATTAAGGGACTAATAACCTTAACCCCACTTTCAAAAGACTTGCCGCATCAGCACAAAGTCACATGCTTTCCCCTGCTTTTCACCCTTTGAAGAAGATGCCAAAACAGTGGCCCTCATCCAACGTCCCACAACATAGCTTTGAAGTTAAGCTCATTTGGAGCCCTTTGATCAACTTTCCACATTGCCAGCTCCACAAACTGCCAAGAAAATGTCACATGTTCTTCACAACTCAAAACAAGACAAGGGGCATTTTGGGACTTCTACAAGTTAGGGTTTTGAGTTTTTAGCTAATGCAGACCATGTACACCCTCTATATAAAGGGTATAGGGTCCTTCATTTACGTTTGCTTTTGGTTTTTCCTTGTTCAAACACTTGTAAATCCTATTTTCAGATTAATGAAATTGTGTTAAGTGTGTTGAAGAAAGACCAAGTGCCATCTTATTTTATGGTTGTTTATGTTATTTGTTCACTGATTTTGAATCTAAAAACCTGTTTTTAAGGAGAGTGCAAAAGTTTGCATTTTTCCTTGAAGCTTGATATTTTGCTAAGTTCTTGTTTCAACCTTGGAATTCTTGGGTTATAGGGCTGATCATAGCATCCTAATTGTGTTGATTAAGGTGTGATGAGGCTTATAACTTGGGGATAATCAAGTGTGGGGTAACAAGGTTGCATTAATCAAGGCTTTTTAAGTTTCTGTTTTGATAATCTTGCTTCTAACCTTGTTGAATCTTAGCAGGGGTGTTATTGGAAGCTTGTGCTTATTCTAGCTAGCACATAAGCTCATAAATTCGTGGGTGTGGATGTACATCCATGAGGTTTGTCTAAAATACTTGAAAATCTGATAAATATTGGAATTTTTGTGGATTTGTGCTCTATTGGTGTTCTTGTTGATTTCTTGTCTTAAATTTGCTTAGTCTTGCATGATAATGTTGTTTATATGCTAGATTGATCATTGGGTTAACTGAATCTTGCTTTTGATTTGAAAAACTTGGTTTTGAAAAGTTAAAAGGGTGTTTGGGACTACCTGTTTAAGCTTGAATCTTGGTATTGTGTTGTTAGAAGGTGTTGTTTGTGCTTGGTATCTGATATATGCCTTGTTGAGAGTGTTTTGCTGCAAGTTTTTGGGTTTGAAACTTCAAATCAAACAATCTGCTATAACTTGGTGAATTTAACTGTTTTTGACCTAAGATTTTGGTGAAATCTAGTATTTGTGCATGCTTAGGGTTGAAAGTTGTTAAAACATCATTATTATAACTTATTTGATAGATATTGAGTGTTGAATCTGGTTTATTGGTCAAATACATCAGCAAAGTGTAAAACTGCATGTGTTAGTGTTCATCAGTAACATTGATAAGCTTGAATCTTGATTTAGGCTTTAGGCCATTGCATGAAAACTGTTTAAACTTGTTCATTAGAGTTTATAATAGCTTGTGTATGCATTTGGTTGAATCTGGTTGGCTGATTATTGCTAAAACTGCTTATAAGTGCTTAACTGCTTATTGCTCATGCCTGTGCTAGATCTGGTACTTTATTGATTAAACTGTATCAATTGGGTGTTTGTGGTTGTGATATATTTATTGTTATTGACTCCTTTTGATCCAAAGATCATTTGGGTGCCTTTGTGTAATCTGAATCTCCAAAAAGTTCACTGAAGATAAAAAAGTCTAAGTCAAGCAGTGGAAAAAGTTTCCACTGCTCAACACCTAAAACTAGCCCCTGCTAGTGTAAAATTGAACTCAGCTTATCAAGAAGCTATTTTAGCTTATCCAGACTTGCAACAACTTATTTTTTGTGATAGATCTTCATTATTTGACCCATTTGATCAGACTGGAGCTTATTGGACTTTGACTTTGACTTTTTACTAGAAAACCAACTTATTTGACTTTTACATAAGTACTTATTTGCTTTTTCCAGCTTATTGAGTCAACTTATTTGAAAACTCTTTGTTGATTTTTCTTAATTAAGTCATTTGAAAGCTATAGAAACTTGAATCAGCACTTGGGGTGGCCTAGAACTCAAAAACGACTATTTTGTCGTTTTCTTTACATTGCTTATTTCATTTTCAGGCTTATTCCTTGGGCTTATTTCAAATTTATTTTTACAGAAGTCTTATTTAGGACAAAAGAAGCTTGTGTGTCTAATTTCAGCTTTTGGCATTGGCTTATAGCTTAATGGGCCAAAAAGCCCATTAAGAATAAGCTGTTTGGTATAAGCTAGCTTATTTCACACTTTCAGCTTTTGAGTCTTTGGAAAAAGTTGTTTAAAATCAAATTTTGAGTCAAGTAGTGCTTTTTGGGCTTATTTTGGACACTTTTTTATATTGGGCCCAAATTTGGCCCAATAAGGATCTGTTTTGGGTTTAGCCCATTTTCTAGGCCCATTAAGGGTATTTAGGTGATTTCACTTTCATTTCTGAGTTATTTAGGTTAAATTAAGCTTGTTTGCAAGTTTTTAGAATTTTTTATGATTTTTGGATTTTTAATAATATTTTAATATTATTTTATTGTTAAAAATTAAAAGTCTGATTTTCTAACTTTTTATATTTTTCCTAGATTGTAGACACTTAATTAGGACTTTTGCAACTTTCCAAATATTCTAGAGTCTTTTAATTATTTTCTAGAATTAATTTAAGTTTTAATTGATTTTAGTAGTTTTTAATTGTTTAAAAATAGTTTTTAGAGCTTTTAAAATTTTGAAAAATACTTTTTAGCTTAATTAGGATAATTTTAAGGTTCACAAACTTTAAGATCTTGTTTGGGACTTTTTAATAGTTAATATTGCTTTTTAGGGCTTTAATTAGCATTAAAAAGTCATTATTTAATTAATTAAAAGGTTTTGGCAAGTTTGGATTTTTTTGTAAACTCTTAGAATATTTTTGTGGATTTTTAGTGTTTTTTGGTAATTTTTAGGGCAAATTTTTTATTTTAGTGTTTTTTACGGTTTTACGTGTACACCTTTTTCGTCTTAGTTTAATCCGTCTTCGTAACCGTCATTCTCTTCTAATCTCATTTCTATTTTTTTTTCTCAAAAATATAATCACAAAGTAATCCAAATCATTACACACATAACACACTAGCCTCCTTGAGAACGAACTCATTTTAGGGTCATTTACACACGGTTTTCCTAAATCGTCGTGCTTACCCTTTTTGCACTCTTTTCCTAAAGAGTAGTAAAACCACTACATCAGCTACTCACAACCAAAGTCCCAAGCATTGGTCATTTGAATCCATTTGGTTGTCCTGTCACCATTCTGAATACTAGTGACTATTTGGGGAAATATGATGGCAAGGCAGATGAAGGCTACATTGTGGGATATTCAGCTCACTCAAGAGCTTATCGTATTTATAATCTCCGTGCCAAGCGTGTCATTGAAACTATCAATCTCAGGTACTTTGAGGAGAATACAAACATCCAAGGCAAAGGTCCTGAATGGTATTTTGATCTTGATTATCTTAGTGACTCATTAGGATATTTTCGCTTCAAAACTAACCAAGATGCAGGTCCACAAGTGTTTGCAACTTCTAGTGCAGGTGCTGCTTCTAGTTTTTCGGACTCCGATGAGGATGATGAAATTTTTGTTGTACCATCCTATTCCACCACAGTCAATCCCAACACCAATGCTACTCCTATTGATGCTTCTTCATCAAACATTGTGGATTCACAAGGAGCTCTTGACACACTGATCAAGCAACAACAAGATGCTACTACAACAGCTACTCAAGGAGGCTTTGAGTTTCCTATGAGTACTCTTGTTGTACCAGTTACTCCTAGTGATCCTATTGTTACTCCTAGTACAAGTTTAACACCTATTGGTAGTCCGGTTAGTGATCCTACTTCCACAACTAGGTTCTCTGGTCCTTCTGACTTGGGAAACTATCAAAAGAAGACTTCTACTAAGCTGGATGATATTCATAAGTAGCCAATAGATGGAATTTTTGACTCTGCTTCATATGATGATGACTTTGTTGGGGATCTTAATAACTTGGCACCAGAAGTGGATGTAGCTCCTACTCCTGTTCAGCAGATCAACAAAGACCATCCTACTACTCAAATCATAGGGGATCCTGGTTCTACTATCAATACTCGACGCATGCATAAGAAAGCAACGTCTGGTCATCATGCTCTTATGAGCTACATTGAAGACCAAAAGCGTAATAATCACACAGACTTTCTTCACTGTTTGTTTGCTTGTTTTCTTTCACAGGTGGAACCTAGGTCAGTCTCACATGCTCTTGAGGATCAAAGTTGGGTGGAGGCTATGCAGGAGGAGATGCAGCAGTTCTTGTTTCAGAATGTTTGAATCCTCGTTGACTTACCATATGGAAAGACATCAATTGGTACCAAATGGATTCTCAGGAACAAGAAACATGCAAGGGGTATTATGGTGAGAAATAAGGCTAGGCTGGTTGCACAAGGTCATACACAACTTGAAGGAATTTATTATACTGAAGTCTTTGCTCCTGTTGCTAGGATTGAGGCCATTCGTCTGTTTTTGGCTTTTGCTTCTTATATTGGCTTTACGGTTTTTCAGATGGATGTCAAGAGTGCGTTTCTTTATGGCAAGATTGATGAGGAAGTTTATGTCACTCAACCTAAGGGCTTTGTGGATCCACTTCATCCCAAGAAAGTTTACAAGGTGGTCAAAGCTCTTTATGGACTTCATCAGGCTCGTAGAGCTTGGTATGAGCATCTGTCCACTTTCTTGTTTAAACGTGGCTATAGAAGAGGCACTATTGACAAAACACTGTTCCTTAAAAGGAATGCCAAGGACATCATCGTGGTTCAAGTGTATGTGGATGATATTATCTTCGGTTCTACTAAGAAGGAATGGTGTGATAAGTTTGAACAACTAATGAAAGGCGAATTTCAGATGAGTGCCATAGGAGAACTCACATTTTTCCTTGGTCTTCAAGTCAAGCAGCAGTCGGATGGTATCTTCATAAGTCAAGACAAGTATGTTCATGAGATCATTCTGAAGTTTGATGTGGAACCTCTTAGACCAGCAGCAACACCTTATGAAGTCACTAAAGTCAAACTCAAGAATGAGCCAGATCCTCCGGTAATGTTCACATGTACAAGTCAATGATTGGCTCACTTGTGTATTTGACTGCATCACGTCCGGACATTATGTTTGTAGTAAGTGCTTGTTCTAGACATCAGGTGGCTCCAACCGTATCTAACTTGAATGCAGTCAAGAAAATCTTCAAGTATATCAAGTCACAACCCAAGCTAGGCTTGTGGTGTACAAGGGAATAACCTTTTGTTCTTGAAGCCTATAGTGATAGTGACTATGCAGGTGCTAATAATGATAGGAAGTCTACTACTGGTGGTTGTCAGTTTTTGGGTCGAAGACTTATCTCATGGCAATGTAAGAAACAGACAATAGTAGCTACCTCTTCGACAGAAGCTGAATACGTAGTTGCTGCTAGTTGTTGTGGATACAAAATTTTCATTGACAATCAAAGCACTATCTGCATTGTGAAGAATCCTGTCTTTCATCAACGAAGCAAGAACATCGAGATTATGCACCATTTTATACGGGATGCCAATGAGAAGAAGCTGATACAGGTTCTTAAGGTGCATACGGATGATAATGTTGCTGATTTATTGACTAAAGCATTTGATGGTCCGAGATTCAACCACTTGGTGGTTCACATTGGTATGGTCAATCCTTGAGGCCTAGGATTGAGGGGAGGCTAAGCCTAAGGGGAGGCTTCTTGTACATATTTCCTTGTACAATTTTACATATGGTAGCTTATAAGAATAGTTTTCATGGGTATTCGCGGTGTGTGCAACTTCTAGTGGACGATTTTGGTTACTCCTAGTGGCATTCTTCTGCTCCTAGTGGGTACAAACCCTTATTCTTCACTTGTGGTTGGCTTCTAGTATCAATTTTGGGTCACTGTTTACTTCGTTGACTTTCGTTGACCACTTGCTGCTCCTAGTGTTGACCTTTACGCGTTTGGACTTCAAGTCAACGCGAGTTACTTCTGGTGCACATCTTTTTGTTTATCTTTGGTAACTAGGATTTGCATATAATGGTTTAAGGGGCAAGTGGTTACTCAAGCATTAATGACTTAATTTTGAAAGGGCAACCCCCATAATTAGGGGTCAATGAACAGTTTTGTGATCATTATTTATGGTCAAATTACTCATTTGACTCAATTATCACAAACATACACACACACACATACGCTCCTACCCTTCACCTTCTTCAATCAATCATCTTCCACTACTTCAATCAACATCAATGGCATCACTACAGTACAAGCCCGATCATAACAAGGTGGCCTATCTTTGCGAAGGTCCTAAAAGAGACGAGTTCACAGACATCCTGGAATACATTGAAGCTTCCAATCTAAGGTATGCTCTTACTGTTTGCCCCACTGTGTATGATACTGTTATACGTCAGTTTTGGGCAACTGCCAACCTCATTGCTATTTTGGGTCGCCCATTAGAGCTCCATGCTACTATAGATGGTCGCTCCTATGTGGTGTTTGAGGCATCCATTAGGTCTGCCCTTCATCTTCAAGATGAAGATGGAATTATCTCTATTCCCAATTCAGAGGTGCTGGATGGTATGGCGGCTATTGGCTCTAATCATGAGGGGAAGTTTAACTTCCAAAAGAATAGATTTTCCCCTCAATGGAAGCTGTTGGTTCACTTTTTGATTCATTGTTTGAGTCCAAAGTCTGGGAGTGGGGATGCGTTTCCCATCCCCCTTGCTGCTGGTTTGATTTGTATTGCTCAGGGTCGTACTTTTAACTTTTCTCGTTACTTGTTTGATGACATGATTAGTAATCTTAGTGATACTGGTTCTCGAAAGAAGTTCTTGATGTACCCTAGGTTTTTGCAGTAGGTTCTTATGTGCCTACCTAGGAATAGGAAGGAATATGTGCCCCCAAAGCTTACTCCAAAGGTTTATGCGAATATGGCACTTGGCTATAAGTTCCTTTGAGGCATCTCACTGATGCTATTTTGGGTCTTGCCCAAGGGGGTCCTAATATGGTTCCTCCGACTGGTCAAGCCGAGGAAGAACCTCCATTGGAGGATGATCCTATGGAGGAGGAGAACCCTGCTACTGGTGTGCCTCATGTGGAGGTTGAGGAGCCAGTTAGAGAGGTGGTGGTAGAAATGCCATCCACCTCAAAGGCTGCCCCCTCTTCTCGCCCACATGAGTCCCCATTTGCTGATTCTCCCCCTCCTAGCCTAGCTCCGCATTCTGTTGAGAAACCTTCTAGCTCTCATGCCCATATGGATGACCCATCTGTTGCTTCTGGTCCCTATGATGCATCCCCTCACCCAAGTCCTCTTGGTGGGGAAGCTGGGGAACCTATTACTCTGACTTCTTTGCTAGCTCTTATGCACAGGTACTATGCCAAGATTGTTTCTTTGGAAGATGAGCTCAACCAACACCGCAAGCTCATACAGGATTTCGTGCTCCTATTGGCAAACAGGGTTAAATCATTGGAGACACAGCTCAAGCGCCAAAGGAAGAAGGTAGTGCTTTCTGATTCTGATGAAGATGTTGAGGAGGATGGGCTGACTATTTTGGCCAGGGCTGACTTTGCTGATAAACCAAGTGATGACTTTCCTGCTCCTCCTAGTCCTTCATGCATTCCTAATGCTACTGGTTCTAAGCCAATGGATGACTCTGCTTGTCCTTCTGCTGGTCCTTCTCATGATCCCAAGGGCAAAGCCCCTATGACTGATGCACCCTCTCCTCCCAAAAAGCGTACTCACAGACAATTGGAGGAAGAAAGATTGGGGGAAGAGGCTGCTCAGAGATTGCAAGAAGAGCTTGACCAACAAGCCAAGGCTGAGGATGAAGCCCTGCAACAACAAAGACGTGAGCAGTTGAGGCACAACGCCATGCATTGGGATGACCATGACTGGATGAAGGTGCTTACCATCCTTACTTCAGACTACTCTCAGTTCACCAATTTGTTGGGTGTTGATGTGAATCAAGGCATTTGTGTTCAACGGGCAATGGCTTTGATGCGTAAACAACAGTTAACTCTTGCTGCCCAGCTTCGTGAACAAAGCCGTAACAGACCCCTATCGCGTACTGAGGAGAGACGGTTGATGCAACAATATGTTAAGAATCAATCGGTTGCTTATTATCAGACTGGGTAGACATGGGAGAGGGTGAGGAGGCTTTCTTTTGATGAGCTTAAAGATCTTTACACCAAGATGATCAAGCGTAGGGATACACCTGTCCCTAAATATGCTATTTATCGCCCACCTCCTCGTGTTGTCCTTACTTCTAAGCCTGCTGCTGCTACCACCTCTTCGCCAGTTGTTCAGGAAGGTACTTCTGGGGTTCCATCTTCTGGGGTTCCATCTTCTGGTGCACCTTCTACTGCTGTTCCTACCACCACCAATTCAAATGTTGATCCTACTCACTCTCATGTTGATACTACCACCACCAATGAAGCTACTACCACTCCTGCTACTGATCCCACACCTGTTACTCCTGCTGTGGAGCCAACACCAACACCGGTGACTGAACCACTTCCTACTCCATCAGCTGGTGCAGCCATTTCTGAACCTATGGTTGTTGATGCTTTTGTTACTGCTGATGTTAAGGTTAAGGAGGAATCTTCTTCTGGTGTCCCCACACCTCGTCGTTCTATTAGGAAGAAGAAGGCTCGTCGTGGTAAGTCTGTCTCGTTTGAGAAGAGGGATCCTGCCAATCTCATTAATGCTGCTTCTGATAGTGAGTCTGAGTTGCCCCTTGGCAAGGGTTTGATTGTAGATTGAGAGGTTCGGCCATCCCCCATTTCTCGTGGTACCTTTACTCATAAGATTACGACTAGTGATGGCTACACCCGATATGTCTTTGGATTGCAAATATTTTGTCGTGGGTGGAGCGTCGTGATCTTATGTTGTTGTATGGTTTGGTGGATGCTGAGATTCCTAAGTCTCTGAGTGAGCTTCCTTACTGGCCAGGGTTGACATATTAGGGTGATTTGAAGTTGATGTTGGATTCCCTCTTGATTCTCCTCATGTTGGCGTATGGACGGATCAACCTCGCTGGGTGATAAGGAGGTGGAAGTTGTATGCTGGATGTGGTGTTCATGTGTTGGAACTTGAGTCTGGTGCTGTTGTGTTTATTCTTACTGATGTGGAGTATCCGTTGACCATTGCTACCACGGAAGCTATGTTGGAGTGCCACTTGCTGGTGTCTAATGCTCCTTCTGGTAACGAGTCTGCCATGGCAACTACCTTAGTTGAGGGAATTCAAGCCCGACTGCATGCAGACAAGGTTGCTGCTTCTAGTATGTGATTGGTTTGTTTCTTCTATCTTTTTGCTATACATACATTCTTTTCACCAATATGTACAGTGATTGGTGACTCACATTTTACTTTAGTTAGTTGTTTAAAAAAACATACTTTTTTATAATATCTCACTTTAAACATGTGATGGAATTTCAAAACTTGTAAATCATATAATATTTGCTTATACTTTTCCATCATGACGTTGTTTTCCACTTGGTATTTTCACATTTGGGTTGTCTTGAGAAGTACTTCTTGTGTTGGACCTAGTCCACACAACAAATGGTGCTCAACTCACCATGTCTTGCAGACAAGAAAGAGTTGATTCACCATGAGGGTACGGCTCTGGTGTGATTATCAAATCCGCTGATGGTTGCCAGTTTACCCAAAATTGAAGGGTTTTCACTTGCCTTGGTCCTAGACTGAAAAGTGGCTAGTCCAAGGGGGTACGGAAGGATACGGCTTCTGGTAAAGATCTAAATCAAATCCGTTGACGGCTGTGATGATTTGCCCAAAATCATTAGGGTACCCCCACTCACCATTGATTTACGTTCTAAGAGTTGGGCTGGGTTCTGGTCTCCTAGGGTGATGCTTATTCCACCACAAAGACTAGCTAGCCCAAGAGCGAGCAGCTACTTGGTAAAGGCTCATCAAATCTGCTCATGTTACTGTAAAGATTCAACAAGGTGCAGATCTGTTTCAAGCTTTCAAGAAGCTTCTAGGTGTTACTCGTTACAGCAGTCTTTGTGTTTACTATGTTGATGATTATATTTCTGCTGATTGTGCTGCTGTTTCAATCCTCAAGTTTTTTGCAAGATCTACCAAGAAACTTGAACTCAATCAGTCAAATTCAAGTTTAGGGGAGGATTGTTAGGACCTCTGGAATAGATATTTGTAAAAGATAAGTGATATGAGTGATTTTACTCATATCATTTGTATCATAAAACAAACTATAAATGCATAAAAAGTATAAAAATGGCCATGTATATGTTTGTTTTTGTTGTTTCATGTGTGTAGGTACCAAGTTCACGAAAATCGGCGAAAACGACACGAGATTGAAGAAAAATCGAGGAAGCCAAATACAAGCTCGTTTTTTGTGGATTTTAACTTAATGAAGGAATTTGGGCTTAGTGGGTCCCTCTTTTGGTAAATGGGCTTCAAAGCCCATTTAAGATGGTATCTATCTATTTTTGGTTTCAAAAGCCCATCAAGGCCCATAATTAGATAAAAACATTGGACGGATTAGGTAAAAAGGCCAAGATTTATACAAAGCCCATATCATTATCTTAAATTATGAAACATGAGAAAATGGGCTTTTAAATCCACTTTGGTCATAAGCTATGAACCGTTTTAGATAAATCACTTATTTACTTTCTATCATACCATCACCCACATCACAGATACCACAAAAAGTTATTTCGATAATAATAAAGTTTCAACCCTCATCCTTTCTCTCTCCCAAAATAACCTGTTACCATTCTCTTTCACCACAAACCCTAGAAAATCAAAAATAGGGGTTTTTAATCTAGAGCGTGTGTATACACACACGCTAGTAATTAATTACCAACTATTTCAGAGATTGAAGATGGCCAGAATAGGATGACGTGGCATCCCTCTCTCATTATCCTCATGCCTGATTGACTATGACACCTCATTCCTCACCATCCTCCAATCATATCACTCCACATCAGCCTACAACTAGCACAAGAAGCACAACAGATTGCCACGTTGGCAATCCGTGTGCTAGTGAACGAATATCAGCCTTTAGATCAAGAGAAGAAAGAGAAAAGGAAGAATAGAAGGTCAAGATTGAAGATTCTACCTCAGAAAACTCACTGAAGGGGCTAGGGGTTTGCCTATAAAAACCCCCAATTATTTTGTAATCATCATCCCTTTCTTTAGTTTTAAAGTTATAATGTAAAATAGTTTTAGGGTTTATTTTAGACTCTTGTAATGATTTTCAGCTTGAATTAATAAAATTTACTTTTAGTTTTGCAATTGATATTTAGTTTGTTTATTTATATTCTCAAATCAACTTTTTAAGGGTAAAATCCTATTTTGTTGTTTTTAATGATTATAACATAAGATTGGATTTAAAAGCTTCTTAATAGCTTTCTTGTTCAATTTGAGCTAAGTTTGGGATTCGTTTTATCCTACTGATAAATAGAGGAAAAAAAATCACTGTTGATTCGATATATGTCATAAATCGAGAATTATTTATGAGTCGGGTTTGATGGTAGTTCGAATTTATAATGGGAGTTAGAGTTTTTGATTCGTGAGGTTTGTCTTATATGGTGGTTCGAGATGTTAGTTATGGTGACGACGAGGTTCAAGGGAGCTCAACGCTCGCCTTCTACATCAAAGGGTGTTCTTAATTCAAAGGTTAAGCACTTATTATATTTTCTGAAATTTTAGTTAAATCCGCTTATTTTTTTAATGACATTGATTGTTTGCATCATGATAGTTGTTAGAATAATATAACTTGACTGCTTTGTTAGGTTTTATGATTTTGATTTTTGGAAGTTTGAATTAATCTGTGATTGCATATTTGAAGGAAATTGTGGTTCATTGTCATAAATTGGGTTAATAGATCTGTTCATGTCCTTATTCAAGTTTTGGATAATAGGTTAGTTTAATTCTTTTTGAGCTTGCTGATGATTATTTGACTGAGTATATGCTGATACTATGAGCGAAGTGAGATGTTTTTGGTATGCATTTTAAAAGTTGTTATATTACAGGGTAAATTAGTTTGTAGATTTTGTTGAAGTTTTAAGTGGATTCGATTTCTTTTGTGACTGATAGATCGAATCTGGTAGTTTTGAGATGATTTTTATTGCTGATATATATGTTTAAAGTAGTCTGCTGATATTTGTTTCGGAATAATGATGCTAAATGTTCATTAAACTATTGCCTGTTCTTTTAACTGCATAGTGTAGTGGGTATATTCATGTTATTCGTCTATGCCTGTGTAGATGTGATATCTGATTAAGCTGAGATTTAGGATTAGAGGACTTGATTCTAGGAAATTTTGCTGCATATTTTATTGTGTATGCTTATATAGATGGTTAGGTGTTACATAGGCCTGGTTTAGTAAGGTTACGAGACTGGTTTGTATAAGTACAACAATCTAGTTGAATTTGAATTCTTTGTTATAGCTGTTATCGTTGATTTTTTATCTGAGAAATTTGTTTATACAACTTTTATTTTGGTTGATGTTTCTACTTAGTTTAATATCAGCTCTCCCAAATAAATTGTTTGAGAACTGGTGAATGTTTTTCTGTCTTAAATTTCCAATACCAAACATAACAGACGTAATAAGTCACCCCTGTGACTTCGAATTACTACTTTGAAGTCTAAAAAATAATCACCAAATTTAGTCCACCATGGGACTCGAACCCATGACCTCCTGGTCATGGGCCAAACATTTAAACCAGTTGATCTAGCAACCTGTTTGTGTTTAGATATTGTTATGGTGATTAATATAGTTTGCTCATTAGGCTTCAACTTTTCATTTAGTTAAATACATAGTTTTTATTTTATTTCAATTTAAATCATTTTAATTTCTTTTATAAAGTTTACAAATAAATAAATAATAACAAAATAAAAAAGAAATGTTTTATTAATTTTAGAAATAAAATTAGTTATAAAAATTAGTTTTTTTTAAATAATTAGATTTTAAATAGGTTAGTTTTTAATAAAAATAGTTTGTTTATATAAAGTAAAAGTTAATTTTAAGTAGATTTATTTAGTTTAAAGATTTTAAATAGTTTTTAAAAAAATGTTTAATTAGATTAAAAAAAGAGTAGAAGTATTTTTAATTAAATAAATAAATTTTTAATAGATCTTAAATAGTTAAACTTTTAATATTGTCTTTTAGATTGAATATCGGGAAACGATTCATGCATTTAGGTTTAAATTTCTAGGATTAATATTAGATTAAAAACCGAAAACCCATTCAAATCAATTGTCCAAATCGAAACAAAACGTCTCAAATTCAGTTGATCTTCGTGTAAAACGAACTTGAATCATCAACGTGTTTAATCATATCCGTGTTCGACTTATTTATGGCTTATTACCTTTTCCTAAGGGTAATTGCCTAAATTTGTCCTATATCGTATATCATTAAAATACATCGACATTCCACGATACATCAATAATTTTGGCGCCGCTGCCGTGGATCTTGTGTACGATTCGTTTCGTTGTGATTTGTTGATCCTTGATTTGAAGACCCTTTCCATCCTCGGAAAGTTTTGTTATTTTTCTATTATTATAGTATGTATCGTTTTTCGTGTTTTTTGTGATTATTATATTATATTACGTAGAACAATAAAATTACCTACTTCCAAATAAGACCTTAGTTGGGATTTCATCAGCTAGCTATTGTATTCGAATCCAAAACGAAAAAAAATAAAGGCAAAATAGATAAATACTAATAAAAAGTTTGAACTCGATTTATACAAACTATAAGGTGGGTATAAGGCGACGAGCTATAAAAGGCCGTCTAAGTAAAAAGGTTTTTAAGTGCTTTGTGCCACCTCGTTTCCCCGCTTGCTTGTGCGTATATTGAGAGGGGCGACCGATTATTGGTTTGCCAACTCAAGTAGTATTATACCTTATTTTTGTAGTTTATTTATTGAACCTCGAGACGTTTAGGTTTTCACCTATCGTTTCAAAGTCGACCGAGGGTAATTTACTTTCATAGTAATTATCCTTATTCCTTGTTTTTTTCAATCTTTGATTGAATTATGAAAAAATACCAAAAATAATCTTCTTAATCCTCTATCATGTTTAATTCTTTTTCTCCTCACCCTCTAATTTTTAATTCTTCCATGAATTCCTTCGTCAATTGTGTAGGGTGTGGAGAATCGTTATATGGTCTTTTACCATGTCGGTGGTGTACATGTGAGCGTTGTGGAAATGATTTACGTCACGATTTACGAGTTGGATTTTGTCCTTCTTGTAATGAAATTACTTCATGTGGAAATCCGAATTTTTCGAATAATTCTCTCGATTTTTACCCACCTCCACACCCCACATACGAGACACCCTCGTGTGAGTTTTGTGGAAATGATTCTCATTTTGGAATTAATTGTTCGCATCGATTCTCTCTTAATTACGAGCAAGAACCGAGCTACAATCAAAACTTTAATGATAATTGTTATTCACAAGATTTACCGAGTTTATCACAACAATATCTTTGTTGTGAGTATTGTGGAGGTCCTCACGAGAGCTTTGATTGTCAACCGAGGGATACAAATTTTTATGAGCCCTTTTCTCTCGAGAGTGAAAATTTTAAACGACTTGAAACATTGTTCCAACAAGTAATGAATCAAAGAAATGTGGAAATTGTTGAAAAGAGCATTGAAGATATGTTTCTAGAAAAGAGACAAATTAATCAAGAGATTAATGATATAACTAATGAATTGGGAAGTCGTAGATTTCATGGAGAAATAATTGATGAGGGATTTAAAAGAGAGTGTGAGATTAAGACTAGACAACTTTCGCAAGATTATAATGGATTAAGCATTGAAATTCGAAAGAAAGAACAAGCTCAAGAGGAAGCTAAATATCTTGCTACTCGTGAACTCGAGCGTTCTCTTCTTAATGATGATGACGAGGATAGTACTATTTCTTTGCGAGATCTTATTGCTCTACATCCTTCGTCTAGTGCAATCGTACTTCCTTTTCATGTCTTGCCGGATATGGAGCATGAGAATTCACCCATTCTAGATAATGAGGATATTTTTGATCTCACTCCATCTCATGACATCACCACTACTATTCATGATTCTTCCACCGTGGAACTCGACAATTCTCTAAGTAAGGGGACGAACATATTAGCACCATTCCAGACACGGAATCGGACGAAGTAATAAAGTCTAGTGTTGAGATTCTTGTTCAAAACCCGAGAGAGTTTGACGGTATTTCCAATGAAACGTGTGATTTGCCACAATGTGATGACTCAACTTCTTCCATTCACTTTGAGATTTTCTCTAATTCTAATGATGAAAATTGTGATGGAAATGAAGATTTTGAGAATGATTCAACTTCTAGTGATTTTTTTAATGAGGAGTTCTCCGATGAACTTTCTTATAAAGATGATATTCACGACTCGGATTATGAGGAGTTTACCGATGAACCTACTCTTCTTCACCCATTTTCACCGGGAAATGAGGATGATAGTAATCTGGTATTTGAGAGGTTCACTTTTGAACTTGCTCCTTTAGACCCATTTCCACCGGGAAATGAGGTTGATTTGACTATTCCGATCTTTGAGAAGTTCTCCGATGAACTTACTCATTTAGATGTGGAAGACGTTATTCTTCGTGAAAAAATATCCAACGTCTATCTTCTCATTTCTAAGATCGGAGCTTTGAAATTTAAGCCTAATGACAAGTCTTTCTCTCCATCTCCTATTCCCGTTGAGGATAGTGATCCGCTTATGGAGGAAATTGACACTTTTCTTGCTTCTAATGATTCGATACCACCGGGTGTTGATGAAATTGACCCGGAGGGGGGACGTTCTCTTTTTAGAGAATTTACTTGATGATGATTTCGTCCCAAGTTCTCCTCCCACCCACTTTGACCTTAATGTGCGGGTTTTTCATGTGACTCATATTGAGTACCATGACCCAATTGATCACATTTCTAAGGGTGAAATGGTCATTAAAGCTAAGAATGTTGATTCTACTATGGTTGAGACTTTTATCCCACCATTACCATTTGCTTTATATGATATTGGATTAGCATGGGGGACGAAACCATGTTGTCTATTCCTTTCTCTTCCGAGGACGAGGTATTCGACCCTGGAATCGTTGATTTAGGGAAATCACGGCCTTTCACCGATGTAATAATTGAAAGACTTTTCAATCATCTTGTTGAGAGTTTATCTTAGGGAGCATGCTATATTCATTCCATAATTTGTGACTACTATCTCTTTTTGGAGATTTGTGTTGGAGTTTCATCCTTTCGTTTGTCATCCGACAACGAGGATGAAATCTTTGACCCCGGCATCGTGCTTTATGTTGGATTTTATTCCATTATGCCGGTTTTCACCATTTTCCCTAAGGACCAATGAATGTGGGGATCGAGTCGAGCTCATGACTCGGTTAACAAAAACGAGGTGCCTTGTGGGGGAGTCCCATACATTCTATCTTCTATCTATTTTCGTACACTAATAAGGCTTGATCTTTCAAGCTCGTGCTCGTGTTTTGTTGTGTTGTGAATCTTAAGTATGACCCTAATCATTGAAGACTCTCGTGTTCGGTTTTTGTCGGTCCACTTGATCTTCCTTACTTTGATTGTCAAAAGGGGCACACACTCTATCCTTTGATTTTTATCGACTAACATTTTATCTTGAGGCATAATTAATAAACGGCTTATAGATTTGCGTGCTCTTTCCATGTTAGGATTTTGCATTAGACTCTTCGTGTTTTAGCAAGGGGGTGTTACTATTGAGCTAAGAAACATTGAGGACAATGTTTGGTTTTAGCATGGGGGAGTCAATTGATATAATCGCTTGCAATTGCTTTTGTCGTGTGTAAACGTAATCGTTTTTCTCGTTTTTCATAAAAAAAATAAATTTTTAGTGTTATTTTAAGTTTTAATAAAGAAAATAAGTGCTTGTGTCACAAATGTAGGCTTTCCGTTGGTGAAAATAAAAATAGTTTTTGACTCGACTCGGTTTTTACCTTAGCTTTTTCCTTAACGTGTTTAAATTAAGTTTTGCTAGGCTTTTATATAGGGAACTTTAAAACGCGAAAGTATTAACTCATACGGGTTTAAGAACGAGAACTTTTTGCAAGTTGCTATAATTGATCCTAGAAAGTCGTTTATCAAGGGAACTTTAAAACGCAAATTCTAAAACTTAAAAAAGTCTAAGAAGATGCAAGATCCTATAGATGACTTGAAAACCCAAAACTTTGATTTAATAGGCTAAGTATCCATTATTCTTTAAATTTTTGAAATTTTACAATATGGAGAACAAGAGATGATAAAGTTTAATCATAAGTTTTAAAGGTTGATTCTTCTTTGTGTAAGTCTTTTTGTGTTTGATTTAATCTCCTCGTATTTATTTTTCACGCTTGAATAATAATTTCTTAATAAATGAAGTTTTTAGCGGTTTAGGCTTGATATCTTAACTCGTAACTCCTTTTTTTTTCTTCCTTTGTAACTAAAGTGAGAACACATTAAGGGTGTCAGCGTCATGGACTTTTGATCATGGGATTGCGGAAATTTGGCTTAATATACATATCATATTAATAAAGAAGAATAAATAAAAACATGTTCTCTATGAGCCTTCGGGTGGGAGTCATATAACACTAACCTTGTCATTAGAGCCTTAGGGTGTATGGCATGGGGACGTGTTTAATAAAAATTGCTTCATCATCATGAGCCATAAGGTGGGATGGTGAATGTCAATTCCCTTATTTTTGTCCAAGGAGCCTTCGGATGTGGATTTTAAATAAGGATCACAATCGCATCTTAAAGAGCCACAAGGTGATATGATGTAGTTGTTGCTAACTCCATTAATAAGGTCATAATTGACTTTGGAGGTTTTATTGTTGCTTTTAAGTAGTCCTATTAGCCAAATTTCGGGTCCGGGGATTTATCCCTCAAATCGTGTTAAGTTATCCTTGATGTGGGCTTTCTTTAATGACAACGGTTTTTGAAGTCGAGGTTAGGTTTTGAGTGTTGAGTTTACACCATTTTTGCCTTCATTTTTGGATTAATAAATATCAAATAAAGTCAAATGAGCCTTGGGGTGAGTGACAAATAAAATCTAGAGATACAATTAGGAATAATAGGAGATTGAGTTTAGCACAAATTACTTGTATGAGTTGTTTTAATTTTGGGGCTTATGATTGACAATGATCTTGTTTTTACACTTGGCATGGAAAAGTGAAAAGTCGAGGACGATGAATCTATTTGAGTTTTATGATCCTAAAAGTTATTTTTCTAATAATGAAAGCAATACATTATGTCTTTGCAAAATAAAATGTCAAAAGTTGAATAATGGTGTAGTTAGAGTTTTATTTTATCATTGCGTGAGGACACGGCAATTGCTTAGCAAGGGGGAGTTTGATATGAGTGATTTTACTCATATCATTTGTATCATAAAACAAACTATAAATGCATAAAAAGTATAAAAATGGCCATGTATATGTTTGTTTTTGTTGTTTCATGTGTGTAGGTACCAAGTTCACGAAAACCGGCGAAAACGACACGAGATTGAAGAAAAATCGAGGAAGCCAAATACAAGCTCGTTTTTTTGTGGATTTTAACTTAATGAAGGAATTTGGGCTTAGTGGGTCCCTCTTTTGGTAAATGGGATTCAAAGCCCATTTAAGATGGTATCTATCCATTTTTGGTTTCAAAAGCCCATCAAGGCCCATAATTGGATAAAAACATTAGACGGATTAGGTAAAAAGGCCAAGATTTATACAAAGCCCATATCATTATCTTAAATTATGAAACGTGAGACAATGGGCTTTTAAATCCACTTTGGTCATAAGCTATGAACGGTTTTAGATAAATCACTTATTTACTTTCTATCATACCATCACCCACATCACAGATACCACACAAAGTTATTTCGATAATAATAAAGTTTCAACCCTCATCCTTTCTCTCTCCAAAAATAACCAGTTACCATTTTCTTTCACCACAAACCCTAGAAAATCAAAAATAGGGGTTTTTAATCTAGAGCGTGTGTATACACACACGCTAGTAATTAATTACCAACTATTTCGGAGATTGAAGATGGCTAGAATAGGATGACGTGGCATCCCTCTCTCATTATTCTCATCCCTGATTGGCTATGACACCTCATTCCTCACCGTCCTCAAATCATAGCACTCCACATCAGCCTACAACTAGCACAAGAAGCACAACGGATTGCCACGTTGGCAATCCGTGTGCTAGTGAACGAATATCAGTCTTTAGATCAAGAGAAGAAAGAGAAAAGGAAGAATAGAAGGCCAAGATTGAAGATTCTACCTCATAAAACTCACTGAAGGGGCTAGGGGTTTGCCTTGAAAAACCCCCAATTATTTTGTAATAATCATCCCTTTCTTTAGTTTTAATGTTATAATGTAAAAATAGTTGTAGGATTTATTTTAGACTCTTGTAATGATTTTCAGCTTGAATTAATAAAATTTACTTTCAGTTTTGCAATTGATATTTAGTTTGTTTATTTATATTCTCAAATCAACTTTTAAGGGTAAAATCCTTTTTTACTGTTTTTAATGATTATAACATAAGATTGGATTTAAAAGATTCTTAATAGCTTTCTTGTTCAATTTGAGCTAAGTTTGGGATTCGTTTTATCCTACTGATAAATCGAGGAAAGAAATCACTGTTGATTCGATTTATGTCATAAATCGAGAATTATTTATGAGCCGGGTTTGATGCTGGTTCGAATTTATAATGGGAGTTGGAGTTTTTGATTCGTGAGCTTTGTCTTATATGGTGGTTCGAGATGTTAGTTATGGTGACGACGAGGTTTAAGGGAGCTCAGCGCTCGCCTTCTACATCAAAGGGTGTTCTTAATTCAAAGGTTAAGCACTTCTTATATTTTCTGAAATTTTAGTTAAATCCGCTTATTTTTTATAATGACATTGATTGTTTGCATCATGATAGTTGTTAGAATAATATAACTTGACTGTTTTGTTAGGTTTTATGATTTTGATTTTTGGAAGTTTGAATTAATATGTGATTGCATATTTAAAGGAAATTGTGGTTCATTGTCATAAATTGGGTTAATAGATCTGTTCATGTCCTTATTCAGGTTTTGGATAATAGGTTAATTTAATTCTTTTTGAGCTTGCTGATGATTATTTGACTGAGTATATGCTGATACTATGAGCGAAGTGAGATGTTTTTTGTATGCATTTTAAAAGTTGTTATATTACAGGGTAAATTAGTTTGTAGATTTTGTTGTTTTAAGTAGATTCGATTTCTTTTGTGACTGATAGATCGAATCTGGTAGTTTTGAGATGATTTTTATTGCTGATATATATGTTTAAAGTAGTCTGCTGGTATTTGTTTCGGAATAATGATGCTAAATGTTCATTAAACTATTGCTTGTTCTTTCAACTGCATAATGTAGTGCGTATATTCATGTTATTCGTCTATGCCTGTGTAGATGTGATATCTGATTAAGCTGAGATTTGGGATTAGAGGACTTGATTCTAGGAAATTTTGCTGCATATTTTATTGTGTATGCTTATATAGATGGTTAGCTGTTACATAGGTCTGGTTTAGTAAGGTTGCGAGACTGGTTTGTATAAGTATAACAGTCTAGTTGAATTTTAATTCTTTGTTATAGCTGCTATCGTTGATTTTTTATCTGAGAAATTTATTTATACAGCTTTTATTTTGGTTGATGTTTCTACTTAGTTTAATATAAGCTTTCCTAAATAAATTGTTTAGGAACTGGTGAATGTTTTTTCTGTCTTAAATTTCCAATACCAAACATAACAGACGTAGTAAGTCACCCCTGTGACTTCGAATTACTACTTTGAAGTCTAATAAATAATCACCAAATTTAGTCCACCATGGGACTCGAACCCATGACCTCCTGGTCATGGGCCAAACGTTTTAACCAATTGATCTAGCAACCTGTTTGTGTTTAGATATTGTTATAGTGATTAATATAGTTTGCTCATTAGGCTGTCAGCTTTTCATTTAGTTAAATACATAGTTTTTATTTTATTTCAATTTAAATCATTTTAATTTCTTTTATAAAGTTTACAAATAAATAAATAATAACAAAATAAAAGAGAAATGTTTTATTAATTTTAGAAATTAAATTAGTTATAAAAATTAGTTTTTTTTAAATAATTAGATTTTAAATAAGTTAGTTTTTAATAAAAATAGTTTTAAAATAGTTTGTTTATATAAAGTAAAAGTTAATTTTAAATAGATTTATTTAGTTTAAAGATTTTAAATAGTTTTTGAAAAAATGTTTAATTAGATTAAAAAAAAGAGTAGAAGTATTTTTAATTAAATAAATAAATTTTTAATAGATTTTAAATAGTTAAATTTTTAATAATTGTCTTTTAGATTGAATATCGGGAAACGATTCATGCATTTAGGTTTAAATTTCTAGGATTAATATTAGATTAAAAACCGAAAACCCATTCAAATCAATTGTCCAAATCGAAAAAAACGTCTCAAATTCAGTTGATCTTCGTGTAAAACGAACTTGGATCATCAACGTGTTTAATCATATCCGTCTTCGACTTATTTATGGCTTATTACCTTTTCCTAAGGGTAATTGCCTAAATTTGTCCTATATCGTATATCATTAAAATACATCGACATTCCACGATACATCAATAAGCTAGGAGGTATGTAGTTCCTCCTGGTCCTAGTAGTAGTTGGAGCAATACGTGCTCCTGGTCTAGTTGAAAGTCAAGGATTATTATTCTTATTAGTTTGTTAGGATATGCATGAGATATGCTAGGAAAGGATATGCATATTAGAAGTTACACGTTTTGGTTTGATGTAGTATTAGGGTTTCCTTCTAGTATAAAAGGAACCATTGGCAGAAGGGTTAGACACACCTTCATCAACATTATTCATTTCATATTAATAGTAGAGATCCTTAGTAAGGATCAAGTTATTTAGTTATTTTGTTTCTTCTTGTTCATAGTAATTGTATTCCGCACTTATACTGTGTGTTTCATCAAGAGTCTCTCTATGAATAGACTTGTGATTACAGAAGTCGTTCACCATCCTTAACAGACTGCAAGATCCATATCTAGTGGACCCAACAATACACCCAGTGGTTGACAAGATGTATCAGGATTTGAGGGACATGTATTGGTGGCGTGGAATAAGGAAGGATGTAGCGGCGCATGTCAGGGAATGTTTGACTTGTGTAGAGGTGAAAGCTGAGCATCAAAGACCCTCGGGATTACTACAGCAACCTGATATTCCTAAGTGGAAATGGGAGAATATCGTCATGGACTTCATTATTAAACTGCCAAGGTCTAATAACGGTAATGACATGATATGGGTAATAGTGGATAGGCTGACTAAGTCTACACATTTCATTGCAATGCGAGAGGATGATAAGATGGAGAAGTTTGCTAAGAAGTACATGGAGCATGTGGTAGCAAAACATGGGGTGCTAGTGTCGATAATATCAGATAGAGATAGCAGGTTTACTTCTAGGTTTTGGGGAACGTTGTAGAAGGCGTGGGTACAAGACTGGACATGATTACGGCCTATCATCCACAGACAGATGGTCAGAGTAAAAGGACCATACAAACACTAGAAGATATGTTACGGGCATGTAATAACTGGTTTTTACTTATTAAAATTGTTCTTCGTTTCTATTCGAATTGATTACCGGTTAAAAGTGCGACTCAGTCGTCTTTTGGTGAAAAAGAAATAGATTGGTCGTTGTTGTAAAATAAAATTACAAAACTTTAAAGTAAAAGACAAGTAAATAAAGCTATAAATGATTAAAAAGTAAATGACGAGAAATTAAAACAAATAACTAATAATAAAGGAGCGAAACAAATAATAAAACGTGAATTTAGAACGAAACAATTTATAAAAATAAAACTAAAAGACGAAATTAACTATCGACTCGAAAATAAAATTTACTTAATGAAAGAGGAGAGAATAAAACTAAAATGGTACTTTAAAGCTAAACGAGGCAAAATCTAAAGCGGGTACTAAATAAAAGATAAAACTTGAACTTTACGAAAAAATATTAATTTTAAAAATCGAAGAAAAATTTAACTAAAAATACGTAACTTTCAAAATTAAAAATGGAACAACTTTCAGATAAAACTAAACAATTACGAAACAATACTAATAAATAAACAAGCTAGCAGACAGCTAGCTGGAAGCTAGCAAGCTGCCTGGTCATTTTGACGCCAAACGTTGCTAAGCAGGCAGCTTAGCATGTCACTTTTTCACAATAGTGAATTCTTCGGGAAAAATTTCGGAATAATGTGTTTCTTCGCAATAAGTGATTCCTCGGAATCCCTTCTTTTTCAGAATAATTGCTATTTCGCAATATCTGTTTTTTCGGAACTTGTTTTTTCGCAAAAACAACTTTTTCGGAAAATTGACTTTTTCGGAATAATTGTTTTTTCGGAAAAATGACTAAATTCAGAAAAATGAATAATCTTCGGAAAAACTGATAAAATCAGAGAAAGGGAAAATTTCGGAAAAAGAGGCAATTTTCAGAGAAATGACAAATTCAGAGAAATGACAAATTCAGAGAAATGACATACTTCGGAATAATAAACCCTAATCCGAAAACATGAAAAATAAAAGATACAGTAACACTAAAAATCAGATAATAAGCCACGAATAAGCTAAAATCAAATAAGCAATCTACCAAAACTTAATCTAAAACACTTTTAAGAAAAACTAATTCAACCACAAATTAAAAACTTGAAAAACAATAATAAAACTAAAAATTAAAAATCAACTTTTAATAAAATAAACTAATAAAAACACTTAACTAAAATCAAATCAAACACACAATAAGCTATAAAATCAATAAGCTAACACAATCAAACACATAAAAACATAACAATTAATCAAATAAGCATGACAATAAGATAATAAGCATAAAGATTAACAAAAATAAGAAAGATAGAAGGAGAGATTAATATAAAATTTGATTAACATTAAAGATTCAACAATAAAAGTAAAAGCAAGAATTAAAGAAACTTACAAATTTAAGGTGCAAGACAAGGTAATTAAATGACAATATGAAAGTGCTTGGAAAATAAAATGGAAAGACTAATGTGTCAAATTAGCTAACACCTCCTAATGACACATTAGGAGGGTATTTATAGGAGGATTAGTATGTGTTGATCTTTTCTTCCTTTTCTCGTCTTTTCGTCTTTATAAATTCTTCGACTTTCTCGACGTTGTCTCGGGATAAAGTGAACTCGTCTTATAATTTCTTCATTAATTAGACTTGAGTTCTTCGACTTCATTAAACTTCCGTCTTTAGACTCTTTCTTCGATAAATCTTCAGAATAGGCCTTGGACTTCCGTTCTTTTTGCACTCTTGATCTTTTGACTTCGTCTTTTGTCTTTTTCTTCGATAAAAGCCCGTGAAAGCCCATATTTTCTTCCCTTTTCACATTTTGGTCCTAAATCACAACAAAAACACAAACCACGCATAATTCCGACATTTACGACATAAAATACACGTTTTGGCTTGGTTATTATTATAATTAAGTGGTAAAAGGATAAGTGTTTTCACACTTATTAGCATGTGTGATAGATTTGGAGGTAATTGGGAGACTCATTTGGCGTTGGCTGAGTTTTCATACAACAACTGTTATCATGATAGTATAGACTGTGTACCATTTGAAGCTTCTATGGGAGGAAATGCAGATCACCACTACTATGGGCTGAGGTTGGAAGTATTCAGCTTATAAGGCCCGAATTGGTACAGGAAACTACTGATGCGATAAAAGTACTTAAGGAGAAAATAAAGACGGCCAGAGACCGACAAAAGAGCTATGCTGACAAGAGGCGTAAGCCGTTGGAGTTTAGTGTTGGAGACAAAGTTATGATAAAGGTTTCATCATGGAAAGGGGTGATGCGGTTTAGGAAGTTAGCACCTAGATTCGTGGGTCTATTTGAAATCCTTGAAAGGATTGGACCAGTGGCTTATAGGTTGAGATTACTGGAAGAGTTGAGCAGTGTGCATGACGTATTTCATGTGTCGAATTTGAGGAAATGTTTAGCAAAGACGGACTTGCAGGTACCGTTAAATGATATCAGAATAGATACGAGCCTTCGCTTTATTGAAGAGCCGGTAGAGATTATGGATCGTGAAGTTAAGGCTCTAAAGAGAATTAAGATACCGTTGGTTAACGTTAGATGGAATTCAAAACGTGGACCAGAGTTCACTTGGGAACGGGAGGAATTCATGAGGAACAAGTATCCTCAATTATTTGCAAATGATGTGACTGATCCTAAGGAGTAAATCTCGGGACGAGATTTCTATTAGGAGGGAGTGATGTGACAACCACGGTTTTGAGGTTCGTCACTTAGTTTTATTTTTGTGCATATTTCGTGATAATGTGTGTCTTTATGTGTTATGTGTTAAGTGGTGTGAATAGAGTGTGGTTGGGACATCGTTTTCGGGTACGGGGTACCTTGTGAGTGAAACTATGTGTGATGTTTTTCATGTTCATGAGCTCACAAGGCAGTGACTATGAATTATGATGGTGCTATTTAGTGGTTTACGTATATGTATATATGTATTATAGAAAAATCATATTTTTACGATTTAGGATTTTGTATTTAGGGGTCTCGGATGAGGTATTTAGTCTCGGGAATAATTTACGGGATGATTTTAAGTCATTTAGGACTTAAATATAGAGTTTATTTCATATTTCAAGAGTTTTTATAAAACTTTATATTTTCACGGTATACGCGTAAAACCGACTAGTTTTACGGTTTTGAGGTTCGGGAGGTCTTAAAAGTTGTAATAAATTAGGGAAATTTAAAGAAAAATTAGTAGTATAATATTTAGTAATAAAAAAAGAAAAAAAGAAAAATAATAATAAAGGGGCGGTTGGAGGTCGACGCAAAAAGAAAAGAAAAAAAAGAAAAAGAAGGGGGATTATATATGGCAATTTTGTTTGGGCTAGAATTAGTATTTTAAATATATAAGGTGTTAACTTAGATTAAAAAAACCATAATCCCTGGAGATCAAATAGGTCGACGTTTTTTCTTAGGTATTAGGGTTCTTCATATTTTTTTTGTCTTCCATTATTCTTAAGGTAAAAACCTTTAATCCCTTTTTAATTTAATTGTCTTTAATTCATTATTAATCATCATACTATGGATCTAGGTTAGGGTTTATAATAAAATATGTATTTTAATGATATAGTATTGATTAGAATAATTAAGGCTTGTAACTAATTATGAATTGGGTAATTAATTAGGTTAGTTTAATTAAAATCATAATTAAAAATTGGGCAGAATTTTAGGTCTATTGTTTTGATCATATCTAGAGTTCTAGAAACATTCATGATGCGATCCAAGTACCACTGGAAAGTTATTTGAGTTAGCTTTTGAATGCAAGAAATGAGGACTAAATTGGAGGTGGGAAGTGGGTCAAAAACAGGTTACAACAGTCGGAGGTCAAAACAGTTTTGAAATCAGTCGGGTTTAAATTAATGTTTTAAGATGGTTAGGGTACTTAGGAGTACATTTGGACTTTCAAGCCAATATGAGAGTGATTTTATATGTTATATAAGATCTCTGAAGAAGGGATAATCAATTGGGGGTAGTGGAAGACCCTTTGATCATAACAAACATTTTATATGTTCAAAACTAGTAAAATCCAGATAGACAGAAGTATATACATGTATATCGGGTTCTTAACAGTATCTTTGAGGTTGGGGTAAAATAGGAGAGTTAGGTAAAACATGTAAGGGCATATGGGTTTCTTCACAGAAAGTATGGGTGTGGTTAGGTGGGCGTTTGGCTCATAGTTTGGGGTCTAAAAATGGGATTGTTTTGGGTAAAATGTTAACGGGACGGGGTTATGAACTTAACTAAGTTAAGGGCTTTATAGAAGAGTGTAATGGGATGATTATGACATATAAATGAGGTTAAGTTGTAGGAGAAGGTTAGATATCCATAATAGATTGATGAGCCATTTTGGTATGTGGTTCATGTCTTGATTGAATATGTTTGTGTGTTTGGATTTTGCTAGAGCGCGGATATTTGGAGAAGCTTGATCAAGTGAGTTTCATAGTCCCATATCTTTAATGATTTTGACTTCCATATGGGATGGAAGAGACACGGTATGGTTTTGTAACTTATGTTGTGAATGTTTTATGATTGGTGATGGACTTGTGTATACTTATGTGGTTAATTGCTAATTGATTCATGATTGTTTTATGATTTGACTTGGTACCAAGGGGATGTTGACAAGGCGGGGACTTGGGACTGGTTCATAGGTGTATAGGCACCTATGGGACCATGGTGTTTGGTAAGGCTGAGAGCCTTGGAAATTGTGGTGAATGGTTAAATCTTGAATGTTAGTTGTTAATGCATGTTTGTAGCACATTGTCCATATGTTCTTTAACTAATGGTTATATTTCACAGCTTATGACTTGATTTTGGCGTTGGAGTCTAAACCTATGACTCTCACCAACATTATGTTGACGTGTTTTAGTGTCTCTTTCAGGTGAGAATGAGGTTAAGCATGAGAATAGGAGTGGTTAGCTTTGAAGGCTTAGGATTACATTTGGAGGAACCCCCCTTTCCTCTTAGTCTTTATTTAATGTTTGAATACGTGATACTTTGTAGACACCTATATGTTTGATGTGTGTTATTTGAATGTATTTGGTAAGAGGTAGGCTTGTTACCTACTTACCTAGACGCCTGTATTGTTTGAGATATTGTCATGACATTGTGTCACCTTTTTATGACATTTCTATTTCATACAGTTCTCTCTATAGACACGCTATTGTTGTGATGATATCCATACGTCGTGCCCCATATTCCGCCATGGTGGGGTGTGACAATTTTCCTCTTGATCCTCTTCTTTACTTGTCCAAAAATAATATCACTCACACATTTGTGATGTGATTAATGATGGAGTCTTGATGAAGATCCTCCTTTCAGATCTAGTCATGTTAATCATTTTGTATGCTTGAGTCTTGTGTAGATTCAATGTATTTTTATATACTTGGATTAATCTTGTGTAGATCCAATGTATTTGTGAATACTTGGATAAGTCTTGTTTAAATCCAATGTATATGTGTATACTTGGATTTGTCTTGTGTAGATCGAAGTTATATGTGTATACTTGGATGTCTCTTGTGCTGTAATGAGTCTTCTGTGTTAGTTCTCACTAAACTACAAAGTGATGTGTGTATGTGTCTTATGAGTTCTCACTCAACTTGAAAGTGAAGATTTGTGAAGATTGCTTCTAGCTTTAGATTATGACTCAACATCTAGCCTTGTGTCGGAAAAGAAGATTGGCAACGAAGATTGGTTCTTGCTTTGGATTAGAACTCGACATCTAGCCTTGTGTCAGAAAATTGTGAAGTAGGCGACGTGTGTAGATTGGTACTTGCTAAGATTAGGTCTCGACATTTAGCCTAGTGTCAGAAAACAATGTAAGCGACGTTGTAAGGTTTTCTCCGCCAAGAAGGGAGCTTGTGGATATAGTGGAAATCTCGAGTAAGGTGTACTCGAGGAGTGGAGTAGGAACGAAGAGAGAGATTCGTTGCCGAATCACTATAAATCTTGGTGTCTTGTCTTAGGTTGTTTCTTTCCTTAATCTTTACTTATCTTTACTTTCTTACATTGCAATTCATTATCACTAGATGTAGTAAATGCATTAGAAATGAACCTAATAACTATGAAACTAGTTTTCAAGTAAAAGGTAATTTTGGGACAAACCTAATTGAAAGGATTTTTAATTAGGACCTTACAAGAGAAACTATTCGACCCCCCCCCCCCCCCCCTTATAGTTTCTATAACCTCCTTTGCATATTTTTGTATTTTGATTTCCATTCGTTTATGAATGGAAATGGATCTCATGAAATTTCTTCGTCCTTTCTTTCGAACAAAAAAATAATAACAAATTAAAAAGAGGTGATTTAAGTAAAGGAAGTCACATGCTTCCTACATTTAACTCAATTGTTAAATAAATAATAGAAACCCAATTCCCCAATATCAGTCATCTCAGACAATAATTCCTGTTCAATTTTTCGAACGATTGTTGTCCAAGCTTACAATCTCTCATAACTACATCTCGTCACCTTCCAATCTCTAGTCATTAGCATCTATTTTATTATTTGGCTGGATGAAAACTGCATCTTTTCGTGCCTTAACCATAGATCTCAAGATTTTTGGTGTTAGTTTTTTCTTCGTTGATGCATATAAATGGAACTAATTGATATTTATTTTATAAAAAGCAATAACTTACTTTGAAAAAGGACCACACATATACATGATTTGTTCTTTTATTTTCACAACTAGTTGGTCCCTTGACATTGATAATAAATGTTGAGAAAAGTAGACTTAAGCAAACCTACGGCTAAATAATAAATTCGATAAAATATACACATGAATTTAACGTGGAAACCCGAATTGGGTAAAACCATGGGCAAGGAAAGATACTTTACTATGATGAAAACTAGGAGTACATCGTCTCTTTATTGTACAAGGATTAACACTTATATCTTGTAAATAGGAGATATCACCAATTCTCTAATTGTTTCACAATTACTAGGAGATAAAAGGAAAGAAAGAAAACACTTTAATGTTTTTGTTTGGAATGGGAAGATAAGTGATGAAACTACCATTGCCTTTTATAAGAACATTTGCCAGCTATCAAGATAAGTGAAAATCCACAAAAATATAAGCCACATAACTCCAAGGGACAACATTTCTCAAAGGGAAAATGTCCTTTCACAATCTCCCACTTGAAGATTCAATTGAAGCTAAATCAATATTCACACTGTTACCATTCCTTGCACTTTCATGTTGCTTACGTTTCTGCTAAGCCTCATGAGGATCGACACCATATGAACTTGTCACAGTTGATTGCATACGTCATATAATATGCCACGTTGTCATCAATATGAATTTTCTGCATGTCCACGGTTCCTTCTTCCACTTTCTCATGAACGAAGTGATATTGAACTCGTACATGCTTAGTATTTGAATGAAATGTTGGATTCCTTGCAAGATACAAGGCGCTTTGGTTGTTACAAAGTAGAGTAGTTTTATTTTGTTTATGCCTCAGCTCTTCCAACAACATCTTCAACCATACTGCTTCTTTGTTGGCTTGAGCAGTTGAAACATATTCTGATTTTTTTGTTGACATAGCCACAACTGACTGCAGTTTTGGAGCCCAGCTTACTGTTTTGCCGCAAACTGTGAACACATACCCGGTGGTTGATTTGTTTCCATCAACATCACCTACATAATCTGAATCAACATATCATTTGACAATAAGAT
This sequence comes from Glebionis coronaria, assembly GCA_025667525.1. Classification (NCBI taxonomy): domain Eukaryota; kingdom Viridiplantae; phylum Streptophyta; class Magnoliopsida; order Asterales; family Asteraceae; genus Glebionis; species Glebionis coronaria. The sequence goes on from CM046876.1 coordinate 536,911,360, forward strand.
ACGACTCCCCAAAACATAACGCAACATCTGAGGTTCCTTTGAGATATCTAAGGATCCTCTTCACAACTTCCCAATGCTCACTACCAGGTTCCGCCATTAACCGACTCACTACTCCCACTACATGTGCAAGTCTGGTCTTGTACAAATCATCGTGAACATTAAATTTCCCACTGTTGATGCATACGGTGCTCGATACATCTCATTCCTTTTTTCTTCACTGTTAGGACTCATCTTGGAGGATAACTTGAAATTAGTAGGATACGGGTTGATATTGGCTTACAATCTTGCATGTTAACCTTTGCAATATTTTCTTCACATAACTTTTATGTGAAATCCAAACTTTACTACTAACTCTACCCCGGTGAATTTGCAACCCTAGAATCTTGTTTGTGGGTCCCAAGTCTTTCATCTATAATTCTCTAGCCAGTTGAGCGTTCAATCTACTTATATGATCTTTTTTGGGGCCTACTACCAACATGTTGTCAACATATAACAACAGAATGATAAAATCACCATTTTCAAACCTCTTGGAATATGCACAAGGGTCTGCATACAGACTTTTATATTCAAGGCTCCTGATGAAAGAATCAAATATCTTGTATCAACACCGTGACGCCTTCTTTAAACCGTACAAATATTTGTTTAACCTGTAAACCAAGTTCTCTTTTCCTTTTTGTTTAAAACCTTATGGTCGGAGCATATAAATTTCTTCATCAATATTTCCATAAAGAGATGTAGTTTTCCCATTTAGCTACTCTAGATAAATCATATGTAGCATACATTGCCAGAACCACCCGAACAATTGTCATTTGGACCAGAGGGGAAAATATTTCGATAAATTCGATTCCCTCTTTGTAAGCATATCCTTTGACCACCAGTCTTTGCACGATACCTCTCCTCATAATCATCACCGTTTCTCTTGATCTTATACACCCATCTGTTTCCAATGGGTTTTCTGCCTCTCGGTAGTGGCACTAGTCCCTAGGTTTTGTTCTTATGAAGAGCTTCAATTTCTGCTTGCATTGCTTCCTTCCAAAATGATGCATTTTGATTTTTGAGTGCTCCTTGAAGAGTTGATGGCTCTCCTTCCTCCGTAAGAAGATAATATGCAACACTACACTCCATAACATAATCAGATTGCCACGACAAACGTTTTCTTTCCCGATTAAGAGTATGAGTTGTTGGAGCCTGAGACTCGGTTGTCTCATTTTTCTCGTGCTCTGGTATAACTTCAGAAAAATCACTTGACTAAAATTGCTTTTCCATTTGCATTGATGTAGTTTCTCTTGTAGTGCTATCACCTTCTTCATTATCTTGATTTTTTTTTATGTAAAGACAACTTCTCTGTTGACGACTACTTTGTGGGCAGTGGGGTCCCACAAGCGATACTCGTTTACTCCGTCAGTATACTCCAAGAACTAACACTTTTTGGATTTCGGATCCAGCTTTGTAGTTTCTTGAGAATTGTACATCACGTACACATGAATCCCAAATATATAAAGGTATGAATAATTGACTGTCTTTCACGTCCACATATTCGTTGGTGTCTTCAGCCCAAATGTAGTTGAAGGTGACCAGTTTATCACATAACACATAGTATTAATTGCTTCCGCCCAAAATGGTTTTCCTAAGCTTGTAGTTTCCAGCATTGCTCTTGCTCTTTCTAACAAGGTTATGTTTATTCGATCTGCCACTCCATATGACTGAGAAGTGTATGTCGTTGTAAACTGTCTTTTGATTCCTTTTTGCTTGCAAAAGTATCAAAATTATCACCAATGTATTCACATCCATTATCCGTCCTCAAACACTTGATCTTCTTTATATAATCAAGTTCAAAACGCGCTTTGTAAAGTTTGAAAACTTCAAACACATTAGACTTCTTCTTGATTGGGTACAACCAGCATCTCCTGGAATAATCATCAATAAAGGAATAATCCATATCCATACTACATATTAAAATAAAACATCTTTTATTTTTTGAAATGTTAGAAAATGAACTTAAAACAATATATGCATAATGTACAAATATATAAACATAATTAGAAACTAATTCATACATAATTTAATACTCATTATTAAAACTAATTAATCATAATATTAAAACTAAATAATACATATTTTAATACTCATATTAAAAGTTATTAATACATAATAATAGTAATACATACTTAGAAATAAAAATAATTAATACACCCTGTTACTTAAAAATAATATTATATATTCCCATTTTACAACAACTAAAAGCATACTAGCAGGGTACCCGCGTGTTGCAGCTGCGGATATCGTGAAACTAAAATTCTGCAAGCGTAATGTTTTATAGAAATAGTATTACGGGATTGTGATGATGGATAGCGAAAGGTATTTGCAAATATGTGTAACATTCGTCGTAATATTATATAACATGTAAATATAGAAGATATTCTTAATTTATATGTTGACACGTTTTCATACATTATAATGACCTTAAAATATTACTACTTTGATATGTACGATTTAATCGAATTAAATAAAAAAATGATTAGTATTTCACTAAATTTGTACTAAAATACATACATATTCGAAAATGTAAATTTATAAAAAATATTGAATGGTTTAAAATTAAACACATAAATTGATATTAGACTTACATTAATGAACAATTTAAAATCCTTGTATCTAAAAAACTATAATTTATAGCAACAATCATTTGTAGATGTTTCTTACTCCCACCGTCCCACTTTTATTGTCCTCATTACTATTTTTGTTTGTCCCAAAACATTGTTTAGTTTCTTAAATAAGAAGTTTATATTAATTAGTTTTCCACTTTTACTCATGTCATTAAATTCTTATAAGGAAGCTATTAGTGTGGTCAAAGAGTAAGTTCATTATAAATCACAAAAAAGTTGTTGAGGGACTATTAAAATGGACGGAGGGAATATTAATTTTATCATTTAATGTGTATTGTCCATCAATTAATATAGAAATAAATTTATGAAAATTTTGTGTTGTAAAAGTTTGTATCAAAACCTTGTAACGTTGTATTACTTAAAATTTTGGAGAGAGAGAGTGTGCAATATCTTTTATAAGTAGTACAAACTTATCTGTTATTAAAAAAAGCAATACAAATTAGTTTAACGATGTCGTTTTTATCAGTTTTAGTGGGTACTCTCTGGTTCATCTTCCGACGATTTTTATTGACTAGTTGAACCGATTGTGACTCTGTTCCCAGTTGAACCCCGTCATTTTAGGTAGACAATATTTACGATTTTGTAGATATATATGCTTTTAATTATTGTACAATGTGAATATATAATAATATTTCTAAGTAATGAGATAAATTAATAATTTTTATTTTTAAGTGTGTAGTAATTATTATGTACATATTTATTAGTTTAACATGAGTATTCAATTATGTATTAATTAGTTTTAATATTATGTATGAATTAATTTAAATAACGAGTATTAAATTATGTATGAAATTAGTTTCTAATAATATTTATATACTTGTACATTATGCATATAATGTTGTAATTTTAACATTTATAATAATAAAATGTGTTTTCTTTTAATATATAGTTCTAGCAGGGTACCCACGTGTTGCGAGTGCGGATATCCTCAAACTAACATTCTGCAAACATGTTATTTTATGATTATATATATAAATAATTATGATAGCTTTAAGTTGGAATAACTTTAAAAAATTATAAACCATTTCATATAAAAATAGTATTACGGGATTGTGATGATTGATGATATTGAAATGTATTTGCTAATTTGTGTAACATTCTTCTTAATATCATATAACGTGTAAATATAGAAAATCTTTGTAGTTTATATGTTTACACACTTTCATACATTATAATAACCTTAAAATATTCCTACTTTGATATGTACGATTTACTCGGATTATTTTGCAAAATGATCAGTATTTTACTAAATTTGTATTAAAATACATACGTAGACCATATATGTTTTCGAATATGCAAATATATAAAAAAAGTTGAATGATTAAAAAAACAGACATTAGTGAACAATTTAAATAATTATATGTAAAAAATTATGACTTACAACAATAATATTTTATACATGCTGCATATTAATTTGTATTTGTTTAGTCATTTAATGTGTATTGCTCACTAATTAATCCATTAATAAATTTATGAAGTTTTTGTGTTGTAAAAGTTTGTATCAAAAGCTTGTAATGTTGTACTACTTAAACTTTGATGGGGTTCAACTAGGAACCAGAGTCAGAGTCAATTCAACTAGTCAATAAAAACCGTCAGAAGACGAACCGGAGATGACCCACCAAAACTGATAGAAACGACACCCTTAAATTAATCTGTACTCTTTTTTTTAACAACACATAATTCTCTACTACTTATAAAAGAGACTGCACTCCCTATATGCAAAATTTTAAGTAGTACAATGTTACAAGGTTTTGGTACAAACTTTTACGACACAAAAAATTTTATAAATTTATTTATATATTAATTGGTTGACAATACACATTAAAAGACAATATTAATATAAATTAGAATGCAAAATATACAAATGATTGTTGCTATAAATTCTAATTTTTTTGGATAAAGTTATTTAAATTGTTTACTAATGTAATCAAATTTGTGTGTTTGATTTTAAACTATTCATTTTTTTTTCATAAATTTGCATTTTCGAAGACAAATATCGTCTACATATGTATTTTAGTACAAATTTAGTGAAATATTGATCACTTTGCTAATTAATTTGATTAAATCGTACATATTAAGGTAGGAAGATTTTTATAGTCACTAAAATGTATGAAAACGTGTAAACAAATAAATTATAAAGATTTTTTTTATATTTACATATTATATAATATTGTGACGAATGTTATACAGATTTGCAAATACTTTTCACCATCAATCATCATAATCTCGTAATATTATTTATATATAAAATGATTTATTATTACTTAAAATTTGTCTAACTTAAAGTTATTATCATTATTTATAAATATAAATATAAAATATTACGTTTACAAAATTTTAGTTTGAGTAAAGTGCAAAAATCATCCATGTGGTTTGTTAAAAGTTTTAATTACATCCCTTATTAATACTTCGCGCAACATACATCATTGTAGTTGTAAAATGGTACACCATACATCCCTGTGCAAATATTTTTTCGTTAATGGTTAAAACTGTTTGTTATCTTAGAGGTGTTGTTTTATTCCTTTTATAACACATGAATGATTTTTGCACTTAACTTTAAAAAAAAATTTAAAAAGTTTTTATGGAAAAAAAAATCAAAAATGATTTTTTTTTTCAAAATATTTTTGAAAAAAGATTTTTTTTAAAAAAAATTTAGAAATGTTTTTTTCCAAAAAATTTAAAGAGTTTTTTGTTTTAAAATTTACTTTTTTTTGAAGAAAAACATTTTTGAATTTTTTTTTTCAAAAGATTTAGAAAAAAACTTCTAATTTTGAAAACAGTTTTTTTAAAAAGGAAATTTAAAAATTGTTTTTTTTTCAAAAAATTATCGAAAAACGTTCTTCGCAAAAAAAATTTGGAACAAGTTTTCGAAATGTTTTTTTCTAAAAAAATTTCGAAAATGATTTTTTTTCATCAGTTTTAAACAAAAAATAAATTAAAAAAAATATTTTTGAAATTTTGAGGAAAAAAATTTTCGAAAAGTTTTTCCAAAACTTTTTTACGAAAAAATATTTTTCGATAATTTTTTGAAAAAAATAAAATTTCTTAAATTTCCTTTTAAATAAAAACCGTCTTCAAAATTAAAATTGTTTTTTTGAAAATCTTTTGAATTTTTTTTAATTGTTTTTCTTCAAAAAAAAGTAAATATTAAATAAAAAATTCTTTAAGTTTTTTTGGAAAAAAGCGTTTTTTGAATTTTTTTGAAAAAAATATTTTTTCAAAATATTTTTGAAAAGAAAATTAATTTTTTTTTTCAAAAAACTTTTTCCAAATTTTTTTTTTAAAAGTTAAGTGAAAAAATCATCATTGGGTTGTAAAAGAAGTAAAACACCCTTAATGAAAAATATTTAAATTATTCGTTTTCAGGGATATATGATGTATCATTTTACAACTACATTGATGTATGTTACGTAAAGATTTAACGAAAAATATAATTCAAACTTTTAAAAAACCACAAGAATAATTTTTGCACTTTACTCTTTTAGTTTTATAATAATCGCAGGTATGAATAATTTGTTCAAGATTCAAATCTACCCTCCACAGTCATAAATGTTAACTTTACTGCCTCCACCAACCCCCTACCTACAACAAACACCACCAACATTATTATTTTATTGAATAAAAAAAAATTCCACCTAAATCTCAGTCTCCCCCACCTTTAAATAACTCTCTTTCACCAATCCAACCACCCACCCATAATTCCTACCTTAATAAACCCACAATTTTATTAGTAGGTGCAAAAAAAATCCAGTAGTGTACCAGTGCAAATGGGTAAAGTTCAATACACTTTGGAGCAAGTTGCTGCACACAATGATCCTAAAGATTGCTGGCTTATCATTGATAGCAAGGTTTGTTTATGTTTTTTTTCTTTTTTTTTTAAGGATCTTGTTTTGAAATATGTTTGACTTTATTTGACTTTGTGAAATTTTCTAGGTTGTATCGAAAGTTTTTTTTTGAATTATTAGTTTAAAAATAATAATATTTGTTATTGTTGGTTGTTGGATCAAATAGTTTATGGAATTTTCTTGATCTGGATAGTTGAGCAGCATTCTTTGACTTTTTAGTCAAACTAAGTGGCTTAGTTGACTTCCTTGTTTCATTTTGGTTTCTATTAGTACATGTTTGTGTTATTTGATTTCAGCTTAAGTTTCATAAGCTCACTTGCTGTGTCTTATTTTGAAACTTTTCGGCTTGTATAAACCTGATCACGTGGTAATAAGCTTATGTAAATTGAAAAGTTTCAATATGAGACGCAAAAAGCGAGCCTATGAAACATAAGCCTAAAACTACATAAGACATAAGGCCGGTGTATCAGCCAAAACAAATACTGGAACATGTTGAATTTACAAGAGTGCCCTCAGGGGTGGAGCCAGAAAATTTGTCTTGGCGGGTCAAACTTTGATAATTTTTTATAAACTCCACTACAAAATTGTTCTTAGGAGGTCAAAATATTAACTCGAAACATTTCGAAAAATTACACTACAATGTTTTCGCGAGGGATGTTTTCGCTAGGGGGTCACATGGCCTTGTGACCCCCCCCCCCCCCATCTCCGCCCCTGAGTGCCCTCATAGTTTGATCATGTGTGCCAACAACCTTCAAAGTTGTTTTGTACTTTTCCTTTGGTCGAGTCCTTATAAATGTCTAAACCAAACTTATGTACCAGTATGTTTATTGATGGTACTTTACTTGGTAACTACTACATACTTATAGATGTTTTATTTCAATTTTATGTTATTCATTTCTCGAGATATGGTAGCTATTCAAGTGATCTAATTATGTGACTTTCCATGCTCTTGTCTTTTATATCTTTAAATTGATTACGAAATTGTGAGTGTCTTGTTATGGTGTAATAGTTCAAAATCTGATTATATTAGGGGTGAATCTACACAGGTAACTCCTACTATTTTTCTGAATATGAGTCCGTTTTCTTCCATAATATAAAATGTTTGATTTTTGTAGTTTCTTCGGGAAGATAAAGTCTATTTTGTTGCACTTTGCTATTTTTGCACTCTATCAACAGTCCCTTTGCTGCAAATTTTTTGCATTATATATTTTTTCGCACATTATAAGCTGTAATTTTGCTGCAATTTATGCGCTAGGTTAGTTCTACAGTATTATCTGTTTCTTTTGCTACATTTTGGTCGGTTAAAATTTTTTTGGTGGTGCTTTGTGAAGGTAATAACTTATTCTGGCTCTGCCTCATAAACGTATTTCATTATCAGATAAACAACAGTAGGAAAAGTCATGGTCCACAATCATGATCACTGAAAATGTTTAAGTATTGCGGAAATTAAGGAAAGTTTGTATTTTGGTTGTGGTGTTGGTAGGGGAGTAGGGAGAATGACATGTCGATAACTTGATCTTAAATGATTATGATTGTGCATTAACTGTATTGAGTAATTAAATTGTCACATGAGTATGTAATCCATTAAACTAAATAGAGTTTAATGGAATGACAAATCAATATTCTAACTAATAAAAAAACGAATTTATAATTATTTTGGTTGGCTGAATAGAGTTTAATGGGAGGCTCGTGCATGTTGAGCACCATTCCGTAACCGTTTCGCTAAGTGCGGTGTTTATAGACATGCCGTTTTAAACTTTGCATTGCATTGAACATATATGGAGTTGGAGTTCAACAAGGATTCTCTTATGACCAAGAGGAATCACAGATTTAATTAAGATGTTTATCCTTATTTTGAATTGTTTTAGTTAGGATAAACTATAAAGCACAAATGTTTTAGGTTTATGAGGTTGATATTACTCACGGGCTTGTAAGGTTTTCTTTCCCTTTTCCGCAATTTTGCTGCATCGTTCAGTATGATACATCCTAGTCCGCAACATCAGGATTACATGTCTTCATATTTTTTCTACACTCTTTACTTGCACGTGCCTGTGAGGCCGTGACATTTTCTCGGTTTGTGGAACCAGTTCCTTGCAACGCTTTCTAAGTGAGTTTATATTCACAGAGACTTCCATTTTACCAAGTCGTCTTATTCTGTACGTTTTCTTATTGCAAACCTAATGATGTTTCTTTACCTCCTAGACTAACGGCAACATCCATCCTTAAGGTGCCCCCAATTACATTAACTCTTTCGGAATAAGCTCCAAGCGCTCTTGGCTTAAATGCTTACTTATGCCTAAAGAAAAGTTTTTCTTTCCTGTACACTCGACAATCACAATCACCTGCAATCATCGGTTGATCATCGAACTTGACCTCAAACATTTGATTAATGCATATAACTTGCTTTCGTGTCATTTCCCTAAGTTTAATTTTATCACCAAGCTTCCATTCAACTAAATTTCGTGCACTCAACTCACGAATATCAAATTCTTTGAGCAGACAAGGCAATAATATGAGCTATTTGTTACCTCCCATGAGGCATGATATCTAAGTTTACAGAAATACTTTGCTCCTTGAGGAACCTTTCGTATGCTACTTGATTTACCATATTTTTTTTTAGTGATTCAAAGACTTATTTCGGAACTCGGATGAGAAATTGTATTCCAGTGTGATAAGGCGAATATATTGCTATATCTGCTGAAGTTGCCTTTGATTACAAAGGTAATCTTAGTTCCACGCCATTTCTCTATTTTATCTATCAGCGGCACCTTCACTGAATACAAATAGTATTAGCAGAGTTGCTTTAAGAGTTATTGTTGGTATCTATTTCGAGCTCGTAGTATGATATTTTTTCTTCACAATCTATAGAAGAGTATATGAACTGGTACTCCAATACCAAATTTTCCCCTCGATTGAGTATTTCCATACTTCGTCCCTGACAAAACTGTTCCAAACATGTGCGGTGTATTCTTATGGGGAATTCCATTCTATCATCAGTGACAATAATCTTGTAATCTGGGTGTTCAGGTAGAACCTTAGTAGCTTTCGTGGAAGTTGATTGAAGCTTAGGAACTTTATATAGATCTGAGTTTGTCCTAACATCCATCTCCATAATAGTAACTGTTACACATGGTTTAATGGACTCTGCATAATCCAGAGCATTGTCGGCTAATTATTTGACAGTTGTATATATAATTTTTTCCACATTGTCGAATCCAACCAAAGGCCTATTATCCTACCAATACAAATTGTGCCACATATTTTAAGTTGACGTATGACAAATTTTCGGTTTTTCACCGCATTAACTTGTGGTAAAAATGTGCGGCACTTTATATCAGATAATTTGACAATTTTCGGTTTTTCACGTCTGTATGCTATGCTACACTAGAATACAACTTCTCATCCAAGTTCTGAAATAAGCCTTTGAATATCTATATAAAAAACATTTGGGTAAATCAATTAGCATACAAAAGGTTCCTAAAGGAGCGAAGTATTTCACACGTGATGTAAGCTTAATTATCATGAAGTCCTGGTAGGAAGTAACAAAGAGCTGGCACTATTGCCTATTCTCCTAAAAAAATTGATATTCTTTTTATAGCCGATATATGCTGACGAATTAAGACGATATATGCAGACAAATTATCATACTACATAACTATTGTGTTCCCACAACAACTTGCGGGATTTATATTGTTTTACGCAATAAGTTGTTTTGATCCAGTTAATGTTTTGGTGCAGGTGTATGATGTGACAAAGTTCTTGGAAGATCATCCTGGTGGCGATGACGTTTTGTTGTCTGCTACAGGTACGACATTCTTCTTGTGTTCTTTTTGGTCCATTTTTGTAAAAATAAGGGTCGTAACTGCTACAGGTACAACATCCTGATGGCATAATGGTCATACCTGTAGTTTAAGAGTATTATCAACTCAGAACTTCACGTTCGGTAATAAAAATAAAAGTTCATTTATGCTTATTTTTGAGCTATAATTAAATGGTTGATTTTGTTCCCTACCCATACACTACATATGTTTAAAAGCACAATTTGGAGATTGCCTGTAAAATTCTGTTAATTGAAAGAATGCGTTTATTATGTACTTTTCAGGAAAGGATGCGACCGATGATTTTGAAGACGTGGGCCACAGCTCAACTGCCAAAGCAATGATGGATGAATTCTATGTTGGTGACATAGACTCGGCAACAATCCCCTCAAAGGTCGAGTACAAGCCACCAAAGCAGGCTCATTACAACCACGACAAGACATCTGAGTTCGTCATCAAGATTTTGCAATTCTTGGTTCCATTGGTTATCTTAGGTGTGGCCGTTGGAATCCGAATCTACACGAAATCAGTGTAAGATCATGATATGGGTCTGTCATTTTAAAATATGTCGTTTAAGAGTACGAGTCATTTGTGTTCTTCTTTCCTAAATCTTGATACTAATTGATTATGAGATGAAATGATGATCGGTTATGCTGTTGTGGAAACTTTAAGTTGATAATATGAGCACTCCTTTTAAATGTTTTTGTGATCTCATGGATACATTCATGCATATTGAACATAGCTCTAGTAGATATTCGTAAGCTGTTAGGGCTCCCGAATGAGACTTGTTTACTCAACAGGGACTTCTTAGGGCTCCCGAATGAGGCTTAGGTGGTTTGGGTGACCATTGAAATGGGTTTGGGTCAGAATGGGCAAATCTTAATGCTCGTCCAAATGGGTCGCGCTAGGTTGAACCTTAAACATAATTTGTTTATATTCACGAGTTATTTAATAGTTAACCTATGTAATATAATTACGGGAACTATGTTACTAATATACTGTACTATTATAATTTATGTTTGATCAATTGCTCAGAGGTTGTAAACATGTAAAAATTACAGAGTAAAATACACTCAGTTCAGTTTTGACCCACTTTCCACATTCTGATCTGATCTGTTAGAGGTATATAACCCGAAGCAGACATACATAAATGTGTTGGAATAACCGCATCTAGGAACTTCCTATCACAAATGCACAATAAGTGTATCGGTTGCTTAGAGGCTTGATCTTTTTGGTTCCAAACAAAGGAGCGTCGTTACTAGATGGAGGAAAGCCAACACAAATCATATACAAGCCTGAGAATGAAATTTTGTATTGTAAATAACTTGATACTCAAATAATAAAAGAAAAAAAAAGTTGAAACCAAACAAAAATACTTGAAAGCTTGCTTCAATCTGTCATCACTGTTACCTTAGAATCTGTTCTCTGTGAATGCCTAGATGGTGAAGTTGATCCTCTTGATGAATAACTATGATGCCCAAACAGACTCATTTTACTTATTTTCTTTGAAAAAGAACTCAAAACATTACGCGAATTTGATCTTTCCATACTCCTCTTCATGCAAACATGCTCTTTCTCAAAATCGTTTAATCTCATCCTTAAACGAGTCAGCTCAAGCTTCAATTCGCGGTTTTCCCGCCTTAATGATGCATAATTGTCTTTTGGAGACATGGCGGCACTGAGACCTCCACTGTTGATTCGCCAAGACTGGTGGTGCACTGGCGGCTTGTAGTTGTCATCCAGGTCGTTGCTGCATAAAGCGTTTCTGAGTCTTAGCTGCTCGATGTAGAGGACTTGAACAATCGATTGAATAGGAAGACGCTCGTTTTGTGCAGCGTGTGCAACAGCTTCTGGTGAGAGTTTATGGAAATCAATCAGTTTGCAGAGCTTCTTTTTGTCGAATTCTGACAGACCCTGATGAGCCTGCACACAAGTATTAGCTTTGTGAGTACGTAAGCTTTAAATTTTTAATGTAAAAAGCTAAAATTTGACCTAAAAATTTATGTTTGGATATATTCTTTATATTGCATCTGATAACCCCTTGTGACAGCTGCAAGTTTTAGATGTTTTTACGAACACACATCGAAAATCTTGGAGTCAATTCGATAACTATTGCTGTTTGGAAAATTAATATGTTTGACCACAAAAGTCAAATGTGTTCTCGAAACTTTTTCTTTGATTTTGGTTAGTTCTCAGGAACCTTTATGACCCTGCAATCTTTAGTTTTACAATCTTAAACTTAGACTTCTTAATGTCAAACTAGTAACTTTACGAGCTTGTTCTTGGGCTATTGGATCATAGAGATAGAAAGACTTACTTTGAGATAAACGTCGATGGCTCTATAAAGACCATCATGAACTGTACGAGCATGAGCCGGTAAACTCCCAGCCACATCTATAAATTTGGATAGTTTAAGATTCATCTCTGGTGCAATTTCAACAAGATAATTATCAACCAGTATGGATACTTTATCTAAAGCTGTTTGTGACGGCGAATCAGGCCCATCCGACTCAAACCCATCACCATCACAGTCACCGTCTCCCATATCATCCTCACTATCATCTTGCTGCGAAAAATTAACCAAAATTCTATGAACCACATCAACATCGAACAATGTATCATCTTTACCCCTTAAAGATGGTATCAAAAGATCATCAAGTGTGACTAAATCTAACTGTGAACCAATTCGCCTCTCGAGATCAGTGCGGCATGCTGCCGCGCAATCAAGCATAATAGCAGCCCTTAACAACCCGAAAAGAAAAGTCAAAGGCACTGACATTTTCTCAACCGGAAGTAAACCAACTATCGTCTCAACCACAATACCTTCATGTCCCAAACTGTTAAAAGTATCAGCCTTTTTATTACTATTAAGATTATATAAACTCGTTAGCTCTTTTTCAGCATAACTCATTAACGATTCACCAATACTTTCGGGCCTCACACCACGACATTTCATTGCAGTCATGACTCTCTGATACATATCAACTCGAAGAACCGATAAATCTTTGATCCACCAATCAGTCTCACCCTTCACTTGTCGACTCATGTGAAGCCTACCCGAGCTGCTGTATTCAAGCCTTGAGAAGCTCGATGCGATTTGCTCGACACAAGCTTTAGAAGCAATAGCATCAATGCATCTACTGATAATCTTTAAATTATCAGCTAACGGGAGCAAGTTTTCGGATTGTTTCAAGACTTCGACTGCCATTTCAAGGTTTTTGGTGACAACAGTGTCAAGATATTCGTTGGCACGAGAATTGAGGTTACGGATCGAGAATTTTTCAGTCATCTCGAGGTAATCAGAGATGCAGCATAACTGGGCTACATTTGATGAAGTTATTTCGAAATTGATACCGTAGCAGAATTTAGCAGCTTGCTCAAATGTCTCTACGCCTCCCGGTAAACTTAGAAGTTCAACCTTTGATATAGCGTTATCTCTGTGGTCTGATACTAGTTTTCGGATTCGACCACATCGTGAAACAAGAGGGAACTGCAAAAACAAAAACAAACCAAAAAAAGAGATTATCTTCTCATATGGCTATGAAAAAATTGTGCATGATGTTTGACTTTGTGGTCAAAACTCATACTGCCTCTAAGATTCTTATAAGTAGTTTGATGGTTGAATAAACTTTGAAGCTGCAGTTACAAATGCTATCAGAAGCTGCAAAAACTTGTTTTTTTGTCGATTGGGTATGACTTTAAAGTTTGGCTTTGTGTACTAGTAAAAAACTAAGTAAAAAAACTGAATATCTGTATGATACGAAAAGGATTAGAGAAATTACAAGATTTATGGACTAATACAACGCGTATCTGTCTTGGGAGCTATAAAATTAATCAAATGACCAAAGAATGAGTGTGCCCATTTAAGACAGAAGATTTTGCAGAAAGTTAACGATTTACACCTTCTAAGTCGAAGTATAATGACAGTTTAAGCGTTCATCCTAACGTTCAAAATTTACAACAGAAAAACTTCAAGATAACAATGCTAATCAAGAACTTACCTTATGCAGTGCAAACGTGACACCGTTTACTTCTATCGTTATATCACTTGGAACATCACGAAATATCCTGCAAAAGTAACACACAGCCGTTTACTTCTATCGTTAACCATAAAAATGAAAATGTTGATATTCTTAATCTCAAAGTTCAAAAAACAGTTTACTACAAACTTAAAGTTTAATGGATGCATTTTGAATTGGTTTTTTAAGCTCTAAACAGCTTCTTTAGAGGGACTTTTTTGACATACAAAAGTAGACAGGAAAGAGAGACAAACCATTCGTTGTAGCGTTGGCGAGAACTCTTAGCCGGAGTGAGCTGAGACTGAGTTGGAGGGTGGTGGTGATGGTAGTGGTGCTTGTCCATGAAGAAAGGAGGCAGAGGAGCAACAAGAGTTTTTGAGTGTTTGAAGAAATATGCAAATGTTTGTGAGCTTCTTTGACATGTTTTTGGTCAATTATGCTAAATCATAAGTTTGCAAAATGTTCAAACCAATGGGCCTCTCTTTCTCTTGTAGGGTCATTAAAACACTTTATGATTTATATTAGCTAATTGTTTAATTAAAATTAAGATTAAATGTAAATAATAAAGTTAACTTTGAACAAAAGTTTGTGGTCGAAATGTAAAAAAATACTTTTTCATAGTCATAATGGTGTTATAAAATAAGTATAAGTGAATGAATACATAACTTTATACTAGTTTTTTAAAAATAATTTTATGTAGGTTTAAAACTTAGGATAACTTACATATAACTTAACTACTATCACTAGGTACATGAATTGATGTAGGAGATGCCAAATAGTGCTTGATTTAAGGAGGAAAAGGGGCCAAAAGAGATGGAGGATTGAAAGTTTGTTCTTTCCATGAAAAAAAGACAAATAATATGGCAAAAGGAACAAACATAAATTCGTTTTTAATTGTATAAACTTATCATTTATCAATAACTACAAAATATTCATAAACTTGGGATCAACTTGCATGCCCTACAATACACAACATTTTTTTTAAAAGATTTAACTCAGGTTGGTCATCTGAGTTTCTTCAAAAGCTTAGAGAGAGAGAGTTTTGCTCAGGGTTTTAGTTTTGCAAAATACAAAAAAAAACTTGTTTTTTCTCTTCGTATGAAGCCGTAAATTTCAAGAATCTTCTTTCGTGGGTCTCTCCTAGTGGTTTGGGTCTCGGAGCCTGTCTATTTAGATGATTTAACTCGTAAGTCAGATTTCAAATATGATACCATTCTAAAAAAACACAATCGTTTTTCATAAACAATTAGACTTGCATATGGAAGCTATATTATGTGAAAAGATGTTCTACAGCATAAATATTACTACTAGTAGAAGCTTGCCATTGAAATGTCTTTGCAATCACTTTATTATCTAGCCTTGTGTTATTCATTTTTTTCCTTCTTTCATCTGTGTATACATATGTATGTATCTATGTATTGAGCTATGATTGTCAAGTGTATTGACATGCTAGACATTAAGAGATTAGTCAACTAGCTTTTGGCAAAATTTAAATGATTGCCCAATGCCCACCTCTACTCCTACCTATGGGCCAAAGGTGGTCTACTTTCTATATCATGAAAGTTTACAATGGTAGCAATTTGATGATGGTAAACCATCACCATCATCATGCAGATACAGTGAAAATGAAATGCTGCTATAATGGCTTTTAAGCCTCTTATAAAAGAACATAAAGTTTCAGTTCTCAAACCTTTAAGTCCTGGCATAAAAATGCAACACGTATTTATAATGTACTTAATATGGGCATTTTTTAGCCAGTTTAACCCATTTGAGATTTCACATTTCTAGCAGAATTCTTAATTTTGACTATATAACCAGAGATGAAACCAAGACAAAACGATCATATGCTTTTATAATAAACAAAAAATAGTACAACCACAATTTTTAGAAATCGGATGTATTTAACACAAATCTAACAAAAATCAAAGTTTTTAGCATATTTAAAACTACGCAACCAAAATCCATAAGTGTCCCGGGACCTACCATGGTTCCGTCCCTCATTGTAAAGCTTGACGTAAATAGAAAGCAACGCGTCATATGTAATAGTGATACTAGAATAAAA
Organism: Glebionis coronaria; assembly: GCA_025667525.1. NCBI lineage: Eukaryota > Viridiplantae > Streptophyta > Magnoliopsida > Asterales > Asteraceae > Glebionis > Glebionis coronaria. The sequence goes on from CM046876.1 coordinate 536,927,770, forward strand.
GCCGAAACATATGGGCGATAGATATTTTAGGTAAAACACTAAAGTAAAAGAAATGATGTTGTAAATGGTGATTTTCAAACATGTCGTCCGAAAAGGGGACCTTTTGATGGGCATGTAACTTATTAGTGGAAAATATTGATTTTGGAGCACTTGCACGCCAATGTTTCTTTTATAGGGGTGTAATAATAATATTAAAGCATCCTATGGCACAAGTCAATACGAATACTAATAGTACTGTAATGGGGGTTGGCTAAGATTATGTTTGTAACCGAGGTCTCGGGTTCCTCAGACACCTATGGATTTTTGCGTCGTACTGTTAAATTTGTTTCAAAATTTCGATTAAGTATCTGCTCCTGAAAAATTACGTATGCGGTCTTGTTTGGTTTTCCCTAATGCACAGGGGTGGACCTAGGGGTTCCTGGGGTTCACGAGAACCCGATGGAAATTTGTCCCGTAGGGTAAATTTTCATTAAAAATCTCGATTTATCTAAAATGAACTTGATGCCAAATACGTGTATTACGTAAAAAAAATTTATGCACCTGATGGCTTAGTGTTCTAGGTTCGCCTCTGCTAATGCACCCGGTAATTTTGTGTTTTAGTTCCGTCACTTCCAATGACAAAGTAAAATCATACACATACTATACATAGTATGAAATTTTCATCATGAAGGTATGCACGTCTGTTTGTACGCTCTTCGTACCAAACATGCTAACAGTGACTGATGTCTTAGGAGACTAAAGGCTATGAATGGTGTATACATAAATTACATGCACATATGCAAAATTTATAGGTGTGAAAGAACGTTAGTTATTGCATCGAAAAATATATGCCTTTGTCTTCAAAAACTAGATTTCATGCTGGTTATTTTCACAAACAAAAAGCAGATAAGCTTTACAACTGTCATCTGCAAGGAAATCGTAAATATTTTGATATAGAAACGAAATAGTTTGTGACCGAGTCTAAGTTGTAGCACGCAGCCCATCAAATTTTCCTATCGTTAACCCATAGAGTATGTCTTATGTTAACTTACTACAGTATTATGTTAGGTACAACTAGAGGCGGCAATTTCAACCCATTCCACCAAAAGTAGGCCAATTGGGTTCAATTTCACAACTTTATTGGTTGAAATGGGTTAAACAAAAATAGAGTGATAAGTCAAATGGTTTGAGAATAGGTCAAATGGGTTTAAAAATAGGTTAGATGGTTCCTATTATTATACCAAAAACCCAATAGTGTAAAAAGTTAGTTATTATTATTAATTCACTGAATCTACGTTTTCGTCATTAAATTTACGTTTTCGTCAGTTAATTTACGTTTTCGTCAGTAAATTCACGTTTTCGTCAGAAAATTCACGTTTTCGTCAGTAAATTTACGTATTCGTCAGAAAATTTACGTTTTCGTCAGTGAAATTTACGTTTTCGTCAGTAAATTTACGTATTCGTCAGAAAATTTACGTTTTCGTCAGTAAATTTAAGTTTTCGTCAGTAAATTTACATATTCGTCAGAAAATTTACGTTTTCGTCGGTAAATTTAAGTTTTCGTCAGTAAATTTACGTTTTCGTCAGTAAATTTACGTATTCGTCAGAAAATTTACGTTTTCATCAGAAAATTTACGTTTTCGTCAGAAAATTTACGTTTTCGTCAGAAAATTTACGTTTTCGTCAGTAAATTTACGTTTTCGTCAGAAAATTTACGTTTTCGTCAGTAAAATTACGTATTCGTCAGAAAATTTACGTTTTCGTCAATAAATTTACGTTTTCGTCAGAAAATTTACGTTTTCTTTAGTAAATTTACGTATTCGTCAGAAAATTTACGTTTTCGTCAGTAAATTTACGTTTTCGTCAAAAAATTTACGTTTTCGTCAGTAAATTTACGTTTACGTCAGTAAATTTAGTTTTCGTCAGTATATTTACGTTTTCGTCAGTTTTTTAAAGTTTTTGACAGTAAATTTACGTTTTCGTCAGGAAATTTACGTTTTCGTTAGTAAATTTACGTTTTCTTCAGTAAATTTACGTTTTCGTCAGAAATTTATGTTTTCGTCAGTAAATTTACGTTTTCGTCAGTAAATTTACGTTTTCGTTAAAAAATTTACGTTTTCGTCAGTAAATTTATGTTTTCGTCAGTAATTTTAAGTTTTCGACTGTAAATTTACGATTTCTTTAGTAAATTTACGTTTTCGTTAGTAAATTTACGTTCTCTTCAGTAAATTTACGTTTTCGTCAGAAATTTATGTTTTCGTCAGTAAATTTACGTTTTCGTCAATAAATTTACGTTTTCGTCAGAAAATTTAAAGACGAAAACGTAAATTTTCTGATGAAAGCGTAATTTTTTTGACCAAAACGTAAATTTACTGAAGAAAACGTAAATTTACTGACGAAAACTAAAATTTACAGAAGAAAACGTAAATTTACTGACGAAAACGTCTGACGAATACGTAAATTTTCGGACGAAAACGTAAGTTTACCGACTAAAACGTAAATTTACTGACGAAAACGTAAAGTTTCTGACGAAAGCGTAAATTTTCGGACGAAAACGTGAATTTTCTAATGAATACGTGAATTTACTGACGAAAACGTAAATTTTCTAACGAAAACGTGAATTTTCTGACGAATACGTGAATTTACTGACGAAAACGTAAATTTTATGACGAAAACGTAAATTTTCTGACAAAAACGTAAATTTACTGACGAAAACGTAAACTTTCTGACGAAAACGTAAATTTACTGACGAAAACGAAAATTTACTGACGAAAACGTAAATTTACCGACGAAAACGTAAATTTACTGACGAATACGTAAATTTACTAAAAAAAACGTAAATTTTCTGACGAAAACGTAAATTTTCTGACGAAAACGTAAAGTTTCTGGCGAAAACGTAAATTTACTGACGAAAACGTAAATTTACTGACGAAAACGTGAATTTTCTGACGAAAACGTAAATTTACTGACAAAAACGTAAATTTCTGACGAAAACGTAAATTTACTGACGAAAACGTAAAATTTCTGACGAAAACGTAAATTTACTGACGAGAACGTAAATTTACTGGCGAAAACGTAAATTTACTGACGAAAACGTGAAATTTTTGACTAAAACGTATATTTACAGACGAAAACGTAAATTTACTGATGAAAACGTAAATTTACTGACGAAAACGTAAAAATACTGATGAAAACGTAAAAAAAATCGATGAAAAACTTAAAACAACTGACCAAAACGTAAAAATCGAACGAATACAGATAAAAACGTTTGAACATGTTAAAAGATAGGAAAATATTGTAAGTTAGTTGGTTGACCCGACCCAAACCATTTGACCCATAACCCATTTGACCCATTATTAAGTGATGACCCATTTGACCCATAACCCATTTGACCCACAACCCATTTGACCCATGACCCAAACCAACCTGTAGAAGGGGGGGGGGGGGGGGGGGTTGAATAGTTTCTTATATTTACTTGTTAAATGATGGTTTTCAAAAGAATCATTTTTCTCAGAAACTTAGACTTGAGAAAATAAGTGAAATCTTCTTATGCACAATATGAACAATGATAGTGAAACTAAACTAATACTAAGTAATATATATATGCACAAAGAATAAAGAATGTAAAGAGTTAAGGGTAAAGAAAGATCAAACCAAACACCAAGGATTTATAGTGGTTCGACAACGAAGCTCACTCCTCGTTCCTACTCCACTCCTCGAGTACTCCTTACTCGAGAGTTCACTACACAACAAGCTCCTTGTGGTGGAGAAAACCGTACACGTCACTTAACCAATTTCCGACTCTAAGCTAAAAGTCGAGCCCTAATCGTAGCTAGGACCAATCTACACAACTATACTTAATACATACACAACTTCCAAATAGACACAACTACTTGGATCTTCACAACTATTACACAACAACAAATGTAAAAGATTTGATCTTCAAAGGATCTTTGGTGGTGGACTCACCACTTCACAATGATAGTGTTCTTCTCTTTGCACTTGAAGAGGAAGAGATGGATGAGATAGATTCACTTCTAAACAAGTAGTAATCAATCAAATGATCAAGGATTTGAGTGATTTAAGAAGTATGTTTGAATCTGGAAATTTGTGTGCAAAAGAGGTGGATTGAAAATCTGAGAAAGGTCCACTATTTATAGGACAAAGGGCCAACGGCTATATCTGCCCGCGGTTCCTTATCTCAGCCGACGGTACCTTATCGATAAGGAACCGCCTAGGCGCTAGGGAACCGCCGGACTAGACTCCGCTCCCTTTTGTCCTTTAGTGGTGGAGGTCTTATCTGATTATAAAAATATCCTGAAAGGATATTCCAAATCAAAAGGGAATATGCCATTTTCAAATTTTCAAATATTTAATTTAATAAAACATTTTCTTAAAAAGAAAGTTTAATTAAAAAACTTGTCACACTTAATAAAAAGTGAGTTTTAAGAAAAGATTAAATCACTTGATCACTTGATTAAGGTTAGTACTTGTTTATTCATACCTTAAGTGAAAATGGGTAAAATGAAAAATACTTGAACTCAAGAATTCGTTTTTTGTTGTTTTCGTAAATGCTTGTTTTTACATATTGTCGTAATCAAAACTAAGCGAGACTGAAAAATGCAAGTAACGTTTTTAGGCATTATTGCATTAACAATCTCCCCCTTTTTGATTCCGAAAATACATAAACTCAATCACACAAAAAAAAGATTTTCGAAGACGAGTTTATTCATTTCTCCCCCTTTGTCGAAGCAAAAAGGTTGCACAAGTCGGTGTTGAAGAGACGGACTTTGCAAAGACTCCCCCTTGGTGCTTACTCCCCCTTGCTTGGGGCACCGAGGAATCGAGATATGGTGACAATCTACATAGAAGGGTTAGTTGAACAAAAGAGACAACCAACAAGAGATAGCTATAGGTCACAAAAAAATAAAATAAAAAGAGAAGAAAACACAAAGACTAAGATCCAAGTGAAGTCATATAAAAAAAAGTGTCATACAAAGATGTATGAAAGAGGAGACAAGCCAAAAGCATAAATCTAATCCTAGTTAATCTAGAATTCTAAGATTTGCTTGAATAAGGTGTCTTGTGGATAAGCAACCAATGCTTATAGGAAAGACAAGGTAGTGGCGGAATGTGGTGGTGGTGGCTTGGTGGAGATCTCATAATCAAAGTGAAGAGGAGGCTTGATTAAGAGACTCTTGATGTAGCTCAACTCCTCATAGATGTGTGCCATAGCAAGATGTTGATATTGACAACAATGACAATATGCCCCATGGTGCATGACATTATCATGGGAAGGAGGAAGAACACTAAAGGGTGGTGGTGGAAGAAAAGATGTTCCACAATCAACATTCTTGGTAGGAGAAATGTGATTAAGAGTGTTCTTGAGTGAATTTGGATTGAAAGTGTTCTTGGGTGAGTTGGGATTGAAAGCAATTGGGGAAAATGGAGGAGAATCAAGGCTTTTATTAGGAGAGTAAGACATTTTGGGATGTGAAGTAAGGCAAAATGCTTATGGTTAAATAGGGAAGGCTCAAGGTATTTTTGGGGTGGTCAAAGGGTTGAAGCAAAGATTCTCAAAAATGTTGGAACAAATTTGGAATTTCAGAAATACCCGAAAAATGAAGCACTTTACGCGGTTCCTTATTGCTTCCGGCGGTTCCTTATTGATAAGGGACCGCGGTTCATATATGGAACCACCCACAGAGGCTGTGTTTTGGTGGTGAAGGAAGATTTTTCAGCAAATCTTATTTTTCTAGTCTAACTTATCATAGGGATATGCTTAAAAGCAAAGATAGACAAAGAAAACACATACTAACTCACCAAATAGGGAATTGACCAAAATACATGGATTTTAAAAATCGATGTAGGAGGTGTGTAAGACAAGACCTTAAGTCATGACACAATGATCCTCCATGATTCTATATTGTTCTTGCTATGTTTGAGAGAATCATACATATGAATTATGTAAGCTCGAGATTAATAGCAAGAATCTATGAAAAACGTTTTTCGATTGAATTAACAATGTCAAAACATTTCTTGACCATTTTCGAAAGAGACTTTGAGGATTTTGAAAAGGAGAAGAGAAGATTTTCAAGAAGATTTTAGGAGACTCAATGACTCAAAGTGATAAAAGACTCAAGAGAAAGTAAGAGACTCAATAAAAGGAAATCAATTAAGGAATATGTTCCATTAATCCTAGACCTAGACGCAAGTAATTAAAAGGTTCCCTCTTAAGTGGCTTAGTGAAGATGTCGGCTAAGTTATCATCGGAGGGTACCTTCTCAATTGAAATGTTCCCCTTTTGAACATTATCCCTAAAAAAAAGGGGACGAATTTCTATGTGCTTGGTTCAAGAATGTTGCACGGAATTCTTGCTAAGGTCTATAGCACCTTTATTGTTGCACATGATGGGAACATCATCAAGACAAATCCCGTAATCAACAAGCGCTTGCTTCATCCATAGAGCTTGTTGACATGCTTTTCCGGCACTCACATACTCGGCTTCCGTGGTGGATATCGCAAGAGCGGTTTGTTTCTTGGAGAACCAAGAAGTTAAACAACAACCCATGAAGGTACAAACTCCACTAGTGCTTTTCCGGTCCACATAGTCTCCCGAATGATCCGAGTCCGGGTAGACAATGGTTTCTACGCCGGTTCCTTTAGGATACCATAATCCTAAATGTATAGTGCCCTTAATGTATCGGAAGATACGCTTAACTGCTTCAAGGTGAGAGGTCTTGGGAGCCTCTTGGAAGCGAGCACAAAGGCAAACACTAAACATGATATCCGGTCGACTTGCCGTTAGGTACAACAAACTACCAATCATACCTCTATATTTGGTGTTGTCTACCGACTCACAATCATCATCTACGGTGAGTTTAGTATCCGAGGTCATTGGGGTCTTCATTGGTCTAGATTCTTCTAATCCAAATTTCTTTAGCATTTCTTTAGCATACTTAGATTGACTAAAGAAAATACCATCGTCCATTTGTTTTAATTTGGTGTCCTAAAAAGAAGTTAAGTTCTCCCATCATACTCATTTCAATCTCATCATGCATGATTTTGGCAAAGTCATCACACAATTCTTGACAAGTTGAGCCAAATATAATGTCATCAACATATATTTGCACGATTATGAGATGAGAACCTTTCTTCTTTGTAAAGAGAGTGTTGTCTACCATTCTCGGTATACTCATGTTTAATAAGAAATGCTTTAAGTCTATCATACCAAGCTTTGGGTGCTTGTTTAAGACCATAAAGTGCCTTCTTAAGCTTGTAAACATGATCTGGTTTCTCAAAATCAATGAAGCCGGGAGGTTGAGCCACATATACCTCCTCATCGATCAAACCGTTAAGAAACTCACTCTTTACATCCATTTGTTGAAGCTTAATATCTAAGGCACAAGCGTAGGCTAAAAGGATTCTAATGTATTCTAATCTTGCTACCGGTGCATATGTCTCGTCATAATCAATCCCTTCTTGTTGATTATAGCCTTGTGCTACAAGTCTAGCTTTGTTACGAGACACAACACCATTCTCATCTAGCTTTATCCTATATACCCATTTGGTTCCTATAATGGTAGAACTTCTAGGTGGAGGAACAATTTCCCAAACATCATTAGCAACGAATTGATTCAATTCTTCTTGCATCGCAATGACCCAACTCTCATCCGTCAAAGCTTCTTTAACATTCTTTGGTTCAATCAAGGAGACGAAACAAAAGAAGTTACTTTGGTTTTGGACTTGAGATCTTAGGGTCCTTTGATTTAAGTCACCAATGATATTATTGAGAGTATGATCCTTAGACTCCTTAATGTTTACTTCCTTTTCAACACTAAGGTCTTCAACTCCTATTTTTCTAACCTCTTTGGCTCTAACTACTTCTACTTCATCCAAGTCATCATCAACCAATGGTGGTGTCTTGGTTAAAGGAGGGGTCTCATCAAAAGTCACGTTAAGTGATTCTTCAATTACGCCCGAGGTTCTATTGAGGACTATGTAGGCTTTGCTAGTTTGGGAATAACCTAAAAAGATACCTTCGTAAGACTTTGGGTCGAACTTGGTAAGGTAGTCTTTGGTGTTGAGGATAAAGCACTTGCTTCCAAACACCCTAAAGTATTCCAATGAGGGTTTCTTACCTTTAAGAATCTCATAGGGGGTCTTTCCTAGAAAAGATCGAATAAGAATTCGGTTGAGAATATAAGTCGATGTGTCCACGGCATTGCACCAAAACTTTTGAGGCAAAGATTGCTCGTTTAACATCGTCCTACTCATCTCTTGGATGGTCCTATTCTTCCTTTCAACTACCCCATTTGATTGTGGAGTGCGAGGAGCCGAGAAGTTATGGGTAATACCATGAGCTTCACAAAAGGCACCAAATTGCACTTCATTATCAAATTCCCTACCATGATCAGTCCTAATAGAGACAATTGGACAACCTAGTTAATTTTGAATTCTTCGACTAAAGATTTCGAAATGATCGAAAGCTTCATTCTTAGATGCCAAAAATCTAGTCCAAGTGAATCTAGAGTAGTCATCAACTATAACTAGGGTATAAAGGTTACTTCCATAACTCCGTATGGCGGTAGGTCCAAAGAGATCCATATGTAGGATTTCTAAGCACCGAGAGGTTGAAACCAAATTCTTGGCTTTGTGACTTGAGTGAACTTGCTTTCCAACTTTTGCAAGCATCACAAAAGTGACTATCAAACTTCATCTTGGGGAGCTGTCTTACCAACTCCTTAGAGACTAAAGATTGAATTAGACGCATATTAGCGTGACCTAATCTCCTATGCCAAAGAGTAGAACTATCATCTATAGTCACAAGACATATGTTGTCTTTTGACTTCTTATTTACCTTCATGACATAAAGCCCATGCTTTCTAACACCTTTTCCAATGACCTTTCCGTCTTTTACGATTTCACTATCATTTTCGGAAAAGATGACCTTACACTTATTGTCACAAATTTGACCTATGCTTAAAAGGTTAAACCCTAAATTATCTACGTGCTCAACATTTTCAATAGTCATGGAGTCAAGAGAAACCGTACCTTTGCTAATGATATTACCACGTAGACTACTAGCGAATGTGACGTTACCTCCATCATATGCTTTGTAGCGCGAGAACAAACTTCGATTACCCTTCATGTGTTTAGAACGACCACTATCCTTAATCCACTCGTCGGGCTCCAAATCAATTCCCAAGCATATCTAGGTAACAACACACACGATCAAACATTTGGTCCCCAATATCTCATGGGTCCAAAATTGTTAGTTCCAAACATCCCTTGCATTTGGTTGGGATACATGAATGGAGGAGGGGTTCCCCATGGGAACAAAAGGGAGGAGGATAATAATTCATATAACCATTTTGTTGTTCATTATTTCTCCTAGGTGTATTTGATCTTGGTTTAGAGTTATGGTCATTCCTTCTAGGTGTTGGAGTTTTACTTCTAGGTCGTGAATTGTTTTGACTATCTCTTCTAGTTGTTGTCGTTCTACTTCTAGGCCTAGACTCATTCCGTACTCTTGGTGGAGTAGAAGATGGTCTTGATAAACTTCTATTTCCCATTAGAGGTTTACTCAAAGGCTTATAGAACTTATCAACGACATTGTCGTCAAGTATGGGTAATTTCACTTTGTTAACAAGAAGATGCTTAGGATGTTCACTTAAATTTGACTTTTCAGAAAGTTCAAGATTTTCATCAAAAACACTTTCTGGCCGCGGTTCCTTGTCTGTGGTGGCGGTTCCATAGTGATAAGGAACCGCCCCATACAATCGGGGACCGCGTACAGCAGATGGTTTTTCTGAAAATTTGACTTGTTTAGGTTCAGTGGTTGATGCTTCATTTGAGTTAAAACCTACACCAAGTCTTTCCTTAGAATTAATTTATTTGTTTAACATATCATCAAGAGCACTAGTACCTTTCATGAACTTTTCCAGTTTAATGGAGGTGCTCTTGATATCTTCATTCTCTAATCTAAGTTTCTCACAACTTACGCAACCTACATCAACTTCTTTATTTTTCTCAAGCTTGGCTAATTTTTCCCTAAGTTCATTAATCTCATTTTCAAGCTTAGTTTTAGTTGATTTTAAGGTTTTGTTCTTTTCTATGAATTTAAGGCTAAGTTTGTGTAAATTATCATATTGGCCTTCTAATTCAATATTATCTAAGGTGGAGCTATCATTGCTATAATATTCGGTTTCGGAATGTACCTCTTTAGAAGTGTGAGCCATGAGACATTTCTCCTCTTTGGAGTTGTCATCAACATCTTCACCTCTATCGCTCCAAGAACCACTAACGAATGCCGTTTGATTCTTATCGCGTGAAGGCTTTGGACACTCATTAATGAAATGATTTGGATCACCACATCTAAAGCAATTCCTATAACCTTTTTTGTTCTTGGCAAACCGATTCTTTGAGACTGGTTTCTTGTCATTGTTGGGTTGCCTCACGTGTTGACCTCGTCTTTTGAAGAACCTCTTGAAATCTCTCACCGCCAATGCATACTCCTCGTCATCACTATCTGAGGAACTATCATGATCGCTTTGTGCCTTCTTGGCTTTGAGTGCAATATACTTCCTTTCACTCTTGGTTTTCACCAACTCCGAGTCCTTCAAAATTATCATCTCATGAACCTTCAAGTTGCCTATGAGTTCATCGAGTGATAAAGTTGAGAGATCTTTCGATTCTTCGATCGCTGTGACTTTTGCTCTCCACTTCAGATGTAAGGCCCTTAGAAACTTCCTAACATTGTTCTTGCTAGAAAAACCTTCATCATGTGCTTTTAGATTAGTAATAATAGTGTTAAATCTAGCAAAAGCACTATCAATAGCTTCATCTTCTAAGATGACAAATTGTTCATATTGTTGGACAAGAAGATCGATTTTGCTTTCTTTGACTTGGCTATTACCTTGGTGGGTTACTAAAAGAGTGTTCCAAATATCTTTAGCGGTTTCACACATAAAAATCCTTTCATACTCTTTCTTAGGTAAGGCATTATAAATCACCATTTTAGCCTCATTATTTTTCAAAAGTTTCTTTTTAGTATCGTCATTAGCTTTGTCAAAAGTGACCAATTCCTTTGTTTTAGAAACTTTATTAAATTGATAAGGTAAAAAATCACCATTGGTAATAACATGCCAAAGATCTAAATCTTTTGATTTCACATAAGTCTCAAATCTATTTTTCTAATAAATAAAACTATCGGTTTCAAAAAGTGGTGGTCTTTGCATAGATTGCCCTTCTAGGTACTTGTTGGAATCCATAGATCGATTCAAGTTTTAAAATACAATATACTTTAAAAATACTTGAGCAAACATCTCTGATACCAATTGTAGAAACTAGAGGGGGGGGGGGGGTTGAATAGTTTCTTATATTTACTTGTTAAATGATGGTTTTCAAAAGAATCCTTTTTCTCAAAAACTTAGACTTGAGGAAATAAGTGAAATCTTCTTATGCACAATATGAACAATGATAGTGAAACTAAACTAATACTAACTAATATATATATGCACAAAGAATAAAGAATGTAAAGAGTTAAGGGTACAGAAAGATCAAACCAAACACCAAGGATTTATAGTGGTTCAGCAACGAAGCTCACTCCTCGTTCCTACTCCACTCCCCGAGTACTCCTTACTCGAGAGTTCACTACACAACAAGCTCCTTGTGGTGGAGAAAACCGTACACGTCGCTTAACCAACTTCAGACTCTAAGCTAAAAGTCGAGCCCTAATCGTAGCTAGGACCAATCTACACAACTATACTTAGTACATACACAACTTCCAAATAGACACAACTACTTGGATCTTCACAACTATTACACAACAACAAATGTATAAGATTTGATCTTCAAAGGATCTTTGGTGGTGGACTCAACACTTCACAATGATAGTGTTCTTCCCTTTGCACTTGAAGAGGAAGAGATGGATGAGATAGATTCACTTCTAAACAAGTAGTAATCAATCAAATGATCAAGGATTTGAGTGATTTAAGAAGTATGTTTGAATCTGGAAATTTGTGTGCAAACGAGGTGGATTGAAAATTTGAGAAAGGTCCACTATTTATAGGACAAAGGGCCAACAACTATATCTGCCCGCGGTTCCTTATCTCAGCCGGCGGTACCTTATCAATAAGGAACCGCCTAGGCGCTAGGGAACCGCCGGACTAGACTCCGCTCCCTTTTTGTCCTTTAGTGGTGGAGGTCTTATCTGATTATAAAATATCCTGAAAGGATATTCCAAATCAAAAGGGAATATGCCATTTTCAAATTTTCAAATATTTAATTTAATAAAACATTTTCTTAAAAAGAAAGTTTAATTAAAAAACTTGTCACACTTAATAAAAAGTGAGTTTTAAGAAAAGATTAAATCACTTGATCACTTGATTAAGGTTAGTACTTGTTTATTCATACCTTAAGTGAAAATGACTAAAATAAAAAATACTTGAACTCAAGAATTCGTTTTTCGTTGTTTTCGTAAATGCTTGTTTTTACATATTGTCGTAATCAAAACTAAGCGAGACTAAAAAATGCAAGTAACGTTTTTAGGCATTATTGCATTAACACAACCCATTTTCCACCTCTAGGTACAACATTATACGATCTTTCATTTTTTATGATCTAGAAACCATGCATCAGATGGAGCTAGAACATAACAAAATTCCATACTATTAAATTAGAATAGTTGGGTTTTTAAGCCAATCGACCCAAACTTAGATTTTTCAATCTACCTGGTACTATACTATTGACCCAATTGAACGACTCATAACAAAGTTATCAAAAACAAACCTTGACCAGGTTTCGTCCTTTAAAAAAGGCACGCGTTTCGATAAGTCTGCACATGCCACCATAAAGAGTAGAAAACACCATACAAATACTCATTTTGCCTCGTCTTTAGCCATATATTTTGGAACCACTCGAAATGTTGGATAGTTTGGCTATGTTTTGCAACCTTTTTCTTTATTGAGGGTTACTTATGTAACCTTTTTTGGTTACTAACTTATATGTCAAGTGTGCAGGTGTTTGAGGGGCTTTCATGCCAACCCTTCAAAGTTGATTGGAGCTTATATACATCGCATTTCTCATAGTTAGGGTTTCATGGTCGTTCTATCACTCTCTCTCTCTTCTCTCACTTTCTCTGACTAAAAACTTAAACATATAATCGTTTGATATTGATTCTCAGTTTAGTAGTTAGTATTTTAGTAGTTAGGTTGTATTGAACTATTGTATTTCAGATTGAATCCACTTTGGGGACAATCTTTTGCTTTGTATGTTGATAGCACCCGATTGGGGACTATCTGTTTTGATTTCTAAGTTAATAAAGCACGTGGATGGTTGATTGATTTCTAAGTAGAGTGGGAGACCCAAAAAGGTAAAAAAGGTACATCGATGACCTTGCTCAACCCTGGCTATACGAAGATGTTGCCCTGTTCACGCCCCATATCAGAAACTTTGATTTCCCAAGGAAAATCCGCATGCCGAGTCAGGCAAAAACATACGAAAGATCAGGAGACCCGGAAGATCACGTGAAAATCTTCCAAGCTTCAGCAAAAGTGGAAAAATGGGCCATATCCACATGGTGCCACATGTTAAAATCCACCTTGATTGGCAACGCCCGGGTATGGTTCGACGACCTGCCAGCAGAAACGATCGATAGTTACAATGACTTAAAAACAAAATTCCTGGCTAATTATCTCCAGGAGAAGAAATGCATCGAAGACCCTGTGGAACTTCATCAAATCAAACAGAAAGAAGGAGAACCCACAACAGAATTCATGAAACGTTTAAAAATCGAAGTCAGGCACGTTAAAGCGGCCCTCGAATGCATGAAAATATCTGGATTCATACACAGTATCACACATCCTGGGTTGATCAAACGTCTACATGACAATATCCTAAAGACAATGGATGAAGCGATGAGAGAAACCGTAGCCTTCCTAAGAGGAGAGGTCACAGTCGCACACCAATCCAGGAAAAAAAGGGGCATGCATGGAAACATGAGGGAAACAAAAAGCCACACTTTAATAGAAGACCAAATTTCCATAAAGCACAAGATCAGATAGGTGGAAGAATTGAAAGTTTATGGACTTATATTTAATAGTCGTGTGATAGGATCAAACTCGAGATTACGGGATTGCACTCAATACGTAAAGAGTTAATTTATTTAATAAATATATAGTTATTATATTTATTAAATTAAATCGAGCTATAACTTTAACGACCGTTAAATAATTAAGAGTTAAGTATTAACGAGTGTTGTGGAACTAAAAGGAAGAAGGAAAGAAGGTTCTGGAACACCCCACATAAGGGGTGTTCGTCGGTCGGTTATGGAGACAAGGGGGAAGGAAAATTTTCCTTATATTGTTTTTTACTTGGGCTACAAGAATTCCTAGGCCTATATAAACATACCCTCACCCTCATAATTCAACATAAAATCTCTCTCTCTCTCTCTCTCTCTCTCTCTCTCTCTTTCTCTAGCCGATCGAAACATCAAACCCAACAAAGAGTTTCAGTTGGTTTTGTTTGGTTTTTGGTTTAGCTTATAATCTAGTCCTAGCCCCTCTCTAGGGTTGTTGGGTAGATTTTCCAAAAGCGTAGAAGCTCGGTTTACACGTGCTAGACTCACGGTTAGCTCGTTGTATTACGTGTGTACAAGAACGTAATATAGTCTTACTTTAGACTATATCTTGGTGGTGTTTGTTATAAACCCTAATTGGTGATTCGTTCTTTATCTTGTGGAATCACATTAGCTAAAAGGTATGTAACCCTAATTCGATTAATTATAATTGTGTTATTATGATCTTGTTAAATCGCTTCCGCTATATGTGTGCTTTGATTTTGTTTAGGGTTTTATATAACTGTTATGAACTAATAAACCTTTAGTGGTATCAGAGCCAGGTTAACATGTTATAATTATCGAAAATCTAAAGTTTTTTAACTAATAATTGTTTTGAGTAACTACATGTTTTTTTAGGTTTTCTTAAAAATTAAGGTTTTGTTTTTTTTAAAATTAGGGTTTGGCCAAATTTTATATAAAAAAGAAATGATTTTGAAACCCTAAATTACATGTTGTATGATTTTAGATTAAATTGCATGATTAATTGTTATGTCATGTAAATTAAAGGTTACGATCCGAAGAGATTTAATTGTTAAGAAATTTGGGTGTATCCATGATGAACGTGCATGTTTTCATGGATCATAAAATTGTATGGTTATATGATTTTATGTGCTACTTATTTATTTGAGTCAATAAATCTTGAATTAGGGAAGACTTTTATATGAATATAAAAACCTAGATTTGATGATTATTGAATAAATCGTATGCATGTGGCTATTTGATTTATTTATTGCAAATATAAATTGTTATTACGTGTTTATGATTTAGTTTTATTACTTGTTTATGTTAAAATTGTTCGAATTGTGGTAAACAAGGGTTTTAAAAAAAATATGGACTAAATCATATTAAAAATTAAGATATGTCTGAGATCTAAATTACATAGAATTACATTGCTTGGTGAATCTCAATAATAATCTAACGGCATACTCCTTTTGACAAACTATAAAGTGGGTATAACGCACCGCTGGTCATGTACCCGGTTAAGGAAGGAGGTGTTATGCCATTAGTCACTGACCAAATTCCCCGCTCGCCTGTGCGTCAAATTGAAATTACCTACGATTATTACTTGCATTATACCTTAAGATTGATTTACCGCAAATTCACATCCGAATCACAATGAATAAGGTTATTGCTTTGTGCTTTAGCCGTGTTCTAAGAAGTACGTTGTGAATAGTTGTGGGTAAAATTCTTTGATTGGTTAAACCAATACCTCAGCATAATTTATATAAAAATTTAGTCTCGTGAAAAAGTTTACTAAATTTTTTATTAAACTTATGCTATGGAGTTGTACGCATGCTTCTCCATACATTGATTTTGACATCAAATTAATACTCTTAAAATTTAAGTTGAATGCTATCTAATTGACGAACACTTGAAATTACTACGTCGTCATATGAGATTTTTGGACGATGTTGTAATGGAAAGAAAACCTTCATAAAATTAGAATTCGCATGATAGTTTTACGTTATTCAGATTATACGACTTAATTAAGTTACTCAGTGAGATCTGGAAACTTAAGGCATCAGAAGGGATGAAACATGTTTACAATGCAAAACGCTCTTTTAGCAATGTAAATCCTTTAAATATCTAGAAATTGAAAATTGTTTGTCAATTGAATTGTTCGACAAGTCACTATGTTGAGTGCATTCATTACTAGCAGATCAATTGATGTAATGGAATTATGTCAATATATGTTCTAGGATTCAAGGAAAATACTATGGTTTATATACCGGGGTAATTTTATTTTCTTGAAAGTATTTATTATCAAAAATACTAATATTTGAACTTATTTCTGTAGAAATGGCTCAACCCGACAATAACACTATAAGTTCTGCGTTCAAAACATTTTTTGATCGTTCTGAACTTACTGGCCTTAACTTCAATGATCGGTACCGCTCACTAAGAATTGTCTTGAGAGTAACGGGTACTATTGATATCTTGACCACTCCATATCCGGAGGATCTTGCTGAAGGAGCTTCTGAAGTCGAAAGGCTTGAACACGCTGCTACTATTAAGAAGCACTCAGATGTGGCTTGCTTAATGCTAGGGAAAATGTCCCCTCCACTTCAAAAGAAGTATGAGCTATTTTCGCCTAAGTGTATGCTTGATGAAATCAAGGCTATGTTCGAGAAGCCGCAAGCTGTTGAGAACTACGAATTAGTAGATGCTTTGCATAGCTGCAAGCAAACTCCTGGAAAGTCTGTTAGTGCACATTACATGGATATGAGGGGTTATATGGAATAGCTCATTGCACTAGGACAACCCTATGATCATAATATGGCTATTAACTTGATCAATAGGTCCCTTAACAAGGATTTCAATGATTTTGTTAGAAACTATAATATGCATTGCACGGGGAAGACAGTTAACGATTTACATGCAATGCTCATTGACTACAAAAAGGGGTTAAAGGACAAGGCATCTACCTCTATTCATCCTGTACTAACCATACAAAATGGTAGAGTGAGTAAGCCAAAACCACAAGCAAACAAGAAGAAAGGCTAAGGCAAGGTGATAAGGGCAAGCAAGTTGCGACTTATTCAAAACCTAAGCAGAACTTTGTCAAGACGAATCAATCTCAAAAGCAGAACATTGTCAAGACGAATCAATCTCAAAAGGATGAGACTTGTCACCATTGAAAGGATGCCCTCTTTATCTCGAAGAGTTTCGAGAAATAAAGAAAAAGTTTGAGTAGAGCGCCGCAGCTTCAGGTACTTTATTTATGATTGAATTATTTAATTTGACATACAAATTAAAATCCTGGGTATATGATACGGGATGCGGTATTAACATTTGTAATACACTGCAGGGATTTAATCTGGAAAGGAAGCTATCCTATGGGGAATAATTTCTGTAAGTGGGCAATGGTGCACAAGCAGTGGTAGAAGCTATAGGAACATTTAATTTAGTTTTACCTTCGGGTTTAGTATTTATTGTATATGATTGTCATTATGCACCTACAATTGTTAGGGGTGTTATTTCCTTTTCTTGTTTGTTGAATATTAGAATTGTTCACACTATTGATAATAATGGAATTTCTGTTTGGAAAGATGGTATTTTCTATTTTAATGTAATTTCTGTGAATGGTGTGTTTGAAATAGACATGTATGATAATTCCAAGTATAATAATAATTCTGTTTTTAGCATGAGTAAGAAGAGAAAGTTTGACAAGAAATCTTCTTATCTTTGACATTGTAGACTTGACCATATTGGAAAGACTCGTATACAAAAGCTTCAACGTGAAGGAATTTTGGAAAATATCAATGATGAATCATTTGATAAATGTGAGTCTTGTATCTCTAGAAAGATGACCAAGAAACCTTTTAATAGTAATATTGAAAGGGCTACTGATCTACTTGGTTTAATACACACTAATGTGTGTGGACCACTTAAACATGTGTCAAGGAAAGGTGCTAGATACTTCTTAACATTTACGGATGATTATAGCCGTTATGGTTATGTTTATTTACTTAAGCATAAACATGAGGTATTTGAAACATTCAAAGTCTTTAAAGTAGAAGTAGAATTACAACTAGGAAAGAAGATTAAAGCTCTTCGTTCTGATAGAGGTGGTGAATATTTAAGTCAAGAGTTTAAAGATTATTTAAGTGAGAATGGAATTGTTCAGAATCTTACTTCTTCCTATACGCCACAACAAAATGGTGTATCCGAAAGGAGAAATCGTACACTATTAGATATGGTGCGATCTATGTTTAATCTTACAAATTTACCATTATCCTTTTGGGATTATGCCTTAGAATCTGCGGTTCGCATTTTGAATATGGTTCCCATATAGAAGGTGAATAAGACACCATATGAACTATGGCATGGCAAAAAGCCATATTTGTCTTATTTAAAGGTTTGGGGTTGCGAGGCGTATGTGAAACGTGACTCGGGTGACAAACTCCAACAACGATATGTGAGATGTATCTTTGTAGGATACCCTAAGAAAACTATGGGTTACTACTTTTATTATTCACCTGAGAACAAAGTAATTGTTGCTAGGTATGGAGACTTCCTTGAAAGTGATCTTGTAAATCAAGAATTCAGTGGGAGAAATTATGATCTTGAAGAGAGTCATATTGATACATTACCTTCTGAAAACACTAGCGAAATAATTCTTGTAGAACCAGAAAGTCTGGTGGTTCCACCAGAGTTAGTTCCTCTGCGTAGATCTGAAAGGATTTAAAACGCAAATGGAAATATATGTCTTAATATAGAGGATGATGAAGTAGGGGATATTGGAGAACATGCTAATTATCAATCCGCCATGCTTGATCCTGAGAAGAATAAGTGGATGGTTGCTATGGATGAGGAAATGAAATCTATGAAAGTTAATGATGTTTGGATTCTTGTAGATCCACCATCAAATGCTAAATTAGTGAGACATAAGTGGATATACAAGAAGAAAACCGTCATGGACGAAAAAATACAATCCTATAAAGCTCGTTTAGTAGCTAAAGGTTTTACTCAAACTTTTGGCGTAGACTATGAGGAGACATTTTCTCCTGTAGCAGACTTAAGAGCTATTAGGATTCTCATAGCTATAGCAACATACTATGACTATGAGATATGGCAAAAAGATGTTAAAACTGCTTTCTAGAACGGTCGCTTAGATGAAGACATCTATATGCAACAACCGGAAAGGTATGTAGATCCTAAAAATCCAAAACACGTATGTAAACTTCATAGATCTATTTATGGTTTAAAGCAAGCATCACGTCAATGAAATAAACGATTTGATGAAGAAATAAAAAAGTTCAGATTTATTCAAAATCGTGATGAGCCATGTGTATATCGCAAAGCTAGTGGGAGTGATGTAGTATTTCTAGTCCTATATGTTGATGACATATTAATCATGGGAAGTAACATTCCAAGACTTAAAGTTGTTAAGGATTATCTTGGTAAATGTTTTTCTATGAAGGATCTAGGAGAAGCTGCATACATTCTGGGAATTAAGATCTACTGAGATAGGAAAAGACGGTTAATTGGTCTTAGTCAAGATGCTTATATAGATAAGATATTGAAGAAGTATAATATTCATAATTCCAAGAAAGGTTTTCAACCTATGGAAGTTAAGCATAATTTAAGTCATGAGATGGTTGCTTCAACTCCTGAAGAGGAGGCATAGATGTAGAAGGTGCCTTATGCTTCGGCTGTAGGATCTATTATGTATGCTGTAAGATGCACAAGGCCCGATGTGGCGTTTGCTTAGAACTTGGTCAGTCGTTACCAACAAAATCCAGGGAAGCTCCACTGGACTGCTGTTAAACTTATTCTAAAGTACAGGAGTACGAAAGATATATTTTTGGTATTTGGAGGGAAACCAGACACAGAACTGAATGTAACATGTTTCTGTGATGCGTCCTGGCAATGTGATAAAGACGATACGAAGTCTCAGATGGGTTACGTGTTTGTTGTCAATGGAGGAGCAGTTGACTAGAAGAGCAAGAAACAGACTACGCTTGCAATGCATGCTACTCAATTTGAGTACATGGCTGCTTCAGAAGCTGCAATGGAAGCTGTTTGGATTAGGAAGTTTATTAGAGATCTTGGAGTGATTCCTTCAACTAAAGAACCTATTGATATATATTGTGACAATTCTACTGCAATAATATTCGCCAATGATTCAGGAGTCATGAAAGGCGCCAGACACTTTAAGCGTAGACGTCACTACGTCCGAGAACAAGTAGAAGCTCGTGAAATCAAATTAATAAAAGTTCACACAGATGATAACGTAGCTGATCCTTTTACTAAGGCTTTGCCTAGACCAAAGGTTGTTAAGCATGCCAAGGCTATTGGGCTGCAACTAGCTAGCGAACTCATGCAATAAATCTGTGATTAGTATTTGGATAAGGATGTTAAGACATTATTATTTAATAAAATAAAGATTGGGTTTCGTTTATTCTTATTAATTTATTTTGTATCCTATTTTACATGTTATAAAACATGAATAAATTGTTATGCTAAATGTCCGTTGACGATTAATAATATGGGAATATTAGTAAATTAAGACAAATGAAAATTGCAGTGGAGTATACTTGAAAGTATATTGATCGATTTTGGATGATATTCGATGAATCGAATATTGGACTTATCCCAACTATATGATTTTACTTTGTGGATCTTTGTCATCAAGTAAATCATAAATAGTTATCCTTAGACCCGAGATACCAGAAAACTGTTTTGAATCTAGTGCATTTTTGTGGAATAATCTAACGCTAAACCTAAGCGGTAACTATAAGGATTATTTTCAAAGGTGTTGCAAAATTAATAGGTTTTTCTTGTAGTCAATATGGAATTTATTTCCTCCAAGTTTGTTTTGGAGTATAATACAGCTGGGCCCCTCGTGGGATTAGTAAGATGTTTGTGTGGCCGCACCCAAATTTGTTTTGGTAATCTTGCTTAATCTGTGAACGAGAAACAGAATGGTTAATGAAAGGAATTACTGAGATCTATATCCTTATTAACGTTGTATTAGTAATAAAAGGACAATAATAATTATGAATCATTAAAAGGTTTTATCAAGGAGACCTTACTCGAGTTGTACTAGAGACATTGCTAGTGTAACTACACGCTAGTTAATGTAATCACGATATTCAAAATATGTCCAAGTGGGAGCTGAAAGTTTATGGACTTATATTTAATAGTCGTGTGATGGGATCGAACTCGAGATTACAGGATTGCACTCAATACGTAAAGAGTTAATTTAATTAATAAATATATTAATTATATTTATTAAATTAAATCGAGCTATAACTTTAACGACCGTTAAATAATTAAGAGTTAAGTATTAACGAGCATTGTGGAATTAAAAGGAAGAAGGAAAGAAGGTTCCGGAACACCCCACGTAAGGGGTGTTCGTTGGTCGATTATGGAGACAAGGGGGAAGGAAAAGTTTCCTTATATTATTTTTTACTTGGGCTACAAGAATTCGTGGGCGTATATAAACATACCCTCACCCTCATAATTCAACACACAATCTCTCCCTCTCTTTCTCTAGCCGATCACAACACCAAACCTAACAAAGGGTTTTGGTTGGTTTTGTTTGGTTTTCGATTTAACTTATAATCCAGTCCTACCCCCTCTCTAGGGTTGTTGGTAGATTTTCCACAAGCGTAGAAGCTCGGTTTACACGTGCTAGACTCACTGTTAGCTCGTTGTATTACGTGTGTACAATAACGTAATATAGTCTTACTTTAGACTATATCTTGCTGGTGTTTGTTATAAACCCTAATTGGTGATTCGTTCTTTATCTTGTGGAATCGCATTAGCTAAAAGGTATGTAACCCTAATTCGATAAATTATAATTGTGTTATTATTATCTTGTTAAATCGCTTCTGCTATATGTGTGCTTTGATCTTGTTTAGGGTTTTTTATAATTGTTATGAACTAATAAACCTTCAAGAATGACAAATTCACACTATGTTGGGACTTAGAGATCTTGAGTTGATATGACAAAACAAGATGAAGGACCTAGTAGTAATATATTAGCTTAGTTAGTAAGCTAGGGTTGTCATGTAACCCTAGTTCCTCTATTATATAAAGAGGGTAGCACCTTGGTTGTTATTCACTCATTCATAAACAATGTAAACCATAGGTGTGTGTGCGTTCCTCCTGGTGTCAAGCCTATAAGGCACCAGGAGTAGTAGTTAATAGTTTATTAATAGTAATCATTTCATTAGTGAAAACCTTGTTCTTGGTTATGATTGTGTTCTTTATGTTCCGCTGTGCTTATTACAATCATGATCATGATATCCCAGATGAGTCTAGATCCTAAGACCCAACAAGTGGTATCAGAGCTTGTTGGCTCTCGATCTGGTTGATCTACAAGGTTTTTGTTGTTATGTTATTTTCTGTTTTTGAATAAATAATGGTGTCCCTGTTGATCTAGGGTTTTTCCCAACAAACCCTAGATGATTGTTGCTGCTGTTCATATGATGTTGCTGTTGTTACTGGTTCCTAGATGATCATACTGGTTTTGGGGAGTTAATTCTTGAATCAACAATAAACCCCGTATGATCATGATGGCTGTTAGAGAATGACGCTTTCAAGAAAGATCTCAATTCAGATTCATTGTGATGAAACAGTTTTGAGGAATCTAGGGTTTCTATAAACTCTAAATTCGTTTAGAGTTGTTTTGCGTGTTGAGAAAGATGATGGGGACCAAAACATGATTCTCTCTACTATGGTTATTAAAATGCTGCTGCCAAGGAACATGTACGATTTGACTTCTTGTATCATGTAAGATCACGTGAGGATGGTACCTAGCTAGGGAAAAGGTACTGTTTGACTCTTGACTTTAAATTCTTTCACGTGTTATTACTTTCAAGGAACAAGTGGTCCCTGTGCATATGATAAAACAAGGTAATGCTTTATGGAGGTGTTTACATGCATTTGGTCCAAGATATATTGTTCAAAATGTCACGTAAACAGAAAGGGACGGGTGATATGTAGGGCTTACCTTGGGTGACTCGTTGGTTTGTTTAAAGTCACAAAAGACGAAAAGAAAAAAAATAATACAATAGTTTTGGTCATGTGATGGTTGATCCGAGAGTTTTGGTGTGATAAGGTCAATGTGCTACTTTCTAGGAATTATTATTTATCTTCCTACCATATCTCCAGCGTATATTTTATGGGATTTGAGATATATTTGGAAGTCACTTAATTTGATCGTATAACTTCTAGTTTGTAGGAACTCTGTTTAAGTCTGATTGTTGAACGTGGGTTCTAGGTCAAACACGTGTGATTAAAAATGGAAATCATTCTCTCTTTCGTGTATCTGTTATTAACTCCTAATGTTTAGGAAATTTATTCTAGTTGATCGAGGGGTACATTGAAGATTGGTATTGACCTTGACATGCAATCCCTGGTATTTCGGGATTATATGCTTTTTGTGTTGTTGACTTTGGATATGGCTGCAAGAGTGAGTCTACGTAACTTTGGGAGGTTACATGTTATAGGCTACGAAATTTAAGGAGCAATATTGGATATTATGGGAAGCTGTAACAGACGTTGGTGGTTTTCTTAATATGCACGAGATTTTAGTAGTCATATTTTGGTCAGTAACAGCAACAGCTTCTGCGACAGCGTGGGGACAGATTGAAAAAAAAAGAAAAAAAAGAAAAAAAAGGAAAGGGTTTTGAGATGCTACTGGTAGATTTTCGTTTTGCTACTGGTGAGTTATGGTTCCTACGGGTCATATATTACTCATGTTGGTTATGCTCCCGGTTCCTCTTGGTAATATTCGATGGTTCCTTCTGGTTGAATCATCGGCTCCTACTGGTCGGTTGCTACTAGTTAGGTCCTACTGGTCCGTACCACTGGTCGGTTCCTACTGGTTTGTTCCTCCTGGTAGGTGTATGTTCTTGCTGACTTTCTTATGGTTCCTGCTGGCTTGTTGTATACTAACTTTTCTTTGGCCGGTTTTGGTTCCTTCTAGTCAAGTAAGATTGATAGTACTCTGATTTAGTGACTAGTCTGATGTCACTACTGTTACTGGAGGAGGAGTTCTCAGCCATCATCATTTCGTTGGGGCGATTCATTGAAGAAGACATTTAATTATCACTTATTTTATGTTGTAGTTGATTTTCACAGGTTTTGTGTTCTTATCATATCTTAAAAGGGAATGGGCACCCATTTTAAGATAACCTGCTTGGTTTTTATGGTGACGAAGATTTGACACATCTAGCGAAGGGGTACGATCTATTTTCATAGTGCTCTATGCGTACATTTGCTATCACTTGAAGGGGTTACATTATTGTGCTTAATGTCTCATTTATTTGAGGATTTTGTTCGAGCTCGACGTCACGTGGTTAGTGCAAGATATAAGACACAAGTTTGGGAGATTCCACTTCTTCATCAAATTCGTTATACTTGATTTTCTTCATCAGTGATCTCTTCATAGAGCCTACTGGATTTGCCGTGCACTTCTTAAGGGGAAGACGATCCTTTTTGAGTTGATGTGACAAAAGGGGAAGAATGCATGGATAAAGGGGAAGCTTAGCCTTCATCTATATCAGCTTCAGGGGAAGCTTGTGCTTACTGGTTTTGTCAAATAAACTAGGGGAAGATTGTTGGGACTTAGAGATCTTGAGTTGATATGACAAAACAAGATGAAGGACCTAGTAGTAATATATTAGCTTAGTTAGTAAGCTAGGGTTGTCATGTAACCCTAGTTCCTCTATTATATAAAGAGGGTAGCACCTTGGTTGTTATTCACTCATTCATAAACAATGTAAACCATAGGTGTGTGTGCGTTCCTCCTGGTGTCAAGCCTATAAGGCACCAGGAGTAGTAGTTAATAGTTTATTAATAGTAATAATTTCATTAGTGAAAGCCTTGTTCTTGGTTATGATTGTGTTCTTTATGTTCCGCTGTGCTTATTACAATCATGATCATGATATCCCAGATGAGTCTAGATCCTAAGACTCAACACACTACTTAAAACCCCAAAATAAATCCTAGCCCTGGAAAGGGGAAAATTCAGACCACCACCCCCAATGAACACCCCGACAGAAAAAAGAGACCCAAGCAAATTTTGTGAACACCATGGAGATATTGGACACAATACTGACGAATGCCAACATCTGAAATGGCAGATCGATGAGTTGGCCAGAAATGGCAAGTTAACACAATGGGTAAAAGAGGTGAAAAACAGCGGCGGGGCTGATCAACAAAAAATGACCAGAAAAGTCGAAACAACAGCAAAAGACAAGGCCCCGACAATACTCATGGTATGCTCTTGGCAAAGGACCGTAAGAAGAAAAGTAATACAAAGATTTTCCCTAGAGGCAGAAATATCCTTCCCAACGCTGAGAGAAACAGAAGCCGAAGAAAATGTAAAACCCGCATGCTTTTACCATGAATAGTACCCTTAAGATCGTACGTACTAGATTAAAACTTTCCTAATATAGCATGATTACGATTACGTGTTAGGATTTTACGTATTACGTACGTGTTAGAACACGATAAGTATTTACTACGTACGATCACGTAATAATTATTTGATGATAATTAATCACGAACATGCGCTCATGAAATCATGAACGTAATTAAAACACGAACTATTATTATGTACGTATATATATTTATTACGAGCGTAATTAAATATATTAGATCACGATATTTACGTAACGAGAACACTTAAAACGTGAACACAAATAATCACGAACGTGTAACTTAACAGCGAGACACGGAAAAAGGTACGGGTACCCCAAGTGGGCCCCCTACCCGCGGCTACAAGGACAAATGGGCCTAGCCCATTTGTAAATTTTACTAAAAGGATTTTTCACTACTCATTTTTAGTTTTACAGAAGATTTTTGAAAAAACCTAAAACCCTCTTCCCTTTTCTTTTTTGTGCCGCCACCCTACAAACACCACAAGGAGGTGGTTGTTGATCTTGGATCTTGGATTATTAGTTGGTGATCGTGTTTGTTCTTCGTCCTTTTGATCCACGAATTCGGTAAATCCTTTTTAAACTTTTTCTTTTGATTTGATCTTTTAATAAATCAAGAACATGTTATGTTTTTATACAAAAACCTAATAAATAAACATGGATCTACCATAAATTGAGGTTTAATAAAATCAAAAGTATGGTTTAAGGGGTGTTTGTTTTTGGCCGCAGGCTGCACCGAACCCGAAGGGGGTTTCGGTTTGGCCAACTGACCACCATCAAGACCATATGGTCTCGATTGGTGGGTGTGGGTCCCACGACAGCATCAAGACACGGGGTACCCCGATTTGGTTCGGGGTACGGTGTCGATTTCATGTCCGGTTCAAGGTTTTGATTCTAGATCCGGTTCATGGTGTATGTTTAGTTTTTATGTTTTATGATCTTATGTTAAAAATTAAATTAATAAAATGACATGATTAATTTAATAACATGACTTAGGTTATTTTAATTATTAATAATCATGAAATTAATTAACCTAAGTATTTTATATTTTAGACTTATAATTAATTAATTATTTAAAAACCATGATTATAATTAATTAATTAACATGACTTAGGTTATATTATTAATATATAATAATACATGTTTTAACCTAAGTATTTAACTTTATTTAATTAAAAACATGTTATACTTTAATTAAATATTTTAACCTATAGTTTAATTTAATTACATGGAATAATTATTAAACTATACATTATATCATATGACTTAGAAAATAATCATGAAAACACTTAGGCTTATATACTTAGCTTATTTAACCAGCTTATTTTTAATTACGGAAACTTTCTATTTTTAGAAACTTAATTAAATAAGGCAGCTAATCTATTTATGGAAACCTTCTATTTTTAGAAACTTATTTATTTCAAGCAGCTAATCTATTTATGGAAACTTATTTAATTAAGGCAGCTGATCTATTTATGGAAACTTTCTATTTTTAGAAACTTATCTATTTTAAGCAGTAATTCTATTTTTGGAAACTTTCTATTTTTGGAAACTTTCTATTTTTGGAAACTTTCTATTTTTAGAAACTTTCGATTTTTAGAAACTTTCTATTTTTGGAAACTTTCTATTTTTGGAAACTTTCTATTTTAGGAAATCTGCTGTTTTTGGAAAGTTACTTATTATTACACAGTAAGTATAATAACACATGAAATACCAGAAATACTTAATCAGATTAAACAGAATATAAGATAAACACGGTTTAAGGCTTTAAAACAGTAAAACTTGGTAAGAACACATAAAATAAGCTAAGACATGACATAAAACCAGCTACGTATTTAGTAAGCGGATACTTATTCATGTATGTATTTATGTAGCACTAGTGATTCAGAAGTAGGATTCCTCTCAGATCATCTTCTTCGTTCACTGGACATAAGGTACGGATTCCCGTCCTTTTAGTATGGACATTCTTTCCTTATTAGGATTCCCCGTATGCAGCCAAATGTTTTCCCGTAGTATAACTTACGTGTTTGATTGCTTATGTTTAATTAAGATTACCTATAGCCATATACATGCATGACTAGTTTCACCTAGTTATGGAGGTACCATAACCATAACATTAGAGGCACTGATGTTATGACTTCACCACGGCGGAGTGATTGCTCGTGGCGTCCCTTCAGCTTTTGGATATTTATATTATATTTATCATGTGGGGCGTATGGGTGCATCCTAGTTACATGTTTTTAGTCAGGATTTCATGGTGAATGTGGTGTGTGCCTTGCATCCTTCACAAGGAGCTGATCCCTCCTACCCACAAACCAGTATATTAAATTAGAGGCAGCCCCTCTAATTTGCATGATGAGGTCACCCCTCCAAGTATTCATGCACGGTGGATTTTCATGACCTATATTGGCTAATGGTAAAATATGACAAACAGTTTTTATAAGATAAACATAAGACTTTCAAACTATAAAACCAGTTTTATCAAGACATAACCAGGTTACTCGGGACTTAGTTTTCTTCCGCTGTTATATGTTATATGCTTATCCTATTCATGCTTTATTGTACATCAGTGCACTGAGCGTATTTGCTCAGCCGTTTTCCTTTTCTATGTTCCCAAAACGGCAGGTACTCAGGGATGCTCGTAGACACTAAGAGTACGTGCATATGGACTGGAAGTTGTCTAGCCTTCTTTACTTTATGCACTTCCTTTCTTATGATACATTTGCTTTGGACATTGTTTAGTCCTTTCCTTACTATACTTATGTTTGTGTGTGATGAGCTTTACTTTTGGACTACCGATGTTTGATTCCGGTATTTTCCTTTTATTGTCAAGTAATGTTTAGACATTTTTCCTTGTATGCTTTGATGACACGCCATAATTGCATGTGACATTTCCATTATCAAAATGGGGTGTTACAATTATGGCATCAGAGCCAAGGCTTCGACCTGTAGGCTCTCAAATATGATCTATGATTAGTGGGTAGTCACTACGGTCTTCCTAGAACTGACAGTTGTTTTCATGCATTCATCATTTTTAAGCATACATATACATGTCATTGTCACAGATTTTTGACTAAGTAATGGTTGGTACAGGTCTGGCCCTATTTAGTCGCATGTGTTTTATCGAAACTTTTAGATTTGGGACCGGCCCATAGGCGTCCCCTCGCTATGTCTTTTGTTTTGGGTGAACTGACCAGAGGCGTTCACTCTCGAGCATACAAAAGTTTTCATAAAACTGCATCATGCATTCATATACAAAATTTTCTTGCATAAAATTTTTCTCGTGAAATTTTAGTATAAATTTTTTTCATGTATATATACATATATTTTATGTTTTGATCTGTTTAATCATATGTTTTATGTTAAACTGTCAGATGGTTCTCACACGCGAACAGGAGCAACTCAATGCTGCAATTCAGGCCGCTATGCAAGCTTTGCTTCCTCAACTGAGGAATGACATCAGGGCTGAAGTTCAAGCTGCCAACAATCAGCAGCATAATCAGGCACCTCCTCCTCCTCCTCCTCCTCCAGTGACATTAGCAGTATGACTGGAGAGATTCAACAAGCTCCGCCCTCGAGCTGTTGAGAAGACAGATAGCCCCAGCGATGCTGAAAGCTGGTTGGCTCACATCGAGAAGATTTTCAATGCTATGGGCTGTGACCCCGCATACAAGGCGAGGTTGGCATGCTATCGGTTCGAAGGCGATGTGCTTAACTGGTGGTTAGCATTGATGCAGTCTGAAGGTGGTGACGAGTGGGTTGCTGGTTTGACTTGGGCTCAGTTCAAGGACAGGGTGATGGAGCAGTTCTTTCCCAAGGCTGAGCAGGACAAGCTCAAGAGAGAGTACCATGGGATCCGACAGAGAGCTGGGGAGAATAGCAACGAGTTTATGCAGCGCTTTCTTCGCTTAGCTGGTTTCCTTGGTGTGGCAGCAGGTACTCCTGAAGAGCAGGCACATCATTTTAGATGGGCTCTTCGCACATCGGTCGCAAACAATCTGGTGTGTGCTACGTTCAACACTGTAGCGCAAGTGGCCGATGCAACACGAAAACTGGAGATGCTGCAGGAGAGAGATGAGTTCGGGGAACCTGAAAGACCCGACAAGAGGTAAACCTTCGTATTCAAGCGGTGACCAATCCGTATACTTTCCATATGTCAATTATTCATCTCTTTAAATGTATCTTCCAGGCAGAAAACTAGGGACCGGTCTCAGCCGGCTACTCAGCAGCAGCCTCATCAGCCCAAGGGAAACGGTTAGACTAACGACCGTTCTGCTATGGATAGGCGTGGCGGTAATGATAATTACCGTAACAACGCTGGGCACTCCAACAGCAGCAGGTCCTAATACTTACGCATTTCCTTATGTTTTCATGTTATAACTCGTATTCTGACACTTTAGAAAAACTTCTACCAGGAACCATGGAAACGGTAGGGACCAGAACCAGAGAGGTTTGCAGCCTAGCCGTCCAGCTAACACTGGTACTCAATCTTACGATTATCCGCTTTGTCCTTTGTACCCAATTACCATGTCTTATGTAAAATGTTTCATCAGGTTCCCAGCCAGCCAGAGCACCTGCTGGAGGATACACTCATCCTCTTTGCTCTACTTGCCACCGTAGGCACCCAGGACCATGTCGCCGTAATACTGATGCGTGTTTCAAGTGTGGTCTTCTTGGCCATATTATGAAGGATTACCGTAAGGGCGAGATGGAGGGTACATCGGGACATGCTGATACCAAGCCGCCTCCTACTACCGGGCGTGTCTACACGACATCTCGAGACCAGGCCAACAATTCTACAGGTACCATCACTGGAATCTTGTATATGTATGGTCAAGCTGCATGTGTTCTTTTCGATACGGGTGCTACTCATTCGGTTATTTCTACTGCTTATGCTAAGAACATTAGGATGCCTCCCTTGCCACTAGAAAATAGGATTACTATTTCTACGCCTTTGAGGGACTCTGTATTAATCACCCATGTATACAAGAGTCTTCCCCTAGAATTTGACGATAAGGTTCGACCTGTCGACGCACTTCCGCTGGACATGAATGACTTCGACATGATTTTGGGCATGGATTGGCTATCCAAGCATCATGCTACCATAGACTGCCATTCATATCAAGTTATCTTCGGTGATGTTAATGCACCAGAGTACATTCATAATGGGTTCATACCCGGACGGTCTGTACAAATCATATATACCCTGCAAGCGCGTGCAATACTGTCACATGGCTGCGAGGGTTATCTAGCTACGGTTCACGACATGGATGCTGAATCCCCATCGATTCAGGATCAACCTATCGTGTTAGAATTCCAAGATGTTTTTCCAGCAGAACTTTCGGGCATACCACCTGCACGAGAAGTGGAATTCAGTATCGATCTGGTTCCAGGAGTTGAACCAATCTCCAAGGCTCCTTATCGCATGGCTCCCATAGAGCTGAAGGAGTTGAAGGATCAACTGCAAGAACTTCTTGAACAAGGTTTCATTCGACCGAGCGCATCTCCATGGGGCACACCGGTCTTGTTTGTTAAGAAAAAGGACGACAGTATGTGTCTTTGTATAGACTATCGCGAGCTCAACAAGATTACCATTCGGAATAGATATCCACTGCCACGCATTGACGATTTGTTTGACCAACTCAAAGGGGCCAAACACTTCTCCAATATTGATCTTAGGTCAGGCTATCATCAGCTAAGGGTCAAGGAGCAGGACGTCGCTAAGACTGCCTTTCGTACCCGTTATGGCCACTACGAGTTTGTAGTTATGCCATTTGGCCTGACAAATGCTCCAGCAGTGTTCATGGATTTGATGAACAGAATCTTCCATGAATTTCTGGACAAGTTCATCATTGTCTTCATCGATGACATCCTGATTTTCTCAAAGTCCAAGGAGGAACACGAAGACCATCTTCGTACAGTACTACAGATTCTTCGCCAGAAGCAGCTGTATGATAAATTATCCAAGTGTGAGTTCTGGTTAGACAAGGTGGCATTCTTGGGTCACATTGTATCAGCAGAAGGAATCACTATGGATCCAGCGAAGGTTGAGGCCATTACTAAGTGGCCAAGGCCGACATCAGCGACGGAAGTCCGCAGTTTCTTAGGCTTAGCTGGCTATTACCGTAGGTTCGTGGAGAACTTTTCCCGCCTAGCACTACCATTGACCAAACTAATGCGGAAAGGGGAGAAATTCGTCTGGACTGAAGATCGAGAGAAGAGCTTTGAAGACCTGAAGCAGAAGCTAGTATCTGCACCTATTCTTACTCTACCATCTGGTACGGGTGGATTTCAAATCTACAGCGATGCATCGGGGAGGGGACTTGGCTGTGTTCTCATGCAACATGGGAAAGTGATCACGTACGCTTCACGGCAGCTTAAGCCTTATGAAGAAAATTACCCCACGCACGACCTAGAACTTGCTGCAGTCGTGTTTGCATTGAAGATATGGAGGCACTACTTATATGGAGAATCGTGTGACATTTTCACGGACCACAAGATCTTGAAGTATATCTTCACTCAGCGTGAATTGAACATGAGGCAGAGGAGATGGTTAGAGCTGTTGAAGGATTATGACATTAATCTACAGTATCGTCCCGGAAAGGCAAATGTAGTAGCAGATGCTCTTAGCAGGAAGTCCGGAATGATCAACGACATTAAGATCGAAGAGGAAATCATCAGAGACTTGGAGCGACTAGACATCGAGATCATGGTACGTGGACAAGACGGTTA
This sequence comes from Glebionis coronaria, assembly GCA_025667525.1. Lineage (NCBI taxonomy): Eukaryota > Viridiplantae > Streptophyta > Magnoliopsida > Asterales > Asteraceae > Glebionis > Glebionis coronaria. The sequence continues at coordinate 536,959,999 of CM046876.1, forward strand.
CTGGGCTAATCTTAGAATAGAACCCGAGTTACTATCTAAGATCAAGGAAGCTCAGAAGGATGACGGAGAAATCTGGGCGATAGTACAGAATTTGGAGAAGCAGACAGAATTCAGAGTAGATGCAGATGGTATCGTATGGCAGGGCACGAGACTTTGTGTTCCTGATGACCAAGAACTCCGGGAAGCTTTGTTAGCTGAAGCTCATAGCTCCCCATTCTCTATACATCCTGGTTCGACTAAGATGTACCATGACATCAAGCAGTACTTTTGGTAGAGTGGTATGAAACAGGATGTGGCCACTTACGTCTCCAAATGTCTTACCTGCCAGTAGGTTAAGATCGAGCATCAGCGATCTGGCGGTCTCCTTCAACCGTTAGATATCCCAGAGTGGAAGTGGGACAAAATCACCATGGATTTTGTTACTGGTCTTCCGCCTACCAAGAGGAAGCACGATGCAATTTGGGTTATCGTTGATCGACTTACCAAATCAGCTCATTTCTTACCGATCCGCAAAGAAGATTCGGTAAGTAAACTCGCAGATACGTACAAAAGAGAGATCATGAGACTCCACGGTGCACCATCCAGCATTGTCTCAGACAGAGACCCTCGATTCACTTCGCGATTTTGGAAAAGTCTGCAGAAAGCTTAGGGTACACAACTTAAGCTTAGCACGGCTTTTCATCCTCAAACGGACGGACAGTCGGAGCGAACCATTCAGACATTGGAAGATATGTTGAGGTCATGTGCGTTGGAATGGACGGGTGATTGGGACGATTACATCTGTTTGGTGGAGTTTGCATACAACAACAGTTGGCACGCAAGTATCAAGTGTGCTCCATTTGAGATGTTGTATGGCAGAAAGTGTCGCGCCCCAATCTGCTGGGATCAGGTTGGCGAGCGAACACTTGAAGGACCGGAAATCATAGAGATGACCAATGAGAAGATCGCAGTAGCTAATCAGAAAATTCAGGAGGCACGATCACGTCAGAAGAGTTACGCCGATAAGCATCGTAGGGATATACACTTTAACGTATGAGATCACGTCTTCCTTAAGGTTTCGCCGGCACGTGGTGTTAGACGCTTCGGGATTAAAGGGAAGCTCAGTCCTCGTTTCATCGGACCGTTTGATATCATTGAACGAGTCGGTGAAGTATCTTACCGATTGGCGTTACCTCCGCAACTTTCGCATGTGCACAATGTGTTTCATGTGTCCTTACTCAGAGGGTACCAGTATCATCCCCTTCACATGGTTCTGTATCCACTGGAACAGATACGTGAAGATCTCACTTTTATAGAAGAACCCGAGCGAGTTCTTGACAGACAACAACGAGTCATGAGAAAGAAGACGATTCCTTTCGTCAAAATTCTATGGAGGGATCATACCGAGCGGGAAGCCACTTGGGAAACAGAGGAGTCTATCCGGGCTTCTTACCCTCATTTCATATTTTGAATTCGGGTATGTTCTTCTTTTCCAGTTTACTTTATCTATAATTCGGGGACGAATTATTCTTTTAGGGGGAAGAGTTGTAAAACCCGCATGCTTTTACCATGAATAGTACCCTTAAGATCGTACGTACTAGATTAAAACTTTCCTAATATAGCATGATTACGATTACGTGTTAGGATTTTACGTATTACATACGTGTTAGAACACGATAAGTATTTACTACGCACGATCACGTAATAATTATTTGACGATAATTAATCACGAACATGCGATCATGAAATCATGAACGTAATTAAAACACAAACTATTATTAAGTACGTATATATATTTATTACGAGCGTAATTAAATATATTAGATCACGATATTTACGTAACGAGAACACTTAAGACGCGAACACAAATAATCACGAACGTGTAACTTAACAGCAAGACACGGAAAAAGGTACGGGTACCCCAAGTGGGGCCCCCTACCCGCGGCTACAAGGACAAATGGGCCAAGCCCATTTGTAAATTTTACTAAAAGGATTTTTCACTACTCATTTTTAGTTTTACAGAAGATTTTAGAAAAAACCTAAAAACCTCTTCCCTTCTCTTTTTTGTGCCGCCACCCTACAAACACCACAAGGAGGTGGTTGTTGATCTTGGATCTTGGATTATTAGTTGGTGATCGTGTTTGTTCTTCGTCCCATGAATTCGGTAAATCCTTTTTAAACTTTTTCTTTTGATTTGATCTTTTAATAAATCAAGAACATGTTATGTTTTTTTACAAAAACCTAATAAATAAACATGGATCTAACATAAATTGAGGTTTAATAAAATCAAAAGTATGGTTTAAGGGGTGTTTGTTTTTGGCCGCAGGCTGCACCGAACCCGAAGGGGGTTTCGGTTTGGCCAACCGACCACCACCAAGACCATATGGTCTCGGTTGGTGGGTGTGGGTCCCACGGCAGCATCAAGACACGGGGTACCCCGATTTGGTTCGGGGTACGGTGTCGATTTCATGTCCGGTTCAAGGTTTTGATTCTAGATCCGGTTCATGGTGTATGTTTAGTTTTTATGTTTTATGATCTTATGTTAAAAATTAAATTAATAAAATGACATGATTAATTTAATAACATGACTTAGGTTATTTTAATTATTAATAATCATGAAATTAATTAACCTAAGTATTTTATATTTTAGACTTATAATTAATTAATTATTTAAAAACCAATTATAATTAATTAATTAACATGACTTAGGTTATATTATTAATATATAATAATACATGTTTTAACCTAAGTATTTAACTTTATTTAATTAAAAACATGTTATACTTTAATTAAATATTTTAACCTATAGTTTAATTTAATTACATGGAATAATTATTAAACTATACATTATATCATATGACTTAGAAAATAATCATGAAAACACTTAGGCTTATATACTTAGCTTATTTAACCAGCTTATTTCTAATTATGGAAACTTTCTATTTTTAGAAACTTAATTAAATAAGGCAGCTAATCTATTTATGGAAACCTTCTATTTTTAGAAACTTATTTATTTTAGGCAACTAATCTATTTATGAAACTTATTTAATTAAGGCAGCTGATCTAATTATGGAAACTTTCTATTTTTAGAAACTTATCTATTTTAAGCAGTAATTCTATTTTTTGAAACTTTCTATTTTTGGAAACTTTCTATTTTTGGTAACTTTCTATTTTTAGAAACTTTCTATTTTTGGAAACTTTCAAATTTGGAAACTTTCTATTTTAGGAAACCTGCTATTTTTGGAAAGTTATTTATTATTACACAGTAAGTATAATAACACATGAAATACCAGAAATACTTAATTAGATTAAACAGAATATAAGATAAACACGGTTTAAGGCTTTAAAACAGTAAAACTTGGTAAGAACACATAAAATAAGCTAAGACATGACATAAAACCAGCTACGTATTTAGTAAGCGGATACTTATTCATGTATGTATTTATGTAGCAATAGTGATTCGGAAGAAGGATTCCTCTCAGTTCATCTTCTTCGTTCACTGGACATAAGGTACAGATTCCCGTCCTTTCAGTATGCACATTCTTTCCTTATTAGGATTCCCTGTATGCAGCCAAATGTTTTCTCGTAGTATAAGTTACGTGTTTGATTGCTTATGTTTAATTAAGATTACCTATAGCCATATACATGCATGACCAGTTTCACCTAGTTATGGAGGTACCATAACCATAACATTAGAGGCACTGATGTTATGACTTCACCATGGCGGAGTGATTGCTCGCGGCGTCCCTTCAGCTTTTGGCCATTTATATTATATTTATCATGTGGGGTGTAACACCCCCAAATTTATACAACTCAGTTCAGCGGAAGACTAGTTGGTGTTACGGGATAGCACATTACTCACATCATAGACAACACTTAAAAGTCGCGTCGTTTTAATAATAAAGCATTTCCATTCATAAATATTAGATTTACATAGGTCCCAAGTCATATTATTTCATACAAGTTTTACAAAGAATTTGAATGGAAATTATTGTTTAGGTGCGGGCCATGAATTCTTGTTGTCTTCCCGAGAGTTACCTTCAAGTACCTGAGATAAAACATGTTAAAAGAAAAGGTCAGCGATAACGCCGAGTGAATTCATAGAGTTTAATAAATTCCATCAATATAACTTTGGTATAAAATTATTACCAAAAATCATTTCGTACAAATCATTGTAATAGGCCATAAAATAGCCAAAGTCATTTTTATACAAATCCTTATCGAAAATCATAATATAGGCATTTGCCTTAAAAATCATTATACGAACCATTGTCGCAAAAACATCATACAAAACGTTTTACAACGTTGTATACGAACATAAAATCAATAGTATGACCCCGTATTGCTAGTCAGGCAATACATCGTAATTCGGTGCCTATAGCAGTATTTCGTTAATCGGATTATTATAAGCCGCATGACATTGTTACCTTACTACAACAAACAACGGGTAGCTAGCCCGAAACTCATTTTCCCATCTAAATTAGCGTGTCGTCACAAAGGTCACGCTATGGAAATCTTCTCATACATAAATTCGCTTACCAATCAATGTGGCACGACGGGGATCAACCGTCAAGGCGCGAACTGGGGTGATCGTCCCCAAATAGTACTATTATATGCATAAGCGTCTACCAAATCCCGTTAGTTCACAATTCATGCTAATGGGACTTTTAGTGACATAAACTAACTTTAATAATCCATTTAATTTCATCTATCGGGTCATTTAATTATTTATCGGGTCATACAATCGGGTCATACAATCATTCGGGTCCAAATCAATAAACAAACAATCGGGACAAATGGTGTCCTATTTTATAAAAACTAACATGTTATCTCCCTCGCGGGTTTATAAAATATTTCATAAAAACATTTAATAGAGTGCGAGGCTATGAACTCACGTTGATGTGGGAAAGCGGGTTATCGACAATTCGGACGTACGGTACGTGCTTCAATCACGGAAACCTAGACAAATAATACTCGTCTTAGACTCTTGTCCAATGACTTTATAAAAATAACAATTATGTATACATATGATGATTTATATATATATGATGATCAAGTGGGTTTACATATTCTCTTTTACTCATTTTAGTGTTTAGGTATTGGTAACTTCTTACTAGTTTACTAGTTTTACCTATTTACGTGTTTTAGGTCCAATAAGCCTATTATAAGTTCATTAACTTGTATTAGTCCATTTCATACTTGTATTATCAGTATCTACACTTTACAAGTTGGGCCTAAATGGGTTAAGCCCAATAAATAAGTTTATAAGTGTTTTAGCCCATTTTGTTGTATTATTAGTCCAATAACGTTAACTTAGCCCGTTAATGTCCGTATGTTATATAGTTCGGGTTTTATCGGTTTTTACTTGTTATATATGTTTATATATCTGTATATGAGTTTATAAAAGTTTACATTAGACGGGTCCAACCGTCTAAGTTTTATTTAACAAAAACGTTAATTTTTACGGTAATAGCCGAAAAAGTCGTAAAAATCATGTTTATAGTTTTATAACTTATAAAACTTATCAAACTACCATTTTTATAAAATGTCCATTTATTTATCCTTATACATATTTATATAAATGTATTATATAAGTTAGTGGGTTTTAATTCACATTTTATACTATTTTTATTTGAGTGCTTATATAATACTATTATACTTTAATTTCCAAAATCTGATTTTTATTTTCATGTTCACCAAAACTGCCATATCTAGAGTTCTATATGGAGATAGAAGCTCAAATTTTTATGACATAACTACATGATATGTTCTCCATTTAACTCTTCTATAGATACTGTTGAGTCAGCCTCTAAGTATTTTCTAAAAATCGTCCAAAACAGTGAACTCAGATTTGTACTCTAAACTTGTTTTGATCATATCTCACTCATCCTAATGATTCCATTGCATGGCCAACTCTCACATGTGTACAAGACTCATATCTTACTGCATATTAATCTATTCAAGCCATGTTATCAGTTTATCATATGAGTCTTTACTGTTTTATACAGCCATTATTTTAAGCATGATTTTAACCTTTTTACATATAGTTTTTCATCTTTTTACCCATGATTATCAACACCAAATCCCCACAAAATATTTTTATCATCATATATCATCATACATATATACATTTAAGAATAAAATACATGATTACATAATCAAAATTAACAAGAGGATGGGAAGAACTATCTTTATACCACCATGATGATGTATGTTGTGATCAAAACATGGATTTTGATGGAGAAACTTGTGATAAACCAATATCATCTTCAAGTCCACCAATATTCATGAACTCCTTGTGGAAAATCAGCCCTAAGACTCCATAGAAAACCTCTTTTTAGGTGTTTGAATCACCTCAAATCAACAAGTCTTCAATGGGTTTTCATCTTATGTAACTTATACATAAGATTCATGGTTAAAACTTTTGATCAAATGGGTGTTTTTTTGGTGATATGGGACGGACTCAAAGCTAGAGAGAGAGAGTTTTGGTGGTTTTTCATGTAAGAAATGAGTGTGAATGGTATGAGTATCATGTTTTTGTGGTTTGGTGGTTTTGAATGAAAACTAAGGACAAGTGTCCTTAGTTTTGTTACTAAATGGACACATCAAAGTGTGTTGGCTAAGCTTGAATGCCACATGTATTGGGGGTGGGCAAGTGTAAACTTGTCTCATCCCCAATAATTTACGGGTACTCCTCGATTCTAGTTTCCTCTATTTGCGTGCCCTCGGGTCGTTTTACGAAAAACGTTTTTATAAATTATAAATCAACGGCACAAAACGAATCTAATAAAAAATGTCTCATCAAAAACGGAGTTCGAAAACGTAAATACGTAATCCTAAGGTTTCCGGTTTAGTCGTAAAGGACGTTAAATTAAAATCGTAAGTCCTAATTTCTTCTCGTAAATTTGTGAGTTTATGAACCAACACAAATTTAAAACTCCAAAATAATATTCACGGATAAATTTATTTTCTGAAATGTCGGACTGTCACCAAAACGGTGTATGTAAACGTAAGCACGTAACGTAGAATCCTCCGGTTTAGACGTAGTCGATGCTACTTCAAGACGTAAATCCAAATTACTTCCCAAAAATAAGTGAGTTCATAAGATAACATTAAAATAATATTTTCAAATAAATATTGAGAATAAAACATCAACCATAAATTAACGGATTGTCACAGCATTTACCCCTAAACAGGATCTTTGTCCTCAAATATCATCTTACTACTCGCTTCTTATCGAGTTAAAGCCATGTGGGTATTTCCTCCACATTCGGTCTTTTCTCACAAGTGTAATTCATTACAATACGCGAGTTTCATCAAACATAACTACAGGAATAAGATAAGGCTTAATGTTGACTTACTTTCTCTATCCATGATGTTCACGGGTTTCTGATGAATGCAACTTTTCGCCGATCTAAACTTCATTAAGGAATAGTCGGATTTTCACTTGATAGACATTTCATCAAGTTCGATTTACGAAACATAATTCACGCAGTCCTTGAAGTCCTAGGGTAGATCCAGCTTATATGCCTTTCAAACCAACTTTTACATCATCTCAATGGTCCCATACAACAGGGGCTTATATCCCATGATCTTTCAGATCATTAATTCATTTTTCCAAGGTTAAAATTTTTGGCATAACTTCGATACCCATCTGGCACTTCAAGATCTATATTTCATATTCACATAACCTCCTGCCCACTATCGGCAGTCAATAATCAAATCCTAATTTCAACAATCATTTCAGGTCTCACGGGTCGAGTATTTTGCAAGGTTAGGTTCGCCATCATAGGAAACCATAAACCTAAAAGACATGTCTAACCCACAATGGGTGTATGTCGGGTGTCTTCATCCCAACTCCTACTTACAGATGCTCTAATATATATCCTCACAAGATTCGATCTCGATCCTAATATGATAATTATCAAGGATAATCTCTCCAAAGGGAAACGATTATACGGTTCATTACCAAAGGTCAATCATTCAAACATAAAGCAAGATTTCTAGTATTTTGTATCGTTACTTTACCTCGTCCCTTCGATTGGGGCGGTACACAATACTCTCATCAAGATTGTTTCTTAATGACTTCGGAGCAAATCTTTAGAAATTCGATGCGAAGCGAGGATCTTGATAGAGATGATCGATACATGCACACCATGTTTACATAACTCCTTTAAATACAATAGAGTCAATTTCTTCATCAAGAATCTATCATTAACAGGAATGATATTAGCAGATTTGGTCAGTCTGTCGACGATGACCCAAATCGAATCAAATTCAGATGATGACCTTTGCAATAGCTAGACGTTCACTAATGTATGAGGCGATGTCTACCTTCATTTTGCCATCAGTACAACTTCTTCAGCTAAAGATACATTAAATTAGAAATGACAGGAATAGAATACTTATACTTACGAGATGACTACATCTCAAAATATCCATATTTAGACAATAACAAGTGGCCTTTTAATCATTTAGTGCCATCGGCTTCTCAATTCTAATGGTTCATATTAGCCGTGAACCCCCTTTTATTATCTATATTATCCTTTTTACAAACATCGTTTATTTTATATTGTTCGGCAATTTATTTTGCATAGTCATTATTAAGGAACACAATCCTAATGGATTCTTTATCCTTTTTATATAATGTGTCAGTATCTACATTCACTTTCTCCTGATGAAATATATATAACATGCCCGTATTAATTCAAAATTTCTTTCTTCATATCTTCTATGTTTTAGTTTGTCTCAACTATCATTTTTATCAGTTTTGCTCAATCCGGCGTCTAAAGCGTCGATAATTATTACGAGTAATTAAATAATAAATATTTAATTTTTATGAAACGTAAAAGTAAGAAGTTTTAAATTTCTTAGTTCGACCAATTATATAAAAATGTTCAAAATAATTTGAATTTAATTAACAAGATTTTTGTTGATTCATCGATAATATTTAATAAGATTCGTAAATGTTCGAAAAACCTTTGTTTATACTTTGGTCAAAGTTTTCTTAGTTGAAAAGCAAAAATTATCGTTTCAAATTTCAAGTCATGGTTTAACGGTTTCCTCAATCCCTCTTAGGTTGTCTTGAGGTATACACAAACATTTACCCCTAAACATGAGTTTAGTTAAATGTTCTGGGTATAAGGGAATAACCCCTCAAAAGTTCTTTGTTAAAACATTTGTCAAAACACATTTGCACTTCCTTTTTGGTAAAACCCAAAGTCTTAAAAGGGCTCTTAATTTTTAAAGAGTCAATATATTCCATTATCTATTATTCACATGGTCAATTAATATAAAGGATTTAGTCTTTAATCACATGTTAAATATTTAAGGTACAGGTTTTTATTATTCGGCCAATTCAGGGAAATCTATAATTAATTATTAACTTCTTCTTATTCTTATAAACAAACATATGGTTCTTAAGGATCACAAGCATGAATTTATCAAATTACAGCCTACACACGTGATTCACCCAAATTATGAATGCTACATGTGCATCGGTCAATCCAAACGACATCACGTGAAACTCATAATGTTCATTACAAGTTCTGGATGTAATGATTGGAATAGATAATCTCCTTCGCGGACGCGAAGTTGAAAATAACCATGCCGTGGATCAAATCTTTAAAACATACGCTAGAACCTTGTAAATGATCGAACAAATCTTCCATTTCGAGTTATGGATATCGTTTTCGATTGTCAATTTACTCAGTTCACAGTAATCTATAAATATAAGGAATGATAACACCATAGCTCTTCATGATGACGAGCTTGGTGGAATAAGATCTTTCTCCGACAACTCGCTCAGTTGTACGGTAACTCCTTTAATTTCAGATGGTGCCGACGTACAGTGCACACGCCACCGGTGCAGCACCGAGAATATAATCAATACCAAATTCAACTTGCCTTAGTGGCGAAAGTCTAGGTAATTCATCAACAAATACCTCCTAAAGTTTTAGATAACGAAAACATCTTTTAATAAATTCATATTAGGTTCTTTCTAGATTATAATATCTATGACTAATTCACAACCATTCATGGTATAATTTCAAGTCTAAATGCAGGATATGGTCATCCATCAAGAATTATTTAGATCACTTTTGATAATCAACATCTTATCTTTTAAGGGAATTCTACTCGAGTTCCCATCATATAAGACAATGTCGTCATGTCATAATCAATCAATCCATTCTACTGGCACTATCAATTTTCCAGTTTCATTACTGTTGATAAGATGTGAACTTCTCAAAAGACTAATAATAACTCATAATCTTTCGCAAATTCAAGAATATATGGAGACACAACTATCATCTAAAGAGTAAGGTCAACGCGCATAATCTATGCGAGAGAATTTCAAATCAGATACAGACGAAAACATTAACGAATATGAATACATCCCATGTTTTCATTAATTTGAGTACGCATTCGAAAGCTCCTCGGATCGTTACCCAGGTCATTCAAATGAAATCTTAATCAAAAGAAATGATAGGAACGTCGATACATCCAGTCGGGTATCAACACTCGGTAATCAAATGCTTTTCCTAAGAATCTCACTACGGGAGAATTGGACAAGAAAGAATTGTCAATTGTCAAATAAGACAATTTCCACAGATGAGTAAATTCGACTCAGAAGAATAGATGCTACAGGCACATATGTAGGTGTCCCTAACATTCTGTCCCTATTTTTCACTTCTTGCAGATCTCATAAAGATTAATCTTTCACAATCTTCAAAGAAAATGTAGTGTTTATTCATTAGTTTTATGGTGACTACTAATCAGCCTTGCATGGTCCATTCCAAATTGTATGTAGGCACGCAACTATATACAATTTCAAGATTAACGATGCATTACTCAGTTCGTCAAAATTTTATCATCATGTTTATAATAAAAACATTTTCATGCTTAATTCTTAAATAAGAATCAAGAATAAATTTACAAAGATTTTCTTTGTTATGAAAACAATTAAGTTTTCCAAGGTGTTTTATAAACAACTTTATTTTTATAACAATCACTTATAAATCTCACTTTGAATAATCCTTATAATGATGAAAATTAAATTTTCTCAAAGGATACTGTTTTGACTTTATAAAAACAATGTGTGATCTGAAAAAGAGTGATGAAAAGTTGTTTACCAAGAACTAACTTCAATATATTAGGAAATGAGATTAGCCAATTAATCATAAGGTTCATGACCTCGATGGCACTCAGGAATACAAAGAGAATAATCCACAACGTAACTCAATTCGAGATGAGTACTTGTTCAAGGGTTGCATCACTAATGCGAACATTAGGATGAAACAGTAAAGGATAGATAACATCGATACATGTAGAATTTAGCAATCAAAGGTAGTCTTTCCATTAATCACAAATAAGTCAAATTGTACCGTAACACATTATGTGTCACTATGTCATACAATTTCCAAAACTCAACCTACCAACTGATATCTCAGTTAAGTTAGGGATTTTTAAAAGATACCACAATGAATACTAATCTACAAGAGTCATTAGGTGTTCCACATGTCCCAGAAGATCCATCGGTCTCAATTCAGAAGAAGATTTCTTCAATTTATTTCTTGGACACTGGGCATCCTCGTTAGTGGACAATGGACTAGGAACAACCCTTAACACGATCTAACAATCATTTAAAACCTTATAATTCAATCACAGAACTTAACGAATTCCTCTTAACAATCTCATATTCCATACGAGTTAAATTTTACTTTATTCAAGTTTCGACCAAATTATACTCAATGTGATATTCTACCTCATTCTCCAATACTTACAACCTTATTCTTAGACCTTAAAAGGGCAATAAAAGCTCGATATGGTCAACACTTAATTTCCAATCCTATAGCTCTTACAACAATAGTTATCAAATGAGTCACTAGTATGAAATGACCCACACATTCAATTAGACTTCTCGGAAAGGTACTAGTGGCATGAGGCTTTTGGGTAATGGTTCCAATGACAGCCTCAAGTGCAACATTCACCCTTTCGATTTCAAATTTAAGAATTGGGTGACAACGAATCAGATGACACCTTTCCAGGTGGTAGCGTTTTGTCAAACTCCACTCTATAAGGAAAGATCGTCATGACATCGATATCAGATTTAATCTCGCTAATTCTTCTTTAATATCGTAATCAACTAATATCTACATTTCTACGAATATCAACCATTTGTTGGGATCATAAATATCCACAACTTGGTTTAGATCTGGAATAGCTAGATTTCCTACATGAATAGCTTAGATTAATTTACTAGGGGATTTAGGGTTCCTTGTGACAATCTACGTCGTATAAATACCTCGTATAAATATCAAAATAATCATCAAACAATCATGTAATCAAATTACATCATACATATATATATATATATATATATATATATATATATATACATATATATATATATATATATATATATATATATATATATATATATATATATATATATATATAGATATAATCCAAGTTATATATATATTAAAATAACACTTCTTAGTCTGGCCTTGTCGGTAACTCGGGAATTCTTCGGCACCGTTATAGTCAAAAGATTTTTAGACATTTTGAAAAAAATGTTTATAGTTAAAAGATTTCGAAATGTTTTATTCAAAACCTTAGTTTTAAAAATCTTTCGTTCTCTATAACGAGAGCTCTGGTACCAAACTGTAACACCCCCAAATTTATACAACTCAGTTTAGCGGAAGACTAGTTGGTGTTACGGGATAGCACATTACTCACATCATAGACAACGCTTAAAAGTCGCGTCGTTTTAATAATAAAGCATTTCCATTCATAAATATTAGATTTACATAGGTCCCAAGTCATATTATTTCATACAAGTTTTACAAAGAATTTGAATGGAAATTATTGTTTAGGTGCGGGCCATGAATTCTTGTTGTCTTCCCGAGAATTACCTTCAAGTACCTGAGATAAAACATGTTAAAAGAAAAGGTCAGCGATAACGCCGAGTGAATTCATAGAGTTTAATAAATTCCATCAATATAACTTTGGTATAAAATTATTACCAAAAATCATTTCGTACAAATCATTGTAATAGGCCATAAAATAGCCAAAGTCATTTTTATACAAATCCTTATCGAAAATCATAATATAGGCATTTTCCTTAAAAATCATTATACGAACCATTGTCGTAAAAACATCATACAAAACGTTTTACAACGTTATATAGATTAAATAAAAACCGTTATATGAATATGGTTATATAAAACCAAAATACGAACATAAAATCAATAGTATGACCCCGTATTGCTAGTCAGGCAATACATCGTAATTCGGTGCGTATAGCAGTATTTCCTTAATCGGATTATTATAAGCCGCATGACATTGTTCCCTTACTACAACAAACAACGGGTAGCTAGCCCGAAACTCATTTGCCCATCTAAATTAGCGTGTCGTCACAAAGGTCACGCTATGGAAATCTTCTCATACATAAATTCGCTTACCAATCAATGTGGCACGACAGGGATCAACCGTCAAGGCGCGAACTGGGGTGATCGTCCCCAAATAGTACTATTATATGCATAAGCGTCTACCAAATCCCGGTAGTTCACAATTCATGCTAATGGGACTTTTAGTGACATAACCTAACTTTAATAATCCATTTAATTTCATCTATCGGGTCATTTAATCATTTATCGGGTCATACAATCGGGTCATACAATCATTCGGGTCCAAATCAATAAACAAACAATCGGGACAAATGGTGTCCTATTTTATAAAAACTAACATGTTATCTCCCTCGCGGGTTTATAAAATATTTCATAAAAACATTTAAAAGAGTGCGAGGCTATGAACTCACGTTGATGTGGGAAAGCGGGTTATCGGCAATTCGGACGTACGGTACGTGCTTCAATCACGGAAACCTAGAAAAATAATACCCGTCTTAGACTCTTGTCCAATGACTTTATAAAAATAAAAATTATGTATACATATGATGATTTATATATATATGATGATCAAGTGGGTTTACATATTCTCTTTTACTCATTTTAGTGTTTAGGTATTGGTAACTTCTTACTAGTTTACTAGTTTTACCTATTTACGTATTTTAGGTCCAATAAGCCTATTATACGTTCATTAACTTGTATTAGTCCATTTCATACTTGTATTATCAGTATCTACACTTTACAAGTTGGGCCTAAATGGGTTAAGCCCAATAAATAAGTTTATAAGTGTTTTAGCCCATTTTGTTGTATTATTAGTCCAATAACGTTAACTTAGCCCGTTAATGTCCGTATGTTATATAGTTCAGGTTTTATCGGTTTTTACTTGTTATATATGTTTATATATCAGTATATGAGTTTATAAAAGTTTACATTAGATGGGTCCAACCGTCTATGTTTTATTTAACAAAAACGTTAATTTTTACGGTAATAGCCGAAAAAGTCATAAAAGTCATGTTTATAGTTTTATAACTTATAAAACTTATAAAACTTATAAAACTACCATTTTTATAAAATGTCCATTTATTTATCCTTATAAATATTTATATAAATGTATTATATAAGTTAGTGGGTTTTAATTCACATTTTATACTATTTTTATTTGAGTGCTTATATAATACTATTATACTTTAATTTCCAAAATCTGATTTTTATTTTCATGTTCACCAAAACTGCCATATCTAGAGTTCTATATGGAGATAGAAGCTCAAATTTTTATGATATGTATTGGGGGTGGGCAAGTGTAAACTTGTCTCATCCCCAATAATTTACGGGTACTCCTCGATTCTAGTTTCCTCGATTTACGTGCCCTCGGGTCATTTTACGAAAAATGTTTTTATAAATTATGAATCAACGGCACAAAACAAATCTAATAAAAATTGTCTCATCAAAAACGGAGTTCGAAAATGTAAATACGTAATCCTAAGGTTTCCGGTTTAGTCGTAAAGGACGTTAAGCGTAAGTCCTAATTTCTTCTCGTAAATTTGTGAGTTTATGAACCAACACAAATTTAAAACTCCAAAATAATATTCACGGATAAATTTATTTTCTGAAATGTCGGACTGTCACCAAAACGGTGTATGTAAACGTAAGCACGTAACGTAGAATCCTCCGGTTTAGACGTAGTCGATGCTACTTCAAGACGTAAATCCAAATTACTTCCCAAAAATAAGTGAGTTCATAAGATAACATTAACATAATATTTTCAAATAAATATTGAGAATAAAACATCAACCATAAATTGACGGATTGTCACATGGGGCGTATGGGTGCATCCTAGTTACATGTTTTTAGTCAAGATTTCATGGTGAATGTGGTGTGTGCCTTGCATCCTTCACAAGGAGCTGATCCCTCCTACCCACAAACCAGTATATTAAATTAGAGGCAACCCCTCTAATTTGCATGATGAGGTCACCCCTCCAAGTATTCATGCACGGTGGATTTTCATGACCTATATTGGCTAATGGTAAAATATGACAAACAAATTTTATAAGATAAACATAAGACTTTCAAACTATAAAACCAATTTTATCAAGACATAACCAGGTTACTCGGGACTTAGTTTTCTTCCGCTGTTATATGTTATATGCTTATCCTATTCATGCTTTATTGTACATCCGTGCACTGAGCGTATTTGCTCAGCCGTTTTCCTTTTCTATGTTTCCAAAACGGCAGGTACTCAGGGACGCTCGTAGACACTAAGAGTACGTGCATATGGACTGGAAGCTGTCTAGCCTTCTTTACTTTATGCATTTCCTTTCTTGTGATACATTTGCTTTGGACATTGTTTAGTCCTTTCCTTACTATACTTATGTTTGTGTGTGATGAGCTTTACTTTTGGACTACCGATGTTTGATTTCGGTATTTTCCTTTTATGGTCAAGTAATGTTTAGACATTTTTCCTTGTATGCTTTGATGACACGCCATAATTGCATGTGACATTTCCATTATCAAAATGGGGTGTTACAGAAAATCCCATAGTCATAGAAGCAGAAATCGGAGGGCACCCTATACACAGAGTATATGTAGATGGGGATCGGCTTTCGAAATCATGTATGAAAACTACTTCAATCGCCTTCAACCCAAAACCAGAAAAACGATGACTTCTACAACATACTCCTTGGTAGGGTTCAATGGCGAAGTTATATGGCCACTAGGGTAAATAGAGTTACATGTACTCATAGGGGATGAAAACATTGCACAAAGATGGAAATGGACTTCGTGATCATAAAGTCACATTCAGCATACAACATCATCCTCGGCAGACCTGGCCTCCGCCAACTAAAAGCAGTGCCATCTACAACACATGGAATGATAAAACTCCCCGTAGAAGGAGGTATACTCACACTCTACATCAGAGTAACCATACCACTAGAATGTGCAACGGGTCAACGAAATACCTGAAGATCAACCAGCACACCTAATACAGGAAGAAAAAATTAAGATAGCAATACACCCTAGTACCCAGACCAAACGATAACGATAGGAGAAAATTATAAGAGAAGGGGAAAAGGATCTGTGTGATCTATTAGAAGATAACCTAGATGTATTTTCATGGGAGCCTAAAGATACGACAGGGGTCCCAAGACATATAACGGAACACAACTTAAATATCAGAGGAGGATACCCACCAGTAAGACAAAAAAGAAGGGGGCAGTCACCAGAAAAAAGCAAAGCCATACTCGAAGAAGTAACGAAACTGGTAGAAGCAGGGATAGTGCGACAAGTCATCCGCCATAGCTGGCTAGCCAACCCGGTAATGGTAAAAAAGCATGACGAAAGTTGGCGAATGTGTGTAGACTTCACAGACCTCAACAAAGCATGCCCTCAAGATTTCTACCCACTCCCATAGATCGATTGGAAAATAGAATCTTGATGTGGGCACCCTTGCAAGTGCTTCTTGGACACCTACAAAGGATACCACCAAATAAAAATGACGGAGGAAGATGAAACAACGTTCATCACAAGTCAGGGCGCCTTTTGCTAATGCCATTTGGATTAAAAACGTCAGGGTAACCTGCCAACGCCTGGTAGACAAAGCTTTTGAGATGCAAGTGGGCCGTAACTTAGAGGTCTACGTCACCATGCATCTCATATTCTTGAGCATGATGTAGAAACTAGAAGGGGGGGGGGGGTGAATAGTTTCTTAAATTTACTTGTTAAAGGTTGGTTTTTAAAAATCCTTTTCAAAAACTTAGGCTTGAGTATTTATGTGAAACCTTCTTATACACAATATGAACAAGGTATAGTGCAACTAAACTAATAATCACAAGTATAAAGAATAACGAATGTAAATAGATAAGGGAAGAAAAGATCAAACCAAACACCAAGGATTTATAGTAGTTTGGCAACGAAGCTCACTCCTCGTTCCTACTCCACTCCTCGAGTACTCCTTACTCGAGAGTTCACTAATCAACAAGCTCCTTAAGGTGGAGAAACCGTACACAACGTTGCTTATCCAATTTCCGACTCTAAGGTAAAAGTCGAGCCCTAATCTTAGCTAGGACCAATCTACACCAATATACTTTAAGGACCAAGCATTAACCTTAATACATACACAACTTCCAACTAGACACAACTACCTGGATCTTCACAACAATGACACAACAATGAATAAATAAGTTTAGATCTTCAATGGATATTTAAGGTAGACACAAAACTTCAAGGATGATAATGTTTTGCTCTTTGCACTTTGAGAGGAGAAATATTCACTTCTAAACAAGTAGTAATCAAACAAATGATCAAGGATTTGAGTGATTTAAGGAGTATGAAAGAATCTGGAAATGTATGTGCAAAAGAGGTGAGGAGAAAGTCTAAGAATGTCCACTATTTATAAGACAAACTTCTAACGGCTATATCTGCCCGCGGTTCCTTATTGGAGCCCGCAGTTCCTTGTCGATAAGGAATCGCTATAGCCACTAAAGAACCGCCGGAGTAGACTCCAATCCTTTTTGTCTTTTAGTTGATTGGTTCAAATCTGGGGATTAAAATATCCTGAAAGGATATTCTAAAACAAGATAGAATACGCCATTTTCAAATAATTAATTTAATAAAACATTATCTTAAAAAGAAAGTTTAATAAAAACTTGTCACACTTAATAAAAAGTGAGTTTTAAGTAAAGATTAAATCCTTGATCACTTAGTTAGGATGAGTACTTGTTTGTATATACATTAAGTGATAATGGTTAAAATAAAAAATACTTGAACTCAAGAATTCGTTTTTCGTTGTTTTCGTAAATGCTTGTTTTTACATATTGTCGTAATAAAAAAAGCGAGACCGAAAAATGCAAGTAACGTTTTTAGGCATCATTGCATTAACAATCTCCCCCTTTTTGATATCTATAATACATAAACTCAATCACCTAATAAAAACAAGATTTTTGAAGACGAGTTTATTTCATTTCTCCCCCTTTGTCGAAGCAAAAAGGTTTCAAAATTCTTTGAAGAAGAAAAGAACCGGACTTCGCAAATGCTCCCCTTGGTGCTTACTCCCCCTTGCTTGGGGCACCAAGGAATCAATATATGGTGACAAGCTACATAAAAGGTTAGTAGTATAGAAGAGACACCCAACAAGATATAGCAAAGGTCACAAAAAAATAAAAGAAGAGACAAAGATCCAAGATAAGTCATGTTAAAAGGAAACATGATAAAAGATACAAGGAAATAAATCATACAAAAATGTATGAGAAATAAAATAAGCCAAAAGAAAAGCATTAATCTAATCCTAGTTAAACTAGAACTCTAAGATTTGCTTGAACTAGATGTATTGAAGATAAGCAACCAATGCTTAGATAAAAGACAAGGTAGTAACGGAAGGAGGTGGTGGTGGATTGGTAGAGATCTCATAGTCATAGTGAAAAGGAGGTTTGACTAAGAGACTCTTGATGCAATTCAACTCTTCATAGATATGAGTCATAGCAAGATGTTGATATTGACAACAATGACAATATGTTCCATGATGCATGACATTATCATGTGAAGGAGGAAGAACACAAAAGGCTAATGGTGGAAGATAAGAAGTTCCACAATGAACATTCTTAGAAGAAGAAGAGATGTGATTTTGAGTGTTCTTGGGTGAATTGGGATTGAAAGGAATTAGAGAAAATGGAGGAGAATCAAGGCTTTCATTTTGGGAATAAGACATTTTGATTTGAGAAAGGATGCAAAATGTTTAAGGTTAAATAGAGAAAGCCCAAGATATTTTAGGGGTGGTCAAAGGGTTGAAACAAAAATTCCAAAAAGTGTTGGAACAAATTTGGAGTTTCAGGAATACCCGAAAAGGAAAGGTACTGTGCGCGGTTCCTTATCTCTACAGGCGGTTCCTTATCAATAAGGAGTCGCGGTCTCAATAGCGAACCGCCCACAGTGGGTTGAATTTGATGATGAGTGAGGATTTTCCAATTCAGCAAATCTTATTTTTCTAGTCTAACTAATCATGGAGATATGTTAAGAAGCAAAGATAGACAAAGAAAACACACAAGAACTCACCAAACAAGGTTTTGACCAAAATACATGGATTTTAAAGAAAATCGATGTAGGAGGTGTGTAGAACTAGACAAAAAGTCATGACACAATGATCCTCCATAGTTCTCTTTTGTTCTTGCTATATTTGAGAGACACATACATATGAATTATGTAAGCTCATTATGAATAGCAAGAAGCTATGAAAAACGTTTTTAAATTGAATTAACAATACAAAAACATATCTCGACCATTTTCGAAAGAACTTTAAGAATTTTAAAAAAGGAGAAGAGAAGTTTTACAAAAAGAGTTTGCGATACTCAAAAGCTCAAAGAAAGAAAAGATTCAAAAGAGAAAAAAGACTCGATTATTTAAAATGCGCAATTAAGGAATATGTTTCATTAAACCTAGACCTAGACGCAAGTAATTAAAAGGTTCCCTCTTAAGTGGCTTAGTGAAGATGTCGCCTAAGTTTTCTACCGAGGGCACCTTCTCAATCGAAATGTTCCCCTTTGGAAAATTATCCCTAAGAAAATGGTGACGAATCTCTATGTGCTTAGTTCGTGAATGTTGCACGGGATTCTTGCTAAGGTCTATTGCACCCTTATTGTCGCACATGATGGGAACATCATCAAGAGAAATCCCGTAATCAACAAGCGCTTGATTCATCCATAGAGCTTGTTGACAAGCTTTACCGACACTCACATATTCGGCTTCCATGGTAGATATAGCAAGAGCGGTTTGTTTCTTAGAGAACCAAGAAGTTAAACAACCCATGAAGGTACAAACTCCACTAGTGCTTTTCTGGTCCACATAGTCTCCCGCATGATCCGAGTCCGTGTAGACAATGGTTTCTACGCTGGTCCCTTTAGGATACCATAATCCTAAATGTATAGTGCCCTTAATGTATCGGAAGATATGCTTAACCACTTCAATGTGAGAGGTTTTTGGAGCCTCTTGGAAGCGAGCACAAAGGCAAACACTAAACATGATATCCGGTCGACTTGCCATTAGGTACAACAAACTATCAATCATACCTCTATCTTTGGTGTTGTCTACCTACTCACAATCATCATCTACAGTGAGTTTAGTATCCGAGTCCATAGGCGTCTTCATCGGTCTAGAGTCTTCTAATCCAAATTTCTTTAGCATTTCTTTAACATACTTGGATTGATTAAAGAAAATACCATCGTCCATTTGTTTCATTTGGAGTCCTAAAAAGAAGTTAAGTTCTCCCATCATACTCATTTCAAACTTGTCATGCATGATTTTGGCAAAGTCATCACACAATGATTGACAAGTTGAACCAAATATAATGTCATCAACATAAATTTGTACGATAATGAGGTGAGTACCTTTCTTCTTTGTAAAGAGCGTATTGTCTACCATCCCCATGGTATACTCATGTTTTACAAGAAACACTTTAAGTCTATCATACCAAGCTTTGGGTGCTTGTTTGAGA
This sequence comes from Glebionis coronaria, assembly GCA_025667525.1. NCBI lineage: Eukaryota > Viridiplantae > Streptophyta > Magnoliopsida > Asterales > Asteraceae > Glebionis > Glebionis coronaria. The sequence continues at coordinate 536,980,867 of CM046876.1, forward strand.
CCATAAAGAGCTTTCTAAAGCTTGTAAACATGATCCGGTTTCTCAAAATCAATGAATCTGGGAGGTTGAGCCACATATACCTCCTCATTGATCAAACGTTAAGAAATGCACTCTTTACATCCATTTGTTGAACTTAAAGTCTAAGGCAAAAGAGTAAGCTAAAAGGATTCTAATGGATTCTAATCTTGCTACGGGTGCGTATGTCTCGTCATAATCAATACCTTCTTGTTGATTATAGCCTTGAGCTACAAGTCTAGCCTTGTTACGAGACACAACACCATTCTCGTCGAACTTATTCCTATATACCCATTTGGTTCCTATGATGGTCGAACTTCTAGGTGGAGGAACAAGTTCCCAAACGTCATTAGAAATGAATTGATTCAATTCTTCTTGCATAGGGATGACCCAACTCTCATCCATCAAAGCTTGTTTAACATTCTTTGGTTCAATCAAGGAGACTAAACAAAAGAAGTTACTATGATTTTGGACTTGAGATCTTAGGGTCCTTTGATTTAATTCGCTTATGACGTTATCGGGATTATGATCCTTTGACTCCTTAATGTTTACTCCCTTTTCAACACTAAGGTCTTCAACACTTATGTTTCTAACCTCTTTGGCATTAACTATGTCTATTTCATCCAAGTCATCATCTACCATAGGTGGTGTCTTAATTGAAGGAGGAGTTTCATCAAATGTCACGTTAAGTGATTCTTCAATTACACCCGAGGTTCTATTGAGGACTATGTAGGCTTTGCTAGTTTGAGAATAACCTAAAAAGATACCTTTATAAGACTTTGGGTCAAACTTAGTAAGGTAATATTTGGTGTTGAGAATGAAGCACTTACTTCCAAACACCCTAAAGTATTCCAATTAGGGCTTCTTACCTTTAAGAATCTCATAGGGGGTCATTCCTAGAAAAGGTCAAATAAGAATTCGTTTAAGAATGTAGGTCGATGTGTCCACGGCATTGCACCAATATTTTTGAGGCAAAGATTGCTCATTTAACATCGTCCTATTCATCTCTTGGATGGTCCTATTCTTCCTTTCAATTACCCCATTTGATTGTGGAGTGCGAGGAGCCGAGAAGTTATGGGTAATACCATGAGCTTCACAAAAGGCACTGAATTGCACTTCATATCAAATTCCCTACCATGATCCATCCTAATAGAAACAATTGAACATCCTAGTTGATTTTGAATTCTTCGAATAAAGGTTTCGAAGTGATCAAAAGCTTCATTCTTAGACGCCAAAAATCTAGTCCAAGTGAATCTAGAATAATCATCAACTATAACTAGGGTATAAAGGTTACCTCCATAACTCCGTATGGCGGAAGGTCCAAAGAGATCCTTATGTAGGAGCTCTAAGCACCGAGAGGTCGAAACCAAATTCTTGGCTGTGTGACTTGAGTGAACTTGCTTCCCAATTTTGCAAGCATCACAAAAGTGACTATCAAACTTCATCTTGGGAAGATGTCTTACCAACTCCTTAGAGACTAAAGATTGAATTAAACACATATTAGCGTGACCTAATCTCCTATGCCAAAGAGTAGAACTATCATCTAAAGTCGCTAGACATAATTTGTCCTTTGACTTCCTATTGACCTTCATGACATAAAGTCCATGCTTTTAACACCTTTTCCAATGACCTTTACATCTTTTACGATTTCACTGTCATATTCCGAAAAGATGACCTTACACTTATTGTCACAAATTTTACCTATACTTAAAAGGTTAAAACCTAAGTTATCTACGTGCTCTACGTTTCTATGGTCATAGAGTCAAGAGAGACCGTACCTTTGCCAATGATACTACCACGTCGATTACTTGAGAATGTAACATTACCTCCATCATATGCTTTGTAGTGTGAGAACAAACTTCGATTACCCCGTCATGTGTTTAGAACAACCATTATCCTTAATCTACTCGTCGGGCTCTAAATCGATTCCCAAACATATCTAGGTAACAACACACAAGATCAAACATTTGGTCCCCAATATCTCATGGGTCCAAAGTTGTTAGTTCCAAACATCCCTTGCATTTGGTTGGATGCATGAATAGAGGAGACATTCCCCATGGGAAAAGTATTGTTGTTGAAAATTATTCCAATTCACATGGCCATTTTGTTGTCCATAGTTTCTCCTAGGTGTCTTTGATCTTGATCTAGAGTTATTGTTGTTCCTTCTAGGTGTTGGAGTTTTACTTCTAGGTCGTTATTTAGCTTGGTCATCTCTTTTTGGTGTAGGTGTTCTACTTCTAGGTTTAGACTCATTTCATACTCTTGTAGGAGTAGATGTTTGTCTAGATAAGTTTCTAGTTCCCATTAGAGGTTTACTCAAGGGATTGTAGAATTTATCTAGAGTAGGGTTTTCAAGAATAGGTACTTTGACCTTGTTAATAAGAATATGTTTTGGTCCTTCACCTAAAATAGATTTTTCAGAAAGTTCAGGATTTTAACAAAAACTTTCTTATGTCCGCGGTTCTTTAGCTCCACCCGCGGTTCCATAGCAATAAGGAACCACACCATATACTGGAGAACCGCATACAGGGGTGCGTTTTTATGAAAACCTAACTTGTTTTTGTTTACTAGTTGATGCTTCGTTAGTGTTATATCCCAACCCAAGTCTTTCCTTAGAATTAATTTGTTTGTTTAACATATCATCAAGAGCACTAGTAGCTTTCATGAACTTTTCCAATTTAATGGAGGTACTCTTGAGATCTTCATTCTCTTGTCTAAGGTTTTCACATTTTAAACAACCTAGATCAACTTCTTTGTTTTTCTCAAGCTTAGTTAATTTCTCTCTTAGCTCACTAATCTCATTCTCAAGCTTAGTTCTAGTCGATTTTAGCACTTTGTTCTTTTCTATGAATTTAAGGCTAAGTTTATGTAAATTATTGTATTGGCCTTCTAATTCACTATCATCTTGAGAAGAACTTTTATTGCTATAATAATCAGTTTCGGAATGTACCTCTTTAGAAGTGTGAGCCATACGAAATTTCTCATCTTTGGGGTTGTCATCAATATCTTCACCGCTATCACTCCATGAACCTCCAACGAATGTCGTGTGGTTCTTGTCGCGTGAAAGCTTAGGACAATCACCGATGAAATGATTCGGATCACCACATCTAAAGTATTTCCTATCACCTTTATCATCTTTGGCAAATCGGTTTTTGGAGAAGGGTTTCTTGTCGTTGTTCTGTTGCCTCACGTATTGACCTCGTCTTTTGAAGAACTTCTTAAAGTCTCTAACCGCCATGGCATATTTCTCATCATCACTATCCGAGGAGCTTTCATGGTCACTTTGTGCCTTCTTGGCTTTGAGTGCAAGAGACTTTCTTTCACTCTTTGTTTTCACCATTTTCGAGTCCTTCAAAATTATTATCTCATGAACTTTCAAGTTGCCAATGAGTTCATCGAGTGATAGTTTGGCGAGATCCTTTGATTCTTCAATCGCCGTGACTTTAGCTCTCCATTTTGGATGCAACGCCCTAAGAAACTTCCTAACATTGTTCTTGCTAGAAAAACCTCCATCAAGTGCTTTTAGACTAGTAATAATAGTGTTAGATCTAGCAAATGCACTTTCAATAGTTTCATCTTCTAAGATGACAAATTGTTTATATTGTTGAACAAGAAGATCGATTTTACTTTCTTTGACTTGGCTATTACCTTGGTGGGTTACCAAAAGAGTGTTTCAAATATCTTTAGCGGTTTCACACATAAAAATCCTTTCATACTCTTTCTTTGGTAAAGCATTACAAATCACCATTTTAGCCTCATTATTTTTAGCAAGTTTCCTTTTTAGTATCATGATTAGCTTTGTCAAAAGTGACTATCTCTTTGCTTTTAGAAACTTCATTATATTGATAAGGTAAAAAATCACCATTGGTATTAACATGCCAAAGATCTAAATCTTTTGATTTCACATAAGTCTCAAATCTATTTTTCCAATAAATAAAACAATCAGTTTCAAAAAGAGGTGGTCTTTGCATGGATTGCCCTTCTAGATACTTGTTGGAATCCATAGATCGATTCAAGTTTTAAAATACAATATATTTTAAAAAGGCTTGAGCAACCACGCTCTGATTCCCGTGATCGAGGCACGTACCGTGAAAGCCCGTGTTTTCTTCCCTTTTCACATTTTGGTCCTAAATCACAATAAAAACACAAACCACACATATTCTGACTTTTACGACATAAAATGCACGTTTTGGTCTTGTTTTTATTATAATTAAGTGGTAAAAGGATAAGCGTTTTCACACTTATTAAATCCCTACACTTGACCATTGCAATGCCCTCATGCAATGCATTAATTTCAAAGCATAGTTTACACTTTCCATCATAATTAACCTACCTTGGCCTTTATTAAATACTAAACACTAAGGAAACCAAAAAGATTAGAAAACTAAAAAACGCAAGAAGGAAAAACAAGTAAAGAGATCGAAGACTTACATTAGGGCTTTGGTCGTCATGAATGTTTATCACCCTCAAGTTTCACGTTCCCCAAACCAAGCTTAAAAATGAGATCATTGTTATTATAAGTTAGTAAGCTAACACTCACTCATGTGGCCCAATTATTTACTTAGACTCCTTTATTCCTAGGGTTATCTCTTATATTTTATTATTGTCTTGAATGATCACGAGGATACATTGTTGACTTATTTCGATAGTTTATTTAGGCTGAAAATAAAGTAGGACGATTTAATCAATAGTTAGCTAAAGGACAAAATCTTTTAAAACTGATTCTCAGGACCTCATAAAGTTCATATCTTGGCATAACTCGATTCACGATTTGAGACCTTTCTCGGACCGATATTTGGCAGTGACTTCATACTTCGAAAGGTCTTCTCTTCATAATAGGAATTTCTTTCACTTAAAGTTTTTGAGAGATTCTTCATACTTGGACCACGACTTCTTCATTTTTCTCCAATCTTTATTTTAGATTTTGATATACAACGATATCCTTTTAGGACTTGGATCTATTTATCCTCATACCTTGCTAGGGTCTTTTCGGATAGACTTCTCCATGATCTTTAGGAGAGTATTTGCTTTTCGTCGTGTGTCTCGATCCTTCATATTGATTTTTGATAAATGATTCTTCACATCACTTTGGATCTTTAGCAATAAAATGTAGCCCTCATGCTTTGTTAGGGTCTTTTCGGACTCACCAATCTTCGTATCCCTCTTCAATAAGTTATGCCTTGGCTATGAACTCTAATTAATATCGAGCAACTTTTAAATGATCTTGTGCTAGAAGCTAAGTAACTTCTCAAATCGTACAACCTTACTTATTGCAATTATATTATTAACAATCGATGGGAGAAAAAGCTCATAATTAACTCACATAAATTCATGAAAGAATACCAAACTTATAATTGACTCTATCATCTCTCTTTCTCCACAATTTAAAATCTCAAGGAATGAGACTCGTGGATGCTTAGCCTACTAAATCAAAGTTTTGGGTTTTCAAGTCATCTATAGGATCTTGCAACTTCTTATACTTCTTCAAGTTTAGAATTCGCATTTTAAAGTTCCCTTGATAAACGACTTTCTAGGATAAATTATAGGAACTTGTGAAAAGTTATTGTTCTTAACTCGTAAGAGTTAAGACTTTCGCGTTTTAAAGTTCCCTATATAAAAGCCTAGCAAAACTTGATTTAAACACGTTAAGGATACTAGCTAGAGTAAACTTGGATCAGTAAACTCGGGTTGAGTCAAAAGATTCATGACATGCCTAATATATCAAAGACATCTAATACTTATTAAAACCATTTTATTTAACTTTATTTTTATTTATGACTTTTTTTTGAAATGAAATATATACATACGATGCGATAACAAAAGGAACGAACATAAAAGAGAATAAATGAAAAATACTACTTGGCCAAAATAGGTCAAAAATTTTGAAAAATGTCGAAAAATTTAAATTTTCCGGTTAAAATGAGGACAAATTTATGGAAAAGCCCACTTAACTACGATAGAAGTCCCCCTACACTTGATATAAACATTGTCCTCAATGTTTAAGCATGTGGGAGTAAAATCCCCTACACTTAGGGCATTGTGTACGTTGTTTAAATCTTTATAAGGAAGAGACAAATATGGTGATTTCAATGTCAACATATAAGATATGAAATATTGAATCACAAGAGTTTAGGATAGCACCGGGAAGACGGGTACATGGGACCACAGGTAGTCAAATATCATCAAAAGTGCTCTTTGAAGCGTTAATCCATGCACATCATAAGAAACAAGACAACAAACACATATATAGCTCCACCTACACTTATTATGAAAACGGGTAAAAGATAGATCATCGGGTTGCCTCCCAACAAGCGCTTGATTTTTTTCACCGAGTCACGAGCCTGACTCGACCCAGAACTAATTCAAGGGAAACGTGGTGAGGGATGGAATCATCTCCTGAGAGATGTCCTCACCAAAGTACAATTTAACACGTTGGCCATTCACTTTGAAGTTAGGCTCATTTCGTTGAGAAAGCTCAATGGTGCCATAAGGGAAGACTTTAGCGACGGTGAATAGACCGGACCAATGACTTTTCAGCTTTCCAGAAAAAATTTTCAACCGAGAGTTAAAGAGTAAAACTTGATCACCTATGTGAAACTCTCGGTTCTTAATCCTAGAATCATGAATGAGCTTGGTTTTCTCCTTGTAGATCACTGAATTCTCATAAGCTTCATTCCTCAGTTCATTAAGTTCATTGAGTTGGAGCTTCCTAAGATCACCGGCTTTGTTGATATCAAAATTAGTCCATTTCAAGGCCCAATAAGCCTTATGCTCCAACTCAATGGTGAGGTGGCATGCCTTTCCGTACACAAGACGATATGGAGTGCAACCAATAGGTGTCTTATATGCGGTACGGAAAGCGCACAAAGCATCATCTAACTTATCGGCCCATGAGGCACGATGCTCTCCCACAGTACGCTATAAGATTCTCTTAAGACCACGGTTAGAAATCTCGGCTTGACCATTTGTTTGTGGATGATACACGGTGGAAAGACGGTGATTGACACCATACTTTCAGAAAGTTCACAACCACCCTCGCATCGTTCGTAGGTAAAGCTTTTGCTTCAACCCATTTGGATACGTAGTCAATGGCTACGAGGATGTACTTGTTCCCTTTGGATGATGAAAATGACCCAATAAAGTCGAGGCCCCATACGTCAAAGATTTCACATTCTTGGATGAAATTTTGAGGCATCTCATCTTTATGTGTGATCTTGCCTTGTCTTTGGCAAGCATCACAATGCTTAACCATTTCGTGTGCATCACGATAAATGGTGGGCCAATAGAACCCGGAGTCGAAAACTTTCTTCGCGGTATAGTTAAGACCAAAGTGACCACCGGTTGGTCCTTTATGGCAAGCTTCCAAGATTTGTAAAGCCGCGGGCCCGTCAACACACCGACGAAGGATCAAGTCAGCACATTGTTTGAAAAGGTAAGGGTCGTCCCAATAATAGTGTTTAATGTCCTTGAATAACTTTTTCTTTTGTTGGGACGTTAACCCTTCCATAAGAACACCACCTGCTAAATAGTTTGCAATGTCCGCAAACCATGGGGTATCGTCAAGATTGGAGGGTAATAGACATTAAGGCCTCAAGGGGAAAAGATTCATTAATCTCTTGATTTGTAAGTTCCCCCTTGATAAGGATCCTCAAGTCTACTAATATGATCCGCGGCTAGGTTTTCCGCTCCCTTTTTATCACGAATTTCAATTTTGAATTCTTGAAGGAGTAAAAACCAACGAAGAAGTCTTGGTTTAGAATCTTGTTTTGTTAACAAGTACTTCAACGTGGAATGATCAGTGTACACAATGGTGGTTGAAAGCACAAGATAGGGGCAGAATTTCTCAAAAGCATACACTACAGCTAAAAGCTCTTTTTCGGTAGTGGTATAATGCAATTGAGCCCCCGTCATTGTCTTGCTAGCATAATGGATTGGTTGGAAATATTTGTTCACTCGTTGACCTAAAACCGCTCCAACCACGAAATCACTAGCATCGCACATGAGCTTGAAAGGTAACTACTAATTTGGAGAGACTAAGACCGGTGCCTTAGTTAATTTACCTTTAAGAAGTTCGAAAGAATCGATACATTCTTGAGAAAAGATGAAAGGAGCATCCTTTTCTAAGAGCTGAGTCATAGGCCGAGCTATCTTAGAGAAATCTTGGATGAAACGTCGATAAAATCCCGCATGACCTAGAAAACTTCTAACTCCTTTGATGGTGGTAGGTGGAGGCAACTTAGCAATGACGTCAACTTTAGCACGGTCGACTTCGATACCGGATTTGGAAATTTTATGACCTAGAACAATGCCTTCTTTTACCATGAAATGGCATTTTTCCCAATTAAGAACAAGACGAGTGTCTTCACACCGTTTAAGCATACGTTCTAAATTGGCAAGGCAAGATGAGAAAGAATCACCATAGACCGAGAAATCTTCCATAGTTTGTTCAACCATGTCATGGAATATAGCCATCATACACCTTTAGAAAGTCCCAGGAGCATTGCATAAGCTGAAAGGCATTCTTTTGTAAGCAAATGTTCCATAACGACAAGTGAATGTGGTTTTATCTTGGTCGTTTGGATCGATGGGAATTTGAAAATGCCCGGAGAAACCGTCTAAGAAGCAATAATAGTCATTACCCGCTAAATGCTCGAGCATTTGATCCATGAAAGGAAGAGGAAAATGATCCTTGCGAGTGGCATCATTGAGCTTGCGATAGTCGATGCAAACTCGCCAACTCGTGACAAGTCGAGTAGGAATCAACTCGTTGTTTTCATTGGGAGCAACGGTTATTCCGCCTTTCTTAGGCACACAATGGACGAGACTAACCCATGGCGAATCCGAAATAGAATAAATCATTCTGGCATCTAGAAGTTTGATAACTTCTTTCTTGATGACGTCATGAATTTTTGGATTAACCCTTCTTTGGCTTTGGATTGCAGGTTTGAAGTCATCTTCCATGAGAATTTTATGAGTACAAAAGTTAGGATCAATTCCACGGATATCGGAAATTTTCCAAGCAATTGCTTTCTTATGATTTTTGAGCACATCGATAAGTCGAGATTTTCATCCTTTTGTAAGTCCTTTGCAATGATGAAGGGTAACTTCTTATTGTCTTCAAGGAAAACATATTCAAGATGAGACGGTAAATCCTGAAGCTCTAAATCCGGAGGATTGTCAATGGAAGGTTTAGTCAGATTCGGATCATCATTAGTAACTTCCTTAGGAGTAGGTGGAGAAATATTGTCCTCATTGAGAAGTTTCTCAATGGTACGAATGTCTTCGTCCCAATCAGAGGGAGAATCGTCATATTTTAAGTCCACATCCCCTAAAGTTGCTTCAAATTCTTTCAATAGAAAATCACTTTCTCCAAATGGAGTCAATGAGAGAGCAATAGAGGCAACGGTCTCAACAATGGGTAGAGAAGAAAAACCACTTTTACAAGCGTCTTTGAAATGTTCTTCACAAGCCTCATCAAGTACGTCAATAAAATTAATGCTCTCGTGTTCATAAGGTTGCTTAGAAAGTTTACCCATGTGGAAGACGATTTTGTCGTCATCAACTCTCATGATTAATTCGCCCGCGGCTACATCAATAAGAGTGAGACCGGTCCTCAAGAATGGACGTCCAACGATTAATGGAACACGGGGATCCATCTCGTAGTCAACAACAACAAAATCCGCCGGAAAGGTGAATTTGTCGACACCGACAAAGACATCTTCGGCTATCTCCACCGGATAAGAAACCGTACTGTTAGCTAATTCCAATGTCATTCGTGTGGGGACTAGCACGGGTAGAGATAATTGTTTCCAAACACTTAATGGCATTAAGTTGATACTAGCACCTAGATCGGCTAGGGCCATACAATTCTCTACCCCGTGGAAATTGCAAGGGATGAGAAAGCGACCTGGATCACCAAGTTTGGTTGGTAATTTCCTTAAGAGAACCGCGGAGCAATTCTCATTAAGTTGGGTTTGATCAATATCAAGGAGTTTTTCTTTATCACTGAGAAGATCCTTAAACATTTTAGCATATTTAGGCATGTGAGCGAGCGCCTCGGCAAAGGAGATGTTAAAATTCAATTGTTTAAACATTTTGAGAAAGTTTGAAAGTTGAATATCATCCTTATTTTTCAACTTCTCTTTCCTCAACCTTGAAGGGTAAGGTATGTCGGGTTGAGAGGAAAGCTTTGGAATAGAATTCTCACTCACATCCTTGGGTGGTGGAGGGGTAGAATTAGAAGGTGGAGGAATTGGTGAAGGGGGCTCGTTATCCTTTGTCACAATCACCAGAGTAGGTTTAGGAATCTCGGGTTCCTTATAACCTTTTCCACTTCGGGTGGTGATTGCTTTCATCTCCCCTCTTGGATTAGCAACGATGTTACTCGGAAGAGAACCTGAAGCAGAGGGTTGATTACTTGGGAAGAAACTAGCCATCATATCTTTTAAATCATTCGTTTGATTGCTTAAAGAGTTTCGCATGTCATTCCTAAGCTCGACTCGAAGATCATTCCCTTGTTTCGCCATGTCACCATTCAAGTTAATAATTTAGCTCTGAAGATTCTTCACCAGCGCGTCATTAGTCCTCATGTAAGTTTCAACCTCGTGATTAAATGTCGTGGGTTGGTTGGGAGGAGGAGCTTGGTAAGCGGGTGGTTGATAAGTGGGTTGTTGGTAAACTTGATTATTTCCTTGAGGTGGATATGGGTTTCTTTGGGTTTGATATTGATTAGGAGCTTGAGGTTGGTTTTGATTGTTACGATTGAATTGTTTTGGTTTTGAGGAGGAAAACCGGGTGTTGAAAGAAAGTTGTTTGAACGATAACTTAGCAAATTGCGGTCACCTTGAGGACGAGCTTGATAGCCTCCCGTGGAAAAGTTACCATTAGCCGCATACACGTTTTTTGGATTATCATAAATAGAAGGACAATCGGTGTATGAATGAGGACCATCGCAAGTCTCACAAGAAATTGCTACAGATTTAGCTTGTTGATACTGGTTCGTAGCCATGGTTAAGATATTTTTGTTCATTTCGGCTAGTTGGCTGGTGATTTCGGTCATCGTAAGGTTGGTTGAAGTAGAAGAAACATTGACTCTCGGGTTATTTCTTGAACATGCGGATGAATCCCAATTTTTGTGATGAGTGGTCATGTTCTCTATAAGCTCTCTACACTCCTCAGGTCTTCTCTTCATAAATGTACCACCGGCGGCAGCATTAATCGTATCACGATCACGAAAAGTTAAACCATTGTAGAAAGTATCAATCAAAGTGACGGGGAGCATATTATGGTTAGGACAACGATCGATCAAGACATTATAACGTTCCCAAGCATCGAAAAGAGACTCATCAGGTTCTTGAGTGAAACTACTGATTTGATTCCGAAGACTAGTTACCATGGATGGTGGAAAGTAGCGCGACAAATTTTTTTGAGTCATCTCGTCCCATGTATGAATTGAGTTTTTAGGAAGACGATCAATCCATTTTTCGGCATGGTGGGATAAAGTGTGTGGAAAAAAATAAAGGCGGAGAAAATCCATGGAAACACCGGACAATTTCATGCTTTGAGTGACGGTTATGAATTTATCGAGGTGTTTGTTGGCATCATCATCCGGTAATCCACGAAATGGACAAGCATTTTGAACTTGTTGGATCATATGATGCTTCAACGAAAATTCAAGAGCCGTGATTTGCATCGGCGCAATCGGTCCTCCATGTCCATTCATTGTCGGTTGACATAGCTCCTCCATCGTACGAAGGTCGGGTTGAGGGGCATGGTTGTTATTATTCAAATTGGGGTGAGGTGGGTTATTATTATTATGCACACCGGCCATATCTAAGTCTCTATGAGTCTCGGGCTCAGAATAAGACGAAGATCGAGTACGCATACACTAAAAATGAACTACAATATTTTTGATTTTTGATTTTTGATTTTTTTTTATTTTTTGGATTTTTGAAAATTTTATATTATTTAGGATTTTTTGAAAATTTATATGCTTGAAAATAACGTTCCCTAAAGAATGGATCCCATAATCTAATTTTTCTCACTCAAAACCGTTAATCGTTACGAAAAGAGCCGGCAGCGGCGCTATTTGATTTGTAGCTTTTATGTGTGTATTGTTCGTTGTGTTGTTCGTACTCGATTCAATTCGAATTGATCACGGTTTAGGGTGGAATAATTGATGTTGGTCACTAAAAGGGGGAGCTTTTGATTATCTATTTTAAATTAAATGACAAGTTAACTAAGATGAAAGACTTAAACGAAATAGCAAGAGAGTTAAAGTAATTAAAAACTAAATTAAAAGCAAATTCGAAAATAAAATGATAAAAGACAATTTAAAATTAAACTCAACAAAAAGTTAAATTTGAAAACTCTAAAATTAAAACTAAGATAAAACAAGTTTTAAAATAACACTAAGTAAAAATAGCGGGAAAGATTTAAGTTTGAAAATTAACTAAGATAAATAAAACAAAAACTACAGTCAGATCGCAACACACGATCGTGACAATCGATCGCAAGATGGGATCGTGGTCTGGATCGCAACAAGTTGATCGTGGTCTAGATCGCAAGATTGGATCGTACCCCACAGATCGTGACGACCGATCCGTGGTCCCTGATCGCAATCACGGATCGCACCAAGAGATCGCAGTCTCGATCGTAACAAGACGATCGTGGTCTGGATCGCAACGGGTGATCGTGACAAACGACCGTGACCAAGTGATCATAGTAATGGATCGCAAGTAGAAACCCTAAGGCTTATGCGATCACACTTACTCGACCGGAACAAGTAAACCCTTAAAACTGTTACGATGGAAAACAATAAGCAAATAATCCGAACCGAATAAGCACTTTTTCAAATAAGCATTTACCGAAACTTAACCAAATCTAAATAAGCACGATTTTAAAAACATTAAAAACACTAAATAAGCAAGATTTTTAAAATAAACTTTATAAAGATTAAACTTTTGAAAACACTTAAAAAAATAAGCTAAACAAGAAATAAGCTATAAGCCGCAAGAATCTAAAACCGTGAATCGTTTAAAAACATTGATAGGAACAAAAAGATAAACTTTTTAATCAAATGAGCATTAAGATTAAACAAGATGCATACTTAATCCGAATCAAGATCAAAATCAAAAACAAAAAAGGTAGAATAAGATAGATGATGAAAAGCTTGAGCTTGAACTTGTAGATTAAGGATTCAAAAATACAAGATTAAATAAAAAGCTTAAAACTTGAAAGAAAAGATGGAAGAAATCTAGAGAGAGAAAGTAGAATCACCTACTACTCTCTAAAGATATGAAAACTAAGAAAAATAAAAAAATGACAATCTGACTAACTAACTAACACCCTCCTAATGAAGCATTAGGAGGGTATTTATAAGAGAAGGGAGTTGGTAGGATGCTTCCTTCTTTCTTCCTTTTGTCTTCTCGTCTTTAATTAAATTGACGTTTTTGACTTTGGCTCGGGATTTATTGATAAATATCTTGAACTCATCTTATAATTTCTTCATTTTTTAGACTTGGGTTCCTCGGCTTGTTAAACTTTCGTCTTTAGACTTTTTCTTCGATAAATCTTCAGAATAGGCCTTTGACTTCCATTCTTTTTGCACTTTTGATCTTTTGACTTCGTCTTTTGTCTTTTTCTTCGATAAAAGCCCGTGAAAGCCCGTGTTTTCTTCCATTTTTACATTTTGGTCCTAAATCACAATAAAAACACAAACCACGCATAATTCTGACTTTTACGACATAAAATACACGTTTTGGTCTTGTTTTTATTATAATTAAGTGGTAAAAGGACAAGTGTTTTCACACTTATTAAGGGTACCCGAAAAAAGGGTTGTTTAGGGTTTTGGCTCTAATATCATATAAAACCTCAAGGGTATTATATTATTGTAGCCGATAATTATACAATGATTGTATATGTATATATACGAATACATTAGCTTGGGGACCAAGCAACTAATATATATCCTAACGGGTACGACCCATCTACCGACCCATCTATATCTTCGGTCTAACATTGATCCATGGTATCCATTTATCACCAAAACCAAACCAGGTCAAGATATCATCTAGGATATTCCATCTAACAAAATCAATAGCTTTTTGAAAAACAATCTTGAACATCATATCTTGATATTTATGTTTTTTACACCAAGATATCCTCTCATTAAAGATTAAAGGGCCGTCAAAGATTTGACGCCTTTTTATGAAGGTTGATTGTTCCTTGCTTACTAGCTCATCAATCACCAAGGATAAATTTTTTCCTAAAATCTTGCCAATAAATTTATATCGGAATCCTATACGATTGACCAGACGAAAATCATGTATAAGCTTGGCATCCAGGACTTTTGGAATTAAGGTAATAAAGAAAGAATGAAAACCTATAGGAAAGTGACTAGATGAAAATAATTGAGTAGCTGCATTAAAGAAATATTTTTCGATTAAATGTCAAAAATTATTGAAAAGCTCAAAAAGTGAACCCATCTGGACCCGGTGTCTTGTCCAAACCACAATCCCACACCTCTTTTTAACTTCATCAAACATGATTGTAGTCTCTAAGTCTTCAGATTAACATGACTTAGGTTATATTATTAATAATTAATAATATATGTTTTAACCTAAGTATTTAACTTTATTTAAATAAAAACATGATATATTTAACTAAATACTTTTAACCTATAGTTTATTTAAATTACATGTAATAATTAATAAACTATACCTTATATCATTATGACTTAGAAAAATAATCAGAAAACACTTAAGCTTATATACTTAGCTTATTTAACCAGCTTATATCTAATTATGGAAACTATCTATTTTTAGAAACTTATTTAATTAAGGCAGCTAATCTATTTATGGAAACTTTCTATTTTTAGAAACTTATCTATTTTAAGCAGTAATTCTATTTTTGGAAACTTTCTATTTTTAGAAACTTTCTCTTTTGAAAACTTTCTATTTTTGGAAACTTTCAATTTTTGGAAACTTTCAATTTTTGGAAACTGTCTATTTTTGGTAACTTTCTATTTTTGGAAACTTTCTATTTTAGGAAACCTTCTATTTTTAGAAAGTTACTTATTATTACATAGTAAGTATAATAATACATGAAATACAAGTAATACTTAATCAGGATAGACAGAATATAAGATAAACACAGATTAAAGCTTAAAACAGTAAAACATGACATGAACGTATAAAATAAGTTAAGACATGACATAAAACCAGTTACGTATTTAGTAATCAGATACTTATACACATATGTATTTATGTAGCATTAGTGATACCGAAGTAGGACTCTCCTCAGTTCGTCTTCTAGTTCACTAGACATAAGGTACGGATTCCCGTCCTTTCAGTATGGACATTCTTTTCTTATTAGGATTTCCCGTATGCAGCCAACTGTTTTCACGTAGTATAAGTTTATATGTTTGATTTGCTTATGTTTAATTTAGAATACCTATAGCCATATACATGCATGACCAGTTTCACCTAGTTATGGAGGTACCATAACCATAACATTAGAGGCACTGGTGTTATGACTTCCCCACGGCGGAGTGATTGCTCGTGGCGTCCCTTCATCTTTTGGCCATATTATTATATTTATCATGTGGGGCGTATGGGTGCATCCTAGTTACATGTTTTTCAGCAGATTACTCAGTGTGAATGTGGTGTGTGCCTTGCATCCTTCACAAGGAGCTGATCCCTCCTACCTAAACTAGTATATTAAATTAGAGGCAGCCCCTCTAATTTGCATGATGAGGTCACCCCTCCAAGTATTCATGCACGGTGGATTTCCATGACCTATATTGGCTAATGGTAGAATATGTTAAACAAATTTTATAAGATAAACATAAGGCTTTGCAAACTATAAAACCAGTTTTACCAAGACTTAACCAGGTTATTCGGGACTTAGTTTCTTCCTCTGTTATATGCTTATATGCTTGTACTATTCATGCTTTATTGTACATCCGTGCATTGAGCGTATTGCTCAGCCGTTTTCCTTTTCTATGTTCCCAAAACGGCAGGTACTCAAGGACGCTCGTAGACTTTAAGCGTACGTGCATATGGACTGGAAGCTTCTAGCCTTTCTTTACTTTATGCATTATCTTTACTTTGATACTCTTGCTATGGACATTGTTTAGTCCTTTCATTTACAGTACTTATGTTTGTGTGTGATGAGCTTTACTTTTGGACTACCGATTTTTGATTCCGGTATTTTCCTTTTATGGTCATGTAATGTTTTAGACATTTATCCTTGTATGCTTTGATGACACGCCATAATTACGCGTGACATTCCATTATCAAATTGGGTTGTTACAATTATGGTATCAGAGCCAAGGCTTCGACCTGTAGGCTCTCAAAATATGACCTGTGATTAGTGGGTAGTCACTATGGTCTTCCTAGAACTGACAGTTGTTTTCATGTATTCATCATTTTTATGCATACATATATATGTCATTGTCGCATGTTTATGACTAAGTAATGGTTGGTATAGGACTGGCCCTATTTAGTCGCATGTGTTTTATCGAAACTTTTAAATTTGGGACCGACCCATAGGCGTCCCCTCGCCATGTCTTTTATTTTGGGTGAACTGACCATAGGCGTTCACTCTCGAGCATACAAAAGTTTTCATAAAACTACATCATGCATTCATACACAAATTTTCTTGCATAAAAATTTTCTCTTGATTTATTGGTATAATTTTTTTTCATATATATATATTTTATGTTTTGATCTATTTAATCATATGTTTTATGTTATACTGTCAGATGGTTCTCACACGCGAACAGGAACAACTCAATGCAACAATCCAAGCTGCAATGCAAGCTTTGCTTCCTCAACTGAGGAACGACATCAGGGCTGAGGTTCAAGCTGCCAACAATCAGCAGCATATCCAAGCACCTCCTCCTCCTCCAGTGACATTGGCAGTATGGATGGAGAGATTCAACAAGCTCCGTCCTCGAGATTTTGAGAAAACAGATAGCCCTAGTGATACTGAAAGCTGGTTGGCTCACATTAAGAAGATTTTCAATGCTATGGGTTGTGACCCCGCATTCAAGGCGAGGTTGGCATGCTACCGGTTCGAAGGCGATGGGTTAAATTGGTGGTTAGCGTTGATGCAGTCTGAGGGAGGTGACGAGTGGGTTGCTGGTTTGACTTGGGATCAGTTCAAAGATAGGGTGATGGAGCAGTTCTTTCCCAAGGCTGAGCAAGACAAGCTCAAGAGGGAGTACCATGGGATCCGACAGAGAGCTGGGGAGAATAGCAATGAGTTTATGCAGCGCTTTCTTCGCTTAGCTGGTTTCCTTGGTGCAACAGCAGGTACTCCTGAAGAGCAGGCACACCACTTTAGGTGGGCTCTTCGCACATCGGTCGCAAACAATCTGGTGTGTGCTACGTTCACCACTGTAGCACAAGTGGCCGATGCGACACGTAAGCTAGAGATGTTGCATGAGAGAGATGAGTTCGGGGAAGCTGAGAAACCCGACAAGAGGTAAAAATTCGTATTCAAGCGGTGACCAATCCGTATTCTTTCCATATATGTCAATTATTCATCTCTTTAAATTGTATCTTCCAGGCAGAAAACTGGGGACCGGTCTCAGCCGACTACTCAGCAGCAGCCTCATTAGCCCAAGGGAAACGGTCAGACTAACGACCGTTCTGCTATGGATAGGCGTGGCGGTAATGATAATTACCGTAACAACGCTGGACACTCCAACGGCAGCAGGTCCTAATACTTACGCATTTTCTTATGATTTCATGTTATAACTCATATTCTGACACTCTAGCAAATCTTCTACCAGGAACCATGGAAACGGTAGGGACCAGAACCAGAGAGGTTCCCAGCCTAGCCGTCCAGCTATCACTGGTATTCAATCTTACGATTATTCACATTGTCCTTTGTACCCTATTATACCCTATTATCATGTCTCATGTAAAATGTTTTATCAGGTCCTCAGCCAGCCAGAGCACCTGCTGGAGGATATACTCATCCTCTTTGCTCTACTTGCCACCGTAGGCACCCAGGGCCATGTCTTCGTAACACTGACGCATGCTTCAAGTGTGGTCTTCCTGGCCATATCATGAAGGATTGCCATAAGGGCGAGACGGAGGGCACATCAGGACATGCTGATACCAAGCCGCCTCCTACCAATGGGCGTGTCTACACGACATCTCGAGACCAGGCCAACAAGTCTACAGGTACCATCACTAGAATCTTGTATATGTATGGTCAAGCTGCGAGTGTTCTTTTCGATACGGGTGCCACTCACTCGATCATTTCTACTGATTATGCTAAGAACATTAGGATGCTCCATATGCCACTAGAAAATAGACTTACTATTTCCACGCCTTTGAGGGACTCTGTATTAATCACCCATGTATACAAGAGTCTTCCCCTAGAATTTGACGATAAGGTTCGTCCTGTTGACGCACTTCCGCTGGACATGAATGACTTCGACATGATTTTGGGTATGGATGGCTATCCAAGCATCATGCTACCATTAGACTGCCATTCATATCGGGTTATATTTGGTGATGTTAATGCATTAGAGCACATTCATAACGGGTTCGTACCCGGACGGTCTGTACAAATGATATCTACCCTGCAAGCGCGTGCACTACTGTCACATGGCTGCGAGGGTTATCTAGCTACGGTTCACGACATGGATGCTGAATCTCCATCAATTCAGGATCAACCTATAGTGTCGGAATTCCAAGATGTATTTCCAGCAGAACTTCCGGGCATACCACCTGCACGAGAAGTGGAATTCAATATCGAGCTTATTCCAGGAGCTGAACCAATCTCCAAGGCTCCTTATCGCATGGACCCCATAGAGCTGAAGGAGCTGAAGGATCAACTGCAAGAACTTCTAGAACGATGTTTCATTCGACCGAGCGCATCTCCATGGGGCGCATCGGTCTTATTTGTTAAGAAGAAGGACGGCAGTATGCTTCTTTGCATAGACTATCGTGAGCTCAACAAGATTACTATCCGGAATAGGTATCCACTTCCGCGTAAAGACGATTTGTTTGACCAACTCCAAGGGGCCAAACACTTCTCCAAGATTGATCTTAGGTCAGACTATCATCAGCTATGGGTTAAGGAGCAGGACATCGCCAAGACTGCTTTTCGTACCCGCTATGGCCACTACGAATTTGTAGTTATGCCATTCGGCCTAACCAATGCTCCAGCAGTGTTCATGGACTTGATGAATAGAATCTTCCATGAATTTTTGGACAAGTTCGTCATTATCTTTTTCGATGACATTCTGATTTTCTCAAAGTCCAAGGAGGAACACGAAGACCATCTTCGTACAGTACTAAAGATTCTTCGCCAGAAGCAGTTGTACGCTAAATTCTCCAAATGTGAGTTCTGGTTAGACAAGGTGGCATTCTTAGGTCACATCGTATCAGCAAAAGGAATCACTATGGATCCAGCAAAGGTTGAGGCCATTACTAAGTGGCCGAGGCCGACATTTGCGACGGAAGTCCGCAGTTTCTTGAGCTTAGCTGGCTATTACCGTAGGTTCGTGGAGAACTTTTCCCGCTTAGCACTACCATTGACCAAACTGATGCGGAAAGGGGAGAAATTCATCTGGACTGAAGAACGAGAGAAGAGCTTTGAAGACCTGAAGCAGAAGCTAGTATCTGCACCTATTCTTACTCTTCCATCTGGTACGGGTGGATTTCAAATCTACAGTGATGCATCGGGGAAGGGACTTGGTTGTGTTCTCATGCAACATGGGAAAGTGATCGCGTACACTTCACGTCAGCTTAAGCCTTATGAAGAAAATTACCCTACACATGACTTGGAACTTGTTGCAGTCGTGTTTGCATTGGAGATATGGAGGCACTACTTATATGGAGAATCATGTGAAATTTTCACGGACCACAAGAGTTTGAAGTATATCTTCACTCAACGTGAACTGAACATGAGGCAGAGGAGATGGTTAGAGCTGTTGAAGGATTATGACATTAATCTACAGTATCATCCCGGAAAGGCAAATGTAGTAGCAGATGCTCTTAGCAGGAAGTCCGGAATGATCAACGGCATTAAAATTGAGGAGGAAATCATAAGAGACTTGGAGCGACTAGACATCAAGATCATGGTACGTGGACAGCACGGTTACTGGGCTAATCTTAGAGTAGAACCCGAGTTACTCTCTAAGATCAAGGAAGCTCAGAAAGATGATGGAGAAATCTGGGCGATAGTACAGAATTTGGAGAAACAGACGAAATTCAGAGTAGATGCAGATGGTATCGTATGGCAGGGCACGAGACTTTGTGTTCCTGATGACCAAGCACTCCGGGAAGCCTTGTTAGCTGAAGCTCATAGCTCCCCATTCTCTATACATCCTGGTTCGACTAAGATGTACCATGACATCAAGCAATACTTTTGGTGGAGTGGTATGAAACAGGATGTGGCCACTTACGTCTCCAAATGTCTTACCTGCCAGCAGGTTAAGATCGAGCATCAACGATCTGGCGATCTCCTTCAACCGTTAGATATTCCAGAGTGAAAGTGGGACAAGATCACCATGGATTTTGTTACTGGTCTTCCGCCTACCAAGAGGAAGCACGATGCAATTTGGGTTATCGTAGATCGACTTACCAAATCAGCTTATTTCTTACCAATCTGCAAGGAAGATCCGGTAAGTAAACTCGCCGATACGTATAGAAGTGAGATCATGAGACTCCACGGTGCTCCATCCAGCATCGTCTCAGACAGAGATCCTCGTTTCACTTCGCGATTTTGGAAGAGTCTGCAGAAAGCTTGGGGTACACAACTTAAGCTTAGCACGGCTTTTCATCCTCAAACGGACGGACAGTCGGAGCAAACGATTCAGACATTGGAAGACATGTTGAGGTCATGTGCGTTGGAATGGACGGGCGATTGGGACGATTACATCTGTTTGGTGGAGTTTGCATACAACAACAGTTGGCACGCAAGTATCAAGTGTGCTCCTTTCGAGATGTTGTATGGCAGAAAGTGTCGCGCCCCAATCTGCTGGGATCAGGTTGGCGAGTGAACACTCGACGGACCAAAAATTATAGAGATGACCAATGAAAGGATAACAGTAGCTAAGAAGAAACTTCAGGAAGCACGGTCACGTCAGAAGAGTTACGCCGATAAGCATCGTAGGGACATACATTTTAACGTAGGAGATCACGTCTTCCTTAAGGTTTCGCCGGCACGTGGTGTTAGACGCTTCGGGATTAAAGGGAAACTCAGTCCTCGTTTCATCGGACTGTTTGATATCATTGAACGAGTCGGTGAAGTATCTTACCGGTTAGCGTTACCTCCGCAGCTTTCGCATGTACACAATGTGTTTCATGTGTCCTTACTTAGAGGGTACCAGTATCATCCCCTTCACATGGTTCAGTATCCACTGGAACAGATACGTGAAGATCTCACTTTCATAGAAGAACCCGAACGAGTTCTTGACAGACAAGAACGAGTCATGAGAAGGAAGACGATTCCATTCGTCAAAATCCTTTGGAGGGATCATACCGAGCGGGAAGCCACTTGGGAAACAGAGGAGTCTATCCGGGCTTCTTACCCTCATTTCATATTTTGAATTCGGGTATGTTCTTCTTTTCCAGTATACTTTATCAATAATTCGGGGACGAATTATTCTTTTTAGGGGGGAAGAGTTGTAAAACCCGCATGCTTTTACCATGAATAGTACCCTTAAGATCGTATGTACTAGATTAAAACTTTCCTTTTATAGTATGATTATGTTCACGTGTTAGAATTGTAAGTATTACGTACGTGTTAGAACACGATAAGTATTTATTACGTACGAACACACAGTAATTATTTAAACAATAATTAATCACGAACATGCGATCATGAAATCATGAACGTAATTTAATCACGAGCTAATATTAATTACGTATATGTATTTATTACGAACACGAATAAATATATTAAGTCACGGTTAATATTTAACGAGAACACATAAAACACGAACACGACTAAACACGAACGAACACTTAAATATTTAGACTCAGAAAATGGTACGGGTACCCCATGTGGGCCCCTACACGCGGCTACACCAAGGCCATGGGCCAAGCCCATTTAAATTTTACTAAGAAAGGGGTTAAGGTAAATATTTTTTTCACTTTTCACTTTACAGTAAACTAATCAAAAACCTAAAAAGATTTTTCTTCCTTCTCCTTGCTCTCCCTTTAGCCTCCGCACATAAACACAAGAAAAGGGGTGTTTGTTCGATTTTTTATCTTGATTTTGGTGCAAGTGTTCGTGTGTGTTCATCCTCGTTTGATCCACGCATTCGATATACCTTTTTAAATCCTTTTCTTTTATGTTTTGATTTAATTAATTTCATAAGAACATGATGTTTTTAAAAAGCTAATTAAAAACATAAATCAAACATGTAAATAGTTATGGGATAAATCAAAACGGAGGATTTAGGGGTGTTTGTTGTGGCCGGCGCCTAAACCGAACCCCAAGGGGGTCTCGGCTTGGCATATGGACCACCACCGAGACCACAAGGTCTCGGTTTGGTGGTGTGGGTCCCACGGCAGCAGCAAAAAGGGGGAAACCCCGAAGTGGTTCGGGGTATGGTGTTGATTACGGGTCCGGTTCATGGTTTCTAGTCACGATCCGGTTCATGGTTTATGTTAAGGTTATGTTTTAATAATCATATGTTAAATATTAAATTAATAAAACATGACATATTAATTTAATAAATCATGACTTAGGTTATACTTTAATTATTAGATCATGGATTTTAACCTAAGTATTTGTATTTTCTAGACTTATAATTAATTAACTATTAAAAACCATGGCTATAATTAATTAATTAACATGACTTAGGTTATATTATTAATAATTAATAATACATGTTTTAACCTAAGTATTTAACTTTATTTAATTAAAAATATGATATATTTAACTAAATACTTTGAACCTATAGTTTATTTAAAATACATGTAATAATTAATAAACTATACCTTATATCATTATGACTTAGAAAAATAATCAGAAAACACTTAAGCTTATATACTTAGCTTATTTAACCAACTTATATCTAATTATGGAAACTTTCTATTTTTAGAAACTTATTTAATTAAGGCAGCTAATCTATTTATGAAAACTTTCTATTTTTAGAAACTTATCTATTTTAAGCAGTAATTCTATTTTTGGAAACTTTCTATTTTTGGAAACTTTCTATTTTGGGAACTTTCTATTTTTGGAAACTTTCTATTTTTGGAAACTTTCTATTTTTGGAAACTTTCTAATTTTAGAAACTTTCTATTCTTGGAAACTTTCTATTTTTGGAAACTTTCTATTTTTGGTAACTTTCTATTTTTGGAAACTTTCTATTTTAGGAAACCTGCTATTTTTAGAAAGTTACTTATTCTTACACAGTAAGTATAATAATACATGAAATACAAGTAATACTTAATCAGGATAGACAGAATATAAGATAAACACAGTTTAAAGCTTAAAACAGTAAAACATGACATGAACGTATAAAATAAGCTAAGACATGACATAAAACCAGTTACGTATTTAGTAATCAGATACTTATACACGTATGTATTTATGTAGCATTAGTGATACCGAAGTAGGACTCTCCTCAGTTCATCTTCTAGTTCACTGGACATAAGGTACGGATTCCCGTCCTTTCAGTATGGACATTCTTTCCTTATTAGGATTCCCCGTATGCAGCCAACTGTTTTCTCGTAGTATAAGTTTATATGTTTGATTTGCTTATGTTTAATTTAGAATACCTATAGCCATATACATGCATGACCAGTTTCACCTAGTTATGGAGGTACCATAACCATAACATTAGAGGCACTAGTGTTATGACTTCCCCACGGCGGAGTGATTGCTTGTGGCGTCCCTTCAGCTTTTGGCCATATTATTATATTTATCATGTGGGGCGTATGGGTGCATCCTAGTTACATGTTTTTCAGCAGATTACTCAGTATGAATGTGGTGTGTGCCTTGCATCCTTCACAAGGAGCTGATCCCTCCTACCCAAACCAGTATATTAAATTAGAGGCAGCCCCTCTAATTTGCATGATGAGGTCACCCCTCCAAGTATTCATGCACGGTGGATTTCCATGACCTATATTGGCTAATGGTAGAATATGTTAAACAGTTTTTATAAGATAAACATAAGGCTTTGCAAACTATAAAACCAGTTTTACCAAGACTTAACCAGGTTATTCGGGACTTAGTTCTTCCGCTGTTATATGCTTATATGCTTGTACTATTCATGCTTTATTGTACATCCGTGCACTGAGCGTATTGCTCAGCCGTTTTCCTTTTCTATGTTCCCAAAACGGCAGGTACTCAGGGACGCTCGTAGACTTTAAGCGTACGTGCATATGGACTGGAAGCTTCTAGCCTTTCTTTACTTTATGCATTATCTTTACTTTGATACTCTTGCTATGGACATTATTTAGTCCTTTCATTTACAGTACTTATGTTTGTGTGTGATGACCTTTACTTTTGGACTACCGATGTTTGATCCCGGTATTTTCCTTTTATGGTCATGTAATATTTTAGACATTTATCCTTGTATTCTTTGATGACACGTCATAATTAAGCGTGACGTTCCATTATCAAAATGGGGTGTTACAACCTATACCGCAACTTTAGAATAGAATCATCCTAAGCCGACCTCTGAGCCATATTTACTCCGACCTTCACACCTAGGTAACGAAACTGCTAGTTTAAAACACCACACCCTATTACATTCGCTGCCTGAGTAACACTAGATAAAGGCAACCCGACACCCATCAGTTGGCTATTATGGAAATTGATACTCAAGCCCGACACCAAGAAGAAACATTCAAGAATATGAACAATATTCTTCAAGTTGGACTCGGACCATTCCCCAAGACACAACGCGTCATCAGCATAAAAAATATGTGAAATGGATACATTACCGTCTAATTGGATAACTTTGAAAATACCATTGAAAGAAGAACGAGCCAACGAACAGTGAAAAGATTCCATGATCAAGATAGACAAAAAAGGTGACAATGGGTCTCCTTGCTTTAACCCAAGAAAGAATGAAAAATTAGTCGTAGGGCTGCCATTATCCAAAACCGAAGCACGAGCGGAAGATAATGTACCTATAATCTAACGACACCACTTAGGCCCGAACCCAAAAGCCTTAAAACATCTAGTACATAATCCTAGCGTACCGAATCATATGCCTTAGCAAAATTGAATTTGAAAAACATAGCCTGATTCTTATACTTCTTACACCAGCTTAGAATCTCATTGAGAATAAAAGGCCCGTCCAGTATATGTCTCTTAGCAATAAAAGCTGATTGAGAATCAGAAATGAGATCAGAAATCACACTCGCCAACAGATTAACCAAAATCTTAGTGACGAGCTTACAAGCACACCCTACGAAACTGATAGGTATGAAATCAGGAACATATTTGGCATCCGCAACTTTCGGAATCAACGCAATGAAAGAAGAATTACACCACTTTGCAAAATGACCCTTCTCAAAAAAATATTCAACTACACTACAGAAATCTGGCCAAATCAAACTCCAATACTTCCTAAAAAATTCAAAAGTAAACCCATCTGGACCCGGGGATTTGTTAGCCCCACACCCCCAAACAGCTTTCCTAATTTCATCCCTAGACACCTGACTGTCTAAGTCCGAAACCTGGTCAGAAGAGAGTTGTTTCAAAAATTCAAAATTCAACTTAAAATAGGCAGGCGGAGGTTGGATAAAACGCATTTGGAAGTGATTTTTAAACGCCTCTTTCACCTTACCCGGATCAATACACCACACACCATCACAAGCACCCCAAGAATCTCTAGTTGCGATCTCTTCTTATTAATAATATCATGAAAGTATTTCAAGTTTAATCCTCCTCAATAGCCCGTTTAATATTTGATCTATGAATAGACTCCTTAGCTTCTGACTTATTAAGCTCATATAGCCGACCTGTAAGATCCAATCTTTTAAGAAGAATCAAATCCGAAACGTTACCTTGATCCAGTCTAACATCAATATCCCTTAAATCATGAACAATATCATTCCTAGCAACAGCTGACTGAAGTTTCACATCCTTCACCCAATGAAGAATCATACCCTTAAGAGCCTGAAGTTTCTTATTGAACCTAACCATGGCATTATTATCCAAATAAGAAAAAGAATGCCAAGCCTGCTCCACCATATCATCAAAACCAACCATATTAAACCATGAATGATAAAAATGGAACGAAATAGGACCCAAATCCACATGGACCTCACGCAAAAGAATTGGCTGATGGTCCGAAAGATGACGACCAAGACAAATTGCACATATAGAGGGAAAAGATGAGAGAACCCCCTTAGAAACAAGAAACCCATCCAACTTACTCATTTTAGATTCCGAAGGGTGAGACCACGTAAATGAAAACCATTCTAGATTAACATCCACTAACCCCGAAGACTTAATGAATTGGTTGAATTTCATTGCACTAAGAGGATTAAAAACAGACCCGAGTCACTCCTCCAAACATCAAACGTCATTAAAGTCTCCCATAACAATTACATCTCCATTCCATCGTCCAATTAATGAAGAAACATACTCCTACAACAAACATTTCAAGGAAAGCTGTTGTGGGGCATATATCACAATAAAGAGAACTTTGGCATTGCTAGGAATCCATGTTTCTTAAATAGCTAAGAAGTTGTCCGATCTAGTAGCATATTTCTTTCTAAACATATAAGCTTCCCAAACACATAAAATACCTCCCGAACTACCATTAGAATCACTAGATATGAGCTGATATTTAGAATTCCCCCATAACAATTTAACATCCATATGAGAAAAACTAGCCAGCTTCGTCTCCTGTAAGGCTAAGAAATTGACACGATGTTTAACATTGAGCTCCTTTATCCACTCCTTTTTAGTCTTGTGACCAAGAACCTGCACATTAAGAGACATGGTATTCATTTAAGAACATCAACAACTCCTTGAGTTTCAATGATAAACTGAAAATCCTCGACACACCCTTCCAAATTGTAGCCCATAGCCTGACCCACCTTAACCATATCATCAAGAATATTAAGCAATGACCTACCATGATGAAATTGTACCACACGAAGCCGAATCTCCATTTAACGGCTCAGAAGCTTCATTACAATTACTCATCACCTTGGCATTCACCAAAGGCGATTCCTCCTTATCAGTTTCTTTATCAATGTTAACATCATCAATCGAATTATCCTTAACACCTTCCACATTATAAGCATCAACCAAATACTCCTTTAGAAACACATTACCACCTTCCACAACACCCTCAGAACCATTAGGATTATTACCATAGGAGTGTTGAGTGTCCTCATCCCTAGTTGGAGCATAACCAGGAGGGTGTGATAGAGAAGGACTCGCATTACTCTTTTCTTTAACAACCTTTCTAATACTTCATACACACCAAACGGGTCAGGGGAATTCTGCACATCCTCTCTAGTACCAATGTCGTGATGCACAGAGCCTAAAACAGTTTTAGAAACAGCATCCACATCACTACCCTCCTCTGTCTCTACGTCACTCAGCACATCCCCACCCGACTTGAACTTATCCCCTTGAATAGAATCCCCCTTCGAAGTATAACCCGAATCTAGTATATCTATGAAGATTGGGTTCCATGTAAAAAGTTCTTTAGCTCGAACTGAGAACACCTGACCTTTATAAACCACTTTGAATTGTTCCAAAATAGGCTCAGGTTCCTTGGTTTATACGCAAATACGTTTGCGCGCAAATGAAGACACAGAATTGTCTTCTATATCCACAACACAACCCCATTTGTAACACCCCCAAATTTATACAACTCAATACAGCGGAAGACTCGTTGGTGTTACGGGATAGCACATTACTCACATCATAGACAACACATAAAAATCGCGTCGTTTAATAATAAAGCATTTCCATTCATAAATATCAAAGTTACATAGGTCCCAAGTCATTTGTATTTAATACAGGTTTTACAAATCATTTTAATGGAAATAAGGATTTAGGTGCGGGCCATGAATTCTTGTTGTCTTCCCGAGAATTACCTTCAAGTACCTGAGATAAAACATGTTAAAAGAAAAGGTCAGCGATAACGCCGAGTGAATTCATAGAGCTTAATAAAACCCATCAATATAATATCAGTATAAAATTATTACTGAAAATCATTTTGTACAAATCATTTTAATAGGCCATAAAATAGCCAAAGTCATTTTATACAAATCCTTATCAAAAATCATAATATAGGCATTTGCCTTAAAAATCATTATACGAGCCAATGTCGTAAAAACATCATACAATACGTTTGATAATCGGTGCATAGATTAAATAAAAACCGTTATATGAATATGGTTATATAAAACCAAAACACGAACATAATATCAATAGTATGACCCTGTATTGCTAGTCAGGCAATACATCGTAATTCCGTGCGTCTAGTAGTATTTCGTTATTTGGATTATTATAAGCCGCATGACATTGTTACCTTACTAAACCAACAACGGGTAGCTAACTCGATACTCAATTTGCCCATCTAAAGTAGCGTGTCGTCACAAAGGTCACGCTATGGAAATCTTCTCATACATAAATTCGCTTACCAATTAGTGTGGCACGACGGGGATCAACCGTCAAGGCGCGAACTGGGGTGATCGTCCCCAAATAGTACTATTATATGCATAAGCGTCTACCAAATCTCGGTAGTTCACAATTCATGATAATGGGACTTTTAGTGACATAACCTAACTTTAATAATCCATTTAATTTCATCTATCGGGTCCTTTAATCATTTATCGGGTCATACAATCAGGTGATACAATCATTCGGGTCCAAATCAATAAACAAACCATCGGGACAAATGGTGTCCTATTTTATAAAAACTAACATGTTATCTCCCTCGCGGGTTTATAAAACATATATAAAAACATTTAAAAGAGTGCGAGGCTATGAACTCACGTTGATGTGGGAAGGCGGGTTATCGGCAATTCGGACGTACGATACGTGCTTCAATCACGGAAACCTAGACAAATAATACTCGTCTTAGACTCTTGTCCAATGACTTTATAAAAATAACAATTATGTATACGTATGATGATTATATATATATATATATGATGATCAAGTGGGTTTACATATTCTCACTTACTCATTTTAGTGTTATGTGTCGATAACTTTTATACTAGTTTACTAGTTTTACCTATTTACATATTTTAAGTCCAATGAGCCTATTATAAGTTGTTAACTTGTATTAATCCATTTCATACTTGTATTATCAGTATCTACACTTTACAAGTTGGGCCTAAATGGGTTAAGCCCAATAAATAAGTTTATAAGTGTTTTAGTCCATTTTGTTGTATTATTAGTCCAATATCGTTAACTTAGCCCGTTAATGTCCGTATGTTATATAGTTCGGGTTTTATCGGTTTTTACTTGTTATATATGTTTATATATCAGTATATGAGTTTTATAAAGTTTAAATTAGACGGGTCCAACCGTCTAAGTTTTATTTAGCAAAAACGTTAATTTTACGGTAATAGCCGAAAAAGTCGTAAAAATCATATTTATAGTTTTATAACTTATAAAACTTAACAAGTTACCATTTTTATAAAATTTCCACTTATTTACCATTGTACACATTTATATAAATGAAATATATAAGTTAGTGGGTTTTAATTCATATTTTATACTATTTTTATTTGAGTGCTTATATAATACTATTATTCTTTAATTTCCAAAATCTGATTTTTATTTTCATCTTCACCAAAACTGCCATATCTAGAGTTCTATATGGAGATAGAAGCTCAAATTTTTATCACATAAACTACATGATATTTGCTCCATTTAACTCTTGTATAGCTACTGTTGAATCATCCTCTAAGTATTTTCTAAAATTCGTCCAAAACAGTGAACTCAGATTTGTACCTTAAACTTGTTTTGATCATATCTCACTCATTACAATGATTCCATTGCATGGCCAACTCTCACATGTGTACAAGACCCATAGCTCACTGTATATCAATATTTTCAAGTCATTTTACCAGTTTACCATATGATTCTTTACTGTTTTATACAGCCATCTAAATTAAGCAAGATTTTAACCTTGTTTCTTATAGTTTTTCATCTTTTTAAGCATGTTTATCAACACCAAATCCCCACACAATACTTTTATCATCATATAATCATCATATACATATATATTAGGAAATAAAATACATGATTAAATAATAAAAATAACAAGAGGATGAGGAGGACAATCTTTATACCACCATGATGATGTAGGTTGATCAAAACATAGATTTTGATGGAGAAACTTGTGATGCACCAAGACCATCTTCAAGACCACCAATCTTCATAAACTCCTTGTGGAAAATCAGCCCCAAGACTCCATGTAAACTCCTCCTTGGATGTTAAAACTTGCACCAATCTTCCTCTTTTTGAATGGAGATTAACATATGTAAGTTATAACATATGTTTGTGGTTAAAATTTGTATGATGGTGGTGTTTTGACGGTGAGATGGGACGGCAACAATGGAGCCAAGGGAGAGAAAGGAGTGGTTATGCATGTGAGGGAAATGGTGGAAATGAGAAGCTAGTGGTTTTTAGTTGGTTTTGTGTAAGTGTTAGCTTACTTTGTAAGCTTAAGTGACATGTGTTCACTTAGCTTACAACTTGACACAAAATGGGGTGGTGTTGCTTAGTTAGGCCGGTTTTGGAGTGGGGGTGGGACAAGTGTCCCACTTGTCTCATCCCCATCTATTTACGGGTACTCCTCGATTCTAGTTTCCTCGATTTGCGTGCCCTCGGGTCGTTTTACGAAAAACGTTATTATAAATTATGAATCAACGGCACAAAACGAATCTAATAAAATTTGTCTCATCAAAAATGGAGTTCGAATACGTAAATACGTAATCCTAAGGTTTCCGGTTTAGTCGTAAAGGATGTTAAAATAAAATCGTAAGTCCTAATCTCTTCTCGTAAATTTGTGAATTTATGAACTAACACAAATTTAAAACTCCAAAATAATATTCACGGATAATTTATTTTTTGAAATGTCGGACTGTCACCAAAGGCGGTGTATGTAAACGTAAGCACGTAACGTTGAATCCTCCGGTTTAGATGTAGTCGATGCTACTCCAAGATGTAAATCAAAATTTCTTCCCAAAAATAAGTGAGTTCATAATATAAAAATTAAAATAATATTTTCAAATAAATATTGAGAATAAAATATCAACCATAAATTGACGGATTGTCACAGCATTTACCCCTAAACAGAATCTTTGTCCTCAAAGATCATCTTACGTTACTACTCGCTTCTTATAGAGTTAAAGCCATGTGGGTATTTCCTCCACATTCGGTCTTTTCTCACAAGTGCAATTTATTACAATACGCGAGTTTCCTTAAACATAACTACGGGAATAAGATCAGGCTAAATGTTGACTTACTTTCTCTATCCATGATGTTCACGGGTTTCTGATGAATGCAACTTTTCGCCGATCTAAGTTTTATTAAGAAGAATTCAGATTTTCACTTGATAGATATTCCATCAAGTTCGATTTACGAAACATAATTCACGCATCTCTTGAAGTCCTTGGGTAGATCCAGCTTATATGCCTTTCAAACCAAATCTTTTACATCATCTCAATGGTCCCATACAACGGGGACTTATATCCCATGATTTGTCAGATCATTAATTCATTTCTCCCACGTTAAAATTTTTGGCATAACTTCGCTACCCATCTGGCACTCCAGGATCTACATTTCATATTCACATAACCTCTTGCCCACTACCGGCAGTCAATAATCAAATCCTAATTTCACCAATCATTTCAGGTCTCGCGGGTCGGGTATTTTGTAAGGTTAGGTTCGCCATCATAGGAAACCTTAAACCTAAAAGACATGTCCAACTCACAATGGGTGTATGTCGGGTGTCTTCATCTCAACTCTTGCTTACAGATGCTCTAACTTCTAAATCTTAAGAAGATTCGATCTCGATCCTAACACGATAGTTATTAATGATAATCTCTCCAAAGGAAAATGATTATACGGTTTATTGCCAAAGGTCATTCATTCAAACATAAAACAACACTTATATACTTTGTATTGTTACTTTACCTCGTCCCTTCGATTTGGGGTGGTACATAGTACTCTCATCAAGGTTCGTTCTCAATGATTTCTGAGCAAATCTCTAGAAATTCGATGCAAAGTGAGGATCTTGATAAAGATGTTCGATACAGGCACACTATGTTTACATAACTCTTTTGCATTTATCATTAACGGGAATGATATTAACAGATTTGGTCAGTCTGTCGACGATAACCCAAATCGAATCAAATTCAGATGATGACCTTTGCAATAGCTAGACGTTTACTAATGTATGAGGCGATGTCTGCCTTCATAATTTGTCATTAGTACAACTTCTTTAGACAAAGATACTTTTAGTCATAAAATGACATAAATAGAATACTTACACTTACAAATTCCAACATAACTATATCTCAAAATCTCCATATTTAGGCAACCACAAGTGGCTTTTAAAACATTTAACGCTATTGGCTTCTCAATTCTAATGGTTCACATTAGCCGCGAACCCCTTTTTCTTATCTATATTATCCCTCTTACAAACATTAGTTATTTTTTTATATTGTTCGGCAATTTATTTTGCACCTTCATTACTAAGGAACATGTCCTAATTGGTTCTTTATATTTTCTACATAATGTGTCAGTATCTATATTCACTTTCCTAGATGGAATAGTTATCATGTCCGTATTTATTCAAAAAATATTTCTTCATATCTTCTATGTTTTAGTTTCATCTCAACTATCATTTTTATCCGTTTTACTCAATCCGACGTCTAAAGCGTCGATAATTATTACAACTAATTAAATATTAAATATTCAATTTTTATAAAACGTAAACGTAAAGATTTTAAATTTTCTCAGTTTGTCCAATTATATTAAAATGTTCAAAAATAAATTTGAATTTAATTAACAAGATTTTTGTTGATTTATCGAAAATATTTAATAAGATTCATAAATGTTCGAAAAACCTTTGTTTATACTTTGGTCAAAGTTTTCTTAGTTTGAAAAGTAAAAATTATCGTTTCAGATTTCAAGTCATGGTTTAAATGGTTTCCTCAATCCCTCTTAGGTTGTCTTGAGGTATACACAAACATTTACCCCTAAACAGAAGTTTAGTTAAATGGTTTGTGTATAAGGGAATAATCCCTTAAAAATCCTTTGTTAAAACATTTGTCAAAATATATTTGCACTTTCTTTTTAGTATAACTCAAAGTCTTAAATGACTTCTAACTTTTGAAGAGTCAATTTATATTCCATTATCTATTAATCACACAGTTAAATCATGTAAATGTTTAAGTCTTAAATCACATGTTAATTATTCAAGGTACAGGTTTTCACTACTCGGCCGACTCAAGGCATTCTACAAATAATTATTAACTCATTCTTATTCTTATTGACAAACAAATGGTCCTTAATGATCACGAGCATGAATTTATCAAATTACAACCTACACACGTGATTCACAAAATTTATAAATGCTACATGTGTATTAGTCAATCCAAACGACATCACGTGAAACTCATAATGTTCATTACAAGTACCGGATGTAGTGATTGGAATACATAATCTTTTTCGCAGATGCGAAGTTGATGATAACCATGCTGAGGATCAAAAACCTTGTAAATGATCAAACAAATCTTCCATTTCGAGTTATGGATATCGTTTTCGATTGTCAATTTACTCAGTTCACAGTAATCTATAAGTATAAGGAATGATAACACCATAGCTCTTCATGATGACGAGCTCGGTAGAATGAAATCTTTCTCTGACGACTCTCTCAGTTGTACGGTAATTCCTTTAATTTAGATGGTGCTGACGTACAGTGCACAGCCACAGGTGCAACACCGGTT
This sequence comes from Glebionis coronaria, assembly GCA_025667525.1. Lineage (NCBI taxonomy): Eukaryota > Viridiplantae > Streptophyta > Magnoliopsida > Asterales > Asteraceae > Glebionis > Glebionis coronaria. The sequence continues at coordinate 537,014,814 of CM046876.1, forward strand.
ACATAATCAATACCAAATTCAACTTTCCTTAATGGCGAAAGTCTAGGTAATTCACCAATAAATACCTCCTAAAGTTTCAGATAACATAAACATCTTTTAATAAATACATATTAGGTTCCTTCTAGATTATAAAATCTATGACTAATTCACAACCATTCATGGTATAATTTCAAGTCTAAATGCAGGATATGGTCATCCATCAAGAATTATTTAGATCACTTTTGATAATCAACATCTTATCTTTTAGGGGAATTCTACTCGAGTTCCCATAAATTAAGACAATGTCGTCATGTCATAATCAATCAATCCATTCTACTGGCATTACCAACTTTTCAGTTTTATTGCCGTCGATAAGATGTGAACTTCTCCAAAGTCTAATAATAACTCATAATCCTTCACAAATTCAAGGATATATGGAGACATAACTATCCTTAAAAAGAGTAATGTTAACGCATAATCTACGCGAGAGAATTTCAAATCAGATACAGATGAAAACATTTAACGAATATGAATATATCCCATGTTTTCATAATTTGAGTACGCATTCGAAAGCTCCTCGGATCGTTACCCAGGTCATTCAAATATGAAATCGAATCAAAAGAAATGATAAGAACGTCGATACATCCAATCGGGTATCAACACTCGGTAATCAGATACTTTTCCTAAGAATCTCACTACAGGAGAATTGGACAAGAAAGAGTTGTCAATTGTCAAATAAGACAATTTCCACAGATGAGTAAATTCGACTCAGAAGAATAAATAGTACGGGCACATATGTAGGTGTCCCTAACACTATGTCCCTATTTTTCACTTCTTGCAGATCTCATAAAATTTAATCTTTCACAATCTTTAAAGAAAATGTAGTGTATATTAATAAGTTTTATGGTGACTACTAATCAGCCTTGCATAGTCCATTCCAAATTGTATGTAGGCGCGCAACTATATGCAATTTCAAGATTAACGATGCAATACTCAGTTCGTCAAAATTTTATCATCATGTCTATAATAAAAACATTTTCATGCCTAATTCTTAAATAAGAATCAAAAATAAATTTACAAAGATTTTCTTTATCATGAAAACAATTAAGTTTTCCAAGGTGTTTTATAAACAACTTCATTTCGATAACAATCACTTATAAATCTCACTTTGAATAATCCTTATAGTGATGAATAATAAATTTTCTCAAAGGATACCGTTTTAACTTTATAAAAACAATGTGTGATCTGCAAAAGAGTGATGAAGAGTTGTTCACCAAGAATTAACTACGATATGATAGGAAATGAGCTTTAGCTAAATAATCATGAGGTTCATGACCTCGATGGCACTCACGAAGAATAATTCACAACGTAACTCAAATCAAGATGAGTACTTGTTCAATGGTTGCATCACTAATGCGAACATTAGGATGAAGCAATAACGGATAGATAACATTGATATATGTAGAATTTAGTAATCAAAGGTAGTCTTTTCACTAATCACAAACAAGTCAAATTGTATCGTAACACATTATGTGTCACTATGTCATACAATTCCAAGAACTCATCCTACCAACTGATGTCTCAGTTGAGTTAGGGATTATTTTTAAAAGATACCACAATGAACACTAATCTACAAGAGTCATTAGGTGTTCCACATGTCCTGAAAGATCCATCGGTCCCAATTCAGAAGAAGATTTCTTCGATTTATTTGTTGGATACTGGGCATCCTCATTAGTGGACAATGGTCTAGGAACAACCATTAACACAAACCTACGATCAATTAAAATCTTATAATTCAATCAAAGAACTTAACAAATTCCTCTTAACAGTCTCATATTCCATACGGGTTAAAATTTTACTTTATTCAAGTTTTAATCAACTTATACTCAATGCGATATCCTACCTCATTCTCCAATACTTTCAACCTTATTCTTAGACCTTAATAGGGCAATAAAAGCTCGATATGATCAACACTTAATTTCCGATTCTATAACTCTTACAACAACAATTATCAAATGAGTCACTAGTATGAGATGACTCATACATTCAATCAGATTTCTCGGAAAGGTATTAGTGGCATGAGGCTTTTGGGTAATGGTTCCAATGACAGCCTCAAGTGCAACATTCACCCTTTCGATTTCAAATTTAAGAATTGGGTGACAACGAATCAGATGACATCTTTCTAGGTGGTAACGTTTTGTCAAACTCCACTCTATAAGGAAAGATCATCATGTCCTCGATATCAGATTTAATCTCGCCAATTCTTCTTCAAGATCATAATCAACTAATATCTACATTTCTACGAATATCAACCATTTGTTGGGATCATAAATATCCACAACTTGGTTTAGATCTAGGATAGCTAGAATTCCGACGAGAATAGCTTCGATTAATTTACTTGGGGATTTAGGGTTTCTAGTGACAATCTACGTCGTATAAATAACTCGTATAAATATCGAAATAATCATCAAACAATCATGTAATCAAATTACATCATATATATATATAATCCAAGTTATATATATATTAAAATAACACTTCTCAGTCTGGCCTTGTCGGTAACTCGGGAATTCTTTGGCACCGTTATAGTCAAAAGATTTTTAGACATTTTTAGAAAAATGTTTATAGTTAAAAGATTTTGAAATGTTTTATTCAAAACCTTGGTTTTAAAAATCTTTCGTTCTCTATAACGAGAGCTCTGGTACCAAACTGTAACACCCCCAAATTTATACAACTCAATACAACGGAAGACTCGTTGGTGTTACGGGATAGCACATTACTCATATCATAGACAACGCATAAAAATCGCGTCGTTTAATAATAAAGCATTTCCATTCATAAATATCAAAGTTACATAGGTCCCAAGTCATTTGTATTTAATTATTTAATACAGGTTTTACAAATCATTTGAATGGAAATAAGTATTTAGGTAAGGGCCATGAATTCTTGTTGTCTTCCCGAGAATTACCTTCAAGTACCTGAGACAAAACATGTTAAAAGAAAAGGTCAGCGATAACGCCGAGTGAATTCATAGAGCTTAATAAAATCCATCAATATAATATCAGTATAAAATTATTACTGAAAATAATTTTGTACAAATCATTTTAATAGGCCATAAAATAGCCAAAGTCATTTTATACAAATCCTTATCAAAAATCATAATATAGGCATTTGCCTTAAAAATCATTATACGAGCCAATGTCGTAAAAACATCATACAATACGTTTGATAATCGTTGCATAGATTAAATAAAAACCGTTATATGAATATGGTTATATAAAACCAAAACACGAACATAATATCAATAGTATGACCCTGTATTGCTAGTCAGGCAATACATCGTAATTCGGTGCGTCTAGTAGTATTTCGTTATTTGGATTATTATAAGCCGCATGACATTGTTACCTTACTAAACCAATAACGGGTAGCTAACCCGATACTCAATTTGCCCATCTAAATTAGCGTGTCGTCACAAAGGTCACGCTATGGAAATCTTCTCATACATAAATTCGCTTACCAATCAATGTGGCACGACGAGGATCAACCGTCAAGGCACGAACTGGGGTGATCGTCCCCAAATAGTACTATTATATGCATAAGCGTCTACCAAATCCCGTTAGTTCACAATTCATGCTAATGGGACTTTTAGTGACATAACCTAACTTTAATAATCCATTTAATTTCATCTATCGGGTCCTTTAATCATTTATCGGGTCATACAATCGGGTCATACAATCATTCGGGTCCAAATGAATAAACAAACAATCGGGACAAATGGTGTCCTATTTTATAAAAACTAACATGTTATCTCCCTCGCGGGTTTATAAAACATTTATAAAAACATTTAAAAGAGTGCGAGGCTATGAACTCACGTTGATGTGGGAAGGCGGGTTATCGGCAATTCGGACGTACGGTACGTGCTTCAATCACGGAAACCTAGACAAATAATACTCGTCTTAGACTCTTGTCCAATGACTTTATAAAAATAACAATTATGTATACGTATGATGATTTTATATATATATGATGATCAAGTGGGTTTACATATTCTCACTTACTCATTTTAGTGTTATGTGTCGATAACTTTTATACTAGTTTACTAGTTTTACCTATTTACATATTTTAAGTCCAATGAGCCTATTATAAGTTGTTAACTTGTATTAATCCATTTCATACTTGTATTATCAGTATCTACACTTTACAAGTTGGGCCTAAATGGGTTAAGCTCAATAAATAAGTTTATAAGTGTTTTAGTCCATTTTGTTGTATTATTAGTCCAATATCGTTAACTTAGCCCGTTAATGTCCGTATGTTATATAGTTCGGATTTTATCGGTTTTTACTTGTTATATATGTTTATATATCAGTATATGAGTTTTATAAAGTTTACATTAGACGGGTCCAACCGTCTAAGTTTTATTTAGCAAAAACGTTAATTTTACGGTAATAGCCGAAAAAGTCGTAAAAATCATATTTATAGTTTTATAACTTATAAAACTTAACAACTTACCATTTTTATAAAATGTCCACTTATTTACCGTTGTACACATTTATATAAATGAAATATATAAGTTAGTGGGTTTTAATTCATATTTTATACTATTTTTATTTGAGTGCTTATATAATACTATTATTCTTTAATTTCCAAAATCTGATTTTTATTTTCATCTTCACCAAAACTGCCATATCTAGAGTTCTATATGGAGATAGAAGCTCAAATTTTTATCACATAAACTACATGATATGTGATCCATTTAACTCTTCTATAGCTACTGTTGAGTCATTCTCTAAGTATTTTCTAAAAATCGTCCAAAACAGTGAACTCAGATTTGTACCTTAAACTTGTTTTGATCATATCTCACTCATTACAATGATTCCATTGCATGGCCAACTCTCACATGTGTACAAGACCCATAGCTTACTGTATATCAATATTTTCAAGTCATTTTACCAGTTTACCATATGATTCTTTACTGTTTTATACAGCACCTAAATTAAGCAAGATTTTAACCTTGTTTCTTATAGTTTTTCATCTTTTTAAGCATGTTTATCAACACCAAATCCCCACACAATACTTTTATCATCATATAATCATCATATACATATACATTAGGAAATAAAATACATGATTACATAATAAAAATAACAAGAGGATGAGGAGGAAAATCTTTATACCACCATGATGATGTAGGTTGATCAAAACATGGATTTTGATGAAGAAACTTGTGATGCACCAAGACCATCTTCAAGACCACCAATCTTCATAAACTCCTTGTGGAAAATCAGCCCCAAGACTCCATGTAAACTCCTCCTTGGATGTTAAAACTTGCACCAATCTTCCTCTTTTTGAATGGAGATTAACATATGTAAGTTATAACATATGTTTGTGGTTAAAATTTGTATGATGGTGGTGTTTTGACGGTGAGATGGGACGGCAACAATGGAGTCAAGGGAGAGAAAGGAATGGTTTTGCATGTGAGGGAAATGGTGGAAATGAGAAGCTAGTGGTTTTTAGTTGGTTTTGTGTAAGTGTTAGCTTACTTTGTAAGCTTAAGTGACATGTGTTCACTTAGCTTACAACTTGACACAAAATGGGGTGGTGTTGCTTAGTTAGGCCGGTTTTGGAGTGGGGGTGGGACAAGTGTCCCACTTGTCTCATCCCCATTTATTTACGGGTACTCCTCGATTCTAGTTTCCTCGATTTCCGTGCCCTCGGGTCGATTTACGAAAAACGTTTTTATAAATTATGAATCAACGGCACAAAACGAATCTAATAAAAATTGTCTCATCAAAAACGGAGTTCGAAAACGTAAATACGTAATCCTAAGGTTTCCGGTTTAGTCGTAAAGGACGTTAAAATAAAATCGTAAGTCCTAATCTCTTCTCGTAAATTTGTGAATTTATGAACTAACACAAATTTAAAACTCCAAAATAATATTCATGGATAAATTTATTTTCTGAAATGTCGGACTGTCACCAAAGACGGTGTATGTAAACGTAAGCACGTAACGTTGAATCCTCCGGTTTAGATGTAGTCGATGCTACTCCAAGATGTAAATCCAAATTTCTTCCCAAAAATAAGTGAGTTCATAATATAAAAATTAAAATAATATTTTCAAATAAATATTGAGAATAAAATATCAACCATAAATTGACGGATTGTCACACCATTTATTTCTGATATTTAAAAAAGTCTCCAGAGACCAAACATTAAGAGGAACTCCTTCTATATCTACCCAAAAAATTCGCTCATCAGAAACAAAATCATGAATAACAACTTGGATATTATGGAACCAAGACTTAACTCCGACATGAGACAACAAATTCTTTTTGGTTTCCACATTACGCAATTCAATCATAACCTAAAATCCACCAAGGTAAGACAACGAAACCGTATAGAAACCTTCCTTATTTAATAGAGTGCATAAATTAGCTATGAAAAGAATATCTTTCACCTTACCCATCACGTGACATGACAAATCACGTTGAATGACACAAGATTTATCTAATAATAAAGCTGGAGAAGATACAGCCGATGTGACCTTTGTCTGAACTGCTGGGAATTATATATCTTGAGTTGATATGACAAAATAAGATGAAGGACTTAATAATAAATAGTTAGCTTAGTAAGTAAGCAAGGGTTGTAATGTAACCCTAGTATCTCTATTATATAAAGAGGGTTAGGCACACATGGTTATTCATCCATTCACAAACAATGTAAACCATAGGTGTGTGTATGTTCCTTCTGTCGTCAAGCCTATAAGGCACCAGGAGCAGTTAGTAGTTTATTAATAGTAATCATTTCATTAGTGAAAACCTTGTTCTTGGTTATGATTGTGTTTATTATGATTCTGCTGTGCATGTTACAATCATGATCATGATATCCCAGATGAGTCTAGATCCTAAGACTCAACAAGTGGTATCAGAGCTTGTTGGCTCTCGATCTGGTTGATCTACAAGGTTTTCATGCTAGTTATTTTCTGTTTTTTTAATAAATAATGATGTTCCTGCTGATCTAGAGTTTTCCAAACAAAACCCGAGATGATTGTTACTGTTGTTCATATGATGTTGCGATTGATGTTGCTACTGGTTCTTAGATGATCATACTGGTTTGGGGAGTTGATTCTTGAATCAACAATGAACCCCCTTATGATCATGATGGCTGTTTCAGAATGATGATTTCCATGGCAGATTCGTTTTTAGGATTTCATGTGTTTGAAACCCTAAGTGATCAAGGATACTTCTGGTCCCCAAAGTCAAGTCAAAGAAGGACATCATATGCCACATGGGTTTGTATATTGTTCAAGAAAAGATAGGATGCCGACACCTATTCTGTTTCTTTGTGATTGCTACTGGACAAAGATATGTGATTGGTTTCACAATTAAAAGGACGTGGGAGTGCACAACACCAATGGTCGAATTAAAAGGTGCTTTGGCTTAGATGGACGTGATGTTCGTGTTCTGCTGGTACAAGAGGAAGAGTAACAGAGATTGGACAAACTCGTATTTTTGCAAAAGGAGTGTTGCTGTGGTCCAAGACAATCATGTGAGATAAGGAACTAGTTGTTCATCACGTACAACCAAAAAGAAGGTGTGTTGCTGCGTCATTTAAGGAAAGGGTTGTGGGATCCGAAATTTTTGGCAAGGTACTATTTTCTGTTACTATTATATGGACGTGATACATTATGGTTTATGGTTGAAAGATTCAAAAGACAGAAGTATGGTATTAATATATTATGGACGTGATATATATTTGGTATTGGTAGAATTGTATGGCTGATTTCTAGGATATCTATTTTGAAAGTAGTTAAGGCCACGATAATATGGGATTGAAAATGAAGACATGGATTAAGTTTTTGTAAGCACTTATTAATTCCTTATTTTTCGAGATCTGCATGTATCTCGTACGCTTTTTGGATGTAACTGTTTCGAAAGAAGTTGCCTAAGATACGTGATTTTTGGAAACGTGAAATTCAGTTTGAGGAATCATGGGTGAGTTATTTTTGGAGGCCATTATTGTTATTAATATCACACGTTATGAAAAATGCATGAATTTTGGTAAGCTGGTTCGGTCCTACGAGATTTTTGGAGATATATTGCCTAGTCATCAATGAGTATATCTTCCTTTCTAATTTTGTGTCGGTATGATCTAAATAAGTTTTACTTTGGGCTAGACATTAAGCTGGGTTAATATATATAATGTAGCGTCATTTCTTCTAAATATCATGCAAGGATCTGCAATAGACGTTGCAACAGATTAGTGACAGATTGGCGTGTCACTAAAGGTATTGAAGGAAGATGTGTTTACAATAGCGACAACTTTGGCGATAGTATGGTGACAGATTGTGAAAAAGAAAAAAAAAACAGAAAAAACAGAAAAAAAAGAAAAAGGGGTTTGAGATGCTACTAGTAGGTTTTAGTTACTGCTGGTCATTCTACTGGTGAGCTATGCTTCCTACTAGTCATATATATTCATGTTGGTTGTGTTCTCGGTTCCTCCTGGTTGAATCATCGGTTCCTACTGGTCGGTTCCTACTAGTCGGTTCCTACTGGTCCGTACCACTGGTTTGTTCCTACTGGTAGGCTTAGGTTCTTACTGACTTGAATATGGTTCCTGCTGGCTTGTTGTATACTAACTTTCTTTGGTCGGTTTTGGTTCCTAATAGTCAAGTAAGATTGCTACTACTCTGATTTAGTGACTAGTCTGATGTCACTACTGTTACTGGAGGAGGAGTTCTCATCCATCATCATTTCGTTGGGGAGATTCAATGAAGAAGACATTTGATTATCACTTATTTTATATTGTAGTTGATTTTCACAGGTTTTGTGTTCTTATCATATCTTAAAAGGGAATGAGTCGCCTTTTTAAGATAACTTGCTTGGTTTGTATGGTGACGAAGACTTGACATATCTAGCGAATGGGTACGATCTATTTTCTTATCTTAAAAGGAGTAGCAGCCTTTTTAAGATAACTTGCTCTATGCGTACATTTGCTATCACTTGAAGGGGTTACGTTATTGTGCTCAGTGTCTCATTTATTTGAGGATTTTTGTTCGAGCTCGATGTCACGTGGTTAGTGCAAGACATAAGACACAAGTTTGGGAGATTCCACTTCTTCATCAAATTTGTTATACTTGATTTTCTTCATCAGTGATCTCTCCATGGAGCCTACTGGATTCGACATGCACTTCTTAAGGGGAAGTCGATCCCTTTTGAGTTGATGTGACAAAAAGGGGAAGAATGCATGGATCAGGGAAGCTTAGCCTTCCTTTATATTAGCTTCAGGGGAAGCTTCTGCTTACTGGTTTTGTCAAATCAACTAGGGGAAGATTGTTGGGAATTATATATCTTGAGTTGATATGACAAAATAAGATGAAGGACTTAATAACAAATAGTTAGCTTAGTAAGTAAGCAAGGGTTGTAATGTAACCCTAGTACCTATATTATATAAAGAGGGTTAGGCACACATGGTTATTCATCCATTCACAAACAATGTAAACCATAGGTGTGTGTGTGTTGCTTATGGCGTCAAGCCTATAAGGCACCAGGAGCAGTTAGTAGTTTATTAATAGTAATCATTCATTAGTGAAAGCCTTGTTCTTGGTTATGACTGTGTTTATTATGATTCTGCTGTGCATGTTACAATCATGATCATGATATCCCAGATGAGTCTAGATCCTAAGACTCAACATGAACATTACCCCTAACGGCTGATGCATAATGTCCCATAAAACCTTGTCCGGTGGGATGAGATGACACAGGAGCAAGAAGTTTAAATGATTAACAGGCCTAGGTTGAGTAGCTCTCTCGAAACGAACCACATTTGCCTGTAAATGAAACCGCCCTATCCAAACAATACACAAATTGCCCACAAGACGATCAATATTCTCCACCTCAATAAAATGGACGAAAGCAAACCGTTTCCCCGTCTTAAACTGACGATTAGGAATATACACATCCACAACCATCCCATAACCTGCACACACACCTCCCAAAGATCTTTAGAATAAGTACTATCCGAAAAATTAGTCACAAAAATGGACTTGGAGATCAATCGGGTATGACCCACAAAGGATCGAAATTTAGCCACCATAATAATCAATTTGGATTGAAGGGATACCTCACCCGAACAACCAAGCAAATGCTTTAAACAAATACAATTAAATTAACGTGTCGGAACTCTAAGATCAAAATAATCTCCTCGGTTTGATAGTTGATCACACTCCTAAAGGGACGATCGAAGATCGAGGCCTAAATTTGTCACAGGCTATCAGCAAATGGACATAAAAAGATCAATGAAAACCACAACAATAATCGATCTTTATCCAATGAAGACACCCACAAGGAAAAAGTTTTAACAAAACAAAGAAAAGGGGATCTGACAGTACACCAGGAAAGGAAAAAATTGATATAAGATCAATTGAAAGAAAAAAAACGACATAATTAAGAGAGATCTACCTAGCAGAACCGCTATGGCTAATTGGATTCGGAACATGTAAGAAGCTCGTTCTTGGAAATCAAATCATGAAGACGACATCGCAAGACGACATGTTATTACATGTATGAATAACAAGAAGGGTAGTAGATCATGCTCGGTAAGAGAGATCTGGATGGAAGGATTCCGTCGCCATTGGTGTTTTTTGATTTGGTTAAAAAATCTATTTGAGGAGCCATGACTATATATAATCGGGTGCACAAATGTTTTTTGAGCAGTAATATAAAATCAATGGATGTTCCGGGCACCCACGAAACCCCGTGGCTCCGTCCCGTGGTTGTATGTGTTGGGGTTTACTTTGTTCCAACAGGGTGAAGATAATCAATAGCCTAACTACGTACCAATGAATGGTTACCAGATATCCCTTGAAGTCGTGTGATCGCTTTCCAAAGAAGATTATTCGACCCTATGCCTGGGTTAACACGAATACCTCCTTGGGATAAAACCAAGAGTTAGTTCTTGTTTTAGGCATAAATCAAGAACTCTGTGCGTGTAAGTGTTTCTTGTTTCTGTCTGTTTCCTCATGCAAGTATGATCACTATTTATAGTGATCCTAGTCCTAGAAGGATGTAACTCATAGTCAAAGGTATTAAGAGCATTAATCGGCCAATTAAGCTCATAATTACCTACATGAAAACATAGTGGTTACACGACCATAAACCTGGTCATCAAGTTAATATTCAACCCTCATTGATTGGTCAAAGAGGTTACAAAAACTTTGTGCATCACCAAGAGCAACATCCTAACCCGGAGCAACTTCCTGACCAAGAGCAACTTCCTAACCAGGAGCAACTTCATACTGATGAACTTTTCTTCCTGCTCATAACCATCAGCACAACCACTATATTGAGTCTAGGGAGGTCAGGGACTTAATGGGTGTACACTATGTACCTCCAAACCCATTTACAAGTATGACTCGGTCCTACAATTGCACTAAATTTCCAACAATCCTCCCCAATTTAGTACAATTCCTTTTTGCATGAAAATCAACTTTAACAAAACCAATGCTTAAATGAAAATGTCTTGAGGATTGAATTTCCATCTTAGTACATCACTTCAAATATTCGAAAATCAGGGTGTTCTAAGAATTGAACCCTTCAACTTCTTTGAATACCTGAAGATAAAATACACACAAGTTTTCAAACACTTAAAACGCTCCTGACACCATACAAGCCATGTGTCCATATCCAATTCATAAATGTTGTAAGAGCCAAAGTCCATGCTCCTTGAGGTGGCGAAACCTCAACATTTACATAGGTGGTTCCTCTTTAGTTCATGCTCCTACTTAAGAATTTTTTCAAAGAAATTAACCATTAAAAAGTTTATAACTTCATCCTCCTTTCACCAGGTACAATCATATCCTTGGGATGATATACATGTGGTTCAGTCTCTTGAATGTTCAGCTTTCCACATTGAACTCAGCTCCCAAGTTTCCTCAGGAGGGAGTTGGGTGTCCTAGCATTCAGTGACTAGTTTGGACTTTAAACCCATCCCTTTAGCAGACTTTATAACCAAGTCTCTAGCCAATCCCTTCGTCAAGTGATCAACTAAGTTTTGTTGAGACCTCACAAACTCAATTGATATCACCCCATTCATGATTAGCTCACAAATCATGCTATGTCTAACACCTAAGTGTCTAGACTTACCATTGTACAATTGGCTATAAGCCTTAGCCAACGTAGTTGCACTATCACAACGGATAGATATGGGTGCCATAGGTTTGACCCACAATAGAATCTCAAGAAGCAAGTTTCTCAACCATTCAGCCTCTTTACCAGCAGCTGTTAGAGCCACAAATTCAGATTCCATTGTTGAACCAGTCATGCAAGTTTGCTTCTTGGATGCCCAAGAAATTGCACCACCACCAAGAAGGAATACCCAGCCACTTGTGGATGAATTATCCTCAGAATTGCTGATCCAACTTGCATCAGTGTAACCTTCCAACACTGAAGGATATCCAGTATATGAAAAACAATAATCCATTGTTCCTTTCAAATACCTTAGTACCCTCTGAATAGCTTGCCAATGCTGAGTACTAGGATTACTAGTGTACCTACTCAGTTTACCCACTGCAAAAGCAATATCAGGCCTAGTACTAGTCATGGCATACATCAAGCAACCAATCACCCTAGAATACTCAAGCTGGGAGACAGCCTAACCATTGTTAGGCATTAGTTTCTCACTTGTATCCATAGGTGTACTCACTGGAGTACAATCAAAGTGATTGAATTTATTTAGGACCTTCTCAATATAATGAGACTGAGAAATTACAATACCATCACTTTCATGTTTAATCCTTATGCCGAGGATAACTTTAGACTTCCCCATGTCTTTCATAGAGAACCTTGATGACAAAAACTCTTTGGATAAATCAACCTGAACTTGGTCAGTACCAAAGATTAACATGTCATCAACATATAGGAAAATGATGACTCCTTTACCAGATTCATCAAATTTGCTATATACATAGTTGTCAGCTTGGTTAAGTAAATAACCATTAGACAAAACCACTTCATCAAACTTTTGATGCCATTGCTTAGGTGCATGTTTGAGTCCATATAAGGACTTAATCAGTTTACACACCTTACCTTCATGACCAGACATGATGAAACCTTGAGGTTGGTTCATATAAACCTCCTCATCCAGATTACCATTCAAGAATGCTGTCTTCACATCCATCTGATGAATAATCAGATTGTGAATGCTTGCCAAGGCAATCAACATTCTTATGGTACTTATGCGTGCTACAGGAGCATAAGTATCAAAGTAGTCTATCCTTGACTTTTGTCTTAAGCCTTGAATGACTAACCTTGCCTTGAACTTTTCAATAGTTCCATCTACCTTCATCTTTCTTTTGAAGATCCATTTGCACCCAAGTGGATTGCAACCTGGAGGTAGATCAACCAACACCCAAGTGTTGTTGCCCATGATGGAATCTATCTTATCATTGATTGCTTCTTTCCAGAAAGCAACATCCTGGGTCTTTATTGCTTCATCAAGTGTTTTGGGATCATCCTCAATGTAGAAACTAGAAGGGGGGGTTGAATAGTTTCTCTTTGATTGGTGACCAAATTAAAGTTACTTTCAATTTGGTTTGTATCAAAACTATCTTTTACTTGAGGCTAAGTTGCATAATGATTAGGTTCAATTCAAATGCACTAGCAAAGATAATAGGTAAGTGTAATGATAATGAAATAAGTAAAGAGTAAGGAAGGAGACAACCTAGTGGGAAGACACCAAGATTTATAGTGGTTCGACAACGAGGATCTATCCTCGTTTCTACTCCACTCCTCGAGTACACCTACTCGAGATTTCCACTATATCCACAAGCTCCCTTCTTGGCGGAGAAAACCTTACATCGTCGCTTACATTATTTTCCGACACTAAGCTAAATGTCGAGACCTAATCTTTAGCTAGGACCAATCTACACAACGTTGCCTACTTCACACTTTAACGACACAGAAATGTCAAGGTTAGGAATGTAGGAGTTAGGCATTGTGAGAGTGTGAGAATGAAATCTCAAGGTTATGTGAGAATGTATTCTCAAGGTTGGGAAGGTGTGAGAATAAAATCTCAAGGTTGGGAAGGTGTGAGAATGAAATCTCAAGGTTGGGGTATAAGTAAAATGTAATCAAGGTAAGAGTTTGAATACAAAATGTGTAGTGTCAAGGAATGTTTAGTCAATTTGAGTAAACAAGGAATCTTGACAGGGTATAGAGTTTTAAAAGATTTGACCAAAAATTCGTCAAAAGCCACTTACTGTCCGCGGTACCTTATAGGAACCGGCGGTTCCATATCGCTAGGGAACCGAGGGACTTTAAGGAACCGTGTCCAGTGGACTTGAAACCATGTTTTTCCTGGGTTTTGGGAAAAACTAAGACTTTTTCAAAAAGTTGCAAATCTTTGAATTTTACTTCTATTAGCACCAAAATATGCTAGGGTTGCATAAAGCAACACATTCACAAAGAATGTTTTGACAAAGGGTGACAAAATAATTTAGATATCATTTTGAACTAATTTTAGTTAAGTTTAGAGGTTGTGATAGATTTAGGTTCAATTTTAATTTCAAATTAAAGTTGATTAGTGTGCACAAAAGGATAGAAACACACAAAGCTAAATCCATAGATCAACAACATGAAACATTCATTAAGGAAGCAAGTACAAAAATAAAAACTAACTAATACATAGCTAGCTTAACATTAAATCTAGATAAGTAGTCTTCTTTGGCTTGGTTTTGTTGAAAACTCTTATTAAGAAAACTCCATCATTCATCTCCTAGGAGGAGGCACGGAGAACAAGGCAAGCAAGAACTCTTGCAACCTCCTATGTAGTCCATACATATCCATCCTAAGGTTATGGATGATGTAGTGGTTGTAAAGACAACATGGACAACTAGGACCATGAGTTTGTTGAAACCCATAGTATGGATCACCCAAAAGGAGGGAAAGTGGAACACCCAAAATTGGAATGTTTGAGTTAGGTGGAGGTGGAGGAGGCATGTTCTCCAAGGGTGATGTGGGTGAGAGTGGAGGCATGTTCCCTAAAGGGGAAATGGGTGAGTGTGGAGGTAAATTCTCCAAGGTTGGTGAAATGGGTGAGTTGTGAGGGGTAAATGGTGAAGTCACCAAAGTGTCATCAAAGTCATTCACAAAAGGAATGATTTGGATTGGTTGGGGTTGTGTGGTCACATCCAAGGGTGCACTTGGAGTGAAGGGTGAAGAGACCTCATTCATTCTTGAGTTGAATGAAGATGAGGTAGAACCAATGGAGTGGTTAGTATCATGGGTGGATAATGTCTTGCATGGTGCAAGAGGTGGGGAAGGTGATGAAGAAATAAGGATAGGAGCCATCTCATTCTTAGGTGTGTGTAAAGGTGAGGAGTTAGGCTTGGCTACCTTAATCCTTATTTTAAGTGTTTTCCTTGGGGTGGAGGTCTTGGAAGTGTTTGAGGTTTTGGTACACACCATGGTTGTTTAGGGTGGTTTAAGGTTTAGGGAAGTATGTTTGATGTGTGAAGAACATGGCAAACAAGGTAGGTTTAAATGGGTGAGGGGATGATCCAAACTAGTAATGGGTTAAAATCATTTTAGGTAAATAATGAATTTAGGTAACCTAGTTTAGGAAATGTGCAGTTTATCACTGATAATCATGAAAGGTTTACACAGATTTAAGAAAACAGTGTAAAGCAAAGATGTTGTCGTGCACAGTGACTGGCGGTTCCTTATCTAGGACCGGTGGTACCTTATCGATAAGGAACCGCGGGTCGATATGGAACCGCGACTAGAGGGCTTTCAAAAATTTCTCATCCCAAATTTTGATAAACCCAGATTTTTCCCAAAAGATTCACAAGCCAAAGTTAACTACAGATCATAATCTAAGTAAGCTAACTATCACAAAGATGCACAAGGCTATGTAAATCACAAACATGATGGCATAATTAACATTAAGGATCAAAATAAATAATAATCCAAACATGCAATCATAAGTTAATACACATCCAAGATAAAATAGAATTGTTCAACATTACATGTTTACGAACATGTATTCTTTGAAATACTTTCAAAGCTTTCACCTTCTCTTTTTTCCCAATCCCTTGATCATATTCCCCAAGAAGTTGAAACCTTTTCTTGATTCAACCCGATGTTCGTGCAATTCCCCTCGAGTTCTAAGGTTTTCACGGTAAAGATGCTCCATATTGAGATCTTCCAGAACATCACTAGAAGGGTGAGGAGGAGGAGCTAAGTCTTCAAAATCATCCTCGAATTGATTTGAGTATGGATGGGAGTTACTCGAAGAGTCAAAATGAGAACTAGTACCGATGCCATCACCATCACTTGGTGGCATATCGGTGTCCTCATCATCCGGCTCTTGATGGTCGGATTTTCTCGAACCACGGTCACTTCTTGGCTTTCGTTCATACGCCTCTTGAATAGGCATCATAACCCGTTGAACCGGGTGAAAGCGAGAAAGATCGAGTTGAGGAAAATCTTGACCAACCCTTCTAGAGAGGCGAGTAAGAAGCATAGCATAAGGGAGGTTTGTTTTGGGTTTGGAAAGAGCATAATTTATACGTCGAACGATGTAATATGCAAGATTGTACTTGGTGGAAGTAAACAGGCAAAACAACATATGCCCCATGCAAGCCGGGATATGATCTCGATTCCCACCAAGACAAAACATATTTTCTCTAAGGATGTTTGCCCATTGGAGCATGTAATCCTTAAGGTCGCTTGAGAGCACTTCATAACTATTCACATTTCGCACGTTTGTATGAAGGCTTCTCACAACGTTTCCACTACGCTCTTTTGTGATGATTTCAAGGATGAAATTTAGATCAACTTCGGTGGTGCCATTTGGAGGTTTATCGTTAGACTCTAAGAGAGCATCTAGTCTCCACTTATCCGTAAAACGACAAGTGCCTTCAAGTGGCACACCAAGAATATCACCAAAGTCATCGAGGGGATATTGAATGATTTGACCATTCAACAATGTGGAAACCTTGGTTTCCGGATCTTTTAAGCTACTAGGAATGATCATTGTTCATATGATTATACAATCAAAGCGGAATTAGAACAACAATCATTAACAAGGTGTTTAGGCACAAAACATGAATTAAAACACAATTGGATTGCTAACTATATTAATAATTAACAATCACTAGACGTGTATACATTGAATCCCACGTCTAGTCGACACACACTTTAGGTTTACATTGTGAATGAATTGAATGAATAAAACCTAAGACCCTTGGTTCCTTTTATAGTGTAAGGATTAGGGTTTACAAGAGATAATGATGAATAAACGAGTAAATCTTCTATTTAAATAAACTTATGCAGAATATCTTTTGCATGTTTATCTAAATAGAAGCTTCCATAAGCTTCTTTGTCTATGTTTTGTCAATGCTTGAATTGCATGTGACAATGCTTGGATTGCGCACGACAATGCTTGAGCCATCAACGCCTAATTTGCTCTTATCAACGCTTGATTAACTCTTGACAACGCTTGGACATTTTCTTCATGTTTTCTTCGTTTTTGAGTTTCTGCCACATCAACTTTTTGACCCAACAATCTTCCCCTAGTTGATGGTGGCAAAACTCTATGTGTATCTCTTGTAAGTTGTACATGATCTTCAAGTTGCTTCCCCTCAAGTGTA
Source organism: Glebionis coronaria (assembly GCA_025667525.1). Taxonomy (NCBI): domain Eukaryota; kingdom Viridiplantae; phylum Streptophyta; class Magnoliopsida; order Asterales; family Asteraceae; genus Glebionis; species Glebionis coronaria. The sequence continues at coordinate 537,032,440 of CM046876.1, forward strand.
GCATGTATTTCTTCCCCTTTTTGTCACATCAACAAGGAAGTAAACAATGTATGCAATGTTGAAGATTCTCCAAAAGTAGCTCTATGTAATGATCTTGAAGAACAATTAATATAATATTTTTGATGTAGAAGTAGAATAACCCAACCTTATATTCCATGTCTTGTTTTATCCACGTGATGAAGAACTTATACTAGGCAAATTATAAGTAGACCTCAATCCCTTGTCAATATTCTCATCCTTTGTGAGACACTGAGCATGATAATGTAACTCCTTCAAGTGTTATGACAAGTCTTCATCACCAATCATGTAAAGCACGAACAAGTTACCTTTAAAGTCTATGGCACTTTAAGATATGATAGAACACAAACTCGCGAAAATCTTCTTCAATCATCAAACTTACCATAAGAATTCTTCCCCTTAAGCTAACACCTCTTCATGACGAATTTAATGAAATAACATCTTCATACCATATGTAAAAGTTCCTGATGGATAACTCTTTCACAAGGCTATCCCGATTACATAGTTTAAATATCCATCAAATTCCCATAAAAAGTTGCTAACTCGTTTTAAGATCATTAATCCCTTTAAAAATATCCGAGCCATAAATATCATCATGATATTCTAAATTAAAATGGAGATTCCATGTACCTTCGTGTGTATAATCCTCCTTTTTGTGTGCTAAAAACGTACCAATTTTCCAAACAGCAGCAATCAGTGTGTTACCCGAGATCATCCTCTGTCCAATATCCTTCCAAGTGTATTGTCCGATATCAGACAGTACTTATCAGCGTTTGAATAAACATTTCTCGGACAACACTTGTCAACGCTGCCTGTCAGCGTTAACTTTATTCACGTCAGCGTCAAAACAATACTCATCAGCGCCTGGTCACCAGCGTCCCATCAACTACTGACAACATTTATGACAGCAACACCTTTGATAATGGTAAAAGTTCATCATCCGTGGGTACCAAAAAGTGATAAATCACTTTCCATTAATGAAAAGAGTTTAAAGAATCACGACTCTTTACTTTTAATTTCAACCCCACAACAATATATCCTAGAAAATAGGATTTCCTTACATCTTTGAAGAAAATCGTTTAAGAATAAATATCACATTCCCCATTTTACTCCATAAATATGGCATCGAATATGGCTGTGAATATCCTTTCCATATTTTGTGCCCTCAAAATCAGGGAAAATAATATATTGTAAGTTCATACTTACGTGATCTTATTCAAACACTGTTAGCACAACCTTTTTACTTTCCAACTCTGAAGTACGTGCTAACCAAAAATACATCATAGATAACTGTCTATGATTTAAACAATTCTTGCCATATCATCAGCCTTGATCCACGCTTGTGTTACGAAACGTCAAAACAGAAAGAATCATTATATGTCAGAATACATCAAACCTTCATTAACACGTTTGTTATTTAGGCTTTATCAACAAGCTCTAAATAACATTCATTCTTGACTGCCACATGAAGATCTTTCCTGCTGCTAAATCAAAGTAATCATAGCTCTAGGGTTTTTAGAAAAACCCTAAAACAACACGAACTGCAGCCATAATCATGATTCAAAACGTGATCAGAATGGTTACATGTAGTATGTATCTCTTACAAAGGTTCATTATTAATCCTAGGATTAATTCACCAAAGCAAGTAGAAAACACAATCATTCTTTTCAGAATTAGGGTTTGTATGAAAAACCCTTTCCTGCTGTCAACTTCCACGGCCAATAACTCTTTTGTGGGGATAAAACTCGACAATCCCTCCGGTGGATGTTTAGATATGTGTATGAAGAACACACATATAAAATTTCGTGACGATCCAACGGTTTAATTGAAAGTTATGACCTTCTGAATACTGCTGCGCACACAAAAACGTCCAGAAAAACTCTATACGAATTTTTCTTCTTCTTCACGATATACGAACACCTTGTTGGTCCTAGCATCACGAGCCACGAGGCTCTGATACCAATTGTGGAAACCTTGGTTTCCGGATCTTTTAAGCTACTAGGAATGATCATTGTTCATATGATTATACAATCAAAGCGGAATTAGAACAACAATCATTAACAAGGTGTTTAGGCACAAAACATGAATTAAAACACAATTGGATTGCTAACTATATTAATAATTAACAATCACTAGACGTGTATACATTGAATCCCACGTCTAGTCGACACACACTTTAGGTTTACATTGTGAATGAATTGAATGAATAAAACCTAAGACCCTTGGTTCCTTTTATAGTGTAAGGATTAGGGTTTACAAGAGATAATGATGAATAAACAAGTAAATCTTCTATTTAAATAAACTTATGCAGAATATCTTTTGCATGTTTATCTAAATAGAAGCTTCCATAAGCTTCTTTGTCTATGTTTTGTCAATGTTTGAATTGCATGTGACAATGCTTGGATTGCGCACGACAATGCTTGAGACATCAACGCCTAATTTGCTCTTATCAACGCTTGATTAACTCTTGACAACGCTTGGACATTTTCTTCATGTTTTCTTCGTTTTTGAGTTTCTGCCACATCAACTTTTTGACCCAACAAACAAGAAACGAATAAATATTTGGTCGTTGATTTCAAGCATGGAGTAAGTACTAAAGAACTCAAGAAGAAACAAAGGATAAATTACCTCGTCTATGTAGAGAAAACAGTCAAACCCAATAAGCTCGAACATAGAGTTGATATAATTATCTCCCGCTATTCTTGAATCTACAATCCTACCCTCATTTAAATTATGAGTGGAAAGAGATGGGTAAGAGTTTTGGAGTTGAGGGGAAACAAAGGTTTGGGAAATGTCCGGCATATAGTTTCTAGTGAATTGATGATCTTTTTAATATTGAGAAGGCATGAATAAGTACCTAAATACAAACAAAAATATTTCCAATCACTCATATGAAAATTAAAAAAGAAAACGAAAAATGAAAATGTGTTATATCAATTTCTTGACAAACATAGGATTGAATCCATATCATTTTCATGTTCACAATGTGTCTATTCCATCATTAACCAAGAACACATGATCTATGTTAGATCAACAATGGATTAGAACATTGGTTTTTCAAAACAAGGTTTTTAGGTAAGCATTAACAATGTCATTACCTACTTGTTCATGGGTTCATCTCAAATCCATCTTTTAATAAAAAATAATTAATCAAAATTTGGATTTGTTCTACAAGTGGGTTTTAGTGAAATCTTAATGAATATCAACCTAAGGAATCATAGTAAAATAACCATGTCAACCCACATTCCTATTAAGGTTTTAATTCAACTTCAATTTTAAAAATCCCCAATTATGAAAGGATGAACCCTAGAACAAAATAGATGAAATTGAAAGAAAATACTTACAATTAATTGATGTTAGATGATGGATGAGTGAAATCCACAACTTGGAATCAATTAAATTGAGTGATTGAAGGTTTTGGAAGCTTCAACAATGGTGGAAAACAAGAAACCCGTCGGCTGTGTGTTTTTGGGAGAGAGAGATAGTGGTTCGAAAATGAATAAAATAATCAAACTGGCGCTCTGACAAAAGTTACTGCCCGCGGTACCTTATCGATAAGGTACCGCGCCTTTGAGCCGCCTAGATAAGGAACCGCCTACAGAGGCAGGTTTTTATCTATGAAAAACGCCAAATTTTGAAAACCAAGTTTTTCTAAAATACTTAAGATTAAATCATGAGCCTTTTAGAATATCATTGGATCATCATAACACTAAGCAATATGCCTTAACGAAGGAATACGAGTTAAATCAAGATCGAAAAGAACCGAAACGGACAAACGACTACTCGTAGCAAAACGACTAAGTGGAGAGAAGACAAGGGAAGTGAATCAAGACTAGGAAAGATGCTCAAGGGAATAATGACAATCTTCAAATAGTGGTAACGAAGAGCTTGTGTCATATATAGTGGTTTAAGACGTGCCTTTCCGGCGAAACGTTAAACGGCTTTGGTAATGAATAAGCACAAAGCAATTATTCAAGTATAGACTAAGATCACTTTCAATAATAGTCTTAGTCTAAACCAAAATATGAGCAAGGTATTAATTCACTTTCTCTCCCACAAAGGGCCTACTAACCGTATGGGTGCAAACCATAGAAATCATGCTTGATACTTTAAGCTTCTACTAACTCACTCTACATCACCATAGTGAGTCAAGTATCCAAGCAATGAAGGTTTGAGAGGATAAAGGAAAAGAAACACAAACCACAAATAAATGTCAAGGCAAGGATGCCGAGAACAAGCACATAGTCAAGTAATGATCAAAAGAATGATCAAAGGGCGTGTGGAAGAACGAAAGCGTACCTTGGCCACAAAGAGCAATCCATGAAGGAATAAGTGCTATGCCCAATCAATGACTATGATGAGTACTAAGTCTTCAAGGACTAGTATCATTCCCAATCATCTTGGTATCATCATTCAAAGATGTTAAAGATCAATGAAGATGATTCTTCTACAAGTGCAAGTAACTCAATCCACAACCAATTAAGTGATTGATCTTCATGAGTACCTACACAAAGCAAGATGCAAACTAGTAGATACATTTCAAGAGTATATCTAAAATGCATAAAGGCTACTAATCTTAAGTGGGATGCAATATTATCAATTAAAAGACCTATTTTCAAAGAAAACAGAGTTTTGACCAAAGAGAAACTTTAGTACAACTAGACCTTCTAATTTGAGGAGACAATGGATCGATCCAAGTTTCAATGTACAATATACTTTAAAGATCTTGAGTGACCATCACTCTGATACCAATTGTAGAAACTAGAAGGGGGGGTTGAATAGTTTCTCTTCGATTGATGACCAGATTAAAATTACTTTCAATTTGGTTTGTATCAAAACTATCTTTTACTTGAGGCTAAGTTGCATAATGATTAGGTTCAATTCAAATGCACTAGCAAAGATAATAGGTACGTGTAATAATAATGAAATAGGTAAAAATTAAGGAAGGAGACAACCTAGTGGGAAGACACCAAGATTTATAGTGGTTCGACAACGAGGCTCTATCCTCGTTTCTACTCCACTCCTCGAGTAAACCTACTCGAGATTTCCACTATATCCACAAGCTCCCTTCTCGGCGGAGAAAACCTTACATCGTTGCTTACATTATTTTCCGACACTAAGCTAAATGTCGAGACCTAATCTTTAGCTAGGACCAATCTACACGACATTGCCTACTTCACAATTTAACGACACAAGGCTAGATGTCGGGTTCTAATCTTAAGGTAGAACCAATCTTCACGACGTTGCCTACTTCACCATTTTACGACACAAGGCTAGATGTCGAGTTCTAATCGAAAGCTAGAACCAATCTTCACGACTCTTCACTTTGAAGCTAAGTGAGAACTTCACACAACACAACTACTAATCACTTTTAAGTTTAGTGAGAACTCACAAGACACAACCACATCACTTTATAGTTTAGTGAGAACTCCTAATCAAATCTATTACAACTCAACTAGACTTATCCAAGTACACACATGTAGCTTGGATTTACACAACACAAATCCAAGCAAACACATATGCAATGGATGTACACAACAAATCCAAGTATCCACAAATAACTTGGATGAACACAACTAGTCTAAGTATTCATAAATACATTGGATTGACCTAAAACAAAAAGGGTATCATGATGAATATGACTAGCTCATAGATTCATCTTTATCACAACACTAGTGAGTGAGTGATATTCTCATTGGACAAGGTAAAGGAGGGGATCAAGAGGATAATCATATGTAAACATCCTTAACAATTTAAGTGATCATTTACTAATGATTATGCTATAGAAATTAGAAAGAGGGCTGAGAAAAACGTCCAAGAGGCTTACTGTAAAATGAGATTTGACCCACTATTTAAAGGAGACAAAGTATAACGGATCTATAACGGCTAGCTATGCGCGGTACCTTATCTCACCCCGCGGTACCTTATCGCTAAGGAACCGCGTAGGTACTTAAGGTACCGCCACTAGAATCCGCTCTGTTTTTTGTCTTTTAGTGGGGTGGGAATATCTGAGGTATTTGAAACCTTCAAAGGATATTCTAACAGCATTTGGAATATGCTATTTTCAAATTTTCATTTTCCATTTTAATAAAACATTTTCTAAAAAAGAAAGTTTATTAAAAAGTCTTTTGTCATATTAACAAAAGTGAGTTTTAAGGATAATCATTTTGATGATCACTAAGTATGATTAAGAAAGGTTAGTGATATGATTATTACCTTGATGATAGTGTTAGTTAAATAATTCATTTTGTGTTTTACACTAAATGTGTTGTATGGTTTGTTGTGATCAAAACTAAGAAAGATTAGTTAACACTAATAATGTTTTTAGGCATCACTTGCATTAACACTCAACATTAAAGCAATAGTAGTATTGGTCAGAGACCTCACCCCTTGTTCCTTCAATTAGGTATAGTTGAAATTCAGACCCAAAATTCTTTGGAGTCCTTTGCCTTGTGCTTCTTCTAAGCTTAGGATCAGGTTCCTGAATTACAACCTCATTAGTGACCCTTTCAGGTTCCACTGAAGCACCAATGTCCTCAGCTCCAGTAGGAGTCCTAAGGCTTGGTCTAGGGGCTGATGAGAACCTAGTCTCATCAAAGTTAGCATCCCTTGATTCAATAATTGAGTTTATTAAAACTGAATCATTAGGTTCAATAACATAGAACCTATAAGCCTTGGAATGCTCAGCATATCCAACAAAGATGCATTTAATGCCTCTTTCACCCAAGGTTTTCACCTTTGGATCAGGGAGTCTGACAATAGCCCTACAACCCCAAACTTTAAGGTAGTTCATGTTTGGTTTCCTTTTAGTCCAGAGTTCATAAGTGGTAATCCTGTTCCTTTTATTAGGAACCCTATTTAATAAATAGCAAGCTGTCAACATAGCTTCTCCCTATAGGATATTTTAAATCTTGCTTATGTTTAGAGAGAGAAAGAGATAGAAAGATGGTAAATTTCACACACACTTTAGAGAGAGAAAGTGTAGAAATACACACTTAACTATGTGTAAATTATGAGAAAACCACACCCTCTCCATCTAAGGAGAGGGTTTATATACCAAGCCCATAAGATGGGCTTGGACTTACAATTGGACCGGCCATACAAGCATGGACCGGGGTTTTCCTTGTTTGATATATATAAAGATATCTAGACTACGAGCTACTACTTAATATATTGTCAGAGTGACCGAATCTTCCTAAATACGTAAAAACGTATTTCCAACAATCTCCCCCTAAGGGAGGTCACTCCAAACAAGGGCGTTACCCAAGTTACAATAATAAAATAAACCTAACATACTATGCTTGTCTTGAGCTCGTAGTCTTCGTCTTTCTTTTCTTTTTCTTTTATGGTGAACATGCTGATGTGATCTTTGATATCAATCTTTAGATTTAATCTCTTGCCTTGATCTTGTGCATCCATCACTTGTGATTTTGGCCTCCTCGTGACCGCATGTCCCACATACTTATACCTTCGTAATTCTTGAAAGCTTCAGAGTTTGATACATCGGAAGACTTGACTTTTAGGCTTTCCAGAATTAAATGAAGTATTAAGTGCATAAAGTATAAGCATGCGGGGACGACTTCTTCTCGGATTCCGCAACGCCACCGTCTTCAAATGCCGCAACATAAGTAGACACGAACGAAATGTCTTTGAACATTTCATTCTAATTCGGTAGCATTTTACCTCCGGTCGGTGAAGACCGTTGGACGATATAAAATATCGTACTTGTGGCAGGTAGATTTAATTAAAATCTCCTTGACAATATTTCGCGGGTAAACCCGTTCTCTTTACTCGACCGTCCAAAGCTGACTGCGAACGTAAAGAGTGAATCATTTGGATAAAATTATCCGCATGATTGAAGCCGTCAAATCCGATTCCTAGAACAAGTTTGATTCATTAAAGAATCGCACCATCGTTGCTTTCCAGTTGTCACGAGCTTGATTCATACATAATCTTGCAAGTTACCTACCAAGTGTTGTCTGATGTTAACACTAGAAGGATTTCCACTCATCATTGTGAACACTATAGAGTGTCACTCTGAGTGTTCTGGCAAGATCACTAAGATATTGCGTAGAGGCCTGGAACGTGTTTAAATTCAGTTAAGAATTAAACCCCTGTTGCTTTCCAGTTATCACAAGCTTGATTCATAAAGAATCGCACAAGTCACCTACCATGAGCTTTTTGATATTCGATCAAGAAGGATTTCCATCTTCATTGTAAATACTTTCGTATTACTCGGATGTTCAGGCAAGATCATGAAGATTTTGCATAGGACTCTTAAGATCTTTCTTACTTTTCACAGTGTGTGAAGAAGCAAGGAAATATGAAAGTGTGTCCTAATGAGATAATTGATGATCTCAAATGGCTCTAGACTCGATCGTGCATTTTGGATTTTAGTGATCAGAGGCTGGAGAGGAGTGCCACCATTTCAATACCAATTTATTCGGAGTGAATAAATCAATAGATAATGTGTTGTCTCCGTGTGAATAAAACAAATACCTTTTAAGAGATATCTGAGTTAGCTGGGATGGGTTGTGCAATGCATCACTGGGTCCATGATGTCTATCTTTAATATCGAGCATCAATAAAATGATCTCAATAGCATATGTATTGACTCGGTTTCTACCTAAGGTTGTAAGGAGGGCTTCTTTCTTTAGACCCTTTATCTTTACAATTCTTTTCCATTCTTCAACCCCTTCAATGCTTACCAATACGTCATAACTAGCACCTTGTTGTGATTGTTCCAGTGCTAACTTAAGTACTTGGTCAGCATTCAGCTACGTTCACAATCTTTCTCCATCTTTCCTAAGGACTACTATTTCTAGCTATGGAATGTCTTTGGGAAGATTCCTCCGGTTTTGGAAGAATCATTGGACTTAACCTATCCTACCATCCTTATGTCACCACAATCTTCCTCTTCGTGAAATAAATGGGTTGTGGGTAAGTAAAAATCACCATGAATTCCAATTTTGATGTGCAAATCCGTTTTGCTCCCCCTTAACATATGCCACGATATTCGAAAACATTTCGCACATGTCGGGATGAGCTATCACATTAAGTCAAACCATTTGTGATAATTTCCCATATTAAATCACATTTTCTCCCCCATATTAAAAATATTAACCCAATCGATGTTTTTAATATCAATTGATATAATAAAGTTTTAAGAAAGGTTTTGGGAAGAAAAATGCAAGTCCATTTAATCTTCATGAGACCAATTTGTGAGAAATGATACCGATTTGTAACATGATCACATATTCACCATATTAGAATAAATTGACAAGGTTGGACCTGATTGATGAGAACATCATATGATATTTTCACATAGTTCTTGTCGGCAAATGTCGGTCGCCTCGTCACGTCTGAAGTCATCTCTTGACACCACGTGTACGATTGGTATTTTTTTCTTGACACCAGTTTGTGAACTTGGCACTTTCGGCATTGAAGATTCTGAATGCTTAACAATTTCTCCCCTTCAATTGTTGACCCGTGTTCTATTGAAAGAGCTGTAGTCGCCGTTTGAGTAGTCGTATCGTCGAGTATGTAGATACCAATTGTAGATAGCAATGGTTGTAGAGATGACAGCTGATGTGATGAGGATTGTATATATTAATTAGATACGTTATAGGGTAAAATAGAAAATTACCTTTAGGAAAAAGTAATGGACTAAAATTTACCAAAGACAAATTTAATGAAACACGATGATGAACCAAGTTCGTTGTACACGAAGATCGAGTGAATTTGAGACGTTTTGTTTCTATTTGGACAATTGATTTGAATGGTTTTTCGGTTTCTTAAACTAAAATTAATCCTACAAATTAAACCTAAGTGAATGAATCGTTTCCGATTTATAAATCTAAGAGACTAATATTTAAAATTAAAACTTTTAAACTATTTAAATATCTATTTAAATTTAGCTATTGAATTAAATTAACTTTTACACTATTTAAAAAAAACTTTATTAAAACTAGTTTAAAAATTATTAATTCTATTTAAAAATTAACTTTTACTTTTAAACTAAACAAAACTATTTATTTAAAAACTATTTTATAAAAATCTAATTTAATTAAAATCAAATTTATTTCAAAACTAGTAAAAATAACAATTTTAAATCCCAAAAATTAATAAAACATTTTTTTTATTTTTGTTTTTGTTTATTTATTTGTAAAACTTTATAAAGAAAATTAGATTTAAAATTAGACAAAATCAAAACTATGTATTTAACTAAATTAAAATCTGATTACCAACTGATTATATTATATTAATTAAAAGAGGTGTAATTAATCACAAAAGAAGAGCCAATCCAGATGGTAAGATCAATTGGCCCATGACCAGGAGGTCATGGGTTCGAGTCTCACCAGAGACATTTTTGTGGAAATTTATATTTTTGGACAAATTAAATGAAAACCAAGTCACAGGGGTGACTTTTTGATTAATACTTGGACTGAAAAATCAGCAAAAACACTAACAGACCAATTGAGTCTGTTAGCTTATGTGATAAAAAGATTAAACCACACAGCCAAAATAAACAATATCAATAAAGTAAAAGCTCTCATATCATCAGACTGGGAATCAAACAAAACAAATAACAAATTAAAACTATGTAACAGACAATTGTAATATCAGCTAACTTAGTCACTCAAACTAAATCAGCAAAATTACATAATCATACAACAAAGACATTCAGCAAAGTAAACAATGCAGCAAAAAAAACTATAAATCAGCAAGTCTTAAACATTCAGCAAATATAAAACCAAAAGTTATATCAGTTTAACAAATAATTCCACAAATCTTAACTCGAAATAAGCATATCAAACTTATATCAGCCAAAACAGCAACTAGCAAAAGACTAAACCATATTCAATTCATGGATCTAAAACAGCTTAACAGATTAAAACTTGCAATAAAAACTCACTTCGAACAGATTTATCTAACTTTTTATCAGATGAATCTAAACAGTTATTCAACTTAAACTTTAAACAGATAATCAAATCATATCAGTCAGTCTAAACATTAACATCATAATACCATAAATTTCTAACTACAGAACATTATCATCAAACTAGTTTAAACTAAAAACATTAAAATTAAAAGTAGACATGAACCTTGTGAAGAACCCTTTGGGAAGTAGAAGCGGCGCTGAGCTGTCTAATTTAACCGAATCGACACCAGCTTTCAACCAAACATCACCATCGAACCAAATACAACTCTCCAAATGAATCAGAAACCCTTCTCGAACCAAACTTATCAAACGGACGGTTCAATATAACTTGAACCAAATAAGATCTGTGATCCAAACAGATTTAATGAAACCTTTTCCAGTGGGGAAAATGTTTTATCCCAAATATTACTTTTAGTATTTAATCCAAGATATTGATTTCATATTTAATCAAATACTTTAATATTATAATATCCAAAAGTCAGCGAGATAATTTTATAAAACTTAAACAGTAAATAAGAACAATAACAAGATGAATCTCAAATAAACTTTTTATTAATCTATGAAAATATTACAAAACTTATAAAAATTAAAATACATTAATCCAATCTCTATTTTGACATTATAACTAGGAAGTAAAAATGGGATAATCTTTCCTGATTATGGAGGGGGTATTTATAGCTGGTGAAGAGGTAAGGGGTGGTTGATGAAGACGAATCTCGACCCTTGATTTTACTCTTCTTCATTCTCTGTCTTGATCAACGAATAGGATACATCCTTGTGCACACGGATTGCCACCATGGCACAAGGATGTGTTTGTTGTGCTAGTTCTCTGCCTATGTGGTTTCTTCTCATTGGTGGATTGGTGGTTTGGTGATGTCACAGCCAATCAAAAGCAAAGGATCAGCCACGTCACTAGATGCGCTCCATCTTCAAGCTCCAAAAAAATTGGGAATTAATTCCCCACTCGTGTGAATCACACGTTTCTCAAAAGCCCCAAATTATTTGATACTTTTTTTGTGATTAGGGTTAAGGTAAATAGTAGATTTGCAGGTAAGGTTGGGAGAGAAAAGGTGGATAACTTTGTAAATATCGAAAGGAGTATGTGGTATGTGTGAGTTATGGTTTCTTGTGAGTAAATAAAAGTTGACCAAAAAGATATTGATTTTCCATCCGTTTATAACCCTAAGGCCCAAGTGTACACATAGGGTTTCTTCTCTTTGTAATTTGATTTGGGCTTGCAGCCCAAATACTCCATCCATATATTTGATTTATAGCAATGGTCTTTATATGGACTTTTTGAAATAAGTTAAGAACCTTTAGCATCCTTATTGGGCTTTTGGGCCCAATACCCGAATGTGGGACCCACAAGCCCATTTGTCTTCATTTACAAGATTAAATCCACTAAAATCGAGCTTGTATTTGGCTTTGACGATCTTTTCTTCAAACTCGTGCCGGTTTTTGTTGATTTTTGCGAACTTCGGTACCTACACACATTAAACAACAAACAAACAAATACAAGGAAATATTTAAAGGTTTTAAGCATTTATTCATTGTTTATTGATATAACTGATATGAGTGAAATCACTCATATCAAACTCCCCCTTGCTAAGCAATTGCCGTGTCCTCACGCAATGATAAAATTAAACACTAACTACACCATTATTCAACTTTTTGACTTTATTTTGCAAAGACATAATGTATTGCTTTCATTATTGAAAAATAACTTTTAGGATCATAAAACTCAAATAAATTCATCGTCCTCGACTTTTCACTTTTCCATGCCAAGTGTAAAAACAAGATCATTGTCAATCATAAGTCCCAAAATTAAAACAACTCATACAAGTAATTTGTGTTAAACGCAATCTCCTATTATTCCTAATTGTATCTCTAGATTTTATTTGTCATTCACCCAAAAGGCTCATTTGACTTCTTTGATATTTATTAATCCAAAATTGAAGGCAAAAACGGTGTAAACTCAACACTCAAAACCTAACCTCGACTTCAAAAACCGTTGTCACTAAAGAAAGCCCACATCAAGGATAACTTAACACAATTTGAGGGATAAATCCCCGGATCCGAAATTTGGCTAATTGGACTACTTAAAAGCAAACAATAAAAACCTCCAAAGTCAGTTATGACCTTATTAATGTAGTTAGCAACAACTACATCATAACACCTTGTGGCTCTTTAAGATGCAATTGTGCTCCTTATTCAAAATCCACACCCGAAGGCTCCTTGGACAAAAATAAGGGAATTGGCATTCACCATCCCACCTTACGGCTCATGATGATGAAGCAATTTTTATTCAACACGTCCCCATGCCATACACCCTAAGGCTCTAATGACAAGGATAGTGCTACATGACTCCCACCCGAAGGCTCATAGGGAACAGGTTTTTATTTATTCTTCTTATTATTATGATATTTATAGTAAGCCAAATTTCCGCAATCCCATGATTAAAAGTCCATGACGCTGACACCCTTAATGTGTTCTCACTTTAATTACAAGGGAAGAAAAAGAAGGAGTTACGAGTTAAGATATCAAGCCTAAACCGCTAAAAACTTCATTTATTAAGCAATTATTATTCAAGCGTGAAAAATAAATAAGAGGAGATTAAATCAAACACAAAAATACTTACACAAAGAAGAATTAACTTTAGTAACTTATGATTAAACTCTATCATCTCTTGTTCTCCATATTGTAAAATTTCAAAAATGTGAAATCAATGGATACTTAGCCTATTAAATCAAAGTTTTGGGTTTTCAAGTCATCTATAGGATCTTGCGTCTTCTTATACTTTTTCAAGTTTTAGAATTTGCGTTTTAAAGTTCCCTTGATAAACGACTTTCTAGGATCAATTATAGGAACTTGCGAAAAGTTCTCGTTCTTAACTCGTATGAGTTAAGAATTTCGCGTTTTAAAGTTCTCTATATAAAAGCCTAGCAAAACTTAATTCAAATACGTTAAGGAAAAGCTAAGGTAAAAACCGAGTCGAGTCAAAAACTATTTTTATTTTCACCAACGGAAAGCCTACATTTGTGTCAAAAGCACTTATTTTCTTTATTAAAACTTAAAAATAACACTAAAAATTTAAATTTTTATGAAAAACGAGAAAAACGATTACGTTTAGACACGACAAAAGCAATTGCAAGCGATTATAGCGATTGACTCCCCCATGTTAAAACCAAACATCGTCCTTAATGTTTCTTAGCTCAAGAGTAACACCCCTTGCTAAAACATGAAGAGTCTAATGAAAAAGTCCTAACATGGTAAGAGCACGCAAATCTATAAGCTGTTTATTAATTATGCCTCAAGAGAAAACGTTAGTCGATAAAAATCAAATGATAGAGAGTGCCCCTTTTGGCAATCAAAGATTGGAAGATCAAGTGGACCGGCAAAAACCGAACACGAGAGTCTTCAATGATTAGGTTCATACCTAAGATTCACAACACAACAAAACACGAGCCCGAGCTTGAAAGATCAAGCCTTATTAGTGTTAGAAAATAGAAAGAAGATAGAATGTATAGGACTCCCCCACGAGGCACCTCGTTTTTGTTCACCGAGTCATGAGCTCGACTCGATCCCCGCATTCATTGGTCCTTAGGGAAAGTGGTGAAAACCAGCATAATGGAATAGAATCCAACATAAAGCGCGATGCCGGGGTCAAAGAATACATCCTCGTTGTCGGATGACAAACGAAAGGATAAATTCCAACATAAATCTCCAAAAAGAGATAGTGGTCACAAATCACGATATGGATAAAGCATGCTCACCGAGATAAACTCGCACCAAGATGATCGAAAAGTCTTTCAATTATTGCATCGGTGAAAGGCCGAGATTTCCCTAAATCAACGATTCTGGGGTCGAATACCTCGTCCTCGTGAGAGAAAGGAATAGACAACACAGTGTCGTCCCCCCATGCTAATCCAAGATCATATAAAGCACATGGTAAAGGTGTGGTAAAAGTTTCAACAATAGTGGTATCAACTTGCATGACTTTGTTGACCTTATCACTCTTATGAATGTGAACAAAGGGGTCATGGTACTCAAAATGAGTCACATGAAAAACCCGCACATTAAGATCAAAGCGAGTGGGAAGGATAATTGGAGTAAAGGTAATTTCTCCCTCCGGGTTAACATTATCATCATCATAAATCGGGTGATCAAACCAAAGATTTTCATCACCGTCATTAGACTCTTCCTCAAATTTCGAAGGAATGTCTATGGAAAGTAACTTATCAAACTCTTTAATGAAGAGCTCATCATCACAAAGGTTGTGAAATGGAGGTATGATGCTCTCAAAATCCTCTTTAAACAATTGATTATTGTTCATTGAAGCTTCAAAGAGAGGATTTGAATAGGTCACAAAAGTGTCATCAATCTTGTCATCACAAGAAATATCCGACAAAGTATCAAGTGTGTCACACTCGGATACAAGATCATCATTCTCATTAGAAGGAAATTCATCGGAGAATTCCTCGAGAATGGTAGGTAAATCATGAGAAACACGCTCGATTTCGAAATCGGTAACGTCTTCACTTCCCCGTGGAAGTGGATCAATAAGTTCATCGGCGAACTTATCGAATGAATAGTCACTAACCTCACTCGGTGTGGAGTTAGGAATCAAATGGTCCATTTTCAAACATTGTTCAATTAAAGCAATTTCTCTCTCGGGATCAAAATTCTCACTAGTAAACTCACTAGCATCAAATGGTGCACTAAGGTATTCGTCAATTTCCTTTTCAATCTTAGAACTTTCTTCCTCGTGTGGAGTGAGTGGAGACGAGAGAAGATTACAACATGATTCAACAAAACAAGCACCTTTCTTTAACTTTTCTTCTTCACAAAATGAGGTTTCCATAATTGGTAAAACACCTTTGTAAAAGAGAGATTTCTCATTATTTTCAATAGCTTTAACAAGTTTCACACTTTCCACTTTCTTAGAAACAAATCTTGGAATCTTTTTCGGTTTGAAAATAATACTTTTATCCCCATAAAACAATTTAATCTCCTTTTTCCTCATATCAACTTGAACATGAGTCGTGCACAAAAATGGTCATCCTAAAATGATAGGCACACTAGGATTGGTCTCATAATCAACTATAGCAAAATCGGCTAGGTACAAAAACTTTCCCACTTTAACAATGACATTCTATACTATACCAACCGGATGGGTAGTGGTACCGTTAGCAAGCTCAATGATCATTCGAGTGGTAATAAGTGGTGCATAGTCAAGAGTTTTCCAAATGGCTAAGGGCATTAAGTTAATGCTATCTCCTAGATCGGCTAGAGCTTTGCATTCCCTAAGCTTATTAAAAACACAAGGTATCAAGAATTGACTCGGATATTTATATTTCTCGGGAAAGAAATCAAAGAAAACCGAGGTACTAATCATATTTAATGTAGCCTTGGTGACATCAAGAAAGGTTTCTTTAGGTGGAGGATCAAACTCATCACTTCTTCTAAATTATCACAATCATCATAAACGGTGATGGCCTTAAGCTCTCCCTTCGGGTTTGGAATGGTATTACTATGTATGCAACCCGAAGAAGAGGATGGTTTAGACATAAATCCATCAAACATCGAAAGGAATTTATTTTGAACTTGTTCCAAACTTTGTTGCATACGAATTTGACTTTGCTATAATCTTTGCTCAAAACGGTTTTGGTTTTGTTCAAGTCTTTGTTGATTAAGCTCAATCTTATTGTTTTGCCCTTTAATCGTATTTTGAAACTCATTTTTCAAAGTTTCCATTTGTCCTTGAATGTTGTTTTAAAAAGCTTTCAAATTTGCCTCATTCGTTTTAATGTAGCTCGACAAATCATTTTGGTTATTGCTTTGAAACCCTTGATTGTTTTGATTAGCATTAAACCCATTTCCTTGATTGAAATTCCCTTGGTTACCACAGTTAAAATTATTCCAATTATTCCCATTGTTGTACCTATTTTGAACCGGTGGAAAACCCGGTGGAGCAACATGATTTTGACGAGGAACTTGACCGTTGGAACCATAAGTTTCCGTCGCGGCAAAATCACTAGCTTGATCAAACCCCATGGTTGAACAAGCATAATTAGGATGTGCTCCACCACATGATATACAAAAATTCTCAACCATATTAATCGTTCCATGAGGATTCTTCCTAATCTCATTCAAAATCGTGTCAATCTTAGAGTCTAATCTAGCAATCTCGGTATTAGATGAATTCACATTGGAAAAAACCGGTGTGTTTCGTGAATATTGCACTCTAGACTTATTCTCAATTATACCCAACACGTCTCTCGGAGTTTTTCTTAAAAGATTTCCACCCGCGGCGGCATTTAAAGAATCTTGTTCAACCATATTAAGTCCATTATAAAAAGTATTGATTTGGTGCAATTCCGAGAAACCGTGGTGTGGACATTGTCTTAACAAATCTTTAAACCTTTCCCAAGCAACCCCAAACGATTAATGCACTTTTTGTTCAAATCTAGTGATCCTGTTCTTAAAGTGTGTTGTTTTGGATGGTGGAAAGAAGTAATTCATGAACTTAGACACTAAATCATCCCATGTCAAAATCGAACCCGGTGGTTCTTTCTCATACCAAATATTAGCGTTCTCCTCGAGCGAGTACGGAAAAAGCATGAGCTTAATCGCGTCATTCGGCAAATCTCTAAACTTGAGAGTCGAGGTAATACGAAGAAAATTCCGAATGTGAGAATGCGGGTTATCGGTCTCATTGCCACGAAATTGGTCGGTACGAATGAGCGATAAAAGACCCGTCTTAATCTTAAAATGATCCGCCAAAATAGCCGGCACAATGATTGCTTCCCCATACCCTTATGTGGGTGCACGGAGCAATTCCTCCATTGTTCGGTTATCGGCCATCTCTACAACAATAGGTGGAAGCTCGGGTTCCACTATTCATTGTTGATGATTTCTATTTCTACGAGGAATATTTTCAAGCCTATTGTAATCAATCGAAAGTCGAGAAGATCGTAATTGCATAAACGAAAGTGACGAGAATTTTAGAGGGTTGAAGAAAAGAAATTAGACAAGAAGAAGATTATTTTTGGTATTTTTATTTGGTATTGCTCAATCAAAATGATCGATAAAAACAAGGAATAAGGATAACTACTATGGAAGTAAATTAACCTCGGTCGACTTTGAAACGATAGGTGAAAACCTAAACGTCTCGAGGTTCAATAAGTAAACTACAAAAATAAGATATAATACTACTTGAGTTGGCAAACTAATAATCGGTCGTCCCTCTCAATATACGCACAAGCAAGCGGGGAAATGAGGTGGCACAAAGCACTTAAAAACCTTTTTCCTTAGACGGCCTTTTATAGCTCGTCGCCTTATACCCACCTTATAGTTTGTATAAATCGAGTTCAAACTTTTTATTAGTATTTATCTATTTTGCCTTTTTTTTCGATTTGGATTCGAATACAATAGCTAGGTGATGAAATCCCAACTAAGGTCTTATTTGGAAGTAGGTAAATTTATTGTTCTACGTAATATAATATATTAATCACAAAAAACACGAAAAACGATACATACTATAATAATAGAAAAATAACAAAACTTTGAGAGGACGGAAAGGGTCTTCAAATCAACGATCAACAAATCTCAAAAAGACGAATCGTACACAAGATCCCCGGCAGCGGCGCCAAAATTTTTGATGTGATGAGGATTGTATATATTAATTAGATACGTTATAGGGTAAAATAGAAAATTACCTTTAGGAAAAAGTAATAGACTAAAATTTACCAAAGACGAATTTAATTAAACACGACGATGAACCAAGTTCGTTGTACACGAAGATCGAGTGAATTTGAGACGCTTTGTTTCGATTTGGACAATTGATTTGAATGGTTTTTCGGTTTTTTAAACTAAAATTAATCCTACAAATTAAACCTAAGTGCATGAATCGTTTCCAACTTATAAATCTAAGAGACAAATATTTAAAATTAAAACTTTTAAACTATTTAAAAGTCTATTTAAATTTATCTATTGAAGTAAATTAACTTTTACACTATTAAAAAAAACTTTATTAAAACTAATTTAAAAATTATTAATTCTATTTAAAAATTAACTTTTACTTTTAAACTAAACAAAATCTATTTATTTAAAAATATTTTATAAAAATCTAATTTAATTAAAATCTAATTTATTTCAAAACTAGTTAAAATAACAATTTTAAATCCCAAAAATTAATAAAACAATTTTTTATTTTTGTTTTTGTTTATTTATTTGTAAAACTTTATAAAAGAAAATTAGATTTAAAATTAGACAAAATCAAAACTATGTATTTAACTAAATCAAAATCTGACTACCAACTGATTATATTATATTAATTAAAAGAGGTGTAATTAAACATAAAAGAAGAGCCAGTCCAGATGGTAAGATCAATTGGCCCATGACCAGGAGGTCATGGGTTCGAGTCTCACCAGAGACATTATTGTGGAAATTTATATTTTTGGACAGATTAAATGAAAACCAAGTCACAGGGGTGACTTGTTGATTAATATTTGGACTAAAAAATCAGCAAAAACACTAACAGACCAATTGAGTCTGTTAGCTTATGTGATAAAAAGATTTAACCACACAGCCAAAATAAACAATATCAGTAAAGTAAAAGATCTCATATCATCAGACTGGGAATCAAACAAAACAGATAACAGATTAAAAATATGTAACAGACAATTGCAATATCAGCTAACTTAGTCACTCAAACTAAATCAGCAAAATTACATAATCATACAGCAAAGACATTCAGCAAAGTAAACAATGCAGCAAAAAAAACTATAAATCAGCAAGTCTTAAACATTCAGCAAATATAAAACCAAAAGTTATATCAGTTTAACAAATAATTCCACAAAGCCTAACTCAAAATAAGCATATCAAACTTATATCAGCCAAAATAGCAACTAGCAAAAGACTAAACCATATTCAATTCATGGATCTAAAACAACTTAACAGATTAAAACTTGCAATAAAAACTCACTTCGAACATATTTATCTAACTTTTTATCAGATTAATCTAAACAGTTATTCAACTTAAACTTTAAACAGATAATCAAATCATATCAGTCAGTCTAAACATTAACATCATAATACCACAAATTTCTAACTACAGAACATTATCATTAAACTAGTTTAAACTAAAAACATTAAAAATAAAAGTAGACATGAACCTTGTGAAGAACCCTTTGGGAAGTAGAAGCAGCGCTGAGCCGTCTAATTTAACTGAATCGACACCACCTTTCAACCAAACATCACCATCGAACCAAATACAACTCTCCGAACCAACCAGAAACCCTTCTCGAACCAAACTTATCAAACGGACGGTTCAATATAACTTGAACCAAATAAGATCTTTGATCCAAACAGATTTAATGAAACCTTTTCCAGTGGGGAAAAAGTTTTATCCCAAATATCACTTTTGGTATTTAATCCAAGCTGTTAATTTCAGCTTTAATCAAATACTTTAATATTATAATATCCAAAAGTCAGAGAGATATTTTTATAAAACTTAAACAGTAAATAAGAATAATAACAAGATGAATCTCAAATAAACTTTTTATTAATCTCTGGAAATATTACAAAACTTATAAAAATTAAAATACATTAATCCTATCTCTATTTTGACATTATAACTAGGAAGTAAAAATGGGATAATCTTTCTTGATTATGGAGGGGGTATTTATAGCTGGTGAAGAGGTAAGGGGTGGTTGATGAAGAAGAATCTCGACCCTTGATTTTACTCTTCTTCATTCTCTGTCTTGATCAACGGATAAGATACATCCTTGTGCACACGGATTGCCACCGTGGCACAAGGATGTGTTTGTTGTGCTAGTTCTCTGTCTATGTGGCTTCTTCTCATTGGTGGATTGGTGGTTTGGTGCTGTCAAAGCCAATCAAAAGCAAAGGATCAGCCAAGTCACTAGATGCCCTCCATCTTCAAGCTCCGAAAAAAGTGCGGAATTAATTCCCCACTCGTATGAATCACACGTTTCTCAAAAGCCCCAAATTATTTGGTACTTTTTTTGTGATTAGGGTTAAGGTAAATAGTAGATTTACAGGTGAGGTTGGGAGAGAAAAGGTGGATAACTTTGTAAATATCGAAAGGAGTATTTGGTATGTGTGAGTTATGGTTACATGTGAGTAAATAAAAGTTGACCAAAAAGATATTGATTTCCCATCCGTTTATAACCCTAAGTCCCAAGTGTACACATTCGGTTTCTTCTCTTTGTAATTTGATTTGGGCTTCCAGCCCAAATACTCCATCCATATATTTGATTTATTGCAATGGGCTTTATATGAACTTTTTGAAATAAGTTAAGAACCTTTAGCATCCTTATTGGGCTTTTGGGCCCAATGCCCGAATGTGGGACCCACAAGCCCATTTATCTTCATTTACAAGATTAAATCCATTAAAATCGAGCTTGTATTTGGCTTTGACGATCTTTTCTTCAAACTCGTGCCGGTTTTTGTTGATTTTCGTGAACTTCGGTACCTACACACATTAAACAACAAACAAACAAATACAAGGCAATATTTAAAGGTTTTAAGCATTTATTCATTGTTTATTGATATAATTGATATGAGTAAAATCACTCATATCAATAGCTTCATAAAAACAAGATTTCTCTTGTTGTGACAAATAAATGCACTGATGCGTACATATATCCGTGTTAGACCAACTTATAAAGTAAACTTGATCCCTTACAAGGTTTTAAAGTAAACCTTACCCGAGAAAATTAATTCCCGTTGAGAGCCAAAGCTTTCATAAGAAATACTTGACTTTAATGTGAAAAACGGGTTGCAGTTAGAAATAATTACAAGCCATTTAGGCATGTTTTATGAAATATTTACAACTTTTGTACGAACTCTATTTATAGCGTCGTGTCAATATTAATCGACATTTCTAAGGCCTTAAATATTATCGTACCAAAAGACATGCCTTTGAAAAATAAAGTAAAAATATTTTTGGATTTTTCTGACTTTTTCAATTTTTAGGGTTTTTATATGGTTTTATATTTTTGTATTTTTCTTTTGTGGATACAAATTTTACCACCACTATTCTTTCGCTTCATCTGCCAGTTCCTTTAGAGTCTCAGGCGAGAATGTTCTCAATCCTAGCTTGTCGGCCAAAAATTCCATTCAAGCTCGATCTAAAGCCTTTGTGAAAATATCTGTTAGTTGATACTCAGATCGGACAAAGTAAAGCTCGATCACTCCATTTTCCACTTGCTCCTTGATGAAATGGTAGCGAATGTCAATATGCTTCGACCGGGAGAATTGAACATTGTTGCAGCATAAGGCAATTGCACTTTTGTTGTCGCAGTACATCGGAATTTTGTTGAAACCTAGACCATAGTCGGTTAACTGCGATCTCATCCAAAGAATTTGAGCACAGCAAACGGACATAGCTATGTATTCTGCTTCCGTACTTGAAATTGCAGCGCTTTTCTGCCTTTTAGATGCCCAACTGATTAGTCGATCTCCTAGTAGTTGCAAAGTTCCACTCGTGCTACGCCTTGTATCTTAACAACCCGCGTGATCTGCATCTGCATATGCCATTAGTGCAATCGAAGAGTCCTTCGAATACCAAAGTCCCTGATTAATGGTTCCTTTAAGATACCGAAAGATCCGTTTAACAGTTGCTAAGTGTAACTCAGTAGGCCTAGTTTGATACCGAGCACACATACATATAGCAAATTGAAGATCAGGTCGACTAGCTATGATATACAGAAGGGTACCAATCATTCCCCGATAAAGTGTCGGATCAACGGCAACTCCATGTGGATCTGCATCAAGCTTAGTTCGTTCCACCATTGGAGTATCCACGGGGTCGCAAGATTCCATCTTATATTTCTTAAGCGAATCAAGGGCATACTTGGATTGATTGATAAAGATGCCTCTGGGAATCTGAGATATTTGAAGACCTAAGAAGAATCATACCTTGCCCATCATTGACATCTTAAACTTGGAAGACATGAGTGTCCCAAACTCATCCGATAAGGTTTGGGTCGAGGCAGCAAATATAATATCATCAACATATATTTGTACCATAATCATATATTTACCTCGTTTCTGAATGAACAGCGTGGGATCCACGTTGCCTTTAGCGAAGCCTTGCGTAATGAGAAATTGCGACAGTAGATCATACCATGCGCGTGGAGCTTTCTTCAACCCATAAAGAGCCTTCTTAAGCTTATACACGTGATTAGGATATTTAGGATTCACAAAACCATCCGGCTGTTGAACATAGACCTCTTCCTTGATGTCACCATTGAGAAATGCCGTCTTCACATCCATCTGATAGACGATCATATTCATGTGGGCTGCATAAGCAAGGAATAGTCTAATAGCTTCCAGACGGGCAACATGTGCAAAGGATTCCATAAAGTCGATACCTAATAATTTCTTGTATCCACGAGCTACGAGTCGAGCTTTGTTCTTCAATATTTCGCCTAACTCGTCGAGTTTCACCTTGTAGACCCATTTCAAAGTGAGTAACTACACTTGATCCGGGCATGGGACAATTTCCCATACTTCAAGACGTATAAATTCATTAAGTTCTTCTTGCATAGCTTCTATCCAACAGGATTGAGTAAAAGCTTCTTGCCATGTCTTAGGTTCAACTTCAGTGAGAAAAGCATCAAAATGACAAAACATTGCATTTTCTTGTAACTAACTTCGTGTGGATACCGGATGATTAGGATCACCAATAATAGAATCTATAGGATGATCCTTTGTCTACTTGCTGTCATGTTCACGAATCCGTGGATTGGAGTAGACCGTAGTAGGAGCTTCCTCTGAGGTGGATGACCCGACTTGATTATGGTCGGGAATTGGTACACCAAAAATGGAAGTTCACGCATTTGAGCGAATTCCAAATCGTGATCATCATCATCCTCTTCATCATCAATAGGCATGACATGGGTAGTTTTTACATGTGTTGGTTGAGAATTACTTGTTGAAGGTATATCTTGACTAATTGTAGGTGTAGACGTATCTGATTGTGCTTCGGTTGCTGGAGCGACAACTTCGGTTACCGGAGCTATTACCTCAGGTTCTGGAGCAACAATACTTGGAGGAGTAAAGAACTCATCAAAGAACGGTTGAAATAACGTATCCCATTCATTCCTAGAAGGTGGTGTAAATGATGATGAAGTAGGGTTGTTTGGGACAAGACCAGAGCTAATGTTATTGGGTCCCATTTCATGAAGTGCAGGTTCAGAGCTGCTTTGCTCAAAAGCCATTGCCGTCAGCTCATCAAAATCAACATTCATAGTTTCGAGGATCTTCTGATAATTACGGTTGTAGATTCGGTATGCCTTCTTTGTTGGTGCATAACCAATGAAGATACCAATATCAGCCTTGGGTTGAAGTTTTCCGAAATTGTCACCATCATTATTTGGATACCAAAGAGAGCCAAATACATGAAGATATGATAAATCTGGTACTTTTCCATGTAGAAGCTCATAAGGTGTTTTACCATGGCATTTACGAATTAGTGACCGGTTTTGGGTGAAAACTGTTGTAGATACTACTTCTGCCCATAAAAACAATGGAGCCTTTGCGTAAATTAACATCGTTCGAGCAACTTCCATAAGTGTGCGATTTCGATTTTCAACAACACCGTTTTGTTGTGGAGTGCGAGCAACGAATGTTTCATGAGAAATGCCAACTTCTTCATAATAATCACACAAAATTTGATTCACAAATTCGGTTCCATTATCTGTACGAATGCGTCGGATAGTCGTGTTGAGACGCACTTGAATCATCTTGAGAAATCCGATGATGAATTTAGGTGCCTTATTTTTTGTTGTAAGAAATTTCACCCATGTAAACTGAGAGTAATCATCGACAATGACGAGGATGTACTTTTTACCACTAAGACTTTCAATACTCATTGGCCCACAAAGATCCATATGGAACAATTAAAGTTTCTCTTGGTTGGTGTCTTCAGTCTTGGATTTGTATGATTTCTTAGTGCTCTTTCCTATTGTACACGCAGAACACAAATGATCCTTGTGAAATTTAAGTTTAGGTAGACCACGAACAAGTTCATTTTTCGCCAAATGATTAACAACGTCAAAGTTAAGATGAGATAACCGTCGATGCCATAACCATGACTTACTCTTCGATGCTTTTGAGAGAAGACATACGGGAGAAGCGGTCATCATGTCTTGTAGAGACAAAGTGTACAAATTATTCCCTCGAGTACCTTTCAATAAATCAACCCCGTCCAAATTACGAATGAAGCAGGTATGCTCTCAAAAAGCAACTTCTAGGTTTGTATCACAAAATTGTCCCACAGAAAATAAGTTGTGATCGAGACCTTCCACATAATACACTCTTGAAATTATAACATTCCCAATATGATATTCACCATAACCCATTATCTTTGCAATATGATCATTTCCAAATCGAACCGTACCAATAAACTTGCTGACGAAATTTCTGAGCTGAGAGCGATCTCCGGTCATATGCTTGGAGCAACCAGAGTCCAAATACCAGAGAACAATTTGGACCACCTGTTTTCAACAATAACAGTAGACAATGCGTTGGAAACTATTGGTTCCCGATTGTTAGCAGATACAGATATAATATTATCAGAATTGCTAACATTTGTGTGACCCTTAGATTTCCTGCGTTTTCTAGTGTGAGTTTTACCACTAACAGGTTTTACTGTTCCAACTTTCTGAGGTTTTGAATTATTAGCGGGCACTATAGTGGGAGTAGACCTATTTAAAGGGCACTTGTTTCCTACGGTAGTGTTGGTATTCCAAATTAAAGGGCACGCTTGTGTTTTGGTAGCCTTGGTACTCCTAGTTAAAGGGCACGCTTTCTTTGCTTTAGTGGGAGTGATCCTAGTTAAAGGGCACGCATTTCCTACTATAGTGAAAGTTCTACCAGTGGGGCGCCACATCCAACCAACTTGGGTTAACACTTTCGCAGTCGGTTTCCATTCTAATCCATTTTTTTGGGCATTCATCTCATTCACATGGTCAATAAGGCAAGAATCATGACGACTAGAAAACATACATTCATTGCAATTCTAACATTTCAAATTAGAATTCATAGTAGGCTTAAAACGCTGCACAACCGCAGAGCCTTTAGGTTTAGCTACATGATTCTTTTTATTCAAAACAGAAATAACATTCCTAGGATGGGCTTCTACTTTCTTCTTCACTTGACTACTAGATGGGGCAAGATCCTATCATTCTTTTTGTTTCTTTTAAGCTTAGATCTTTGAGCCTTAGTAGTGGTGCTTACTCCTGTAGAAGCCAACACGGGAATATTAGAAGCGGGTTTTGATTTTTCCTTATCTTTAGTGACCAATGTTTGAGATGCTTTAGTCCTAGGTCTCTTGTTAAATGGTGTGACGGTAATGAGGTTCATTTTGATTGCACTAGAGGACGGTGCTGAGACAGTGGTTGTGTTATCCACAACATTCTTACCTTTTAGGGTACGAAGTGTTTCCTTTAACTCAGTCAAAGCCAGATTTTTATCACAAATTTGTTCCCTCAAATCAGATATTTCCATCGACTTTCGATTCAATTGTTCAATCAATGATTGATTATTTGCAGTGGTATTAGCACATGTGGGCTTTACTGAATCAAAGAGTCGTGTATTTTTTTGTTTTAAGTTATCAACTTTGGACAAAATCTTGAAAACTCGATTATCTAGATCAAGTTTAAATTTCTCAGCAGCCTCAAGTACGTTCACACAGTTAATCTCCTTAGATTTCTCTATGTCTATCGGCAATGATTTAGCAACCTTGTCACTTGGCTAACGTTGTTTTGATTGTAAATTCAATTGAAAATTTGCATCATTGATATTAACACCTTCGAATGACGTTTCAAAGATTTCTTGAATAAATTGTTGCTTGCATTCAAGCGAAATACAATGTGTTTGAATCTCATCAAAATGTTTTGAAAGTGAAGAATACGAATCTTGAAGCTTTAAAAATTCAGTGTCAGATTTGTGACAAGTACTATCTACCACATTATCCACAGATTCAACATTATGCACAATAAAATCATTATCAACACTTTTATTCACACAGACGGAAACAATATCATGAGACATCACTTGCTTCAAAAGCTGATCATTTTGGCGTGAAACTCGTTCTATTTCAAGTAAACTGTTTTCATAAGCATCATCTATTTAATTGAAAACACGTCTAACTTCTTCTATTTCCAAAAGAAAATCTTGATCAATATTACAAAGACAAGCTTTAACATTGTTTACAAATGGAACAATTTCGTCTCAAAACGCAGCTCTAGTGTGCTCAAAATTCAATTCACCTTCCGTTATGGCCGTGGCCGTCGTACGTTCTGTAATGACCTTGTCAAAATCGGCTAAGTGTTGGTGCACCGCATTTAAGCTAACGGACACCTTACTTACCAGTGGAATTAACTTAGTTAAATCCGTTTTGACAACTGTAGGAGACGTACTAGGAAGGTTTTTCGTTGACAAACTTTGAGGCACAAAAACTATTAATTGAGCTAATTCCTTTTGTAAACGAATGCGAGTCTGTTTAGAAAATTGATCTTTATTATGCTTATCATAATCAAGCTTATGGAATTTTGAAAGCATTTTAGAATGAGTTTCTTCCGCAAGTGACTGTGTCTCCTCAGTACTACGAACATAAGGTGCTTCTTTCGATTTGCCAATTATGGTCACATCATAAAGACAAGGAATATATTTCTGAGCTTGTTTTGCATAACCGGGATTAGGTGGTAAATCTTGAAGACGCTTAAGTTCGAGTTCTTTAAGCGATTTAGTTAAAAGATGAACCTTTTTCGTGGAAGCGTATTGTTTTAAAAGTTGTTGTTCTTTGAATTTAAGAAGTTTGGTAGCATTAATTTCCGATTCAAATTTTTTAGACTCGAGAGTTTCAAAATCTGTTTTAAGTTTCTGGAAATTATTGACAACCGACTCTTTTTCTTTTAATTCATTGGAAAGATTAGCTTTTAATGATTCTATTTCTTTTAAGTGTTCAATCTTTTCAAAACAAAATTGGTCAAATTCAGAACACGTTATTTTCTCTGCTTGAGGGACCATTTCAAAAGTTTTGACCTTTTCCTTATACAACGCAAGCTCAGCGGTTAGGTTGGCATTCATATCTATGGTTTGTCGAACAGCCACATTCATGTTATCAATAATATGTTTAGGCACCATTACCAAATCACGTTGATCATAAGATTCCATACCCGTCGTAGCATTTGGTTGAGGTTCACTCAAATGTGTTGGATTGGATACCACATCATTTGAGTTACTAGTTCCCGAATGCTGTTCAAGGTTGTCATTGTCATGCTCAACATGATGTGGATTATCATGAATAATATTAGATGTGGTTGGTACCTCACTGACGACATCAGAACCGTAGTGAGAGAGAGATTAGCCACGAGAGCAGCTTAGGCAGAGTGAATGTCATCACAATCTGAATCATATGCGTCAAGATCATCTGCTTGATAAGATGCATTAGAAGTGGAAACGACTGCAATGCCTTCATTATCTACTGCCCCTGGGTCTACAAGAAATGCTAACTCTTCTGAATCCAAAATCTTTCCCATAGACTGAGCATCGACCAAATACATCTTCTCACGAAACCACGTTGCATCCCTTCTCCTTTTTGGCTGAGTGCATTCCCTAGCCATATGACCTTGGCCTCTACAATTGTAGCAAGTCACAACCTTTTGTGGACCAACAGTGCTTCCATTTCCATTAGCTTGAGAATTCACATCTTGAGCATTCACAGTCCTTGTAGTGGGTCCATATGAATTTTACCTTCCCTGAATAGGTTGCACCGTCACTTGACCATCTTGAACAGTGGCTTGTTGTCGAGGATTTGAAGAGGTGCGGAGCTGATTGTTTGTTGGTGGGAAACCTCTAGTAGCAACAAGTTTTGACAAGTAGGCAGTGAGATAGTTTAGGACATCAGTAGGCGTATCATTTGAAGTTAAGACCGGTGGTTGAATTGGTGGAAGTTCATTGGAGTAGAAGGCTTGTGGTTCTTCAGTTGGAAAATATCTTGCTGAGGAGTATAGCCCATAGGAGAAGTGTTAGCTTGTGAGGGTGATGCCTGATGTGCTGGTAGCTGTGGATAAAGCTGTTGAAGAACACTTTGTTGATATGCTTGTTATGGCATCATCAGTGGTTGATAAGATGGTTGTTGTGGTTGTTGATATGTGTGTTGTGGTGGTTGCTACAAGTATGATTGTTGTTGATAAGTGTAAGTCATGTTTTGTTGGGGGGGGTCATTTGTTGAGAAGCATACATGGCAAGTGGATCACGAGCTTGTGGTGTAGACACCCGAGCCTCGATCACATGGCATTCATGTTGTTGAAGAAAAGCTTGAAGTTGATCCACATTGGTGTTATGCAAGTCCTTAGCCAATTTAACAGTCGTCGCGTACTTATGCCATTCTGAAGGAAGGGCGTTCAAATACTTGGTGTTTAATTGAAACGTAGGAATTGCCATTCCATAGATATTGAGCTCATTCAACAAAATAGTGAATCTCAAATAGTAATCATTGAGAGTCTCCCTATTACACTCTCGTTCTTGTTTAGTTAACGAGGTGCCTTGCATTAGAACACGAATTCTATCCCATAACTCTTTGGCAACTTTATGTTTGTTGACGAGTTTGTAGACATATGGAGGAAGGGCTTGGAGAATGATGTTTGTAGCATACTTATCACATTTTTCTTGAATCTTCATATCTCCGGTCAATTCACCTGTTGTGCGAGGACGAGTAACTGTACCTTCCGTCACAGTACCATAATCTAATGGTCCATTGAGCACCGATGCCCAAATGAGATGTCCATTCTCTTTGTTCAACATGTAAAGTTCCATTCGGGAAGTCCAATCCTCGTACATAGTCTTCTCCAACATTGGTGGACGATTATCCGTACCCGAGAGGATGGACTTATCCGTAAGAGATGTGTACTCCATTTCGATAAGTTAAGATTTACAAACGTTGATCGAACAATGAGAGAAAGTAAATGTGTTTGTTGTTGTGAGTTGAAGTCGAGAAACAATGTTGAAATCCCCTAAAATATGTTCTCTATGACCAAAAAATTCCAAGACGAACAAAAACACACGAGTTCGAAATTTTTTAAGGAATAATTTTTGGTTCGTCGGAATATTGATCGGAATATCTGATCGGAATACCCCTGTCGGAATAAACTATCGGAATACCCCCTGTCGGAATAAACTATCGGAATACCCCCTGTCGGAATAAATCTATCGGAATAAACCTATCAGAATACCCCTGTCGGAATAAACTATCGGAATACCCCCTGTCGGAATAAATCTATCGGAATAACCAATCGGAAAACCTGTCGGAATGACCTGTCGGAATACCTCTATCGGAATACCCGTCGGAATAACGATCAGAATGTGTAAACCCTTTTCCGATGGAAACTGTCGGAATAACTATACCTTTTTCCGATGGATTATGTCGGAATAGTACCCCCTTTTCTCGGACAAAACTCAACCAATTCGAGATTTTAAGCCAAAAAATGATCAAAACACCTAAAAATTTTGTGTTTTTAGCCAAAGTAAATATACCAAATCTCTACCACAACTATGTAGAAGATTTGTATCAAGAAAAAACCATAAAAAACACACAAAAAAAATTTGGTTCGTATGAAATGGATCAAAATAGGCACAAAAAATCAAGAACACAAACACATAAACAATACAATCATCCCATGGCTCTTGATACCATTTGTAGGATATTGTAAATCTTGCTTATGTTTAGAGAGAGAAAGAGATAGAAAGATGTTAGATTTCACACACACTTTAGAGAGAGAAGGTGTAGAAATACACACTTAACTATGTGTAAATTATGAGAAAACCACACTCTCTCCATCTAAGGAGAGGGTTTATATACCAAGCCCATAAGATGGGCTTGGACTTACAATTGGGCCGGCCATACAAGCATGGACAGGGATTTTCCTTGTTTGATATATATAAAGATATCTAGACTACGAGCTACTACTTAATATATTGTCGGAGTGACCGAATCTTCCTAAATACGTAAAAACGTATTTCCAACACTCCTCAAAACCCTTGACTCAGTCCTGAGTAGGACAACATGGAGTTAACAATCTCTTTTAGTACTCTATTTTTCCTTTCAGATATACCATTTTGTTGTGGAGTATAGGGAGCAGTTGTCTCATGGATGATTCCAACAGACTGAAAGTACAAAGTATCAATGTACTCACCTCCCCTGTCAGTCCTAAATCTTTTGATTTGGACTCCTTTTTGTAATTCAACTTCAGTTTTAAATACTTTAAATTTATCTAATGCTTCATCCTTAGTATATAACAAATAAACATAGCAAAACCTAGAAGCATCATCAATAAATGTTACGAAGTATTTCTTATTCCCTAATGAGGGAGTAACATGCAAATCACATAGGTCACTATGGATTAGCTCCAAAACTGTAGTTTCACGTTTTACATCCTGAAATGGTTTCTTAGTAATTTTGTTCAGCATACAAGTCTGACACTTATCAGTGTCCATGTCAAAAGCTGGAATTAACCCATCCTTAGACATATCTTGCATCCTCTTATAGTGGACATGGCCTAGTCTAGCATGCCATAGTGATGAATCATTCAGTTTAGTGGTAGTCATCAGGACAGAATCAACATTTATACTAGAATCAGTATTAAGCCTGAACATTTGATTACTCAAATAGCCAAAACCAATAAACACACCATGTTTAGATAAAACAAATTTATTAGATTCAATCACTTGTTTATAACCACAATTATACAAAACACTACTAGAAACCAAGTTCTTCCTAATATTAGGAACATGCAAAACATAAAACAAAGAAACAATCTTTCCAGAACTAAACTTAAGATCTACACAACCACGTCCATGCACTAGGGCTGTTGACTCATTTCCCATGTGAAGTATAGATCCATCATTCATTGACTCATAAGTCTTGAACCAGCATCTATCTTTACACACATGAACTGTTGCTCCAGAGTCAACCCACCACGCCACATCATCATCCTGCACAAAATAAGCTTCAGATACATATGTAACATAATATATCTGGAGAGATTCATTAAACATATTCTGACCTTTTGTGCCCGATCCATTAACTTTGTTGCCAATGCTAACACCTTTGCAATCCCTTTTGAAGTGTCCAGGTTTCCCACACTTCCAACAAGCCACTGATGACTTCTTGTTAGGATTAGCTTTGGTGTTATCCTGATGCTTACGTTTGCCCTTGTTGTCATTGTACCTGGTGGAGTTGTTATGCTCCACCATATTGACAACAGATGTACCGGCAACATTGTTGCTCTTTGGCTTATCACTTTCATGCACCCTGAGGGATTCCTCGATGCGCAAATGACTGCCCAACTCAACAAGAGTTAACTCCTCCTTCTTATGTTTCAAGTTGTGCTTGAAATCTTTCCAACAAAGAGGTAGTTTGTCAATGACACACGAGACCTGAATGGTCTCATCCATGTTCATTTTATGTTGTGTAAATCTACCAAGTATTCCAAGAAGTTTATTGTATTGTTCTATGACTGGTCTTGAATTAGTCATTTTGTAATTTGTGATATCACTCACAAGGAACTTCTTACTTGATGCATCCTCAGCCATATATTTGGCTTCCAAGGAATCCCATAGTTCTTTAGCAGATTCAACATTTTGGTAAATATCAAACAAAGAATCAGACATACCATTGAGAATTATGTCGCGACACACATAATCATCATTCTCCCATTTGCTCCTTTTCCTCATGTCCTCCAATGTAGCATCATCACCACCATCAGGAATGAGAGATGTCAGCACGTACATCACGTTCATGGTAGAAAGAAGAAAGTGCATCTTCTTTTGCCATCTCCTAAAATCAACCCCTTCAAACTTGTCCAGTTTGGAGAAGTTAGCCACCATATGCTTCATTGTCGCCGCCATTGATTATCACAAAATAATCTTCTTTGATTGTTGGGGTTTACTTCGTTCCAACAGGGTGAAGATAATCAATAGCCTAACTACGTACCAATGAATGGTTACCGGATATCTCTTGAAGTCGTGTGATCACTTTCCAAAGAAGATTATTCGACCCTATGTCTGAGTTAACACGAATACCTCCTTGGGATAAAACCAAGAGTTAGTTCTTGTTTTAGGCACAAATCAAGAACTATGTGCGTGTAAGTGTTTCTTGTTTCTGTCTGTTTTCTCATGCAAGTATGATCACTATTTATAGTGATCCTAGTCCTAGAAGGATGTAACTCATAGTCAAAAGTATTAAGAGCATTAATTGGCCAATTAAGCTCATAATTACCTACATGAAAACATAGTGGTTACATGACCATAAACCTGGTCATCAAGTCAATATTCAACCCTCATTGATTGGTCAAAGAGGTTACAAAGACTTTGTGCATCACCAGGAGCAACGTCCTAACCAGGAACAACTTCCTGACCAGGAGCAACTTCATAACCAGGAGCAACTTCCTAATGAACTTTTCTTCCTGCTCATAACCATCAGCACAACCACTATATTGAGTCCAGGGAGGTCAGGGACTTAATGGGTGTACACTCCGTACCTCCAAAACCATTTACAAGTATAACTCGATCCCACAATTGCACTAAATTTTCAACAGTATGCACCCTTTTACTGTGATTAGGTAGGTAAATCGTGAAAAGATCAATGGTCATAAACGGGCAACATAACATAAGCATAGAGGTGGCAAAATGGGCGGGCAGGCGGGCACGGGCGGCGGGCTAAACGGGCAACGGGCTAAACGGGCGCGGGCTAAACGGGCGCGGGCTAAACGGGCACGGGCGAAACGGGCGGGCAAAACGGGCGGGCTAAACGGGCGCAAGCCAAAAAAGGAAAAAAAAACATATAAAAAGCTACAAATAAAAAATAAAATACTTGTTTGAAAGCCGGGATAAAAAATTTAATAAAAAATATTCGTCGAGTATACTAATTTGTATTTTACAAGTGCGGCCCGTTAAGCCCATTTGATTTCTTACATATGCGCCCGTTTAGCTCATTCATTATAAAGAATGGGCAAAAAGTGCCCCATCCTTTTTTGAAAATGGGCAAAAAGCGCCCATATGTATCAAAATGGGTAAAATTTGCATATCGTATGCATTACCTGACCCACATTGTGAGGACGATCCCCTATTTTATAGTACACAATTACAGTTACAAAGAGGGTTATGAATCATACTCAACATTACAACAGTTATGATCTTGTCTTTGAGAAGAACACAAATGGCCGGGCACGGTCAGTGTAATATTAATGAAGGATAGAAAAAGAAGGCGACCAATCTTTTGCAGGTTGGCACCATGGTTTGTGTATCGTCCCAATGTCTCATAAGCAAAATGGCGTATATTCACAAATCACGTTTTGATATTAACTAAGCCACTTAGGCACCTCATGGTATCATTAGTTGGGCTTGGATGTGATTTATGACGGATCCAAATATTAATTGGGCTGAAATAATCAAAGCAAGGCTACCTTATTTAGACATGGTTCCAATTTCCAAATCTTAAATACCCAAAAACTATACTAATGTTTCGATTCGCACTCATAATATAATCCCAAAACCCTATGTCTCATTAACCTAAATCGCTGCAGATTCTCACGCTGAAGAAATCATCATCGATCGTCAACATATATATATGTATGTTTCTTCTGCTACATGCTTATACAACATGTTTATTACTGGAAACACAATTATTCATTTGTTGAACATTTATACTGTGGCGATTTAGGAAAATATGCAGGGCCTTAGGCCCTTAGCTAAGCGTTTTATGCAAAAACTAGCTAAAAACAAAAACCATGCGTAACAATTAACATTCATTAAAACAGTAAAACGTATATGGGAACAATTTAGGTCTAACTTTTATTTAGACCTCACACGCTCTCAAACGCGGCTTTGAAATTGTACTGCAAAGTGCAAAGGTATCCATGCTCTTGCCCAGAATGACCACAGTACAAATTGATAATGATGTGTTGTTGCTGGTTAACAATAATATGTGCTTCGTCAGTATTCGACAACTATTTGTTGGAAGTTCTTGAATATTAGCTAATCTAACAACGACTTCTTTCGATGGTGGATGATGAATTATTTATGTTCTGTTCTAATTGATGTACTCTATCGAATTGCAGCTCTTGAATCTGCGTCCAACTTGAGTTGGAAGAGAATGGCTGTAGAAGTTGATAGACTAAGCAGCTTGCCGGATAAGCTTATATATAAAATCCTCTCTTATGTTGACATCGTATATTCTATTAGATTAAGTGTTTTGTCAACTAGATGGAGGTTTATGTGGACTTCAATGCCCAATCTCAATTTTGCGAGTCGTGAAGTATATAGATCCTCACCCTATCATGAATTTGTTAATAATGTTCTCTCTCGCAGCAATAATAAAATAGACCTGTCTTCTGTCAGCCTCAGCCTTGCGGTAGAGAATACTGAATCGTCTGTCAAAAGAATCATGGAGTATGCATTCTCTCACAATGTCGAACAACTGACTATTCGATGGATTTGGAGATCTCAAATTCCTATTTCTCTCTTAAGCTCTAAGTCGCTCAAGCATCTCACAATGAGGTCAACCACTATTGATTGGCAATGCTATTCCCCTTGGGATCTCCCAGCTTTAACTACATTACATCTCTATTCTGTCAAATTGTATAACTTCAGTTCTATTTTAGCCATGTGCCAGAACTTGAAGAATCTTACCTTGGAGCGATGCGAAGTGTCTGAACTAGGTTTCAGTATCATTAATTCCCGGCTTGTCAATCTCACGCTAAAAAAAGTAAATTGGCATGTGGAATTTGTACTTGTGGACACGCCTCAACTGAAGAACCTAATATGTGTGGACATACCTTACCTCGAACACAGTTACTGCAATGGACAAATTAGTAAATTATCAGGGGGACTTATAATTTCTGCACGTGAGCTTACCTACTTACTCATTAAAGGTGAAAATTTTCCAAAGTTATCTTTAGATGGTTCTCCGGAGAAGGCGGATCTCTTTATTTCTTCTCCACAGACGACCGATGTTTATAAAATCTGTGATTTGTTTCAATGTCTCCACAGTGTCAAATCACTTGAACTTAGCTTGGAAATTGTCGAGGTATATTACTATAAATATTGGTGTTTAGCGTTTATCAATGTCTCCAAAGTTATCTTTATGATTTGCTCATATATTTATGTAAAGGTTGCATATAAGAAGGAGCTTAATTAGGTTGCCTGCAGAGAAATTTTCTCGCTTGTCGAAAACAGTTATGAACTTGAAAAACCCTTGGTCTTCTCAAATTTGTAGTTATAATGTTAAAATGAGATTTTCAGTATTTTTGAAAAATTTGTAAATAAATCGGCTTTCTGTTTTTATTTTTTTCTATGTATATCTAAAAAACTAAACACAACCTTAGGGTTTTTTTTTCATTATTAAGTCCTTGTGGCGCTCTTCTCACGCTTCATATAATTGCAAGGTTATAACTCATACTTACTCACTTTCTCTTTCTCTAATTTGGAAAAAATACTGGAGTATATCATATCAATTTAATGCTAAAATAATTTGTATGCAACAATTAGCCAAATAGGTCATCATATATGAATAATGCTTCAAAAGATTCGTTGCGCTTATCTGTACATTTGTTTGCATAGTTCTGAAGATTTCATTGACCTATCCTGTCTTCAATAACTTAATATTGTTTTTATAAATTTTCTGCAGCTTCTTTCTTCCTCGGTAGAAGTTATCTCACATCAATCTTCCCCGTTTGCTAGCTTAACGAGTTTAAAGATTTGTCCTTTAAAGAGTAAAAAGATTTATTCATTCCGGTATTTAGATTCTTGTCTATTAAAGAGTTTTGAGATGAATCCAATTCAACTAGACGAGGAGCAAGCGGCAAGGGAAATAAATTTGTCTACTGAAGCTAAAATTTATTTGCTTGATGGTTCTCCAAATGCAACCTTTACAGTGGTCTCACATGAGGTATTTTGACTATTACACCTGACAAGGCTTAATTTGCTTATAATTTATCATCCATCAATATTTTTTTATACTTTATATTCCTTTTTTGCAAAGGTTAACTAATATATTATCAGCAGCATAATAACAAAATTTCGTTTTTCAAATCAATCTAAAATTCCGTTCTAAAATAAACAAATCAATCTAAAATTCTAAATAATACTGAGTAGTAAAAGTAAAAGCGAGCTTGCAATTTGAGACCCATCGGTTCAACATGAGTTTAATTGGGTCAATATCTATTACGGTATGGGTCAAATTGGGTCTAGATAAATATTATATATGTTCTAATTGGTTATTTGATACAAGTGCAATTGTATAGAACTTAACAACGGGTGTAGGCGTGACGGAACCAGGAAATAAGATTGTGGGGGGCAAATTTTTTTTTTTTTTACAATAGCAACAATATGTGAACAAAAAGTAGTATCGAAAAGATAAATTCAGTATTTTTACTTACAAAAGGACGGATTTATAAGGTTATAAAGCCTTAAATGTTGAAATTTACTATATGAGTGGGGGTAATTTGAATTTTTAGTAGGGGGCGCTTTCGTAAAAATGTCAAAATCGAAGAAAAAATACGCTAAAATTTCATCGTATCTGGCTAGCCATGGGGGGCAACGGACCCCCATAGTTACTTACTACATTCGTCCCTGGGCGGTTCTAGCAGTTTAATTTTTTTTTAACTTACGTTTCACTCTTTAATCATTTTTACCTAAAAAAACAGAAAAAAAAGTACTTTGAAAATAGGCTTGTCAAACCAATGAAACTACCTTCAAACCCGGACCCATTTAGACCCATGGTTTCCAGAAGACGCGTCTATACCAGAACCCCTTTAGACCTAAACCCATCCCGACTCGTGACCGACCCACCTATCTTGCCACCTATTTTACTTATTAAGAAACTATACTAATTCTTGCAAGTTCCATCAATACGAGCAACCTTATTTTCCAATGACTACATTTCCTGAGAGAAGTATACCAGCTCCCTTCGACTCCATCCTCTCAGTCCAAGTAAGAGAGAGATACCATGCCAGGCATCATCACATAACATAAGGGTTAAGTATCTCCGAACCAGCATGACTACATTAATACCTTTAACCGAGTCTGCAATCCAAAATACTTGTTTCCAGCTTTCTCTAAACCAAACAAAAAAATCGGCCAAATATAGGAATATAAACACAAGGCTTCATCATACTGTCTTCGTTATACAATGGGTAGTAACTTAAGGATAAGTTTCCCTAACTTTGAATAGCGTTCATATTTCATATATATACCAGACTATGCATTTTTCTTTTAAGAAGTTGGTGCTATTGCTGTACAAAAGTGAATAATTAGTGCTACCTCTGATTAAAAAAGAGCTTTCAGAACTAGGGAGTTATTGACATAAAGGTTCTATGATACCGCAGGAGGCTAGAGCTATACACGTCACCAAAGGGACCTTCCGCCTTATGTCAAAGTTACAGGAGTATCTACAGGGAATAGAGTCTCAGATTGAGTCTCGGAGGGCTCATGGGGAGCAAAAGAACACAGCTGACAGCTGTCGTGGAGATTTCAAAATGAAGATTTGGGGATGTGGTGGTGATAATGAAATGATATTCTGCACACTGCTAAATGTTAAAGAACTACTCAACAAGGTGCTTCCATCAAAAAGGATAGAGATGCAAGCATGTTTCTATAGATTGTGTGCTGAATCCGAGAGAGTCGTGAATAAGATAGTAGATGATATGAAGAATGCTTGTGATAGAAAACGAAGCATTTTAAGTGGGTACTTTAATGAGGTTGCTTCATCTTCTTAGAGTAACTTGAGAAGGATTTCTCTTCATTGGGTTGTAGTAGTTATTTGATTAAGTAATTGTTAGTTTTGGGTCAATTTTTATCGATGTTAGTAACTATAAAGTTGTGTGCATAATCTTTAGATTTCATCTCATTACAAGTAATTTCGAACTTCTAAACAAGCTAGCTCATTCGAGCCCAAGCACGAGCTAATAAACAAGCCTATCGGTCTCTACCTCATAAACTAGCAACTTGGACTTTAACTTACAAAGAAAAATTTGATATAATGTGTATACCTACACGAAAATCGTGCTTGAGCTTGAACAAATTACATGTAATCAATCCCGAGTTCGAGTGGTTAATTCTTTTTACGATCTCGAGCCAACTGGAAAAATAACGAGCGAAGCTTGATTAACTAAAAACTCGGTTAGTTAACACCCCTAGATTCATATCGAAATAGCACTTAATTCTCAAAAAAAGAAACAATCCCTAAGGCCAGGCACATTAGTGACCGACTTCACCCCAATCTCGTGCCACCTCATCTTCTCTATCCGAAGACCAACATACGATTTGTTTCCACATCAAGGCGACCAAGTTCATTTTCTTCTAACTAAAATTCATTAAAATAATTAAATGAGTTGGGTATTTATAAGAGCAAAGTGTTTAATTTTAAATTTTTTAAAAAAGTTTTTTTTAGTTAAATAGCAACGGTCATTTTTTTTGGTTATATGTGTTTACATATCGGCCGTGTATACGAACGATTTACACTCGACGACCGAGTGTAATCATAAAGGAAAACCAAGTTCCACACTCGGTCGACCGAGTCCCTTCTAACCTCAATTCGACCAGATTCTAATCACTATGCAAACACTGTATAACTAATGAAACATAATGATGTTGTTGCTGGTTAGTGATGAGAATTTAGTCAAACAAAAAAAAACATAGTATCGGAACTATCTTGGTTCATTCAGGTCTAAAATTATATTCCAAAGATCAATTGTCAAATCGCCACAGATTGATAATAATGTTGTTGCTGCGTTACAGATAATTTTTACTTTGTTGTAATTATTCCGTTCAACCACTAATTTTTGTTCCGTTTTAATTTTCATAGTCTTTCAAATTGCAGCTTTTGAATGTAGGTCTAGGAGAGTTGGAAGATGTTAGAACTTTGGTGGATCAATAATTTGAGAGTCGTGTGATACACTTTCAGATTAAATTATTTCGATGGTTCTATCGAAATCTTCAATCGGATAAAACTCAGATTTGAACTGTATATGTGCTTTTGTTGTTATGATGTCAGAACCAGAAAATGAAGAATACAAATGACCAATAAACTGTTGACAGTTTGTAACTGCTTTAAGCAGTTAAAACCGTAGGTTTAAAACGGGCAGAAACAGGTGTCAAAAATCCGGGAATTTTATTTTTAAGTGCCCCTTGGACCTTGTCAGGGATTGCTGCCCCTTGGACCCTGCCCAGGGGCGCTGCCCTCGGGCCCCGTCGTACGGGGGCTTTGCCCCCGT
This sequence comes from Glebionis coronaria, assembly GCA_025667525.1. Lineage (NCBI taxonomy): Eukaryota > Viridiplantae > Streptophyta > Magnoliopsida > Asterales > Asteraceae > Glebionis > Glebionis coronaria. The sequence continues at coordinate 537,072,709 of CM046876.1, forward strand.
ATGATAACCGTAATAATGTCATACAAGTGCGCACTTCGCACAATCCCGACTTGATGAACGTTTATCACGATTACACATTGGTCAACTAAGTCAATCCATTAGACTTAAATAACATTGGTAATACAAAATCACCAACAATCCTCCCCCATTTAAGTGTAATCTTGATTAACTTAAAGAAAATCATAACACAAACAAACTGATGCATAAATTAAATGTCGACATGATTGAATTTCATATTAGTATATCAGCATTCCAAATATTCGAATATTAGAGTGTCGCTAAGGATTGAACTCTTATATTCATAGTGAATACCTGAAGATAATATACACAACAGTTTACACATTTACATGTTCTACTTGACACTATTTTTTACTAGCTTATGTCCTATCCTTCAATAAGCATATCAAAGCCAAGTCCTAAGCTTCTTGAAGCAGCTAAACTTCATGCTTATATAGGTGATCTTTTCGTCTTGCACCCGCACATGTAATTTGTCAAAAGATCATTAAGAAATATAATTTCAATCTCCTTTATCTTGCAGTTCTAAACACATACCCTGGGATGATGTAATTATGCGTTCCAAATCAAAATATCAAGCTTTCCACATTGAATTCAGCACCTAACATTGCGTTAGATGGGAATTGGGTATCTTGATACAAGGATTTTATTAGGTGGACTTTAAACCCATCCCAATAGCCGCCTTGCGTACGAGATCTCTAACTAACCCTTTGGTTAAATGGTTGGCTAAATTCAACTGAGTTTTTACAAACTCCACAGATATCACACCATTCATGATAAGCTCACGAATCATACTATGTCTAACACCTAAGTGTCTAGACTTACCATTGTACACTTGACTATAAACCCTAGCCAAGGTAGCAGCACTATCACATCTGATAGAAATGGTAGATACCGGTTTAGGCCATAAAGGAATTTCATAAACCAAATTCCTTAGCCACTCAGCTTCATTACCAGCTGCAGCCAAAGCCACAAACTCATACTCCATTGTTGAGCTAGTAATACAGGTCTGTTTCTTAGAAGCCCAATAAATAACACCTCCTCCAAGTAGGAATACCCAGTCACTCGTAACGAGTGATCCTCCATGTTATTAATCCAACTGGCATCTGAGTAACCCTCTATCACAGAAGGGTAACCGCTATAAGTCAAACCAAAATTCATGGTTTCTTTTAAATACTGAAACACTCTAGATAGAGCTTGCCAATGTAGAGCACTAGGATTGCTAGTATACTTACTAAGCTGTCCTACAACAAAAGCTATATCAGGCCTAGTGCTAATCATGGCATACATAAGACATCCAACAGCACTAGAGTATTCTAGCTGAGACACTGCAATTCCTTTATTAGGAATCAACTTCACAGTAGAATCGAATGGAGTATGAGCAGGAATACAATCAACAAAGATAAACTTTGCTAGAATTTTCTCAATATAATGATATTGAGAAATCGAGATACCATTGTTTCCTCATTTAATTCTAATACCAAGAATCACCTCAGCCTCCCCAGATCTTTCATATAAAACTTAGATGACAAAAAATCATTTGTCTTATCAACTTGATCTTGGTCAGTCCCAAAGATCAACATGTCATCTACATATAAGGAAATTATCACTCCTTTATTAGAAGCATCAAATCTGCTATACACACATTTGTCAGATTGGTTTAATGAAAAACCATTAGACAACACCACATCATCAAACTTTTGATGCCATTGTTTTGGTGCTTGTTTTAGACCATACAATGATTTCTTCAATTTACATACCTTGTTTTCATGTCCTGACATCACAAACCCTTCAGGCTGTTTCATGTAAATTTCCTCATCCAAATCACCATTCAAGAATGCAGTTTTCACATCTATTTGGTGAATAACAAGATTATTAATAGCAACAATAGCTAATAACAATCTAATAGTAGATATCCTGGCAACAGGAGCATAAGTATCAAAGAAGTCAATTCCCTCCTTTTGCCTAAAGCCTTGGATCACCAATCTGGCTTTAAATTTATCTATGCTTTCATCCACTTTCATTTTCCTTTTTAGGATCCATTTACATCCTAATGCCTTGCATCCAGGAGGTAAATCAGCTAATTCCCAAGTATCATTTTGCATGATGAATCAATCTCACTTTGAATTGTTTCTCTACAGAAGGCGACATCCCTAGATGCCATTGCCTCACTCAAGGTCTTTGGATCCTCCTCAATAGTGAAACAATATTCACGTAGAGATACAGTCTTATCTCTCGTTCCTTCAACCAAATAAAGTTGAAAATCAGAACCAAAAGACTTAGCTTTTCTTGTTCTAGTGCTTTTCCTAGGAACCGATGGACCAGGTACATCATCTGCATCTTCAATCTCATCTTCAGATATCTCACTTGAAGATGGCTGTATCATACCTCTTGGTCTAGGTGTAGATGAAAAGCGTTCTTCATCAAATATTGCATCTCTTGACTCTATTATAGAGTTCACTAACACATAATCATTAGGTTCTATAACATAAAACCCATAACACTTTGAATGCTCAGCATACCTGTTGTCCCTATTTATATAATAATTCTACACGAATAAAGAAGAAAGGTAGATAAAAGATGGAAGATTTCTAGTGAGAGAAAGTAGAGAGAAGTGTGTGAAACAATGGGAAGGTTAGATTGAGAAAAAACTGAAAAGCCTTACCCTTCCTAACATGCTAGGAAGGGCTTTATATAGTCCGCCTACATGTGGGCTTTGTATGGACTATATTGTTTGGGTCAGGCTTGAATAAATGCTTAGTGCCTTGAAAGAGGTCTTTTAAGCTAGCCATCAAGCCTGTAATATCACGACTATTTTAACTAACTATTACAACGTTCTAATGAATATTACAATATAAACCTATGACTGAACATTCTTGTTTGTCTTAATATTTTGAGGCTAACAATCTCCCCCAATGTGAGGTCATTCCTCTTTGATATTTGGAGATCAATGGAGATTACAAATTTCGTCATAAATGAGTCTTGAACGTGTAATAGTAGTCTTGTTCCTTCATGTTGTGATCTTTGAGCCTTTGCCGTTGTCTTTCGACTTTGTCTTTAAACTTGAGATCTTCAAATCATTCTTGACTTGTCTTTGCCATCTTGCGATCTTGTGTCTTTATCCACATGCTCATACTTCACATCATCTTGAAAGCTTGCTAATAATCTCCTTTGAATAGAGGTCATTCCTCTACATTAATTGTTAAGGAAGATTTTGATCATCAGATTTGCGTAGGTCTTTAGCTTTCTTGATTGTTGAATGTCTTTGGGCATGAGAATGTGGTTTTGAATCTTTGACTTTGCTGAGTACACCGTAACATCACCTTCTTGAGACAAAACATAGACACAGACTAAATGGCTTTGACATTCGTCCTAAATCGGTAGCGTTTTACCTCCGGTCGGTGAAGACCGTTACACGATATTAAATATCGTACCTGTGATTAGGAAGATTCAATTAAAAATCTCCTTGACAGGGTTTCTCGACTGTACTAGCCGTTCTCTTTACTCGACCGTCTCAAAGCAAGACTACGAACATAAAGAGTGAATCAACTGGATATATATCCACTCGATTAAAGTCGTCAATTCAAATTCCTGGAACAAGTTTGATTCATTAAGAATCTTACCATTGTTGCTTTCCAGTTGACACAAGCTTGATTCATAAAGAATCTCGCAAGTTACCTACCGTAGCGCTGTTTGATGTTGACGCTAGAAGGATTTCCATTCGTCACTGTGAATATTAATGAATATCACTCTGAATATTTTGGCAAGACCATAAAGATATTGCGTAGAAACCTGAAACGAGTTTGAATCAATTCAGAATCAAACCGCTGTTTCTTTTCAGTTTACACATGTTTAATTCTAAAAGAATCTTACACATGACCTACCGCAGTGCTGTTAGACGTTAACACTGGAAGGATTTCCACTCATCATTGTGAATACTAAGTAGTATCACTCTAAGTGTTCTAGCAATATCGCAAGGATATAGCGTAGGACTCTCTTGATCGTCATCCTTGTGTCCTAACGAGATTTGATTGATATCTTGGATCTAGACTCGATTTGTGCACTTTTAGTGGTCAGAGGCTAGAGCAGATGCCACCTATTCAATATCAACTATCTCGGAGTGAGAAAGTCAATAGAAGTCGTGTTGATCTCTGTGACAATAAAACAAACTTCTTTTAAGAGAAGCCTGAGTCAGTTGGGAAAGGGTTGTGCACTACATCACTGGGTCCATGATGCGTTGTCTTCATGATGTGTTGACCCGGTTTCTGCCTAAGTTGTATGGAGGGCTTCTTTCTTTAGACCCTTTATCCTTACATTTCTTTTTCATTCTTCAACCCCTTCAATGCTTACCAAGACATCATTACTAACACCTTGTTGTGATTGTTCCAGTACTAGCATCAGTACTTAGTCGGCATTCGGCTTCGTTCACTTTTGTTAGCCTCAAAATATTGAGTCAAACAAGAATGCTCGGTCATAGGTTATTATTGTAACATTAGTTAGAACGTTGTAATAGGTAGTTAATTAGTCGTGGTTTACGGGCTTGGATTTAAACTAATTAAAGTCCAAAAGACAAGCCCGGTCCAATATATAGCCTATTAAAGCCCGCATGTGGGTGGACTATATATACTACCCTCCTAGCATGTTAGGAGGGTTGGTGGTTCACTTTATTCTTTTCCTAATCTAATATTCACCAAGTTAATCATCTCTCTCTACTTTCTCTCACTATTTTCTCTCTCTAGGAATCCATCTCCTTTCATCTATTTTCTTTCTTAAATTCGTGTTATATCATCTAAATATATGGGACAACAATTGGTATCAATCGCCATGGGGTAGTTTTGTGATTCGTTGTTGATATTACTTGGTTCGTGTGATTTTCTCTTATAATCATCTCGAATTCAAGATTTTTTTGTGTTTTCCTTGCTCTAAATCTTGACATAAATCTTCTACATAGTTGTGGTAGGGATTTGATCGCATTTGGTTGGTTCAAATCACGGATTTCTTGTCGAAAATATCATTTTTTTACCTAAAAATCTCGAAACAGTACTATTATTCCGATCAGTGTCATCGGAAAAGGGTTTAGTGATTCCGATCAGTTGCATCGGAAAAGGGTTTAAACATTCCGACCAGTTTTCCGATCACATTCCGACCAGCTTTTCCGATCACATTCCGACTGGACTTAACATATTCCGATTGCATTCCGATTTGGTATTCCGACCAGGTTCTTTCCGACATCATTCCGACGAAGGGATTCCGATTGTATTCCGATAAGGGGACATTCCGATTTGTGTATTCCGATTAGGACATTCCGACAAGGGTATTCCGATTAGGGGACATTCCGATTTGGGTATTCCGATTAGGACATTCCGACAAGGTTATTCAGATTAGGGCACATTCCGATGCTATGTTTTGCTAAATTTTGTTCGAGTATTTTTTAGACTTAGCCACCATCTAGACTAGTTTCGAAATACCGTTTACACGAAGATTTAAAAAAAAAGAGTTTTTTGGCGGGAAAACCATAGCAAAATTTATTTTTTCCTAGACCATTCTTAGGCCATTTAAGCTTTGATTTCAAATTTTGGCGATGCGAAAAATTTTTCGACGAAAAATTCAAATTTTCGGACCAAAATTCAAATTTTTAGGCCATTTTTAGGTTTTATTTTTGTCAAAAATTTTCACTTTTCAAAAATTTTCCCTATTAGTTTTTGACTATTTCAGACTTGATTTCAAAATTTGGTAACACAAAATTTTCAGTTTACCGTTTTGTCGGACTGGGGAATTTATTGTCGGACTGAAGAAAAATTGCCCTTTTCGGAATTTTAACCACAACAACAATCACAACACATCTACTTAAGATCCATTTTCACTTCATCAACTGAGAAACCATCATCATGGAAACGAGCAATGCGTGTTCAGACAGAGAAGAACGAGTGATGCAAATACAAGAACAAGTCCTTAAACAACGTTGTATGCAAGCTTCCATTGATCTTAAAACGAATCTCAAACGTCTAGAAAGAGAGACCTTCTCGTACAATCCTTTGTATATGCGTGCTTTTCATTCCTTTTTTGGAAATGATCATCGCACGTTCACTTATGACTTAAGAGACCACTTGAAGAATCTTGAGAATGAATTACTCAACAAAAACCTTCATGAGACAAATTCCAAGAATGCCTTCAAAACACTCAGAACACCGTTTCAACCATTCTTTGCTTCACAGCTATTCAAGAATCCTAATTTTGAGTCAGAAGTTCGAGATGCAAATCAACACTTCAAAGACTACACTACAATGGAAGCAAAATCATTCAAAGATTTGATATTTGGAAACATGGAATCAATTGAGAGGCTTATGGATGAACGCCTACTTCATGCAAAAGACATGATCAATAAGATGAATGACAAAAGGCTGAAAATGCAAGAGTGCACGGTTGCACAGATTCATGTAGTGGATACAAGTCCAGTCTCAACTGTAAGTAACGAGACAATATCGAGTAATGCAACTGACAGCTGCAGATCAGGGAACACAACGCATGGTGAGCAGAACGATCATAACCTACATGGGAAAGACAGAAGCAACACTGGCACACAAGGCATCAGTTCTGAGACTTTCATCAGAAATACACATTCCTATGATCATGGTCCTATTTTCGATTCTGAGCCATTGGAAGAGGTACACAATGCTGAATTTAATGTGTTTGCCAATGCCAATACGCATGAGCATAGTGATCCAACAATAACCCTTATTGACACATGTATGATGGAAAAGGTTGATAGCAATACCACACCCGATTCATCAGACATGTGCAATAATGAGTTTGAGGATGATCAACATGCAAATGAGTATGATGATGAGGAGTGTGTCGCGCTTGCTAATTTAATTGCTAGTTTACAAAAATATGTCAATGAAACTAAAAAGAGTCAAAAGCAATTAAAGAAGGCAAACGCTACGCTCACTCAAAATTTTGAAAAATGCAAAACTGCTCTAATTAAGTCTAATGAGACCCTTGTTAGTTATAGAGCTGAGCTTCTTCAAAAGACCAAAGAGCTTGAGGGGTACAAGGGTAGTACGTTAAAAAGTCAAAAGGACGATTTTGAAAACAAATATAATACAACTCTTGAGTTATTAGCCAAAGAGAAGTGTCAATATAATGTTTTCTTAATGGATGAACGTAAAAAAACGTACCTTGCCAATACCAAAGTTAATGAACTTGAACAAAAGCTCTCTATGACCACTACTGATTCTGCTAAAATTCTTGAGGTTAAGAAACAAGAGGTAGATGCGTTAAAACAAGACTTCAAAAGTAGATATGATAAAGAAACCGAAAAAGTAACAAAACTAGAAGAACAAGTCGAATTTTTGAAGAAAGTTGTTTATAAAACGCATGATTCTATTCAATCCGTAAGAATGCTAGCACCTCCGTCGATGTTTAAGGGTCAAGCTAGCTTTGCAAGTCCTGAGTACCTTGCCAAAGCTCAAGCTGCGAACCCGTGTCTTTATCTTGATGAGACTGAAAGGACCGATCTTGATTGCATGTCTGTTAGTGCCGATAGTGAAGAGACTGCCCTTTGGGATGATGATAGTCGACCACTTGTCAATAAGGAGTTTGTGAAACCATATAATTATGCTTACATGAATAGTCTTTATGGTCTTTTCAATAAACAAACTCAGAAAACCCGTGAGGAAGTGTTCTTAGAATGCAAACAAAATAGAATTCAATGGAAGAAAGCATTTTCCCCTAAGAAATCTAATGTTTACAAATACATAAACTACCTCCCTCTAGATGAATCTAAAAGCAAGAGTAGGAAAACATTAGGTATTGTTAAACACCACATAGACAATGTTAATTCTATTGTTGAAAGAGATTGGGCAAAAAGTGAAAATGCTGAGTGGCAACGCCCGATTCCTCAAGATATTAGCTTGCTTGTGAAAGAACTATTAATCCCAAATACGACATTAATTAAAGAAACTGTTCTTCAGTTTGAGGAGTTCATTCGGACTGAAATGTATGATGATTTAAAATATGTTGAATCTCTTCAGAAACACATTGATGATCTTCAAATGGAGAAGTCTGATTTTTTAGATGAATATGATTTACTCTTGCAAGAATGCGTTTCTAAAGATGTTATGTGTGCTTATTTTACATCTTGTGCTGATATTGATGAATATTCTGATGTTGCATGCAAATATCTTGATAAGATCAAAGAATGTGAGCGTCTTGAACTTGAGCTTTCGAAACGTAAAGAAAATGTTGATAAAAAGGCTTTTGAGTTACTTCAACACAAAACTGATTTCCTTCAAAAACATTGTCATTCTCTTGAACTTGCTTTACAAAAAGACGTTGGTAGTTTTCCACATGATAATAACTTGCAATAAAAACTTTCCAAAACGTTTCGAGAAATGAATGAACAGAATTTGGAAATTAAAGGGTTGAAAGCTCAGTTACAAGACAGGGAAAGAGCGACGGCAGAGTTGCAGAAACTCGTTGCTAAGATGGGTGGGAAAGTTGTGGAACCTAAAGTTGTGAAACCTGTTGTTCGACAATCCAATGCCTACAAGGATCCAAAGCCGTCTATCTTAGGAAAACCGACTCCGTTCTCCAATTCTTCTCATATGAAATCTAGGTTACCCCCTAAGACTGATGTGCAACCAAGTGTTCCAAAACCATCCATATCACCCTATGTTCCTCCATTTAGAAAGCACACTGTTGCTAAACCCAACCATGTGAATGCACCTAGCACTTCTAGGACTCCTCCAAAACATGTGACATTCACGTCCACAAAGGAATCTGTAGGTTCAAATGACCTTGTTCATACCCACAACCTAGAGGATGCGAAACAAAAAGGGAAGATTCAGAAAGACAAACTCGTATATGAAAAACCTAGTTCACCAAATCCCGCTAGAGTTCAACACACTCCTAATGGTAGTCAACCAAAACCTAGGATCCCTCTTCAGCAATCTAGGAATTGGAAACCATCCATGAATAGCCGTGTTTCAAACACTACGCCTGAACGATTTGGAAAACAAAGGAATACAAGTACTTTCGTGAATCCCAAATTCCCTGTATGTCCCACTTGCAAAAAGGGCATTCACAATGGAAATCATGACCATTGCATTTTGTAATACCTCTATGAGGTCAAATCTCGTTCCTTTGAACGGAGATCGAATACAGAATCCCATAAGACAACAAGGAGATACAAACCCGTCGCAAAGAAAAGCAACCACACCAAATCTGAAACGTGGATTCAAAAAGGACATAGTTTCTCTCCAAAGAAGTCTTCCGCTGTGCAAGAGAAAACTACTCCTAAATCTAGTCTTCAGTGGAAACCAACGGGTCGGATCTTCACGGAAGTTGGTCTTAAGTGGATTCCAATAGAGAAGAGTGATGACGCATGTACCAGCACTAATGCTACTGTTCTACACCCTGAAAAGGAATTTGTTACTCCTAATTCTAGTATTTGTGCAAACTCTTCTTCTGTGATTGCAGGTACAACAGCGGATTCTGAACTACTTCTCCTTCTTCAAAGGGTTCCAATCCTGTATATTCGATATCACCTTCTTCTGTTGTACAAAAATCTATTTTGGATTATTTTCGAAAAACTTGAGAAAACACAAAAATAAAATAAAATTGTAAATATCATTAGAAAAACAAAATAAAAATGGAAAAACCTTCAAAATACCAAAAATATTCTTCTCGACATGTCTTTCAGTATCGATAATATGGACGTGCCTATAAATGTCGCTCAATAACGACACGGGTGTGTACATAAAGCTCGAATGAAAGTTGTAAATATCTTTCAAAACATGTCATTTCTATTTTTTTCTAAAGGAAATTGTCTATTTTGGACAATATTTCCAAGAACAGGTAGAGCAATCTATCTTGGGTTGAGCTTGTCACAAAACATTCAACGTTTTGAGCTCAACACAATGGCTTGTAATCACTTTCAGATTCCAACCCGGATCTAAATTCACAGGGGAGTGTACGCTTTTGTACTCTTACCCTTAGCAAAAGAAGTTAAATCTTCTTACACTTGAGTGGATTCGTCAAGACATTCAAAGTCTATGAAATCAAGTTTATGCTTTAGAAAAACCTTTTCGTCAAAAAGAATTGATTTTTCAAAAAAGCGTTGAACACAATTTTTTCAAGCATATCTCAATGATATTCAAAATCTTTCAAAAATTGTGTGTTCAACAACTCCTATCCTCAAAAGTTTAATGTGGATCAAATCCTCGTAATGACAATTCCATTTGATCAATTTTTGAGGGGGAGCTTTCCAAAATTCATGCTAAGTTTGACACATCTTTCTCCTGAAGATTTTCAAGACTATTTTTCAAAATATATTTTAATCAAATTTGGTATCTCTAATATCAAAAGATTTTATATATTAGAGATAGGGGATAAAATGTGATTAAAATGTGATCTAAAAGACTCAAGCACTCATGGTTACGATCAAATACCCACAACATCTTTAATTCACGACGTTATTGGTGTCAAAAGGGTGGTTAGGTTTAAGTCCTATGATCCAACCAGAACCGGAGGGATCTTCCCATGGACAATCCAATAGATTATTAAAAGTCCTTAGGAAAGATGGAGTAGAATGTGAACGAAGCTGAATGCCGACTAAGTATTGATGATAGCACTGGAACAATCACAACAAGGTGCTATTAATGATGTCTTGGTAACCATTGAAGGGGTTGAAGAATGAAAAAGAAATGTAAGTATAAAGGGTCTAAAGAAAGAATCCCTCCAAACAACTTAGGCAGAAACCGGGTCAACACATCATGAAGACAACTCATCATGGACCCAGTGATGTGAAGCACAACCCTTTCCCAGCTACTCAAGCTTCTCTCAAAAGAAGTTTGTTTTATTGTCACAGAGATCAAGACGAATTCTATTGACTTTCTCACTCCGAGATAGTTGATATTGAATAGGTGGCATCTGCTCCAGCCTCCAACCACTAAAAGTGCACAAATCGAGTCTAGAGCCAAGAGATCAATCAAATCTCGTTAGGACACGCGGATGAAGATAAAGAGAGTCCTACGCTATATCCTTGCGATATTGCTAGAACACTCAGAGTGATACTACTTAGTATTCACAATGATGAGTGGAAATCCTTCCAGTGTTACATCAAACAGCACTGCGGTAGGTCATATGCAAGATTCTTTATGAATAAAACATGTGTCAAACTGAAAAGCAACAGTGGTTTGACTCTGAATTGATTCAAACTCGTTTAAGGTTTCTACGCAATATCTTTATGGTCTTGCCAGAACATTCAGAGTGATATTCATTAATATTCACAGTGACGAATGGAAATCCTTCTAGCGTCAACATCAAACAGCGCTACGGTAGGTGACTTGTGAGATTCTTATGAATCAAACTTGTGTCAACTGGAAAGCAACAATGGTAAGATTCTTAATGAATCAAACTTGTTCCAGGAATTTGAATTGACGACTTTAATCAAGCGGATATTCATCCAATTGATTCACTCTTTATATTCGCAGTCTTGCTTTGAGACGGTCGAGTAAAGAGAACGGCTAGTACAGCCGTGAAACCATGTCAAGGAGATTCTTAATTGAATCTACCTAATCACAGGTACGGTATTTAATATCGTATAACGGTATTCACCGACCGGAGGTAAAACGCTACCGATTTAGGACGAATGTCAAAGCCATTCAGTCCGTGTCCATGTTTTGTCTCGAGAAGGTGGCGTCACGATGTACTCAGCATAGTCAAAGATTCAAAACCACATGTTCATGCCCAAAGACTTATTCAACAATTAATAGTGTGAGCATGTAGATAAAGACACAAGATCGTAAGATGGCAAAGACAAGTCAAGAATGATTTGAAGATCTCAAGATAAAAGACGAATTCGAAAGACAATGACAAAGGCTCAAAGATCACAGCATGAAGGAACAAAACTATTGTTACACGTTCAAGACTCATTTATGACGAGATTCATAATATCCATTAATCTTCAAATATCAAAAGGGTATGACCTCACATTGGGGGAGATTGTTAGCCTCAAAATATTGAGTCAAACAAGAATGCTCGGTCATAGGTTATTATTATAACATTAGTTAGAACGTTGTAATAGGTAGTTATATAGTCGTGGTTTACGGGCTTGGATTTAAACTAATTAAAGTCCAAAAGACAAGCCCGGTCCAATATATAGCCCATTAAAGCCCGCATGTGGGTGGACTATATATACTATCCTCCTAGCATGCTAGGAGGGTTGGTGGTTCACTTTATTCTTTTCCCAATCTAATATTCACCAAGTTAATCATCTCTCTCTACTTTGTCTCACTGTTTTCTCTCTCTAGGAATCCATCTCCTTTCATCTATTTTCTTTCTTAAATTCGTGTTATATCATCTAAATATATGGGACAACAACATTCTACTCCATCTTTCCTAAGGACTTCTAATAATCTATTGGATTGTCCCTGGGAAGATCCCTCCGGTTCTGGTTGGATCATAGGACTTAAACCTAACCACCCTTTTGACACCAATAACATCGTGGATTAAAGATGTTGTGGGTATTTGATCGTAACCATAAACCACTTTAAATTCTAACAAAGTGTTCGAAAAACATTTAACACCTTGATAGTTTTGTCGTTTTAGAAATGCTCCCCCTTCACATGTGCACCAATAATCGAAAGTGTTTCGCACATGTAGGTAATAGTTAAAGTGCTTGAGTCTTATATAAGATCACATTTTAATCACATTTTTCCCCTATCTCTAATATATAAAATCTTTTGATATTAGAGATACCAAATTTGATTAAAATATATTTTGAAAAATAGTCTTGAAAATCTTCGGGAGAAAGATGTGTCAATCTTTGCATGAAGTTGAAATGCTCCCCCTTAAAAATTGATCCAATTGAATTGTCATTGTGAGGATGTGATCCACATTTCGATTTTTGAGGATGGGAGTTGTTGAACACATAATTTTTGAAAGATTTTGAATAATCATTGAGAAATTCTTGAAAAAATTGTGTTCAACGCTTTTTGAAAAATCCTATTTCTTTTTGGCGAAAAGGTTTTTCTAAAGCATAAACTTGAGTTCATAGACTTTGAATGTCTTGACAAATCCACTCAAGTGTAAGAAGATTTAACTTCTTTTGCTGAGGGTAAGGGCACTAAATCGTACCCTCCCACGTGAATATCGATCCAGGTTGCAATCTGAAAGTGATTACAAGCCATTGTGTTGAGCTCAAAACGTGGAATGTTTTGTGACAAGCTCAACCCAAGATAGATTGCTCTACCCGTTGTTGGAAAAATTGTCCAAAATATACATTTTCCTTTATTAAAAATAGAAATGACATGTCTTGAAAAATATTTACAACTTTCATTCGAGCTTTATGTACACACCCGTGTCGTTATTGAGCGACATTTCTAGGCAGGTCCATATTATCGATACTAAAAGACATGTCAAGAAGAATCTTTTGGATTTTGAAAGATTTTCAATTTTGTGTTTTGCTTTTATGTGTTTTATATTTTTGTATTTTGTTATTTCAAAGATACTTACAAGTAGATGTTTGATAGATGAATCAAGCAGGCTTCTTTGCCAGAATCTCCAGTTCTACTGGAGTTAAACATCTCATACCAATTTGCCTAACTAGATACGCAAACCTCTCTTTCGAAAGAGCTTTTGTAAACAAGTCAGATAATTGGTAATCAGTTCCAATAAAGTATAGTTCAACAATACCCTTTTCAACTTGTTCCTTAATGAAGTGATATCTGACATCAATGTGCTTCGTGCGGGAATGCTGTACCGGATTGCAGGAGATGGCTATGGCGGACTTTGAGTCACAGTACATAGCTACTTTATCAAAGTGGAAGCCATAATCCGTGAGTTGTGTTCTCATCCAAAGAACTTGAGCACAACACGTAGATAGAGACACATACTCCGCTTCGGCTTATGACAGTGACGTGCAATCCTGCTTCTTGGAAGACCATCCCACAAGCTTATCTTGACCTAGAAATTGTGCACCACCAGAAGTACTTTTGCGTGTATCAAGACACCCTACGTGATCAGAATCTGAATAGGCCGTTAGAAAGAAACTGGTTTCCCTCGGATACCAGAATCCTAAATGAATGGTATTCTTGAGCTACCAAAAGATCCGTTTAACCTCCTTGAGGTGCTTTTCAGTGGGTCGTGCTTGGTATCGTGCACAGTAACACGTAGCATGTGATATATCTGGTCTGCTTGTTGTTAAGTACATGAGGGAGCCGATCATGGAACGATATTTTGTTTGATCTATGGCATCTCCCTCCAAATCAGCATCTAGGGATGTAGTTGATAATGGTGTCCCAACGGGGTCACATGAGGTCATACCATGTTTTTTGATTATCTCTTGACAATACTTAGCTTGTTTGATAAAGCTACCACTTGGGGATTGGTGACTTGAATTCCTAAAAAGAATTTTAGTTCGCCCATCATTGACATTTCAAATTTGTTGTGCATTACTTTTTCAAACCATTTTGAAAGTTTTGGGTTTGTAGACCCGAAAATAATGTCATCAACATAAATCTGCACAAGTAAAATGTCATCCCTATATTTATAAGTGAACATAGTTAGATCAATTGAACCTTTTGAGAAACCTTTAGAGACCAGAAATTTCGAGAGCTTGTCATACCATGCCCTTGGAGCTTGCTTGAGTCCATAAAGTTCTTTATGGAGACGATACACCTTGTCAGGATAATGAGGATTGACGAATCCTTCCGACTGTGTGACATAGACTTCTTCCTTCAAAGGGCCGTTAAGAAATGTCGTCTTTACGTCCATTTGATAAACAATGAATCCTTTATGTGCAGCATAAGCAAGGAGAATCCTGACCGCTTCCAAACGAGCTACTGGTGCAAATGATTCTTCAAAATCAATACCCTCTTTCTGACCATACCCTTTAGCCACTAGTCTAGCTTTATTTTTTATGATTGTATTTTTTTCATCCATCTTGTTTTTCCAGACCTATCGAAGATTTAATGGAATTACATCGTATGGTCTGTCAACAAGTTCCCAGACTTTAAGTCTTTCAAATTGAAGAAGTTCATCTTGCATCGATTCAATCCAAGCATGATCAGCCATGGCTTCTTTGATGTTTTTCGGTTCAGCTGTACTCACGGCGAGTGCGAACATATAAACATCGCCATTGGTTTCAAGTCTTCGTCTTGTACGAACGGGCTGTGAAGGGTTTCCAATAACTTGAACCAAAGGATGATCTCGGGTCTAATGATGTGTTGAAGGATGTCGTTGGTAGAACGTATGCATATTTAACGGATCAACATGGCGAGTAGAAGACTCTCCAGTTTCGTGTACCGGTGTACCGAATGGGTTGATAAATTCTTCTTCGTCATTTAATGCATTGTCTGCTTGATTTGTGTTCTCTGGAGCAATGACAGTAGTTGTTGATGTTGTAGGAGCGGTTGTTGATGTGATATTCTGAGGAGGTAAATCTGCAGCAACCCGTGTTGAAGTAGATAAAGTTGTATCATTTTGTTGATGATGATCGGTATCATCATTCTTATCATGAGTGACAGCGGAAGACTTCGATACAACATGTTTCTCCCCCATGAAATATTCATCAAATATCGGTCCATATAACATTTCCAACTCTTCAATTGTCATGTTGACTATCATATCTGCTCTTGGAACATTTACTTGACGGTTCATTGTTGTGGTCTTGAGTTCCGAGTTCCGTGCGGTTGTGAACGGAAGTCGTTTGTCGTTGTGGACCGGGACTTAAACTGTTTTGTTCAAGTACCATTTCTTGTATTTCATCAAATCGGATATGAATAGTCTCGACTATCAATTTTGTTCTCTTGTTGTAAAATCTATATCCCTTAGACTGAGTTGCATATCCCACAAGAATGCATGCATCACCTTTTTCTTTCATCTTGTCCAAGTTTTCACCATCCCGTATAATGTAAAAAGTACATCCAAAAACGTGAAGGTGTTTGAGTGAAGGTTTTCGATCATGAATTATGTGATATGGTGTCTTTTCGTGTCTAGGAATAATTAGGGATCGGTTTTGTGTGTAGCATGCGGTTGACACGGCTTCGGCCCAAAAGTATAATGGTAGTTTTGAAGCGAATAATAGTGTTCGATCAGCCTCAACTAAAGTACGGTTTCGTCTTTCAACAACACCGTTTTTTTCGGGTGTTCGAGCAATAGATGTTTCATGTTCAATCCCTTCGGCTTCAAAATAATTCTTCAGAGTTGAATTCAAGAATTTTGTGCCTCTGTCAGTACGTACCACTTTTTATTGAGCTTGAAGACCACGTTGTATCAACTTAAGGAAGTTAATGAGAACCTCAGGTGTTTCATCCTTGGACCTCAAGAAGTGAGTCCATATGTACCTTGAGTAGTCATCGACAATTACCATAACGTATTTCTTCCCATTGATACTTTGAACACGCATGGGACCACACAGATAGATATGAAGAAGATCTAACCGTCCTTTAGAGCTTGGTGTAGTCTTTCTTTTGATACTATTCTGTTTAGCTTTGCAAAGCTCACAAGAAGAACAAAGATGATCCTTGATGAATTTCAAGCTTGGAAGGCCTCTCACAATATCTTTCTTGGAAAGCCAGTTGATGGTATCAAAATTGAGATGAGATAAATGTTGATGCCATAACCATGCCTGAGTCATTGAAGCTTTAGCCATGAAGCAAATTGGAGTTGAGGAAGTTGTGTCTTGAAGTGAGATTGTGTAAAGATCAGTACCCCGTGAACCAGTAAGTAAGTCATTCCCATCATAATTACGAACAAAACATGTCTTCTTTCTGAAAGCAACCTCCAAATCTGCATCACAGAATTGACCAACCGAGAAAAGATTGTGATTGAGCCCTTCGACATAGTATACCCTTTTTATCGTGATATTCCCTTGAACCAAATCTCCATATCCTAGGATCGGTGCAAATTGATCATTTCCGAATCGGACCGTACCCAGGAACTTCTCCACGAAGTTAATTAGAAGCTTGAGATTCCCCGTCATGTGCTTCGTGCATCTGGAGTCCAATATGAAGAGAATTATTTGTATCACCTGCAGAAGAATTAGAACACGATGGAGCAATTGCTAAATTGGATACCATGTTAGTTGTGATTTCAGAATCATTAGTGTCCTTAGCAACATTTAAAGGCATACTAACACTCATTGTCACATTTTCTTTCCTAACTTTAGGCATCCATTTATATCCTGGAGGACATTGATTAGCAAACCACCATTTCCACGACTTGCTAGCAAACTCATATAATTCCCTATTTCTGCTTCTAGGGTTCTTAGTGGTGGAGTCTGATGCAATACTTTTCTTAGTGGGGGTTGCACCAGAATGGTTCACTTTGCGTTTGGGTTTACTAGCACTAATAGGCATCACAACTTGCTTCTTAGTTCTAGTATCTACACCTTTGACATTATTCACAGCACACATAGAATGATTAGCATTAGCACATTTTCCACATTTGACACAAACAAACTTAACATTTAAAGCATTCAAAGCAATCAAATCATTCAAATCTTCATTACATGCGATTACAGACGTTTTATTCTTAGAAACATGCAAATTCCTAGGGTGTTCTACTTCCTTCATCTTCCATTGACTCTTGTGTTTCCAGACCTTATGATTCACTTGAGTGCTCTTAAGCTAAGGCTGGCTAACACTAGCAGTGGAGACTACTCCTGTAGTAGAAGACACACGAATATTAGTGTTTCTAGAAGTCTGAGGCGATTGACTAAGTTTGTTTGTTGGTGTAGTGGTCATTCTATACATCCCTGGTTTAATCACATTATTGTGCTTATCACTTGGTGCTAGAGTACTCCTTATGGGTTGATGCTTTGGAAACCTTTCCTTTCCATCCATCTTGGGGGCAAATACGGGTTTTGCAAACGAGGAATTTAAGAAAGCAGATGGTTTTCCCAAGATGGAGGATCTATTCACTTTATGAGCATTGGGTTGTCTAACGACAGATTTCTTAATGCTAGGTTCCACAACTTTACCACCTATCTTAACAATGAGTTTCTTCAACTCTTCTATTGGTATGTCTTTTTCTTATAACTGAGCTTTCAAATCCGCAATATCAAGACTTTTTTCGTTCAGTAATTGACATGACTCAGATAATTTTTCTTCCAAGGGTGTATCATTTGAAAAACTGCCAACTTTGTTTTGCAAGGAAAGTTCAAGTGAGTGACAATGTTTTGAAGAAAATCATATCTATGTTGAAGTAACAAAAACTCTTTTTGGTTAATTTTATTCGAAAGCTCGGTTTCAAGACGTTCACACTCTTTGATTTGATCAAGATATTTGCATGCAACATCAGAATATTCATCAATATCAGCACACGATGTAACATAAGCACACATAATATCTTTTGAAAGGCATTCTTGCAATAATATATCGTAGGATATAGAAAAATCGTCTCTTTCAGGTTGATGATCGTCAATTTCTTTTTCAAGAGATTCCACATATTTCAAATCGTCAAACATTTCTTGCTCTATTAACTGTTCAAATTCCAAAGCATGTTTCTTTGTTCGTTCCTCAAGAGGAATCAAAATAATTTTCACAAGAATAGTTATATCGTGAGGAATTTCTTTGTCACTTTCAAAAGTTCACGTTTTTTCCAGTCATCATCAACCACCTTTTTGAAATTTTCAATATTACTCTTGAGAATACTAAGTGCTTGCTTACTCTTGCTTAAAGAAGCTTGATGCAGCAAGTACCCGATATATTTTGAAACATTAGTTTTCTTAGTAGCAAAAACTTGTCTCCATTTAATTCTTATTTGCGTACATTCGTGAAATATTTCCTCACGAGACTTCTGTTTTTGTGGTTTGAAAATTTCATAAAGACTATTTTCATAAGCATAATTATACGGTGTCACAAAGTCTTTATTCACTGGTGATCTACTCTCATCTTCAAAACATAGTGAGTCATCACTATCAGGCCTAACAAGAAGACAATCAAGGTCGGTCCATTGGGACTCCTCAAGATAGAGTCGCGGGTTCTCAGATTGAGCTTGCTCGAGGTACTTAGGACCAGCAAAACTAGCTTTACCCTTGAAAATCGAACGAGGTGCTAACATTCGCATGGTTTGAATAGATTGATTTGTCTTATAAACAATTTTCTTATAGAAATCAAATTGAACTTCAAGTTCCACGACTTTGTCAATGTATTTTGCTTGTTTAATTTTGAAAGACTTTTGCAAGTTAGCAACCTCTTTCGTCTTCGCAGTGACTAGTTTAGTTTTATCTTCTTGAAGAAAACCAATCTTTTGAGTTAACTCATTCACTTTAGTGGTAGAAAGATACGTTGTGTCGTTCCGTACTTAAAGAGGTGTTATAATTACGTTTCTCTTGTTCTAAAAGCTTAAGAGTTTCGTTCTATTTAGTTTCAAAAACATCCTTTACAGTAGTAACAACACCCCCTTTGTACCTCGCAAGCTCTTTGTCTTTTTGAATAAGCTCAACTCTGCAGCTTGCAAGAAGCTCACTAGATTTAATAACTGCAACTTTGCTCTCTGCAAAATTCTGAGTGAGCGTAGCGTTTGCCTTCTTCAATTGCTTTTGACTCTTTCTAGTTTCTTTGACATCTTTTTGTAAAGAAGCAATTAAGTTAGCAAGCGCAATACGCTCCTCATCATCATCATACTCGTTTGCATGTTGATCACCCTCAGACTCATTATTGCACATGTCTGATGAATCGGGTGTGGTATTGCTATCAACCATCTCCATCATACATGTGTCATTAATGGCTTTGGGTAGCTCACAATGCTAATGAATATTACCAAACACATTATATTCCTCTTTAGTGTGTACCTTATCGATTGGCTCAGCATCAAAGATAGGACCATTGTCATCTTCAGTGACGTTGAGAACTTCTTCAACCTTTGCCATGTACGAGTAATGTGCTTCAAGTTCTTGATCGGAGGCTTCATCATCAGTATCATCAAGCATTGCTCCTTCCTCAGCCGACAGTTTAACCCCAGCTTCCATCTTCTTGCAAAGCAGCATCTTTTCCATATGATAACCCGAATCCCTAACTTGTTTTGGCTTTCTGCACTCCTTTGCCATATGCCCATAACCTTGACAATTAAAGCACTGAATGCCACTTTGCTGAGCCACTTGAGTACCAACAGTTTCCCTATTCCCAGCAACAGTAGCAATTCTCTGAGTATCATACTTAGCAGTTTGTCGATCATACCTTGCAGAACCCTGAACATGTGTTGGATTACGTCGATCATACCTAGGAGGACTTTCATCACGTTGACGTGTGTCATACCTTCGAGGACTCTCAACATATTGGTTCCTTGTGTTAGATGATGTTCGAAGATTGTTGTTGGTGGGTTTGAAGATTTTCTTGTAGGTCTTCATAATGAAAGCAATTTGTTGTTTCATTTCTCTATCCTTCTGAGCGAGTTCTTCATCACTGTCCTCTTCAGATGATGGCTCATGTGATAGTGATGGTGCTCTTGGTTCTTTGTCTCGTGATCTTGTGGGAGCTGGATACTTAGATGAAGTGGAGTATCTTGGTGAAGAGGATGTAGTGGAGTATGACTTTGGAGCACGAGAGCGATGATCTTGGACGTGTTGAGTGGTAGACACAAAAGCAAGTGGATTAGCATTCTTTGCTATCCTTTCAGCTTGAAGTTCATTCGCCACATTCTAAAATTGTTTCAAAATGTCAAAGAGCGTGTGATAGTTGACCTCGTCTAACTTACTCTGTTGTTTCACCAAAGTTACAAACCGTTTTCACTCTGGTTGAAGTTGTTGTAGAAATTGCACATTGACTTGCATGGTGGAGACTTGCAAATTGTTTCTTGTCATGTCATTCATCATCTTGTAGAACCTTGAGTAATATGAATCAATTGATTCCCCATCCAATGAAGTAAACTTACCAAAGTTCCAGAACAAGTTAGTTTTGACATCTTGTTTGTTAAGTGATTCTCCTTGTTGCAAGCGTTCAATGGCAAACCACATTTCTTTTGCAGTAGAGCACGCATCAACCGTTGAGTAAATATCATCCCCAATCCCATTGAGAATCAAATAGATTGCTTCTTTCTTTACATCAATCCAAGCACGTTTCTCTTTTGAAGTGTTCTCATATTTTTCCTTAATTGCTTGCTCATCGGAACCGGTCGTCGAGTCGGTTGCTGGAATTGCAGGAATGGTGATAGTAGTGGGAGTATAGGGTCCGTCAGTGATACAACGGCGAAGAACATCACCATTAGGTTTTTTGTCAAGATATCAAAGAAATCGTGATTGCCATTGTGCATATCTCCCGGACACAAGCATTGGTGGTCTTTCTTTGTTGCCCACCACCATGATGTTGTTGTTCTTCACACGATACTCTGTAGTAGAATCCACCTTGATAAGCTTTGAATTAAGAAATGAATATGGATCTTAAGTAGATGTTATAGTGATTGTTCTTGACTTGAAAAAGTGTTGAAATCCCCATTAATATGTTCTCGAAAAACAAAAAAAACACACGATTCGAAATTTTTTAAGTGTATTTTTTAGAATTTTTTCAAGAAATCCTCCAATTGTCGCTATGTCCAAACCTATCGCAGTGCGTGATCGGAATGTTGGATCGTAATACGTGATCGGAATGTTGATCGCAAGTCTAGATCGTAGTCTGATCGCAAGATTGGATCGCAAGACTGATCGCAAGTCTAGATCGCAGTCTGATCGCAAGATTGGATCGCAAGACTGATCGCAAGTCTAGATCGCAGTCTGATCGCAAGTCTGATCGCAAGACTGGATCACAAGACTGATCTCAAGTCTAGATCGCAGTCTGATCGCAAGTCTGATCGCAAGATTGGATCGCAAGACTGGTCGCAAGTCTAGATCGCAAGTCTGATCGCAAGACTGGATCGCAAGACTGATCGCAAGTCTAGATCGCAAGACTGATCGCAATGCAGAAACCCCGAGGGCTTTTGCGCTCGGAATACACGATCGTAATGTGTAAACCCCAAAGTGTTACGATGAATAAGCAAGTACGAAAATTTATGTAAACAAATGAAGATTTTCACAGCGATTCCGTGTTTGAATCCGAACCAAAGTAACCAAAATCTTACCACACAGTATGTAGATGATCTATAGTACGGTTTAGAACATGAAACACAACGAAAAACAAGAAAATACTTGAATTCGAGATGATGTTAGGAGTAAATCACACGAACCAAATAGATTATCAACAACGAATCACAAAACTACCCCATGGAGATTGATACCAAATGTTGTCCCTATTTATATGATAATTCTACACGAATAAAGAAGAAAGGTAGATAAAAGATGGAAGATTTATAAAGAGAGAAAGTAGTGAGAGAAAGTAGAGAGAAGTGTGTGAAACAATGGGAAGGTTAGATTGAGAAAAAAAATTGAAGAGCCTTACCCTTCCTAACATGCTAGGAAGGGATTTATATAGTCCGCCTACATGTGGGCTTTGTATAGACTATATTGTTTGGGTCGGGCTTGAATAAATACTTAGTACCTTGAAAGAGGCCTTTTAAGCTAGCCATCAAGCCCGTAATGTCACGACTATTTTAACTAACTATTACAACGTTCTAATGAATATTACAATATAAACCTATGACCGAACATTCTTGTTTGTCTCAATATTTTGAGGCTAACAATACCCAATGAAGATACAATCTATACCTTTCTCACCCAATTTTTTCATTTTGGGTTGAGTCAACCTTACGCCTGCTCTACAGCCCCAAACCCTTAAATAAGCCAAATTCGGTACCTTCTTGGTCCAAATTTCACAAGGAGTTTGTTTGTTATGTTTGTTTGGAGTTCTATTCAGAATATAACAGGCTGTCAACATTGCCTCACCCTAAAACCCTTCACTTAGACCAGAATAGGATAACATGGAATTCACCATTTCCTTTAAGGTCCTATTCTTCCTTTCAGCCACCCTATTCTGTTGTGGTGTGTAAGGAGCCGTGGTTTGATGTATTATTCCGATAGATTGGAAATAAACTGGATCATAATACTCACCACCACGATCAGTACGAAATACTTTTATTGAATCTTGTCTTTAAAGTTATACTTCTTGTTTATAAATTTTAAATTTATCAAGAGCTTCATTTTTAGCATGCAATAGATATACATAACAATATCTAGAAGCATCATCAATAAAAGTTATATCATACTTATTTTGTCCTAGTGAAGGATTGGCATGAAAATCACATAGATCACTATGAATGAGATCTAATACTTTGCTTTCCCGATTAACACCCTTAAAAGGTTGTCTAGTAATCTATGTTAACATACAAGTCTTACAAATTTTATTTGTCATGTCAAAAGCAGGTATTAAACTCATTTTAGTCATATCTATCATTCTCCTGTAATGAACATGTCCTAGTCTAGCATGCCATAATTCAGAATTACTTACATCATTACTATGACTAGAAGTAATCATACAAGCAGAAGCATTAAACAAAGGATAATTTAGATTTAATCTAATCATTCCATTACATACATAACCAAATCCAACAAAAGTACCATGTCTTGACAAGATATACTTGTCACTTTTCAACACCTATTTGTAGCCACACTTATTCAACACAATTTCAGAAACGAGATTCTTTCGAATCCCGGGTACATACAACACATTATCTAAACATAAAGTTTTTCCAGAAGTGAAAGTTAATAAAACACGCCCTATTCCTTTGATTGGTTCAGTAGCAACATTTCCCATCTTTACAAATTATCCATCTTCAATTGATTTACAAGCTTGAAACCAACAAAGATCCTTGCAAACATGACTTGTTGCACCCGAATCAACCCACCAAGCAAAAAAAAAAATACTTGGGTTTAGCAGGGGGAACTTACTCTAGCAGGGGTATGAATAATCAACTAGCAGGGGAAACAAGTAAGCATAGATTTATTCCCAACAATCCTCCCCTAAACTTGTGCTTTCCTCTAAAAGACAAGTTTCTGAATAAATGCTAGTTGATGAGGATGCTTACAAACTCTCTGGCCAAATCTGACTATGAACCATTCTTACCAGATCATAAGCAACAGGCTTTTTGGCATCAACAATTAACTTAGCCTGTGCTAACTTCTTCAAGGTTTCCTGAGAGAAGGGATAATACCTATGATTGAGTAAATAAACACTCACACCTTCCATTACTACCTCGTAAACCCCAGAATTTGTAAATAGCTTCCAATACACCAAATCTCCTTTATTCACTGCATCAAATAGAGGATCAAATAATTCATGTTCATACATTCTATGCATGCACTCCCAGATTACCCAATCCTTCTCCACACCATCCATGGTAGGAGGTTTTGCAGCAAACGTTTTCTTCAATATTTTCCACAGATCTTCTAAGTCTTCACTATCCAAAATTTGAAACATGACATCTAGGCTTAGAAATGTCTGTGCTGTATTGTCAGCCCTTGTAAGCTTCCACCAAGTTCTCCCTTTGTGTTCATAAACAGCATACTCTATAATAGCAAACTTCTTTCCAAGTTCACTAGGTGAGATTTCATCATTTTCCTGCAAAATCAGCTGTTTATCAATTTCATCATTTGATGGCCCTTGAGACTCTTTAGTGATTATGCCCACTTGCTCCATTCTCTTGAGTCTCTTTGCTGCTCTTTGTGCATTAAGTATAGACTTCTCAAGTACTTCTGGAAAACTTTCACCTGCTTGGTGCAATGCCCCTGCTTGGGATGATGCACCTGCTTGTGTAGTCTCTCCAGCTTTTCTTTTCTTTGTTGCTCTAGCTTTCTGTAGCACTTCACTTTGTCTCCTAAGATACTCAGCTTCCTCAGGAGTGTTGATGGTCATCCAATCCTCCACATCATACAACTTTAGAACTGGTCTGACTGCTCTCTTTATGGCTTCAAAGCTCATATCTCTGAAGTCACCATCCTTCCACTTTCTATGCCTTTTAAGCAGAACTTTGTAGTGATCAAGTTGCCCTTTCTCTGACGTTCGATACTTCTCACTCTGAATTTGCATTACCCTTCTTTCCAGATATTCAGTTTGATATTTGTAAACAAGGCAAGTCAACTCATACCTGTCTTCCAAAGGAGCATTTTTCAACTCCTTCTCCCATTGATCAAGAAACTCTCCAACATGAGGTACCCTGTCATCTAGTTCCCTATGCATAATCTCAACCTGTTTTAGCATATCTTTGGGCCTCATCTTCTCCATCCTTTGATCCTGCATATCCATTTCCTCTTGTTGTAGCCTGAGAGCTACTTGTGCATCATGAGCTTCTTGGACCTTCTGCTGTTCAGGAGTCAGATGCTTGTATTTTCTCTTGGGCTGTTGCACCATGATTCCTTTTCCTTTGTCTTTTGGATCCACTGCTGGTGCTGGTTTTGCTTTAGATGCAGGTTCTTTGATTGTTATCCCCTTCTGAGCTGGTTGCTTTCTGTTCTTCCTAACAAATGTTTGAGTAATGTTCTTAGCAGGGGATAAACTTACTGCAGTGGGAAGTTTTGTAGCAGGGGAAACTTTCTTGTATTTTGTCCACCAGCTTGAAGTTTCACATAATGTCTTATTTGGTCCTTTCTAGTTTCCATGGTGATTTGACTCATCAACTTTTAGCCCAACAACATCATCATCCTGAACATAAAATGCATCAGAAATAACAGAAACATAATGTAAAACATTATCACTATTCTGAATAAGATCAGAATTATAACATTGTTTCTTTTCAGGATCCTTAGACCCATTTGAACCAGCGCCATTTTTGCCCTTAGAGCGACAATCCTTCTTTATGTGACCAGGCTTGCCACATTTCGAAAAAGCCCCCACTGCCTTCTTGTTGGCAGATTTATTATCACCACTGTTGTTGTACTTACGTTTGTTCTTATTGTTGTTTAAATTCTTAGCTCCATCTCCTTCAACCATGTTGACAGAAGATGACCCAATTTGGTTCTTTCCTTTAGGGTTATTTTCAAGTTTCTGAGTTTTTAACCCTTCCTCAATTCGGAGAGCACTACCGAGTTGAACCAAATTTAATTATTTATTTTTATGTTTCAAACCATGTTTGAATTCTTTCCAAGAAGGGGGCAGTTTATCAATGATAACTGCAATCGAGATGGCCTCATCCATTAACAGTTTGTGTTGGGTAATCTGTCCCAGAATCCTTAACATCTCATGATATTGGTCCATTACAGATCTAGAATCAACCATCCTGTAATTCATGAAATTGCTTACCAGAAACTTCTTTGTAGAAGCATCTTCAGCTATGTATTTAGATTCTAGGGACTCCCACAGTGCCTTTGCAGATTCAGTATTTTAATAGATATCAAAGAGTGAGTCAGACATACCATTCAAAATATGACCACGACATATGTAGTCTTTGTTTTCCCACTTCATCCGCTGCCTAGTGGTTTCCAGCGTTTCATCCTCCGACCATTCGGGACTTGGTGTATTCAGAACATACACAACCTTCAAAGTGGTAAGAAAAAAGTGCATCTTCTTTTGCAAACGACGAAAATCCTGCCCTTCAAACATAGCCAACTTATCGAACTTACTCGTCATGTCCTTCAAAGATTCTCCATTCGCCATGATCACAGAATACTTTGATCTTTTTTAGAAATTTGGTGGATCAATAATCTGAGAGTCATGTCATACACTTTCAGATCAAAGTATTTCGACGGTTCTATCGAAATCTTCAATCAGATAAAACTCATATTCGAACTGTATCTGTGCTTTTGTTGTTATGATGTCAGAACCAGAAAATGAAGAATACAAATGACCAATAAACTATTGACATTTTGTAACTGCTTTAAGCAGTTAAAACCGCAGGTTTAGAACAGGCAGAAACAGGTGTCAAAAACCCGAGAATTTTATTTTTAAGTGCCCGGCCAGGGGCGCTGCCCCTTGGACCCTGCCAGGGGCTGATGCCCCTTAGACCCTGCCAGGGGCTACCGCCACTTGGACCCTGCCCAGGGGCGCTGCCCTCGGATCCCCGTCGTACGGGGGCTTGGCCCCCGTATGATAACAGTAATAATGTCATACAATTGTGCACTCCGCACAACCCTGACTTGATGAACGTTTATCACGATTACAAATTGGTCAACTAAGTCAATCCATTACACTTAAATAACATTGGTAATACAAAATCACCAACAGAAGAGCATGGATGTAGAAGTTAATAGACTAAGCAGCTTGCCTGACGATCCTATCCATAAAGTCCTCTCGTATGTTTTCATTGGATATTCTATCAGATCAAGGGTTTTGTCATCTAGATGGAGGTTTATTTGGACTTCAATTCCCTATCTCGATTCTAGAGGTCACATTAATAAATTTGTTGAAAAAGTTATCTCTGGCAAGAATGATGCATGTTCTGTCAACTAGCTCGTGGATAATCTTGCATCGCCTGTGAAAAGCATTATGGAGTATGTATTCTCTCACAACGTCAACAACTGATTATTAACGGGATGTGGAATTCTGAGATTCATGTTTCTCTGTTAAGTTCTAATTCGCTCAAACATCTCACAATGTTTTCGACCACTATTGATTGTCGTTCCTAGTCCCTATGGGATATCCCAGCTTAACCTAGATTACATCTCCGGTTTGTCAAATTGTATAACTGCAGTTCTATTTTTGCCATGTGCCAGAACTTGAAGAATCTTACATTAGAGCGATGTGAAGTGTTTGAACATAAATCATGTAAAACATATTGTTAGAAGTATTTAAAGTGATGGTCATATAATATACCGTTGCGAAGCTCGTGGAAAATGCTACTTAACGATGTTGAGAGTTCTAGCATAATGTTATGTATGTAACGGGAATTAGTCCCGAACTCACAAATGAGGAAGGCCTTCCATACATTAGACGTATAGTATAAAAGGCCCAAGGCACCTCATTTGTGGTGTGTGTCTTCCATTTTCATAGATTGTAGAGAGAGAAACTTTTGTGTTTCTCTCACTAGGAATTCACAACCTTTGTCTTTCTCTTTTCCTTCATCTAATCTAATCTTTCTTTTTTTGGTTTAATCTTGTTCTTCATCATCTCAATATCTATATCCTATATAGTCGTGTGTATCATTCCTACAAGTGGTATCATTCGCCAAGGGATTCGTGGATTGCTATTAGGTGTTGTCCGTGTCTTTCTTGTGTTTTGTGATTCATATTTCTCCTAAGTAGTTGTAGTAGTGATTTGAGTTCATGGCTTTGGTTAAAAAATCAAAAATTTTGGGTGTTTGATCCATTTTTAGACTTCGAATCACGAACTTGTTGTGTTCTTGTTCTATCCGAGAAAAGTGGTAACTTTGTTTCCTTAGTACGATCTGATTGTTGCGATCGCATAAACCCTGGGGGTTTCTACTTGCGATCCAAAGTCACGATCACATCCTACGATCACAACTGCGATCCTAAAGTACAATCATAAGTCTTGATAAACGAGTACGGTCACTCGTTGTGATCATAGACTACGATCACTCGAGTACGATCACACGTTGCGATCACGAGTACGATCACTCGTTGCGATCACTAGTACGATCCCTCGTTGCGATCGTTGGGTGCGATCAAGGAGTACGATCGTTGGGTGCGATCAAGGAGTACGATCGTTGGGTGCGATCAAGGATTACGATCGTTGGGTGCGATCAAGGAGTACGATCGTTGGGTGCGATCAAGGAGTATGATCGTTGGGTGCGATCAAGGAGTACGATCGTTGGGTGCGATCAAGGAGTACGATCGTTGGGTACGATCTGAGTACGATCACTTGAGTACGATCAAGGTCTTTGATTTGTTTTGTTAAATCTTGTTCAAGTATTTTTTAGAGTTAGCCACCATCTAGACTTGTCTCGGAGCATAGTTTACATGAAGATTAAAAAAAAAGATTTAAAATTTTTAGGTCTAGTAAAATCAAACCCTACTAGTTTTTGGCTATCACGTACTCAATTTCAAAATTTGGCGATACTCAATTTTTTCATCTTACCGTTTTGTCGGACTGAGGAATTTATTGTTAGACTGAGAAAAAAAATCGAAAGTTTCGGAATTTTAACAACATCACACGCTTTCTACGAATTGAGATCCTGTTTTTCACACGACTTCTACGATGACGTCTCAACAAGATATTTATGCTGCGGGTACTGAGAATCGTCCACCCATGCTTACCAAGGAGAACTACACTACATGGGCTAGTCGTCTCCTTCGTTATGCAAAATGTAAACCTTTGGGAAAGTTGATTGTCAACTCGATTCAAAAGGGTCTGTATGTTAGAAGAACAATTATTGTGCCTAGGGACCCTACGAATGCTAACCCAGTGGCTGATTCTAGTCATGAGCAAACGGATAAGAATTAACTGAAGCTGAATCCAAACAACTCGATGCTGATGATCAAGCAATTCAAGTCATTCTCATGGGACTTCCTGAAGATGTTTATGCTGCTGTCGATAGTTGTGAAACCGCACACGAGATGTGGATTAGAATTCAGAAAATGATGAAGGGCAGTGAAATCGGTTTACAAGAAAAGGAAACTAAGTTTCTTCGTGAACGGGAGAAATTTACGTCTACTGAAGGGGAACAAATTGAACCTTATTATCATCGTTTTTCAACCCTCATGAATCATCTTAGAAGAAACAAACATGAACCTGCACAAATTGCTGCCAACATCAAATTTCTTGATAATCTTCCTTCTGAATGGTCACGATATGTCACTCTTGTCAATCAAACCAAGGATCTTCCTGTCGTGGACTACACTCAAGTATATGACTATTTGAAGATGAATCAAGATGAAGCTAACAAAGTTAGGGCAGACAGGCGTGCGAAGACACAAGATCCATTGGCTTTTATGGCAAACTCTTCATCATCTATGTCATATCCCATGGTACCCTACCATCAACCCTCATCAAGTAACTTCATGCCACAACAACAACAACTCACTGCTTATGGATATCAACCTCCTGCTGCTATGAATTACTTACAACAACCCATTGCCTGTTTTGATGACATCACCGATCCTACTCATGCTATTAATACTGGTCTTGCCCTTCTTGCAAAGGCATTCAAATTCACAATTAACCTCACCAACAACAATCAGAGAATCTCCTTGAACACTAGAAATAGGCAGATTGCTCAACCTTTCATGAATGCGAATCAAGATCGCCAATTGGTAGTTGCTGGAAACACGGGGACTCAGTTTCAACAATATGGTCAGAATGCTGGGCAGACCGTTGGCAATGCAGGAAATCAGTATGGTCAAAACCGTGGTCAAAATCTGGGTGTTCCGAATGCGGGTAATCAGAATGGGTTAATAGTTGTGCCAGCGGTTGGTAACCAGATGGGAAACATTGTGGCTGCAAGGGCTGAGAATACTGGTACGGGAAATGGAAACAACAATCGTCAGGTTCAGTGCTACAACTGCAGGGGATTTGGTCATTATGCTCGAGATTGCACAGCCAAAAAGAAGAGGGATGCTGCTTATCTTCTGACTCAGCTTCTCATAGCATAAAAAGAAGAGGCAGGGATTCCACTTCAAGCTGAGGAATTTGATCTTATGGCTTCTGCTGCAGACAATGATGAGGAAGAAAAGGTGAATGCCAACTACATCTTGATGGCAAACTTACAACAAGCATCTACCTCAGGAATGCATGTTGACAGAGCTCCCGTTTATGATTTAGACGGTCCCTCTGAGGTACATCCACGTTTTGACGATAATGATATATATAGTACGTCTAATCATGAGGAGGAGTATACTGAGATGCTTAAGCCCTACACTGAGACACACGGGGATCAAACGAATAATAGTAATATTATTTCGAATGAGCCCAGTGTGGACCTTAGTGTGGATCAAGTTGCCCAGCCTACAACCCTTTCTGATGAGACACATGTGTATTATAAATCTCTATTTGATAAGCTTGCTAAGGACGTCGACCATGCTACGGTGGTTAATAATAAGTTTAGAGAAACTAATGCCAAATTGACCACTGAGCTTGTGGGATATAAGGAACGGGAGAAAAGTTTTGAAATTCATCAGGCTAAAATTAAAGAACTTGAACAAGCTCATGCTACATCTGTTTATCAAGAAAAATGCACAACTAAGAAATTAAATGCCTTACACTTAAGTAGTGCTAAAAAGATAAGCGAATTGAATGATAAAATCACTTCTCTTAATAAACAGCTTTCAACTAAAAAATCTACTATTTTGGATTTAAAAGAAGAACGAAAGAAGCTGAAACATGATTTCAAAATTCGTGAAGATGGGCTTCTTGAGGATATTTGCAAAGCTTAGGATAGGATTAGAGAATTAGACAACCTCTTAGTAAAACACGGCCAAACAATGCAGACAATAAATATGCTCGCACCAAAAGTGAATGAGATAAATTACACTCGATACAAATTGGCTTTAGGTTGTCCTCTTCCCCCTAACCCTGGATATCTTAAGCAAGTTTAGGCCACTAATGAAACCTTATATAACGGTAGTGTGATCTTATCTGATGAGCATGATCCTCCTAGTGTGCATGATTCCGAGGAAACTACTGATCTTGTAGTAGAGACTCGTTTAAGAATGAAAAAGCTTGATATAGAAGTGACACCCGTTTATTATCCGAAAGTTAATCCTCCAACTGTTTTTGTTCGGTCTAAAACAAGTACTGAAATGCTTTTGCTACCAAGTGAGGAATTGTCTGATGACCCTCCTAAACCGGGTATCACACGCCGATTTCTAAACGAGCTTAAAGATAACTTTGTCATCCTTAAACGTGTTGTTAATTCCAAAATAACTGGAGGAAATTTACATCACCTGTTCAGATTGAGGTTCAGAAAATTCTTCAAAATGATATTAATCCGATTATTAATCAAGTTGATGCTCGGTTAGGCAATTTGGAAAACGCTTTTCTAAAATAATTAGCCAACTTTGTTGAAGACTTTAAATCTTTGACGAAGGAAGCTGATGAATCTCTTGATAAAATCAAAGTTTTGGAAAACGATCTTGAACGCCTCTCTAAAGCTCGTGATTGTATTGATAGTAGCCATGTTGAGTTAGGTACCTCTATGTCGCATAATGAAAACCTCCAAAATGAGCTTGATCTTATGAAAGAGAAAATGGAATCTTATGTCATTAAAAAGGATAAAGAATTCACCGATCTTTGGAATAAATTTGTCAAAAAATGTGATGAATGCAAATATGACAAGATTTTGTATGAAAAAGCTTACAATGAAATGCAACAAACAATCGCACGGTTGCAGGCTCAGTTGGGAGGGGTTTCGGAAACGAATTTGGCCTCTTCAGGGTTAGAGAGTGCTAGTGATGGTAATGTTCAGAAGCTTAAGGCTAAGATTGCAGATTTAGAATCTGTTGTTGTTTCATATAAGCGGGCTGTTGAACAAAGTAAGTCTGTCTATCAGAAACTTATTGATAACATCTGTGAGAACTGTAAGTTAAAGGCCTTGTTAAAACATAAGACTTCTGAACCTAGCTCGATTGTGGATACGATGATCCAGAAACCAGCAACCTCGGGACCCACTCGTATTGTTGTGACACCTTTTCCCAAGGTTGCTGGAACGAAAACTGCTGTGATTGCCTCACGAATGTTTCGTGTTAGTTCTCTCTCTGTGCCTAGCAAACAACGTAAATCAAGCGTTAGGACAAAACCGATCACTATAACTCAACCACAAGTTATTGATTTAAAAAGTGCTAATTCTAATAGACGCGTGTCTTCTTCTACGGGAATAAACAACTACACTAAGAGCAGAAGGCCACAGCCTACGAGCAATACAAGGAATGATAGGGTCCCTTTTGCCTCTAGAAGTAGTCGCCCCAAGATCAATAATGTGGAACTAGAAGAACACCTTAGGAATTTACCGTTTTTTAATCATAATCAGAAACTTAATTCATCTGAATGTAATAACTTTAAGCTTGCTATTTGGAATGAAAAATCTGAAGTTATTTGTGCTAAATGTAATAAATGTTTCTTTACTTTTACTCATGATGCTTGTGGTTTGACTATGAATGGTTTGAATTATGGTGGTTACACTAGAATTGACAAGCTGTCAGTCATTGAACAACAACGCACTCCTAAGGCTAAGGTGTATGTTCCAAAAAGTACGCACGTAGGGTCCATAGAAAGTCTTGCTAAGCCTAGTAGCCCTAGATTCACCTCTAAATGGTTGCCTACTGGTAGAAATTTTGACTGTAGTGGCAAAATTATCGACACTAGTAGATCTCATACTGACAGTGAAACGTCGGTATGTGATACGGCTTAATTATCGTCTAACCCTACAGGAACCTATTTCATCGGTTGCCAAAATATTTTCTTCTCTTATCATTGGCAGGTTGTTGAAATTTGTCTCTAGTGCGTGGACTCGGGCTGTTCCAAACATATGACTGGGAATCGAAGCCTTCTCAAGAACTTTGTATGGCGTTTCATGGGAACTGTTCGATTTGGAAATGATCAAGTTGCGGCAATTCTAGGCTATGGTGATCTTCATTGGGGAAATATAATCATCACCAGAGTATCTTTTGTTGATGGCTTGGGAAACAATTTGTTCTGGGTTGGGCAATTTTGTGATTCAGACTTGAAGGTTGCTTTTCAGAAGTCATGCATGTTTTGTAAAAGATCTTGAAGGAATTGATTTGTTGAAAGGAAATCGTACCACCAACCTTTACACCATTGATCTTTTTCAAATGTCTGCTGCTTCTCTAATTTGTCTCATGGCCCAAGCCACATCAACAAAGTCATGGTTATGGCATCAAAGGTTATCTCATCTCAATTTCGATGCTATCACCCAACTTGCGAAAGATGATCTCGTTACCGGTCTCCCAAATTTTAAATATATAAAATACCATCTTTGTCCTTCCTGTAAGAAAGGTAAAAGTAAGAAGAAGCCTCACAAACCCAAACCTGTTCCCAACTCAACGAATAGGTTACATCTCTTACATATGGATTTGTGTGGCCCAATGAGAATCAAAAGTATTAATGGAAAGCGGTATGTCCTAGTAATTGTGGATGATTATTCTCGTTACACATGGGTTCATTTTCTTACATCAAAAGATGAAGACCCTGATGTAATTATTAACTTCTTGAAGAAAACATCAGTACCACTGCAAGCCCCTGTCATTATTGTGAGAACGGATAACGTCACAGAATTCACCAATCAGAAACTGAAAGCTTACTTTGACGAAGTTGGGATCTCTCATCAAACTTCGGCTGTAAGAACTCCAGAGCAGAATGGAGTTGTCGAACGGAGGAATCGTACGTTAGTTGAAGCTGCTCGGACGATGCTTCTCTCCTCCATTGCACCGTTATTCCTTTGGGCCGACGCTATAGCAACTGCATGTTATACTCAAAACCGCTCCATTATTCACACCCGTTTCAACAAAACACCTTATGAGATCATTAATGGAAGAAAACCGGATATTTGATTTTTACATGTCTTCGATGCATTATGTTATCCAAGAATGATCGTGAAGATATCGGTAAACTTGAACCTAAAGGTGATATTGGTTTTTTCATTGGTTATTCTTCAACTGCTTGTGCTTACAGGGTTTATAATCGAAGGACAAGAAAGGTAATGGAGACTATGAATGTTACCTTTGATGAACTCTCGAGTATGGCCTCTCAACATAGAAGTTCACATCCCGAGCTTCAAGGTCAGACTTCTAGACACGTAAGTTCAGGACTCGCGCTTCAATTTGCACCGTCAGCAATCTCATCGTTACAACCTTCTGAACGTGACTTAGAATTTTTATTTGGGCCAATTTATGATGAATATATGGAGGGTCCTTCGTCATTTGGTGTTCCTCAAAATTCCCCGGTTGCACCTGCTACGGTAGTTCAAGAACCTCCGACTGCATCTACACCAACGACATCTACTTCTGCACCATCTACGTCAACCTCAACCATATTGACTCCAAACATTCCAACCACTTCTCCGACTGCTGACGCAACTCAACAACATTCTTAGCAAATTCCTACTCATGTTCATCTTTAGAATGAAATAGTTGCTGAAAATGCAAACAATGCGATGCTCAACGAACACGAGTTTGTTAATCCATTTGCGGCTTCCACAAGTTCTACTCAGCCTTTAACACCATATGTGTAACACCCCATTTTGGAAATGGAATATTACGCATAATCATGGCGTGTCATCAAAGCATACAAGGATAAATGTCTAAGCATTATTCAACCATAAAAGGGAAATACCGGAATCAAACATCGGTATCCCAAGGTAAAGCTCATCACACACAAACATTAATACTGTAAAAAGGAAAGGACGAAACAATGTCCATAGCAACTGTATCAAAGTAAAGGAAATGCATAAAGTAAAGAAAGACAGGAAAGCTTCCAGTCCATATGCACCTACGTTTGAGATCTACGAGCGTCCCTGAGTACCTGCCGTTTTGGGAACATGAAAAGGAAAACGGCTGAGCAAGACGCTCAGTGCACGGATGTACAATATAGCATGAAATAGGATAAGCATGTAACATATAACAGCGGAAGACTAAGGACTGAGTAAACTGGTTAAGTATCAAGAAAACTGGTTTTATAGTTTGAAAAGCCTTATGTTTATCTTGTGAAAACTGTTTTAACATATATATACCATAGCCCATATAGGTCATGAAAAGGTCACGTGCATGAATACTTGGAGGGGTGACCTCATCATGCTGATTAGAGGGGATGCCTCTAATTAATATACTGATTTTGGGTAGGAGGGATCAACTCCTTGTGAAGGGTGCAAGGCACACACCACATTCACCATGATAAACTGAATAAAACATGTAACTAGGATGCACCCATACGCCCCACCTGATATAATAATATGGCCAAACTGAAAAGGGACGCCACGAGCAATCACTCTGCCGTGGGGAAGTCATAACATCGGTGCCTCCAATGCTATGGTTATGGTACCTCCATAACTAGGTGAAACTGGTCATGCTTGTATATGGCTATAGTTTATGCTAAATTAACATAAGCAGTTCAAAACAATAAAACAAATGCTGGGGAAAACAGTTGGCTGCATACGGGGAAATCCTAATAAGGAAGGAATGTCCATACTGAAAGGACGGGAATCCGTACCTCAAGTCCAGTGAATGAACGGAAGAAAGACTCCTACTTCTGGATCACTAACGCTACATGAATACACACGTGTATAAGTATCGATTCACTGATTACGTACTGGGTTCTGTGTCTCATTATAGCTGATTTGGTATGTTTTAGGTCATGGTTCACTGTTTAAAGCCTTAAACTGTGTTTATCTAGTATTCTGATTAATCTGATTAAGTATTACTGGTGTTTCATGTATTATTATACTTACTGTGTAATAATAAGTAACTTTCCAAAAATAGCAGGTTTCCAAAAATAGAAAGTTTCCAAAAATAGAAAGTTTCCAAAAATAGAAAGTTTCCAAAAATAGAAAGTTACCAAAAATAGAAAGTTTCCAAAAATAGAAAGTTTCCAAAAATAGAAAGTTTCCTAAAATAGAATTTACTGCTTAAAATAGATTAGTTTCTAAAAATAGAAAGTTTCCAAAAATAGATCAGCTGCCTTAATTAAATAAGTTTCCATATATAGAAGGTTTCCATGATTAGATTAGCTGCCTGAAATAGATTGATTTCCATATATAGAAGGTTTCCATAATTAGATTAGTTGCCTTATTTAATTAAGTTTCTATAAATAGAAGTTTCCATAATTAGAATTAAGCTGATTACATAAGCTAACATATAAGTCTAGGTGTTATAAGCTTATTTCTTAAGTCATATGATAAAGTGTATAGTTTAATTATTATTTCCTGTATTTTAATTAAACTATATGTTAAGCATTTTAATTAAAGTATAACATGTTTTAATTAAAATGAAATGAAAATACTTAGGTTAAAATGTGAATTATTATTAATAATAATATAACCTAAGTCATGTCTAAATTAATTAATTATAGGCATGTTTTAATAATTAATTAATTATAACTTATAACATAAAATACTTAGGTTAAATTAATGTCATGATAAACTAATAATTAAAATAACCTAAGTCATGATTTAATTAATATTTCATGTTATTAATTAATTATATCCTAAGTTCATAATTCATAAAAATTAACATGTAGCATGAATCATGATTTAACCAACGAACCATGAATCGGGCATGAATTCGACACCGTACCCCGAGCCAAACCCGGGGCACACGTGTCCCCTTGCTGCCGTGGGTCCCACATGAGCCAACCAAGACCAAAAATGGTCTTGGTGGTGGCGGCAATAGCAAACCAAACCCCCCTCGGGTTTGTTTTGCTAGGCGGCTAAAAACAAACACCCTTACAAATCCTTCTTTGATTTTAATTAATACCAAAACATGTTAGATCAATGATTAATTACCTTGTTTTAATAATAAAACTAATAACATGTTCATGAAAATAATCAAAGATTAAAAGAATTAAAAAGAATTAAAAAGAAGGGTTAGAAAGGTATACCACTATGTAGCTTGGAAAAAGGATGAACAAACACTGATTACACAATAGTTTTTAAGATCAAAATCAAACAAATCACCCTCCTATGGTGGTGTAGAGGTGGCGGCACAAAGAGAGCAAAAGGAGAGGAGAAAAACTCTTTTAGGGTTTTTGTTTATTTTCTTGTAAAATGAAAAGTGAAAACATGTTTTACTCTTTACCCCCCTTTACTTGTAAAGTCCATGGGCTAAGCCCATTTCTTGTATATGTGTCGTGGGTATGGGGGCCCCACATGGGGTACCCGTACCTTTCTCGTGTCCCGATGTTTCGTGTTCGTTCGTGGTTAAACGTGCTCGTGTTTAAAGTGTTTCTGTTTAATCTAACGTGTCGTTTATCGTAAACTTAACGCTCGTAATTATATTATGAGTATTTACGTAATTATTCTAGTTAGTATTTTAAATGGTGATCATGATTTAATTATGTTCACGTGATATATTTATTACTGTTTATCATGAGTTCGTACGTAATCGATACTTGTCATGTCATACACGTATGCACTTGCTTGATTATTAGCACATGAATGTGATCAATACTACATGAGGTAAGTTTTAATCTAGGACGTACGATCTTAAGGGCACTATTCATGGTAAAAGCATGCGGGTTTTACAATTCTTCCCCCCTAAAAAGAATAATTCGTCCCCGAATTATAGATAAAGTAAGCTGAAAAGAGGTGACATACCCGAACTCAAAATATGAAGTGAGGGTAAGAAGCCCGGATAGACTCCTCTGTTTCCCAAGTGGCTTCCCGCTCGGTATGGTCCCTCCAAAGGATTTTGACGAAAGGAATCGTCTTCCTTCTCATGACTCGTTCTTGCCTGTCGAGTACTCGTTCGGGTTCTTCTATAAAGGTGAGATCTTCACGTATCTGTTCCAGTGGATACTGAACCATGTGAAGGGGATGATAATTGTACCCTCTGAGTAAGGACACATGGAACACGTTATGCACGTGCGAAAGCTGAGGAGGTAACGCCAATCGGTAAGATACTTCACCGATTCGTTCAACGATATCAAATGGTCCGATGAACCGAGGACTGAGTTTCCCTTTGATCCCGAAGCGTTTAACACCACGTGCCGGCGAAACCTTGAGGAAGACGTGATCTCCCACATTAAAATGTATGTCCCTACGATGCTTATCGGCGTAACTCTTCTGACGTGACCGTGCTTCCTGCAGCTTCTGCTTAGCTACCTCAATCTTCTCATTGGTCATTTCTATAATTTCTGGTCCTTCGAGTGTTCGCTCTCCCACTTGATCCCAGCAAGTTGGAGCGCGACACTTTCTGCCATACAACATTTCGAAAGGAGCACATTTGATACTTGCGTGCCAGCTGTTGTTGTATG
Organism: Glebionis coronaria; assembly: GCA_025667525.1. Lineage (NCBI taxonomy): Eukaryota > Viridiplantae > Streptophyta > Magnoliopsida > Asterales > Asteraceae > Glebionis > Glebionis coronaria. The sequence goes on from CM046876.1 coordinate 537,111,462, forward strand.
CAAACTCGACTAAACAGATGTAATCGTCCCAATCACCTGTCCATTCCAACGCACACGACCTTAACATATCTTCCAATGTCTGAATTGTTCGCTCCGATTGTCCGTCCGTTTGAGGATGAAAGGCTGTGCTCAGCTTAAGTTGTGTACCCCAAGCTTTTTGCAGACCTTTCCAGAATCGCGACGTGAAACGAGGAACTCTGTCTGAGACGATGCTGGAGGGAGTGCCGTGGAGTCTCATGATCTCCCTTCTGTAAGTATCTGCGAGTTTACTTACCGGATCTTCCTTGCGTATCGGTAAGAAATGATCTGATTTGGTGAGTCGATCAACAATGACCCAAATAGCATCGTGCTTCTTCTTGGTAGGCGGAAGACCGGTAACAAAATCCATGGTGATTTTGTCCCACTTCCACTCTGGAATATCCAACGGTTGAAGGAGACCGCCAGATCGCTGATGTTCAATCTTAACCTGCTGGCAGGTAAGACATTTGGAGACATACGTGGCTACATCCTGTTTCATACCACTCCACCAAAAGTGCTGTCTGATGTCATGGTACATTTTTGTCGACCCAGGATGTATAGAAAATGGGGAGCTGTGAGCTTCAGCTAACAATGCTTCCCGGAGTTCTGGATTGTCAGGAACACAAAGTCTCGTGCCCTGCCAAATGATACCGTCTGCGTCCATTCAGAATTCTGTCTGCTTCTCCAAATTCTGAATTATCGCCCAAATCTCTCCATCATCTTTCTGCGCTTCCTTGATCCTAGTCAGTAATTCAGGTTCTACTTTAAGATTCGCCCAGTATCCGTGCTGCCCACGTACCATGATTTCGATGTCAAGCCGCTCCAAGTCCCTTATGTTTTGTTCCTTGATCTCAATGCCGTTTATCATTCCGGACTTCCTGCTGAGTGCATCTGCTACTACATTGGCCTTCCCGGGATGATACTGTAGGTTAATATCATAATCCTTCAACAGTTCCAACCATCTCCTTTGTCTCATGTTCAATTCTCGCTGGGTGAAGATATACTTCAAGCTCTTGTGATCTGTGAAAATGTCGCATGATTTTCCGTATAAGTAATGCCTCCATATCTTCAATGCGAACACCACTGCAGCAAGTTCCAGGTCATGCGTAGGGTAGTTTTCTTCATAGGGCTTAAGCTGCCGTGAAGCATACGCGATCACTTTCCCATGTTGCATGAGAACACAGCCCAGTCCCTTCCCCGATGCATCGCTATAGATCTGAAATCCACCTGTACCAGATGGGAGAGTAAGAATAGGTGCAGATACTAACTTCTGCTTTAGGTCTTCGAAGCTCTTCTCTCGTTCTTCCGTCCAGACGAATTTCTCTCCTTTTCGCATCAGTTTGGTGAGAGGCAATGCCAGGCGGGAAAAGTTCTCCATGAATCTTCGATAATATCCAGCTAAGCCTAAGAAACTGCGGACTTCTGTCGCTGATGTTGGTCTTGGCCATTTAGTGATAGCCTCAACCTTCGCTGGGTCCATAGTGATCCCTTCTGCTGATACAATGTGACCTAGGAATGCCACCTTGCTTAACCAGAACTCACACTTGGAGAATTTCGCATACAGCTGCTTCTGACGAAGAATCTGTAGTACAGTATGGAGATGATCTTCGTGTTCCTCCGTGGACTTTGAGAATATCAAGATGTCATCGATGAATACAATGACAAATTTATCAAGGAATTCATGAAAGATTCTGTTCATCAGATCCATGAATACTACTGGAGCGTTAGTCAGGCCGAATGGCATGACCACAAACTCATAATGGCCATAACGAGTACGAAAAGCAGTCTTGGCAATATCCTGCTCTTTAACCCTTAGCTGATGGTAGCCTGACCTTAGATCGATCTTTGAGAAGTGTTTGGCTCCTTGAAGTTGGTCAAACAGATCGTCTATACGTGGCAGTGGATATCTATTGCGGATGGTAATCTTATTAAGTTCACGGTAGTCAATGCAAAGTCGCATGCTGTCGTCCTTCTTCTTAACGAATAAGACCGGTGCGCCCCATGGAGATGCGCTTGGTCTAATGAACCCTCGTTCAAGAAGTTCCTGCAGTTGGTCCTTCAGTTCTTTTAGCTCTATGGGAGCCATACGATACGGAGCCTTAGAGATTGGCTCAGCTCCTGGAACAAGGTCGATGTTGAACTCCACTTCTCTTGCAGGTGGTATGCCTGGAAGTTCATCTGGGAAGACATCTTGAAATTCCGAAACTACTGGTTGATCCTGAATCGATGGGGATTCAGCATCCATGTCATGAACCGTAGCTAGATAACCTTCGCAGCCATGTGACAGTAATGCACGTGCTTGCAAGGTAGATATGACCTGTACAGACCGTCCGGGTATGAACCCGTTATGAATGTACTCTGGTGCATTAATGTCGCCGAAGATCACCCGATATGAGTGGCAGTCTATGGTAGCATGGTGCTTGGATAGCCAGTCCATGCCGAGAATCATATCGAACTCAATCATGTCTAGGGGAAGTGCATCTACTGCACGAACTCTATCGTCAAACTCTAGAGGAAGACTCTTGTATACATGAGTTATTAATACAGAGTCCCTCAGAGGCGTGGAAATGGTAAGCTTATTTTCAAATGGCAAGGGAAGTGTCCTGATGTTCTTAGCATAAGTAGTGGAAACAACTGAATGAGTGGCACCCGTGTCGAAAAGAACACATGCAGCCTGGCCGTACATATACAAAATTCCAGTAATGGTACCTGTAGATTTGTTTGCCTGATCGCGCGATGTCGTGTAGACACGCCCAGTGGTAGGAGGCGGTTTAGTATCAGCATGACCCGAAGTACCCTCCATTTCACCCTTACGGCAATCTCTCATACGATGGCCAGGGAGGCCGCACTTGTAGCACGCGTCGGAGTCACGACGACATGGGCCAGGGTGTCTGCGATGGCAAGTGCTGCAAAGAGGATGAGTGAATCCTCCAGCAGGAGTCCTTGCTGGCTGAGGGCCTGCTGATGACAAAACGTGTTAAGAATAAGGTATATGCACGAGTATAGGACGTAAGCGTCATAAGATGTTTACCAGTGTTAGCTGAATGGTTAGGCTGAGAACCCCTGTGGTTCTGGTCCCTTCCGTTACCGTGGTTCCTGGTAGAGATTTATATAGTGTCAGCATGAGAGACATAACATGAAATCATAAGAAGATGCATAAATAGTAGGACCTGCTGTTGTTGGAGTGTCCCGCATTGTTACGGTAATTATCATTACCGTTGCGCCTTTCCACAACAGAACGGTCGTTAGAGTGACCGTTTCCTTTGGGCTGATTAGGCTGCTGCTGAGTAGCCGGCTGAGACAGGTCCCCAGTTTTCTGCCTGGAAGATACAGTTTAAGAGATGATTATAGAACATATAACGATAGGATGCGGTCTGGTTAACGCTAGAACATGAAATGTTTTACCTCTTGTCGGGTCTTTCAGCTTCCCCGAACTCATCGCGTTCCTGCAACATCTCAAGCTTCCTTGCTGCGTCGGCCACTTGTGCTACTGTATTAAACGTAGCACATACCAGATTGTTCGCGACCGAGGTGCGAAGTGCCCACCTAAAATGGTGTGCCTGCTCCTCAGGAGTACCAGCCGCTGCTCCTAGAAAACCAGCTAGGCGAAGAAAACGCTGCATGAATTCGTTGCTATTCTCGCCCTGTCTCTGACGTATCCCGTGGTATTCACGCTTGAGTTTGTCCTGCTCTGCCTTAGGAAAGAACTGTTCCATCACTCTCTCCTTGAATTGGGCCCATGTCAAACCAGCGACCCATTCATCACCTCCTTCTGACTGCGTCAAAGCTAGCCACCAGTTGAGTACATCGCCTTCAAACCTGTAGCATGCCAATCTTGCCTTGAAGGCGGGGTCACATCCCATAGCATTGAAGATTTTCTCAATGTGAGTCAGCCAGCTTTCAGCATCGCTGGGGCTATCAGTCTTTTCAAAAGCTCTAGGACGGAGCTTGTTAAATCTTTCCAACCATACCGCTAGAGTCACTGGGGGAGGAGGAGGAGGAGGTGCCTGATTCTGCGGCTGCTGATTATTCGCAGCTTGGACTTCAGCACGAATGTCATTCCTCAGTTGAGGAAGTAAGGCTTGCATGGCAGCCTGAATCGCAGCATTGAGCTGCTCTTGCTCGCGTGTGAGAACCATCTGACAGTATAACATAAAAAAATATGATTAACAGTTCAAACATAAAATATATAAAAGAAAAATTTTATGCTAAAATTTCACGAGAAAAATTTTATGCAAGAAAATCTTTGTATGAATGCATGATGCAGTTTTATGAAAACTTTTGATGCTCGAGAGTGAACGCCTTAGGTCAGTTCACTCAAAATAAAAGACATATCGAGGGGACGCCTATGGGTCGGTCCCAAATCTAAAAGTTTCGATAAAACACATGCGACTAAATAGGGCCAGTCCTGTACCAACCATTACTTAGTCAAAAACCCTGTAACAATGACATGTATATGTATGATTAAAAATGATGAATGCATGAAAACAACTGTCAGTTCTAGGAAGACCGTAGTGACTACCCACTAATCACAGGTCATATCTGAGAGCCTACAGGTCGAAGCCTTGGCTCTGATACCATAATTGTAACACCCCATTTTGGAAATGGAATATTACGCATAATCATGGCGTGTCATCAAAGCATACAAGGATAAATGTCTAAGCATTATTCAACCATAAAAGGGAAATACCGGAATCAAACATCGGTATCCCAAGGTAAAGCTCATCACACACAAACATAAATACTGTAAAAAGGAAAGGACGAAACAATGTCCATAGCAACTGTATCAAAGTAAAGGAAATGCATAAAGTAAAGAAAGACAGGAAAGCTTCCAGTCCATATGCACCTACGTTTGAGATCTAAGAGCGTCCCTGAGTACCTGCCGTTTTGGGAACATGAAAAGGAAAACGGCTGAGCAAGACGCTCAGTGCACGGATGTACAATATAGCATGAAATAGGATAAGCATGTAACATATAACAGCGGAAGACTAAGGACTGAGTAAACTGGTTAAGTATCAAGAAAACTGGTTTTATAGTTTGAAAAGCCTTATGTTTATCTTGTGAAAACTGTTTTAACATATATATACCATAGCCCATATAGGTCATGAAAAGGTCACGTGCATGAATACTTGGAGGGGTGACCTCATCATGCTGATTAGAGGGGATGCCTCTAATCAATATACTGATTTTGGGTAGGAGGGATCAACTCCTTGTGAAGGGTGCAAGGCACACACCACATTCACCATGATAAACTGAATAAAACATGTAACTAGGATGCACCCATATGCCCCACCTGATATAATAATATGGCCAAACTGAAAAGGGACGCCACGAGCAATCACTCCGCCGTGGGGAAGTCATAACATCGGTGCCTCCAATGCTATGGTTATGGTACCTCCATAACTAGGTGAAACTGGTCATGCTTGTATATGGCTATAGTTTATGCTAAATTAACATAAGCAGTTCAAAACAATAAAACAAATGCTGGGGAAAACAGTTGGCTGCATACGGGGAAATCCTAATAAGGAAGGAATGTCCATACTGAAAGGACGGGAATCCGTACCTCAAGTCCAGTGAATGAACGGAAGAAAGACTCCTACTTCTGGATCACTAACGCTACATGAATACACACGTGTATAAGTATCGATTCACTGATTACGTACTGGGTTCTGTGTCTCATTATAGCTTATTTGGTATGTTTTAGGTCATGGTTCACTGTTTAAAGCCTTAAACTGTGTTTATCTAGTATTCTGATTAATCTGATTAAGTATTACTGGTGTTTCATGTATTATTATACTTACTGTGTAATAATAAGTAACTTTCCAAAAATAGCAGGTTTCCAAAAATAGAAAGTTTCCAAAAATAGAAAGTTTCCAAAAATAGAAAGTTTCCAAAAATAGAAAGTTACCAAAAATAGAAAGTTTCCAAAAATAGAAAGTTTCCAAAAATAGAAAGTTTCCTAAAATAGAATTTACTGCTTAAAATAGATTAGTTTCTAAAAATAGAAAGTTTCCAAAAATAGATCAGCTGCCTTAATTAAATAAGTTTCCATATATAGAAGGTTTCCATGATTAGATTAGCTACCTGAAATAGATTGATTTCCATATATAGAAGGTTTCCATAATTAGATTAGTTGCCTTATTTAATTAAGTTTCTATAAATAGAAGTTTCCATAATTAGAATTAAGCTGATTACATAAGCTAACATATAAGTCTAGGTGTTATAAGCTTATTTCTTAAGTCATATGATAAAGTGTATAGTTTAATTATTATTTCCTGTATTTTAATTAAACTATATGTTAAGCATTTTAATTAAAGTATAACATGTTTTAATTAAAATGAAATGAAAATACTTAGGTTAAAATGTGAATTATTATTAATAATAATATAACCTAAGTCATGTCTAAATTAATTAATTATAGGCATGTTTTAATAATTAATTAATTAAAACTTATAACATAAAATACTTAGGTTAAATTAATGTCATGATAAACTAATAATTAAAATAACCTAAGTCATGATTTAATTAATATTTCATGTTATTAATTAATTATATCCTAAGTTCATAATTCATAAAAATTAACATGTAGCATGAATCATGATTTAACCAACGAACCATGAATCGGGCATGAATTCGACACCGTACCCCGAGCCAAACCCGGGGCACACGTGTCCCCTTGCTGCCGTGGGTCCCACATGAGCCAACCAAGACCAAAAATGGTCTTGGTGGTGGCGGCAATAGCAAACCAAACCCCCCTCGGGTTTGTTTTGCTAGGCGGCTAAAAACAAACACCCTTACAAATCCTTCTTTGATTTTAATTAATACCAAAACATGTTAGATCAATGATTAATTACCTTGTTTTAATAATAAAACTAATAACATGTTCATGAAAATAATCAAAGATTAAAAGAATTAAAAAGAATTAAAAAGAAGGGTTAGAAAGGTATACCACTATGTAGCTTGGAAAAAGGATGAACAAACACTGATTACACAATAGTTTTTAAGATCAAAATCAAACAAATCACCCTCCTATGGTGGTGTAGAGGTGGCGGCACAAAGAGAGCAAAAGGAGAGGAGAAAAACTCTTTTAGGGTTTTTGTTTATTTTCTTGTAAAATGAAAAGTGAAAACATGTTTTACTCTTTACCCCCCTTTACTTGTAAAGTCCATGGGCTAAGCCCATTTCTTGTATATGTGCCGTGGGTATGGGGGCCCCACATGGGGTACCCGTACCTTTCTCGTGTCCCGATGTTTCGTGTTCGTTCGTGGTTAAACGTGCTCGTGTTTAAAGTGTTTCTGTTTAATCTAACGTGTCGTTTATCGTAAACTTAACGCTCGTAATTATATTATGAGTATTTACGTAATTATTCTAGTTAGTATTTTAAATGGTGATCATGATTTAATTATGTTCACGTGATATATTTATTACTGTTTATCATGAGTTCGTACGTAATCGATACTTGTCATGTCATACACGTATGCACTTGCTTGATTATTAGCACATGAATGTGATCAATACTACATGAGGTAAGTTTTAATCTAGGACGTACGATCTTAAGGGCACTATTCATGGTAAAAGCATGCGGGTTTTACAATATGTGGATCCGTCGAGCTTGCATCAAGTTTCTCATACACTTCCACATGAACACAAATGGACTAAGAATCATCCTTTGGTTCAAGTGATTGGCAATCTCTCACGACCTGTCTCAACACGAAAGCAGCTACGTACCGACGGTGATATGTGTATCTATGCACTATCAGTCAGCACAATGGAACCAGCAAGTGTGAAATAAGCAATGACCGATGCATCTTGGATTGAGTCTATGCAAGAAGAACTCAATCAGTTCATCAGGCTTGATGTATGGGAGCTAGTACCTCGACCGGACAATATCGATCCCCTTACTCTGAAATGGTTATTCAAAAACAAGATGGATGAGGAGCAAACGGTCATTAGGAACAAGACTCGGTTAGTCGTGAGAGGTTATAAACAACAGGAGGGAATTGATTTCGCAGAATCCTTCGCCCCGGTTGCTCGAATGGAAGCTATTAGGATTTTCTTGGCATACGCGGCACACAAATCATTCACTGTGTATCAAATGGATGTGAAGACGACTTTCTTTCATGGGTCGTTAATAGAAGATGTGTATGTATGTCAACCTAAAGGTTTCATCAATACCGAACATCCAAGCCATGTCTACAAGTTGAAAAAAGGCAATTTATGGTTTGAAACAAGCACCAAGGGCATGGTACGACGAATTATCATCATTTCTTCTACAAAATCACTTCAGCAAAGGAACCATTGATCCAACGTTGTTTATCAAGCACTACGGCAACGACATCTTGGTGGCTCATGTCTATGTAGATGATATTATATTTGGTTCTACTAACCCAAAATATTCCATATTATTTGCCGACCTTATGAAAAGTCGATTCGAAATGTCCATGATGGGGGAAATGACTTTCTTTCTTGGTCTCCAAGTCCACCAATCCCCCCGTGGTATTTTCATAAATCAGTCCAAGTATGTGCTTGAGATTCTAACGAAATTTGGCATGGAAAATTGTGATCCTATTGGTACTCCAATGGACACTAAACACAAGCTTGATTTGGATAAGAAAGGGACATTTGTAGATGCTACAAAATACCGTAGCATGATCGGGTCCCTTATGTACTTAACCTCAAGCAGACCGGACATTGTGCATGCTACTTGTTTATGTGCTCGGTACCAGGCGAAGCCAACCGAGAAGCACCTCAAGGAGGTTAAAAGGATCTTTCGTTATCTCCGGGGAACCATTCACATGGGTCTCTGGTATACGAAGGATTCTGGTTTTAATCTAACTGGTTTTTCAGATGCCGACCATGCAGGGTGTCATGATACATTCAAGAGCACTTCCGGTGGAGCACAATTCTTAGGCGAGAAGCTAGTGAGCTGGTCATCAAGAAAACAAGACTGTACGGCGTTGTCCACCGCGGAAACAGAATATGTGTCTCTATCCGTGTGTAGTGCTCAAGTCCTTTGGATGAGAACACAACTCACGGATTATGGCTTTCACTTTAACAAAGTTCCTATTTATTGTGATTCACAATCAGCCATAGCCATATCCTGCAACCCGGTCCAACACTCCAAGACCAAGCACATAGCTGTCCGATTCCATTTCATAAAGGAGCATGTGGAAAGAGGAACGATCGAACTGTATTTTGTCAAGACGGACTACCAACTAGCCGACATCTTCACCAAAGCTCTTTCTCAAGAAAGATTTGAATTCTTGGTTCGTCGACTTGGTATGTGTAGTTTCACTCCAGATGAACTTGATCGTCTTGCACATTCGTAGTAACCTTGTATATATCTATCAGAAAATCAAAATACAAAAAATATAAAACCTATAAAAACAAAATAAAAAATGAGAAAATCTTTCAAAAAATATCAAAAATATTCTTCTCCGACATGTCTCTCAGCATCAATCATATGGACGCACTTAGAAATGTCGCTCAATAACGACACGGGTACGTACATAAAGTTCGAATGAGAGTTCAAATGTTTTCAAAACATGTCTTTTCTACTTTCTTCTCATAATGGCTTATAGTCACATGTCAGACTATAACCCGGTCCCTAAATAAAGGAAAGTCGTTGACTTATCCTCAACAACGAGAAATTCGTTTTTCTCGGTCATGAGCTTATATCAAAACATTCAAAGTTTTAAGCTCATGAACACAATTTTCACGGACTTTTGAGCATAATTTTTCAAGGTATTTCAAAACAATGTGCTCATATACTCCCCTATTTAAATAGAATCTCTTTTCAAGGGGGAGTATAACGATTCATAAACATTTGTTCCAAAGTTTCATGACACATTATTCATTCCATGTTTCATCACTAGTTTCACAAAAATTTCAATTTCATGCAATTTTTGAGGGGGAGAATAGTGATTAAAATGTGATAAACAATGCTTCATTCTTGGATAAGATCTTTTGATATAAGTGCTTGCTCTTCCTAATATGTGCAAAAACCTTCTTTTTATAATGCACATATGTAGGGGGGGCATTTTGGTGATTAAGAAAGGGTTTCTGGTTTCGATATCTATACCTTCAACACAATTATTCACGACGATATTGGTGTCAAAAGGTGGTTAGGTTTTCGTCCTATGATCCAACTAGAACCGGAGGGATCTTCCCAAGGACAATCCATTAGAACTTAGAAGTCCTTAGGAAAGATGGAGTAGTTGAGTGTACGGGAATAATGCCGACTAATGACTTAAGATAGCACTGGAACAATCACAACAAGGTGCTAGTTATGACGTCTTGGTAAGCATTGAAGGGGTTGAAGAATGAAAAATAAATGTAAGGATAAAGGGTGTAAAGAAAGAAGCCCTCCATACAACTTAGGCAGAAACCGGGTCAATACATCTATTATCAGAATCACTTTGATGATTTCTGATACTGAAGACAAAGCATCATGGACCCAGTGATGCAATGCACAACCCTTCCCAGCCTACTCAAGCTTCTCTCAAAATAATTTTGTTTTATTGTCAGGGAGTTCAACTCATTTCTATCAACTTTATCACTCCGAGATAGTAAATATTGAAAAGGTGGCAGTCTGCTCCAGCCTCCGATCACCAAATAAACGTGCACTTATAGAGTCTAGAGCCAACGAGATTCATTAAAAAATCTCATTAGGACACTTATTCCATATATCAATTGTTGTTCATCACAAGAACACATGCGATATTTTACAGAATCCTACGCTCTATCCTTGTGATATTGCCAGAACATTCAGAGTGATACTCATTAGTATTCACAATGATGAATGGAAATCCTTCCAGTGTTAACATCAAACAGCACTGCGGTAGGTCATATGTAAGATTCACTTGAATTGAACATATGTTAACTGGAAAGCAACAGTGGTTTGATTCTTTTGTGATTCAAACTCGTTCCAGGTCTCGACGCAATATCTTTATGATCTTGCCAGAACATTAAGAGTAATACTTCTTAGTATTTACTGTGACGAATGGAAATCCTTCTAGTGTCATCATCAAACAACACTGCGGTAGGTAACTTGTGAGATTCTATACGAATCAAACTTGTGTCAACTGGAAAGCAACAATGGTTTGGTTCTTAATTGATTCAAACTTGTTCCAGGAAATGAATTGACGACTTAATCAACAGAATGGAACTGTATGATTCACTCTTTACTATGAACTATCTTTCGAGATGTTCAAGTAATGAGAACGGCTACCACAGCCGGAAACCCTGTCAAGGAAGTTCTTTGAACTTACCTAATCATAGGTACAGTATTCGTACTGTATAACGAGAAACCGGAGGAATGCAAACGGTGGCGTAACCTCAAGAGTCATAATTCAAGACCACATGCTCATGTAAAAGAAGAAAGCTCAAGAACATCTCAAACAAAGACTTCCGCTACTCTGATTATCAAGGGAGATTGTTAACAAGCTTTCAAGACTATGCAAACTACGAGTATGTGGGAAAAGACACAAGAACACAAGTTGGCAAAGCTTAAAGATCAAGTCAAGACAAACATCAAAGATCCAAGATCACAAGTCATGAAAGGAAGAACGAAGGAACTCTCAAGACAACGAGCTTCAAAGTCAACAACACCAAAGAAGTGAAGTCACATATTACATGACCACCCCTCAGGGGGAGATTGTTATAAGTATTTAAAGTGACGGTCATATAATATACCGTTGCGAAGCTCGTGTAAAATGCTACTTAACGATGTTGAGAGTTCTAGCATAATGTTATGTATGTAACGGGAATTAGTCCCAAACTCACAAATGAGGAAGGCCTTCCATACATTTGACGTATAGTATAAAATGCCCAAGGCACCTCATTTGTGGTGTGTGTCTTCCATCTTCATAGATTGTAGAGAGAGAAACTTTTGTGTTTCTCTCACTATGAATTCACAACCTTTGTCTTTCTCTTTTCCTTCATCTAATCTAATCTTTCTTTTTTTGGTTTAATCTTGTTCTTCATCATCTCCATTTCTATATCCTATATAGTCGTGTGTATCATTCCTACACATATGAATCAAAGGTATATATCAACAAGAACACCGGATATTAGTGAACCCATCCAACCTCCCCTTGGCTCACTTTATTAATCAGTGAATTTACAATATCTGATTACAAAACAAGAATAGAAATCACTCAAACTCACAGACCAAAATGTATTGATCTTAACAGAATACACACACTTAATTTCATACAGTTAAGAAAACGAATATTGAAAAAGATAAGAGAAAGTAAGGTAGGTGAGGAGTATATATACTCCCATCTTGCACATCAGTCCTCCACGTTTCCATAGTTTCATCTTTAGTCCTTGCACCTCTAAACTTGATACTTGAGTGAATATACATCACCTCCATCTTTAAACACTTGTCACAATAGGTCTTTCAGGTTTTGGACTTATAACTCTTAACACTCCCCCTTTAGTCCTTAACCTGTAAATCCATTAAACAAACCAAGCATACTACAAAATCTGTTATGGTTGGAAATCAACAACCCCTTTGTAAATAAGTCTGTAGTCTTATTTTTAGATTTAACTTTCAAAGGTTTAATAAAACCTGCAGATATTTTTTTTCTTAAAAAATAAAGGTCAATTTCAAAATGTTTACTTCTTTCTTGAAGTATAGGATTCAAAGAAATTTGGATGGTAGAATTATTATCACAATACAGCTGAATAGCAGCATCACATCCACTTTTAGATCACAAAGTATTTTATGATCCCACATAACCTCACAACATACATTGCACATATCCATGTATTCAGCCACAATAGAAGACCTAGAAACAACACTTTGTTTCTTACTCTTCTATGAAACCAAATTTCCACCAAGATATACACAATAACCAGTTAATGATCTTCTAGTTACTTAACATTTATCCTACTCTGAGTCTACAAACACATTCAATGCGTTACAGGCTCCTTTCTTAAAAGTAATACCTAAACCAGGTTTATTTTTTAGGTATCTTAAGTGTTAGACTTACTTATTGGTAAGCTGGCGCCTTTCACGTGAGTTGGACTAGATATACATCTATACGCAGGGACTTATTATGTAAAGGATAGATAGTCTAGTTAAGTTAGGCCTATAAATACAATGATGAGACTGTAATTATACATAGTCTAATCGTCCAAATCGGGCTTAAAATGCTAAAAATGTCATCAAAATACCCAAATGTATGCTTGTGTTTGTTCATTGTGTATTTTAGGTACGGATATCATGAAATCAACAAAAGATCACAAGAATGAAGTAAAAACGAACACGAGAAACGAAGCCGCACAAAGAACCGGACCTGAATCCTGAATTTCCAAAATGGTCCTTGAAGATTTGAAGATTGTCAAGAATGGTCCCTCAACTTTTGAAGACTTGTCATATTATACCCTTGCAAAACTCTATTATTGCATTTGGGTCCCTAATATTTCAATATATTGCATGATTAGCCCTTGAAGAATGAAGATATTACATGAAAAGCCCTTTAAACAAGCTTGGAAAATATTTGGTGGCCAAAATCAAAAGTTGAAAACTTAGTTTGTGAAGGAATTGCAAGATTGATGCTGTTTATTATAAAGTAGCAAGTAAATGGGAATTGAGGGACTAAAACTGCCCAGACAAACAAACCCCCACCACCAATTCTCTCTTGCCACGTAGCCCACTACCAAAAATCAGCCAATCCCATCACTCCCACCACTCCACGTCATAACCCACCCAACATTTAAATAAACTGAGTCAATCAGTTTATTTATTCCCTCCATAACACAATTTTTAAATTAACCCACCCCCAAAAACGAATTAAACATCTCCTAATCAAACCATAAACCCTAATTCTGCCCAGAATCAATTAAACCCTAATCAAAGGGTTTTTCACCCATTCTTTCCAGAACCTCAATTAACCTCAACCTAATCCAAACCCACTCCACAAAATAATTAACCCGTGACCCAAATGGGACCCCATGGTTCCCCTGATCAACCCAAAATGGCAATATTCGAATCTCACAGAAATCCAACGTTCCCAAAGGGTTTTCTTGCTCCCAAAGAGTAGATAAACGATCAAAATTGAAGATTCCACCTGGCTACATCACATGGGCGATTTTTGACCAAGACCTCCAAGGGCAAATTTGGATTTTCAGTAGCTAGGGTTTCTCATTTGTATTTTTTTTATTCAGAATTCTAGAATCATCCTATTAGCATTATAAAAAGAGGCCCAAACCTGTTGGTGCCCTTTGTTCCAGTTTTTGTGTATTTTTAAAAAGTAATGAAAATGAAATTTTTAATGTGCATAACTGAGTTCCATTTTATTTGTCTTTCCTAGTTTAATTTTATCTTTTATGCAAGGTAGTTTAAAGGATTCACAAGATTTCAGTTTGGAAGACGTTTTCAAAAAAGTTCATTTTTCGTGTAGTTTTGAAAAAGTTTTTCATTAGCTTGATTTCAAACCCACATGAAGTGAAAGTGGAGTGGGGGTTTGATTTCAGCTTATATCAAAGATTTTTGTCAAAAGTTTAAAAAGTTTAAAGTTTATTGGTTTGAAAAGTTGCATCTCAATTTTCTGATTTATAATTTATAAGCTCATAAGCTATAAGCTGCTTAATCCATAAGCCAGACTTATAGCTTATTAGCTTTTAAATCAGTTCACCCCTGTTTGGTTTTTCTTTCTTGGTAGGTTCACAAGGTCTTATTTCCTTTAAAGATATATGGGGGTGGTATGGACTTAAGCAGTCACCACCTAGCACTCTCTACTTTTTACATTAGCAATCTCATAAACCATCCACATAAGTTCTTCACTTTTAAGCTTGAAAGGTGAAGGCATCAGCTCAGTTTTTGGTTTGGACAAAACCAAGTAAGTTGGCTTGAACCCACCATTTTTTGGTTTTAAGTGAATGCTAGGTGATTATTGGTGAATGAATGATTTTGATGTTAGTTTAATAGTTGGTTTATGTTTATCAGTTGGTTTAGTGCATGCTAGATCAGGTTCCATTAGGTTTGTAGGTAATTGGATTGCTTTGCCTTTACAAAATTTGGTTTTCATCAGTTAAGGGAGTGTTTGGATTTAATATGTTTCAGTTATTGGTGATACACAAGTAGTGTTTTAAACAGTTAAACACACCCTACATGATTAGTATAAAGGTTTATTAGCAGTTGTTTGCAGTCTGGTAGGTTAAAATAGGAGTTTGTATGCTCACTTTTGGTAAAAACAGCTAAATAATTCAATAGGGTCTAAACTAGATTGTTTGAGTAGATTTTGAGGTCTAAACGTGTTGAGCTGTTAGATATAGGTTAGATTAGGGTTGTGTGGTATTATTGATGATTATTGTATGCTAGTAAGTCCATTTGGTTACCTGGAAATTCGTCCTAGAGCACAATAGATCAGCAAACACCCATCTGCCATACTTCCTGTTTACAGTAACTGATTTTGGGCATTTTTGGTGTGATTTCTATATTTGATTTGTGCATTTTTTTTGTTTATATATACTCCCTACACTCCACTGAGTGTAGGGGTGCCTATTGCATCCATTGAATCCAAGTAATCATCAAGATCCAAGCACTTTTGTGCCCAGACCCAATTTTTATAACTACCAGTGGGAACCAAGTTCCCATTGCTAGTGTTATCGTTGGTACTGCTACACAAGCAGACAAAAGCAACAAAGTGTCACTATTAGATTCTTACTTTTTTGTCTTTAGTGGGCTTAATTAGGAATTTATGGTTGATTTTAATTTTGTAATTTTTCTCATTTTAATTTTGATTTTTCTATTAAGTTTATTTTATGCTTACTGTTCATTTCTTATTTTTTAGATTTAATTGCTTTTTAAAATAGTTTTTAATTACTGATTTTTGTCTTTTAGTGCAAGAATTTGTTATTTTTCAGTTTTAAAATTTTTATTAGATTAAGAAAAGTATTTTAAGATTTTTAGTTAAAAAATATTTTACTGTTCACATTTTAAAGTAATTTTTAGAATTAATTTTAGTTTAATTAGGGTTTTATTATAATCTGTTTTGTCTTTTAGTGAAAAATTTTACTTTTTTCAAACTTTTTCATTTTTCTACTGTTCATTAGTATAATTTAGGATTTTTAAAATTGTCAAATTATTTTTATCATTATTTTAATATTTTTAATCGTTATTTTAGTTTAAAAAGTGTTTTTAGTGTTTTAAAAATAGAAAAATAGTTTTGAAAATTTAGAAAAAATACTTTTTAGTCTTTAAATAATATAAGTGATTTATTAGTTCAATAAAATAATATTTTGGGATTTTTCTTAATTATATTTAATTTTAGGGCTTTAATTAGCATTTAAAATTGAATGTTTAAATAATAAAAGGTTTTAAAAATTATTTATTGGATTTTTATCCTTATTTATATTATTTTAGACTTAGTTTAAGCTTTTAATTAATTTTTAGGTTTAAGTTTTAATTTTGTCACGTTTTACGTATTTACGTTCGCGTTTTACGTTAATTCGTCGTAGTGTAATCGTAATCGTAGCTCGTCTTTAATTTTTCTCTCTTAAAACCAAAAACGACACTAATCCAAACTTTGATTTTATATATTGGCACACTTAATTCACACACCTCCTTCGAGAACGAACTTGGACTTTTCGTCTTCACGGTTTTCCTAAATCGTGTCGATTAATACTTTCCGCCTTATACTTCGTTTTTCCTAAATCAAGTATAACGAAACCTACATCAATTTTTGGAAAAAAAAATTTAAAAAAATTTTTTTTTTTTACTCTAGCTAGTATCCTTAACGTGTTTAAGTCAAGTTTGCTAGGCTTTTATATAGGGAACTTTAAAACGCGAAAGTCTTAACTCTTACGAGTTAAGAACAAGAACTTTTCGCAAGTTCCTATTATTGACCCTAGAGAGTCGTTTATCAAGGGAACTTTAAAATGCGAATTCTAAATTTGAAAAATTCTAAGAATTTGCAAGATCCTATAGATAACTTGAAAACCCAAAACTTTGATTTAATTGGCTAAGCATCCACGAGTCTCATTCCTTGAGATTTTAAATTGTGGAGAACGAGAGATGATAGAGTAAATTATAAGTTTGGTATTCTTTCGTGAATTTATGTGAGTTGATTATAAGCTTTTTCTCCCATCGCTTGTTAATAGATATATTTGCAATAAATAAGGTTGTACGATTTGAAAAGTTACTTAGCTTCTAGCACAAGATCGTTTAAAAGTTGCTCGGTATTAATTAGAGTTCATAGCCAAGGCATAACTTATTGAAGAGGGATGCGAAGATTGGCGAGTCCGAAAAGGCCCTAACAAGGCATGAGGGCTACATTTTGTTGCTAAAGATCCAAAGTGATGTGAAGAATCATTTATCAAAAATCAATATGAAGGATCAAGACACACGACGAAAAGCAAATACTCTCCTAAAGATCATGGAGAAGTCTATCCAAAAAGGCCCTAACAAGGTATGAGGATAAATAGATCCAAGTCCTAAAAGGAGGCGGATCGTTGTATATCAAAATCCAAAATAAAGATTGGAGAAAAATGAAGAAGTCGTGGTCCAAGTATGAAGAATCTCTCAAAAACTTCAAGTGAAGAAATTCCTATTATGAAGAGAAGACCATAATTTTAAGTACGTCTCTTAAGATTCGAAGTATGAAGTCACTTCCAAATATCGGTCCGAGAAAGGTCTCAAATCGTGAAGCGAGTTATGCCAAGATATGAACTTTATGAGGTCCCGAGAAGCAGTTTTAAAAGATTTTGTCCTTTAGCTAACTATTGATTAAATCGTCCTACTTTATTTTCAGCCTAAATAACTATCGAAATAAGTCAACAATGCATCATCGTGATCATTCAAGACAATCATAGAATATAAGAGATACACCTAGGAATAAGGGGGTCTAAGTGAATAATTGGGCCACATGAATTTGTGTTAGTTTGCTAACTTATAATAACAATGATCTCGTTTTTAAGCTTGGTTTGGGGAACGTGAAACTTGAGGGTGATAAAAATCGATGAGATCGACGTTTATGGGGATGACGAGTATGTTGACCCCGAGGGGGCGGTGTTCTTTATTGATAAACGTTTTGAGAACTTATATAATCCGCCACCCCCTCCCACCAATGACTTAAATGTGAGGATTTTTAGCGCGACTATTTTGAATTTGACACGCCAAATATTTTCGACATTATCAAATCGGGTTTTCATAAACAGTTTTTAAACGATGAAAAAGGAAAAGATTTTAAAAATGTTTTAAAAGATTTTTCTACAAGTTTAACTCCGTCGTCACCGTGTTTTATGAGTGCTACCACCTCGTCTACTCCTTTTGACGACGGTTGGTGTGGATCTAGTGTGGGGGAAGCCCCTTATGTTCCCTCACATTTCTCCACCGAGGACGAGATTTACGATCCCGGAATTGCTTGTAAAGGGAAATCTCGGTCTTCCGCCGATGCAATAAATGGAAAATCTTTTCGTTTGCTTGGTGTGAGTCTACCTCGAGTAGCTCATTATGTTGACTTACCCATTGCCCCACCTTTCTACTTCTTATCTATTTTCTTCTACCCCATTGGGGTTCTCGTTGGAGTGGCGTTGTTTCGTCTTTCATACGAAAACGAGGACGCTATCTTTGACCCCGGTATACGTTTTATTGGGTTTTTAAAGTACTCAACGTACTTTTGGGCATTGTTCATCATGTAAGCCCCACTAAAAATGACCAAACCATGATTATCCCTAAATGATCACATTTATGGGGATTCGAGTCGAGCTTTTGACTCGGTTATCAAAAACAAGGTGCCTCGTGGGGGATTCTCATGCTTATCCTTGTAAATATTATTGCTTTTCTAATAGTGTAACGAGGGGACTTGTGCTCTTCCAACCTTTGTTCCGTGGTTGTTTGTGATTGTGATTCATTAGGTTCATCGTCATCATTGAAGCCTCTCGTGTTCGTTTTACAGATCACTCGAGCTTCGATTGTTGCCTTTGGAGATTCCGATATCCAATGATATCCTTTTATGTTCTAACATTTATCTTATTAGCGTAATTCATTAACGGCTTTTAGGTTATTCGTTTTACCCTTTCCATACTCGAGATTAAGCATTCGACTTCGTCTCTAGTATGGGGGTGTTTTCACCCCTAAACTCGAAATATTGAGGCAATGTTTAGTTTTAGTATGGGGGGTGAGTAGATACTTCACCTTGCTTATGTCACCACGCTATCCAATATTCATCTTTTTGTTATCGTTTTATGCAAAATAAGGCTAAAAATGGCCAAATTTTAAAAACTTTCTTATTTTTCATAAGTGTTTAAGACACGAATGTAGGTTTTCCGATGGTGAGAATAAGAGTAATTTTTTACTCGACCGTGCGTGTTGAGCACTTTGCTTCGATTCCTTAACTTTTTAGGCTAAGTCTCTTAAATGAGGACGAGAAATGATAGAGTTATTTATAAGTCTCATAATCGTCACGATCTCATGTGTAGTAATTATTAGCTTATTCTCCCCACGCTTTTGATAATAAATTGTTAATGAATATTGATTTAGCGGTTTAGTCACTATTGTTGGTTTCTAATTTGTTTTAGTAGCTTCCATGTAATTAAATTGGGAAAACATTAAGGATTCGCCAGCGTCACGATTTTGAAGTATTGGCACCCGAATAATCGAAAGCTTCACCTAATAATAAGATTTCAAGTGCTCACCTAAATTAAGCAAAAATTTGAAGCTCACAAGGCCGAAAAATCTATGCCTAAATTGAAAGTGAATCAAGCCTTAATCTTTGAAGCTTTAAAGATCCAAAATTCTCTTTAGCGTGAGGATATACGTCTTTGGCTAATAAAACCACCGATGAGGCGGATAATAAAAGGCAAGGCAAGACCGAAGTCATAATAAAAGCTCCATGGCGGAGTTGAATAAAAGATGGAGGTAAACCTATGATAATAAGGCCCTTCCGTTGGGGGGCGTATAAAAGTCTTGGTAATAAGTCTCATGTTCAAAACCGTTATAAAACCGTGTTTATCGATCTTTTTTGTTGACTTAATTTTTTAACATCGTTGTCTATTATGGTGAATTATTAATTTAATTATTTTGGTTACACCGTTAAGACTCTATTTTTAGACTTAATCTCTATTCACGCATAAGTCAATGATGTATCCTCGTGATCATTAAGACAAAAATAAAATTTAAGAGATACCAAGTAGGAATAAGGGAGTTTAGGTATGTAATTAACACTAATGAGATATGATCGTGTTGCTAACTTATAATAACAATGATCTCGTTACACGTTTAGCATGGAATTGGGTAAAAATCGAGGACGACGAAGTTATTTCTAACGGAGCATTCACGTGTTCTTGTTCTATGATCCTAAAAGTCACTTAATCGTGATGAAAACAATACATTATGTCTAAAACACGTGTAGTAGTTTATTTAAATTCACGTCTTCAATAAAGGTCATCATAAAATGAATTTTGGAAGTGCTATGATACTTAATTCTAGCATTGCGTGGGGACACGGCAATGTTTTAGTATGAGGGAGTGATGAGACTGTAATTATACATAGTCTCATCGTCCAAATCGGGCTTAAAATGCTAAAAATGTCATCAAAATACCCAAATATATGCTTGTTTTTGTTCATTGTGTATTTTAGGTACGGATATCGTGAAATCAACAAAAGATCACAAGAATGAAGCAAAAACGAACACGGGAAACGAAGCCGCACAAAGAACCGGACCCAAATCCTGAATTTCCAAAATGGTCCTTGAAGATTTGAAGATTGTCAAGAATGGTCCCTCAACTTTTGAAGACTTGTCATATTATACCCTTGTAAAACTCTATTATTGCATTGGGGTCCCTAATATTTCAAGATATTGCATGATTAGCCCTTGAAGATTGAAGATATTACATGAAAAGCCCTTTAAACAAGCTTGGAAAATATTTGGTGGCCAAAATCAAAAGTTGAAAACTTAGTTTGTGAAGGAATTGCAAGATTGATGCTGTTTATTATAAAGTAGCAAGTAAATGGGAATTGAGGGACTAAAACTGCCCAGACAAACAAACCCCCACCACCAATCCTCTCCTGCCACGTAGCCCACTACCAAAAATCAGCCAATCCCATCACTCCCACCACTCCACGTCATAACCCACCCAACATTTAAATAAACTGAGTTAATCAGTTTATTTATTCTCTCCATAACACAACTTTTAAATTAACCCACCCCCAAAAACGAATTAAACATCTCCTAATCAACCCATAAACCCTAATTCTGCCCAGAATCAATTAAACCCTAATCAAAGGGTTTTTCACCCATTCTTTCCAAAACCTCAATTAACCTCAACCTAATCCAAACCCACTCCACAAAATACTCAACCCGTGACTCAAATGGGACCCCCATGGTTCCCCTGCTCAACCCAAAATGGCAATATTCGAATCTCACAGAAATCCAACGTTCCCAAAGGGTTTTCTTGCTCCCAAAGAGTAGTTAAACGATCAAGATTGAAGATTCCACCTGGCTACATCACATGGGCGATTTTTGACCAAGACCTCCAAGGGCAAATTCGGATTTTCAGTAGCGAGGGTTTCTCATTTGTATTTTTTATTCAGAATTCTAGAATCATCCTATTAGCATTATAAAAAGAGGCCCAAACCTGTTGGTGCCCTTTGTTCCAGTTTTTGTGTATTTTTTAAAAAGTAATGAAAATCAAATTTTTAATGTGCATAACTGAGTTCCATTTTATTTGTCTTTCCTAGTTTAATTTTATCTTTTATGCAAGGTAGTTTAAAGGATTCACAAGATTTCAGTTTGGAAGACGTTTTCAGAAAAGTTCATTTTTTCGTGTAGTTTTGAAAAAGTTTTTCATTAGCTTGATTTCAAACCCACATGAAGTAAAAGTGGAATGGGGGTTTGATTTCAGCTTATATCAAAGATTTTTGTCAAAATTTTAGGAAGTTTAAAGTTTATTGGTTTGAAAGGTTGCATCTCAATTTTCTGATTTATAATTTATAAGCTGATAAGCTATAAGCTGCTTAATCCATAAGCCAGACTTATAGCTTATTAGCTTTTGAATCAGTTCACCCCTGTTTGTTTCTTCTTTCTTGGCAGGTTCACAAGGTCTTATTTCCTTTAAAGATATATGGGGGTGGTTTGGACTTAAGAAGTCACCACCTAGCACTCTCTACTTTTTACATCAGCAATCTCATAAACCATCCACATAAGTTCTTCACTTTTAAGCTTGAAAGGTGAAGGCATCAGCTCAGTTTTTGGTTTGGACAAAACCAAGTAAGTTGGCTTGAACCCACCATTGTTTGGTTTTAAGTGAATGCTAGGTGATTATTGGTGAATGAATGATTTTGATGTTAGTTTAATATTTGGTTTATGTTTATCAGTTGGTTTAGTGCATGCTAGATCAGGTTCCATTAGGTTTGTAGGTAATTGGATTGCTATGCCTTTGCAAAATTTGGTTTTCATCAGTTAAGGGAGTGTTTGGATTTAATCTGTTTCAGTTATTGGTGATACACAAGTAGTGGTTTAAACAGTTAAACACACCCTAAATGATTAGTATAAAGGTTTATTAGCTGTTGTTTGCAGTCTGGTAGGTTAAAATAGGATTTTGTATGCTCACTTTTTGGTAAAAACAGCTAAGTAATTCAGTAGGGTCTAAACTAGATTGTTTGAGTAGATTTTGAGGTCTAAACATGTTGAGCTGTTAGATATAGGTTAGATTAGGGTTGTGTGGTATTATTGATGATTATTGTATGCTAGTAAGTCCATTTGGTTACCTGGAAATTCGTCCTAGAGCATAATAGATCAGCAAACACCCATCTGCTATACTTCCTGTTTACAGTAACTAATTTTTGGCATTTTGGTGTGATTTTTGTATTTGATTTGTGCATTTTTTTTTGTTTATATATACTCCCTACACTCCACTAAGTGTAGGGGTGCCTATTGCATCCATTGAATCCAAGTTATCATTAAGATCCAAGCACTTTTGTACCCAGACCCAATTTTTATAACTACTAGTGGGAACCAAGTTCCCACTGCTAGTGTTATTGTTGGTACTGCTACACAAGCAGACAAAAGCAACAAAGTGTCACTATCAGATTCTTACTTTTTTGTCTTTAGTGGGCTTAATTAGGAATTTTTTGTTGATTTTAATTTTGTAATTTTTCTCATTTTAATTCTAATTTTTCTATTAAGTTTATTTTCTGTTTACTGTTCATTTCTTATTTTTAGATTTAATTGCTTTTTAAAATAGTTTTTAATTACTGATTTTTGTCTTTTAGTACAAGAATTTGTTATTTTTCAGTTTTAAAAATTTTATTAGATTAAGAAAAGTATTTTAAGATTTTTAGTTAAAAAATATTTTACTGTTCACATTTTAAAGTAATTTTTAGAATTAATTTTTGTTTAATTAGGGTTTTATTATAATATGTTTTGTCTTTAAGTGAAAAATTTTACTTTTTTCAAACTTTTTCATTTTTCTACTGTTCATTAGTATAATTTAGGATTTTTAAAATTGTCAAATTATTTTTATCATTATTTTAATATTTTTAATCATTATTTTAGTTTAAAAAGTGTTTTTAGTGTTTTAAAAATAGAAATAGTTTTGAAAATTCAAGAAAAACACTTTTTAGTCTTTAAACAATATTAGTGATATATTAGTTCAATAAAATAATATTTTGGGCTTTTTCTTAATTATATTTAATTTTAGGGCTTTAATTAGCATTTAAAATTGAATATTTAATTAATAAAAAGTTTTAAAAATTATTTATTGGATTTTTATCCTTATTTATATTATTTTAGACTTATTTTAACTTTTAATTAATTTTTAGGTTTAATTTTTAATTTTTTCACGTTTTACGTATTTACGTTCGCGTTTTACGTTAATTCGTCGTAGTGTAATCGTAATCGTAGCTCGTCTTTAATTTTTCTCGCTTAAAACCAAAAACGACACTAATCCAAACTTTGATTTTATATATTGGCACACTTAATTCACACACCTCCTTCGAGAACGAACTTGGACTTTTCGTCTTCACGGTTTTCCTAAACCGTGTCGATTAATACTTTCCGCCTTATACTTCGTTTTTCCTTTGTATTGTTTTCACTTGAAATAATACACACACTTTTCCTTCACCTCTCTCTAACTTTCTCTCACTAGAACAACAATGGCTACCATGTTCTTTGATCATCCCCGACCCCCTGAACCAAGGTGGCTTTTTGATGATTGTCAATTGGTATCAGAGCTAACCGGGGGTGTTTTATATCCGTGTGTGTTTGAGTTGGGTTATCGGATTCGTGTTGTGTTTTTCAGAATCATGTTTTTTATTACTTTTTTGGAAAAGGATAACTGCAAATGGTCCAGATCCAGATTTTTCAGTACAAGTGCCTGTGGTTTCGATTTCAAAATTTTACGGAATCCTGCATTTCAAAATATTGCGGAATCTTGCATTCTAATATATTGCGGAATCTTGCCTTCCAAGATATTGCGGAATCTTTGCTTCACCATTTTGCGGAATCGAATGCTTTCTAACTTTGCGGAATATCATATGTATTCCACATTGGGGAATCATGGTTGCGTAATCGAATGCATTGCGGAATGATGACTTGAAAAACATTGCGGAATCATGGTTGCGGAATCGAATGCATTGCAGAATGATGACTTGAAAAAAAATATTGAGGAATCATGCCACTGTATAACATACCGAGACCTTTTACTTGACAACCAGTTAAATCATAAAGGACAAAACCGGGTTAACTAATCTATTTTCAAACAGACACACACCCATCTTTTATCAACCATCTCCAATCTATCCAAATCCAATTTAATCATGTCCTATCAACTCTTCCACTCAGCCTACATCTCATACCGTGTCAACTCGGTAATTACGGAGTTGACCGAGTCAACTCACTGAGTTCATCAATTTTTATCAAGAAAATATCAGTTTTAAAAACCTACATCATCATCATACTTGAAACCATTTCAGCTAAACGAGATCTCAGGATTGTTAACTTTTTTTCAATCTTTATAAAGATTTTTTTGCGTCTAACATTTCCTCACAGATCCATATAGGGTTTTCACCCGTGTTGATATTCGAGATTGATAAGAGTTGAGTATAACAAGTATGTTAGACTCAGCCTTTATCTCGAGTTCAATAAAAAACCCGACATGCATCAATCAAAAACCAAAACTTTCGCTTATTTCGAAAATTAAAACAGAACCTACCCGAAACCATGGAAAGATCTTGAAGCCAAAGATGTTCTTGCTTAGCCACGAATTAATACTATAGGTTTAATGGGTTTCTTGATTTGGGTATGGTGTATTTGCTGTTGAAACAATGATTATTGAGGATTCGTGGTTATCGGTTGTGATTGCAAAGGTCTAGATGATTGATGATCAGATTTAGTTTGAGAGGGGTTTTTTTATAGGCGATGGTTTCTAAGTTGAGAGGATAAGCTATTGTTAAGTAGCGGCTGTGATATTGGTGAGATTAGGTCAAGATTATATGGAGTGAAATTAGGAGTGAGAGATTATATATCCCACTTTCACTTGTTTCTGGACCGGGTATAGAAAGACCATGTGGGCCGAACTTTTGTTATTCATGGGGCTTGGGTTGGAAAAATTTTTGTGTCGTATATTCAAAGGTTACTCATGGTTAATTTTTGGAGTTGGTTATAGTTTTGATGGGTCGATCACTACCCTAACCGAAGGCATATAGTGGGTCGATTAATTTTTGCCATCGAATTCAGGATGACCGATTATATATCCCAATATTGAAATTAATCATGTCGGATTTGATTTACGGGGTTATTGGATTGAGCCGGGTTTTTTGAAAGAACCAAGTGGTAAAATTGTTGTCGGGTTAAATGCTTATGTGATAGGATTTTATTACTTTGGCGGGTCGTTTAAACAGTGACACTCAAGGCCAGATATCCGTTTTCGATCATAAATTTTTTTCACGATCAACAAACACGATACATTCCACTAAAACGATCCTTATCAAAAATTCACCTAAATTCCTAACGGCTTTTACGGTTTATGTGATTACGAAGATGATTCGATGCTACTTATTTGAGGTTGAAGTGAGATTTCTCGAAGGCGTTCTTAATTTATCTTTAAAGGAGTACTTACGACTTTATAAGATAATTTGTTCGAGCATATACGGTTATGAATAAGACTTGAAGTATCTAGTTTCCAGTGTCAAGGGGATGATGGACGACGACATGGATAACTATCATTTTTGAGAGCTTCGTTGCGGTTCTCAGTGTCACACGCACTTGTTGTTGTGGATATCTTTAAGAGGTGTAGTACCTTTTCTTATACCGTCTGTTTTGGTATAGGGTACTTTAGAGAAGTTGTACCTTTTTTATACTGCCTATTGGTATAGGGTACGTTTAAGACTTCTCTGCATCGCTCTTCATTCTACAATAGTGCAAGCTTAAGTTCAAGTTTGGGAAATTCTACCTCAGTTTCAAGTTAGGATTATCAAGTTATCTTCATCAGTGGTCACTATAAATAGCCAACAGAATTGATAAGGGGACTCAGTTCGGGGTGATCAAGAGAGAATTTTTGTTTAGAGAGATATTGTTGACATCTTCTCACATAGTATTGGTTACTAAGTAAGCGGTTCTAGTTGGCATACCACGTACACACATGAAGGATGATTCCCTTAATAGGTATCATCCTGGAGGGAGAAATGTGTACATGCGGGGTCACTTGACTTTGGTGTTATCGTTTCTACATAAAGGGATAAGTTGTCTACATTCGGGACTTAATTGACTTTGATGTGGAAACTTTATATCATTATTGTACTGTCAGTAGAAATGTGCATTTCCGGGACTTAATTGACTCTGGTGCTACAGGTTGACTTCATGTTCGGGATAGAGTGTGTACTTCTGGTAATCTTTCATAGAATCAAGACTGAGATTGCTTCAAATTGTGAGAAAATGTTGATGACGTTATCACCTCCCACAGATTTCCTCTAAAGGATCTGTTTGGGTGGGAGCAGTCTTTACTGCTTGTTTAATGAAAGGCCTTCTAGTTGGGAGGGAGTAAAACTCAACTAGTTTCTACAAAGCTGAAGAAATAGAGCTGGAGCATTCAAGAAGATGAAGGTCGCTGAAGACTGTCTCAAGGAATGCTGGAATTCAAGCTTATCATTTTTCTTTATTTTTGCTTGTAGGAATCATTGTAACCAACTCACGTGAGTCACCATCTTGGAGGGAGATTGTTAGACTTACTTTTTGGTAAGCTGGCGCCTTTCACGTGAGTTGGACTAGATATACATCCATACGCAGGGACTTATTATGTAAAGGATAGATAGTCTAGTTATGTTAGGCCTATAAATACCCTCATGACTCTCCATAGGGGTGTGGAAGCTTAGTGTTTTTTTCATTTGTATTGTTTTCACTTGAAATAATACACACACTTTTCCTTCACCTCTCTCTAACTTTCTCTCACTAGAACAACAATGGCTACCATGTTCTTTGATCATCCCCGACCCCCCAAACCAAGGTGGCTTTTTGATGATTGTCATTAAGATTCTGAAAGTAAGTTTCAGCTGAGACTTCATAGGACTAGGCATGACTTGACTAAGACAATGCACATCATATGCAATTTCTGGTCTAGTCGTAGTAAGGTAAATTAATTTACCGACAAGTTTTTGATATGGAGTAATTTCAGCAAGTTTTTCATTATCTCCAAACTTATCTTTAAGTTTTTTACTATCTGGATTAACCTCAATAGGTGCACCACAAGGTTTACACCCTAACATTCCAAATTCAGATAACAACTCAGTGCAGTATTTTCTTTGGGTTAAACAAATTCCATTACTAGTATCAGTAACCTCAATACCTAGAAAATACTTAAGTTTTCTAAGATCTTTGATAAGAAACTTCGAACTCAAGAATTGTTTAAACTTATTTACCTCATCCAAGTTATTTCCAGTAATAAAAATGTCATCAACATATACAAGCAGAACCAAGAAAATACCATTTTGTTGTTTATAAACAATGAAAATCATTTGGACTTTGAATAAAACCATTTTCAAGTAGAACATAAACAAGTTTTTCATTCCATTTTCTTGGTGCTTGTTTTAAACCATATAAGGACTTAATCAATTTTCAAACTTTGTTATCACTGTTATCACCATAACCCTCAGGAATTCTCATATAAACTTCTTCATCAAGTTTACCATACAGAAAACCATTATTCACATCTAATTGAAATAATGGCCAATTATTAGAAACAACAAGACTAAGAACACATCTTACAGTGACAATTTTCACAACAGGAGAAAATGTTTCCTCATAGTCAATTCCTTCTCTCTGATTAAAACCTTTTGCTACAAGTCTAGCTTTAAACCTTTCTACATCACCAGTAGACTTATACTTAACTTTCCATATCTATTTACATGGAATGGCTTTTCTTCCTTCAGGAAGATCAGTAATAACCCAAGTATTATTCCTATGTAAGGCTTCATTTCTTGATTCATAGCCTCTATCCATCTACTATCTTTAATAGCTTCAGAATAAGTAGATGGTTCATAAATTTTACTCAAATTAGTAGCAAATACAAAATTGTCAATGTTAAGATTAGCATAACTCACAACTTTGTTAATGCTATATTTAACATCTTTATTAAGCACAAAATCTTTATATTTAGAAGGAAAATTACTTTTTCTACTAGTTCTCCTAACAGTATTATCTGCTACTAGTTCTGGTGACCAATTAAACATTTGACCAAAAGACTCAATACCTTCATCCTCAGAGGAATTATCATCATCATTGATAGACTCTGGTATACCCTTAGAAATAAGATTTTCTGTTGCACACTCACTACTAGTGTCCTTCCTACTAGAACTAGTGTTAGTATTAAGTGATCTATCTACCTCAGAATGAACATCTGTATCAGCAGTATGAACACCATCTTTACCTTCACTAGTATCTACAGTGTTGTCACTAGTATATAGACTACTATCTACAGGTACAAACCTATGCTTACTACCTGTACTATCTCCATTCTCATCATAGGATTCACTAGGTACTTGACTGTTTATATTAAAAAAGATTAAATCGTTAATATGATTTTCACAAAAAAAACAAAATCTTTACCAATCACATCATTTTTAAAAGGAAAAACAGTCTCATAAAACTTAACATCCCTTGAAAACATAAACTTTTTATTTTCCAAACTAAACAATTTATATCCCTTTTTATCAAAAGCATATCCAACAAAGACACATTTTTTAGACCTTGACTCAAACTTATCAGAAACATTTAACACAGTAGAAAAACATAAACAACCATACACTCTTAAATGAAGAATACTAGGTTTAGACCCATAAACCATTTCATATGGACTTTTACCAGATAACACAACAGTAGGTAACCTGTTAATCAAATAACTAGCAGTTAGCACACATTTAGGCCACATGTTTAATGGTATGCCCCCTGAAACATGAGGGCTCTAGAAGTATTAAGTAAATGCCTATGCTTTCTTTCAGCAACACCATTCTGTTGAGGTGTATATGAACATGTAGTTTGATGAATAACACCATGATTTTTAACAAATTCAGCAGACTTATGATTAACAAATTCTATTTCATTATCACTTCTGAAAATTTTAACTCTTTTGTTAAACTGATTATAAAGAAGTTTGAAAAAAACTCTCAATGCAATCAAAAACTTCATTTTACCTTTTAACAAAAAAAACCCAAATAGATCTAGTTAATTATCAACCATAGTAACAAAAAACCAAAATCCTTCCCTACGAGTCAATTTATAAGGACCCCAAACATCAAGGTGAACAATATCACCAAGATTCTTGGTTTTATGATCACTTAAAGCAAAAGACTCCATAGTCTTCTTAGCTTTATGACACACAAGGTTCATAATTATTGAGTTTAATATCCTTATTATCTTTTCTAAGGACATCCAAAACTTGATCAGCTGGATGTCCTAGCCTATTGTGCCAAATAGAACTAGACATATGACAACTCCTAACATTTTTATTTAACATAGGCCTACTTTCATCAAGAAAGTATAACTCATCCTTTTCACTACCAGTCCCCATCAGGACCTTTTGAGTTAAACCCTGAATAACACATTTAGATTCATCAAAAGTCACATTAACTTTATTATCCTTAGACAATTTTTGAATATATAAGAGACTAACTTTATACCCAGGAACAACCAACACATCTTTAATAATCAAATTATTAATTTTAAAACATCCAATTTTGTTCACATATTCCAATGTTCCATTAGGATGAGCCACACTAATATTTAAGTATGACACATCAATCACATTAAACAAAAGCTTCTCAGAAAAAGTTATATGTTGGCTAGCCCCAGAATCTATAATCCACCCAACATAAGTACTGTAAGTACTTAATATGAATTATAGTTAAAGAATCTACAAGCCAAGAAACTAACAACACAATAATTGAATTTAAAGGTGTCTACAACACTTGCAGAACCCATAGTATTATCTCTTGAAACACTTAGTAACTTCATCAATCTTTGATATTGATCAGAAGTGAGAGTGTGAGAAGCACTCTTACTCTGGTCACCTTTGTTATCATTAACACTCACATTATGAACATTACTTTGAGTAACATTATTATTCTTCCTTTTGAAATTAGTTGGATAACCAATAAGCTCAAAATATTTGTCATAGTATGAGCAGTCATATTATAATGTTTGCAAACAAAATTAATTATTTCTATAACCTCCAGATCTAGTCTTGTTAGAATTCCAATTGTTATTATTCTTTTTATTAAACCCTTTATTCCAATTGTTGGAATTCCTACCATAATTAACAATAAAAGTAGATGGCCCAGACTTAGGATTCTTGGTAGAACCGAGACTATTCCTATGAGACTCATCCCTAGATAATGTAGCAAAAGCAGTCCTAACATCTGGTATGGACTCAGATGTAAGAATCTGACTTCTCACAACACTATAACAATCATCAAGACCCATGAGAAACTGCATTAGCCTAAGAAGCTGATCATGTTTCTTAAGTGCCTCAGAACCCTTACAAGTACAATCACGTAAATCAACAAGAGCATCAAACTGTCTCCACAAAGAATTACACTCATGATAATATTCATACAATGACATATCATATTGAGTTAAAGTATAGATTTTATGATGGAGATTATATATAACATAACCATCCTATTTATTATAGGTTTCCTCAAGTTCATCCCAAACATCTTGGGCATATTTAGAAAAAATTTGTCCCTTGTATAAATCTGATGAAACACAACCAAGTAACCAAGAAAGAACAATTGCATTACACCTGTCCCATTGATCCCTAGCAGGACCATCATTAGTGCCCCGAACACAAGTACCAGTAACAAACCCTAACTTATTTCTAGTTTGTAAAGCTAATTTAATAGCAGCAGACCAAACTTTATAATTTTCAGTCCCTTCAAGTTTGAAGGAAATTACTTGAGATCCTATATCTTGAGGATGAAGATATAAAGGATCATACACATCAAATTTAACAACACCAGTTTCAGATTAGGATATTTAGGTGACTCACTTTTAGGTGAATCAGTTGATTTAGCCATAGTGATAAAAGCACACAAGAAAAAACGAAGAACATAAGATCAAGCCAAAAAACAGTTCTCATGCTTCCAAACTACTCAATAGGTGGCAGGTCAAGAGCAGAGACTTGAAATTGGTCTAAAAACAGAAAAACAAGAATCACACAAGAAACTCCTTGTATCTCCTCAACAAACAACTACACACAAGATCCTCTGAACAACAAATCCACAAACTACTTAATCCCTTTGTCTCCTAAACCCCACTAAAATCCTAGAAAAACAACCTAAAAAGAGAGAGTGAGAGGTGTTACATAGCACGCGCAACAAACCAAGTGTAGATCAAGAAGATCTAAACCAACCAGAGCAGCGGAAATAAAAAACCTGTGCGTAAACAACCAAGAATAACAATCTACCCAAAACTTACCAAATCAGAAGAAACCCTAATTTCTGATTTTAGGGTTTCTTCAAGATTCTTGTGATTAACAATGATTTAATCACAATAAACCAAGAAAATATACCAGAAATTACCCAAGATCTAAAAAAACCCAAAAATAGCAAAACCCTAATTTTAAAAAAATCTAATTAAACCTTCAATTGACAGAATTAAAACAATTAACCAACAGAATCGTATAAAGAATCAACACTAGATTACGATCTAATATAATAGATCAAAAACTCCCAAAAAATTAACAAACCCTAATTTTCAAAATCGATTGAAAAAAGTTTTAATCGATGATACAAAGCAACCTGGCTCTGATACCATGTAAAAACATATGAATCAAAGCTCTATATCAACAAGAACACCAGATATTAGTTAACCCAGCCAACCTCCCTTGGTCACTTTATTAGTCAATGAATTTACAATATCTGATTACAAAACAAGAATGGAAATCACTCAAACTCAAAAATCAAAACGTATTGATCTTAATAGAATACACATACTTAATTTCACACAGTTGAGAAAATGAATAATGAAAAAGATAAGAGAAAGTTAGGTAGGTGAGGAGTATATATACTCCCATCTTGCACAACAGTCCTCTACGTTTCCATAGTTCCGTCTTCAGTCCTTGCACCTCTAAAGTTGATACTTCAGTAAATAAATAGCACCTCCATCTTTAGACACTTTTCACAATAGGTCCTTTAGGTTTTGGACTTATAACTCTTAACAAATCCTGTAATGGTTTCAGTAATATTAATTTCGGGCTTCTCAATCTCAAGCATAAAAAAGTAGAATGGTATGTGCATTTCTTACTTGTGGACACACACCTCAACTGAAAACCTTATATAGGACCAGTTAGTAGTTTATCAGGGGGACTTACTCATTGAAGGTGATAATGTTTCAAAGTTATCTTTAGATGGATTCAATTCTTTGGAGAAGGTAGATTTCCATATTTCATTCCTACAAAAGACAAATGTCACTACTAGAAAATAGACTTTCAGCGACAGATTTTTCCGACGTATCTTTTCAGTCGCTAATTACTGACAATATTCCGACAGATTTCTGACAACTAAACTTTTCCGACAAATTTTTGGCAGATTTCCAAGAGACATGATTTCCTCGGAAATCTGTCACTAGTTCACGTTAATTACCATCAACATTCAGACGCTTTCCTGACGCCTATGTTTATTTGTCACTATTTCGTCGGAAATGTTTGGATCTATGGCTAAGTTTTTGTATTTATTTAATTTCGTTAGAAATCCGTCACAAAACTAATGTGATTGGATCTATGGTTAAGTTTTTTTATTTATTTATTTTCGTCAGAAATGTTTGGATATATGGCTCACCTTTTATTTTTTCCGGTAACAAATGAAAATATAAATTCTCAAAAATGCCAAATAGTTAAACACTTTCACTTTTATTTCAAACTTCATAGTTCCATCGCCATCGTCCGCCTGCCATCCGCTGCCGCTGTCCGTCGTCGCCATTGCCGCCCACCATCCAGTTTTCAAGGTTTAATCGTTTAATTGTATGCGCTAATTTTGTTCGATCTCACAACTAATGTGATTGGATGATGAATTTGACCAGTTACCAGTAATTGTTATTGTGTGCTAGGTTATGGTTTATTGGTATGTTGATGACATCAGTTATAGTTCGATTTCATAACTTATATTCTTACAACGTCATGCTTGATATGAATTAGTTTGTTAGGTTACGTTTTACTGATCCGCGGTACATTGATGAAGTCATATTGCTAACTCGCTAGTTGAAAAGGGTAATACGTGAGTTTAAGCATTTTTAGGGTAAACTAAAACTACTAGTTTATCCTTTTCTTACCTGATCTGAGATACATTAACTTTCATTTCATAGTTAGTACAATATAGTACAATAACAGCTAGCTCAACAAGAGACGATAATTCTTTTTTACCTCATGTGTATTCAGTGATGTACTTACTCGGTGAATTTTAACTTTACATTAATCACATGATGTCGTCGAGGCTGCTATGGAAGAGAAACATAGACCAGACACTAGTGAGCATCTTCCAGATGACTTTGATTTGATCTATGGGTTGACGGGTTGATGCTAAGAAGATAAGTACATACATTCACAATAATTTCCGTTGTTTGCTTAGTTTTATATTGAAACGTGTTTAAATCTAAAGTCTAAGCAGATACGTTCTTATGATTAGCAAATCCAAGTGTCCTCTTAGGTTATCGAAAATGTGTATTTTTTAGTTGTTCCGAGTGTTTAGATAAAAGTAAAATTCTTATTATGGTCAGCTTATCAAAACTGCCTATGTGTTAGTCTCTGATCCTTTCGGTTCTAAGTTTTAGTTATTGGAAAATGTTTTATAAAATGGTCTTTTTGTAATACTTTGGACATAATTTAATATATGTATATGTCATATATATTCGTAGTACTTTTTAGCTTTGTTTTCTCCTCGAAGAGAGCTTTACAACGAGCTAAAGTATGTCCAATATGGAGCTAGTATGAATGAGATATCATGTCTCACACTGAGTCACGTGAAACACAAAATTTGGAAAAATATTTGTCCCACATCGCCAAAAACATGAAATGGATACATGATTATAAGGAACTCTTGCTTTCTACCTTCAATATTCATTTGTGGGTTTTTACTCCCATGCCTACGCGCGCGCAGGGGGGTGCAGAAAGTGAGATTTCTAGGCCAAAAACGGGTTCAAAGCTACTGAACTTGTGCATGAGCGTGCGACCTGCGGACATGAATGCAGCTCCGAAATTCGCCTGGGTGCGGACATATTTCGCTATCTTTTTTACTGCGAATTTGGATTTTTTTTTCCAGGAAATTATGTACATCCATTTAAGGAATAGATTTAGGCTTTCTTATTAAGTCATGACATAATATTTTTGTGTATGTAAAATATATGCAAATCGTGTTTATATTTAACAGATTTGCATGTCAGATTATCTTAAGAGCATATATTCTATCTTGGTGACCAAGACTTGAATTGGCTATAAAATAAACTTTCCTCGTTCAGTTTTAATACACAGAAAACGCAGCCTTTTTCTAGCTCCATTACCAGACGGTTTTCCAACGGTTTTTTGATCAGAAACGCAGAAGGCTTCCGTGATCTTTCATGCAAGTTTGTCTAGTCCGGCATTACAATAGCTTTGGATGTTGTACCCTGGGAAACAGACGGGAAATCTGTTTTAAGGGAAGCGTGTTAAACACGTTCCTCGTCTCTATATTTCAACTGCTTTTAGTTATTATTTGTTATTTAATTATGTTCTTTGTTTTTGTTAATTTATTACTCTTATTTAATAAAAGTATATAGTTTTCCCTACATTAGTCTCTATAATGAGACTATTGTATTAATCTACTACTATTGTTTTAGAGAAAGTGAAAAAGACTTGTTGTAAGTAAAAGATAATCTGATCTAGTAAAGCCTACAGATCAAGAACATCCATAGTTGTATGTTTTTTTCAAGAGGTGAGGACTTTACCATTATCAAAAGCCCAAGTATGTTATGATTTCCATACAATTTTTGCGGAGTACACCTTAAGCTACACCATGTCTGATTATGATTTTGGTTTCCTTAGTTATATACTTGACATGTGCTCAATGCTAAGCAGATACTTATGATTAGCAATTCCAAGTGCCCTCTTAGGCTATCGAAATTGTGTATGTGTTGGTTGTTCCGAGTGTTTGGGTATATCTACTGGTGCTTATTTCCACTAAAACGAAATTGTTGCTTATCAGGTTGACTTGAGTTAAAAGGCTGTTAACCTTCCAAATAGTGTTTTCTAAAACTCATTTGCATAAAGTAGTTTTGGTGTAATCTTTTTGAGTGATTTCCATTTTTGTAATTGAGGTCCTGGTAATTAAGGGGTGTTGGGTCTAGGGGATAGTGATGTTTACACTTTTTTGGTCTTGGTTAAGTCGTATTAAATGAGTGTTACATGTATACGTAGAGTTCAAGACCAGTATACACAATCCAAAATAGATAGTTATAGCATATGTACATATATGTTCTATGTTTTCTACTTCATATTGTTCTGATGTCCGTATTTGAATAGTTAAACAATGAGTCAGCGGTAACACGTCAGTATGGGTTTAGGTGAAATATAGTTTGGGAAGGTTGGGTAACAGGCTGGTATGACTTTTAAGTCCATAGGTTGTTCAAATTGTAATGGGGATCCTCTTTATTCATATTTTCTTATTTTCGCAGGAAGATATACAGATTGAGGTACAACACCAAGTGGAGCATCAAGTACTAGAGCACATGTGACAACGAGAACTAGAGGTGGATGCTCGTAATCAAGCTGGAGAGAGAGAATGGCAATTGAAAATGAATGACATTAACGTGGTCTTAAAAAAGTTTAGGGATTGTCGCCCTCCTCCTTAGCTTGATAACATCATAGCATTTGAATACTTGGATTACTAGTTTCATCTTTAATGTTTTATTTGACTAGTTCAATTCGACTATAGCTTGTTATTTGAATGCTAAATGAATGTTTAATCTAGAATTATCCATTTCTAGTTAATGTATAATCTTCATTATTTGTAGATAGAGATTTGGTAATTGAACTATTTAGTCATGAATTATCCATTTCTTTCTAGCCATTTTAGATAACGGATTACATAAATTTGAGAATTAAGCTGTAAATTGATTTTAAGATTTATCTCTGCGACAGATTGTGACTGTTTACCGACAAAAATTTCTAACAGATTTTTGAGAGACATTTTACCGACGAGTTTCCGGCTGATACATGATATTTTTTACCGACAGATTTCCGAGAGAAATACCAACAGAATTTCGACGCTTGTTTTTCGTCAGGATTTCCAGCAGAGTTCCGACTGGTAAGCATTAGCGACCAAGCATTTACCGACATACAATTTTCGTCGGAAGTCCGTCGGAAACGACCTATACTGACGGATTTCTGACAAAAATGACCGTCGTTGTTGCTCCATTTTCTAGTAGTGTGTTCATGAAATCAGTGATCTGTTTCAACGTCTACACAGTGTCAAATCGCTTGCACTTAGCTGGTAAATCATCAAGGTATATTACTATATACATTGGTGTCTAAGCGTTTATGATTTGCATCTTTCCAGTATTAACAACTTGAACAATGAAAATGTACATTAAATTCTGAAAACATGTAACTAGGAGCTTATTTTTTTATTACTATTAAGTCCTTGATTGCCCTCTACTCACCCTTCATATAATTGCAAAGTTATAACTCATACTATAGGATATTGTAAATCTTGCTTATATTCTAAAGAGAGAAAGAAATAGAGAGATGGTGAGAACATACACTTTAGAGAGAGAAAGTGAAAGGAAAACACTTTCAACTATGTGAAATTATGAGTGAACCACACCCTCTTCATCAAAAGAGAGGGTTTATATACCAAGCCCATAAGATAGGCATAGGCTTATATTGTTGGGCCGGCCATACATGACATGGACCGGGCTTTTCCTTGTTAAATAAATATAAAGATACT
This sequence comes from Glebionis coronaria, assembly GCA_025667525.1. Classification (NCBI taxonomy): domain Eukaryota; kingdom Viridiplantae; phylum Streptophyta; class Magnoliopsida; order Asterales; family Asteraceae; genus Glebionis; species Glebionis coronaria. Next base: position 537,148,897 of record CM046876.1, read on the forward strand.
AGACTACGAGCTACTACATAATATATTGTCGGAGTGACCGAATCTTCCTAAATACGTAAAAACGTATTTCTAAAAATCTCCCCCTAAAGGAGGTCACTCCAAAGTATAAGGGGGTTACCCGAGTTACAAGACAATAAAGATAAACCTAGCATACTATGCTTGTCTTGAGCTAGTAGTCTTCGTCTTTCTTTTCTTTTTCTTTTCTGGTGAATATGTTGATGTGATCTTTGATATCAATCTTGAACATTTATTTCTTGCCTTGATCTTGTGCATCATCACTTGTGATCTTCGCCTCTTCGTGACTTCAAGTCCCACATACTTATATCTTGTAATTCTTGAAAGCTTCATAGTTTGATACAGCGGAAGACTTGACTTTTTAGGCTTTCTTGAATTTGTTGAAGTAGAAAATATAAGCATGTGAGGACGACTTCATCTCTGACTCCGCAACGCCATCGTCTTCAAATGCCGCAACATAAGTAGACACGAACAAAATGGCTTTGAACATTTCACTCTAATTCGGTAGCATTTTACCTCCGGTCGGTGAAGACCGTTGGACGATATACAAAATATCGTACTTGTGACAGGTAGATTTAATTAAAAATATCCTTGACAAGATTTCGCGGGTAAACCCGTTCTCTTTACTCGACCGTCCAAAGCTGACTACGAACGTAAAGAGTGAATCATTTAGAGAAACTTATCCGCATGATTGAAGCCGTCAATTCTGATTCCTGGAACACAAGTTTGATTCATTAAAGAATCGCACCATCGTTGCTTTCCAGTTGTCACGAGCTTGATTCATATTGAATCTTGCAAGTTATCTAGCAAGTGTTGTTTGACGTTAACACTAGAAGGATTTCCACTCATCACTGTGAACACTAAGGTGTCACTCTGAGTGTTCTGGCAAGATCACTGAGATATTGCGTAGAGGCCTGGAACGTGTTTAAATTCAATTAAGAATTAAACAACTGTTGCTTTCTAGTTATCACAAGTTTGATTCATAAAGAATCGCACAAGTCACCTACCATGAGCTTTTTAATGTTTGCTCAAGAATGATTTCCCTCTTCATTGTAAATACTTTCATATTACTCGGATGTTCAGGCAAGATCATGAAGATTTTGCGTAGGACTCTTAATATGTTTATTACTTTTCACAGTGTGTGAATAAGCAAGTAAATATGGAAGTGTGTCCTAATGAGATATTTGATGATCTCAAATGGCTCTAGAATCGATCGTGCACTTTGGATATTTAGTGATCGGAGGCTGGAGAGGAGTGCCACCATTTCAATACCAATTTACTCGGAGTGAATAAATCGATAGATAACGTGTTGATCTCCGTGTGATTAAAACAAATATCTTTTGAGAGATATCTGAGTTAGTTGGGATGGGTTGTGCATTGCATCACTGGGTCCATGATGTCTATCTTCAATATCTAGCATCATTAAAAATGATCTCAATAGTTAACGAGTTAAACCGGTTTCTGCCTAAGGTTGTAAGGAGGGCTTCTTTGTTTTCACCCTTTATCTTTACAATTCTTTTTCATTCTTCAACCCCTTCAATGCTTCCCAATACGTCATAATTAGCACCTTGTTGTGATTGCTCCAGTGGTAACTTAAGTACTTGGTCAGCATTCAGCTACGTTCACAATCTTTCCAAAGGACTACTATTTCTAGTTATGGAATGTCCTTGGGAAGATTCCTCCGGTTTTGGAAGAATCATTGGACTTAACCTATCCTACCATCCTTATGTCACCACAATCTTCATCGTCGCGAAATAAATGGGTTGAGGGTAAGTATATGTCACCATGAAAATCCATTTTGTTGTGCAAATCCGTTTTGCTCCCCCTTAACATATGCCACGATATTCGAAAACATTTCGTACATGTCGGGATGAGCTATCACATTAAGTCAAGCCATTTTTTATTAATCATTTCCCATGTTAAATCACATTTTCTCCCCCATATTAAAAATATTAACCCAACTGATATTTTTTATATCAATTGATTTAATGAAGTTTTAACAAAGTTTCTGGGAAGAAAAATGCAAGTCTGTTTTATCTTCATGATACCAATTTGTGAGATATGATACCGATTTGAAAAGTGATCACATATTCACCATATTAGAGTAAATTGACAAGGTTGGACCTGATTGATGATACCGATTTGAAAAGTGATCACATATTCACCATATTAGAGTAAATTGACAAGGTTGGACCTGATTGATGAGAACATCATATGATAAGATCAAATGGTTCTTGTCGGAAAATGTTGGTCGCCTCGTCACCTCTGAAGTCATCTCTTGACACCACATGCATTTGGTTGAGGTTCACTCAAATGTGAAGGATTGGATACCTCAACATTTGAATTACTATTTACCTAAGGTTGTTTAGGATTGTTATCGTCATGCCCAACTTGATGTGGATTATCTTGAAGATTCTTAGTTGTGATTGGTACCTCACTAACGACATCAGAACCGTAGTGAGAAAGATTAGCAACGAGAGCAGCTTAGGCTGAGTGAATGTCATCACAATCTGAATCATATGCATCAAGGTCATCTACTTGATATGTTGCATTAGAAGTAGAGACGACTGCAATGCCTTCATTAACTACTGCCCCTGGGTCTGCAAGAAATGCTAATTCCTCTGAATCCAAAGTCTTTCCCTTATATTGAGCATCGACCAAATACATCTTCTCCCGAAACCACGTTGCATCCCTTCTCTTTTTTGGCTGAGTGCATTGCCTAGCCATATGACCTTGTCCTCGACAATTATAGCAAGTCACAACCTTTTGAGGACCAATGGAACTTCCACTTCTATTTTCACTAGCTTGAGTATTCACAGCTTGAGCATTCACAATCCTTGGAGTTGGTCCATGTGAGTTTTTCCTTCCTTGAATGGATTGCACCGTCACTTGACCGTCTTGAATAGTGGCTTGTTGGCGAGGATTTGAAGAAGTGTGGAGCTGATTGTTCGTTGGTGGAAAACCTCTAGTTGCAACAAGTTTTGACAAGTATGTAGTGAGATGGTTCAAGACATCAGTTGGCGTATCATTTGGAGTAAAGACCGGTTCTTGAATTGGTGGAAGTTCATTGGAATAGAAGGCTTGTGCTTGTGGTGCTTCAATTGGAAAATATCCTTGCTGAGGAGTATAGCCTATTAGAAAAGTAATAGCTTGTGATAGTGCTGGTGATGCCTGATGTGTTGGTTGCGGTGGATAAGGTTGTTGAAGAACACTTTGTTGAAATGCTTGTTGTGGCATCATTAGTGGTTGATAAGATGGTTGTTGTGGTTGCTGATATGTGTGTGGTGGTTGCTGCAAGTATGATGGTTGTTGATAAGTGTAAGCCAAGTGTGGTTGGGGACTCATTTGTTGAGAAGCATACATGGCAAGTGGATCATGGACTTGAGGTGTTGACAACCGATCCTCGATCACGTGACATTCGTGTTGTTGAAGAAAAGCTTGAAGTTGATCCATGTTAGTTTGATGCAAATCCTTAGCCAATTTAACAACTGTCATGTACTTGCTCCATTCGGAAGGAAGAGTGTTCAAATACTTGGTGTTTAACTGAAATGTCAGAATTGCCAAGCCATAAATGTTGAGCTCATTCATCAATAAAGTTAATCTCAAATAATAATCATTGAGAGTCTCCCCGGAAACATAGACAAACTTATCAAACGTATCATATAGCTTACACTCTCGTTCTTGTTTAGTTAACGAGGTGCCTTGCATTAGAACACGAATTCTATCCCATAACTCTTTGGCAACTTTATGTTTACTGACGAGTTTGTAGACATCTGAAGTAAGGACTTGGAGAATGATGTTTGTAGCTTGTTTATCACACTTATCTTGAATGTTAGCATCTCCAGTTAATTCACCCGTTGTGCGAGGACGAGTAACTGCACCTTCCGTCAAAGTACCATATACCAATGGTCCATTGAGCACCGATGCCCAAATTAGATGTCCGTTCTCTTTATTCAACATATAAAGTTCCATTCTTGATGCCCAATCCTCGTAAATTGTCTTCACCAACATTGGTGGACGGTTATCCGTACCCGAGAGGATGGACTTATCCATAAGAGATGTGTACTCCATTTTGATAAGTAAAGATTTACAAAAGGTTGATCGAACAATAAGAGAAAGTAAATTTGCTTGCTTTCGTGTGTAGAAGTCGAGAAATAATGTTGAAATCCCCTAAAATATGTTCTCGATAAACCAAAAATTCCAAGGCACACAAAAACTCACGGATAAGTGAAAAATGTTAACTTTCGGAATCCAATGAATTTACCTTTAGAAACTTCAAGAATATAGTGAATTTCAACTTTCGGATAAGTGAAAAATGTTAACTTTCGGAATCCAGTGAATTTTTTAGCAATTTTCGGATAACTTGAAAATTCACCTTTCGGATATTCTATGTTTTCCCACTTTCGGATAAATCGCAAAAATACTTTCGGATAAAAGGTTAACTTTCGGGAAAGTTGTAATATAACTTTCGGGAAAAGTTTCACTTTCGGGAAATGTATTGATAAACTTTCAGAGAGTAGATGAATTAATACAAAGATAAAAATAAAATTTCCATTAAACTTTCCCAACAAATTAAACTTTCGGGAAAAGTTTAAAAAATTAAACTTTCGGGAAAAGTATTGATAAACTTTCGGAAAGAATTAATTTGTCAATACTTTCGAGAAAATTTTCATTTTTGGGAAAAGCTTAAGTCGACTTTCGGATAAACCTGTTTGTTTTCCCACTTTCGGAAAAACTGAAGAGTTGAAACTTTCGGATAAACTAACTTTTCACTTTCGGATAATCTATAAAACCCTTTTCCGAAAGTAATAAAGCAGACAGCTGATGGAAGCTGTTTTTCGGATCTAACACACGAAATTAAGATTTTAAGCCAAATAATGATCCAACCACCCAAAAACTTTTGTGTTTTTAACCAAAGTAACAATACCAAATCTCTACCACAACTATGTAGATGATTTGTATCAAGAATAAACCATAAAAAAACACAAAAAAAAAATTGGATCAAATGATTTTGGATTAAAATAAACACAAAAATCAAGAACACAAACACATAAACAATACAATCATCTCATGGCTCTTGATACCATTTGTAGGATATTATAAATCTTGCTTATATTCTAGAGAGAGAAAGAGATAGAGAGATGGTGAGAACACACACTTTAGAGAGAGAAAGTGAAAGGAAAACACCTTCAACTATATGAAATTATGAGTGAACCACACCCTCTCCATCAAAGGAGAGGGTTTATATACCAAGTCCATAAGATAGGTTTAGACTTACATTGTTGGGTCGGCCATACATGACATGGACCGGGCTTTTCCTTGTTAAATAAATATAAAGATACTAAACTACGAGCTACTACATAATATATTGTCGGAGTGAGCGAATCTTCATAAATACGTAAAAACGTATTTCTAACACATACTTATTTGCTTTCCTTTTCATAGATTTTAAAGGCAAATAAGATACATATACAAATACGGATTATATGCTTTTGAAATGGTGAAGTTTAGGAAGGACCTCGATAGAACTTCAGTTAGTTATATCGAAAATCTAAAATACTATATCATAACAACAGAATGCTAATAATAATTTCTCTGCAACAATTAGCTAAATAGGCCATTGTGTATGAGTAATGTTCCAAAATATTTGTTGCGTGTATCTCTACATTTGCATATTTTTATAGATTTCATTGACCTATCCCGTCTTCTAAAACTTCACATTTGCATATTTTACAATAAATATATTTCGTGAGGGAAGTATGCTAGCTCTCTTCCTGGTTGTAGACTTCACTCTCAAATAAGGATCGATTATGCATGTTTCGAGGATCGATTATGATTGAAATCAAACAATCATCATGTCAAAACATCACACGGGAAAAAATAAGGACAGTGGAAGAAAAGATTAACATTGAATGTTAATTATTTCGGTTACATTTGTTCTATATATAAAGAATGAAACGGTGTGATCTGTGTGAAGCATTGTGATGCCTCTTCACTTTATAGATGTTCTAAACTAACCTAAACTATATCTTCCTAAGTGTGTGTTGGTCTTTGGCCCAGACTACAAAAACCTGTAGGCTTTATTAAGCACTAGTCATGTGCCCGCGCAATGCGGCGACGGGTACCCGTATTATATATATCGATGAAAAAAAATTCGAAGTACTTTTGTATGATACGATTTTCAGCGCATATTTGTGTGCTACAAATGAGCAGTTACAATTTGTGTGATAAATGACCCATTATAATTTTTTAATGGGATATTTTAAGTGGTTTAATGGAAAAATATAAATATTAAAAGCCGTCACTTAATTATTTGTGAAGGAAATTTTTTATTTACAAGCTATTAAATTTTTTATTTTACTTTATGTAAAATGTTTTTATTGAAAATTTTAAACCTTTTATTAACAGAACATACTATGTAAAGATATAAATATATAAGGTTAACAATAATATTTTTTGTAAAATAGGCTTATATATTACCCAAGCAAACTAAGATTTGGGCTTGTTTATCAAACAAGGTCTAGTCATTTAGGGGTTTTATGTGTCAAAGTCACAACTCACAAACACATATACGCAGCCACCGATGTTCTCATCTTCTCCTTTTAAAATAAAATAAAATGTATTCATCTTTTTTGCTTCACCATAGCTTCTACTACATGGAAACAAAGTCAAAAAGTTTTTTTATTATTATTGCTATAGCTTCTGCTTATCTTAATATCATTTCATCAGATATGACATCACACCTGGTTTAATTCACGCCTCCGTTAAATCACGTCATCATAAGAAAATACCTTCGAATATACTCGAAAAATCAGACCTGGTGCCGAAAAATGGAACTCATATTTTTCCGACTTTGACGAGGTGGTGGTTTTGGCGAGGTGGTGATAACATCATGACGACAACTTCGATGGTGGTTCTGGAGACGGTGGTGGTTCCGTCAATGATGACTGTTGTTGACACTGCGTATCTCGGTGGTCTTATGGCGGTGTATGAAGAGTGAGTTATTTGTTTCCAGATTTCAAGATAATGTTTTATTTTAAGTAAGTGTGCTTTTCTGAATTTTTCAGACTTTCTAAAAATAAAAAGTCCCAAATACTTTATTATATAGTAAGAAGTAAGATGTTCATGGGCCTTGTAGATTTTTACAAATATACTTAACCTATAATTAAATTACATAGTTTATGTGAATAAAGAAAGGTTAAGTCCATATATTAGTACAAATATACTTAACCTATAATTAAATTACATCTAGGTAAATAACTTTAAGTATTACTAGTATAGTCACTAAAACCGGCTAATTCGTAACGATATACGTAATATGACCTGTTAATTTTCCAAATAGATTAATAATTATTTTCAAATTTCCACCTAGACTATATCCACCTAACTGGATATCAATTAAGGCTTTGCGCAATAAAATCATTAAAAACATTAGCTTGGTTACAATGAAAGATCGAGTTATACCTTTCGTGTTCCCAGCTAACTTCATTGAAATCTCCCACGAGAATTTCATTTCAATCATTGATTGCATGTAAAAAACTTGTCCATAAGGTCTTTTTGTCATTAAAGTCTTGAGGAGCATAAACCGCAACAAGAAGAGTAGATGTCTTTAAGCTGCTACAAAGTTTGTTTCAATTACTTTTATGCTCTTTATGAATGCACCCTTATTTCTAAACACATAAAATACCCCAGACTGTCGATGTCATAGAAAAATCAAATACGAGTTACCCTAAAAACTCCTAATTGCAATGCTTGAGAATGTTACTTTCTTTGTTTTATGCCTTAAGGGATGTGCAAGTGTTTTGTTGTTCGTGAAGAAATGAGTCCATAGTGTGAGCAACATAAGATTATGCATATATTTTGTCCGACATATTTATAGAGTATGTTACATATGTAATGTAAATGACAATTAAGTGAGGTGTGGTTAGGTGTATGCATCCTTTCACTTTAATTAGGTAAGTAAATCATGAAAAGATCAATGATCATAAACGGGCAACTTAGCATAAACATATCATATGCATTAGCTTACCCAAATTGTGAGGATAATCCTCTATTTTATAACACAATTAGATTTACAAGGAGGGTTATGAATCATACTCAACATCACGATAGTTATGATCTTGTCTTTGAGAAGGACACAAATTACACCGTCGGTGTATTATTAGTGAAGGGTAGAGAAAGGTGGCGGGTAATCTTTTGCAGATTCAGCTGTGCAAGTAGTGTATCAATGTATGCATCCTGATCGTGTATCATCTCAATGTATCATTAGTGATGGCATGTTTGTAGTGTGCAACGATCGACATGCATGAACAAACTAGTGTAGATTCACTGATTCACTAATCACGCAAAATGGTGTACACTCTAGATTTAGATGGGCTTGGATGCGTTTTATGGCGGATCCAAATATTAATTGGGCTGAAATAATGAAAGCAAGCTAGGCTACCTAATTTGGACATGGTTCCAAATCTTAAATACCCAAAAACTTTTATAAAATATTTCGATTCACTCGTAACAACCCCAAAAACCCCTATGTCTCATTGACGAATATGAAAATCCAAATCGCTGCAGATTCTGACGCTGAAGAAATCATCGTCGATCATCAACATATATATGTATGTTTCTTCTGCTACATGCTTATACAAAAAATATTTGCTGGAAAAACAATCTCTTTAGTTTTTTTTTCTTTTTTTATAAAAAATGCTAAATAAATTTAAGTTTTTTGACGTTTAGTTCCAAACTAAACATAGGCTTAATCTACATTGATTTGTAGATTATTAAATATACATTCGTTTGTGATTTAGTTTTCATAGAGGAAGCAACAAAGGTAGTAAGGAAATATGTAGGGCCTTAGGCCCTTAACTAGCGTTTTTTGCAAAAAAAAACTAGCTAAAAACAAATACCATTCATAACAATTAACATTGATTAAAATAGAAAAACGTATATGGGAACAACTTAGGTCTAACTTCCCTAAAACGTGGAGGCCATGTGTCGTTTCACACCTCACACGTCCTCAAACGCGGCTTTGAAATTGTACTACAAAGTGCAAAGGTTTCCATGCTCTTGCCGGCCAGAATGACCACAAATTGATAATGATGTTGTTGCTGGTTAACAATAATATTTGCTTCTTTAGTATTCGACAGCTATTTGTTGGAAGTTCTTGTTTAGCTAATCTGACAACCACTTGTTTGAATGGTGGATGATGAAATATTTATGTTTTGTTCTAATGGTTATAGTCTTTCGAATTGCAGCTTTTGCATCTACGTCCAACTTGACTTGGAAGAGAATGGATGTAGAAGTTGATAGACTAAGCAGCTTGCCAGATAAGCTTATATATAAAATCCTCTCTTATGTTGACATAATATATTCTATTAGATTAAGTGTTTTGTCATCTAGATGGAGGTTTATGTGGACTTCCATGCCCGATCTTAATTTTGCGAGTAGCAAAGAATATAGATCCCCACCCATTAATCTTGAATTTGTTAACAAAGTTCTCTGTGTCCGCAATAATAAGATAGACTTGTCTTCTGTCAGCCTCATTGTAACACCCCATTTCGATAAATGGAATGTCACGCGTGAATTATGGCGTGTCATCAAAGCATACAAGGATAAATGTATAAAACATTACATGACCATAAAGGAAATACCGGAAACAAACATCGGTATCCCAAAAGTAAAGCTCATCACACACAAACATAAGTACTATAAATGAAAAGGACTAAACAATGTCCATAGAAATGAGTATCAAAAGTATGAAGAAATGCATAAAGTAATGAAGGCTAGGAAGCTTCCAATCCATATGCACGTACGCTTAAAGTCTACGAGCGTTCCTGAGTACTTGCCGTTTTGGGAACATGAAAGGAAACGGCTGAGCATAATGCTCAGTACACGGATATACAAGCATAGCATGAATAATATAAGCATATACAACATATAGCAGCAGAAAAGACTGAGTCCTGGATAACCTGACATAACTTAGTAAAACTGGTTTTATAGTTTGAAAAGCCTTATGTTTATCTTATAAAATCTGTTTAACATGTATACCATTAGCCAATATAGGTCATGAAATATCAACGTGCATGAATACTTGGAGGGGTGACCTCGTCATGCAATTAGAGGGGTGCCTCTAATTAATATAAGTTTGGGTAGACGGATCAGCTCCTTGTGAAGGATGCAAGGCACACACCACATTCACCTGAATAATCTGTAAAAACATGTAACCTAGGATGCACCCATACGCCCCACATGATAACATAATAATATGGCCAAAAGCTGAAGGGACGCCACGACCTATCACTCCGCCGTGGTGAAGTCATAACATTGGTGCCTCCAGTGTTATGGTTATGGTACCTCCATGACTAGGTGAAACTGGTCATGCATGTATATGGTTTAGGCATTTAATTAAACATAAGCAAATCAAAACATATAAAACATATACTGGGAAAACAGTTGGCTGCATACGAAGAAATCCTAATAAGGAAAGAATGTCTATACTGAAAGGACGAAGAATCCGTACCTTGTGTCCAGTGAACGAAGAAGACGAACGGAAGAGAGTCCTACTTCGATATCACTAATGCTACATAAATAATATACGTGTATAAGTATTCTGATTACTGAGTACGTAACTGGTTTTATATCATGTCTTAGCTTGTTTTGTATGTTCATGTCATGTTTTACTGATTTTAACGTTATGCTGTGTTTATCATGTATTATGTCTATTTTGATTAAGTATTACTTGTATTTCTTGTATTATTATACTTGTGTAATAATAAGTAACTTTCTAAAAATAGCAAGTTTGCTAAAATAGAAAGTTTCCAAAAATAGAAAGTTTCTAAAAATAAAAAGTTTCCAAAAATAGAAAGTTTCCAAAAATAGAATAGCTCTCTTAAATAAATAAGTTTCTAAAAATAGAAAGTTTCCATGAATAGATTAGTTGCCTTAAATAAATAAGTTTCTAAAAATAGAAAGTTTCCATAATTATAAATAAGCTGGATTATTAAGCTAATAATATATGCTTAAGTTTTACTGATTAATATTCTAAGTCATGTGATATATAGTATAGTTTATTAATTATTACATGTAGATTAAATAAACTATAGGTTATAAGATTCAATTAAATATAACATGATTTAATTAAATAAAGTATAAATAATACTTAGGTTAAAACATGTATTAATATTTATTATTAATATAACCTAAGTCATGGAAATTAGTTAATTATATGCCATGTTTTAATAATTAATTAATTACTTTAGTCTAAAATTAAATCATAAAATACTTAGGTTAAAATCATGTATTATTATTAATAATAATTAACCTAAGTCATGTCTAAATTAAATTAATTATATAGCATGTTAAATTAATTTAATTATATCTTGTAATTATTTAACTTGTAAAAATAAATAATTAACTTGTAAAATAAATCATGAACCGAACCCGTGTTTTAAATCTAAACATGTCGTGAACCGGTCCGTGAAACCCCTTGAACCGGATCTATAAACCCTTAATTGTGGCAAACTGCCACCGGCTTAAGCCGGTGGTGCGTGTGGTTTTTCAGCCGAGACCCCATGACCACCAAGGCCAACCCCGACATGCGTCGGGGTCCCTTGGTTTCTTGCGGCCGAGACACCCAAACCAAACCGAGACTTTGAGGTCTCGGTTGGTGGTGATGACACAACCACCGAGAGCTTGGCTCTCGGTTCTACCCATCGGCCGAACCAAACACCCCTTAAAACCACCCCATTATTAGATCTAATTAATTAACATGTTTAATTTATAGTTTTAATAAACCCGTGATTCACGTGTTCTAAGATCTAATAAATAATTAAAAAGAAAAAGGTTAAGGAATTACCGATTCGTGGATAACTAGGAAAGTAATAACACGAATGATCTAGCAAGAATTGGATCAAACAAAATCAACCAAACACCCCTCTGTGGTGTTTATATGCGGCGGCCAAGAGGAGAGAAAAGAGGAGCAGGGTTTTGTGATTTTTCTAATATTCTGTATTATGAAAAATCTATTTCCCTTCTTTTCTTTTTAGTTAAATTTTAAGGTGGGCTTGGACCATACCTTATCTATGCCGCGGCTATGTGGGGCCCACAAGGGGAAACCCGTTGTTTTTCCGTGTTCAATTTATTTACGTGTTCTCGTGTCGTGTTTACGTGATTTAATTATTAATCGTTCGTGTCGTAAAATATATTTATACGTAATCGTAATAAATATACGTAAATACATAATAATAGGTTCGTGATTATTTACGTTCATGATTTCCATGTTCATGATTATAATTATTGTTGATAATAATTATCGTGTCTTAATACGTAATAAATACTTATCGTGTAATAACACGTACATAATACTTGTAATTCCTATTCGTGAATGTAAACGTGCTAAATAAGGAAAGTTCTAATCATGTACGTACGATTATATGTGTACTGTTCATGGTAAAAGCGTGCGGGTTTTAAAACTCTCCCCCCCCCCTAAAAAGAATAATTCGTCCCCGAATTATAGATAACGTAAACTGGAAAAAGAAGAACATACCCGAATTCAAAACTTGAAATGAGAGCAAGAAGCCCGGATAGACTCCTCTGTTTCCCAAGTGGCTTCCCGCTCGGTATGATCCCTCCAAAGGATTTTGACGAATGGAATCGTCTTCCTTCTCATGACTCGTTCTTGTCTATCAAGAACTCGTTCGGGTTCCTCTATAAAGGTAAGATCTTCACGAATCTGTTCCAGTGGATACTGAACCATGTGAAGGGGATGATACTTGTATCCTCTGGGTAAGGACACATGGAAAACATCGTGAACATGAGAAAGCTGAGGAGGTAACGCTAAACGATAAAATACTTCACCGACTCGCTCAATGACATCAAACGGTCTGATGAATCGAGGACTGAGCTTCCCTTTGATTCCAAAACGTCTAACACCACGTGTCGGCGATACCTTAAGGAAAACGTGATCTCCTATGTTAAAATGTAATTCCATACGATGCTTGTCGGCATAACTCTTCTGACGTGATCGTGCTTCTTGCAGTTTCTGCTTAGCTACTACGACTTTCTCGTTGGTCAAGTCTATCATTTCTGGTCCTTCAAGTGTTCGCTCACCAACCTGATCCCAGCAGATTGGGGTGCGACACTTTCTGCCATACAACATCTCAAATGGAGCACACTTAATACTTGCGTGCCAACTGTTGTTGTATGCAAACTCTACCAGACATATGTAATCGTCCCAATCTCCTGTCCATTCCAACGCACATGACCTCAACATGTCTTCTAATGTCTGAATCGTTCGCTCCGATTGTCCGTCTGTTTGTGGATGAAAAGCCGTGCTAAGCTTATGTTTTGTACCCCCAAGCTTTCTACAGACTCCTCCAAAATCGCGAAGTGAAACGAGGATCTCTGTCTGAGACGATGCTGGATGGAGCACCATGAAGTCTCATGATCTCCTTCTTTAAGTATCGGCTAGTTTACTGACCGAATCTTCCTTGCGGATTGGTAAGAAATTAGCTGACTTAGTAAGTCGATCAACGATAACCCAAATCGCATCGTGCTTCCTCTTTGTCTGAGGAAGACCGGTAACAAAATCCATGGTGATCTTGTCCCACTTCCACTCTGGGATATCTAACGGTTGTAGAAGACCGCCAGATCGCTGATGCTCGATCTTAACCTGTTGGCAGGTAAGACATTTGGAGACGTAAGTCGCAACATCATGTTTCATACCACTCCACCAAAAGTATTGCTTGATGTCATGGTACATCTTGGTCGAACCAGGATGAATAGAAAATGGGGAGCTATGAGCCTCAGCTAACAATGCCTCCTGGAGTTCTAGATCGTCAAGAACACAAAGTCTCGTGCCCTGCCATATGATATCGTCTGCGTCTACTCGAAATTTTTTCTGCTTCTCCAAATTCTGAATTATCGCCCAGATTTCACCATCATCCTTCGGAGCTTCCTTGATCTTAGAGAGTAACTCAGGTTCCACTCTAAGATTAACCCAGTAACCCTGCTGTCCACGTATCATGATCTCCATGTCTAGTCGTTCCAAGTCTATAATAACTTCCTCCTTTATTTCAATGCCGTTTATCATTCCGGACTTCCTACTAAGTGCATCTGCCACTACATTCGCCTTGTCGGGATGATACTGCAGATTAATGTCATAATCCTTCAACAGCTCTAACCATATCCTCTGTCTCATGTTCAATTCACGTTGAGTGAAGATGTACTTCAAGCTCTTGTGGTCCGTGAATATGTCACATGATTCTCCATACAAGTAGTGCCTCCATATATTCAATGCAAACACAACTGCTGCAAGTTCCAAGTCATGCGTAGGGTAATTTTCCTCATAAGACTTAAGCTGTCGCGAAGCGTACGCGATCACTTTCCCATGTTGCATGAGAACACAGCCAAGTCCCTTCCCCGATGCATCACTATAGATCTGAAATCCACCTGTACCAGATGGGAGAGTAAGAATCGGTGCAGATACTAACTTCTGCTTCATGTCTTCAAAGCTCTTCTCTCTTTCTTCAATCCAGTCGAATTTCTCCCCTTTTCGCATCAGTTTGGTCAATGGTAGCGCTAAACGCGAAAAGTTCTCTATGAACCTACGGTAGTAACCAGCTAAGCCTAGGAAACTGCGAACCTTAGTCGCTGATGTCGGTCTTGGCCACTTGGTGATAGCCTCAACCTTTTCTGGGTCCATGGTGATTCCTTCTGTTGATACAATGTGACCTAAGAATGCCACCTTGTCTAACCAGAACTCACACTTGGAGAATTTAGCATACAGCTAATTCTGGCAAAGAATCTGTAGTACTGTACGAAGATGGTCTTCGTGTTCTTCCTTGTACTTAGATAATATCAGGATGTCGTCAATGAAGACAATGACGAACTTGCCCAGAAATTCATGGAAGATTCTGTTCATCAAATCCATGAACACTGCTAGAGCATTGGTAAGGCCAAATGGCATAACTATGAATTCGTAGTGCCCATAGCGTGTACGGAAAGCAGTCTTAGCGATGTCCTGCTCTTTAACCCGTAGTTGATGATAGCCCGACCTCATATCAATCTTGGAGAAATGTTTGGCCCCTTGGAGTTGGTCAAACAAATCGTCAATGCGTGGTAGAGGATATCTATTCCTGATGGTGATCTTATTGAGCTCGCGATAATCTATGCAAAGACGCATACTGCCGTCCTTCTTCTTAACGAATAAGACCGGTGCCCCCATGGAGATGCGCTTGGTCGAATGCAGCCTCATTCCAGAAGTTATTGCAATTGATCCTTCAGCTCCTTCAACTCTATGGGAGCCATGCGATAAGGAGTCTTGGAAATCGGCTCAGCTCCTAGGATGAGCTCGATATTAAATTCTACTTCACGTGCAGGTGGTATGCCCAGAAGTTATTCTGGAAATACGTCTTGAAATTCTGACACTATCGGCTAATTCTGAATTGATGGAGATTCAGCATCCATGTCATGAACAGTAGCTAGATATCCCTCGAAACCATGCGAAAGTAACGCACGTGCTTGCAGGGTTGATATGATTTGTACAGACCTTCCGGGTACGAACCCGTTGTGAATGTACTCTGGTGCATTAACATCAACGAAGATGACCCGATATGTATGGCAATCTATGGTGGCATGATGTTTGGATAGCCAATCCATGCCTAATATCATGTCAAAATCATTCATGTCCAGTGGAAGTACGTCAACAGGACGAACCTTGTCGTCAAACTCTAGGGGAAGGCTCTTGTACACATGGGTTATGCGTACAGAGTCTCTTAAAGGAGTGGAAATGTTTAGTACATTTTCTAATGGCATAAGGGATATCCTAACATTCTTAGCATAAGCAGTAGAAATGACCGAATGAGTAGCACCCGTGTCAAATAAAACACGTGCAGCTTGACCATACATGTATAAGATTCCAGTGATGGTACTTGTAGACTTGTTGGCCTGATCACGAGAAGTCGTGTAAACGCGCCAACTAGTAGGAGGCAGCTTGGTATCAGCATGTCCCGATGTGCCCTCCATCTCGCCCTTGCGGCAGTCCTTCATGCGATGACCAGTAAGGCCACACTTGTATCATGCGTCGTTGTCGCGGCGACATGGCCCTGGGTGCCTACGATTGCATGTAGTGCAAAGAGGATGAGTATACCCTTCAGCAGGTGTCCTTGCTGGCTGAGAGCCTGATAAGAACAGTATACATGAGACATGGTAATAGGTACAAAGGACAATGCGCAAAATTCGTAAGATGTCATACTAGTGATAGCTGGACGGTTAGGCTGCGAACCTCTTTGGTTCCGGTCCCTCCCGTTACCATGATTCCTGGTAGAAGATTGCTAATGTGTCAGAATTATGAACTATTGCATGAAATCATAAGAAAATGAGTAAATGTAAGGACCTGTTGTTGTTGGAGTTTCCAGCGTTGTTACGGTAATTATCATTACCGCCACGACTATCCGTAGCAGAACGGTCGTGAGTCTGACCGTTTCCCTTGGACTGAGTAGGTTGTTGCTGAGTAGCTGACTGAGACCGGTCCCAAGTCTTCTGCCTGGAAGATGCAATTTAAGAGATATAAACATTGACGTATACTGAAAGGATACGGTTTGGTCACCGCTGAATAACGAATATTTACCTCTTCTCGGGTCTCTCTGCTTCCTCGAACTCTTCTCTTTCTTGCAGCATCTCCAGCTTACGTGTTGCATCGGCCACTTGTGCCACCGTGTTGAAAGTAGCACACACTAAGTTGTTTCCGACCGATGTACGAAGAGCCCACCGTAAGTGGTATGCTTGCTCTTCGGGAGTACCTGCTGCTGCGCCAAGAAAACCAGCCAAACGAAGAAAGCGCTACATGAACTCGTTGTTGTCTCCCCAGCTCTCTATCGGATTCCATGGTACTCTCTCTTCAGCTTGTCTTGCTCAGCCTTGGGAAAGAACTGTCCCATCACCAAATCCCTGAAATGAGCCCAAGTCAAACCAGCCACCCAAGCATCACCTCCCTCAGACTGCTTCAATGCCATCCACCATGATAGCACATCACCTTCGAACCAGTAGCAGGCCAACCTCGACTTGAAGACGGGGTCACAGCCCATGGCATCGAAGATCTTCTAAATGTGAGCCAACCAGCTTTCAGCTTCACTGGGGCTATCTGTTCTCTCGAAAGCTCGAAGGCGTAGCTTATTGAATCTCTCCAGCCATGTGACCAATGTTGCTGGAGGAGGAGGATTAGGCTGTTGGTGTTGGTTGTTGGCAGCCTGCACTTCAGCCCTGATTTCATTCCTCAACTGAGGAAGCATAGCTTGCATTGCAGCTTGGACTGCTGCATTGAGTTGTTCTTGCTCGCGTGTGAGAACCATCTGACAGTATAACATAAAAATACATGATTAAACTGATCGAACATAAAATATATACATGAAAAAAATTTATACCAATAAATCATGAGAAAAAATTTATGCAGGAAAACTAGTACATGAATGCATGATGCAGTTTTATGATAACTTTTACATGCGCGAGAGTGAACGCCTATAGTCAGTTCACTCAAAACAAAAGACATGGCGAGGGGACGCCAATGGGTTGGTCCCAAAGTTAAAAGTTTCGATAAAACACATGCGACTAAATAGGGCCGGTCCTGTACCAACCATTACTTAGTCATAAACCTGCGACAATGACATATATATGTATGCATGAAAACCGACTGTCGGTTTTAGGAAGACCATAGTGACTACCCACAATCACAGGCCCTGTTTTAAGAGCCTACAGGTCGAAGCCTTGGCTCTGATACCATAATTGTAACACCCTATTTTGATAAATGGAATGTCACGCGTGATTATGGCGTGTCATCAAAGCATACAAGGATAAATGTATAAAACATTACATGACCATAAAGGAAATGCCGGAAACAAACATCGGTATCCCAAAAGTAAAGCTCATCACACATAAACATAAGTACTGTAAATGAAAAGGACTAAACAATGTCCATAGAAATGAGTATCAAAAGTATGAAGAAATGCATAAAGTAATGAAGGCTATGAAGCTTCCAATCTATATGCATGTACGCTTAAAGTCTACGAGCGTCCCTAAGTACCTGCCGTTTTGGGAACATGAAAGGAAAACGGTTGAGCATAACGCTCAGTGCACGGATATACAAGCATAGCATGAATAATATAAGCATATATAACATATAGCAGCGGAAAAGACTAAGTCCTGGATAACCTGACATAACTTAGTAAAACTAGTTTTATAGTTTTAAAAGCCTTATGTTTATCTTATAAAATCTGTTTAACATGTTTACCATTAGCCAATATAGGTCATGAAATATCAATGTGCATGAATACTTGGAGGGGTGACCTCGTCATGCAATTAGAGAGGCTGCCTCTAATTAATATAAGCTTGGGTAGGAGGGATCAGCTCCTTGTGAAGGATGCAAGGCAAACACCACATTCACCTAAATAATCTGTAAAAACATGTAACCTAGGATGCACCCATACGCCCCACATGATAACATAATAATATGGCCAAAAGCTGAAGGGACGCCACGAGTTATCACTCCGCCGTGGTGAAGTCATAACACTGGTGCCTCCAGTGTTATGGTTATGGTACCTCCATAACTAGGTGAAACTGGTCATGCATGTATATGGCAATGGCATTTAATTAAACATAAGCAAATCAAAACATATAAAACATATACTGGGAAAACAGTTGGCTGCATATGGGGAAATCCTAATAAGGAAAGAATGTCCATACTGAAAGGACGGAGAATCCGTACCTTGTGTCCAGTGAACGAAGAAGACGAACGGAAAAGAGTCCTACTTCGATATCACTAATGCTACATAAATAATATACGTGTATAAGTATTTTGATTATTGAGTACTTTACTGGTTTTATATCATGTCTTAGCTTGTTTTATATGTTCATGTCATGTTTTACTAATTTTAACGTTATGTTGTATTTATCATGTATTTTGTCTATTCTGATTAAGTATTACTTGTGTTTCTTGTATTATTATACTTGTTGTGTATAATAAGTAACTTTCTAAAAATTGCAGGTTTCCTAAAATAGAAAGTTTCTAAAAATAAAAAGTTTCCAAAAATAAAAAGTTTCCAAAAATATAAAGTTTCCAAAAATAGAATAGCTGCCTTAAATAAATAAGTTTCTAAAAATAGAAAGTTTCCATAAATAGATTAGTTGCCTTAAATAAATAAGTTTCTAAAAATAGAAAGTTTCTATAATTAGAAATAAGCTGGATTATTAAGCTAATAATATAAGCTTAAGTTTTATTGATTAATATTCTAAGTCATGTGATATATAGTATAGTTTATTAGTTATTACATGTAGATTAAATAAACTATAGGTTATAAGATTTAATTAAATATAACATGATTTAATTAAATAAAGTGTAAATAATACTTAGGTTAAAACATGTATTAATATTTATTATTAATATAACCTAATTCATAGAAATTAATTAATTATACGCCATGTTTTAATAATTACTTAATTACTTTAGTCTAATATTAAATCATAAAATACTTAGGTTAAAATCATGTACTATTATTAATAATAATTAACCTAAGTCATGTCTAAATTAAATTAATTATATAGCATGTTAAATTAATTTTATTAAATCTTGTAATTATTTAACTTGTAAAAATAAATAATTAACTTGTAAAATAAATCATGAACCGAACCCGTGTTTTAAATCTAAACATGTCGTGAACCGGTCCGTGAAACCTCTTGAACCGGATCTATAAACCCTTAATTGTGGCAAACCGCCACCGGCTTAAGCCGGTGGTGCGTGTGGTTTTTCAGCCGAGACCCCCATGACCACCAAGGCCAACCGCGACATGCGTCGGGGTCCCTTGGTTTCTTGCGGCCGAGACACCCAAACCAAACCGAGACTTTGAGGTCTCGGTTGGTGGTGATCACACAACCACCGAGAGCTTGGCTCTCGGTTCTACCCATCGGCCGAACCAAACACCCCTTAAAACCACATGTTTTTAATACCTCATGATTAGATCTAATTAATTAACATGTTTAATTTATAGTTTTAATAAACTCATGATTCGCGTGTTCTTATATCTAATAAATAATTAAAAAGATAAAGGTTTAAGGAATTACCGATTCGTGGATAACTAGGAAATTAATAACACGAACGATCTAGCAAGAATTAGATCAACCAAACACCCCTATGTGGTGTTTATATGCGGCGGCCAAGAGGAGAGAAAAGAGGAGCAGGGTTTTGTGAATTTTCTAATATTCTGTATTATGAAAAATCTATTTCCCTTCTTTTCTTTTTAGTTAAGTTTTAAGGTGGGTTTGGCCCATACCTTGTCTATGCCACGGCTATGTGGGGTCCACAAGGGGAAACCCGTTGTTTTTCCGTGTTCTCGTGTCGTGTTTACGTGATTTAATTATTAATCGTTTGTGTAGTAAAATATATTTATACGTAATCGTAATAAATATACGTAAATACATAATAATAGGTTCGTGATTATTTACGTTCATGATTGCCATGTTCGTGATTATAATTATCGTTGATAATAATTATCGTTTCTTAATACGTAATAAATACTTATCGTGTAATAACACGTACATAATACTTGTAATTCCTATTCGTGAACGTAAACGTGCTAAATAAGGAAAGTTCTAATCATGTACGTACGATTATATGTGTATTGTTCATGATAAAAGCGTGCGGGTTTTACACTCATGCCTAGGGTAAAGGACAATGAATCGTTTATCAAAAGAATCCTCGAGTATGCGTTCTCTCACAATGTCCAACAACTGACTATATATTAGCTGGATTAGGGATTCACAAATCCCTCTTTCTCTGTTAAGTTCTAGGTCGCTTAAACATCTCACAGTGATTTCGACCATTATTCATTGGCGATGCTATTCCCCTTGGGATCTCCCAGCTTTAACTACATTACATCTCCATAATGTCAAATTGTATAACTGCAGTTCTATTTTAGCCATGTGCCAGAACTTGAAGAATCTTACCTTGGAGCGATGCGAAGTGTCTGAACTTGAATCATGTAATGGTTTCAGTATTATTAATTCCCGGCTTGTCAATCTCACGCTAAAAAAAGTAAATTGGGATGTGGAATTTGTACTTGTGGATACGCCTCAACTGAAGAACCTAATATGTGTGGACGCTCCTTACAATAGCTGGGATTACTCCAGAGTACCAATTACTACTTACTCATTAAAGGTGATGATTTTCCAAAGTTATGTTTAGATGGTCCTGTGGAGAAGATGGATCTCTGTAATTCTTCTCCACAAAAGACAAATGTTTATAAAATCTGTGATGTGTTTCAACATCTCGACAGTGTCAAATCACTTGCACTTAGCTTGGAAATTGTCGAGGTATATTACTATATACATTGGTGTTCAGCGTTTATCATTTGCATCTTTGGAATATTTACACCTAAACAATGGAAATGTACATTAAATTATGGAAAAGGAGCTTAGGTTACGTTTAGTTGCAGATATTCTCACTTTTTAAATTTGGTTTTCTTGAGAATGGAAGGTTTTTTCTTATGTAGGAAAGAGTTAAAACATAGAAAACCCGTTTAGATAAATTTAAAAAAACCAATTTACCCGTTTTCTAAGACCTATGGGTTAAAGATCGGTCTAGTTGGGTAAATATCTATTACGGGATAGGTCTAGTCGGGTCTAGATAAATTTTATTTGATAGAAAGTGCAATTGTATAGCAGTTACCCAACGGGTGTAGCAGGCAGATTTCTTTTGCTTTCGTTTCACAATTTATCATCTTTTACTAAAAAAACAATTTTTTTTCAGAAAAGGGCTTGTCAACCTGGCCAAATCACATCTATACTCAGTCCCATTTAGGCCCATGTTTCTAGAAGACCCATTTAGACCATGAATCATTTAGACCCAAACCTATCTCGACCCGTGACCCGACGCGACCTGACCCTATCTTGAACTCTTTTACTACTTACCAAGAAACTATTTAAATTCTTGCAAGTTCCATGCTAACAACCTTATTTTCCAATGACTACGTTTAGCTCCCTTAGACTCCATCATCACATAACACAAGGTTCAAATATCTCCAAACAACCATCCTTCTATGATGATCGAGTTTCATTTTTTGATGATATACCACCATAAAAACTCCCTATTCGTAACTACAAGAGAGAATCGTCAAAACCAACATGACTACATTACCTTTAACCGAGTCTGCAATCCAAAATGCTTGTTTGCAGCTTTCTCTAAACCAAACAAAACGGACAAATATAGAAATATAAACACAACAAGGCTTCAATATACGGGCTTTGATTATACCATTAGTAGTAAATTAAGTATAAGTTTCACTCTCAGCAATGGTTTTCTGTTTATTTAGCATTCATATTTCATATATACTAGGCTATGCAATTTTCTTTCAAGACGTTGGTGCTATTGTTGTACTAAAGTGACTAACTAGTGCTACATCAATATTAAAAAAAAAGCTTTCAGAATTGTGGAGTTTCTGTGATACTGCAGGAGGCTAGAGCTATAAAAGTCACAAAAGGGACCCAACGGCTTATGGCGGGGTTATTGGATTACCTACAGAACTTAAAAGTAAGTATTGAGACTCAGAGGGCTTGTGTGCAGAAGGGAAAGCCGTCGTGAATAAGATAATGGATGATATGAATAATCGAGTTGATAGAAAACGAAGCACTTTCAATGGGTACTTTAATGAGATTACTTCATCTTCTTAAAATAACTTTGGATTTACGATGGATGATTCTTCGGGTCAATAGCTTGTTTCATGTTAAGTTATATTTATTGGAGCTAGTTGGTTATTGCCTTATTGGTGTCCAAAATAACTCCATCTCTAATTGATTGAGTAATTGTTAGTTTTGGGTCAATATATATTTATGTTATGAATTTCTTCTCATTCGAGTCCAAGCACGATCTACTAAACGAGCCTATCGGTCTCAACCTCATAAACGAGCAACTTGGACTTTAAGTTGTAAAGAAATAAGTGGTATAAATGTATGCAAGTATCGAGCTCGAGATTGAACAAATTACATAGAATCGACCCGGAGTTCGAGTAGTTAATTTTTTTAACAAGCTTGAGCAAAATGAAAACATAATGAACTAAGCTAGATTAACTAAGAACTTGACTCGACTCGGTTCGTTTTTGTTGGGCCTGGATAAGGTTTATCTTCGACCCGTATGCCATTTGGGCTAAAATATGCAAACACTGCCTTATTTTTTTGGTAAGGAGCATGTTTTTTATATGAATCATATGCTTCCAAATCTCAAATACCAAAAAACTTTTATATATTGTTTCAATGCATGTCTCGGTACGACGAATACAAATACATAAAATCATTGCATATTCTCCTGAGTTTTTTTTTTGCTACCCTGGGAAAGTCGGAAAAATGCCCCCAAAAATTTGCTGCCTTGGGACGTCGCCGAGCTCGCCCAGCACCATGGGTTGGCCCGAAGAAGACACTTGCGGATTCCTATTACGGTGATTTCGAAATTAGAACTAGAATGGGTGAAATTTCCGGGATATGATATTATCCCCACTGAGTCTTATTAAAGAACTACTAACCAAGGTGTGGTTGCATTAAAGAGGGTTGAGATGCAAGAACTATTAACAAGTAAGTTGACATGATCCAATTGTTGAAGGGTAAGTTTGGTAAGTATTTTCCTTTTATATTTTTGGTTTGCATTTTGTTTAACTTAGTTTGACAGGTTGCTTAAAGGGCGAGGACTAAATGTGGCAAAATGGTGAAACTTGAGTCAACCCTAGTCGTTGAGCTATATATACATCCTTACTTGCTTAGCTTATTATTCATTCTGTTTTCATCTCTCACATTGTTAGTTCCGCCATTGATATTCTGAGCTTTGTTCTTGATCTTGTATACGTATATTGATCTTGGTTTGTAAGATCAATCATACGCTTGTTTTTCTTTCTTTCTGGTTTGTAAGTACTATAAAAAAGCTAGGTATCACATTTGAAGTGATAGCCTAGCGCTGTTATAAGAAAAATAAAGGGGAGGTTGGTTGAATAAATCGTTTTCTTGAGTTTTGTTTTATAAATCGAATATGGTATCAGAGCCATTGGTTCTTGATATCTGAGTTTTAAACTGTTTTTACTAAATATCTTGATTAATCTTGTGATTAATCTTGTGTTAATTGTGATTAATTACAAGTTTTTTGATCAATTAAAAATTTTAGGGTTTTAAAATTTGGGGGTTCTCTGATTCTTGGTGTTCTATGGTGTTTAATTGGGTTCTTTATTGATTATTTGAGCTTAATTACAACTCTGGTAAGGTTAATTGAAGAAACCCTAAATTTCAGAAATTAGGGTTTCGTTCAATTTTTGGGGGTTTGTTGTTTTTAGTTGGTTATTTGTTATAACTAACATTTTTCAGGTTGGTATTCCGATGTGCTTGTTGTTTGTGGTGAGATCTTCTTGATCTCGTGGTTCTTGGCTATTTTTTGCTGGTAGATGCGCGTTCTGTAACACCTCTCTTGCTCTCTCTTAGTTTTTTTAATTTCTTGTTTAGAGGGTGATTTAGGTGTCGAAGGGATTAGGTAGTCTTGGTGGATTGATTCAGTTTTCTTTTGTGTTGTTTGGTAGTTGTTTGTAGAGGAGGTACAAGGGGTTTTTTGTTTCTTTTGTGTTCTTGAGTGATATTCTTGTGGTTTCATCATGTCTGAAGCCAAGAAAGGTGATCAGGATGATAATCCTGTTAGTGATACTGAAACTGAAAGTGAAACTGTCATTCATACTAATGACCCTTTGTATTTACACCTTACTGACATAAATGGGCAGCCCATTGTGAGTGTTAAACTCACAGGTCCTGAAAACTATAAGGTTTGGGCTGCTGCATCTAAACTTGCTTTACATACTAAGAATAAACTGGGTTTTATTGATGGTACTTGTGAGAAAAATAATGATGATGTTGTGTTATCTGATCAATGGGATAGGTGTAATGTTGTGGTTTTATCTTGGATTCTTGGATGTATCTCTTTTGAGTTATATCAAGGACAAATTTTTTCAAAAAATGCTAAAGATGTGTGGGATGAGTTTAAAGAAACCTATGATAAAATTGATGGATCTGTTATCTATAATTTGCATTATAAAATTTGCTCTCTTAGTTGTAATCTGGTTCTTCTTTGTCTGAGTATTATCATAATTACAACAGTTTATGGAGGCAGTTTGACTCCCTTGTCAATCTTCCTTCATGTAATTGTGATGGTGATCCTCAAATGAAGAGTCATAATGCTCTCATAAGGCTCATGCAGTTTCTGATGGGTCTTGATGACACTTTCAGTGTTGTTAGGAGTCAATTGCTAACTGCTGACCCTTTGCCAGATGTTAAATCTGCTTTTGCTACTCTTTCTAGGGTTGAGTCCCATAAGAACAATTTGGTTCATGCTGTTAGTGATAAGAATACTGCAACTACTTTTGTTGCTAAACCTAATAATTGGACTGGTAATATAAATAGTCAAAACAATCAAAATGGTCAAAACAGAGGTCCTAATAGGAACAACAATAAATTTGTTTGTACTCATTGTAATATGAATGGCCATACTGTTGATAGATGTTTTGAGCTTCATGGATATCCTCTAGGTTTCAAGAAAAGAAATACTGGAGGATCTAATGGTTCTAATAATGTCACTAGTTCTCTTGGTAATGGTGTTGATCAGGGATCTGGGAAATCTCTTCCCTTTACTGCTGATCAAATTAATAGACTCATGGCTTTGATCAATTCTAAGCCTGATATTGGTGATGTGCAGTCTTGTGCTGTAGGTATAAAATTTTGTTCTAATCATGTTATTAGTTTTGTCACTTGTAGATTTTTTAACTATAATACCAATATAAGTACTTATAGTACTTATATTGGTTGGATCTTTGATTCTGGAGCATCACAACATATGACTTTTTCTATAGAACATTTGTTTGATATTATTGATGTGTCAAATTTGAATATTTCTGTTTCACATCCTAATGGCACTATTGAACATGTTAAGCATGTAGGAAATTTTAAACTTTCAGATAAAATTACATTAAAAAATGTGTTGGTTGTTTCAGGTTATAAGGTCAGTCTTATATCTGTACACAAGTTGGCTAAAGATAATAAGTTTGTTGTGTCCTTTACTGAGTCTAGATGTTTTGTTCAGGATTCTCATCAAAAGTTCCTCTTGGGGACTGGTAGTGAAAATAATGGGCTTTACTTGTTTGATTCAGGTAGGAAGTTTACTAATAGTGCTATCACTAAGTGTAATTTGTCTAAGTGTGTGTGGCATAACAGACTTGGTCACCCCTCAGACCAAGTCTTAGCTATTCTTAAGGATATTATTCATCTTGAGTCTACTAGTAATGTTCAGCCTTGTGATGTGTGTCATATGGCTAAGAAAACTAGAGATCCTTTTCCTATAAGTGACCATAAGCTTTGGGTGAAATTTTTCATCTGGATGTTTGGGGTCCTTATAGAGTAAAAAGTAGAGATGGATTTAGATTCTTTCTTACTATTGTTGATGACTATACCAGGGCTGTGTGGTTATACATGCTTAAAGGCAAAGATGAGGTTTTTTATAAACTTGTTGAATTTCATAATATAATTAAAAATCAATTTGATGTTGCTATCAAAGTTTTTATAAGTGATAATGGAACAGAGTTTTTTAATCATAAATTTGAAGATTTTATTAAGGATAATGGGATTATTCATCAAACTACTTGTGTGTATACTCCACAACAGAATGGTATAGCTGAGAGAAAACATAGACACTTGCTTAATGTTGCTAGAGCCCTCATGTTTCAGGGGGGATTACCTTTGAACATGTGGCCTGAATCTATTCTTACTGCTGTTTATCTGATTAACAGGATTCCTAGCTCTGTCCTCTCTGGAAAAAGTCCTTATGAAATGATTTATAAAATTGAACCTAACATCTCTCATTTAAAAAGTTTTGGGTGTCTTTGTTTTAGTACTGTGCTTAATAATATGGATAAGTTTGTTGCTAGGTCTGAAAAGTGTGTGTTCATTTGGTATTCTTTTACTAAAAAGGGTTATAAATTGTTTGGTCTGGAGTCAAAAAATGTGTTTTTCTCAAGGGATGTCAAGTTTTATGAAACAGTTTTTCCATTCAAAAATGATGTTTGTAAGAGTGATTTGATCTTTGAAGATCAGGGTATAAATAGTTTAAATATCTTTGACTTAGTAGTAAACAAATCTAATGATCCCTATGATGATATGAGAGATGAAAGATTAAGAGATAGAGGTAGCATTTCAAAAGGGTCTGTCTTAGCTGAAAAAGTATCTACTGATACTCCTATCATTGTTACCAGTAATACTCAGGGGTCAGAGTCTATGACTAATAAAGATCATAGTCTTGGAAACCAGTATGACTTAGGCAGTAATGATGCTAATGATTTAGATCATAATGTTGCCCTTGATGATGAAAATTATGAGTCTGAGGGTGAGGATTTTATAGAGTTTAATCAACTTTTTCAAAATAGTCCAGAGAAGACTGAGCTAAGAAGGTCAAGTAGACCACATAAACTTCCTAATAAACTTAGTGATTATGTGCTTGATAAAAGAGTTAAATATGATATTAATACTGTGGTGAACTACAACAACTTGTCTATGCATAATTTTGTGTCCACTAATAACTTGAATAAAATACATGAACCTAAATCCTATAATGAGGCTGCCAAAGACCCTAGGTGGGTTGAGGCAATGAATGAGGAGATGGAAGCACTTAATAGAAATAATACATGGGTTATAGTTGATCTACCTCAAGGTAGAAAACCTGTAGCATGTAAATGGTTATGGAAGGTGAAATATAAATCTAGTGGTGATGTTGAGAGGTTTAAAGCTAGAGTTATGGCAAAAGGATTTAGTCAAAAAGAGGGTATAGACTATGAAGAAACATTTTCACCAGTTGTGAAAATTGTGACTGTTAGGTGTCTTCTTTCTGTTGATGTGCACAATAATTGGCCTGTTTATCAGTTAGATGTGAATAATGCCTTTTTGTATGGAGATTTAGATGAAGATAGTTTTATGAATCTTCCTGAAGGATATGGCTCTAACTCAAACAAGGTGTGCAAGCTAACCAAGTCTTTATATGGGTTAAAACAGGCACCTAGGAAATGGAATGAAAAGTTAACAAGTGTATTAACTGAAAATGGTTTTTGTCAAAGTAAAAGTGATGTTTCTTTTTTTACTAAGACTGTTTGTTGCCCTGCTTGTTTATGTTGATGATATTATCATAACAGGGAACAATGAAAGTATTATCAATGACTTTAAAGAATATTTGAGTTCTAAATTTAAAATTAAAGACCTTGGGAAACTCTAATATTTCTTGGGTATTGAAGTACTTGATACTAACTGAGGATTATGTCTTAATCAAAGAAAATACTGTCTTGAATTACTATCTGAGTATGGAATGTTGGCTTGTAAGCCAGCTAAAGCTCCTATACCAGATCCTTCTAAGAAAAAGAAAAATCTTGTTGAAGATGAGGTTGATACTATGCTTGATAATAAAACTTGTTATCAAAAGATTGTTGGAAAATTAATATACTTGACTTTAACCAGACCTGATATAGCTTATGTTGTTCATTGTTTAAGTCAATTTATGCATGCTCCTTATAAATCCCATCTGAAACTTGCATTTCATGTGCTTAGATACCTTAAAGGGTCTCCTGGAACTGGTATATCTTTTGAAAAACATAACAATCTGAATCTTAATGCTTTTGTAGATTCAGATTGGGCTAAGTGTAAGATTTCTAGAAAATATGTTACTGAGTATACTGTATATCTGGGTGATAATCTTGTATCATGGAAAAGTAAGAAACAGTCTGTTATAGCTAAATCTTCAGCTTCAGCTGAATATAGAGCTATGAACAGTGTTACTTGTAAAATCATGTGGATACTTAAGATTATGAAAGATCTTAAGGTGAGTGTGATCTTACCTGTGCCTATAAGTTGTGATAGTAGTTATGCTATTCAAATTGCAGCTAATCCAGTATTTCATGAGAGAACTAAACATTTTGAAATTGACTTATATTTCTTAAGAGAAAAGGTATCTGCAGGTTTGATCAAAACCATTAAGATCAAATCTGAAGATAACGTGACGGACTTGTTTACCAAAGGGTTGTCTATCAAAGATCCAACTTAAGGGGGGGGGGGGGGGGGGGGGGTATTAACAAGTAAGTTGACATGATCCAATTGTTGAAGGGTAAGTTTGGTAAGTATTTTCCTTTTATATTTTTGGTTTGCATTTTGTTTATCTTAGTTTGACAGGTTGCTTAAAGGGCGAGGACTAAATGTGGCAAAATGGTGAAACTTGAGTCAACCCTAGTCGTTGAGCTATATATACATCCTTACTTGCTTAGCGTATTATTCATTCTGTTTTCATCTCTCACATTGTTAGTTCCGTCATTGATATTCTGAGCTTTGTTCTTGATCTTGTATACGTATATTGATCTTGGTTTGTAAGATCAATCATACGCTTGTTTTTCTTTCTGTTTTTTGATGAGTATACTTTGTTTTCTAAAAAAATAACTGCTAAGGATTTACTTTTTCATGATGTGGAACCAAAGACGATCAAGTATGTACTGCGATAAATTTGGGAGAAGCTTTAGTACTCATATTTGTGTATCCACTAAATCTATATACATAAACGAAATGACTATCATTGAGCCATGTAACGGGCTAATATATTTCCATATTGTTAGCCCGTATCCGGTATGGTTTATACCCATAATGTTTATAGAAAGCCCCATCTAGTTCATGCATGATACAATGCTTAAATGAGTAATTCCAGTTAAACAACAAAATTTGAACGAGATAGTGTTGTGTGTATACGAAGGTGTTGTAAATCGGTAATTGGATACTTAATCAACTGTTAGATTTGAAGAAGACAAATCGCACAAACATATTTACGTGTAAAAATTAACATAACTAATCAGTTATTAGTAGCTAGCTACTCGTATATAGAAACTGATTATTCGCAACTTGAAAACACGGTTATTAGAGAAATAGATTTCAAAATGCAATGCCGCACACCCCTTCAGTTGTTAGTGAATTATATTTTGTTCGTATAGTTGTTGTATGAGTTAGGTTCAAATGCATTTTATGAACCGGCTGTGTTCCAATAAATGTGTGAATCGGTGGGAACATCTTAATACTATGCATTTTTTAATGTCAACCGGACTTTTTCCCAAGGATTCGCCCCAAACGATGATCACCTGTCACAGTGACCTAAATCCGTCATGGGTCGGGATTAAACTCATACTACACCATTTTCTAAGGAGGTCTCATTTGACCGGTCAACTAAACGTTTGTAATGAGTGAATGGTAAGGCCC
The DNA here is from genome assembly GCA_025667525.1 of Glebionis coronaria. Classification (NCBI taxonomy): domain Eukaryota; kingdom Viridiplantae; phylum Streptophyta; class Magnoliopsida; order Asterales; family Asteraceae; genus Glebionis; species Glebionis coronaria. The sequence goes on from CM046876.1 coordinate 537,179,233, forward strand.
ATTGATTATGGGCCGCCTATGTTACCAAATGAATTTTATTCTATTTATAATTCATGTTTCTATTTTCCATAGGTCGATGATGTCCTAGATCGCCGTATTAGTACTTCTTTCACGCTGAAGATTTTAATCATCGTCGACAAAATCTGTATGTTTCTTTTGCTACACTTTTTTTTTTTTTTTACTTTGGGTGTTAATTCCATCGGCTAAACCTGTATATATATTGAATGGTAAAAAGTTAAGTAGCAAAAGCTTATGAGATCTATGGTACCATCAATTGAAAAAAATAAACCTAATATTCTAACGATCTAGCTATAGTTTTAAATTGATAATGATGTTGTTGTTGGTTATAAATTATGTTTACTACGTTTTTTCTGATTGTTTTAGTATTTCGAATTGCAGATTCTGCGTCTAGGTCGCGTTGAGTTGGAAGAGAATGGATGTAGAAGTTGATAGATTAAGCAGCTTGCCCGATGATCTTGTACATAAAATCCTCTCGTTTGTTGACATCATATATTCTATTAGATTAAGTGTTGTGTCATCCAGATTTAAGTTTGTTTGGACTTCAATGCCCGATCTTAATTTTGCATATTACGAGTTCAGAGGATCCTATCATGAATTCGTTGACAAAGTTCTCTCTCGTCGCAATATTCGGATAGATGTATCTTCTGTCAATCTCAATCTCATGTCTAGTAGGGATGATGATGATGACGTAACTGTCGAAAGGATTTTGAAGTATGCATGCTCTCACAATGTCCAACAAATGACTATTGATTATTGGAGTGAATATTCTGCATTTCCTCTTTCTCTGTTAAGTTCTGAAACGCTCAAACATCTCACAATGATTTCGGCCTCTATTGATTGCCGTTCTTATTCCCCTTGGGATCTCCCCGCTTTAACGACATTACATCTTCAGCGTGTCGAACTGCATGACTGCAGCCCTATTTTTGGCACATGCCAGAACTTGAAGAATCTTACCTTAGACCAATGCAAAGTATTTGAATCCTCTAAGAGTTCCAACTTAGAGCCATGCAAAGGATGGGGATGGGAATGTGAACCCTCTACAAGTTTCACTACTAATAGTTCCACCTTAGAGCCATGTTTCACTATCAATAGTTTCCGGCTTCTTAATCTCACACTTAAAGAAGTAGAATGGCATGTGGATTTTGTACATGTGGACACACCACAACTGAAGAACCTTATACTTGTGGACCAAAAGGAGAACCTAAGATACAGTGGAGCAAAAAGTATTAGAGATTTGTTAGGGGGACTTACAGTTTCTGCACCTGAGCTTACCTACTTACTCGTTAAAGGTTTTTATTTTTTTAATTTATCTTTTGATGGTTCTCTGGAGAAAGTGGATCTCTGTATTTCTTCTCCACAAAAGACAGATGTTCACAAAATCTGTGATCTGTTCCAACGTCTCCACAGCGTCAAATCACTTGCACTTAGCTCGGAAATTGTCGAGGTATGTTACTATATGCCTTGGTGTTTAGCCTTTATGAGTTGCATCTTTCTAACATTTTACAACCTGAACAATGAAAATACACATAATTTCTCCAAACATTTGACAGGAGCTTAGCTTTATTACTGTTCTTGTTATTAACGTCAAGTCCTTATCGGGTTACGGGTTATTTGATGGCTCTACTCACACTTCATATAATTGAATACAACGTTTAGTCTTTCTGGGTTTTTTTTTGGAAATGCATGAGAAATGTATATCAATATTAAGTTCGTTTTTCTGAATTAAAGATACTAATAGTTCTCTTATTAATTTCAGTGAGAAACTTCAAAGTTATATCAAAAATCTGAAATATCATATCATATCAATCTGCTGCTAAAAATACTTTGTCTGCAACAATTAGCATAATATGTCATCATAGATGAGCAGGGGCGGATCTAGCTTATACACAGGGTATGCACGTGCATACCCTGTTTAAATTTTGAGTAGTGTAAATTTTTTTGTTGATGTTCAGAAGTAAGAAGAATATACACTAGAAAATGCTGAGTGCATACCCTTTAAAACGAATGAAAATTTTTAGTGCATACCCAATTCAATTTAACTTTGCTGAAAAAAAGAAAAGAATAAAAAAGAATAAGCTTTTCTGGTAATTTTAAGAAAGCCATTAGTTTCAGGAAGAAGAAGGAGGCAGACTCGTGATGTGTAGGGTTTGTTATTTTTGTTTGGTCCAATTAAGCTTCTAATATTCAAATAAAGCCCACTTATTTTCTATTGTAAAGCCCAACTTTTTTTTTATTTATTTAGTATTTCAGTTGGCTATGTTTTCATTCTTTTCAGCATCCCATATTTATTTTGTCATAAGTCTAATAAATTGGATGTTAACTAATCTACTTTGGGATATATCATGGGTCTTTGCATCATAAATCCGTAGAATAAGTTTTGATCATATATACTTGTTATGAGCTAAACCCGACATGGACAAACTAATCCCAAAAAACTGATTCGAAAAAGTGACCCGAAAAACCGACCCGAAAAACAAAACCCAAAAAACCGAATTTACAATTCTTTACTAACATTTGTGCATACCCTAATCTGAAATCCTGGATCCGCCACTGTAGATGAGTGAGTAATGCTCCGAAAGATTTATTGCACGTATATGTTTATCTGTTTACACAGTTTTAATAATTGCATTGACCGATCCCGTTTTCTATAACAGTATTTGTTTTTGTAATTCTTTTACAGCTTCTTTCCTCATCAGTAGAAGAAATCTCACATCAACCTTCCCCGTTTGTTTCCTTAAAGAGTTTAAAGATTTATCCATTAACGAACTTAGAGATTTATGGCATCCAGCTAACGCAGGAACAAGCAGCAAAGGAAATAAATTTGTCTACTGAAGTTAAAAGTTATCTGCTTGATGGTTCTCCAAATGCAACGTTCACAGTGGTCTCACGCAAGGTATTTTCACTATGTATAGAAATTTATAAACGCTATTTATCAGACTTTAGATGTTTTTTTTTTACTTTTTCTGTTCTTATACGTTGTTGACCAAATTGGACGAGTATTAGAATTTATTAGTGAACTGTACTGACTTCTCATGGATATATTGTGTGCATACTTTGTTTTAGTGCTTTGGCTAAATTGATCCAACTATCTCCCCCGTCAAACCATTTATAAAAAATCATTATATACCATTAATAGGAAATTCAGGATGAGTTTTAATGTCAGCATCAAGCGATGGTTTTTTTTGTTTATTTAGCATTCGTATTTATATATACCTGGCTATGCATTTTGGTGCTAAAGTGTACAACTAGTGCTACATCTATACTAGGAAAGTGCTTGTAATTTGTAGCTTTGTGACATAACGATTCTATAATAATGCAGGAGGTTAAAGCTATAAAAACCACCATAGAGGCACAACGCCTAATGGATGATTTATGGAAGAGTCTAGAAAAAACAGAAGGTTATATAAAGACTAGATGGGCTTATGTGGAGGGGGAGAACTGCTTTAATGGTGCTAGGAACATTAGCTCTAGAGGGGATAAACTTTTGAAGATATTCTTCTCAGTAAGTCATATTAAAGAACTACTCAACAAGGTGGTTACATCAAAGAAGGTTGAGTTGCAACAACGCTATTCTAGATTGTGTGCAGAAGCTGAGACCGTTGTAAATAAGATAATGAATGATCTCAAGAATCAATGTGATATAAAACGAAGCAATTTCAGCGGGTACTTTGAGGAGTGTACTTCGTTTTCTTAAATTCGAGATTTATATTCTCGCTGATGCTATGTGGAACCAAAGACGATCAGGTATTACTCCAATAAATTCGAGAGAAGCTTTTGTCCGCGTATTTGTGTTTCAATTAATCCTTCTTCCTCGTAACAATATCTGAAATAGAAGATTCAGATGTTTTTTTCTTTTGATACAACTATTTCTAAATTGCTGACGTTGGGATATCATAAAGGGATAATGGATCTAGAAGTCATTGTACTTTGAATTTTTGTTCATTTTCATCAAGGTACTAGTATTTTTATGACATGTTAACTCATTCTAATGTGGAAAAAGTTTATTATTTCCATTGTACTGTCATATTGTTATGTACTTTTAGTTTTCGATCCCGTGCACACACGGACTGTTAAATAAGATTCTTATTATAACGCTGTGTAAAATCTTTTATACTTATATACATACAAAACCCATGCTTATGTTTTACGTTATGTAAGATTATTATTCTAAAATTTTTAAAAGGTTATGTTTGTTAAATAAAACTTAAATTTTCTTTACAAAAAAGAAGCATAATTTTCTGTATCGTGCCAAATACACCCCTGTGTTCTCTTCGGAATGTGAGGATCTTGAGCTTGTGTGATGTGTTGAGTCGTCTTTTTTCTAGTTGCAGAGTTTGGTTGGGTGCTTTGTATTTTGGTATGAATAAATGATAGTAATAGTATAATTGAGCCTTGTAACGGGCCATTATATACCCAAATTGTTATACCATATCCAGTATGTTTCAGGCCCATATTCATAATTTTTATTAAATCTTTAGCAAGTTAAACAAAGTCCTAGACTATCACAAATTTCATTCCATGGTGTGGAAGCACACACCATTTCTCATGTTGATTCCCCGTTTGATGCAGACACGGAAATTGATTTCATTTCTTGAGACCCTTTTTATATTTCTCCACTGTCTATTTCAATACACGTTTGGCTATTGGCCGGTAGCGACACAGTAACTTTATATAATCGTCACCTTAATGTATGCCTACATGAGTTTAACTTGATGGTCTGCAGTAAAGTAGGCATTACTCTTTATTCTTTAACCATTGTCCATTGCTGATGACACTTACATGCCAAGTTCTAAATTAATTTAGACCCAAGAGTCCCATTCCAACGTTCAATTACGTGGATCCGTTATGTGTGACACCAGTTGATAACTTGATATATTGGCCTACAGTTCGATTATCAATATCTTTAGGTAGGGTGAAGACTGATGAGATGCGTTGGACATGACGGCAAGTTGTTGACTTTTTTATTGCAGTGTGGTCGTATTCTTATTCCGTCTCAAGATCTTTCAATATGGACATCAACAGCCACCATTGTAGCCAACTGTATGTGAATCCATTTTTGTTCAACGGAACCGAATATCCAAATAAATCTTCAGGTCCATTCCTAAAGAGGTCAAACACACACATACACGTACCTTTGTCTAGCCATATCAATGCGTATCCAAGATATCTATCAACCATTGAAGGTTCGACTCAAACTTAAAACAAAAGTTTAAGATTTAAGACGTATACAAGTTTGCTGAGACAAAAGAAATTTAGGTACATCTCATGGTAAAAATAAGTACAGTAGAGGTTTTTGGTGTTTTTGATTAGATAAATAAGCATGCACGATGGTGACACTTAAAACTTTAACAGGGGTATATTTCTTACAGCTTACTGTACCAGATCTAGTGATCTGACCATGGTGTTGAGTTAAGGTTAAGGTTTTCTATTGGATACTGTACTCTCACTGACCAAGTTTCTTAGACTATCATCAATGCTAGATGCTGTGCATAAAAAGGTAAGGACTTAAGGAATCTGGGTAAAAATTTCAACTCTGAAAGAGTAGTACTAACTGATGAGTGATGAACTCACATGTGCAATATTTTTCACCTTTTCCAGGCTTTCACTGCACAGCCACTTAACTCACTACTTCACCATATAGTTTTAATTTTTGATAGTGAATATGAGACATAAAACAAGTGAAACAGACTAACCATATGTTGTTCAGATCAGCGCAGCCGTTTTAACAATGTATCTAAATACTACAAAATGACTATCAACATCACCGGAAAATACAATCACCAGCAAAAATAATTGGCAAAATATTTATAAAAAAACTAGACAGCTAAATTGATGATTAATACTGGTATAGAACAGAAACCATATTGTAACTTAGATTAACGACAGTTAAATCATCCAACATGCATAGTTTTCAACGGTTACACCTAACGAACACGAACCTTAGCAATTATTTATGGCTTGCAAATCTAGAAAAAAGATAAAATCATTTTTTCGTCCATCCTACCCTAAATATGTTAGTGTGTAATTCATCAGCCCTGTTATTTTAGAGAGATCATTAGATTACACAACTCTTATGCTTCCTCTTTACATCCGACTAGACATCATTAATCCTAGCTTTTTATCTTCAACTATGATGCTGATGTTATCCTGCAATGTTATATATCCACCTCCCTCTAGGGTTGCACTTTGACCCATTCATAACGCCCTTGAAGTGGCTTTTCATTCACAACATCAAAGTTGTACCTGCATTGAGTCAAACAAATGAGAACTCAAAATACTTATACTACTTTTTACTATAATAAACCTCTGGTCAATTAAGTCAACAGGTCAAAGTCAGCAGTCAAACACACTTACTTTTCAGAAAAACGGCGTTGCTGCTCCAATGCATGACGAGCAAAGAAATCCTCGATCTCCTGTGCAGAAGGCATGATCCTCTGTATGGAATTCTGAATTATGCGGTTAGCAGCAAGTTGGATTGTAGGCCTTGTACTAGAACCAGGGGTGGTGGCAGCATTTGAGTCCCTTATAAAGCTACACGGTGTACTTTCCCTAGTGCTCCTTCAAAAAAAGATGATAATTAGCATAACAAAACATAGCAGCAGAGAGTAAGAGAACATATATGCATTCATCTTCAACATCATTATGTATAATTTAAGAAAATGAATATCCACCTCATATTATAAACAAGATTCTTTCAATACTACAACTTGTTTAAACCAGGGGCCCTTCTAAGAAGATGCATCAATATGTATATACAGACATGCAAGTTAGCAGGATAAAAACAAATGATCAGACACAAAAAAAGATTTACTTTATAAAATAATGATAGTGGAGGTGAAACTTTTCAATCTTTTTCCTGCTCAATAGTTTGTGTACTGTTCACTGGCAGAAGGTAAAAACAACTTATGGGGACCCTATTGTCCTCTTCCATGCATTCAAACTGTGATTGTAATCTAAACTAGAAAGTGGCAATGGTCAACATGTGATTGAAACAGATTTGGTTTTGGATCTTTGTACTAACTAAGTTCATCATCAAAATGAAACTAAACATGCTACACAATTTTTAATACGCCTATTAAAGATGTTGTCTTGATATGGAAAATATGCGACTTGATAATAAATGAGACCATGTGGACAATAGTAACAATGTTTGTTTGAACTACAGCAACATCTCACCCCATCCATGTCTCATAAGTTTTGGTAAGAAAGAAAACAAAGTAAAAGATCCAACAAGAACACGTGGGTGGCACTTTTTCGGGTCGATGTTGTTTTTTAAAATCAAGTCACTGTGGTTTTCATTCTGAGTGCTACCATATATATCCAGCTAAAGATCGACATAGCAATTGTCATGCATGAGCATGACTATACAATAAAAGACCAAAAGAGCATTTATTTGGGCTAAAAGATCTAAACTTTGTGCTATTACAACAAACAATGAGTGTTTGCTACTACTTGTTGGGTCAGCTACCATGAATATCCATTACGACACTACAGAGTAAGAAAACTTGATGAATTATAACCCGAAAGAACCGTTTTGCCTGAAGGTAATTCATTCATTGAACACTGTTTATAACATTAATAAACAAGCACACTAATGCAAGCAACACTGAAACCTAGCATGCTATTCGGGTTGACCCAGTCAGGGTCGGGTTGATAACTCGGGTTCGTCGAGTTGACCCGAATAAGATTTTTGGTCCGAGTGACCCGACCCGAATACGCTTATTCGGGCTTGGTCAGGTCGGCTTATTCGGGCACCCCTAAACCGGACAAACACATTTTCAGCTAGATAAAGAATACAAAAAGTAGCTCATAAAGAATCTTATTAGCATGCAAAAAAAAATAAAGAAAAAAATCACAAAAAAAGTATCAATATAGCTCCAAGAATATATTAAAAGCATAGACTATAAGGTAACTTTACAGCCAAAAATAAAGATAGAACTCGAGAAAACAAAATTTTCAATCTGGGACAAGTTTTTGTTGCATAACTACATCAAGCAATGGTCCATCTTTTGTTTGAAAATATATAACTACAAAACATAACAAAGTTTTTGTTTTTTGCCCAAGCGTGCTCAAAAAACAAAGTTTTTTTCCCTTTTGATAGTCTCTTTGCGACAACAGCAAGTTTCGAAACTTAATAGCTCCATTTAAGATGCACCCCACATGAAAATGAAATCAAAAGGAAATGAATAAACTTTTTACACATAAAGGATAACAAAACACCCGCAAAGGAACATTTATCAACCAATACTAACAAAATAATCATACTCACAAAAGACAATATAAAAAGTCCTCTAAGAATATATCAAAAGAATATACTATCAAAATACCAATATTCCTTATCAATACCATAACAAACATGTTTAGAAACCAAAGGAGTTGAAGATAACAAAAATCATGTAAAAATAACCAGTTTTTCCTCATATAATCATAAAAATAATGTATACAAAATACAATGAAAGCAAAAAACAGAGCACTATTCATAGTAGAATCAGGTAACAATAACCCAAAAACCAAAATATAAATAAATAAAAATTACAACAAAGAAAGTGTATGTATATGTTGAAAAATATAAACTTTATTAAAAATAAATAAATAAAACAGAAACCTTTTTTCCGTCGTCATATACTCAAGTACTCAACCAAATAACTAAAAACCAGAGCCTTTTTATACAAAAAAAATCCCCTCTTCATATAAATAATCAAATAACTAAAAAGACAGAGCTATTCTATATGTGAAAAATATATAAACTTTATAAATAACCCTTTTTCTAATATATCAACCAAATAATTAAAAACATATATAACTTACCAAAGGTTTAGATAAAAATATACAAACTTTATTATAAAAAAAAAATTCCTCATATAATCAACCTAATTATATAAAAACAAACTTTATTAAAAAAAAAAACCTTTTTTCTCATATAATCAACAAAATAATTATAAAACAGAACAGTTATAGAAAAAAGAAAAAGATTACTTTACTTTAAAAAAATAAGCAAAAAATTATAAAAACTTTATAACAGAAAAGCCTTTTTCCTAATATAATCAACCAAATAATATGATAGAACAAACTTTATTAAAAAAAAACTTTTTTTTCTCATATGATCAACAAAATAAAAAAAAAATAGGACAATTATTGAAAAAAGAAAAATATTACTTTACTTTAAAAAAAACTTTTTCACATATAATAAAAAAAACAGAGCTTTATATGCAAAAAAATATATACAAACCTTTATAATTTAAAAAAAAAAAACTTTTCCTCACATAATCAACCAAATAATTATATAAAAAAACCTATTTTTCTCATATAATCAACCAAATAGTTTTATTAAAAAACCTTAATTAAAAAGAAACCCTTTTTTTCTCATAATCAACCAAATAATTATATAAAAAAAATTAATTAAAAAGGGTTTAAGTAACCCTTTTTTCTCATATAAATCAACCAAATAATTATATAAAAAAAACTTAATTAATAAGAAAACCTTTTTTTTCTCATAATCAACCAAATAATTATATAAAAAAACCCATTTTTCTCATATAATCAACCAAATAGTTTTATTAAAAAACCTTAATTAAAAAGAAACCCTTTTTTTCTCATAATCAACCAAATAATTATATATAAAAAATTAATTAAAAAGGGTTTAAGTAACCCTTTTTTCTCATATAAATCAACCAAATAATTATATAAAAAAACTTAATTAATAAGAAAACCTTTTTTTTCTCATAATCAACCAAATAATTATATAAAAAACAAATTTAATTATATAAACAAAACCCTTTTTTTCTCATATAATTAGCAAGTAATTTATAAAAAAAACAGAGCAATTTTTTTATAAAAAAAACACAAACTTTATAAAAAAAATTACCTTTCTCTAGCATCAAACTCAACATTATTTTCCCCACCAAAAGACCCCTCAATCCCATCTTCTTCACCCTCAAACTGGGACCCGCCTGACCCAATTAACCCCAAATCAACCAACTTAGGGTTAGGGTTTTTCTCTTTCACCTCTTCGATTAACGGCTTCTCCAGCCGCCGGCTCCTCAGCTGGAGATACGACGGCTCACGGCGGCTCTCCTGCTGCAAAGCTAGGGTTTTGGCGCGTGTACGTACACCGATAGTTGATTGAGGCAAGTCTATGACAGCTATGACGTCACCAGTTGTTAATTTTGATTTCCTCATGTATTTACCCATTGAATTAAATTAGGGTTTTGTAAATTAGGGTTTCATGAAATGTTTTTTGGTTTGGGTTTTAGATAGAGAAAGTGACGGTGGTGGGTTTTAGTGAGAGAAAGTGAAAGGGGGGAAAGTTTGGTTGTATGAAATGGGAATTAGGGTAATTTTTGGGTGTATTTGTATTCAGTTTTTTTATTGGTTAATTAAAGATAAAATTTTGGAATCCAATGATTTAAAAGTTTTTTTTTTTTTTTTTTTTTCCTTTTCTTTTTGCATTTGAGAAAATATCTTTTGTGAGAAAGTGAAAAAAAACAATTTGATAAAAAAAAAAGTGTGTTGTTTTAAATAACTTTTTTTTAAAAAAAGGTAAGGTGAGTAGAAACCGCACCGCAAACCGCAAAACCACAAAAACCGCAAAAAATCGTACCGCAAAAACCGCACCACAACGAAAACCGGTGGATCGGTTTTAAGAATACAGAAAACCGCAAAATGCGGTGCGGTTTCGGTTTTACCCTTAAAACCGCACCACAAAATCCGCACCGCACCGCACATTAGTTATATAAAATCGAAAAACGACACATCGATTATTTAACGTGTATTTTAAGGGTTCTAATGCATATTATCATTATTATTCTATGTAATGTGTGTGTTTACATTAATATATGTATTTCTATAACCGAAAATACCAACATTGTGAACAAAAACCGCAAAAACCCACATTAATTATATAAATCATAGGTGGTGGTGCGGTGCGGTTAAAATCCGCGAAATCCACAAAAACCGCAAAACCGAAACCGCAAAAAACCGCGCGGTGCCGATTCATATTTTTTAAAAACCGCAATCGCGGATGCGGTTTGGTTTTCGCCAAAACCCGCACCGCTCTGCACCATGTTCACCCCTACAAAAAGGTATGTGTTTAATATTTACATAACATTAGAGTTCGACGTTGATGGCTGGAACAAGGTTGTGTCGATCAAAACGTGTATTTACAGCGCTAGCTCGACATTGCAAGTCGCATCATACGCTTTGGCGTCATGCTGGTCGGCCCATGTTATCTTTATTTTTTGTTCTTTTTATTTTTTTCAAAATTTTGTGTTATGTAATAATTAAAAAGAAAGCGTTCGATGGTCTTTTTTATTAAACACCTAGTTTATGTTTTCTTAAAAAAAAAAATATTAACTCCCTTTAAATCTTCTAATTATTACACACAATTCTACATACACGTCTTAATAATAATTCATATATATTACCTACAGAGATAATGTTTTGGATCTGAAACACCTATCAACATTACGATCTTTACAATAAAGATACTCCAAAAAGATATTATCGATATTTTGAAGTTTATGAACAATTTTAAGCTTTAGGTAATCAAGAAGTCGAAAGTACATATCCTTATAATAGGGCAAGCATATCACGTGAAATAGAGGTTTCGGGCTTTTAGATGATAAATTTAGCAACGAAAACAATCCACAATCAACCTAAGTACTTGAAGAGGAATTTTAGGCGAATGTATCATATCAGTTCAAAACTTTTTAAACAAATAGTTAATGATACTACCAATTATAATGTTAACCCTTTCCTCGAGTAATTCCTTTATTTTTTAAACAACGATTGTTGGCTTAGATCGTTTAAGTAATAGTCCTATCATGAAATGGACATCAGTCGTGCGTCAATTGTCATATGGCGCAACAAGTGATGCATTTGATTAGTACTTGCAAATTGGCGAACATTTCACGTGATTATTTGTAAAACTTCATTAAATGCATATATACTTTATATATATAAGAGTTTTTAGGAAAGATTTATTTAAATAATATCTAACATATATATGCATTACACGAAAAAAATATATATGGACTCTTGGTATGTTCAGGAGCATTGATCGTATGCATTTGGAACAGACAAAATGTCTCAAAATCATTACACTGTCAATTAAAAAGGGGTGATCTATAATACCCATCTTTAATGCTTGAATTTCGTTTTTTCATATGATTCGTGGATTTGGCATGTATTTTCTGGTGTTGCAGGGAAAATAACGACCTCAATATTCTATATGGTTCACTGTTTTTTATGAACTTCTTGTTGTTGGTGATTTAAGATATAAAACATGTATATATAAACAAAACGCAACATACATAATTACCAATAATGGATTTGTATATTCGTATGATTAATCATGAAATTAACTAGTAATTATTTTACCTCTTATAGAGTGGTCGGTTGAACAAATGGAAGCTTTCTCAATAACATGAATCCCGCAGTTCTTATGAAACCCTTAACAACCCATACGAGGTTGACTTTATGTGTATCTACACTACATGTTCTAGTATACCATCAGATGTTCATCTCATTCGTAACAAACCTAAAACAACGACTGATGAAGGTAAAACATCATAAAGCAAAACCCTAACTTAGAGTGGTTGGTTCTGCTAACTATATGAGATGTAGGGGTCTTTTTCTTTGTTTGTAAGTTATGTGATAAGTTATGATCTAATCCCATAATAAACTCATTCAAGTTACACTTAGCCTTATGAGTTTTCTTTTCCTTTCTTGTCACTCCATTTGGATCGTGTGTATGGACCAAGAAAGATGGGCTTGCCATTTGCTTGAGTCCAACACAAGTCCGCTAACTCTTACTTAGGAATCGGTGTCCCTTTATTCGATCCTGAGTTATGTACACAATATATTATGTAACTACAGTAATTATTTATTATGACTTGAGCATATCCCAACAACTCTCACTTGTGGACGTCATAATAACAAATAAATTCAAAGTTAGCATCTAGCAACACGTCAATGCCTCTATATATACATGAAGATAATTTCTTAAACGTATCATTTGTAATGGTTTTTACTTAGCCATCTTTTGTTTTGTTAAACTATTGACATATCCTAGATGTTTAACTATTATCTTTCTCGATATAAACATTAAACTATATTACCAATTAATTAAGATTCATCTCAATTACATTTGGGTATGGTTATAAAAACATCTTCTCAACTCATCAAAGGGCCTAGTAGTATCTTACTTAATAGCACGTGGAGGAACAAATCTTATTTTGGACCACACGTGTTCGTCATGTGCTTTACATCGTCGACTAATGGCTTTATATAACAGCCTTATTCATATTAACATTTAACCATATCAAATTGTATAAACTAGAAGGAGGGGTTTAGTTTCTTAAATTAAGTTGATTAAAGATCGATTTTCAAAAATCCTTTTCAAAAACTTAGACTTGAGTAATTATGTGAAATCTTCCTATGCACAATATGAACAATAGGTAGTGGATCTAAACTAATAATCACAAGTATATGCAATAAAGAATAATAAATGGAAAGAAATAAGAAAAATAAAGATCAAACCAAACACCAAGGATTTATAGTGGTTCGGCAACAAAGCTCACTCCTCGTTCCTACTCCACTCCTCGAGTACTCCTTACTCGAGAGTTCACTAATCAACAAGCTCCTTAAGGTGGAGAAATCGTACACGTCGCTTAACCAATTTCTGACTCTAAGCTAAAAGTTGAGCCCTAATCTTAGCTAGGACCAATCTACACTGGTATACTTTAAGGCCTAAGTATTAACCAAAATACATACACAACTTCTAAATATACACAACTATTTGGATCTTCACATGACACAAGAATGAAATAAAGTTTTGATCTTTAATGGATCTTGAGGTAAACACAACACTTCAAGGATGAAAGTGTTATTCTCTTTGCACTTGAGACGATGATATTGGAGGAGAAAGATTCACTTCTAAACAAGTAGTAATCAACCCAATTATCAAGGATTTGAGTGATCAAAGAAGTTGGATTGAATCTGGAAATATGTGTGCAAAGAGGTGAAATGGAAATCTTTAAATGGTCCACTATTTATAGGACAAGAGCCCAACGGTCTTCCCTGAGCGCGGTTCTTTAAATAGGCTCGCAATTCCTTATCAATAAGGAACCGCACACCTATATTTCGAACCGCGGTCGTAGATTACGCTCCTTTTTGTCTTTTAGTGGTGAAGTTCCAACTGGTACAGTTTTACCCTCAAAGGATATTCTTAAACTAAATGGAATATGTCATATTCAAATTTTCAATTTTTATTTTAATAAAACATTTTCTTAAAAATAAAGTTTATTAAAAACTTTTGTCACTTTTAATAAAAAACGAGTTTTAAAAAAATAAATCATTGATCACTTAGTTAGGTTGGGAACTTTTTTATTCATACCTTAAGTGATCATGGATGATATGAAAAATACTTGAACTTAAGAATTCAATTTTCGTTGTTTTCGTAAATGCTTGTTTTTATATATTGGTGTAGTCAAAACAAAGCGAGACCGAAAAATACAATGAACGTTTTTAGGCATCATTGCATTAACAATAAAACCTACTTGCATCAAGTATAATATTCATTCTAGAAGTATATAACGAAGACGCTCACATTTGTCTTAATTTAATGATACTCATTTATCAACCGACAATGGACAATTTAGAATAAGTAAATCATTCACGGATTAAACACGCAGAGAACACAATGGTATAGATGAAGACGATCATACCAAGTATATCATTATTTAGCACAACTGTTGAATGTTCCAGTTTCCACATACTAAAATCAGATATACATGAGACTACTAGCAGGTCGAAGTACAATGTTTCTTGTATGTTTAAAATGTTTGGTACAACACGTTGGCTTTGTAAAAGTTCATCTAAGTTGTCATTTGTGTGAACTTTAAAAATACTTATTTCAAAACTCACAACAATGAAGCTTTTGAATATATGATGATTTTCATTTTATATATGTGTGTTCATGTGCTAATACAATCTTATTAGCATCGCCACACAACATTTCGTGGGTAGTTCGAAACAAGCATAACACCTATTTAAGACATTATTCTTAAAAACTTCATTGTAAACATATTCTCATTCTTTTAATGAAAAGTACAACAGTGCTTTTAGGTAAGCACGTATAGTCACCAATATTAACCTAAGTATCATCACAATTAAAAATCACTAATGTATAAAATCAACACTAATCTCTATATCAAAAATCTGTAAACGATGAACATATTTTTGTAAAACTCGCATAAAATACCTAAGAACACTAAATGCACGAAAACATGGATAAATTAAAACTTTGTGTTAGTTAACAGTAGGAACCGAGAGCCATGGGGCTCTCGGTGGGTACTAATTGAACAGCAGGGGAAACGTTGCACATGGCAACAACTAGCTTCGGCTAACAGCAGGAAGGGGGTGTTTGGTTCTCAGAAAAAAGGGCAAGCAGGGAGCAGTGGCATTAAGCCACTGCCGGTAGCAAAAAGACACAGCCAGGGGCTGTGGCATTAGGGTGTTGGTTTGTTTTTAGTGTGACCGAGACATGGGGTCTCGGTAGGCTCGGGTTTAGGGGCTCGGGTACACGACAACACACAAATGGGTGTGTTTGGATTATTATTTTTGCTAAGATATTACAAGGGTTAAGTTAATTAATAAGTTAATTAAATCATGTACATTTAATTTGATTAATTAAATTGGGACCCAGGTTATGATTTACTTTGTATTATTTTCATGATATTATACATGGTCATGTTATTAAAATAAAATAAAGGTTATAATAATTATTAAAAATAATTATTCATGGTATAAGTACATGTGCATTTAATTAATTTATTTAAGAAATTAGCTTAATAAGTTAATTACATTTTTAACCAAAGTTTAATTAAATTAATAATATGTTTTAATTTAATTATATAATAATTATTTAAAGTAAAGTTTAATTAATATAATCATGTAATATTATTAATTAATTATTACTTATAATATCATGTATTATATTATTAATTAATAATCATATGTTAAGACTAAAGTATTAATAAACTTTACTATATTATGATATTTAATAATCATGACTTCGAATATATGCTTATTAAACTATACCTTATATCATTTACTTATTTAATAAGCTTATTACTATTTATGGAAACATGCTAAATATAGAAACATATTAAATATGGAAACATGTTATTTATAAAAACATACTAAATATGAAAACATGCTATTTATGAAAACATACTAAATATGGAAACTTTCTATTTTGGAAACTTACTAATTATGGAAACTTTCTATTTTTGAAAACTTACTATTTATGGAAACTTACTATTTTTGGAAAGTTACTATATATGGAAACCTGCTATTTTTTGAAAGTTACTATATATAGAAACCTGCTATTTTTAGAAATTTACTATGTATAGAAACCTGCTATTTTTAGAAAGTTACTCATTATGATACAACAAGTACTATAACATATAAAACATGAAAAACACTAATTAAGAACACATGAAACACTAAGAATCACATGATAAAACATGAAACAATAAAACAAGACAAGAACAAGTAAAACAAGTTAAGAACACGTCAAGTAAACTAATAACCAGTAAGTATAAGTTAAACAAACAACTCATTCATGTCCCTTTTATTATGTAGTTATCGTGAAGTTGGAGTTATTCATCCGCTTTCGTTTTCATCCTCATTACTAGACACAAGGTACGGATATTCCGTCCTTCAGTAAGGACATTCTCTTCCTATATTTAGGATTCCCCATTTGCAGCCATCTGTTTTCCCCAGTAGTTACATTTAACTTATCAGTATTTAATATGATTAGCATTTTAAATTGTTTGAGCTATATACATGCATGCCAGTTCCACCTAGTTATGGAGGTACCATAACCATAACACTTGAGGCACCAGTGTTATGACTCTTCCACGGTGAGAGTGATTGCTCGCGACGTCCCTTTTTAGTGATTTGGCCTTTTATATTATTATTATCATGTGGGGCGAATGGGTGCATCCTAGAACAAGTTTAGCATATTACATGGTAATTGTGGTGTGTGCTCTACATCTGTTACATGGAGCTGATCCCTCCACCCAGACTATTATAATTAGAGGCAACCCCTCTAATTGTATGACGATGTCATCCCTCTATGTATTCATGCACGTTGATACCTTCATGACCTATATGGGCTCTTGGGCATTTAAAATACAATTTTTATGAAATAAACATAAGTCTTTTCAGAAAATAAACCAGTTTATAAAATGTACACAAGGTTTTTGTAACACCCCACTTGGATAAGTGGACCGTTACGTGTATTTATAGCGTGTCATCAAAGCATAAGGTAAATGTCCTAAAACATTAACTGACCGTAAAGGAAATACCGTAATCAAACATCGGTAATCCAAACATAAGCTCAAAACATGAAAAGTAAAATACTGAAGGAAAGGACTAAACAATGTCCAAACACGCAGAATAATGTAAGAAGTGCATAAGGTAAGAAGTCCGAATAGCTTTCATTTAATGCACATGCTCTCAGAATCCTAAGAGCGTCCTGGTGTACCTGCCGTTAGAACATGAAAGAACTACGGCTGAGCATAACGCTCAGTGAACGGATATAAAGCATGATAAGGAATTACTAAAATGAAACAGATGATAAAATACTGGAGCTGTAAGACTTATAAGTAAAGTTGCAGCGGAAATCTGTGTATAATCTGTAAAGTCTGATTTCTAAATAATAAAGCTGAACTGCTATCTGTTAAATCTGAAAACATGCATTTACTGTATTTTAATTGCCAGAGCTTATATAGGTCATGTATCGTAACAACGGTGCATGAATAACTGGAGGGGTGACCTCGTCATGCTGTAGAGGGGTGACCTCTAAATAACTATAAAGGGGTGACCTCTAAATACTGTGTTGGGTGGAGGGATCAGCTCCAATGTGAAGGATGTAGAGCACACACCACATTCACCCTGATAACTTGTAAACTGATAAGCCTAGGATGTATCCATACGCCCCACTAAACATACTGATAAAATGGCCAAACTGAACATGAGTGGGACGATGCAGGATATCACTCTCCTGCATGTGAGTCACGACACTGGTGCCTCAAGTGTCATGGTTACGGTACCTCCGTAACTAGTACATAAACTGGTCATGCTTGTATATAATGCTCCGGCAATTTAACTTAGTTATAAAACTGATTTCTGATAAAACTTATAACATATAATTGGGGAAGACATTTGGCTGCAGACGGGAAATCCTAATCATGCATAAAGGAAGTCCTTACTGAAAGGACGGGAAATCCGTACCTCGTATCTAGTAATGAAATAAGAATGAAAGCTGAAGGATCTACTCCGACTTCACGGATACTACATAAATAAAGGACGCTGACATGAGTTGCCAGATTACTGTTTACTATTACTGATTTTTTTATTGTTCTTAACTTGATTTATTATATTCTAGTATTGTTGTATTGTTTGTGTATAAACTGGTAACTCTGACTGTCTTAAACTATTTACTGATAAATGCGTATCCTGTACTTCTGATTACTTGTATATTATACTGTATTCTGATTATGGTATTATACTGTATTCTGGTATAATGTTACTATAAATAGTAACTTTCTAAAAATAATAGGTTAAGTAACCTTCTAAAAATTAATAGGTTTCAATCAATATAATATAGTTACAAGAAAACATAAATCTATGAAAACCCATAATGCAAATATATTATTTCAACCAAAATATGTAAAGGAATAGAGCATTTAGAACAACTACGCCAAAAGCCATTCTTTGCCATATTTATTTGAAACATGTTCTAGTTGTCAACTTGACAAAGATTATTTTCCATAAAACGTCAAAGTAGTACAAGGATTGAAACGTAAATTTTAATGTCATCCTCATCTCGTGTATTTGTAGCGGAACACGTCTCGTAATTTTATGAAGTTGACGTGTTCATATACACTTATTAACCATTTTATTTTTGTTAAACCATTTTGATGTAGTTTACACCATTTTAGTTACTGAACATCATATTTACATCATGCAATAAAAATCATGCATTTCTAATTAATTTTCATTTTAACATGTCATCTTTACTTTTTTTAACATCAATTATAATGCCACCTTACTGATTTTGCAAAACTACGTGGCAATATGAAACAACCTAAAACTTGCAAATTAAACGACAATCAACGTATACGAAGCATTAAGATGATGGTAAAAGTATACCTCCAAGCTGCTAGGCAAGGGCGGACTAAAATAAAACAGAAATCGAACTCGAACTCGAAATCAAACTCACACAATGAATTAATAATAGCAGTCTGCCAACATGACACGAATACAAGTACGTAGAACAACTAACTTCGACACCACCAGAACCCCAATGTGAACTGTAAGCGAATTTGATAAACACTCAAACTTCTATCCTAATTTATCTTGGGACAGAGGTTCTTTTGGGTTTAGTTTATGGATTGAATGAGTTGTGAACATGGTTGTTATAACTATCCGAGTGAAACGGCTTGGAGCGGAATAACTGGTGACTGATCAATTAATAAATGTCGTTCATATATTCCATATACGTTTTGACCATTTCATTACTTTTTGAAATACCTCATAAATATTGATTATTATGAAATAAATCGTCAATATTTGTTTCTATAAATGTGAAACGTTCATTCATGAATTAAGCCGTAACATGTTTTTTTCTTTTTTTTTTCAAATGATCTTTACAAAAATCTTCTCATGTTTCATGAAATCACATGTATCATAATGTCTCAATTTTTACCTTTATTTACTTTCTCATAGATAATTAATAAATAATTACGTAACGTTTTTATTAAAGCTGTGACTATGCGTAATTAATGTTCGAGGACTTTTAAAGCGGATTTTACAATTCTTCTCCTCTAAAAAAAATAATTCGTCCTCGAATTAAGGATGCGATAATGTTGTGGTTGTACAATTCTTCCCCTCTAAAAAGGAGAAATTCGTCCTCGAATTAAAGGTAATAAGGTGATGAAACTATAAGAACTGAAAGAACACGTAAACTGAAAAGACAATTAACCTGAAGAATAATTCGTCTTCTAATTAAGATATAATACTGCTGATAGGTGTAAACATGACATGACTGAAGTGATCATGTAACGTGACATGGCTGAAGAGAACATGGAACGTGACATGACTGAAAGGACTTAACTGAATTTATTAAAGGAAAAGGAATGAGAGGTCCAGATAGACTCCTCCGTTTCGAGTGGCTTCCCGCTCGAAATGATTCCTTAAAAGGTCTAAGCATAATAACAAGCTATAGCATGCAGTTTCTGGTTCCATACTTAAGATCGATTTTCTGAATCTGATAGAATGAACAAGTTATAGCATGTGGTATACATGAAATCGTACGTACAAATATCCTGAGAAGATAACATTTATATCTCTGAGCATGTTGTTGAGAATATATAGGGACGAACTACGTGAACAATTGTGAACGTATTACGTGAGCAATTGTGAACGTGGTTCACGATTATATGAGGAACGTTGGGCATGGAATCTATCGTGAACTTGATCTGTGGAGCATACTGTGAACGTGATACTAGACATATCATGAACATATGCTGACTGCGGAAAGAATGCCAACGATACGGCCTGAGACGTGAAACGTCTGTCTGGGTATGGAACAGTTATGCTAAACTTAAGTCTGGTTTTCTCAAACTTTCTGTAACGATATTCGGTAATAGATTGTGAAACGTGTATCGCGCAATGGAACACGAACCTGAACGTGAACAATGTCATAAATACAAATCGTGAATTTAAATTACGAAATAGCACAACATACGGACCGAAACATCATAATGCGAACGTGAGACGTAAACGTACACGTGATCACGATTCGCGAGCGTGAATTTCTATCTGACATGACGCTGATGGAATACCTTGAAATTGTACGATCTATTGCTGAATTTCCTGCAAATCTGATATTGCGTAATCCTTTCGGATGAAAGAAAATATGTAGGCTGGGTTAACTGGTCGAAAATAACCTAGATAGGATCAAACTTTTCTGAGTCTGTGGTAACTGATAATAACTTCCATGAAATCCCGTCTCATTTCTGTTCAAAATTTTCTAATGGTTATAATAGCTCACTAGCATATCGGTGTTCTATCTTGAACTTGCTGGCATGTTAGACATCAAGATATGAACATAGCTGCATCCTTGTGTTATACTGCCTCCATCAAAATTCTGTCTGAGATTATGGTACATTATAGTGGAATCTGGATGAATAGTCATGAAAGAATTTTGAGTCTCGTAAATTAGATCTCTCCTAGCGAAGGATCTGATGGAATACAAATTTTTAGTGTAGATCATCTCCTTTATGCGTAAGCTTGGTCATGGAAAACTAATTATGAGAACTGTCAGAAATTCTGTAGTAATAGCCAACTAAATTCTAGAAAATTTCGTACTTCGGTCACAAACGTCGGTCGTGACCATCTGGTGATGGCCTTTACCTTCACAGTATTGTCTGAAATTTCTTTCTGCTGAAGTAGGATGGCTCAGAAACGCCACTTTGTTCAATTGGAATTTATATATGGAAAGCTGTGTATAAAATTTTCTCCTATCAAAGATTCTGTACAACTGTGAGAAGATGATTCTCGTGTTCTTCTCTAGAATTTAGCAGACCAGAATGTGATCAATGAATATGTTGACGATTATGTCTGAGAATTATGGAAAAAATTTATTCATAAATTTCATAATATAGCTGGGGCATTAGGCAGCTCAGAAGTATGAATCAAACTTTGGAAAGACCATAACGTGTGCAAAAGCAGTCTTGGAAACATCATGTTCTTTCTCTCACCTCTGATGGTAGCATGATCGGAAATTGTTCTGAAAATGTTTAAGACATCGCAGTAGATCAGATAAGATTTCTATACGTGGAATGCAACATCGATTAAGAATGGCGATCTGGTAGACAGAAACGGTGCACTTCCTGGTGGTGCGCCAGGGCGAATAAAGCGTCGTACCGTAATTCTTGCAGCAAATGTTACAACTCTTTTGACTTAGCTGAAGCCCTGTAATAAAGAGTTTTGAAAACAGGTTATGTTCTTGAGACAAGCTTGATGTTAAATTTTGTCTCGTGGTGAGAAAGGAAATTTCTGATAAACTTTCTGAAATTATGTCTGGGAACTCTGGAGAAATCTGATGGTCATGAATTTAAGGAATTTCAGAATTTGGATTATAAACGGTGACTAGAAGTCTTTGTAGCTAAAAGATAATAATTCACGTGCTCGTAAAGTTGAAACAATTTGTATTGATTTTTCTGGCAGGAGTAAAATGAATATGTTCAGGGTTGGTAAGACGGATCTCGTCGTTAACTAAAAATAAAATTTTAATAAATATGGTGATACTGTTGAGTCCTTTCTGGCTGAGAGACAGGTGACTACCTAATTTAAGATGAAGCTGACGTTGGAACATGTGAAGTAAACATGGCGACTTTTCACTGAATGTGTTTGTCCGTAGCTTCACAAAATGAATAATGCGTGTTTAACCTGAATAATACTCTAGTGCTGGTGACTGAATTTTTAAATGATCTAATTCATGCGTGTCATAATAGAACGGGCATACCCCTTTCTGAAGGGTACCCTGAATTACTGAGGGTCTGGTTTAGAAAACATACTAGACTTATGAGTCTTGATTCGTGCCTTGAGAAGATATTCATATGACATGTATTGTATCTGGTGTCCTGAAAGGTGTCTTCCAAAAGGATAATAGAGACCCATGTCTTGACTAATGTCCTGACATGTGTTTTAGTAGGTGAATCTGAACAAGGCTGAAAAAAAAAATTCTGGTAACAGCTAGGGTTGGCGGACCGATTAGACTACTGACCTCTGTATTTCTGGTCACGTCCGTTTCGGAGTTCCCGGTTGCTGACTGATTAATTTTAAGCACGGTGGTTGTCACTACTGCTTTGTCTGTCACCTTATGACGGTCATTATCATGACCGTGATTCCTGTAACTATTCTGCTGAGTGGCCGGCTAGGTTCCGATTCCCACTCTTCTAAAAGAACGGTTAGCTGAGTGAAGTGTGACATCTAGCTGAGAAGGTAAAAGTATGGAATGGAATGGTAGTGTCTCACGGTTGAAATTTTATTCTTTTCAAAATTTCAAATTTATAGTTTTCGTCCTTGTTCTGCAGAGTCTTCATAGTATAAACGTCATCAGCATCTTGAGAAATCTCCAAAGTATCAGCAGCATCAGCATTTGTGAGGTCTTCAAAGTGTTAGCGGCATCAGCATCTAGCAAACTCTTTAACTTACGAGCAGCATCAGCACCTGGTAGAATATCGACAAGTGGAAACGCCTGAGATGATTGAGGATCGATTAGCAATATCCATGGAGTAGGGTACCTGGATTACACATGGACTACTGTACATGAAGTACAAAATGAATACTGCACATGGAGCATATCTGAGACACTGTACGTGGAGTACACGTGAAATACTGTACATGGAGTATAACTGAGACACTGTACATGGGGTACATATGGAATACTGTACATGGAGCTGGTGGAAATTTTATGGGATGATCGATACTCGTGTCGCTTGTCTGACATTATCAAAGAAATAAATTAATTTAAACGGTAGTAAACTGAACTGAAACGGTTAACATGATAGGCTGATAATTTCTTGGTAGACTTAATGTTGGTTGTATAGAGGCTGAAAAGTATGATTAACTGAGTTTCATCAACGTTCAGAATAAAGACATGATTGATAAAAACCAGAACATGATTTATCACGAAATAGTATTTTACTGTAATCCTTCTGTATCTTAGCATGAAACATTATCATTCTGTTGAAAACATAATCCTTGTAAGGAAACATGAAACTGAATCCGCCTGAAGGCGACATCAACTTGAAATTGTGAAACTGGATTGTTACAAAGAACATAAGAGTATGATCAACTGAGTTTTGATGGCTATAGTTTAATCCACAGTATTCAAAGAAGAAAACATGTGACTAAGTGGGCTATTCTGGTTCGATCATACTTGTCAAAATTTATGAAATATCCTGATATGACAAAGGTGAACAACTGTGGATCGGTTCACAAAACAACATTCAACTTAAAAACATGAAATTTGATCTGAACATTGGTGAACGTATATGGGTTGGTTCACCAAGTAATATTCGACTGAAAGCATGAATCTGTCAAGAGTAAGGATGAACGCCATTGGGTCGGTTCACGAATACAAAAATCTGGACGGCAAGGGTGAACGCCTATGGGTCGGTTCACCAAAACAAAATTCGCAGAGAAGCACATGCGGCTAAATATGGCCAGTCATGTACCAACCTTTTACTTAGTCAAAAACTTTAAGAAAACTGACTGATAATTGAAGAAAACTGACTAATAAATGCATGAGAAACATGAAAGATAACAACGCCAAAATCTGGGAAGTTCCTGTGACTACCCACTAGTCACAGGTCAAGTTTTAGAGCCTACAGGTCGAACCTTGCGCTCTGATACCATAATTGTAACACCCCACTTGGATAAGTGGACCGTTACGTGTATTTATGGCATGTCATCAAAGCATAAGGTAAATGTCCTAAAACATTAACTGACCATAAAGGAAATACCAGAATCAAACATCGGTAATCCAAACATAAGCTCAAAACATGAAAAGTAAAATACTTAAGGAAAGGACTAAACAATGTCCAAACAAGCAGAATAATGTAAGAAGTGCATAAGGTAAGAAGTCCGAAT
Source organism: Glebionis coronaria (assembly GCA_025667525.1). NCBI lineage: Eukaryota > Viridiplantae > Streptophyta > Magnoliopsida > Asterales > Asteraceae > Glebionis > Glebionis coronaria. Next base: position 537,203,989 of record CM046876.1, read on the forward strand.
AGCTTCCATTTAATGCACATGCTCTCAGAATCCTAAGAGCGTCCTGGTGTACCTGCCATTAGAACATGAAAGAACTACGGCTGAGCATAACGCTCAGTGAATGGATATAAAGCATGATAAGGAATTACTAAAATGAAACAAATGATAAAATACTGGAGCTGTAAGACTGATAAGTAAAGTTGCAGCGGAATTTGTGTATAATCTGTAAAGTCTGATTTCTAAATAATAAAGCTGAACTGCTATCTGTTAAATCTGAAAACATGCATTTACTGTATTTTAATTGCCAGAGCTTATATAGGTCATGTGTCGTAACAATGGTGCATGAATAACTGGAGGGGTGACCTCGTCATGCTGTAGAGGGGTGACCTCTAAATAACTGTAGAGGGGTGACCTCTAAATACTGTACTGGGTGGAGGGATCAGCTCCAATGTGAAGGATGTAGAGCACACACCACATTCATCCTGATAACTTGTAAACTGATAAGCCTAGGATGCATCCATACGCCCCACTAAACATACTAACAAAATGGCCAAACTCAACATGAGTGGGACGATGCAGGATATCACTCTCCTGCATGTGAGTCACGACACCGGTGCCTCAAGTGTCATGGTTACGGTACCTCCGTAACTAGTACATAAACTGGTCATGCTTGTATATAATGCTCTAGCAATTTAACTTAATTATAAAACTGATTTCTGATAAAACTTATAACATATAATTGGGGAAGACATTTGGCTGCAGACGGGAAATCCTAATCATACATAAAGGAAGTCCTTACTGAAAGGACGGGAAATCCGTACCTTAGTCCAGTAATGAAATAAGAATGAAAGCTGAAGGATCTACTCCGACTTCACGGATACTACATAAATAAAGGACGCTGACATGAGTTGTTAGATTACTGTTTACTGTTACTGATTTTTTTATTGTTCTTAACTTGATTTATTATGTTCTAGTATTGTTGTACTGTTTGTGTATAAACTGGTAACTCTGACTGTCTTAAACTATTTACTGATAAATGCGTATCCTGTACTTCTGATTACTTGTATATTATACTATATTCTGATTATGGTATTATACTTTATTCTGGTATAATGTTACTATAAATAGTAACTTTCTAAAAATAATAGGTTAAGTAACCTTCTAAAAATTAATAGGTTTCAATCAATATAATATAGTTATAAGAAAACATAAATCTATGAAAACCCATAATGCAAATATATTATTTCAACCAAAATATGCAAAGGAATAGAGCATTTAGAACAACTACGCCAAAAGCCATTTTTTGCCATATTTATTTGAAACATGTTCTAGTTGTCAACTTGACAAAGATTAATTTCCATAAAACGTCAAAGTAGTACAAGGATTGAAACGTAAATTTTAATGTCATCCTCATCTCGTGTATTTGTAGCGGAACACGTCTCGTAATTTTATGAAGTTGACGTGTTCATATACACTTATTAACCATTCTATTTTTGTTAAACCATTTTGATGTAGTTTACACCATTTTAGTTATTGAACATCATATTCACATCATGTAATAAAAATCATGCATTTCTAATTAGTTTTCATTTTAGCATGTCATCTTTACTTTTTAACATCAATTATAATGCCACCTTACTGATTTTACAAAACTACGTGGCAATATGAAACAACCTAAAACTTGCAAATTAAATGACAATTAAAGTATACGAAGCATTAAGATGATGGTAAAAGTATACCTCCAAGCTGCTAGGCAAGGGCGGATTAAAATAAAACGGAAATCGAACTCGAACTCGAAATCAAACTCGAACAATGAGTTAATAATAGCACTCTGCCAACATGACACGAATACAAGTACGTAGAACAACTAACTTCGACACCACCAGAACTCCAATGTGAACTGTAAGCGAATTTGATAAACATTCAAACTTCTAGCCTAATTTATCTTGGGACGGAGGTTATTTTGGGTTTAGTTTATGGATTGAATGAGTTGTGAACATGGTTGTTATAACTTTCCGAGTGAAACTGTGACAACCCTAGGTTTTAGGTTTGTCACTTGGTCTTACTTTTAGGTTATTTTATGTGTGCTTACTTGAATTGTGTGTTTACGTGTTTATTTTGTGTGAACGAGGTTGGTGTGGTTATCGTTTATGAGTATAGAGTACTCATAAGTAAATCGAGGAACGGTTATTTCATGTTCATGAGCTCACAAGTGGTGACTATGAAATGAAAATGGTGATATTGTGGTGTTTACGTATACGTATAAGTATTATAGTAGTAGTATTTTTTTAGGATTTACGGTTTAGCATTTAGAGGTCTCGGGTGAGGTAATTATCCATATGAATATTTTTCGGGATGGTTTTAAGTCATTTAGGACTTAGTTATAAAGTTTATTTCAAAATTTGAGATTTTTTATAAAAGTGTATATTTTACGTCTTTTACGGTAAAACGCGTAAAAACTGACTAGTTTTACGGTTTTGGGGTTTTGGAGGCTTTAAGAGCTGAAATAAATTAAGGAAAATTAAGGTAATATTATTAATACATATATTAATAATAAAAAGAGAAAAAAAACGAAAATTAAGGGGGTGTTAGTCGGTTTGGAAAAAAAGAAAAGAAGGAAAAAAAAAGAAAAAAAGAGGAAAAAGGAAAGTTGGGTTTGGGTTGGACAAGGATTCACCCACACCCTATATATTATATTATTTACTACCAAAAGAACATAATTAAATCCCTGGAGATTAATGTTCGACGGTTTTTGGGAGAGTTTTTAGGGTTTCATAGTTTTTTTTCTTCTTCCATTAATTTAAAGGTAAAACCTTCAAATCCCTTTTTAATTAAATTGTTTTTATGTTTATTTAATCATCTATTGATGGATTAGGGTTAGGGTTTAATATAAAAACAGTAAATTAATGTTGTATTAATCATAATATGATGATCACATAAATTAGGGCTTGTAATTAGAGGGATTAGGGTTAATTAATGAGGTTGATTTTGTTAAACCCGTTTTTAAAAACTGGGCAGAATTTTGGGTCATTGTTTTGATCATATAGGGATCTCTACAAACTTTTATCTTACGATCCACATACCCCTGAAAAGGTATTTGAAGTGGCTTTCCAATGCAAGAAACTAGAACTAAATTGGAGGTCGGGAAGTGGGTCAAAAACAAGTTACAACAGTCGGAGGTCAAAACAGTTTTGAATTCAGCCTGTTTTCTTTTTAAGTTTTGGGTTGTTTGGGGTACTTAGGGTTGCATTGGGATCTTCTCACGAACATGAGAGATGGTTTATATATTTTAATAAGGATCTGCACTTGGGCTAAGATTGTGGTTTAGGGTAAGACCCTCTAATGGTAATGAACTTTTCATACGTTTAAAATCAGGAAAACTGGAATGACAAAAGTATATATATATATATCAGGGCCTTAACAGTAGCTTTAAGGTTAGGCAAGTGGGAGGTGTTAGCCAACATATGTAAGGGTATGAATATTCCTTTTACAGAAACCATGGGTATGTTTAAGTGGACGTTTGACTTAAAGTTTTGAGACCTAAAACTGGGACTGTTTTGTGTAAAATTGTGAACGGGATAGCTATTAAACTTAACCAAGTTAAGGACTTGTTAGGGAAGGGTAATGGGGTGTTTAGAGTTATAAATGGGGTATTTATATGAGAGGAGGTTAGATGTCCATCATAGGTTGATGAACCATTTTAGAGGTTGGTTCATGTATTGATTTATGTGTTTTTGGATTATTAGCTTGGGGCTAGAGCAAGGACTTTGGAGAAGCAATCAGGTGAGTTCATAGTCCCATTTTACTACGTTTTTAAATGTTTTTTTTTCAGTATGGGATGGAGATGACACTTGTAATGTTCTTTAACATGATTTAGTACTATGTTATAAAATGTGTGGACATAAATGTGTTATTGTGTGACTTGCGTGCTTATGTGTTCTCACATGTGCTTTGGTACGTGTTCTGCTATGTGAATCTTGTTTGGATTGTGATTGGCTTTGGTACATAGATGTATGGGCGTCTATGGGACCAGTTGTGATGTGTGTGGAGCGTGGGGCACGATCCGTCCTGAGTACTTGTGCATCGTCTCTTCGGAGGCAAGATATCTCGACGGGGATATAGTTCATCTTCCACAGGTGGTGTGGGAAAGATCCGGATAGTGTGGTGTGTGTTCTTGTGCGTGTGACGGGATACTTCTTGATTGTTATAATGTGCTTTGTGAATTGTAGATGTGATTGGTACTTGGCTTGAGTTTTTTTGTGGATGCATGTAGCATGATTATCACATTATGGTCCATTACTATAAATTGTTTTTCTTCAACTCATTTACAGCGGATGTCAAGGTTTCTTATGATGTTCTAGATAACTTAAACCTATGTTCTCACCAACTTTATGTTGACAGATTTTAGTGTCATTTTCAGGTGGGATAGTTGAGAAAGATGATGTTAGAAGTGGCTAGAGTATAGAGGCTGCTAGGATTGCATTCGGAGGAATCCCTTTCCTCTTAGATTTTATTTTGTGTTTTGATTAAGTGGACGTTGTGGTACCTATATGTTTGATGTTTGTTTATTTGTATGTCTTTGGTAAGAGGTAGGCCTGTTACCTACTTACCTAGACGCCTGCATTGTTGAGATATTGTCACGACATTTGTGTCGCCATCTATGATATTTCAATTTCATTTAGTTCTCTCTATAGACACGCTGTTGTTGTGATGACACGCTGTTGTTGTGATGATATCCATACGTCGCGCCCCATATTCCGCCATGGTGGGGTGTGACAGAATGGTATCAGAGACAATGGTTATAGAGAATTAGGTTGCCTAGTCGTGTAGCCTAGTCTATAGCTTAAGTGTCCCTACATATAGGCGTCATAGGAGTATGTGTGCATTTTATAGTAATTGATGTGTTAGAATATTATTTTTGCAGTATTTGTTAGGTTATGAACTACTATGGTTCATACTTAACTACATGTTATTTTCTTTACGAGTTTTGATTAGTGCAGGTGGAACCATGGTCGTATACGCTAGTCATTGTTGGATTTCGCTTAATTATGTTTTCATGTTCTTTATACATTTCGAATTTTGTCTACGCTGGTTCAGCTGGACTACGAGTTTATGTGTTTCGTGCATTGGCTATGTTATTTTAATACATGGGGTTTTGGATCTTATCTTGTGTGGTTATGTGCTTGTGAGTTGTTAGATTATGTGTTATGTGTAGTATTAATTTCTTATAAGTGTCATCATAGGAGGGAGTACATTGGTGAAAGGGAACATGTATAATTATGGAGGCCTACATAATTATATATGTGCCACAACACCACTGGACTTTCAAGTATGATTGCATGAAAGAGAGTTAATACATGCTTGTATAGTATATGTTGGATGGATTTGAGTGTATGTACGCTTATGCCTATGTATGTAAAATTATTTTCTACTTACCGGTTGTATTCTTGGGATGGTTGCTAGCCTCGTTTCTCTTTGAGATGTTCAACTTCTGTAGTAGCGCATTGCTCGGGTCCTCATTTCACGTGTTTGTTTGTACGGTACTTTTGGCGTGAAGGATTTTGAGATGGTGGAGATTTCTTTTGGGGTAACGATGCCTTTTGTTTCGAGTTATACATGGTAAAAAAAATAGAACTTGCAAATTTAAAAAAAAAATAGTTGTTGGTAGTCGATGAAATAAGGAAGTGTCGGAAACATGTTTCAAATAAGGTGGAATATATATTCTTTAACATATAAGCATGACTCGGTTATTTTAAAATATTTTGGTTTTGATCACCTAAAGTTATTGTTCTTAAGTTAAAAATTTTGTTCTTATTTAGTGAAATATGTTAAAATCATGTAATTAATAGAGTTTTAATTTTCTGGAACTAAAATAAATTAGGTTCTAGTTTTGGTAATTAATGGGGGGTTTTAGGGTTTAAAAAAAATCGTTTTTTTGTATAAATCGGAGTAGGCAGAAACTGTCGCTAAACTGTCAAAATATGTCGCTAACTGTCAGAAACTGTCGCTGATGCCTAGGCAGATTTTGAGAAAAATCGTTTTGGTCATAACTTATTCGTTTTTAAAGGTTTTTGGGTGATTCAAAAGCCTAAAATTATGTACTCGGAACATACTTTTCAAATATTCAGAAAGTTTCGTAATTGGAAGTCAGTAGCTTGGTCAAATTAATTGTACAAGTGTTGAGTTCAAGGTTAATTTCCGGACAACATGGTTTAAACTCGTGTTTTGGGTATTTTGCGGTAATGAACACTTGGAGGGTTAACATAGAGATGAGTTGGGAAGGAATTTGAGAGTTCTTTAGACCTTATTATATGTGGTTATATTTTGATAAGTTTTGATTTATGGTATTTATGAGTAAGACTGAAATCGGGGTGACAGTTTTAAACCCGTTGAGTTATGTGACGGCTCCTAACTTGGTTTCAAGACAGTTCTTGTTTGATGAGTTGCGAGATTTAGTTAGGTTGGTTACATAACTTTATGATTTTGATAAGTTTCCTCGCGGACGGTTAAGGCTCATGTGTTGTTGGTTGAGATTATTTTCGTGTAAACTGAGTTCACGTTTGAACGTGAAGGTTTTATCAAGGATATGTATCCTCGTTTGTTTGCTGAGAATAAGTTTGAGTTTGGGAGTAAATCTCGGGACGAGATTTCTATTAGGAGGGAGTGATGTGACAACCCTAGGTTTTGGGTTTGTCACTTGGTCTTACTTTTAGGTTATTTTATGTGTGCTTACTTGAATTGTGTGTTTACGTGTTTATTTTGTGTGAACGAGGTTGGTGTGGTTATCGTTTATGAGTATAGAGTACTCATAAGTAAATCGAGGAACGGTTATTTCATGTTCATGAGCTCACAAGTGGTGACTATGAAATGAAAATGGTGATATTGTGGTGTTTACGTATACGTATAAGTATTATAGTAGTAGTATTTTTTTAGGATTTACGGTTTAGCATTTAGAGGTCTCGGGTGAGGTAATTATCCATATGAATATTTTTCGGGATGGTTTTAAGTCATTTAGGACTTAGTTATAAAGTTTATTTCAAAATTTGAGATTTTTTATAAAAGTGTATATTTTACGTCTTTTACGGTAAAACGCGTAAAAACTGACTAGTTTTACGGTTTTGGGGTTTTGGAGGCTTTAAGAGCTGAAATAAATTAAGGAAAATTAAGGTAATATTATTAATACATATATTAATAATAAAAAGAGAAAAAAAACGAAAATTAAGGGGGTGTTAGTCGGTTTGGAAAAAAAGAAAAGAAGGAAAAAAAAAGAAAAAAAGAGGAAAAAGGAAAGTTGGGTTTGGGTTGGACAAGGATTCACCCACACCCTATATATTATATTATTTACTACCAAAAGAACATAATTAAATCCCTGGAGATTAATGGTCGACGGTTTTTGGGAGAGTTTTTAGGGTTTCATAGTTTTTTTTCTTCTTCCATTAATTTAAAGGTAAAACCTTCAAATCCCTTTTTAATTAAATTGTTATTATGTTTATTTAATCATCTATTGATGGATTAGGGTTAGGGTTTAATATAAAAACAGTAAATTAATGTTGTATTAATCATAATATGATGATCACATAAATTAGGGCTTGTAATTAGAGGGATTAGGGTTAATTAATGAGGTTGATTTTGTTAAACCCGTTTTTAAAAACTGGGCAGAATTTTGGGTCATTGTTTTGATCATATAGGGAGCTCTACAAACTTTTATCTTACGATCCACATACCCCTGAAAAGGTATTTGAAGTGGCTTTCCAATGCAAGAAACTAGAACTAAATTGGAGGTCGGGAAGTGGGTCAAAAACAGGTTACAACAGTCGGAGGTCAAAACAGTTTTGAATTCAGCCTGTTTTCTTTTTAAGTTTTGGGTTGTTTGGGGTACTTAGGGTTGCATTGGGATCTTCTCACGAACATGAGAGATGGTTTATATATTGTAATAAGGATCTGCACTTGGGCTAAGATTGTGGTTTAGGGTAAGACCCTCTAATGGTAATGAACTTTTCATACGTTTAAAATCAGGAAAACTGGAATGACAAAAGTATATATATATATATATATCAGGGCCTTAACAGTAGCTTTAAGGTTAGGGCAAGTGGGAGGTGTTAGCCAACATATGTAAGGGTATGAATATTCCTTTTACAGAAACCATGGGTATGTTTAAGTGGACGTTTGACTTAAAGTTTTGAGACCTAAAACTGGGACTGTTTTGTGTAAAATTGTGAACGGGATAGCTATTAAACTTAACCAAGTTAAGGACTTGTTAGGGAAGGGTAATGGGGTGTTTAGAGTTATAAATAGGGTATTTATATGAGAGGAGGTTAGATTTCCATCATAGGTTGATGAACCATTTTAGAGGTTGGTTCATGTATTGATTTATGTGTTTTTGGATTATTAGCTTGGGGCTAGAGCAAGGACTTTGGAGAAGCAATCAGGTGAGTTCATAGTCCCATTTTACTACGTTTTTAAATGTTTTTTTTCCAGTATAGGATGGAGATGACACTTGTAATGTTCTTTAACATGATTTAGTACTATGTTATAAAATGTGTGGACATAAATGTGTTATTGTGTGACTTGCGTGCTTATGTGTTCTCATATGTGCTTTGGTACGTATTCTGCTATGTGAATCTTGTTTGGATTGTGATTAGCTTTGGTACATAGATGTATGGGCGTCTATGGGACCAGTTGTGATGTGTGTGGAGCGTGGGGCACGATCCGTCCTGAGTACTTGTGCATCTTCTCTTCGGAGGCAAGATATCTCGACGGGGATATAGTTCATCTTCCACATGTGGTGTGGGAAAGATCCGGATAGTGTGGTGTGTGTTCTTGTGCGTGTGACGGGATACTTCTTGATTGTTATAATGTGCTTTGTGAATTGTAGATGTGATTGGTACTTGGCTTGAGTTTTGTTGTGGATGCATGTAGCATGATTATCACATTATGGTCCATTACTATAAATTGTTTTTCTTCAACTCATTTACAGCGGATGTCAAGGTTTTTTATGATGTTCTAGATAACTTAAACCTATGTTCTCACCAACTTTATGTTGACAGATTTTAGTGTCATTTTCAGGTAGGATAGTTGAGAAAGATGATGTTAGAAGTGGCTAGAGTATAGAGGCTGCTAGGATTGCATTCGGAGGAATCCCTTTCCTCTTAGATTTTATTTTGTGTTTTGATTAAGTGGACGTTGTGGTACCTATATGTTTGATGTTTGTTTATTTGTATGTCTTTGGTAAGAGGTAGGCCTGTTACCTACTTACCTAGACGCCTGCATTGTTGAGATATTGTCACGACATTTGTGTCGCCATCTATGATATTTCAATTTCATTTAGTTCTCTCTATAGACACGCTGTTGTTGTGATGATATCCATACGTCGCGCCCCATATTCCGCCATGGTGGGGTGTGACAGAAATGGTTTGGAGCGGAATAAATGGTGACTGATCAATTAATAAATGTCGTTCATATCTTCCATATACGTTTTGACCATTTCATTACTTTTTGAAATACCTCATAAATATTGATTATTGTGATATAAATCGTGAATATTTGTTTCTATAAATGTGAAACGTTTATTCATGAATTAAGCCGTAACATGTTTTTTTTTAAATGATCTTTACAAAAATCTTCTCATGTTTCATGAAATCACATGTATCATAATGTGTCAATTTTTACCTTTATTTGCTTCCTCATAGCTAATTAATAAATAATTACGTAACGTTTCTGTGACTATGCGTAATTAATGTTCGAGGACTTTTAAAGCGGGTTTTACAGTTTTCCAGGACTTACATTATTCCGCTGCACAATCATTTCATACTTTCATTTCATACTTTGCTTATGTTTATGCTACTCATTTCTTTGTCATATATCCGTTCACTGAGCTTATTGCTCAGCCGTATGTTTTCTTTTCATAACCCAAAGGACAGGAACCCAAAGGACAGACTTGAGCATGGAGTGGACGTGCATAGGATGGGAGCTACCTTATACTTCTTTTCCTTTTGCACTTCATTTACTTTATGCATTTTTGAGTTTATTTTTAGGGGCCGATGTTTGATTCCGGCTTTTATGGTCATTTATGTTTTAGGACATATTATCTTGCATGATTTGATGACATGCCATAATTATCATGTAATGGTTCACTTATCAAAGTGGGGTGTTACATCTTTAGTCATTTGTAGGCCTTTTTCAATGTTCGTTCAATAATAGTCTAATGACTTTCATTTGGATACCATTATTTTCCATTCATCATGTATTCATTAAAGAGTTACAATTACGTAGCATGACATACATAATGAATCCTTTAGATAAAATCAAGGTTTTCATGAATGTATTCAATCTTATCCAGTGAGGTAGAATTTCATGGCTCGCTCAACTATACATCACATCGTGTCAGACTTATTAACCGCGCATGTCCATCCTAATAAACACTTTTTTCTAAGCTTGTAGCCTTTATTATTTATATATGTCGATAAAAGTTTATTCCAAGCCAAAGGTTGAAATCAAGCATATATGAAATATTATTTCCAATATGTTAACAACATATGGGATTTCATAAAGAACAAACAAACATAGTGCTCCCAATAGCTCTAAGGTGTAATTAGGAGTTATCTTTGTTTTAATCAAAATCAAATCATTAATTTAAACTTAGTAATTCAGCTCTTAAACGCTTGCTTTAATCCATACTTGGATTTTTACATCTTGTACACTTTCTATAGATTATTTGGATTCACAAACCCTTTTGATTACAATACGTACTCCTAAAGGTAATCATTTATGAAATAGTTTTGTCATCCAAATGTCATTTATCAAATTCATGAAATCAAGTGGGCGATTACTATCTTTACCAATTAATGATCGCAAATAAAAGAAGCATTAATAATATTCAATTACTTAAACATTAGTAAAACTTTAATTACAAGGCGTTCATTTAAATGTGTGTAGAATTTTTTTCATATCATTATTCTCTTGTAAGATTCATTTTTTCCTTACAGTCTTGTCGATTGGTGGGAGATCGATAAAGTTTTAAAAACGATTTTCTTTCATGAAATACATCTCAACATTCATAGTTATGAGCCATTAATCGAATTCAAGATCAAACAATGTATCAAGTTTATAATGATCAGCAAACTCATGTTCCTTAGCATTGGCATTAACACCATATATTTCATGTGCTTGAGGTATCCGTGCAGTTCTGCGAATAGGAGCAACAACACTTCGTGACTATTACGTTTAAATGTTCAGCCTGAACATGTTGTTCGGTAGTGCATTAAAATTTGTTATGTATTTTGTTCTTAATTTTGTTCAATGTCTACAAATTCTCCGACTTGCTTCTTGTAAGAAAAGACTTTCTCCAAATACGGATCATGTCGAGCATCACTTGATTGTTCTCGTTTGGGATGAATAGAATACATGACGGTTCATGACTCTCTTTGTTAATAACACTCTTAACATGATCTTAATTAATTTTAGAACTTATAAAATTAATTGAAGTTAATGAGAGTTTTCCCATTTCATAACTTGATGATTTCTTAATTACCTTATTAGTTAAAATTATAGTAAGTAAACGCGTGGCTCACTCAATTTTGTCAACCTTTATTGGATTAGACGTAGAATAGTTTAAGTTAACAAAGATCAAACAATACAAATAGAGTTTTATTTTTCATGTCGTACATGCCATATAATCGTGGTGTCCTATAGAAAAGGGACGAACACAAGTACATACAAAAACACTCCGAACGAAAACATAAAATAAAGGGTCCAAAGAAGTCAGTACCATTCCCTTCGTCATCCACGAAACTAGGCATATGATCTGGGAACTCCCAAGTAGGAACTAGGTCAGCAAGAAAAAGAAGCCCTTCCGGAATGTTGACAAAATCCACCACACATTCTTCTAAGGAACGAGCATCGCTCTCTCTAAATCCATGTCGTGGCATAACATCACGTATCTTGGAATCCGGATTCCTCACATTATATAATCCGGAATTGCTCTCCGGTCTATAAAAAAGAACTCCCATTTCTAATTCTTAATACAAGTTAACACATCATGAAAAATTTGTTTACGGGCATTCTTACCAGAACTTTTCTCAAAAGAAAACCAATGCCTTTGTCTACTTAGCCTATAATAGAGGCGGAAGAGAGTTACGGTGGGTTTATTCAAAAGGCTCCGACTGTAAACCTCAAAAGAGATAACCCTATGTACTCCTAATGAAACCAGTTGAGAAATATGTACGTCAAAATATTTAACCACGGCTAGAAGGAAGGTGGAGAATGGGACTTTAAGTCCAGAGAACTTAAAGTATTGTTCATATAAAACTATAGCGTCGGAAGGAAGCTGATGCATCGTCATGTCATCCGGAGGGATGCGAGGACGTAAGCTTTTCAGAATACCATACTTTGCAGCAATGTTATCAACATATGTATCCGAAAGGTTGGATGTATATTTGGGCATATCAAACTTTGGAAGAAATCCAGAACGACCAGCCTGATCATCATCTACCATAATTCCACGAAAGATCCGTTAGATAGTAATAGAAGACAAATAAGAATATACCTGAAAGGTCCGAGGAGCAAAGATAATCCGAACGGCTAAGAGAAGTAAAAATTCTGAGTAAAAATACGCAGTGAAAAATGAGAGGGAGACGCTATTTATAGGGAAAGATTGGAACATGGAGAGTCGTGACAATACAGTAAATGACGTGTGGCAGCAATCAGGGTCAAGGAAAGACACGTGGTGATAATTAAAGAGGGACAAGCAAAGTGATCGGACTAGTAAGGTCGTTTAAATGTACGACGGAGTAGACCTTGTAACAGAGTGGGCTGCGTAACGGAATAACGGCTAAAACGGACTGCAGAAATGTTAGTTTATTTACATAAGTATATAAATAAACCAACACTTGGGGGACTTGTTCGTGTATAGGTCTGAATGGTAGGACCCGACCTGAATCTGAATTGGTAAATCCGGGAGGTTCACATTACAGCTGAATAGCAAGTAGAGGGTCAACTAGAAAGTCCACAGACAAGCACCCAGTAATCCAAGAAGATTGTCCCCTCTTGAGTTAACATCCTCCCGACCAAGGCCCAATACTTTATCTTTCCCCCTTTCGGCTTATAACTTGTACTTACTCTCACGCCGGAGCTTGGTCTGGGTTCCAACACTCGTACGAAGTTAACACGTTTACTTTGGTTTCAGGATATCCGAAGGACGAACCTAGTTTAGTCCAAAGGATTTAACTATCCGGACCCGAGCAAGAAATTACCCGAACACAAAGTTAATACAATATACAAGTAACAATCTTAAAGCGATACTATATACTACTAACTACTTCGTACCGCATTCGTGCCCTTGGTTATACGTGTGCATTTGCATTTTAATATTTGCCCTTGTCATAGGCAAAGAAACATGCATAAAAAATAAGATTATAGATAATATTAAGTTATTAACAAACATAATAAAATAGCAATGCATGATTGATTAACCACTATAGTGGAAAATGACATAAGTCAAATGCGCAATTAATTTATCCAAGACGAATTTATTACATGTCAATTTCCACACCAAAGTCATGTTGTGATTCGTGTAGTTTATCTTTGAACATCTATTGATAATATATTAGTGCAATATTTTATAGCGCAGTGATAGATTAGTAGTAGCAACAGAAAGGAAATAAGAAAACCAAAGCTGTTAAGATGGCGATTCTACTATGGTCGTTTTTTAAAATTGAAATCGTAAGATTGAATCAAAATCGAAAGATTTTATTTAAATGTTTAAAGGTTTTATTTGTTTTGTAATTCATATTCAAAACATAATGTTACCTTATATTGAAAAATAGAGTTTTGAAAATAATAATATGCAAATGCAACATATAATGCCTTATAATAATAAAATATCTAATCGTTAATTAAAGACGCTTGATAATATAATCTAAAATTTGTATATTTTACTCGTATGAAACATTTTACTAATACATGCTTGCTCTATAGTTTTAATTTATCAATACTTTTAATTTTTTTGGAAAGGCAGTACTTTATAGAAAAGCAATTACAAAACAAAGAAAACAGTTTAAAAAAATAAGGACCCACGAAAATACACATTACGTGCACGAGAGTGCACAAAACAACCTAAGAAATACATACTCACAAGATCTAAACCATTAGGACTTTTAGTTCAAGTACCTACAATCCTAATGAAATGCAAGACCAACCGTTACTTGCTAAACACCCGGACCCCAAGTTGATCAGTACTACCTGATGTACCCTTAACAATGAAAAATACCATATTACAATAATCTCCACCATGAACTTGCTGACCCAACTGAATATACAGCCACTTGAAACTTGATATTGAAACACACAAACATGCCTCACAAGCTACTGTTGAGATGTGAAAAAGTTAATTTTTCTCTTATTAGGATCTCTTAACCATTCTTGCCACACCACGAACCATTTTTTGCACAACACGAAATCCAATGAAAGTTTTTCGATTGGATATCTTGAACTATTTGCTTTACGTTTGTCACCTTATTATTGAAAACTCGGTTATTACGTTTCTTCCAAATGAAATACCTAGTTACCTATATCACCACTTGCAACCATTTTGTGTTCTGGTTTGATTGGAACTAAAATCCATTTTGTTTAGAGAGATCTATAATCGTAAACAAATCCATATTCCCGCTCTTCCACCAATCAATATATAATCCATGCCATGTTGCAAAATAACAAGGATGCATAGTTTTCATCACAACAAGGACATAGAAGTGTATCAATACATCTTTTGTCTAACTCAATATGAACCATAATCCTACCTTTCAAAACACGCCACACAAATATGTTTACCTTCTTTGGTGCAAGTTTATTCCACATTGTTTCTTGACCTGGCCCATTTACTTGGAGCCATTTCTCATCTACTAGTCTTGATATATCTTTAACCGTAAATTTTTCTTCCTTGTTAAGAGTCCATCTCCAATAATCCCTACAATCATGCGACAAAGTTATAGTATTTAAGATTCCTATCAATTCTTCAAATTCACTACACCCCCTTCCCTTTAGATCCCTTACCCAATCCCATCCCCATGACCACACCCCATCGATCCAAAGACCCCTCTCCGCCACCTTTTCACCCTTTTTCTAAGTGGTATAGTCTAGAGAAGTTATCACACAATCTTCATTCTTCGGCCCATCTATCTAGCCAAAAGTAAGTATTATTCCCACAACCCACCTTTTTTATAATAGATGATGTAAATCCTAAAGCCACTTTATATATGTCAAACTCCACCCGTATTATATAATTGCAAACGCCCCCGTTGGCCCATATACATAACTAGGCCCCCCATCACAACAGTGAATACTTCTAATTACCTTAACCCATAATGCATCCCTTTCCCTCTAAAATCTCCACCATCATTTACCCAATAAACCCTAATTTTTTTTCCTTTAAAAACCCAATATTATAACCCCCCCCCCCCCCATCTCATAAGAAGAGAGAATGGTATTCCATTTAGCCCATGACATTCTTTTTATTTTTATTTACCCCACTCCAAAAAAATTTCTCCTCATACTCTCAAATTTTTAATCACACATGAATGCACACATAACATCGAGAAATAGTAAAATGGTAAACTACCGAGGACCATTTAATCAACGTTAATCTACCACCAAAGGACATCAATTTTTCTCTCCATTCGGACAATCTACTCTTGAATTTCTCTACCACGGGTCTGAAAGTGTTGACTCGTCTCATGCATGCTCCAATAGGCATCCCCAAATACAAAAATGGGAATTCACCCACGCTACATCCCATGTATCGTGCCATAACCTCCACCTCACTCGATGAAACTCCCACCCTATATAATCTATAATTGTTAACATTATTTTTTAAACCCGACAATTCCTCGAAGTATTTTAGGACGCACAATAAATTTTGTGCATTTTCCTTATCCCAATCTCCAAAAAATATAGTGTCATCGGCATATTGAAGATGCGATACATATAGGTTATCTTCACCCACTAAAACGCCCTTATATAGACCCTTAGAGACCACTTCACTAACAATTGTGTTTATCCCCTCTACCGCAAATATGAATAAAAATGGAGAAAACGGGTTTCCTTGTCTCACACCCCTCTCGAGTCCATACTCTTTTGTTAGAGACCCATTGAACAGGATAGACATAGAAGTTGATCTCAAACGCGCCTCAACCCATGTACACCACTCATTACCAAATATCATCCTCTTCATGATGTCCATCATAAACCTCCAATCTATACTAACATAGGCTTTTTTTAAATCTACCTTAAATATTAGGCCTTTTTTGTCTTTTTCCCATAAAATCCACGGTTTCATTAGAAATGAGAATGCCATCTAAAATAAATCAACCTTGGATAAATGCATTTTGGACCTAGTTTGTTAGTTAGTTATTTTAATGGAAATATGATCGAAATGTATCCAGATCTTACAATCATATGGTAAGATTGAAATGTATTTAATATCATATGACTTTTAGGATCCTACAAATGATTGAGTCATTTTCGTTTAACATTATTGTAGAATTGAAAGAGTGTAAAAGCTAGATCGAGATCTTAAGCGAAAGCTTTCATTATGAAAGTTAAGTTATAGTTTTTTACGAGTGGCTAATGGCTCTCGTTTCATTCCACCAGCCACACTATGGTGTGAGATGCATATAGGACATGGTTTCAAGGGGTAGCATTGTGCGGACCAGTTCTTACAGTGACTATCTCTTCTTTTTGTTGTTATCGTATTTGTGTTTATATGATTTATTGGATTGACAACGTCGTCTTCATGTTTTGGAGGTCCAAGGTAATAATGACAAGGAAGTCCTTTTACATTTGTAAATTAAAAAAAAATTGCACGTGAACTTGAATTATATGAATCATATATGTTTAACATATAACATATTTATATCTAAAATTCAGAAAATGAGGGCCTTTTCAAGTGGAGGTCTTGTGCGATGACACCATTTGCACATCCATGAGCCACCTCTGTGGATTATGTCTGTAGGTTTTACAAGGTGTTTCATGACATCACATTTAGAGGACGACGTTTTATTTGGCGTGATAAATTCTTATGTTATAAAAAAATAAACTTATGTAGCAACATTTTTTTACGACACTACCTTAGGCCGGAGGCAGAGGTAATGTGGGTTGGGGGTGACTTCCCCCGTGGCAAAAAGTCACGTGTTGGTTACCACCCCACCACAAACCTACACGCGACTTCGACTTCCCAAACGCATGGGAAACCTGGAAGGGTGAGTTACACACCTCTCGGTTCTTTAAAAAACGTGGGCCTCTTTTATTTTTCTAACACTTTTTTATATGTAAAAAAATCAATTACCTTTTTTTTGTTTGTGATGCTTATAAATTAAAAGTTGGAGATGAAAGGGAGAATTGGCTTTTTGGTGAGGGGAGAATTAGTTGTTGGCTATGTTTGTTTTGGTGAAGGGAGAGTGGTTGTGTACAAAAGAGATAGGAGAAGGATGTGTTTACCCTAAAAAAATTAGGATGGTGTGGGTTTATATATCTCGGGTCATGTATTTTTATTAAAGCGAATTGGTATTACTACTGTGAATTTTTTAAATTGTTATTAACGTTTTTTAGTTTTTAAAATAATTATATAAATAACATTGTAATGGACAGATAAGGTGGGATAAGTTTTTTCCTTAGTACACTAAGGGGGTGTTTGGTTGGATGTAATGTAATGTAATTAGGTGTAATTGTAATTTGAATTACATTGGAATCATGTTTGGTTCATTGTAATGAAAATATTGTAATGTTTAATACATTACATTGGTAGTTTGGTAGTGAATGTAATTGTAATGTATTTCTTCCAATTACAATGAATGAGGGAATTATGATTACATGCCAAAATGGATGTAATGTTTTAGATTACATTGTAATTCAAGATTTTATAACTTTATTATCATAATTTATAAATAATAATAATAATAATAATATATCGGCTTCCCACTAACCTGTTGTAAATCTTTTGGGTTTCTAATAAAAAGATAAAAAAATAAAATAATAGTAATAATAATAATAATTATAAAATAATAACAATAATGATAATAATAATTAAATTTTATTAAATTTTATTTATTATTATTATTATAATTTATTGAAATTAATATTTTATTTACTTATATGAATTTTAATTAATTTATATTATTATTATTATTATTTTTATTATAATAAATAAATAATAATAATAAATAATAATAAATAAAAATAATTAAATAAAAAAATAATAAAATAACAAATATATAATAAATAATATTATAATATAAAAATTATTTTTATTAATATATAATATAAAAATATCAATATTCATTATTATTATTATATTAAAAAAGTTATATATTTATTTTTTATCTTTTCTAAATTTTTATTAATTCTTTTTTATTTATAATTAGTATTTTTTATATTAATAATAATAATTAATATAATTTTTAATTATTTATTTTATATTTATATATTATTTTATATTTATATATTATTTTATATTATATTTTTTTCTAATTTATATTTTTATTAATCTTTTAATTATTTATTATTTGATTATTTGATTATTTTATTATTTTATTTATATTTATATAATTTTTTTAATTTATTATTATTATATTTTTGAAATATTAAAATTATAATTTTTAATTTTGTTTTTATTTTTATTATTATAATATTTATATATTATTTTTATTATTTATTTTTCTTATATTATTTCAACAATTACTTTTTTAATTAGTTTATAAGTTTTATAAAAAAAAGTTTGAATTACATTACGTTGGGAGTCAACCAAACATATCGTCACATTTAATCAATTACAATTACAACACATTACAATTCCATCACATTCCAATACTTTTAATAATTACAATTACATAAAATTATAATTCCTTTCAAATATTACAATTCCTCTAAAAAACATTATGTGAACCAAACAACCCCTAAAAAGATGAGTTTTTGTTGAGTTGGTAAAAAGAGAGAAAAAAATAAAATGACGTTGAGATGAAATATGAGTTTTACCCACCACTCTCCCAACCTTAAGACACTATAAGATACCTTGTGTGTGCATGTGTGTCATTAGGGGTGGTAATTTTTGATCCGACACGAAACTCGACCTGAGACCCACACGAAAATTAACAGGTTCGGGTTGAGTAGATATAAATTTAGGTTAGGTTTGGGTCAACCCATCTGACCCGTTTATTAAACATGTTAGGCTCGGGTTGAGAATAAATTAAACGGGTCGACCCGTCAACCCGTTTAAACTTTTTTTCTTACATTTAAATTTATTATTATATTATACGGGTTAAATGAGTTAAATGGATCGACCCACAAATCCGTTTAACTTGTTTAACCCATGTAATGTGTCAACTTATATGTTAAATGGGTTAAATGGGTAAACCCGTAACCCGTTTAATGTATCAACTCGTCAACTCAAGTATATATATACGGGTTAAATAGGTTAGGTTTGGGTTATGTGTAAAAATGTCAGGATTGAGAATGACCCAACTATTTAAATAGGTCAGATTCAAGTTAAAGTTTTTTGACCCACCAACCTGTTAATCCGAACCCGTCAATCCAAACCCGACACGAATTGGCACCCCTTATAGTCCGGTTCCGCAACATCCCTTTATTTAGCAAAGTTCCAATGGATCAATCTCAACCATCCATCTTCTTTTTATTTAAGGGTCCAGATTAAACCCTCCTTCTACATAAATATTAAAATTTTACACACACTAACCATTTTATCAAAAAAAAAAGGTCGGGTCTCTCCCACCCACCTAACCTCCCGCCGCCAACCACCCTAACAACTTATTCCGGAGACCTCCTCCGACAACCAACCTTCCACCGCGAACCACCCCTACCACACACCTTTTTCCGGCGTCATCACCTACTACCCATCCACCGCGAACCACCCCTACCGCAAACAACCTCCAACAACCACCCTAACAACTTATTCCGGCGACCTCCTCCGACAACCAACCTTCCACCGCGAACCACCCCTACCACACACCTTCTTCCAGCGTCATCACCTACAACCCATCCACCGCGAACCACCCCTACCACAAACAACCTCCAACAACCACCCTAACAACTTATTCCGGTCATCTTCTCCGGCGAATACAAACACAAGATGGAAACACAAAAACAAACAGGAATTGAAGCTCAAATCGAAGAAGATGTTGTTGTGGATCCAGTTACGGAAACTGATAATGTAGATCTAGATCCAGAACGTCACGTTCTTAATGAAGATGCAGATCCAGAAGCTAATCTTGTCGAAAAGATAGGTAAATGGTTACTTTCAGTTCTTTGAAAACAGAATCATGCATGATTTGTATAAAAAACAGTAATGAGATCTTTCTTGTCGAAATCGTATGTGTTATGCATGATTCTACATGAATCATGCATGATTCCACATGAATCATGCTGATTCTGCATGATTCAATATGATTCATGTGGAATCAAGCATGATTCATGTGGGATCAAGCATGATTCATGTGGAAACATGCATGATTCATGTGGAATCATGCATGATTCATGGATGAGTTATAAATGAAGCATGATTCAGTATGAATCATGCATGATTCATGTAAAATCAAGCATGATTCATAATGAATCATGCATGATTCAACATGAATCATGCATGATTCAACATGAATCATGCATGATTCA